>CM069536.1:33160158-34410158 GCA_035773235.1 Eospalax fontanierii | reverse complement strand
TATACATGTGGGCAGGCAGGGGCACACATACACACAATAAAAATTTTTTAAATCTGATATTCAGAAAGATGGAATGTTTTTTAAGTTCCACAACAATCTGCTATTTATACTTAAATCTTTAGGAAGTTTGATATTTTGTGGAGATGTCTTTTTTGACTCTCAAATCACAGAAATTATGGCATAGAATTTACTCATTTTCAGTTGAACCGTAAGTTTGGTTATGTTTATAGTCTTCAGTATTGGACAAAAACTAATTTAGGACATGCTAAGGAGAGGGCGATGCTGAAGAATCACAGAACTTTAAGAAAAATCAAGAAATCCGGCAGTGTCCTTGTAAGAATGATTTAGAGGTGCAACCCGTTCAAGAGCTTGGAACCTTTTTTTTTGTAAAGGAGAAGAAGAGTAATTGAAAGGATTTAATCAGAAAATTGAAGCCACTTTATGTTAAAAATAACTGTCAGGGCCAGTGAGATGGCTCAGTAGGTAAAGGTGCTTGCTGTGTGAACTGAGTGCCATCCCCAGAAATTATACAAAGGTGGGAGAGAGCTGTCTCCCCCAAATTGTCATCTGATCTCTACACATGTCTTTTCCCACATTATGCACACACAATACAATACAATACAGTAAGAAAGGGAGAGAGAGAGAGTCAGGCATGATAGTGCGAGCCTTTAGCCCCAGCACTGGGAAGCAGAGGTAGGTGGATCTCTCTGAGTTCAAACCAGCCTGGTCTACATAGTGAGTTCTGTTCGAGCTGGGGCTGCAAGGAGACCCTGTCTCAAAAAGAAAAAAAAAAGAAAGGGAGAGACTGACAACATTGGAAGCTGGACCCATATCTGCAGGTCTCCAAGGGTTGCTACTACTTGTTTTTTTTTTTTTTTTTTTAATCTGATTTTTAAATCTGATTTTCTTAGGCTGGTAGGATGGCTCAACAGGTAAAAGCACTTGCCACCGAGCTTGATGATCTGAGTTTGATCCTCAGGACCCACATGATGGAAAGTGAGAATTGACCCCTGAAAGCTGTCTTCTGACCTCTCATGTACACTGTTACATATGAGCATATGCATGCGCACACACACATAATTTTTTAAAATTTAATCTGATTTTTATAGTACTGCAGCTTAATTTCTGTTGTTTGAAAGAATTATTGATACTTCTCTTGATACAGTTACAAGAATGTAGTAATCCTGATGAGCTTCAAGGAGAGGAAAAAGGAGTTAAGGAAGGATGTCAGGTAACTGAAAAAGAAAACACAGAACATTCTACCACCTCTCCAACCGATTCTGATTCATCTGTAGCACTTGAAGCACTAAAAATAGATACTTGTGGTTTAGTTGAGAGCTTTCACCAAGAGTGTCCTGATGTTTCTCAAATGGCATTTGAAAAATCTCAGCAACCTGAAGCAAAACTGGAACCCGAGCTTATAAAAGACGGTGCTACCTGCTCATCTAAAGAAAGGGAAAATAAAGAACCAATTATAATGAAGGAAAAAGAACTGGATGGAGATCACCTGTCTTCATCATTGAACAAAACTGCAATTCAAAACGCGTCTGACTTTGACAGCATAAAAGAAACTAATATGCAGGATGGATGTGTGCAGATTATTAAAGATCATACGACTCATTGTGCATTCAGTTTTCAGAATTCTTTGTTATATGATTTGGATTAATCCTATGTAACTTGGAATTTAAATGCTGCGTAAAAATATTTTGGACCTAAAATAGTTTCTATTAACCAAAAACAATGTATAAATAAAAATTTGCAGTTTGGGGCTGGAGAGGTGGCTTAGCAAGTTTAGAGCCTGGACTGCTCTTGCAGAGGACCTGAGTGCAAGTCCCAGCACCCACATTGGAAGGCTTAGAACTGTCTGTAACTCCAGCTTCCAGGAGGATCCAGTGCCTCTGGACTCTACAGGCACCTGCATTTATATGCACATACCTACACACAAATACACATAATTCAAAATTTTTTAAAAATTTGCAGTTTTGATTCCAATAAAGAAGTTGGAAGCCCGATGTGGTAGCACATATGGGTAATCCCCAAACTCCAAGCACTGTGAATACCTGATGAACAGTTCAAGGCCAGGCTCAGCTACATAACATGAGGCCAGTGTGGGCTAAATTAAACCCTGCTTTAAAAAAAAAAAAAAAAGGTATATATATATATATATATATATATATATATATATATATATGCCTGTAGATTTTAAACAAAGTTGCCTTAATTATAGAGATGAGTTATATGATGATTCTTCTAATGGAAAAGTTTTTCTAATGGAGAGTAATATATTTTTTTTTACATTTATTATGTATGTGTTGTATGTGGGTACACATGTGCCACAGCATGCATGTGGAGGTCAGAGGTTTTCCTTCCGACAAATGGGTCCCTAGACTTGAACTGAGGTTGTCTGGCTTGGTGGGAAGAGCCTTTACCCACTAAGCCATCTCTCTGGCCTTAGTTTTGTAAAACAGGGTCTTGCTATATAGCAGTAGTTGATTTGGTACTTTATGTTGCCTAGGCTAGCCATCTTCCTGCCGGTCTCCTGAGTGCTGGGATTATAGCATGTACCCTCATGCCAGGATATTAAAATAGAAGTTGTACTATAACGTGTATATATTGGTATCTGTGTTTTGTTTATATTACTTTAATAAAGTTTCAAAATAAATACAGTTGTGTTTGTCATAAATTATCAAAGGGGGACAGAATGGGGGCGGGGACAACAGAATCTTAAAGCTATTTTTAAGTCTAGGATGTATTTATGCTTGAAATAAGTTTCTTAGAGAAATTTACTAACACTAATGATCTAAACAAGTAACAATGAAAATAGTTATTTTTGCCCCACTTACATATTCTTCTATAGATCTGTCAAACTAGATGTATTTTAAGATAATCGTTTTTGGTATGGCAAAGTTTCTCAGCCTGTCACCAAACCTGACAACCTGAGTTCAATCCCTGAGACTCATGGTGGAAGGAGACATCTTCCTCCCTCTGATCTCCACACCTGTGCATAGGCTCATGTACATCCACAACACTAACAATGTAATTAAAAAAATTTTTTTTTTCCTTGAGGCAGGGTCTCCCTGTAGGCCCAGCTGGCCTAGGACTCTATATGTAGACCAGGCTGACTTTGATTTCACAGAGACCTGCCTGTCTCTTCCTCCCAAGTGCTAGGGCTAAAAGGAGTGCACCACCATGCCAGCTTAATAAATTTCTAAAAAATCCTTTCAAAATAAAATTTAAAGTTCTTAGAAGTTAACTGAAGTATTAAAAACATCCTTTCATTTTATAAAAGAA
This sequence comes from Eospalax fontanierii, assembly GCA_035773235.1. NCBI lineage: Eukaryota > Metazoa > Chordata > Mammalia > Rodentia > Spalacidae > Eospalax > Eospalax fontanierii. The sequence continues at coordinate 34,406,867 of CM069536.1, read as the reverse complement.
CTTTATAACAGGAATTTTAAAAATGACAATTTGACATAGTCTTATTTTACATAAAAAGCTACGTTTTGATTTTTTTTCATCCTAACAGATTCCCCCCGACACGCACAAAATTTAGGACAGCATGAAAACATAGAAAAGAAAATCTCTCGCTGTAATCACTAGCACCAAGGCTAGCTAGTCTATTTCTGTTCCAAACAAAGCTACTGATTAAGACTGGCCTTAGCTTATTTCAAGAGATCACCTTATTTCTTTGGTCTTTTGAACTGGTGATACCAGGTCAGAACACCAAAAACAGTGTAATGCCTGCAGATCCCAAATAAAGCACTATTCTGGGATATATGTAGCCTGTGGGGGGAGGAGGGGGCACAGCCCACGCCTTGCCTGCCCAAGGCCCTATAATCCCAGCTGACTAGCAGGCTGACTTGTGAGAGTTACAAACACATGGCCAGCCAGGACTATGTATCCAGATACACTCACAAGAAAAAAGAGCCAGCAAAGATGGCTTAGTGGGTAAAGGGCTTGAGTTCCATTCTGGAACCCACATAGTAGAACATCCTGACTTCTACAAGATCTACACACACAAACTCACATGTCATTAAAATTTTTTTAAAAACCCAAACCTAAAAGCAGCAGATTCAAATGTGATAAACATAAAGGCAGCTCATAAAACTATGCTTCACCTTAAAGTGCACATATATTTTTCAACCTGAGTGTGCAGTATGAGTATGTTGGTAATGATTTGTCTTTTCTTAGGTTCAAATGACCGAGTCATTTACAGAGAAATTAGTCCTTTATGAGTAATTTTTGACTGAATGCAATTATATTATGGGAAAGTACTACATAAAATAGGAAGTAAAATTTAAGGTTGCTTCTGATTTCAGTACCCGTCCTTTGAAAAAGAACTTCAGTTAAAGCTGGCACCAAAACTGTTGTACTTTGGCAAGTCTGAACTTTGTATCATTTCTGGCCTTCAAAAACAATTTAAGGTGGCATTCCTCTTACACAGCAGCTTTTCTTATTGTTTATTATCTATGCCTGGTTAATCAGAAAGTCAAACAGTTTCTTCCAAAGGGAATGTCCTGTCATGAGCAGGTTTTTATTTTAAATTCATACAATGTATAGGTAGAAATATTAAGATGTAATGCTCATGTTCAAAATTTCTATGTTTTTACTGGTATAAATCAAACATTTTGCAAAATGATTAGAAACCTTTTTATGCAAAAATGAGTATTTTATTTTGGCAGCACTAAAAGAAAAATCAAAACCACTGTATTTCTACATTGAAGTGAAAACAATTGTTTAAACTTTCTTATCAATCAAATACATTCCAAAAGAAAGTGTGTTATATGAAGGTTCCAGATCACAGGCAAGTCTTAACACAACAGGTTCAGGAATTCATAATACTGAAAATGACTGTTTTGACAGGGTGTTCAACAAACAAGTTATTAAACCAGTGAAACAATTCCTTCCTAATAACAGTGTCAATAGTGAAACTGGGCTTGATCCATTAATACTCTTTAACAATTCATGTAATACTTTTTACTGCTATGACAGGTTAAAATAAACCTTGCTGTACTTAAAATAAGTTTTGAAAGTGGAAAAGTGTACAAAGTTTTAGATAAAAAGATTAACAGATGCAATTTAAATAAAATTTCCTTTTCTTTTTATCAATAATCATTACCTTTTAGCAGATACAGACTGTGTTTTAAAGCCCAACTCCCAAAACGAAAAGTTCAGCTTGAAATCTTAGAACTGGAAGAGATTACTATATAGTTGGACACCTTTTACAAGAAGTTTTTAAATGTATTAAAGCAGAAACCAGTTCCTATACTCCTTTATTCAATTGTATATCTTGATGGGACAAATATCAAAAATAGAAGACTGTCACTTTTGCTTTTTAATTATGATTTTTTTCACTGCAGTCTTCTATAACTTTTACAGAGTTCATGGTCCCTAATATCTCCCCACCCTCCGTTTTTCCTAGGTGGGGAAATGGCTGCCATAGTAAACTTCTCACTGATAACTAGAGTTTCTGGAAACATGTACTGTTTGTTGTTATTTAAGAGTGACTCAATTTGGGCACTCTGGGTGGATGGCCTACATGTTTTCTTGTGATGCATTCCACAGTCTCCAGCATGAAATATCCTAGGAGCTTGAGGAACCAGGACTTTCCAGAATTTAGGAAGACACGATACAGTCAAATACTGAAGAGTCCAGTCCCAGTTATAATCATCATAAGTACAGAAAGCGTCTGTGCACTCAATCAGTTTCTGATACGCATCTCGGGTCAAGGCTAAACCCATATTGTGCTCTGTTGATTTCCAAGTTTTCACATCTACCTTGTCAGCGATGCCGTAGAAACTTCGACTGGCAGTATAGGTCCCTAGGGAGAGAACATCACACCCAGGACACTCCTGTTGCTTCAATTTCCACATCTTTTTGAAGACGTGGTAAAAGTCTGGTGCTAAATAGTGATCCTCTTCCAGAAAAAGGATAAGGCCAGCATAATTTTGAAGAACTTTGACTCTCTCCCATACAAAATGCAGCTTCCACCACCAATGATGTTTGGTTTGGGAGAATTTGGCCTCTCTGTAATGGCCGAAGGAGTCTGGGTACTCGGCATTGATGCACCCCACTTTCAAAGCTGCGCTCTTCTTTAGGTCTCGGGGGCAATCTCTGGGATCACTACCCGGAAACTCACTGGGATACAACTGAATGCTGAACGGAAAGAACACCTGCAAAACCGGACAGAAATTCACGCCAGCGATCAGCTGGTTGATCTCTGAGGACCAGAAGTCATGGCTAAAGATGACGAGGACTTCGTCGATACCCTGGGCTTTTCGAAGTGAGTCCAGCAGCAGTCTGAGGTACTCGGGTCGGTTATGCACCTGGACCACCAGCACCAGCTCCCCGGGCGTCCAGGTGCCGTCGTTATCTACATTCTTCAGCATCTGATCGAAGTTCAACTGGTACACCAGGGAGCGGTACCGCATCGTCAGGTTGTCCGCCTCGGGCTGCGGGGCCGCGGGGACCGGAGGGGCCGCCGACTCGTTGGAGACCCTGCGGATGCCCACGGACACGGCGATATGGCCCGCACCCCGCGGGGGCTCGGCGTCCAGCAGCGGCGGGGCGAGGGCCTCGATCTTCCTTTGTCGCCCATTGCTGCTCCAGAGGACGAAACCGCAGGCGGCCACCACGAGCGTCAGGATTAGCACCTTCCGTTTGTAGATGCGGAACCTCATGGTCTCCAGGGCCGGGAGCGCGAGCGAGCGGGAGGGCGCGGAAAGGAGCAGGCGGCCACTGCACGGAAGGGGCGGGCGGGCGGCGCCGTCGCCTTGGCCTGCAGCCTTCGGAACTGGCCCCCGCGGCGGCCCTCGCTAACTCATCCCCGGCCCCGGGCGTCCTGGGGCCCGAAGGCTCTCAACTGCCTCGGGCCGCCCGGGCTCCGCACATCCTCGCCTGGCAGCTGCAGCTCCAGCAGCGGCCCCGCTGCTATGAGCCGCGGCTCAGCGTCGCCTCCGTCCTCGCCATCCAGCACCCGAGTGCCCGGAAGAAGCCCAGCCGCGGCCGCCGCACCCCGGCTCCGTTACCTGCGCCGCCACCGGCCCTGCGTCCCGCGGGCGCTCATCGTTGCTCAGCCCGCCGACCGCGGAGAGCCCGCGCCGCAGCCTCGCCCCGCTCCGCCAGCGACCGTTCTGACAAGCGGCGACTGGCCCGCGAGCGCAGCAGCCCTCGGGCCCACACCCTCCGCTCCGCCCCGCCGGCCGCGGGTTGGCGCTTCCCAGGAGCGTCCGGAGGCGGTGCTCCGTCACAGACCTCCGCCTATTGGCTCGCAGTGCCGTCACTCAGGTTCAGTTCCGACTTCCGCTCCAGTGTTCCCTTTCCTGTTCGGCGCCGGCGACTGAAAGCTGCGATCACGGACGCCGGGTCTCTAGGTAAGTCAAGAGGCGACCTGTGGCGGCTTCCATTTGGGTCATGATTGCCCCGAGGTCGGGACGGACCTCGCTCAGCGAGGGTACGGAAGGCCGGAGCCGCTGTCCGGCGCGGTCGAGGTCGAGAACCCGCGTCCTCCTCGGAGGCGCTCCCGCATGGCGGCTGTTGGGCCGCGAGGCACGCGGGCTGCTAATGACACGTCAGCCTTCGGATCGGCTGGCGGGTGACCGAGCTTCGAAGGGGAAAAGTGAAACCATTCTGCGAGAGGAACAGGGCGGGTCGTGGCCGAAACCTTATATCCGGTTCTAAGCCACTCGTACCTAAGCTAGAAAATGGAGGAAAGTGGGGACTGGAGGCGACGGAGCTAGGCTTTCCCCAGACACCATTACATTGTCCTTTCAGCAAGCCTCAATTACCAAAGCGCCCACTTTGTACAGATAACTTCTTTTCTTTTTGAGGCAGTTTGACTATGAGCCCAGGCCGGCCTCGAACCTAGCCATCCTGCCTCAGCCACTCCGGATGTCCGCAGTTGGAGTTTTCGTCTCGTTTTGTAAATGCTCCAGTTTTTCTGTACGCATGTGGTGGTGGGGATAGACTCAGGGTGTTTAAGAACTTAGGCAAGCACTGTACTCCTGAGTTACATCCCCAGGCTGGGTCAGTAACAAAGGCGACCCCACAAGGTGTACACGTGCGCGGCCACTTATTCACGTGGAAAATGGGTAGTTGGGTTCATACATTTTTTAAATTTTTTGTATGCAAACCCGCGGAGGCCGGAGGAGGGCTTCTGACCCCGTAGAACTAGAATTAAGGACGGCTGTTAGCCTCCTTATTGATGCCAGGAACCAACCCTGCTCCCATTTGAAGAGCATTAAGTGTTGTCAACTGTTGAGCCATCTCTCCAACCACAATTTATAACTTTTTGGTGATTCCTGCTTTTATGTATTCCTGCAAATTATATCTGTTTAGCACTTTACCATTTCAAAATGCTTAACGTCTGGTTATTTTATTACAGTTTCATCGTGTAAGACACCTCTACTGCAAAGATGGTCAATGTACCTAAAACCCGAAGGACTTTCTGTAAGAAGTGTGGCAAGCATCAGCCTCACAAAGTGACCCAGTATAAGAAGGGCAAGGATTCACTGTACGCCCAAGGAAAACGGCGTTATGATCGCAAGCAAAGTGGCTATGGTGGGCAGACAAAGCCAATTTTCAGAAAGAAGGCCAAAACCACAAAGAAGATTGTGCTGAGGCTTGAGTGTGTTGAGCCCAACTGCAGGTCCAAGAGGATGTTGGCCATCAAGAGGTGCAAGCATTTTGAACTGGGAGGAGACAAGAAGAGAAAGGGCCAAGTGATCCAGTTCTAAGACTGTATTGTCTGAGAGAAAAATCCCAAATGAAGCAGTAGAAAAATTCCGTCAGAAAATAAAATTCTGTTGTGTTCTAATTAGACTTAAATGTTTTCATTATTTTTATGTGTGTTAGTATTGCCTGCATGTATGTGAGTGTGTCCCCTTGGAGGTCAGAAGAGGGCATCATCCCCTGAAGAGCCAATATGCTTAATCCCTGAGTCATCTCTCCAATCCCGTTTTCTTTTTCAATGTAGTGCTTGGACGGGCACCCACCTCCTGAGTGTTGGCATTACAGACATTACCAAACTCCATTTACGAGGTGCTGTGTTTGAACCCAGGGCTTCCTGCATGCAAGGCATGCCCTTTGCCAACTGCACTCCACTAGCAGTTATATTGAGATAATTTAGTAGCAGCTGCTAAATGAGTATATGTGTATACATTTATTATTTCAGGTATACATTCATTTTCCGGGTAGGGTGGCACAGAATGGCATCCTACTCAGTATGGTTTGCAATCTAAAATGTGGAACTGTTTCTGATAGTTGAGTGCTCTTGACTTTGGATAACAAACCATAGACTGATGTGTGTGTTGGGTAAATTCGTCCTCAAAAATTTTTTGGTGGGAGAATTTAACTGACCGCTAGCAATAAAGATGTAAAGAAGCAATCCTGGGGGAGGGACGGGAGTAGAACACGTAGTATGAAAGCAGAGGGGAAATACTGGGAGTAGGATGGTGAAGGAAAGAAGGGTGGGGGGGCTAACCAAAACTAGAATGTACGTATGAAACTACATGGGAACCTATTTTGTAACTAAAGAAATACAAAGAATTATTCCCAGATTAATGCCTCATCTCAAAAGAATCAGCTTTGAGTAGAAACTTAAAAGATAACATGAAGAAAGCTTTTCACTGGTGGTGGTGCCAGGGATTACATACATGAGGTAAGTGCTCAGCCATTGAACTACATTGTTCTGTTGGAGGTCTGATCTTACTGTGTAGCCCTGGCTGTCCTCCAACTCGGATCTGCGCACCTCTGCTTCCAAAGTGCTGCAATTGAAGGCGTGCACCACTATGCCTAGCTTATCCTCACTTAACAAGTCTGAGTGTTTGGCCTGCATGCTCTTAGGTGCATGTAGTATCTGCAGAGGCCAGAAGAGGAAGTAGATCCCCTGGAACTTGACTTAACTCAGCCACTATGTGGATGCTAGGAACCAAACCCAGCTCCTGACGTCAACAGGTGTGCTGCGCTGTCTCCCCAGCCCCTTATATCCTCATTCTTGAATAAAATTTTGACAAAATGCTCTACACATTTAAAATACTTAGGAATATTTGAATTTTTAGAAAAGGAAAAACCTAGAGGCCCTTCATTCCAAACTCCAAACAGCAACAATGTGCTAACAATGCAGAGGGTTTCTTCCATTAGCTTTATATTCTTTACTCTCCCAAACCAGTTAAGAGGTTACTGCAGTGGTCTAGTAAAGAAGGTGATTTGAAGTAGAGCAATGTTGAATAAAGAAAATGCAGTAGTGTTGAGATGCATGTTCCAGGATTTCCTTCAAGTGTTCCTTTTCTAGTCCTTATGCCCACAATCTGATTCAGCCTTTTTGTTTGGTCTTAACTAAATAGCCCTAACCTGGAACACACTGTATGTAGACCAAGTTAGCCTCAAGCTCAAGATCCACCTGCCTCTGCCTCCCTCCCAAGTGCTGGGCCTAAAGGTGTGTACCACCAACCTTGGCTCCTATTCAGCCATTCTTCAGTATATCGCTAAAGAATTTTCTAAACTGAAAATATACAACCCCCCTTTTTTTCTTCTTTTGAGGCAGGGTCTGACTGTGTAGCCCTGGCTGATTTAGACTTGAGCAAAGATCCACCTGCCTTAGGTGCTGAGATTAAAGGCATGTGACCAAATTCACCTTTTCTCTTTTTATTTTTTAAGACAGTGTCTTATGTATTCCAAGCCGGCCTTCAATTTGCTATGTAGCTGAGGACCTTGAATTTTTGATCCTGCTGCCTCTCCCTAGGGTTAGAGTGCCACTACACCCAGTTTATGGTATCTGGGATGGAACTCGGGGACTTAAGCATGCTAAACAAGGACTCTACAAAGTGAGTCATATCCCAGCCCCGAACATGTTAGTGACAAATACTCTCCAGCAAATCAAATAATGATAAAAATTACTTTTATCAAAAGTAAAAACAGTTGGCTAATAGAAATGGCTCAGCAATTAAGAGCACTGGCTGTTCTTTCAGAGGACTCAGGTTTGATTCCCAGCACCCACATGGCAGCTAACAACTGTCCTTAACTGCAGTTACAGGGGATCCAATGCCCTCTTCTGGTCTCTTGGGTCACTGCATGACACAGGTGCACTTACAGATATGCAAGCAAGACACTCATACACATAAAAAATCTTAAGGGAAAATAAATTTCTGCTTTACCTTCAAAAATAAAACAACAAATTATGGGAAGGACATTCTCACATTTGTATGTTAGAATATGCCTTACTTAAGTGTTTGGTGAGCATACAGATTATGCCTCAAAGAAACAAAAAATTTCATAAATTATACAACCCCTTATTTGAAAAGCTTGGGATGAGAGTTGTTTAGGACTTTTTTTTCAGATTTTACAATTTTTTTCTGAAATGTGATTATGTCTTCTTACCCCAAGTGCAGCTTGGTGAATCCAAGACTTTAAATATGGTTTCATACAGGGGCATGGGCAACTTATGGGAGTCTACACCAAAGGAAAAAAAAGCTTTCCTAGCAACTGTTAACTGTCTATAAATCCTTAGAGAGGGAAATGGCCTCCTGAACCCCTCATTTTAGCAAGCCCTTCCACCCTTTCATGATGAAATGGAATGATTAATAAACTCAATCTTGTCCAGGTCTCATGTGGGTAATCCCAGATGCTGACAGTTCAAAGGGTAAGAGTCACATCACCATGCCTGGACAGCATTCCACAAATACAAAATGATACAAAATGATAGGAGCAAGTCTGAACTTAAAAGTCCTTTATACTTCATGCATACTCTTGACATAGTATGAAGATAATTTCATATAATGTCTCAGCATGCCTTTAACAAGGACCTGTCTGGAATTTCCCACATGGAAGGTAAGGTTCAACCTTAGTTTACCTTACCTTACCTTTTTTTGTTGTTGTTTTTATGTTTGTAGTTTTGTTTGTGTTTGAGATAGTCTCCTTGTAGTCCCTAGCTGGCCTGGAACTCACTAAATTAACCTCAGCTGGGAGTGGTGGTACATGCCTTTAATTCCAGCACTAAGGAGGCTGAGGCAGGAGGACCTCTGAGTTCAAGGCCAGCCTGGTCTACCCACCCAGCTCCAGGTCAGCTGGGGCTACAGGGAAGTCCTGTCTCAACAACACCAAATAATAATAACAATAAAATAAATTAGCAACCCAACAACAAAAATTCCATTTTAAAAGAAATACAGTTTTAATAAAATTAAAATTCCATATAAATATACAAAGTTTCCCTTTATCCAATTTGTCATTGCTAAATTATATCACTGTTAAAGCACAAATAAATACTAAATTAATCTCTAAATGAAATTTCTTTTTGTGGCACCATTAATTACTTTAACATACCAGAGGAATTTACATAACAAGCTAGAGAACAAAAGTAAGAGATAATAGGTGCTTCAGTTCCACCCATATTATCTACCAAGACCACAGTATGGGCAACACAGTGTAGATTCATTGTAGTAGTTCCTTGAATGAAAGAGTCCACACAGAATCTTCCACAAACACAGGTTTTTGCAGTATCCAAATCTTGGCAAAGATGGAAAGGAATGATCTGAGGGCCATATGGAATCCTGATAGAAAAAAAATTTATAATATTACCAGATTCCAAACTTCATGTATTTGGACAATGATAGGAACAATGAATTATAAAGATATAAAAAGAAAGCATTACATTACATAAGGGGGCTCTCAGCATATTGGTTTTTAAAAATATTTTCTTTTTAATTTTATGTGTATGAGTGTACTACTTCCATGTATATAAGTGCACTCATGTCATGCAATGCTAAGGAAGTCAGAAGAGGGTGTAAAATCCCTGGAACTGGAATTATAGATGGTCATTACCCACCATGGGAGAGCAGACATCTCTAGCCCATAGGATATTGTTATATTGTTTTATTTTCCCAACTGCTAAGAATGGGACAAATATATTAAAAAATCCATGACATACTATGAACCTAAGGAGGTCTACTGTAGAACATTTCATAAAGTATCTTTCAGCACAATCAACTAGGAATGAAAATCTGTCCTTTACATATATTTAAAATATCTAACACAAAACAGGAATTTATCTTCAGAGATTATGAAGTAGATGATCTGAGATATAATCTAGGCCTCTAATCCTCCTTCCCTTTCATATATATATCCCCTTCCCTGTATTAGGTCCTCTATAAGCCAAGCAAGTAGTCTGATCACTGAGCTCTCTCTGGCCTCAAGAGGAGAATAAATTTGGAGATGCCCTATCTTTACAATACATTTAGTAACATTTTCTCTGATCCCAGTACTAACCAGTCCTAACAAGACTGGGTATATTCAGGTTGATATGGTGGTTATATTTCTACTTTTTATTACTTAAAAGCTCTTCTATGGTTAGTCACAACATTGATTAATCTCTATGTGCCAGATCAACAGATTTATATATGCAGTAAACATGTACTGAGAACTTTGGTGAGCTAAGCACTGTTCCAGGCAATTCTATATAGTCATTTAGTGGCCAATTCTTAACAATGCTTTAAAACAATGGTTCTTAAAGTGCGGTTCCCTGACCAGCAGCATCAGCATCAGCATCAATAGGTAAATTGTTAGAGGTGCCAGTTCTTCAGGGGTAAAACTCCAAATCTAATGCTGTAGACCAGCAATCTTTTTAAATAACCACTATTTCAATAAGTATTCTTTGGATGCACTCTAGATCTTGAGAATCACTGTCTAAAAACAATATAAAATTCTTACTTTTAGAACCTTAACACTAAATCAGCAATTAGTAATTACTGCCTTTGTGAGGAACCAGAGTTTGTCCCTTGTCCTGAGATCGACCTGGAAGCTGGTGTGACATGCAGATTCTCTGAAACACAATTGGCCCCCCAAATTCCTTGGTGATATGGATGCACATTAGAGGACTAGAATATAGCTATTTCTTTTTTGTAGTTTCATATTTATAAACAATAGAAATTTATTTCCTCATTTTCTAGAGGCTGGGAAGGCCAAGATAAGACAGGACCAGTTACTGTCTTGAGGGCGGCATCTTCTTTGAAAGATGTGTCCTAAGACAGCAAAAGGCAGAGGAGCAAGAACAAAGCGGGGGTTCGGAATTATAGCAAGTTGTAGGTTAGATTACCTAAGAAGTTTAAGAAAACAAAAATGGGCCCCAAGGGAAAAATAAGTAACAAAAGCCTGTGCCCCACATTCAAATATCCATTTAATTAGCTGAAGTAGGGAAGCTCTGATCTTCAGTTTTAAAAGCTCCTCAGATTATTCTAAAAGGAGAGGTAAAGTTTGGGGAACCACAATGTTAGCTATTAAGAATTTTGTTTACTTTTTTTTTTTTTTGAGACAAAGTCTCACTAAGTAACCCTGACTGGCATGACCAGGATGGCTTCAAACTCACAGAGATCCGCCTGCCTCTGCCTCCCCAGGGCTGGGATCAAAGGCATGCACCACCACACCTGGCCCAAAGTACATTTTATGATCAGAAGTCTTACCTATTGTTTAGTATGGTCTGTGCAGAACATTCAAGTAAAGTTAATGGTACTTGCAGCTTTATAACTGGAAGGACTTTTGGTTGTTCAAAAGCATTTCCAAAAAGATCCAAGTACTCCAGGGATAATTGTTTAAATTCACAAGGTAGATTTAGAAGTTTATTTCGAGCTGCTGATAAAAGACGAAGGTTTGTTAGCTGTCCTATCTTGAAAGGAAACTGAATCAATTCATTATCATCAAGGTTTAAATTTGTAAGTTCTTGGAGTTGGCAGAACTGTATAGGGAGTGCCTTGATTTTGTTCTTGCTGAGATCTAAACTCCGAAGTGACTTTTGGAGTGTGGACCGGCAAAAGGACACACTAAATGACTCCAAGTGATTGTCACTCAGGTTAAGCTCTTGAAGGTGAATGAGATCTCCAATTGTAGCTGGAAGCTTTTTTATACGATTGTGACTCAAGTCTAACTTCTTAAGGTTTTTTAAACAGAGCACACGCATATCAACTCGTACAAGCCTACAGTAAGAAGTCTGAAGATGTTCCAGAGAATATGGAAAGTTCTTGCTTAGAGGATAGTCCTTTTTGGATGTGATGACCATTTTGGTTTTGAAATTTTCAAATTCTGAAGTCTTCACTGGTGTGAGTGTTGAAAGTGGTGTGTTGATAGCACAGCCTCTATGAGCCAGCCTCATAGCTGAAAGGAAACCTTTTAAACTGCCAGAATTGGCCTGAATAAATAAAAACAAGTTATATAATTATAAAATTCATTTTAGAGAATACATTCATGTTAGCTCTTCCCATAATCAATTCTACAGTTATTTTTAAATATATTTTATTTCACATGTATGAGTGTTTTGCCTGCATGAATGTAAGTGCATCATGTGTGTGCAATGCCCACAGAGTACAGAAGAGGACATTATATTCCCTGGAACTGAAGTTAAAGTAGGTTGTTAGCTACTATGTGGGTGCTGGAAACCAAACCTGGATCCTCTGCAAGAGCAGGCAGTGCTCTTAATTGCTGAGGTATCTCTCCAGCCTCTAATTCTGAAGTTAGATTAAAAAGTTATATAGCCATTTGTTAAAATTAGCTATAAAATAATTTTATTTGGTCTGAATTTTAACTCTGAAGTTTATTTGGGAGCTTGTAAGACTGTTCAGCAGGTAAAGGTGCTTGTTGCCAAGTCTGATAACCTGAATTTGATCCCTGGATATAGTGGAGAGAACTGACTCCCAAAGATTATCCTTTGATCCCCATTTGAATACACAAATAATAATAATAAAGAGATAAAGAGGAGCTGAGGATGTAACTCAATTGATAGTGTTTATCTATCATCCACAAAGCCCTGGGTTCAATCCCTAACACCACATTAACTGGGCTTGGTAGTGCAAGTTTGTTATCTCCTACTGCTCAGCAAGTGGGGGCAAGAAGACTGACTATCTATCTATCTATCTATCTATCTATCTATCTATCTATCTATCTATGTATCTATCTATCTAAAGCCAAATGGCTTCAAACCTAGCACTAGAGAGGCAAAGGCAGGCAGATCTCTGGGAAATCAAGGCCAGCCTGTTCTCCATAGTGAGTTTTGGGAACCTGGGGCTACAGGGAGACCCTATCTCAGAAAGACAAAAAAAAAAAAAAAGGCTTTACTATACCTCTGACAGAGGATTAGTGGCTAGCATATGCGAAGAACTAAAAAAACACGAAAAAAATAACTCAGTTAAAAAGTGGGACAAGGAGCTAAACAGGGAGTTCTCTAAAGATGAAATGCAAATGGCTGAGAAATACTTAAAAAATATTCAGCATCTTTAGTCATCAGGAAAATGCAAATTAAAACAACTTTTGAGACTTCATCTTACCCTACTCAGAAGGGCAAAGATCCAAAAAACAAACAATGACAAATGCTGATGAGGATACAGAGTGCTGGTGGAGTGCAAACTGGTGTAGCCACTACGGAAATCAGTGTGGAGATTCCTCAAAAAGCTAGAAATTGATTATCATATGATCCAGCTATTTTGAATACGCCCAAAAGACTCTGTATTTTACTATAGATATACCTGTTCATCTATCTTCACTGCTGCCCTTTTCACAATAGCCAGAAATTGTAAACAGACTAGATGTTCATGAACTGATGAATGGATAATGAAGGTGTGGCACATATAGACAATGGAGTATATTCAGCTCTTAAAAAAAGATGAAATTATGAAATTTGTAGGTAAATGGATGGAACCACAAACAATCATCCTGAGTGAAGTAACACAGAATCAGAGAGACAAGCATCACATGTTCTCTCTCATAGCTGAATGCTAGCTTTGAAATCTTAGATACACGTTTCAATTTAAAAATTCAGAAGGATCAAGAAATTAATAAACAGCCATGGGTGGTGGGTAGAGGCTTCCTGGGAGGGTGACAGAAAACAGTGATATGAAGAGTTTGGAAAAGGGAACATGAGAGTACGAAGAGTTAAATGGGGTAGATTGTGAAGGAAGAGCAGGAAAGGGAGCACAAGAAGGGATAAGTAACAAATGGAGATCTTCCACTGTAGACGCTTCTTAAAAGAACATCCATACACAATATAAAAAGAGATTAAAAGGAGTTACCCTATAACAGGGGTCACTGCCCCTTCTAGACACCATAGATAACAGGAAAAACAAAAGAAACCAACAAATAAAAAACACCTCAATGCCAGGAATGGACTCCCCCTTCTAGAAGCTGACAAACAGCCCATATACCTTAAACACTACTGGCCAGTGCCCATGCTCTTGGGCACTTAACAGTAAGATCCTATTGCTGAAGACACTCCAAATATATGAGCTGTAGAGCAGACAAGGAAAAAATGAAGCTGGTGCTGACTTCAGAGCATCATCTCTACTGGCTAGCATCAGCAATGCTGGAAGGTGCTATGCATGTTATTGGAAGGAAAAAGTAATCATCAACCCTAACCAACTCTGAATTCTGTGAACTACAACAATAACTGGCCTTGCAAGATACGTCCACCAGTGCAATAGTAGCATGAATATTATGGGAATAACTAACCACTCTTTAATGGGATTTAAGGTCCACTTCAAAGGATGGAGCCCATACCTGACATTGGTATCAGGCTCAAGATAAGCCTGAGGCTAGACAGATCCCAGTACAGTGGGGGAACACCTAATACTTGCTTTCTACTAAATACTTATCAAATTAAACTGACTCCTAATGACTTGTTATTCCCATAGATTAATGCATCTCTCAACACTTATCAGAGAAGCTTCCTTATACAGCAAATGGTAGGTTAACTAGGCTCCAGTGGATGGACCACACTGAAGGACACTTGGAGACTGTATAGCCTCTGTAGTCCCCCTCTATATGTATATGTGTGTGTGTGTGTGTGTGTGTATGTATGTATGTACATATGAGTAAATTAGGTGGGCGGTTCAATAATGAAAGGTATGGATAATGGGAAAGGATATAATATCATCAAATTATATTGTATATATGAAATATATATGTGAAAATAGCAAAAATTCAATAAAAGAAAAAAGAAACCCAAAGTTGAAAATTTAAAAAGGGGCGGGGGGAGCTAGTGAAATGGTTCAGCAGGTAAAAGCACTTACTGCATAAGCCTGAGGACCTGGGTTCAATTCCCAGAACCCCACAATGGAAACAGAACTGATTACTGAAAATTGTCCTCCTCTGACCTACACACACAAAATAAATAAAATGAAAAACTTTTTGACCTGTAATTTCAGCACTTAGGAAACTAAAGTAGAAAAATTGCCACAAGTTTGCAGCCAGGATTGGACAATGAGTTCCAGGCCAGCCTGGGTTAGACTGATATCAAAACAAAACAAAACAAATAAAGGTCAAAATAGCTAAAACTAGGGCTCAGTGAGGAAAGGCACTTGCTACTACACCTGACCACCCAAATTCAATGCTAGGGACTCACATGATAGAAGACGAGAACAGACTCCTACAAGTTGTCCTCTGACCTCCACCAGGGCAAGCATGCACATACACACAAGATAAATAAGGAAATGTCACAGTAATAACAAAAGATTTGGAAAAGAGCTGTATGTGGTAGCTCAGGCTTGTAATGCCAACACTTGGGAGGACGAAACAGTTTCAGGTCAACTTGGGCTATAGGAGACCATGTCGAAAATAAAACAAAGACACCTAGAAAAGCTCCTGAGTTGCTCCATGGGACATCTAGATGTTTTTAACAGCCAAGCAGTTCCTTTTTTGGAGTTTCCGTGTGTAACCTTAGCTAGCCTGGAACTTGCTATGATCAGGCAGGACAGTAACTTACAGTAATCCTTCTGCCTCTCTAGTTTGTGAGTAGCAGTGATAAGAGCAAGAGGTAGAAAATGGCTAGGCCGTTTAGGGTAAAAACCCCAAGAGAAAAATGGTCAATTTCTTTTCTTGCTAAGAACCAGAAATTCTTCAGATCTGCTAATAAACTTGAGACTAGAGATGCCAGAACTATCTAATCTAAAGATGTCTCTAGTTCTATCATAGCCAGAGGCTGGGGAGGCCAGTAAGGGGGTTTGGTTTTTCCTTTCTCTTTTTTTCTATAGTATAATGTCTTTGGAAGATAAGCTGAGGATGTAATCAGGACCTCCTGACTAGGACCACCTGACTAGGATTTGGCAAAGAAACCTCTTGACCGGGACCTTGAGGGTCCTGGACACCTGGAATATGAACTGGACTGACCAGCTCATCTTCCTCTCCCTTCCTCCCTTCACTGACTCCAGGGAATGAAACTCAGTGGTATCCCATTCCCGAAGACCCCTCTTGCTGTACAGGAGCTTTGCTTTCTCTCTCCCTACAATAAAACTCTTTCTAAAACTCACTCTCTGTGGTCCGTGAATTTCATTCTTCGAATTTACAAGACAAGAACGTAAAAGCCTCTGGCTTGAGGTTTCCAGAACCCTAGCCTCTCAAGCTAAGCACAACAGAGCTGAGAAAGGTTCTGTCACTCTCAAAGACACCTTGAAACTCCTGTATCCCTAGGATGACAGACATGTAATGCTCTACCTAGTTTATTTATTCTACCACTGTTTTTTGGTGGTTTTTTTTTTGTTGTTTGTTTTCTGACAAGGTCTCTCTGTAGCCCTAGCTGGGCTACAGAGAAATATGCCTGCCTCTGCCTCCAGAGTGCTGAAATTAAAGGTGTGAATCGCCACACCTGACTTTTTTCTATAACTGGGTTTTTAAATGAATTGGTATTCTAATTCTTATTTTCTGTATATGAATGTTTTACCTCCATGAATGTAAGTATACCTGTGTTGTGCAATACCCATGGAGACCAGAAGAGGGCATCAGATCCTCTGGAACTGGAGTTAAGGAAAGGTGTTAGCCACCAGGTAGCTGATGGGAACTGAACCCAGGTCCTCTTCAAGCTCAGCAGTGCTCTTAACTGCTGAGTCATCGCTTGTCCCTCTTACTGTTTTTAATACCATACCTTACTTAGACAGACATCTACTGGAGGCTCCTTTAACCGGACAGTGGCTTTCCCCTCATCCACAAATTTGGTGAAGAGATGTTCAATGTTCTCCCTTAGCTGCTTAAAATCAACAGAAAAAAATAAAAAAACAAAATGAGGTATTATTCAGTAATACACACTACAACCAGAATGTGCTAGACTTTTCTCAGGCTTTGGTTTAGCTTTTAGTCCCCAAATTCAAGTGTTTCATAAAATTTTTGTTTGGTTAGGTAAACAGTTATACTTTCTATCCAGCTTACAGTGGTATTATTGCCTTATCTGCTCTGGCTCTTTCCTTTCTAGAAAGCAAAATCCCTTTGTTTTTAGAGAACGTGCCCTTTCTTCCATTCAAATTATATGGTTATGGTAAGAATTGCCAGTAGACGTTTCCTGCTTCCCCAGGAAATGGAGTTCTGGGTGGCTGTTAGCTGCCATGTGAGTGCTGGGATTCGAACTCAGGTCTTCTACAAGAACAGTCATCTCTCCAGCCCCTTGGGAATTCCCTACTTGTATAACCTATAACTGCAGTTCCTTAGTCTGGGTGAACATGCCTTCTACTAGATTATATGTAAACTCAATGAGAGCAAAAATCTTATCTTGTGTACTTTGGTATCCCCAGAGCTAGAACAGTGACTGATATAACTGGTGCTCAAGATTTTTTTCTCAACTGATGCTTTCATTTAGACTTCAATAACTATATCCTGAGAAGCCACTACAAACCAAGTACTGTAAGAACTTGGGACAGTGTTGAATAAGTGGCATAGTGAATATACTTATAGAGTTGACAGTCTGAGGAGAGACGGTCACATGTTGGGCAAGTGGCAACAGGTGACAGATAAGACAGCATTCCAGTAGAAGGGAATATGAGCAGAGCCAGGATGAAAGGGAGAGCCTGGTAAGGAGCCAAAAATTTAGTTAGGATGGCTGAAAGATCCAGAGAAAAAAAGGGAGGAAGGAGGGTAGCAGATGAGTACAGAAAGGTAAACAGAAATTAGACAGCTAAAAGTGAGATTTTATAATCAGTATTAAGAATTTTAGACTTCAATGCAAGAACCACGAAATTTACTGAAGGATTTAAGCTAAGAAACATGATTAGATATGCATTAATTCTTTTTATGGAGCTAGAGATGGCTCAGCAGTAACTGATCTTACAGAGGATCCAGGTTCAGTTCCTAATACCTGGCGGCAGCTAACAACCTTCCATAACTCCAATTCCGGTGGATCTGACATCTTCTTCTGGCCTTTGTGGGCACTGTGTGCATGTGGTCCACTTACATACATGCAGGCAAACATACTCATATACATTAAATAAAAATGCAAAAAAATTTTAAATGATTTATTTTTATTTTTACAAGTGTTTCTGATTGCTGGTATATTTACTGGTATGTGTGTAATGTCTACAAAGGCTGGAAGGAAGTGACAGAGCTGCCATGTGGGAATTGAACTTGAGTCCCCTGGAGGAGCAGGAAGTGCTTTTAACCCCTCAGCCATCTCTCCAGGCCTAATCTTTTTTTCCTTATAACTGCAGTGTAAAGTCTTAACTAAGGGAGAGAAGAACAGGACAGAGAAGACACAATGGTAGAAGCAGACTGTTTAATAGACTAGACTGGAGAGGGATGGTATAGACAACAGCTAGAATGGAAAGAACTATACAAACATGAAAGGTCTTAGGATGCAGAATTAAATGGATTCAGTTTCTGAATGAGAGTTCTATTTAAAGAGTTATAGAACACTGTTAAAAAGGCAAGTCTTGGATGACAAAGATAATAAATTCTGGGTAGCAGATGTATCTCACTTGGTAGAATGCTGCTAAGCATGCACAAAACCGTCCCCAGAAAAGCAGCATAAACCTGGCATGGTGGTACATCCCAGCAGTTAGGGAGGTAGAGGCAGGGGGATCAAAAGTTCAAGGTCATCCTTAGCTATACAGTATGTTTGAAGCCACCCTGGATTATGAGACCCTACCTCAAAAACAAAAACAAAAAGAGAATTCCTAGGTATTTTGAGTTTAAAGCTCTGTGACAAATTCAAGTGATGAATAGACTCAAGTCTCAAGTCCAGAGGACTAGCTAAAATACATATTTTAGGAGTCAAGTGCAGTACAAGTAAAGAGGTAGAAAAGTAAAGGGCCTAAGAAAGTGCCCCAAGTAGTGGCTCATAACAAAAATTTGGTTAGGATTCCCACTACCAACTGTCTATTAAGCCAGCAGTTTTAAGTGAAGAGTGAGGAGGGCCAGTAAGATGGCTCAGTGGTAAATTCACTTGCCTCTAAGCTTGAGGAATAGTATTTGATCCCCAGAACTCACACAGTGGAAGGAGGGAACCAACTCCTAAGAGTTGTCCTCTAATCTTCCACATATGAGCAGGTACACACACTGAATAAATATATGTAAAAAAAAAGTTTTGGAATTTTTTTTTTTTTGGTAACGACAGGCCTAGAGAAATGGCTCAGCAGTTAAGAGCACGTGCTACGTTTGCAGAGGACCTGGGTTCATTTCCCAGCACCCACAGGACAGCTAACAACTGCCTGTAACTCCAGTTCCAGGAGATCCAAAGCTGTCTTCTGAACTCCTCAGGCTCCTGTACACACATGGTGCATATATGTACTCCCCAGGCTCCTGCACACACATACACATAAAATATTGTTTTTAAAGGAAAAGCACTACAGGTTTTTTTAAACAGGTAATAACAGAATCAAACATGAAAAAGGTCATTTTCGGGAAGACAAAGGAAACAGGAGGCTCAATTCCAGCTACACGTTTGCTTTTGTCACTTGATACTTCTCTACACTGAGATTTATAAAGTTCTTTCAACTCAAAACTTACGGAAATAGGTTCCTTGAACAGAGGGAGATGTAGCTTAGTGGCAAATTGTTAGCCTAGCATGCACAAGGTCCTGGTTCAATCCCCAGGACTGGAAAAAAATTAATGAATAAATAAATAGGTGATTTGAATGATAGAATACTCTCTTCCCGCAAAGAAGTATTTGCTGTGGAATACAATATACAAGGGAAAGAATCTTCCAGTCAAAAGTCAGAGGCAAGAATGGATGGTGAACTGTTCCCTCACCTTTATTTATAGCAGACACAAAGGGATACTATTTTCCCCAAATACTGCTTGGTAATGAGGATCAGGGATCTTATAAATCCTTTGTTTTAAAACCTTCATTTCTGGCCTGGGTGGTGATCCACGCCTTTAATCCTAGTACTCCGGAGGCAAAGGCAGGGGGATCTTAGTGAGCTTCAGGCTAGCCTGGTCTACACAGCGAGTTCCAGGCCAGCTGGGGCTACAGGGAAGACCCTGTCTCAAAACAGAAACAAATAAAACCTTCATTTCAATTTCAGACAGCCCTTTGAGAGTTTGCCCCAAGTGCTACAGATAAAAAAAGCTGAACCTAAAGTATCGGGTCAAACATGAAGGGAGAAAAAAAAAGTGCAGGACCTGGTAACCAGTAACTTCGTCAAAAACTGTCAAGATGTAACGAAAAGCCACATCGACTTTGGTTACTATTCGCTGTCATATTCATTCTGAGCGGGAGACTGAACTTGGGAGTCTCAGATGGCTAGACCAGCGCTCTACCATTCAACATCTGCAGCCCCACTCCTCATCACCGCTTAGACATCCAGTTACAAATGCTCTGGAAAATACTCGGGAAACAACTGGATGAAAATGCAGTTCCCCCAAATCAGCAGAAAGGTCAGAGGCTCTAAGGGCGGGGCTGCGGATACCAAGTGAGACCCACAGAACCGAGCCACGGAAAGCGTCCTTCCTGAGGGCGGACGTTGAGCGCCGTGGGCCTCACCCGCCCCGCCAGCCGCACCTCGTAACGGGTCCCGCGCTTGTCCTTCATAGTGGAGACCAGTAAGCAGGCGCGGCCGCTCGCCCCGGGCCGCAGTTCAGTGCTGCGCGACGGCTGACACAACCTCACCACGGCTCGGACGCCCTTGCCCCGGTTCTTGAGTCCCAAGGCTGGCAGGTGCCGGCTGAGCACCTCCACCTCGCAGTGCAGCTTCATGGCGCCGCACGCGGGCCCCGCAGCGGCCCGCCTTTGAAACTTTGCGGCTTCCCGCCAGCCAGCGCCGCCGCCGGGGTCCTCGCGCCGGGGCTGCCCCGGAGCCGCCTGCGCCGCCGACCCTCGCGGCTCCCCACCCATCCCCTCTAAAATCCCCGTGAACTTTAAGCAAGACTCCCCTCTTCTCAGTATTTACTGGCTGAACCCCTGGAGGCTGAGCTCGCGCGGACTGCCGGAGGACCCGCCCACTCCCTTTTGAGCAGGCGGCCGCCGAGGGCATCACACCCTTCTGGAGCCGAGGGCTGTCCTCTGCAGGCTCTGGCTGAAGTCCGGGTGACGGGGCGGGGGCGCATAACCTGGGCTGGAGATTCCTGCGTTGTCGCCCTGTTTACAGGGACATTAGGAATTGCCCCACAATTTCCCTTACGGCTGGCGTTTTGGTTTTACTGGCTGCCACCCCTCTGGAGGCAGCGCCTGTTTAGTCAGAGCGGAGCTTTAGGTGACAGTGTTAGTTTAGACAAGGCAGCCCACTTTTGAAATCTCTTTTTTAAAGATTTGTATTTAATTTTAAGTGTGTGTGTGTGTGTGAATATGTCACATGAATGCAGGTGCCCTTGGACTGGCGTTGGATCCCTCTGAAGTTGAAGTCACAGGCAATTTTGAGTTACCCCACATGGGGTTAGCTGCAAGAGCAAATCATGCTCCTAACTGCTGAGCCATCTTGCCAAGCCCACTTTTGAAATCTCTTGAACTCTGCTGCAGCCTCTTTGACTTAGATTCGTTCTGTAACCCATATATAAGATCATGATATATAACTATGTGTAGTGTGTGCTGTGTAATATGAGAGTTAATATTAGTAACTAGGATTAGTAACTAGGAATAAAAGAACTTCCATTTGCCTAGTCTAGGCTACCAAAGTAGATGGATTTATGACAGACTGCTGTCATGGAAACTGCTAAACCTTGTGAATTTATTGCCATTCAATAACTTCTGACACTGGAAAGACAAACGTGTTTGACTAAGTTTCTGGCATAGTGTGGTCACAACACTCATTAAGCAAAATTAAGGCATGTGAAAGTAAAATAAATGTTAGGTATAAAGAACATCAGCAATCAGTCTAGGAAGGACACTGACATAATTTCCTTCAATAAGGTTTATTAAAATGAAAGGGTCTTGCCAAGTATGGTGGTGCATGCCTTTAATGTGAACATTTTGGGTAGCAAAAGGTAAATCTCTATGAGTCTGAGGTCTGGGTCTACATAGTGAGACCCTGTCTCAAAACAATACAAGGGTCCTGTGTAGTGGCTCATACCTTTAATCCCAGCACTCAGGAGGCAGAGGCCAGGAGGATCTCTGCGAGATCAAGTCCAGCCTGGTCTACATAGGGAGTTCCAGGCCAGCTGGGACTACAGGGAGACCTTGTCTCAAAAAGACTAAAACAAAAACC
The DNA here is from genome assembly GCA_035773235.1 of Eospalax fontanierii. Classification (NCBI taxonomy): domain Eukaryota; kingdom Metazoa; phylum Chordata; class Mammalia; order Rodentia; family Spalacidae; genus Eospalax; species Eospalax fontanierii. The sequence continues at coordinate 34,384,938 of CM069536.1, read as the reverse complement.
AAACAGAATGAAAGAGCCTTAACACCATGATTGGACTTCGAAGTGGGAGAAAGAGCATTACACAGAAAGAATCTATGAAAACCTAAACATCATGGGGCCTTAAAGGGAAGGAGAGATTTCCCTTTAAAGCCCGGAGAGGAGTTTCATTAGGAGTGAGAATAAGAGGATCTGGAGAGATGACTCAGTGGTTAAGAGCAGTTGCTGCTCTTGCGGGGAACTAGGGTTTGATTCCCAACATCAATTCTCTGTAATTCATGGGATCTGATGCCCTATTCTGGCTGCCATGGGCACTGCTAGAATGTGATGCACTTACATATGTAAAGATAAAACACTCATACACATAAAATACAAAGAAGTAAAATATTTTTAAAAGGGTGTGTGCATGACATGGGTACACATGTGCAGGCAATACACTCATATACATAAAATAAAAATGGTAAAGTATGAAGAAAACAAATAAGAGTCCTAATAAGAGAGATCGGGAGAAGAGATAGCCTCAATGAGAGGGAAGGTTGAGGGGTTGGATGGGGGAAGCAGAGAACCTCTTCAGAGCACTTATCTGAGCGAAATCCTGAGGAACTGCCAGACCAATCCCCAAAACAAAAGATCTGATTTTTTATAACCTTTTGTGGGGGCAGGAAGTTTCACCCTACATGACAAAGAGCATAGAAGGGTCAGGTTGGTCAGTCACAGCACATGCTGCTTAACTCTCTCTCAGTTGTGGGGAGATGTGGTCTGATTAAAGCTGTAGGATTTGTCCTAAAGGTGTGGCCTGTGTTTTAACAAATACTTATTCGTTTTTGAGACTTCAGTCATTTAAAGGTAGATTGCCTTGTGGACTGTCTGAAATAGAAATAAGCAGCTTAATGTTGGGCTACTTGCTGTTTTACAAAAGAGGACCAGAGTTAAATTCCCAAAACCCTCGTTGGGTGTTAGATAAGCAACCAATCTCAACAATCCAAATTGAACTTTATCAGTTAAGGAGGGCTGGGTACTGACCTGCAGGAATACTTCTGAGATAGAGTTTATGGGAGTTGGCTAGGAGTGTTTGTAAAGGGCTTAGGGCCCGCATTGATTAGTAGGACTTGTTTGCAGAACAGGAATCAACTTATGGTTGGGGTGGTATGTTCCTAAGCTCCAAACGGGTTGACAAAGCTCTGGTAAGGCCCGTCCACAGGAGTGCAGCTCATGACCAGTTCGGGAGTTTCTGTGTCATCTCCCTTTATTGAGCAGCTCACAACTACCGCTAACTTCAGTTCCAGGGATCCAATGCTTCTGGCCTCTGTGGACACATGCATTCATGTTCACATACCCATCACCACATACACACACATACACACACACACACACACACACACACACACACTTAATTAAAAATATAAAAAAAGAATTCAACACCCAGATCAGTTTCACTCTTTAGCATCTTGATACTAGTTTTTGCAGATTCCAATTGCATTAAAAACTTCCTATCATTTATTTTATTCTCTTAGTTTCTTATACACACACACACACACACACACACACACACACAGACAGACACACAGCATTCAAGAGATAGATTTCTCTGTTTTTCTCGTTGTTGGAGACCTGACTGGATTTGGAGACATTAGTTTACCAAAATTCTGTGGAAAACATGCTTGACCATGTGCAACAGTGCTTCTGGTCAAGAATGACTGTGTGGTACAAACTGCATAGGCCTGTGTGCTGAGGCAGACAAAGAAACCTCCACCCCAAAGTATACAAGGAACTAACACCCTGACCACTGGTCACAATGCCCTGTTATGCTTTGCTAGTTTGCACTGTAGTAAACAGATTCTTTGCTTCAAAATAACATACCTAGGAGTCTTGAGGAAGGTTTCTCAAGACTGCATTGAGGAAAAGCAAGACTACATTGCTTACTCTGCTTACACAGGTAAAAGCAATGAATATACCCGTGGTACAGGAGCTCCTGTGTGGTCTCTGTTCCCTCACCAGGAAACTCCTAGTTCCCAGCTCTTGAGATTCAAATGAAATGTTTCTTGGGATTGGGTTCCATGTTTGAGAGCACTGGCTGCTCTTGTAGAGGACCCAGATTTCATCCCGAGCATCCACATGGTGGCTCACAACGATAACTCCAGTTCCATAGGATCCAACGCCCTCTTCTGACCTCTGTGGGCACTGCACAACATGGGTGCACTTACATACATGTAAACAATACATTCATACACATAAAATAAAAATGATAAGATATTTTTAAAAAGAACAAGATCAGACAATTTCTAAAAAAAAAAAAATTTTTTTTTAAGTAATGTTTTTTTCCCTGACACTGCGCTAATTCTCTTCAAGGATTCTCTGAACCCTGCCACACCGGACATAGCCTCTCATTTGTGCCCATAGTGAACTTTACTCACTTTGGTTTGTAGGTGACTTAGGTTGAAGCTAGTTAAGATTGTGGCTGAAAAGTAGGGACTAGAGACTGAAGCATCAAGATTAATATATGAAAAAAACCAGTTGACAGAGGAAGACTGGAATCTCCTCCCCACCTTGGCTTCATATAGCAAATGGAGTATGCTCGAGTCAGCCCTTCCTCACCCGGGAAGCAAGTGACAAAAAGCGTGCATGAAAAAACACCACAGCCTACAAACTTGGGAGAAGAGGGTGCTCTTTCAAGGGATATGTACCTCTCGGCCTGGAGCTCTGGAGTGCATACTATTCACTCTCTTATTCTCATTCTTAGGGGTGCTTTTCATTTCTTAATAAACTGTCTCTAATTGTATTTCTAACCATGTACCCTGGTACAATTCCCTGTACCATGTGGTGTAACTATGCGAACATTATACATACCTGAACAAATAGCTTAACTCTTAAATTTAGTTTTTAAGAATGGGCCCAAACTTGGAGGACACTTGTTGACCTAAATTTCTCTTGGAATTGTGCCTCTTGTCTGTGTCCTAGACTGAGATGATGGAACTGTCTTGCTGGAACTCCATCTCTGGAACTGTGTGTGCTGATAGCCCGGCCCCACCCATGTTTTTATTGAAAATGATTTCTCTAGCTTCAATTGGGAACAAGCTTGGCTCCACCCTAATCTTAACAGACTATCAGATCTTTTCATTTCCAGTTCTAGAAGATCTTATTCACCCAGATCAGGTGTCCTTTCTAATTTCCACTGTGTGCAATGGAGATGGGCTCATTGCCTTTCGGCTGGTTGGTATGTTAATTCTCAATAATTGTTCATTATCTCACATTTATTCCTTTTGAGTGGAGTACCAAACTGAGGTTGCCAAGGAAACATGATCAGGATCTTAGGTCATAAGACACAAGAGCACATGGCTTTGCTGGGGTTAATTATTAGTCCAGACTATATCTGTTTTATAAGTCATTTCCATAGGACTGAAACACAGGAGCCTGGAGTCCTGTGTCCTCTGAACTCAGCTCCATGCCCATAACAAAATCAGTCACACTAGATTATTGAAGAATTTATGGAGAGTATAGACTTGTTTGCCCTAGGACTCTGAGACCAGATTTTGTAGGTGTTGTTATAATGGTAAATGTCACCTAAGACAGAATAAAATTAGTGAATAAACACACACCTGAGCATTAGACCTCTAGTGATACTTTGCTAGGATGAAACACATTTTGGTAGGGATGAGTGAGTGTGGTAGGGTCTCATGTAGCTCAGGATAGTCTGGAACTTGCTATGTAGCTGAGGATGATCTTGAATACTTGATTCTCTAATCTCCACATGCCAAGGGATGTATCACCATGCCTGGTTGACATTCAAATGTCATTTTGCATATATGTGGAACTAGGCATTGAATCTAGGTTCTCATTTGCTAAGCAAATGCTCTATCACTATATTATATTCCCAGCCAGACATTAAACATTATTTGTTATTTTTATTTTATGTGTATGAGTGCATTGCTTGCATGTATGTAAGCGTACACAGTCATGCAATACCTGAGGAGGTCAGAAAAGGGCGTTGGAGCTCCTGGAACTGGAGTTATGGACAGTTGCTATGTGGGTTCTGAGAATTGAACCTGGGTCCTCTGCAAGAGCAGTCAATGCTCTTAACCACTGACTGTGCCATCCAGCTCCTGGTCCTTTACCAGTCTTTTTTTTTTTTTAATCCCCCTGCCTCCTGAATGCTGGGTTTAAAGGCATGCACCACCATGCATGACTCATTTTTTACTTTTTATTTCAAGACAGAGTCTTGCTAAATTGGCTAAGCTAGTCATGAACTCTTCCTTGTCCTGCCTCAGCCTCTTGAAGGCTGGTATTATAGGCTTAAAGTAATATACCCAGCTCCAATGCAAACGTTCACCTCTAGACTACAAGTTTCCTAGGTTCCGAATTGCTAGTGTCATATAGAAGGCCTAGCTAGTGCTCATGTAGAGCAGATACTCAGAGTAAGTTTGCAGAAGGAATGAATCAATAGGGGAGATACACATGCTATTGATATATAAATTCGTGCTCATTAACAAACATAAGTGACTACGCATGGCTAGAATAGGACAGACTTACGTGCAATTCATATTGCTTGTATAAGTAGATGCCCATTTGGGACTGGGTGCTTTAATTCTGCTTCTATCTCCTTCCATCTTAGGGAGGTAGGGAGATAAATTTTAATGGATTCAAGATTTAAAGTAAAAATTTGAAAGTATAAAAGTATCAGAGGAAATACACACACACACACACACACACACACACACACACACATGATAAAAACTGAACCCAGGGTGTGGGGCCTGCTATAAGGCATTCTACCAGTAAGCCACATTCCTAGCTCAAAGACTAAGCTTAAGGATTCATTCATATTCTCTCTCTCAAGATTTTTACATACAGTTCAAAGGAAGTAATACAACAAGTTGATAAAGTTTAAATACATAGATGACATTTTTTTTTCATAGAAAAATATAGTGTGATTGTCAAATTTGGGTGTCAACTGAATGAATTAAGGAATACCCTAAAGACTAGCAAATCACTGGTTTTGAGTATATCTGCGAAAACTGACAAGTGAGTTAATAGACTACTGGAGAAGGGCTGCCCTAGATCTGGATGGGTACTAGGAGTGGGAAGGCCCTTCCCAGACATTGGAACTCTGGATTCTCTAGTCTTTGGCCTTTAGTATTTACAGAAGTAAACACTCAAGTAGGTCCTTAAGTCCTCTGGCTTTCAGTCTTAGTCTGAGAGTTATGCCATTGGCTTCCCTGGTTCTGAGGCCTTTGGACTTGGATGGAGCCAGGCTTCTGTCATCTCAGGGTTTCCAGCTTGCATATAGAATGTGAGCCAGTTCTCATAATACATCCCCCCTTATTAATCTGCATATGTTTCATTGATCTAGTTATTTGTCTTTCCACCCTCTCATTCAGGTTCTGTCTCTTTGGAGAACCCTGATTGATACTTATTTTGCATTCAATAGTGGTTCTAGAGAAATAGAATCATTATTATTTTTATTAGAGATAGGGTTATGCTGTGTAGCTCAGGCTGACTTGTAAATGTGCTATATCCGAGGTTTTCTTGGAATTCATGATCCTCCAGTCTACCCTCCCAAGTGCACCAGCACATCTGGCTAAAGAAATAGAATTTTAGTGAACTTCATTATGCCAAGATATCTGATAGCACAGAGAACATGGTCACTGAAAACAGTGAAAATTTGGGCTGGGGAGATAGCTCAGTGGTAGAGTGCTTCGCTACAAAGTGTGATGCCCTAGATTCAATCGTTATCAACTTCTGCCCCACCCTCCAAAACAAAAAAGCTGGGACCATAACTCCTGGTGACCGGGTTTAGGCCAATAAAATGATTCAAAGTTTGGCAAACATCAGCAAACTGGCAGCTGTGTACTCTCAGACCTGAAGGCATACATTTGAAAGCATAAAATTTCCAGAATGGCAGAAACTTTTTCCCATAATACCAGTGAAGATCTCAGAAGGGGTTAGGAAAACTCAATTGTCATTTGGATTCCAATAGAAGTAGGCAGGCTGACTAAACCTCCAAGCAGAGCCCGGTGGTCAGGACTGATACACCACTAGCTTTTGTACAGCCACTAATAACACCCAGTGAGTGTTGTACAGGCAAGACAAAAATAAGGCATGAGTGACCTGATATATTTCTGCATTACTTGCTTCTTACTCTGTTCAGCAGGGCATACTGTGCCTGGCCCATGCCCCATTTGTTTGCTTAGTGTATTACCTGCCTTTAAAGCAAAAAAAATAAAGAAAAGAAAAAAGGAAAGGGCTGATATGGGAAGGAAGGGCTCCTTGAGAGAATCCCTTTTCTCTTTTATTGGAAAAAGACCCACTAGGTTTAAATAGTTTGAGAAGAGAAATTAAGTTACATCAGGTTTTTAAATCTCCAAGTCTCTCTTTCATTATACAGTACTGCTCAAGGATTGGTAAAGGGTTGCCTATCAGAATCTCAAAGTCATATACTTGAAAGAAATTTTGTCTTTAAGTTCTAATAAGAATTCTTATACAGTAGTTTTTCATTTAAATTTAAAAATTTTTGAGTTGTTGCATTCTGTGCTGATCTAGTTAAAACTTTTATTTTAGGGCTAAGCACAGTTTTAGGTTTTTTTTTTTTTTTTTTTTTTTTTTTAAGAAACATGGAATGTAAAGTTCTTTTGTCAGAGATTTTCTTGAAGTTTGAAATCCTATTAGTTGATTAAAGCAGCATCTATCTCACATTAACTTCTTGAAATTCAGCTAAATAAGTGTCCCATGGTGCCACAAGCCCAGCACTTGAGAGACTGAAGCAGAATAACAAGTTTGGATCTGCTACGGCTATGGGCTAAATACTTAGTGCCAGGACGGCGTAGGCTACGTAGGAGGCTGTTTATTTATTTATTTATTTATTTATTTATTTATTTATTTATTTATCTATTTATTTATTTATTTAAAACATAAAAAAACCAAAAAAATTTAGCCAAGTACAAAATAAATAGAATTTAAAAATAAGGCTCAGTCAAGTACATTTGGATATCAAGTGTAGTAAGGGTGTATACTAGAGCTTTGTGTCTTTTCTTCTGGAATGATGTGGATCAAGTAAAAATAGTTTAATAAAATGGAAGCAAACCCCTAGCGATGACTCTTGTACATTACATCCAATTTCACTTGTTTTATAAAGTTACGCCAGTAGGTGTCAGTGCTGAGGCACGGTAAAAATCCTTTTTTCCAAGTGTAAAAATTTTAATTAAGGAAATGTAGGAAAATCAATTAATATCAAATTAAGAAGGATACTATAAAATAAATCAGCTTTTAAAAGTTCGAAATTGATTCCAGAAGTGTCCAAAAGAGACGGGGTCTCGCTATGTTGCCCAGGCTGGAGTGCAGTGGCTATTCACAGGCGCGATCCCACTACTGATCAGCACGGGAGTTTTGACCTGCTCCGTTTCCGACCTGGGCCGGTTCACCCCTCCTTAGGCAACCTGGTGGTCCCCCGCTCCCGGGAGGTCACCATATTGATGCCGAACTTAGTGCGGACACCCGATCGGCATAGCGCACTACAGCCCAGAACTCCTGGACTCAAGCGATCCTCCTGCCTCAGCCTCCCGAGTAGCTGGGACTACAGGCGTGCGCCACCGCGCCCGGCGATCGGCACCTAGGCGGGGAGATAGTAGAGGCTCAGCTTCCGTGACGTCACCCACTGTGCCCGCCCAGCTGTCCTTAGAGATGTCACTCAAAGTACCTTCCAACACCAGCGTGGTCTCACTGCGCACGCGTCATGTTTTAGCAGTGTATTCTGGGTAAATTGTGCCCCACGAACTTTGAAGAGCGCATGCGTGCGGTGGCTCGCTCCTTTTCCCTCGTTGGACGTCTGAAGACAAGATGGGTCACCAGCAGCTCTACTGGAGTCACCCACGAAAATTCGGCCAGGGTTCTCGCTCATGGTGAGAATAGCTTATGGTTGCAGGAAGGGGGCTACCCTGGGTGGTGGGGAGGCGCTGCTGGACGTTCGAGTCGCGGAGTCCGCGGGCAGCCGGTGGTCGTTCGGAGCCGCCGCCATTACGGCCTCCCCGGCCGGGTGCGGACTCTATACGTAGAGGCCGAGGCTTCCAAAAACTCCATCTCGCTCTTTCCCCGTACAGCCGCGTGTGCTCTAACCGCCACGGTCTGATCCGGAAGTACGGACTGAACATGTGCCGGCAGTGTTTCCGCCAGTACGCGAAGGACATAGGCTTCATCAAGGTGCGCGTCCTCCATGATGTTGGGCCGGGAAGGCGGCGGGAGCACAGGACCCGGGAGGTTCGCCGGGTGTTAGTTGCAGGGACTGTCAGGAGCGGCTCACCCTGCTCAGCATCTCGGCGGTCTGAAGGCTGGAATGGGGAGGGTGGAAGACTTTGCCAGCTTTAGGCGTCATGTTGTGTAATGACTTACTTTCAGGAGTCAGCATAATTAGATTTTATACCTTAGCGGTGTTTTAAGAAAACGAACATCTGCCAAACACTTGTGTTAAGCCACTGGCCGGGAATATTTGGTCATTCGTGGAAAAAGCTTCGGGTTTTTGGCCCGTTAGATAGGACCCAGAAAGGTTCTGCCATTTAAAGGCTCCTTGGGAGGAAATCATAAGCTTTCTGTTTAATGGTTGTTTTGAATGGAATGTTCAGGACAACATATTCAAAGTAAATGTTTTTGTGTTGATGTATTTAATGGGTAATGGGTGTAGGTTTTTATGTGAGGTGTAGCAGAGACAGAAAATGATTTTAAACTCAGATTTTTGACCAAATACTTTACTATAAGCCTAGTGTTTGGGATTTTTGACTGACTTCAGAGTGACCAAGTTTTATCAGATTGGGGAATGGATCCGGGGGTACTCACTAGTTCTCTGATCCTGGTTTCTTGGACTAAGATGAATTGTAGTAACTAGCTATTTATTAACCATTCAGAGCACGTGGTTAGGTTCATTTTATGCAGTACTGTATTGGGGGACTAATAATTTGAGGTACTCAGGGAGAACGTCAGAGTCACATTCTGAAATACAGGTGAGGTTTGTAGAAGGTGTTGGAAGAATATTTAAGCATCTTAGGTTTTGGCAATTATGTCAGGTTCAGGGTTCGAGAGATGCAGCAGACAGAAGGGACCAGACTCCATCCACTGGCAGTTAACAGGACCCGGCTTTATTGAGAGAAGACCAGATGGGACTAGCTCCTCCACACCCACGAGTGGAGAAACGCTAGCCCCCCTTGGGGGCTAGCCTCCCCCAAGAGATGGGGGAGGCTAACCCCCTCACCCCCATCTTGGGGCTGGGGCTCCGGGGAACCAGGCTGGCGTGATCAGCCCAAGTCTTGAGTCTCAAAGCCCAGTGCAGTGCCAGCAGCAGCCGCACCAACAGCAGCACAGGACCTTGTCCAAGTCCCCCAAAAGCCTTAAAAACCTTCAGTTTTAAGGTTTTAAGTTTTAAGGTTTAGGCAGGTCATTTCTAGATCAGGCATTGCTACTATAATAAGTTTTGGTGAGAATTCAGTTGAAATTAATTATTTTAAAGTGATGAATTTTCTTTGTGCTTTTTTTTCAGTTGGACTAGCAATCTTTCTTGAATCGATTATTCAAGACCATCTACCAGTGAAGGAGATCATGCTAGTGTTTGTACATAAATAAAAAAAGTTGATGCCCATCTATTAATGTGTTTTGTTATTCTTGTCTCCTGTATCCCATGATGGCCTTATAGTGGGGTACAGGCATCGTTCATTGAAGTGCTAGGGATGAACCCACAACTTAATCTTGTCTTCATTTGTATGGTCTGTTTTCCATCAGTCATAAAATATTCATGTTGAATTATGGTGAATAAGTTACTGTCTTTGAAAAAATTGCTTCATTATAAAGACATTTGTGGAAGCAGACAGTTATTGGTGTTTAGGTGTGTTTACTGATACAGGTCTGTAAATAATGGTCTAGAATGTTACAGAGGGCTTAGTGTGGCTTTTAAACTTATTTGGGGGAGGTAACAGACTAGAAGAAAGGATGTTCCTAAAGCTTACAGTTTTTGGCCTTCCTCTCCCTTTAGCATCTGCTTTTTTGTTGGAGAGGGTAGTCCTGAGAGATTTGTGTTTCTTTTCTGTTAACCTTTGAGGATTCAGTAGTCAAAAATGACTCCGCATTAATACTGGTGGAACAGCAGCTTCTAATATTTGAAGAAAGGGGAAGCAAAGAACTAGGTGTCTGCCAGCAGAAGAAAGCCCTGCCTATCTGCATCTGACTTAAAAGGTTAGGTGCTGAGTTTACTGTACTCTGATCTAGCTTTAAGAAGTTCAGGTAATGAGTTTGAGGTAAGGTTAGAAACCATGGCTTACTGATAATCTAGGGAAGTGATCTTGGAGTAGAATAGGTGGGAGGGTTGAGGATGTAGTCACAATGACTTCTGAAGGAGACAAGGTTCTGTTGGAGGACATGGGAGGTTGTGAAAGGTTTTGACCCGAGTAACTGACAGAATTGCTGTTGAGAAGATGGAAAACAGGTTTGGAGGAGAAAGGTTCATGCAATGTAGAGATTCATATTAGACATCCTTTGAAGCTTTCTAGCAAGTATTTGTTTTATGAGTGTACACTTGCATGTGTGTAAGTCCCCTTGTGTTGTGCAATGCCCAAGGTGGTCAGAAGAGGATCCCACATCACCTGGAACTGGAGTTTAGGACATTTGTTAGCTGCCGTATGGGTGCTGGGAACTCTGCCTACATAGTGCCTATATAGCATATCTGGCAGCAATTGCAGGTCTTTGAGAGGGTCTCCCTGTAGTAGCTAACCTGGAACTTTAGTAGACCAGGCTGGCTTGATCTCAGATCTGCCTGCCTCAAGTAGGATCAGAGGCTTGTGTCACCACACCTTACCCTCTGGGTGTAATTTTAAAACTCGGTTCTGAGCAGGTGGGTGACATGCTAATTCACATAACTTGAAGTTTCCTATATGTCAATGGAAACAGCATAGAGGAAGATGCCTTGCATATTAATGGGAGTTCCCTGATTAACATTGGTAGCAGAGTAGGGTAGATGTTACCTGGATCCAAACAACCAGTGAAACACAGAGTATACTAGGTTTGTGCCCTGCCTTAGTCTTTTCAGGCTTTGAAACTGCTGTATGGCTTAAACATTCCCTACATTCTGGAGGCTGGGAAGCTCAAAGTCAAGGTGCTGGAATCTGTCTGGTAAAGGAAATTCTCTGATTCACACAGATGGTAGCTTCTTGTATGTCCCATGGGGGTGGACGGGGCAAACCAATTTCCAGGGATCTGTTTTAAAAAGGTACTAACCACAAAGGTGGTAAAGTTGTTTCCTTGAGGATGAAGGTTTCAACAAGAATTTGGGGAGGGCCGCCTAAGCATTTACCATAGCATTTTTACTGTGGTAAGGCTGTGAGGGCTAATCCCCCTTTAACAAATGAGATAATTTCCCCAAGACTGCCTGTCCAGTCAGTGAGATTCAAACCAGGCAGTATCTTGAAAACTGCTCTTGCTATTGTAACTATGAATGTCCATCAGCAAGAGAAAGCTTTAGTAAATATTGGCAGCCTACTCTACAGAAAATTTGCAGTAACAGGTGGAAAATTGTCTATATGAGTCTATTTCATTATGTTAAAGAAACATGCTGTGTGTTAGCACTGCTTGCCTTTGGGTAACTGAACTGTAGGTGGTTTGATTTGAAGCCGAGTCAGATTAAGACCGTTCAGCATGGGCAACTGTGGGTACTGTGTGTAGTGTCCCTGATAGCGGCATTGTTAAGTTTTTGCTCCTCTCAGGTCAACTTTATTTTTGGATTCTTCTAACCGTGAGTTCTTAGTGTCCTTCAGATTTCCTTCTGATTCCATTTGCTGCCCATTGAATCCAGGTGATCCTGTCCAAAACAAGTCTTACCTCTGCAAGAAAAAAAGTCAGATATATAGACCTGAGGATAACCACTGCTGATATTTCAAAGGCTCATCTAACCATGACTTGCAGGAGTCTTTTTTCTACTTCATGTCAGACTTGATTGTGCCTGACATGGATGTTTATTTTTTATTTTTTTGGTGTTTCAAGACAGGGTCTTTTAAGGGTCAAGCTGGCCTAAACTTTTGGTACCCTACTGCCTCAGCCTCCTAAGTACTGGAATTACAGGCACTGCAATGACACAGCTTATTTAGTTATTTAAATATTTATTTTTGTGATTTTGAGACAGGGTCTCACTATGTTCCCTGGCTAGCCTGGAAACCAGAGATCTTCCTGCTTCTGTCTCTAACTCGGATTAAAGGCATGTGCCTCTGTGGCCAGCTAGGAGTATTTATTGGGAAAATGAATAAACAAACTCGGCAATGACTAATTTGGTTGGGCATCGCTGGGGATTGAACCCAGGGCCTCATTCATTACAGGCTAATGCTTACCGTTGAGATATACCCTGAGGCTTCTACTTTAAAACAAAACAAAACATTTATTTGTTCTGTGTGTTGGGGTGTGCGAGTATGGAAGTTAGAGGACCGGCAGTGGGGTCAGTTTTCTTTCCACCATGTGGGCTCTGGTGACAGCACAGTTCATCAGGCTTGGTGGCAAGCACTCTTACGTGCTCAGCCATCTCACTGGCCCCCTCCTTACCTTTTCTGAATCCTCTTTTATCATGATAGAAAATTCAGAGATTGCTGGGTGTGGTTGTGGTGGTGGCACATGCCTTTAATCCCAGCACTGGGGAGGCAGAGACAGAGGGATCTCTGAAATCGAGGCCAGCTTCATAAACATACCGAGTTCCAGGCCAGCCTGGGCTACAGGGAGACCCTGTCTAAATAAATTAAAAAAATAAAAAATGGGGGAAAAAACCCATTGGCTTTCAGGCAGTAGGTATTTCCATGGCTAATGCCCCATACAAAGCAGTTAGCTTTACATAATCTTATATAATCTTAAACAATCAGGATTCTTATAGTCTTGATGAAAAACCATCTTTAGTATACAGCCACACTTAACATGCCCGGGTTTCTTCAGAACACTGGTTTTAATAGTAATTGGTGCAGCTGGGTGTGGTGGTGAACACCTATAATCCCAACATTTGGGAGTTCAGGGCTATCTTCAGCTATATAATGAATTTGAGGCCATCCAGCCTCATATTAGGTAACAGTTTCTTCTGAATTAACACATTCCTTCTAGGATGGAGAAGGGAAGCACCTGAAACCCAGGAAGTAAACAACTCACAAGTTTCGGTTCAAACAATATTTTCAAATCTCTTCCCCAAGGTTGTAGAAGCGATGAGCAACTGCTGGCTCTTCCACACCAGTGGAACCGCCTTGAGAGAGACTCTGACCTGCCCCCCTGCCTGCAAATTGTGCAGAGAGATCTAGGAATGCAGTGTTAGTGTGTTGTCGCCCATTCTGGGGTAGGGCGTTTTGATGATGCAGATGCTTTTGAGTCATTCATGGTCCCGCAGCCATATTCCTGTAAGTGGCCCTAGTAAACCTGCCAAGTTCGACTTTGGTAAACTTAGTGCTTTGGTCTGATGTCAGTTCCTTATTTGGGGTGAGAACACATTTGTGGTGTGTGATTCCCCAGAAAAAGTCACACAACACTGTGCCCAGTCTGTCATACACAAAGGATTGGTGAGATGGCTCAGTGGGTAAAAGTGCTTGCCATACAAATCTGATGACCAGAGTTCAATTCTTGGAACTCATTTAAAAGCTGGATATGGTAGTGTTCATCTCAATCTCATCACTCCTGTGGTGAGATGGGAGGCAGAGGAGAATCACCTGGAAGTTGTAGGCCGGCTAGCCTGGGGCAGAAACAGCAAGAGAGACTGTCTCAAAAACAAGGTGAAGTGTTAAGAGAAGTTTACTGAGACCAGCCAGCCACGGAAGACTCAACCATACTCAGAAAGCTGAAATTTTCCTTGATTATGCCCTGAGACTCCTACTCTAGAGAAACTGAGGCCCCATCCAGAAATACATGCAAGTTTTTATAGGATTTTTCCTGTTTTCCTTTGGCAGTAACCATATTGGTAGATTTAAGATTTTCAGTACAGATATGTATGTGCCCTTTAGGCTGTTATAGGAAATTTAAATGGTCAGTGTTTTTACAAAAGCATCTATTTTGAGCAAGCATAGGCAAGGGTTGATACTTCTATCAGCACGAAAAAGCCAGTGCCAGTATAAGGCAGTCAATAAAATTTTTTAAAATTTATTTTTATTTTATGTGTGTAAGTATTTTATTGGCATGTATATGTATACCACATATATGCAGTGCCCGCAGAGGCCAGAAGAAGGCATCAGATCTCTTGGAACTGGAGTTAAGGATGGTTGTTAGCTGCCATATGGGTGCTGGGAACTGAACCCAGGTCCTCTGCAAGAACAGTCAGTTAAAGAACCACTGAGCGATCTGTCCATTCCCATCTCAGCCATTTCTAACAAATAAGAAGCACTGCGGGCAGATATTTCATGAAGACAACTGCAAGAGGCAGAATTTTCAAGGGCTCACATACTGGTTTTGTGATTGTCTATCCTGTTCCATTGCAGTCTTGAGACTGAACTCAGAGTGGAAGATTTTTCCTTCCTATAACTTTTAAACACAGACCTAAAGTAGAGGCTCATAAGGCTCAAATCTTAAAAGCGCTCTTACAGAGTCATTTTAAGGGTTATTCCTACTTATTATCAACAATCATAATTATTATTAGGATTACATAAGGTTGTTATCAAATATATTTGTTAATGCTTATTCATCTACCATACAGAACAGAGTTATATTGAAGTAATAATTTATTAGTTCCGTATTAGGTTAATTTCTCCTCATCAGAAGGTGCGAATTGACTCTTGAAAATAATTGTCCTCTGACCTCCACATGCACACCCTGGCACATGTGCACTGGCCATCACATGTCATACAAATAATAATAATAATAATAGTAATTGGTGCCTTAGGGATTTTGACTCTAGGATAGGAAGAACAAAACTCTTCTGATATGATTAAGAAGGCGTGATGGGGGGGCTCAGTGATTAAGAACATGTGCTATTCTTACAAAGGACCCAAGTTCAGTTCCCAGTACTCACATTGGGTGGCTCACAACCGCCTGTGACTCCAGCTCCAGAGAATCTGATGTATGCCCTCTTCTGGCCTCTGCAGACACTGTGCTCATGTGCACACTCCCCTGCCATATACACATAATTAAAAATAATGTAGAAAGGTGTGATGGTTTATATTGAATGTCATTTTGAGAAAATCAAAACTAAACTTAGAGACAGATCTGGGCATGTCTTCAAGTGGGATGGTTATTCAGATTAAGTTAGCTGAGGTGGGAAGACCTATTCTAAATTCTGAGCTGGGATCTAAGACTACATAAAAAGGAGAAGGTGAGCTGAACACTGTCGTTGATCACGTGCTGTTTCCTGACTGGATGCTGTGTGTTTGACCAGCTGATCCTGCTCTGACACTTTCCTTGCCAGGATGGAATGATCTCCTCAAACTGAGGAAAAACCCTTCTCCCCTTAACATCTCATCTCCTTGGCTTCTTGGGTATTTGGTTAAGCAGTACTGCCACAAGAAAAGTAACTGTGGTGGTATGAATGAGAATGTCCCCCATAGGCTCCAAGTACTTGGACATTTTGTCCCCATTTGGGGGCACTGTTTTGGGAGGTCTTAGAAGTGTGGCCATGCTGGAGGAAGCATGTCACTGAGGTGGGCTTAGAGAGTTCTTAAGCCTTGCTGGATCTCTAGTCAGTTTCTGCTTCCTGTGCCTGCTTGACGATGTGAGCACTTCTATTATAGCCACATCTGCTGCCATGCCTCCCTGCCATGATGGACTCTTGCCCCTTTGGAACCATAAACTAAATAAACTCTTCTTTTCATAAGTTCCCTTGGTCAGTGTTTCTATCAGAGCAACAGAGAAGTAACTAATACAGTAACCAATATGGAAAAGTACCAGAAAGTGACTTTCCTCAGTATCCACATGGAGGGAGTAGAAAAAGAAAAGGATAAAGGAAGAAAGGTTGAACTTCTAGATATTTTACTGGCATTTGTCCAGAACATAAAACCTCAGTTTGTTGGCACACTGTTTAGAACGAAAAACTATTTGGAGGACAAAGATTCTGTGTGCTGGTTGCAGATGTTGCTGCTCTTTTAAAGCCCTTGGGAATGACAGGCTTAATCTAGATGGGCTAATTATTATATAATCTTGAATTTATTTCAGGTGATTTCTGTTTAATTAGGTTTTTGGGTTTTTTTTTTTTTTTTTTTTTTTTTTGTCTTTTTGAGACAAGGACTTCCTGTAGCCCCTTTAACTGGCCTGGAACTCACTTTGTAGGTTATGCTGGCCTTGAACTCATGGAGATCCACCTGCCTCTGCCTCCCGAGTGCTGGGATTAAAGACATGTACCTCCATGGATCACCTGGGGCTCAAGGCCAGCTTGGGATACATGGTGGGTTCTAGGACAGCTTGGGCTAAAGAATATGAATGCTTTTTTAAAAACTAGAACTGGGATTGGAGAGATGACTCAGCCATTAAGCATACTGGTTGCTCTGGTAGAGGGCCTGGGTTAGATTCCCAAGACCCACATGGTGGCTAACAACTGTCCCTTTCTCCTGTCCCCCAACCCTCATCCCCTTTTCTTTGAAACAAGGTCTTTAGCTCAGGCTGTCTTCAAACTCTCCATGTAACTTAGGATGACATTGAATTTCTAATCCTCCTGCCTTTACACCCAACTTATTCAAAACTTCCTGGATTCCTCTTCTTTCCTAAGCTCCCCTCATCCCCTTTTCTGTGTGACTGACTCCCCCAGACCTTGTTTTTAGTGTCCTTCCTTGGTCTACTTATGCGAGACAGCCTGTAGCCACTATAAATTTGTTGTAAAACAGTTAATTCAGATAACCTTGCAATACTCACATAACATCCTTAATAAGTACGAAAGGAGTATATTTCCATTGAAAACGACTGTGGTTATAATTGCTGAGATCTGAAAGAAAGGTAGGGGAGTGAAGAAATATCTGGAGAAATGGGGGCTGGAAATCATGTCTTTTTCTTTTTTGATATAATGACTCTGCCTCAGGAATACAGAATCTTACTGGTCAGTATGAGCATGTATTATGATAGACCTATATCCAGGAGGTAACCTTTCAGTTCCTCCCGTATGTAATCTGGGCTCAGAAGGTGAGCACCATAGGTGTGTTTAAGATTTCAACTGTTGCAGCAGTGAGAAATGAATGGCTTAGTTTAATAATGTTGTAAAAGTGTAAGTACCAGTAGTGTGATGTACACATGTAGTCCAATGGTAATTACACCGATCGTGTAAACAGCTCCCCTGTGTAGAGGAGCTGAGACTCCATTGCCAAACATCAAGCATTAACAGCAAGTGCTAGAAAAATCAATAAGTCTTTTCCCCAGGAACCAAAGATATATGACTTACTAAAACCCCTAACAATTGTCCATAAAGAGTAATGTCTCATTATATTAATGCTAAAGGAGGTTTGCATTTTATTTCCTAAATATTAACAAGATTACAAATTAAAGGAATAGTTGACAGTGTGATAAACATTTGTGGCAGCACAGACAAATCAATAAGAGAATAAGATAAAAAGAAATGGAAGCTTTTTCTCTGCAGTTCATTCCAGTGATATTCTTGGGCTGAGCCTGGGTCACCTGGCGTCCTCCCCACAGATTTCACTTTACCAGGGCACTTGTGCATCTGCTCTTCCTCCAGTGGTAATTAACTCATATTAATATTCATGAAGATTAAGTGTGGATGTCCAGTACAGACATTCAGCCAACCACAAAAGGATAGGGCTTGTGAAAACGCATTCCTGTTTGGAACTGCACAAGGTGGAGATGGCAGAAAGAGTGCAGGAGCCAGACTTCACCCCTGCGGGATTTAGCCAGTTCGATGATTAGATTACATAATATTATTTGTTTTTATTTTTTGAGACAGGGTCCAGCTGACCTGGAACTCTATGTAGACCAGGCTGGTCTGAAATTTACACAGATCTGTTTCTGCCACCCAAGTGCTAGGAGTAAAGGTGTGTACCACCATGATGAGCTCATTTATATTTCATTTTTGAGACCTGATATTACTCTATAGCTAGCCCAGGTTGGCTTTGAACTGACAGCAATCTTCCTACATTAGTCTCCCAAGTTTGAAAGATATTCTTAGATCTGAAATTTTTATTTTATTTAATTTATTATTTTTATTTTATGTATGAGTATATGGCTTGCATGTATGTAAGTGCACCCAGTCATGTACTGTCTGAGATCAGAGGAGGCAGTCAGATACCCTGGAACTGGAGTTATGGATGGTTGTTAGCTGCCATGTGGGTACTAGCAATTAAACCTGGGTCCTCTGGAAGAGCAACCAGTGTTCTTAACTGCTGAGCCACTTCTTCAGCTCCAGATCTGAAATTTTGTACCTTGAAGATTTTATATTTTCTTAGTGTTTTAAGAGCACTTTCACACACATTGTGTCCATTGATCTTCACAGCAGCTTTGTCAGACAAGCAAGTAAGTGCTGTTGTATATGTCTTAGAGACCATAAAACCGAGACTGGTAGGGATTAAATGGCTTAAAGATACACAACTAAGTTGTGGAGCCATAATTTGACTGTCTGACTGCAAGGCCAGGGTTTTTTGCAGGATGGGAGTTATTGATGCATTCACCTTATTTTGGGGGGGTTATTTTTTTGTTTTTGTTTTTTTAAAATTTGGGTGTGTGCATGTGCACACGTGTGTTCAAATGTGTGTAGGTGTCCATGTGTGTTTGGGTGCATGTACATGTGCATGTCGAGGCCAGAGGTTGACTTCAGGTATCTTCCTTGATTACACTCTGCTTTACATATTGACACCAGGTTTCTCACTTGAACCCTGAGCTCCCCAATTTGGCTAATCTACTTAGCCAGTTTACCCTGGGAATCCCCTGTCCCTGCCTCCCAGAAACTGTCATTAAGGCAAGCCACCATGCCCACGTGGCATTTATGTGGGTCCTGAGGATCTGAACTTTAGTCCTCATGCTTATGTGTCAAGTGCTCTCCCACTGAACAATCTCCACAGCTCCAGTGGTCATTATTCTCATTCTCTTTCTCTTCTCTCTCTTCCTCCTCCCTCTGTCCTTCTTCCCTTTCTTCTTTCTTTTTCCAGAGACAGGGTGTTACATAGCCCAGGCTGGCCTTGAACTTGATATGTAGTAGAGACTGGTCTTAAACTCCTAATCCTCCTGTCTCCATCTTCTAAGTCCTAGGATTGCAGGTATGTGCAAGCATGTCTGGCTTGAGGGTATGTTTTACATTTTATTTTGAGGCAGGTAACCATAGGGAATAGTTTAATAACCCTGGGACTCAAATTGGTTTGGGCTGTGCACAACCCCCACCTGATACTGCACTTGGCAGCCTGAGAGCCTTACCTGCACATACTATGTACACTTCTTCTCCCACGTCAATCAATGTACTTAATAACTTATTAGCAACTTAGAACCTCCACTGAACTGCATGCACACCCTTTCTTTTCCCTCAATGACTATGAAACTTGAACAATTTCTACTCAAACATATTCCCAGTTATATCTGTGTATAGTGTAAGGGGGACTGCTGATTCAGCCTGAACTGATTTTGGATTCATGTTGCAGCAAAGAAAAACTGTGTCTTCAAGTAAACTTTTAGGGAGAATCTATCTTATGTCTATGCATAATTGGCCATGTACATTATTACAATCAGATGCATTACAGGAAGGGGTACGTGCAGTAGAAAAAAAATTACTATATGACCTAATCTATCAATCAAAACAAAGACCCACCCTCACTACACGCCTAGTAGCCAAATTCTTCCATCTCTTGAACCCCAAAAAGAGAACCCCCAAACAATAATCAAGGCCCCTGAGTGTCTTTGCTTTGTGGGGCCTGCTGCTCTTTTGAAATCAAGAGCCTTTGGTATTCTACTCCAGCCTCAAGTCCTATGGTGTGTCTATTACCAAGTAAGCAAAGCATGCTGCCAGCACCTGCTTCTCCACTGGATCCTTCATTATATGTGTTCTAAATGCATACACTCCTTGTTAAAGATTTTAACTTGTTCTTGAACTCTACCACTGGGAAAAAAGTTGTTGAGTGAAAAAAATTCCATTACATTTATTAGAAAAAAATGTTTTCTATCACATCAAAAGATAAGTAATTTTCACACCCAGGAAACAATACCAATTAAGCATAAAAAAAGCTTATGAAAGAAATGTGAAATAAATGGAAAATGTTCTGCCATTGAAGGATGGACTGCAATTCATTTCTAGTCTCTGGAGTTAGCACAGATCCCACAGTTAGTTCACGGGATGGTCCCCAGGGAGGCTGCCCTCATTTTGCATGTCAGCTGCACTTTGGGAGTCTCTGGGTTAGCTAGCCACAAAGTTGATTTCCCATAGATACCTTCAGCGTTGAGTTTGTTAGAATGGCTTGGACCAGGTGTGTACCTTTCTGGTACATGGGATGTTCTCTGAGATCCACTCTGCTTCCCCACATAGACATTTTATTGGGGTTTCATTATGTAGCCATGATTGAGTTATTATAGGTAATTGAACTGATTTCCTCTTCCCCCATAGGTCAGGTTGGTTCCAAGCTTTAGTTCTCTAATCACACAGTTGACTTTTCTGGTGGGCGACTGACCTCATGAGTCATCTCATCTCTTGGCATAAGCCCACCTGTGATCCAAAGTGTTCCTGAATGACAAAGACAGGACTATAACTCAAAAGTGTCAAGAACTTTGAGTCCCCCTCTCTGGAATCAACCAGAAAGGCCAGTGAAATGATTTGTTATTTAACAGAAAGTGAATGAAAAGATGTATACTATATTACACAATGGACACAAGTGTGACATATGTCAGTCAATTATGTTTCACTCTAGGAGCTGTTACACTCATTTATAAAATAGGCCTAATGATATCTACTTCGTGGAAGTGTTGCAAGTACCAAATGAGTTCATATGTAAAATCTACTGTGTGGTTTTGGATGGCACGGGGTCTTGAAGTCTGGAGACTCCAGGCAAACTCATGCTCCAGGCATCTGAACACCCGAGGGGAGGCCAGGCACACTGGAGCAGGCATCTGGGTTTGGTCATATTGTCAAGCAGTGCTCGTCCTGAATGGGAGTCATCATGGCTTCGGCGGCCTGAGGACGGTGTGGGGTTTCTGTGCAATGCCCACGAAGGCCAGAGAGCTATTGGCGTGAGGGGTTGAGAGCATTTAAACACACGAAAATGAGAGGTTACGTACTGAAACTTTTAGGGGCTGGAGAGATGTCTCAGTGGTTCCGGGTACTGGCAGCTCCTTCAGCCGACCCAGGTTCAATTTGTGGCACCCACGTGGTGGCTAAAAATTGTCCTTTACTCCAGTTCCAGGGGATTTGATGCCTTCTTCTGACCTCTGTGGGCACTGTAAGACACAGGTGCACTTAAAGACATACAGACAATACAATCATACACATAAAGTAAAAATAATAAATAACCCCCCCCTAAAAAACAAATTAAAAATTAAAAAATATCCTTTAGTCTTTTGACCTGCCACTAGGCAGGTGTTGGGTATTGTTTGGTATGTCATAGACTGCCGGGGTCCAAGCGGTGGATTTCCTAACCTCATAATATAGGCTGAGTTTTGTTTCATGCCATAGCTGAACAGAACAGGCTATGATTCCTCTGAGGAGTAAGGGACAACTCATTTATCTGAAGCAAAAGTAATTGTAATCCAAACATAATTCAAAATCTTTTCAGCCCCAGCTGACCTGGCCCTGGCTATGTAGACCAAGCTGACTTTCTTGAACTCACAGACATCCACCTGTTTCTGCCTCTGGAGTGCTGGGATTTTAAAGGCAAGAGCCACTATGCCAGGCTAATTTTAATTTTCTTTAAAAATGAATTAATTTATTGATGTAGCCTATCATGTAGCTTAGGCTGCCCTCAAATTCCCTTTGTGGGTGAGAATGATCTTGATCTTCTGGTCCTGTCCTCCTGACTTCACCTTTGACTGCTAGTGTTACGTACATGAGCTACCATGCTTGGTTTTTTAGGATGCTGAGGATTTAACCCAGGGCTTTGTGCATGCTAGGCAAGCAGTCTGACAACTGAGCTACATCTTAAGGCCTCCCCCACTCTTTTTTTAAGACAGGGTCTCACTATGTAGCCCTGGATGTTCTGGAACTCTACTCCCTCTGCTTCTAGAGTGCTGGGATTAAAGGCGTGAGCCACCATGCCTGGGCATATTTATTTATTTTTATTTCATGTGTATAAGTGTGTTTTGCCTGAATGTATGTAAGTACACCACTGGATACACTGCCAGCGAAGGTTGAGGAGGGCATTGGATCCCCAGGAATTGGAATTAAAGACAGTTGTTAGCGCTATGTTGGTGCTGAGAAACAAATCTAGGTTCTCTGCAAGAGTAGCCAGTGCTCTTAACTGCTGAGCCACCACCCAGTAACCCCCCCTTTTGTAATTTTAAAAATTGATATAGAATGCACAGTCAAGTACATTAAGTGTATATACTTGTATGACTAACATACACATAAAAATGAATATTGGAAAGTTACCTAAATATTTTAGTCACTTTTTACCTTCTGTTCCCATGTGATTCATTTTGTCTGTTCCTGAACTCTGTAGAAATGGAATCATGTAGTATGTACTGTTTTGTGCTTGGCTTCTGTTGCTTGACTTAGCACCAGTGAGATTAGCCTGAAGCAGCTGCGTCAGTGCTGTGTCCTTTCTGTCACTGGGTTGTTACCCCATTGTCTGACTGTGCTACGATTTACTCACTCATCTGATGAACATTTGAGCTGCTTTCCATTTTCCATTGCGTGGTTTTCATTGTCTGGTTCTTATGATTGAAGCAGTTCTGAGCACTTTTGTCCGTTTGTCATGGAACAAACCTCCAGGATTAGAACCACTGGGTTTAGGAAATATATCATAAATATACTTTTTATGAAATCATCAAGAAATTTTCCAAAATGAAAATTCCAGTTTCTTTAAATCCTCACCAACTGTTGGTAATTTTAGTCTTTTATTTTAGTTACATTGCTAGGTATGTATTGATTAACACATTATGATTTTAATTTGCCTATCCCCGATGAACAATGATATTGAATATTTTGTATGTTGATTGGACATTTAAATATCTGCCTTTGTGAAATAACTTAAATTGTTTTTCTTATTAAAAAATAGTGGGTTTAAGGGGCAAGGATGCAGCTGAGTGCTCAGATGCTTGCATAACACATACAAGGTCCTCCCCGGTACCACAAAAACAGTAGAGGAATCTGACTTCACCAGGCATTGTGCTTAATGCCAATGAGGCTGTGGCAGGAGGATTTTGAATTTGAGGTCAGCCTGGGCTATATGATAAGACTCTGTCTCAGTATACATATATGTATTCATGTCATGTATACATGTTATGAATTTAAATATCTTCTCTCAGACTGTGGTTTGCTACTACTTTAGTTTAAAAAAAATTTTTTTTTGTTGTTATTTATTCTTGTGTGGATGTGTATGGGTGTATGTATAACATGGTGTGTACCTGGAGGTCAGAGGACAACTTATGGGAGTTGGTTCTCTCCTTCTACCAGGTGGTTGAGTTCCAGGGATTGAACTCAGGTCATCAGGCTTTTCAGCAGGTACCTTTACCCACTGAGCTATTTTGTGACTCTTAATGATAGTTTTATTATTTATTTATTTTTATTATGATTTTAAAATATTTTATTTATATTTTATATGTATGAATGTATTGCCTGCATATGTGAAAATGCACCTGTGTCTTGAAATGCCCAATAGGTCAGAAGATGGCATTATATCTCCTGGAACTGGAGTTATGGATGGCTCTAAGCTACCGGGTGGATGCTGAGATTTGAACCTGAGTCTTCTGCAAGGACAGCCATTGCTCTTAATCTCTGAGTCATTTCTCTAGCTCCTTTAAAAATTTTTATTAATGATAATTTTTAATGCATATATATATATATGTATATATATATATATTTGTCTTTCTGAGACAGGGCCTTCCTGTAGCCCTAGCTGCCCTGGAACTTGTGTAGACCAGGTTGACTTTGAGTCAACTTGCCTCTGCCTCCCCAGTGCTGGGATTAAAGGCATGTGCCACCACACTTGACTTGCACATATCAATTCTTAATGACTCCAAGATATTCAAGTTTTTATTTTGTAGATACTTCTTTTTTGTATTTTATTTAAGAACTCTTCACTTACTCTAAGGCTAGGAGGATATTCTACATATAACTAAGTCTCAATCTTTTGTGTTTGTTTCATGCTTGCATGAAACATGTTTTTGATCTAGGGTAGGTCTTTTTACCTCAGTTTACCCAATTCAGAAACTTTCTTGCAGATATTCTCAGAGGTTTATCTCCTAGGCGATTCTAGATCCTGTCAAGTAGATTTTAACCATCTCAGAAAGCACCTCCTATAACCAACCTCAGAAAGAAACCCAGACTTCTTTTTGGGCAAGGCTAAATTCTTTACCCTCAAATGGAAAGTATTTCCATTCATGGAGATCTTGAATTTCTTTCAATCTTTCACTTAAGTGCTTTAAATATTTCTTCAAGGTTTGTGAGTCTATACCCAGTTTTCTTAGCTCCTTACTTATGCAGGACTTTATGTCACTGTATTGTACATTTGGGGACATCCATATCATGTTCTGTACCAATCCTGGTACAGAAGTAGGTATAGCATATGTATTAGTTACTTTTCTTCGACTGTGATAAAACACCATGACCCAAACCAGCTTATGGAAGAGTTAATTTTGGCCTATGATTATGGTGGTGGTGGTGGTGGTGGGGTAATATCCTTCAGGGCAAGGAGGCACAGCAGCCAGAGAGGAGCAGGAAGCAATCGCAAAGCAAAAAGTGAACTGAAGTAGGGTGAGGTTATTAACTCTCAGTAATTAGGGAACAGGCTGTTAGTGTTCTGTTCTATTTCCCTCTCTATTGACTTGAGAAAACCTGCATGGTTTGAATGAGTACTGTCCCCCATAGACTCAAGTGTTTGAAGTTGGTGGCAGTGTGTGAAGTGGTCACGAAATCTTTAGGAGGTGTGGTCTTGATGGAGGAAGAATATCACTAGCAGTGGGTTTGAAAGTTCACAGTCTTGTCCCACTTTGAGTTTACTTTCTCTGCTTTGTATGTATGGTTGAAAATGTGGAGTTGTGGACATACTTGCTACTTACTGCCATGCCTCCCCTGCCACGATGGACTCTTATCCCTGTGGAACTGTCTCATGAAATTTATTTTCCCATGCCTTAGCTGGTGGGGTCTGGTTGGTCTGGCAGAATGAAATGGAAACTGGTCTTCCACTTAGAAAGACTGATTTATTTAGGGCAACTCACAAAGTTATTGTTCAAACATCTGGCCCACCACCGACCTCCATTTCTTTGGCAAAGTCTGGCGTGGTTCCTGTCCCGTCCCTGGCCTGAATTCTGTTTCCATTCACATGATTCTCAGGACTTTGGGGGTCTGGAAGCTGCTGTCTGAGTCTTGGCCTTCCATGAGCCTGGTGCCATGGCACTTTCCTCCTCCGTGGCTGCGTGGCTTTGAGTATTCTCAGTGGCATTTCAGTGCCCCTCTCAGCAACTAGCCACCATGTTTTTTTTCTTTCCTCTCCTGCCTTCATGCCTCCTTATTGGTCAGAGAGCAGGACTTACCACCGAATGAACCAATAGTAAAAGAAAACCTCAGAGAGAAACATGTATCTATAATACAGGAACCATAAGCCAAAATAAACACTTTCTTCCCTCCCTGTGTGACTTTTGATCATAGCAAATGAAGAGTAACTAGTATAGGAGAGGTTTATGTTGGCTCATGATTCAGGAGGTAGAGTCCATCAAGGTACAGAAGGCATGGCAGCTAGAGCAGCCAGCCGGAGCTTGTGGTGTGCCTTGTTATATGTTGGTAGATTGGGAAGCAGCACTTGGGCAGGAAGCAGGTCAGGTCAATGACCTTTAAGGTTCACTCCCTAGTGACCTGCTTCTCCCACCTTATGCCCCTTGTAAACATTAAGGGCTGTACCTCAGGTTCCATAATCTCCCAAAATAGCACTACCATTTAGGGACCAGTGTTCAAACCTAAGCCTGTGGGAGACATTTCACATCATTTACAGAGCCCTCCTTCCCCCATCCACCATCTCTGTACTGGGCTGGGGATCAAGCCTTTAACTTATGGACTTTAAGAGTCACTCCAGATCTAAATTATAGCAACTGCCATCATTGAGGATGTAACACACATCTGTCCCTGCTAGATGTTAAAAAAAATCTTCACAAAGTTCTGAGAGGCAATTTAAAAATATTTATTATTTATTTTTATTTTATGTATATGAGTGTTATGCCTACATGTATGTAAGTGCATCCATATCATGCAGTGCCCATGGAGAATCTCTGTTGGGCTCCTGGACATTTATTTCCTGAAATTGGTGACTCAAATATAGTGATGTAAAAATGATCTTAAACCCAGGTTCAGACCAAAATAGAGATTTCTTTTCCTTTCCTTGGTGGTAGGTTTACCATTGTCTGGAAAGAATAAAGTCTCTATAATAATTATTGTTCTTCATAACTTAACAGTAGCAAGGTTAAAACCGGGCATGGTGGTGCATGCTTTTAATCACAGTGTTTGGGAGGCAGAGGCAGCTGGATCTTTGTGAGTTCAAGGCCAGCCTGGTCTACATAGTGAGTTCTAGGCCAGCTGGGGCTTCAGGGAGACTCTGTCTGAAAAAGACCTAAAAAAAAAAGGAAAGAATAGCAAGGTTAAAATGAAATCAGATCATCCCCCATGGGTCATACACAGACTACTAGGAAAACTTTTCTGTTTTCAACTAAATTTATGAGATTTCGCTAAACAAAGGAAGGGTGTATGTTCAGCATTTTATCTGTTGGCCTTTCACGTTAGCCTCATGAAGTATAAGCCTCAAATCTGCATTCCAGATTCTTGGGGGGAAAAGTGTGTTGTTTAGTTGACCTTTATTTAACAAGAAGAAATCTCAACTGACTCAGGGGTCTCTGACAACATTGTAGATTGACCTTTCAAATAAGATCTATTTCCTGTTATAGAGGAGACAAGATGCTTTCTTTTATTACACTCTCTCTCAACATCATTGAACATTTGTTAAGTGTTCTAAAACAATGCACTTCAAACGAGAGCAGTGCTGAGTACTAATGTGGCCCAGGAGAATCTCAGGAAAAGCTATATAGACTTAGGAAGCTAGGTGGCAGAGTGATCACACAGTTCAAGGCTTTGTGTGTGGCTGTAGAAAGAAACTAAGTCTTCAATAAAGAAAAGAAAAATTCCTGTTTGTCTGAATGATAGAAAAGAGGTAGTTTAATTTGATGGTTAAAAAGAAATATTTTAAAAGATGAAAGACAGAAAAATGTTCCTTATGTCACAGATTTGATAATCACAACCAACTTCATAGCATTAGAGTTCTTTAACAATATTTTGTTATTTATTGATTTTAATTTTATGTGCAGGAGTGTTTTGCCTACATATATGTAAGTGTACCCATATTGTATAATGCCCACAGAGGCCAGAAGAGGCCATCAGACTTCCCAGAACTGGAGTTAAAGATGGTTGTTGGCTGCCATGTGGGTGCTGGGAACAGAACCTGTGTCCTCAGCAAGAGCAGCCATTGTTTCCCACTGCTGAGTTCTCTAGCCCCACATTAGAGTTCTTTAAGAGTGAGGAAGTGCCTAATCTAAAATCTTAATGAAAAAAAGAATGAAGAGGTGTATTTGAGGTAAGGCCTTGGTGGCAGCCAGCATAGGATCTCTATTTATCTCCTTCCTTCCCTTCCCTCATCCCTCCCTCCCTTGCTATGCTTTGTGGCACAGGCTGGCCTCAAACTTGGCATCTTCCTGCTTCTATACCCCTGCAGTGCTGGGATTAGAGGCATGTTTCATCACTGTAGGTAAGTGAAAACCAGGCTGGCATAGAACTTTTGGTCTTCTTACCTTATCATCTTCAGCTCAAATGATTGTCTCTGTCAAGCCCTTCTGATGAGTAGCCTGTTACTTAATTTTCTGTCTATTATATTTCCTCGTTTTCCTCATGGCTTTTATCTGAGGAGTGGGCATCAACCCACTCCACCATCAACATTGTTAGGATAATAGCAAAGGCAACTTAATTACATATTGGATTAAAGTTAGGAAACCATGAGTGAATACAGTAGAGTAATGCCCAAGACTTTGAATTCAGGCTACAAAGCCTCAAATGTGTGACTTTGGCAAAGTTATATAATTTCTTGGAGCCGTGCTTATATTTATAAAAAAATTAAAAAATTATTTATTTTAATTTTCTGTGTATGAGTGCATGTGTTTTAATACTGCATGTATTTTACTGCACCCATGTCATGCAATGCCCATGGAGGTCAGAAGAGGGCATTGGATCCTCAAGAACTGGAGTTACAGACAGTTGTTAGCTGCCATGTGGGTTCTGGGAATTAAACCCAGATCCTCTGTAAGAAAGCCAATGTTCTTAACCACTGAGCCATCTTTCCAGTCCCCAGCCTTGTTTTTTTAAAATTAGCAAACATGAGGATTATAATAACACTTATGAGGGTTGTAGAGATGGGCCACCTGTTAAGGGCACTTGCTACTCTTGGAGATGACCTGGATTCAGTTCCCAGCAACCACTTGGTGGCTAACAACCATCTAAAACTCTAGTTCCAGGGGTTCCAATACACCCTTTTCAGGTTTCTGGGCATCAGGCATGCATGTGGTGTGTTTACATACATACATGCATGCAAAAACTCATACACATTAAATAAAAATTTGTATTAAAGTCATGCTGCAGAGTTGCTATGTTATTGTGAGAATTGACCACTGTGATATTGCAATGTAGCAAGAAACATATATATCATCTTTATGCCTCCAGATCCTGGCACACAGCTCCTAAGATTCTTGCTATCTCTGATGCAATGAATGTTTTTGTATCCTAAAGAAATGGCTGGTGACTGGGAGTTCCTGGACAGGTTAGGGAACTGTTTTCTGTGGTTGGAGGCTTGAGACATTTTGGTTCCTCTCCCGACACACAGGAGGGGAGAGGAATGCAAGGCTGTGTTATGATCAATGATGAATATATTTTAAGATTTATTTTCATTATCTTATGTGTATGCTTGAAAGCCATGTGCCTCTCTCCTCTCTCTCCTTTCTTTCGTCTCTCTCTCCCCTTTCCCCTCCCCTCCTTCTCGTCTGTGGAGGCCAGAAGAGAGTTTTGGTTTCAGATTCCGTGGAAGTAGAATTAAAAGTGGTTGTAAGCCACATGAACTTTAGTCCTCTGTAAGTGACTCTAGCAAATTAACTGAACCTGAAACGGAGCCATGGGAACCCTGATTTATAGCCTGTTAGAATCACAGAGCACAGTCTGCATCTTGCGAATGGCATTTTAGGTAAGGGGGGAAGTCTTATGGGACTGAATTCTTACCCTGTGGGATCTGACACTAACCACTTAAAGGTAGTTTTAAGAGTTGAGTTAAATTCTAGGACTCCCAGTTGGTGTGTGTATGGGATACCTTTAGTGTCAACCTGACACCTGGGTAGAGGGAGTCTCAGTTGGGGAATTTCCTCCATTGGACTGGCCTGTGACCAAGTCTGTGGGCTATTTTCTTGATTGTGGGAGGGCCCAGCCCACTGTGAGCGGTACCATCCCTGGACAAGTTGTTGTCTATTGTATAAGAAAGCAGACTGAGCATGGGCCAGAGGAGCAAGCCACTAAGCAGTGTTCTTCCATGGCCTGTGCTTCAGCTCCTGCCTCCAGGTTCCTGCTCAGAGTTCCAGCCCTGGGCTCCCTAAGTGATGAACTGTGACCTGGGAGATGTAAGTCAATTAAACCTTTCCTCTCCAAGTTGGTTTTGGTCAGAGTGTTTGTCACAGCAATTGAAGTCAAACTAGAACAGTGTCTTATGGAGATCTGGTTGCTTGGTATGTGGACAGAAATCCCCGCATGTCTAGTGCTGTGCTGAGTGTGTCAAGAGAAAAAAACTTTTTTTTTTTTCCCTGTATCTTTATGAGCTATAGTTCTTGGTGATAGTAAACACCTGTTCATGTACTTGTTACTATCTTTTGTTATTGGCTTTGCACGTAAATGTGCACACCAGCCTCAAAACTTCTGGCAAAACAGGCATTATTGTATTTATTTATTTATAGTGGAGGTTGGGCCAGAAAGGGCCACTGACTTGCAGTGAGGACCCTGGAATTGACACAGGTCCAATTCAATGTCCACAGCTCTTTCGAGCCTCTATTCTGTTTTCCGAAATTAAAAGCAACTGCAAATGAAGAGCCTTGGAGTCTTTTTGAAACACAGATCATATTAAGTATTTCTTGCTATAAGTGTGTCCAACAGGCCTGTGTCTTGAAGGTTTAGTCGCAGCTTGTAGCACTTTGGGGAGGTGGTAGAACCTTGAAGAGATGAGGCCTAGTGGCACGTGCCCACAGGCTTGGGGTATGCCCTAATGGAGGATTTAGAGCAGCTTCCTCTTTCTTGATATGCTACCTTACCATAGGCCCCAAAGCAAGAGTTCACCTCCAGACTATGAGCCAAAACAAACCCTTCCTGTTTTTAACTTGATTAAATTAGATATTTTGTTATAGTAATGAAAACTAACATACTTCAAGAACTGAAACATCTTAAAATTAGACAAAATCAAAATAGTTGTCCATTTCCAAACCACTCAGGAATCTGGGCATCTACAGAATAGTATACCTAGAAGTCAGGCACAAGGTCTGTGTTCCTCTGAGGGGCAAAACCAAGGGTGATGAGGAAGGGAGCAGTGAGTTTTAGTGTCTTCATTGCTGGGGCACGCCGAACCTGTTGTAAGGGCCCTGAGAGCACATCTTCCTTCTCATGTCTTAGTACTCGTAGTAGGTGCTCAGTGCTTGTTGACTTGTATGTATTAGGAAGATGTCTCCCTTGTATTATAATAATTGATCTGATGGAATAAAAATTATCAATGTGAGAAAGACTCAGGAACAGGCCATTCATCACCCTGGAGCCTATTGAAAGAATTCTTCAGGCCTATAAAATGGCTTAGCAGGTAAAGGCACTTGCTGTCAAGGCTGACTACCCAAGTTCAATCCCTGGAACTCACATGGTAGGAGAGAATCAACTCCTTCAAGCTGTCCTCTGATCTTCGCACGCATGCTGCACTTGCACACATACACACACATTAAAAAAAAAAGCTTATAAAATTCTATAAATTAGGTCTCTGCTTTAGTCTATTCAGGATGCCATAATGGACTGTCACAGTCAGGGTGGCTTAAATAAATTTACTCTCACAGGTTCTGGAAGTTGCAAGTCCAAGATCGATGTGCCAGTCTGGTTAGCTTCTGGTGTGGCCTCTCTTCCTGGCTTGCAGACGGCTGGCCTCTCATGCCTGTATCATCACCCGGCCTTTTCCTTTGTGTGTGCACTTACTCCTGGCTTTATTCCTATTGTGTAGTGAGCATTTCCTGGAAACAAGAGCGGTCTGGGTGATTTCAAAAGTCTAACTCAAGGAAATCATCACCGAGTGGCGATTTGCTGATTCCTGAAAAGCTTTTCTCCTGCAATTAGACAATGAAGCAGAAAGTGTGAATGCAGTTCATAGATCCAACATTCAACAGTCTGACTTCAAACTAACAATTATTCTGCCTCAGCTTTGAGTGCTGGGATTACATGCATGTGCCACGTCCATAAAGTTGACCTTGGTCTTGAGAATACCCCTGATTTAGCGTCTTTGGATAATGTAAAAGGAAAGGCAGAGGGTTGAAGCCCCCTCGCGGCTGTTTTTGGGGGATGCTGGAAACTCATCTTGGATCCTAGGAAGCCCTGTAAGGTAGATCTTCCCTCCCTGCTGCCTTTCCTTTCTGTCTATTGCCAGCCCTTTCCACTTTACAGACTCAGTCTGTTTTCTGTGCTATGACAATATAACACATGCTGGGTAATTTTTAAGGAATAAAGGTTTATTTTGTTTTCCAGTTCTGGAAGTGAAGTTCAAGGTTGAGGGGTCGCATTGGGCGAGTTCCTTTTTTTTTCTGATAGAGGCTCTGAGGAACCACAAGGTGGCGCAGGAAATCGCAGGATGGAGGGCACAACCAGGAGACAGCTGGCTTTTCCTAACAGACTCCAGGGAGAACCACCCAGCAACTCCATGACTTAGCCTTCACGACTGAATCACCTCTTAAAGGCCTCACTTCCAAACGCTATTCACAAATAATTTTGGGGGTTAAGTTTCTCACCTATAAGTTCTGGGGGTGAAACTTTGAAACTAGAGCACTAAACTTATATCAACCTTTCCTTGAAAGACCAAAATTCCCAGAAATGCATTTGGAGATTTCCAGCCAGTTAACTAGAATCTAATTTCATCTTAAATCTTCCAAAGGCTAGATATCTTTTTTTGGGGGTGGCGGGAAGGCTTTTTGAGACAGGATCTCTCTGTAATCTCAGCTGTCCTGGAACTGCTATGTAGACCAGGCTGGCCTTGAACTCACAGAGATCTACCTGCCTCTGCCTCCTGAATATCTTTTTTTAAAACAAGTTTTTATTTCATTTTTATGGTGTGTGTGTGTGTGTGTACCTGTGTATGTGCATTCATGCATGCCAGATTATATCGGTGGAGGTCAGAGGACAACTCGCAGGAGCTGGTTGTCTTCCTTCCATCATATGGTCCTGGAGATCGAACTCAGGTCAGTCAGGTAGCAAGTGTCTTTACTCGCTATCATCTTGCTAGCCCAAGACTATATCTCTTATGTTATTTCTGCTTCTGATGATTCTACTGACAAAGCTGTGTTGGAATTATATCTAGGAAATATAAAGTGAACTGCAAGCAAAGCCTGGCCTGCTGTTTGACCTTAAAAGTGATACATTTCACTGAAGAAGCAGAGGCAGGCAGATTTCTGTGAATTTGAGGCCAGCCTGGTCTATACCGTAAGACTCTGTCTCGGAGCAAACAAAGGGACATCAAATAAGCAAACAAAATATTTCTCTCTTCATCATCATTCACGGTTATATATCTTTACTATTTTGAGATTCAGCATTTGCTGTGTGTGGTGGCTCATGCTTGTGTGGACCTGGAAGGCTGAGGCAGGTGGATTGTTGAGAGTTCAAGGCCATGCTGGGATTTAGTGTGAGATCTTGTCTCAAAAAATCAGAAAAAAAGAAAAGATTCAGCATTCACATTACTGGGTCTGTTTGGTAAGATACTTAAATCATAAGAGCAGCAATGCAAGTTACTTGGGCTAAATGATGCCTGGGCAGAAGGTCATTCTTTCTGCATGAAGAAGTGCAGGGTAAATTGTCTAAGTGAGCAGGGGAGACAGAAACAATGAGAACTGTGTTGAGGAAGATGTCCTTGTAGACTAGGGTAGCAGAAGGGCCTTGCTCAGGAGTCACCTATTGGGGCCTATTAGAAGTGGCAGGAAGGAGGGGAGGAGGAGTTCCAAGGACAACAAGGGGCGCTGGATAGGTTGAGAGAGGGAGCAGCCATGATGGTTTGCTAGCTAACGATTATTGGTTCTTCCATGGGTGGCACATTTAATTAATTTATTTAGATAGGGTCTCCCTGTAACCCCAGCGTCAGGAGCTTGACCAATTGGCTTTGTTCTCATGGAGATCTGCCTGCCCTGCTTCCTGAGTGCTGGGATTAAAACTCTGTATGAGATGCACTTTTTAATTTATTTTTTTATGTGCTTGAGTGTTA
Organism: Eospalax fontanierii; assembly: GCA_035773235.1. NCBI lineage: Eukaryota > Metazoa > Chordata > Mammalia > Rodentia > Spalacidae > Eospalax > Eospalax fontanierii. Next base: position 34,351,378 of record CM069536.1, on the reverse strand, counting down.
TGCCTGCATGTGTGTAAGTGTACCCATGTCGTCGTAGTGCCTGAGGAGGTCAGAAGAGGGTGTCAGATCCCTTAGAACTGGAGTTATGGAGGTTGCTAGCCACTGTTCTAGTTTGCCTTCAACTGCTGTGACAAAACACTCTGAACAATACCAACTTGGGAAGAAAGGGTTTATTTAGCTTACGTCTCCCAGGTCACAGTTCATCACTTAGGGAGCCTAAGGCTGGAACTCAGAGCAGGAACTTGGAGGCAGGAGCTGAAGCACAGGCCATGGAAGAACCCTGCTTACTAGCTTGCTCCTCTGGCCCATATTCAACCTGTCTTATACAATACAGAACAATCTGCCCAGGGGCGGCACAACCTACAATGGGCTTAGTTCTCCCACATTATTCAATAATCAAAATAGCCCACAGACATGGTCACAGACCCGTCCAATGGAGGCAATGTCTCAACTGAGACTCCCTCAACCCAGGTGTGTCAAGTTGACAACTAAAGCTAGCAAGTATAGCCACCATATGGGTGCTGGGATTTGAACCCAGGTCTTTTGCAAGAGCAGCCAGTGCTCTTAACCACTGAACCATCTCACCAGTCCCCTGAATGGCACATTTTATAGCCGTTCATGAATATTGTCCTTTTTTATGTTTACTTGGTATGATGGTTAACACTGATTCTTAATTTGACAGGATCTAGAATTGAGCAGAAGGCAAACCTCTGCTTATGTCTACAAGGCAGCTTCTAGCTTGGGTTAGGTGAGATGGAAGACCCACCCTCAATGTGGGTAGCATTATTCCATGGGCTGGAGTCTTGAAGTTAATAAAAGGAAGAAGGCTAGCTGAGCACCAGCATTCATCTTTCTCTGCTTCCTGACTGCAATGTGCTGAACTACCTCACGTGCTATGGCTGTGACTTCCCTGTTGTGCTGGACTGTACTCTTGAACTGAGACAATATAAACCCGTCCTCCCTTAAGTTGTTTCTTGTCAGGTATTTGATGATAGTAACAGAATAATACACTTGGAACTCTGAGAAGGAAACGACAGTATGCTTACGGGAAAATTGAAGCTGGGAGGGTAGGTCACTTTCCTATGATGACTCAACTAGTTTTGAGGTCCATGCTTTTATTCTTCAAATGCTTTCTTGGGGGAAGGGGGTGTAGGTACAACCTTCTGAAATTCAGAACACAGAGAATACAGGGCCTTAGGAGAGTGAGAAGGTGCTGGTTAGAATGTAAGTTTTCTAGGTATACAGGTTACCCTGGCTCTCACCGGCCCTGATAACTTACAGCTGATATTTAGGGTTGCAGCCTGTGGAGAATGAGTCCTCACTCAGCAGGCAGCTCTTTCTCTGGAAAATGAAAACAGAATGATTCCACTGTACTTTCCTCAAGGACGGCACTGAAGCATTTACTAGTAGGAAATGTCTCCCAGGTAAAGGAAGGCAGAGAGGGAGTGAAAAGAAAGTTGGAGAGCAGATCCAAGAGGGCAGAAATAACAGTGTGACCCACAGGAGAGGAAGAGAGGTGGGCGTGGGTGAAAGCATGGGGTGTGGTGATTGCTGCACTCAAAAGGGGTCAGATGCTGGAGAGAAACCTCTGCTAATAAAAGATGTGAAACAGCGGAAGGGTTGGCAGTTGCTGAGAGGCAGCCTTCTTGAAAACATGGCTACCAAAAGGAATTCTCTTGGGTTTGCACCTCACTTTACAGTTGCCAGGTTCTTTTCCATCTGATATTTATTCTGACATCAGGGCTGTGAAGGATGGTGTTATCAGCAATGTTTGTCAAGTAAGGAAGCGAGTCTCAGAAAACAGAAGGTCCTGGTTGGGGTTCTAAGACTAGTTAGAGCCGGGACTGGAACTCAGGACTCAGCCCCGTGAAGCTTTGTCCCTCTTATATACCAGGGAAGCTCAGGTCATCACAAAGTTGTTATAGTTTTGGGAAAGAAGCTACAGAGCTGCTTTGGAAAAGTGAAACTCTGGAAGGTTTCCAGTGAACCTAGTAATCTATAATGATTTTAGAAAGTTCATTGAAATCTTTGTAGTTAAGAGTGAACTCACAGCAGCATCTTATTAATTTATAGTCAGCTGACCAGAAAAAGCAATTCTGAGTGAGTTTGAATTATCCAGGACTCCTTGTTCTAGTCACAAAAGACTAAAGATTAATCCTCGATTTTTAAAAAAGCCGAATTCTTTTATTTTTCTCTAAGGAAAAGACTTTCAGTTTCTTTCTTAATAATGGCACTTTGCATTTGTTTATTATTCCCGAGTTTCTCCTGGTAGGGATCCCTACAGCAGCTGGACTGCCTCAGGGAACTTAGAAAGCCAGTTTTAATGCTGAGTTTGTCATTGTTAATGATATTTCTTGCTGTCTTTTTCATATTGTCATGCTGACATCTGTGTTCTTCCCTTTGCTTCTCCTGATGCTCTTCCTACAACGGGTGATCCCATTCTAGCCTGCCTCCCTCTGACTCAGAGTCTTTATATTTTTCCCTTGGTTTCTCAACCAAACCACTGATATCTGGGATCTTATTGTGTTTCCACATTATGAGCTGCTTATTGCTGTTTAGCAAGTTGCCTCAAGCCGGACAGCTGAGCGCCACAGTCTGCAGCCTCATCATCAGGGCTGCAGCTTCTTCAGGGAGCCTCCGTTCACATCCTCAGGGGAATCGAGTCTTGAGCTCAGCCCATTCTTTTTCATATCACCTTCTATTTCTTTTTGTCCAGGGATATGCCACTGAGGCTGGATTCCGGGAACTCACTTCTCCTCCATCCCTTTATAAAGGTTACTGTAGCCTAACTGACTGGGAGATTTTGTTCCACCTGGAGTCCAGAGTCGGCAGGAAAAAACTGGGAGTCTTCTTAAAAATTAGGAATCTGGGGCAGGAGAGATGGCTTGGCAGTTAAGAGCACTGGTCAAGTTTGAATCCTAGTACGTATATGATGGCTAACAATTGCCTGTAACTTCAGTACTGGGGAATCTGATGCCCTTTTTTTGACCTCTGTGGGCACTGTACGACAAGGGTGCACTTAAATACAGGGAGGCGATATATACATAAAAATAATTACAAAAGGAATCTCACAAGGCACATGCCTTTAGTGTAGCACATGGAAGGCAGAGACAGGCAGATTTCTGTGAATTCAAGGCTAGCCTGGTCTACATAGTGTTCCAGGCCAGCTGGAGCTACAGAGAAACCCTGTCTCAAAAAGACCAAAAAAAAAAGGATCAGGTCTGGTCTTGGATATTGATATTGGATATTGACTCAAAAGCTCTTTTCTTGCTGGGCATGGTAGCACATGCTTTTATCCCAGGACTTGGGAGGCAGAGGCAGATGAATCTCTGAGATTGAGGCCAGCTTGGTCTACATAGCAAGCTCCAGGCCCACCGGAGTTACAGGGAGATCCTGTCTCAGAAAGACACCAAACCAACCAACCAACCAAACAGAAAAACCCCAAATAAACCTAAACAACAAATCTCTTTTTTTTCCACCTTGTCCGGTCAATAAGTAAACCTTTCAAAGGCATTTGTAATTTTGTTACGTGTTCTTAATCTTGGTACTTCTTTGGGATTTTCCTCTGCTTACCTTGCCCATGCAATCTTTCAGGCTGTTTTATCATACACTCTTTAGCATCTTATTCATAGTTGTTTTAAATCCCTACATCTGAGGTGGTTCTCATGCTTGCTCTGCCTTTAATCTGTGTTTTTGCATTTTGGTATGACTTGTTATTTTGCTTTTGCTGAAAGCTTGACATGATGTATTAGCTTTGTTTGTGATTCTAGAATTAGGCAACACTTCAGTTAATAAAACAAGCTTTTCCTGGAGTGGAGCAGAGGAGGTTGGTTTTACAGAAAGAAAAGGACTGAAGAAAGCAGAAATGAACAAGAAGACTGGTCATTTCAAAATTTCCTTGCAAGGAGGTGACAGGAAGTAAAATAATTGAAGAAAAATAACTGGTTGGTTGGCATCAAGTTACTTCAGATTTTTTTCAAGTATTAAATCAGAAGGACTGTAATTATCAACCCAACTGGAACAGGCCTCTTTGGAAAATTTGGTTATTTCTTTCCTGATTTTCAAAATATAACAACTTATATTCTGTTTGGTGATGTGGAACTTTTGCATGTGTGATTTCATTTTAAATTTCAGTCTAGTTTATTGGGATCTAGTGCAGAAATGTTCAAAATAGTTCCCTCTAATTTTTATTTAACCTGGGTAAAAGGAACCCTAATAGAGTCTAGTGATGTGGCAGTAAGCTGTATGTTAGGGTTCGAATCTCAAATGACCAACACAGGCTTGTCTTTTGGATGCTTGATCCTTAGCTTGTGGTGCTATTTTGAAGGCCATAGAGCCTTTAGGAAGTGGGACCTGATTGGCAGAAGTAAGTTGCTGTGGACAGGCTTTTGAAGGGTTAACCCAGTCCTGGTTCTAACTCTGCTCCCTGTCAGCCACCCTGTGAAGAGCTATGGACATAGGCTTCTATTACTAGGCCCTCCCTGCCACAATGGGCAGAAATCTCCCTGAAACTATGAGCAAACCCAAACCTTTCTTTCCTTATGTTGTTTGTGTCAAGTGTTTTGGTCAGTGATGCAAAGAATGCAGTGTAGGAGGAAGGATTGTTCTATGATCCTACAATTAGAGCTCAGAGTTTTGGTGAGCTTACATCTTTGGGATGTGAACTTCACTGACGTGTTCCAGTACACTGAACTGGATGGCTAGAGTGTGCCAAACTGAGTGTTTCCTTTCCCCTGGGTTGGATGGGTTCTGATAACTAATTCAGCAGGTTGGTCTCTGGTTAGGGTAGGGTAGCTTCCCTTAAAGGCAGGCCTTGTTAAGAAGAATACTCTGAAGCTGGAGAGATAGCTCAGAGTTCAAGAGCACTGGCTGCTCTTTCAGAGGACCTGGGTTCAGTTCCCAGGACCCACATGGTAGGCTAACAACTATCCATGATCCCAGTTCCAGGGGACCCAACACCCTCATCTAGCCATTACAGGCATTGCACAACACAGATGCACTTAATATACATGTAGGTAAAACACATCCACATTAAAAAATATATATCTAAGTAAGACACATGGAGATGGAAAGCCCTGTGGTCATAGATTGGTAGAATTAATATAGTGAAAATGACCATCCTATCAAAAGCAGTGTACAGATTCAGTGCAATCCCAACCGAAATCCCCATGACATTCCTCACAGAAATAGAAAAATCCATTCTAAAATTCATATGGAAACACAAAAGACTCTAAGCAGCCAAAGCAATCCTGAGCACAAAGAGCAATGCTGTGGGAATTACAATACCAGGCCTCAATCTATATTACAAAGCTATTATAGAAACAGCCTGATACTGGCTCAGAAACACACTTGTAGATCAATGGAACAAAATAGAAGACTCAAACATGAATGCATGCAGTTATAGCCACCTGATATTTGACAAGAGTGCCAAGAACACACATTGGAGGAAGGACAGCATCTTCAAGCCTCTTTCCTGAAAACTAGAAGATTCTGTACAAACTGCCAAGGATCCAGCTGTAAAGCCTCATAAACAACAACTGATCCAGCAAACAAAATTGATAGAGTAGTGGCATCTTTATTTGGGGGATGATCAACAACTGTGTAATTGGAATTAATGCCTACTCAATGAGAGGGAACTCATGTGTAATACTATAAACATAGTCGAATATACGTGACTGGTGAGATGATAGATCCTACAGAAAAACTACCACATCTTTAGATCAATGAAATTTCTTACTCTATTCTAATTATGCATCGTTATATTTACAGACAAGTGTACTTCATCAAAGAAGATTCTTTTTTGCAACAGATAGAGACTAATACAGAGTTCTACAACTGCAAAAATGCAGAGAATAAGTGTCTATGAGATGCTTAGCCCTAAGTGACACATTTTTGGCACATTTTCAATTCATCCTCTACATATAAGGTGAATGGCATCTCTCAAGTCTCACCAGCGAAATTTCCTTATGTAGCAGATGACAACACAGAAACCCACAATTGGCCAATGTGCAGAGAACAAGAGACTATAGAGTACATATCCTTGAACAAGATGGCTATTTCAAACTTCTGTTTCCCAGGTTTCAGGGATCATTGCAGAAGAAAGGGTAGAAAGATTGTAAGAGCCATTGTAAGAGTGGAAGAGGTTGTAGATGATCACAAGAAAACAGTTTTCTAGATAGCTGGTCAGTTACTCATATGAACTCACAGCAATGGTGACAGCATGCACAAATCCCATGCAAATTCAAGCTAGACAAAATCCAAGCATAGACATGAGGAAGTGAGTAAGAAGTCCCAACCCAATCTAAGGAACTTTGGCCCTGGGAGAGGGAGAGACAGTTTCTTACAAGTATGACTCTTGGTAGGTTAGCCAGGCTCCAGTGGATAGACCCACATAGAAGGATGTTTGTCGACACAAATCAGGCTCTATAGGCCATATTATATAAACAATAGAGTACATTAAATTGTAAGTAATGAGGCAGTAAGTAATGAGGTGTGGCTACGGGAGGACATCTAAATACCATTAAATTATATTGTATGAAAATTGCAAAAACAAAAAGTATCTTACATAGTTTGGATATGAATGCATAGACTTTAAAGGTATCCCCTCCAGTTCTGCAGGCTGTTGTTGTCCTTGGTTGACTTTTTCTTCTGTGTGGATGCTTTTTAGTTTGCTGCGGTCACATTCGTTTATCTTTGTTTTTGTTGCCTGCACTATTGGTGTCATCTCCAAGATCAGTGCAATGAAATTTCACTCCTGTATTTTCTTCTTGCAGTTTTATAGTTTCATGTCTTCTATTTACAGCTTTTACCAGTTTCTGACTTTTTTTTGTGGACTCTGTAGCTTAAGAGTCTATTTTAATCCATTTACATATGGATACCCTTTGAGTTGAAGAAGCTATCCTTTCTCCATTGTATATTTTTGGCACCATTGCCAAGGATCAGCTTAACTGTATGCATGGGTTTCTTTCTGGGCTGCTGTTCTGTTTTATTGGTCTTTATGTCTTCATTTATGCCAACACGATGCTGTTTTGATTACTCTAGCTATGTAATATGTTTTGAAGTCAGGCAGTGGGTAGCTTTATTTCTTGGAGATTTTTTGAATTATTTCAGATACATCATAATTCTATATCAATGTTATGATTATTTTTTCTATGTCTGAAAAACTACTGGGATGTTGAAAGGAATTATATTGAACCTATAAGACTTTGGATGAAATGGACATTTTAACAAAATAAAGTGAAAAAAAGGTTCTAAATTAAAAGAAAAGAAGAATGCTCTGGTCTAGTTCAAAATGGTTCTTTGGCCTCTACTCAGAAGTCAAAGGGGATTTTTCTCTAATTTTTGCCATGAGAACCTGATAGACCTTCTGGAAGTAAAACTCAGAAAAATGTAGGGTGCCTCCTGCGATTGGTGGCCCGAAAGTTTAAAATTTTCTGGCTTGTCCATCTTGGGACTTCAGTAATTCAGCAATTTTCCTTCCGAGGTCTGGTTTTTGCTGTGATAAGTTGTAATTCTCTATATCTTCTTGTCTGTTTCTCCAATTTTGGAGCAGCGGTTTGCTTGGTGATCTTGCTTCTCTGACAGATCCAAGAACAACTGTTGATTTTTCAATTTGTTCGGCTTTTTATTTATTAGGATAGAGTGACAGCTTCCACCAGCCTCACCACAAACCAGGGGCTTTGTAACATCTTCATCGCGATCATCTCATCCCTTTCCTTCTGGCCCATTTTCTGCTCAGGCTTATGGGGCAATCACAGTGCCAGACGCTGTTCTAAGTGCTCCTACCTGTTTCACTCACATCCCGAGCGAGCAGTATAGGCTTTCTGTGAGCTGCCTAGAAGCAGAGGCTGCATCTGGGTGCTTTGTACATGGGATTTATTCAAAGAATGGGGGTGGAAGAAGAGAGTAAAGAGGGGCAATGCCAACAAGGATGGGGTGTGGGATGCGGTCTCAGCCTGTTTTACTGTTTCTCTGGAATGTAAATTGCACCAGATTTCATTGTTGAGGAAGGGGCAAGAGTTTTTTGTTTAAACAAACCATGGTGAGGGCCTTCTTACTCTTTCTGTTTTAAAGATGAGGAAATTGAGACACAGAGAAGTTAAATAATTTACTTGAGGTTAGTATTTCAATTGGATTCTACAGCTATACTTTATTTTTAATTTTATGTGTATGAGTGTATTGCCTACATGTATTTAAGTGTACCCGTGTCATGCAATGCCCACAGAAGAGAGAGTCAGATTCCTCAGGAACTGGAGTTATGCATAATTATTATCTGCCATGTGGGTGCTGGAGATGTGTCATATGCTCATCCGTGTTTACTGCAGCACTATTCACAATAGTCAAGTTATGAAACTGCCTAAATGTCCTTTAGTAGATGGATGGGTAAAGAAAATGTGGTCACTGGGGCTGCAGAGATGGCTCAGGGGTTAAGAACATATGTTGCTCTTGCAGAGTTCAGTTCCAACATATCAGGTGCACAGGGATCCAATGCCTGCCTCTTCTGATCTCCACAGGCACTTGCACTCTTGTGCATATACACATAGACACATAAAAATGATTAAAAATAAATATTTTTAAAAGAAATTGAAGTCTATATACATAATGGAATTTTATTCAGCCATAAATAATGAAATAATGTTATGGAAAAGTGGGTGAAACTGGATATTGTAAAATGAAGTAGAATTAGCTAGACCCAAAAAAGACAATCATTGCATGTTTTCTCTCATGTGGAACCTGTACAACACACACACACACCATGAAACTACAAGGGGAACTATTTGAGCCAGGCATGGTGGTGCACACCTTTAATCCCAGCACTTGGAAGAGGCAAGTAGATCTCTGTGAAATCAAGGCCAGCCTAGTCTATATAGCAAGTCCCAGCCAGCTAGGGCTACAGAGGACTCTGTCTCAAAGGAAAAAAGAGAAAAGAAAAAAGACTGTTTGGGAAGAGAAAGGAGAGTAAGGACAGTGGGGTGCAGGAGCAGGTAACGGGAAGTGAATATGACCAAAGTACATGGGACACTTGAACAAAGCGTCATTTTTAAACCCATTGCTTTGTGCAACAAACATTCATTAATGACAGTTTTTTAAAGAGTGAATGTGGAGGTAGAAACAACAAATGCCCAGCAGAGTTAACAAGGATGAGAAAAGCTGTGGTGATATCATAGCCCGTTTGAGCTACTAAAACAGAATGCTTTACACCGGATAGCTTATAAAGAAAAGGAATGTACTGTTCATAGGTGTGGAGGCTAGAAAACACAAGATCAGGGTACCAGAAGATTCAGCTTCTCTTTAAGGGCAAGTCTTCATCTTTGAGTTGTCCACCACGATGAATCAGACTTACCTCCTGGGCTTTTTCTTTCTTTCCTTCCTTCTTTCTTCCTTTCAAACAGGAGTTCAGACTATTCTCAAACCCATGATCCTCCTGCTTCAGCCTCTCAAGTGCAGGAATTTCAAACATGTGTCACCGTGCCTGGCCAGGTGTTTTCTTATAGTAGAAATACTTTTCTCTATTTATGTCTCCACTAAATGGAAAACCAAAAGATACACAGTGATAATTTTTTAATTTATTTATTTTTATTTTATATGTATGAATGTTTTGCCTGCAGGTATGTAAGTGCACCACGCATGTACAATACCAGCAGAAACCAGAGGAAGACGTCAGAACCCTAAAATTGGAGTTACTGTCAATTGTTAGCCACCATGTGGGTGCTGGGAACTGAACCCAGGTCTTCTGGAGAAGCAGCCAGTGCTCTTAACTGCTGAGCCATCTCTCCAGCCTAGACAGTGATGGATTTTTCTTGGAGATAGAACATTTCCATTACAAAAAAGAAAAGCATTCCTATGTGTTTTAATGTGCATGTAAATAATTTCTGTTTCCCAGAAATATAAACGGTTTTCTTTTCCTCAGTCTACTTCATTCAATTATATTATCTTCCTGGAACTCTGTAGGCATTTCAGTTTGAGATCCTGGACCAAAATTATGCCATTAGAAAGCAGAAAAATCATCCAAATTTCATGGAACTTTCTTATGGTATTCTTAATACTTGCTGCTGTCTCTGGCACTGATTTTAAACCTCCATATGTCTCTAAATACTATCTCCTTTTTCTTCAAGTCCTCATAGGAAATTAGGGCATCTAGATGAAAATTTTTACAGCATTGAAGATGGGGACATCCTCTAGGCAGGTAGGAAAATGACACGAAAGACAAGGATATGTGGGCAGATGATGGCTGAAAGAATAGGAATAGATTCAGTTCATTTAGTTAAAGGAGTGTGGGGAGAAAAAAAAGAACAGAGGATGAGAGCAGAACTATAAGAAACACACACACACACAAAATTGAAAACTGAGGGGACCTCCAAGTAGGAGAAATTCAACACAGAGTTAATTATACAGGTGACGGAAGAGGTCAGAAGAAACGACAATGAAACACTGCAGAGAGGAATAACTCCAGGGTTTGCCACCGAATCGGCAACATCAAGGTTATGCGACTGCACAGGCTGACAGAACACAAGGAATGCCAAAGCCCAGAGCCAAGGTTTCTGACAGAAACTAGAGAAAGTGCTGAGGCTGGACAGCAAAGAAGGGACATAGTCTCTAAGATTGGAATCACAGCGTAGACTGAGGCACTGCCCAAGAAACTGGCTGACATTTCTACTGGCTCCTCCACTGTCCAAACCTACCCAGGGAAAAAGTAGAGAATGAATCTGAAAGCAACTGGCAAATGACTAGTAGAAATAAGATTTTTTTTTTTTTTGAGATTTAATGGAAATTGAGAAATAAGAATCAGAAGAAGGGCCATCAAGATGGCTCAGCGGGTAAGGACACTTGCTCAGAGCCTCACAATCTGAATTTGATTCACACACCCACAAAGTGGAAGGAAAGAACCAGCTCCCACAAGATGTCCTTTAACCTCTGGAGGTGCACCCACTTACACCAAATACTTACACACTTACACCAAATAAATAAACACGATGTAAAAAGAAGGAAAAAAAAAAAGAAAGAGAGAAAGAAGAAAGAAAAGAAAGCAACAAATACAAAACGCACATTCTAATAGCGTGTGCAGTTTCAATATTCCAGGGCAAACTTGTATTGTTTGCCTCCTAATTTCCCCCAAACCTTTAGAGAACTAGTTCTTAAAAGTCTATTGTTAAAAAGCTCCATTTAACACAGTGTGGTGGCATGCATCTTTAATCCCAGCACTCAGGAGGAAAGGCAGGCAGAACTCTGTGAGTTCAAGGCCAGCCTGGTCTACATAGTGAGTTCCAGGCCAGCTAGGGCTACAGAAGACCCTGTCTCAAAAAGACCAAAAAAAAAGCTCCATTTCAAGTTATTGTTCTCCAGATGAAATAACTTTTCCCCATGATTCATTCTTCTCCTTTTCTGATAAAATTTATAACCTTGTCATTAATTTATATTTTTTCTTCCAGAATATCAATAAAGATAGTAAATAATCATCTATCTGATTTTTCCCCCAAACAACCTGAACTTTCATATGAAAGCTCTCCTTATAGAATTCACTCTTCTACAAGTAGAAATTGAATGACAAGATGCTTTACCATTACTTTAAGTTACAAAACAAGAAATTGGTTTACTTGAGAGAAAGCCAGTCAGTAATTTTAACTACATCTCAGTAAAAGCTAGGGTCACTCCCCACTGGCTAGACACAGTTTCCCATTTCAATCTCATGCTACTTCTCAAGTGATATATTCCTAAATTAGATGGTCTTTTTTAAATTATGTATCAGATAGCCAGTGAAACTATTTCTGGTAGAAACATGATTACAGAGAGAAAGAAGACCAGGATCTGGAAAAAACAACAAAAACACCTATATCTGAACTTCAACTAACTTAACAGAAAAATAAAAATAATCATTGGTAGCACCAACTACATCACAGAACTTTTAGAAAAACAAAATGAAGTAAGTGCTGCCATGTGTCTCCGGAGCATCTGACTTAGATTCCTTTGGGCATGTTCTCAGGAGTCCTCCACCCCCATTCTGAACCTTTTTCTCTTTATCTGTGGCCTGGGAGAAAAATTATGATGTAGTTTACTAATAGCCTTGGCTTCTGGCTTCATATTGGGTTCAGCCTTCCTGAGAGGCACAGATAGGAGGGAGGAGAGTGAAGTCTCAAAGTTGATTGCCTTCATGGCTGGGCAGGAAAGATCACCCTTTTGGATTATAGCTTTGGCTGCTACTGATGAAATTATGAGCAGAGTAATGTTTAAGCTTACTATCTACAGACACTGGACCTACTTGTGAGCAGTCATGTTCCTGGCCAATCTTGGTATAGAGTCTTTTGGTTAAAACTCTTGTCAGAAGCAGGGGTTAATTTCTTATTGATCCATCTGCTCCAAGATTGTCACATGGGGAGCAGGTACCTTATCATTGCCCTTAGATTAAAAATCATTTCATTATTTTTAATGTTTGTGGGTCTGTATGGGGTACATATGTTGGTGCCTGAGGCCAGAGGTATTGGATCCCCTGAGGTAACGGGTGGTTGTGAACCATCTGACAAGGATGCTGGGAATTGAACTGCAGTCCTCTGGAAGAGCAGCAAGTACTCTTAACCACTGAGCTATCTCTCTAGCCCCCTAGCCAGTGACTTTTTTTCATTGCTGTGAAATGGGCCTTGCACAAGCACTCATAAAATATTAGCAACTGGCATGTCTATTTGTAGTTAGCAGTTCTAGATAAGTAGAAAGTTTCTTTAACTTCTCTCTCTCTCTTCTCTCTTTCAAAAAGCCCAGAGGGTACTTTATTGGAGGTCTTAGCCTCTATTCACAAGATGAAGGATCCAGGAGCCCATTTTGAAGGTCTGGCAATATCTCATCTCTCACTGGTCCAGTTGTGGGTCTGGAACAGTATGGCTACCAGCATTTGGTGGGAGAAGAGCAGAGAGGGGAATGATTTAGAAAAAATAGATCTCTGTATTCATCTGACATATTTATAGCACATAAATTAGGAATGCTTTGGCCCTCACCTGTGGAGCCCGAGTACTGGGCAGATAGGGAAAGCCAGTCCAGAAAGAAGGTGCTGGAGGACACAGCCCTGTCCTCTTCGTCCCTGTGCTCCCCAATGGTCTCCCTAGACTCCTTGTTGAGGAGTGTATCTTCTGTAGTCAGTGCTGGACTGGAAGGAGCTGGACTCACAGATGTAAAGTCAGTGAACAAATCACTTCAAACCCTGAGGCTTCTAATTCCAAGAGGAGGGTGAGGAGAGGCCACAGGCTGCACTTCAGGACACTACTAACAACATACTCGACTTGAGCTCCTCTCCACAGTACTGCAGAGAACATGTCCGTATTAAGGTGGCCACCTGGCCAGTCTGTCTTTTCAAGAAGGCTGCAGGCCTCTAGTCTAAGTCTGTGAATCAGATCCAGGATTTGTTCCTGACCCTTAATTCTGATTCTCCATAATTTCTCCAATCACCGGAGTTCTCGCTAAACTTGTAGACCAGGCTCCTGCCGTTTACCTGCTCCAGGGTCTCCTGTTTGTAGTACTGTCTTATGGCCTGCCACAGCTTCTTATAGGCCATGTTGGTGCTCTTTTTTTTTTTGGCTCCATAGTTGGCTTCAGTGTCATAGTGCAGGACCTTGAATTCACCCTTCTTTGGGTTCTCCCATTTCATGAAGCCTTGAATGAGCTCAACGTGGATGAGAACATCTGGAGTGAACTCTCACAGGTGGGTACCTCTGGGGGCGTGCTTGCTCCTCTTGCCCTTCAGGCAGTCCCAGTAACCCTTTCCTGATGGCTTCGTTTGCCTTCTCTGTGCTTGGGTTTCCCTTCTTATAGTTAGGAAAGCTATCCCTGGGGGAGATCTTGCAATCAGTGGGGTCCAGGTTCACCTTGCTTCTACCAGAGTCTGAGGAGTAGGAACTCTAGAAAGGAGACGTTTATGCAGTGGACATGTCAGAGCGGACACGGGAGGGAACTCCAGCATCAGAGCTGCTGCCATAGTAGGGACTGACCTGATAGCTATCATCCAACAGTTTCTAGGCAAATGGGTTTCCCTCAGGATTGGGTCTCCCAGGGCCTCTTGGAAGACCATGTCATCCTTTCCAGCAGCTCAGTGATCCAGGTGAGCCCATCAGAAGAGCTGGAGGCAAGGTCCTGCAGCTGGGATGGAGTTGGTCTCCTAGAGGTTCAAAGACTAGATGCAGCTCCACAAGGGCGCAGTTGCAGAGAGTGGCTCTGTCCATATCATATGACATGAAGTGTCATACTTGTTCTTCTCCACTTGGTAGCTGATTCAGTTTAGAACTTGGCTCCTCATCCAGAACTGGGACTGCCCTCCAACCAGCTTGCCTCCTCTGGACCTTCCATTGACATCTGGGGGTTGCTCAGGGTCAACACCAAGTCACCAGCCCGAAAGGTATCAGTAGGGGGACCAGGACCAGGGTGGGGTCTTCTGAAATGTACATGTGGCTGAAGTGGTTGTTAAAAACATTGCTGATCTCACAGGTGGCAGCCACGAGGCCCCGGACTGTCAGAGTGTGATGGACCAGGAGGTGGACAGGCTTCTGAGGCTGCTAACAGGAAAGAAATCCAGGTGGCAGTGATGAGTGTCTGGTTTAACTTCTTTAAAATGATGTTTGCGTTTATAAACACTGATGGTCTTTGTCCCTGTTCCTTCAGTTCCCAAGCTAACATCATTATAGCAGAACATTTTGGTAGCATTCTATATTATGAAATGTAAGAAATGTCCCTTAAATTGATGCAGGGTTTTAAGTGTGACAAGACTTTCCTTGGCCCAGTTGTTCTTGATCCAAGGACCCAGCATTTTGGACACTCACAGTCACTGAAGATGGTTCTGGGACAGTGGCTCCTCAGTGTCTCATCAAAGAAGATTCAAGATGTGGGCTCTTATGGGAGTATGCAAATTGGAAGCAAGCTTTGTAAAGGAGAAGTGCAGAAAAATGAGAAATTGAGGAAAAGTGAGTGGAAGGGAAAATGTAGTGGACTTCCTTATCTAGGGGTTTTTAAGACCATGGGCAAACACTGAGACAATTGTTATGAAATTGGTTGGACCTCTGGGCTGTCATGGGCTGAGCCAATGGAGGGCCACCACCCTCTATGCATGTTCCCTTGGTCCAACCAGGAAGATGATCATATGCTCTTCATGAGCTGCCCATCTGTTTAGGAGTAGTTAAAAACCCCTCTCTGCCCATCCCTGACTCTGGCTTTGTCAGTTGTTGTCTCTGACTGCTAGCTATTAGTCACTTGGCTGGCATTGCTATCCTATGACTTTGCAGATGGTTCAAGTGTTGTTAATTACACTAAGGTCTCTTTGCTCTGATATTGTAGCTTTACTCTGGAAGAGAGTTAACTCTATCAAAGCCATCAAGATGTAGTGGTAGTCTTTCTTTTTAAAGAGTTTATTTTAAATTATTATGTGTGTGAGTGTGGGTTTGTGCACATGAGTACGGTACTCATGGAGACCAGAGAGGGCATCAGATTTCTTGGAATTGCAGTTATAGGTGGTTGTAAGCTGCCTGATGTGGATGCTGGGTGTTGGATTTGTGTCCCCTGCAAGGGCAGTCAGCACTCTTTAACTGCTTAGCAATCTCTTCAGCCCTGTAGTCTTTTTTGGTTACTTCATATTTAGCTCTTTGTCTGTGGGATGATCTGGGGTGGTCCATTAAATGGAAGCTTCTCCTAAGTTAGAAACAATCTTTACTTAAAATTGATTCTCTTACAATTAGCCACACTGGAAGCAAGGATATATGAAAGGAAAATAGTGCCTTACATATATTCCTCAAAGGCTTTGGGAATGACAGCTAGCCAGCCAGCTGACAGCCGTCTTGCTTTTCAGAGCTTGTCTCTTATCTAGCTATGTTTTACCCAGCTGCAGGCCTCTTTGTTTCTCATCCTGTGTTCTAGCCTTGTTTTAACGCTAACCATCCTTTTAACATCCATTTTCATTGCAGCACATGTGAAACGTACAGCTTTCATCATGGGCTCTTTTCCCTTATTACCTACAGAGAGCTAGCTCCTACTTCCAAATCCTGTCTGTTTTTTATTTTGTGGCAGTTTCCAGTCTCTTGGTCCTGTTTCCCTCTCCTATTTGTTGAACTCTTCCTGTGATTTCATATCTTCATCATTCCAGGTAGAATTTCATGCTAGATTCGTTTTTCTTTCTCTTTCCAGCACCCTTAGCTTTGTCCCCTGTGTTCTCCACCTGTTCTGCAACATTCACCGTGTATCTTCCTCACATCTAAGGTACTTTGAGCTTCAAAACTTGAGATTCTGAGAGAGACTAGAGTCAATCATGAAAGCATACATGTATACTGCTGTTGACGTGGATCAGGGACGTGGAGGACTCTGTTTGGTAATTCTTTCAGTCCTGCAGTGCTTTCCCACTCTCCCCAAGCTCCCATTTGTATTGCAGCTTTCTGCAGACAGTATCACTTAATATCTTCTAGGGAAGAAATAGATAGCAACTGCTTCATGGACACCTTTGTCTGCATCAGCACCAGCCTGTACCTCTCACCCTGATGCTCTGATATTGAGTCTCTTTCTACGGTTCATCTGGGAACTGAATTACAGTCTATCTCTCTAGTCTCCTCCATGACCTTAAGATACAACTTCCCTTCTATTTTTTGTTTCTATCCCCTTCATCCCCAGTGAACCTTCCATGCAGTGAACCTCCCATTATAAAGCAATAACAAAAAGCCACACCTGCTGGTGACCCAGGGGACACTCCCCTCCCCACCCTCATCTCTTTGCTTTCTTTCACATGTATTAGGAAAGGACTCTTCATATTACCTTACTCTGGTTTCTTCTTCGGTCCTTAGTAATCTGTTCTCTGCTTCCATCTCAAAAAGCTTAACGATGACTTCCCAGTTAAATCCAATATGGCTCTACTCTTGCAGTTCTTCCTCCAATGCCCTGGTACTTTCTCCTGGCTTATCTGGTGTCTTGTTTCACCTCACTCTCCTCTGTTGAGTTCATTTTTTTTACAGTTATTTGTGTGTGTGTCTCTGTGTGTGGCCGTGCATGCCACTGCCACATGTGGAGGTCAGAAGACAGTCTTCAGGAGTCAGTTCTCTCCTTCCACCTTGTGGGACCCGGGGACTGAACTCACGACATCAGGTTTGGTGGCAAGCCTTTCTTCACCTGCTGTATCATCTTTCCAGCTCCATTAGTGCTCTAAATATTGTTTTCTGCTAGGATCCTCTCAGCATCCGCAGAGTCTGTTCTCTATCTCTTTTTGGGGACAGTCTTGTCCTTTCTTATGACTTCAACAATCACTTATCTCTAGCTTCTTCCAAGATCTCTTGCTTGGCCTGGTCTTTTGAACTCCAGAATTATACATTTATCCTGTTTCTAGTTGCACATTCTAAAGTTACACAAATCCAACATTTTCTTTTAAAATTATTTATATTTAAAAATTTTCCTTTATTGTTGAGAATTTCATGCATGCACACAATGAAATATGGTCACATCTACCCTTCCACTTCCCCTGCCAACTTCCCCCCTGTTCCTGTCAATATAACACCCTTCTCTTCCTAACTTTATATCTTCTTTTTTTCATAACCCCCTAAGTCCAGTTAGTGCTACCCTTGTGTGTGTGGATGTGGGGCTGTCCACTGGAGCATGGGAAACTGACCAGTGGCTGTGCTCTCAAAGCAGAATAATTCTTGTTCCTTAAACAGCTATTAACTGCCTATAGATCCTCAGTAAGGGGTGTGGCCTGGAGATCCACTCCCCCCGTCTATGCCACAGTTTTGGCTGACTTGATCTTGTGAAGACTTGTGCAGGTAACCACAGCTGCTGTGCGTTCAGGAGTGCAGGAGCCATGTTATTCTCAGAAGACAGCATTTTACAGCACTCCTCTTCATCTTTCAGCTCTTACACTCTTTCTGCCTCCTCTTCTGTGATGCTCCCTGAGCCTTGGTCAGGGATGGTGGGGGTTGACAAAGGTGTCCCATTTAGGGCTGGGCACTCAGTTTCTTATCCTCAGCGCTTTGACCAGTTATGCATCTCTGCATTGACTGCTGCCCACTGCAAAAAGAAGCTTCTCTGACCAAAGCTGAGAGCAGTCCAGGTCTATGAGTATACATATAAATATTTTGAAGGCAATTTGACATAAGCATTAAGCAAAATAACAATAGCAGGTTCTACCCTAGGACCTATGACTTCTTTAGTCATGAACTTTTGACCAGGGTTACAGTACCAGGCACGAAATTCGCTTCTGTGGAGCAGGCTTCAAATCCAATCAGGAAGTGGTTAATTACCCCATAACAGTGTGCCAGTGTGCCACTGTTCCTTGCACCAGTGGGCACATCTTGCCTGGCAGGTGGTGTTTTAGCTTGCAGAGTCCAGCCCTGGGTAAGAGTACTGATGTCTTTTTCCTTCCAGCAGCTGGCACAGCATCTTCTGGCACCATGAAAGCTAGCCACCAGGAAACAAACACATTTTCAAAACCGAGCAAATTCATCTCCCCTTCCTGGGATCCTTGTTGGGGATCCCTGTGCTCGGGGCCAGTCTGAGGGGAGGAAGGGTCTCTGCTGTGGGATGGGGGAGGAGTGAGTAGGTGAGGAATCAACACACAGACTCGGGGGCTGAGTGAGAAGCAGGCAATGGCAAGCTGCTGCAAGCACTGTTTATTCAAGGAAGTGCAAGGGGTCTTAAAGGTCTGATTAGCCAATAGCCTTATGGGGTGGGGTCCCGCCAATCGTAGTCTGTCCCCAGGTAAGCAGGTTCTTTCCAGATGCTGGGCAGAAGCTGGTCTCACGACTAGCGAGAGCAGAGCGCCACGCCCACGGGAGCCATTCCTCTATTCCTCATAGCAGGTTGAAGGGTATGGTGCAGTGTGGGCCCTGGCAAGGTCACTTGCTATGAGGATTAAAGGAGTGGTTCTTGTGGTTACCTGCTATGAGGATTAAGTGAGTGGCCCCTGCATCTGGAGAGAACCTGTATCTGTCTGGAGACAGAATACTTTTGCCCCCAGTTTGGAACCACCCCATAGGGGGTTGGCTAACCAAACTCATAAAAGTCCCCTGCACATCCACATACATTCCGCCCAACTCCCGGGCCTCTCACCCCCTTTTCATAGCGGGGAACCTGCGTCCCCCTCACGGTCCGGCGCCAAGCAGAGAGATCCCCAACAGCAGGTGACCTGGCTAAGGCCCGTCCTGGATTGTGCCCTACACATCCTCACCTTACCTCCCTGGAATTTCCACCATTCCTAGTTTTAGTGAGATACAATATCAAAGCCCATGTTCTACTGGTAAGAAATTCTCGGTATCATTCTAATTCTCCCCTTAATTTTTTCTGCTGCACTTCCAAGTAGCTTCTCCTTTTTATTTTCTAAAAGCCTCAGCTGCTAATCACCTCCACTCCACCCGTGTTGCCTCATCTCTGAATTAGACTCTCTTAGCTTTCTCCTTTAAAAAGAGATTTCCCAAACTATGGGACCTGCCTGTCTGCGACTGCTGTCCTGCGACCGCCAGACCTGTTGAGAGGCTCGGGATTCCCTGCTGGGCCACCACACAAGTAGTGTTCAAGACTCCCAAGAAACCACCAGGGAAAGCTTTGACTGGAGGAAAAATCCCTTACTTGACTTTTTCAGAGATCAAAGAGGCCAACAGAATTGCTCAGTGAAGAAAAAATGCTGACTCTCTTGCTATTAAAACCCAGTTCAAAGGCTTTGGTACCTAAGGTCCCTGCAGGTGATCTCAGACCCACCTGAAGTGGAATGAAACTGTGCTAGTCCCTTCCTCACACTTTGCTATTTTTTTCTCTCTCTATCTTAGTGGGAGAGACAGCTTGAAATTTAGGTTCACAGACGCAGCTTCTTTACTGACTCTCTTTGGCTTCTGCTCACCGTGTCAACTATTATCTGCCTCCTCTCAGCTCTCAGTGTGGTCTTTCCTACATTCAACCAGGGAAAGTGTAGTTCTTCCTGGAGAGCTCTGTAGTATCAGCATTCATGCCATTGGGAAAAACTCTAATCTTTCTTCTTGGGTGTCTCTGTGAACCTTCTAGCACGTCATCCTGCCCCAGTTCCAACACTGCTGTCACCTTCCCCTGCCCTCCAGCAATCACTGGATTCACTGGTTCTTTGCCTGGGCATTTTCCCATGACAGTATAAGCTCCATGAAGGCAGGGATATATTTTTTATCTTGATGCTCTCAAAGTCAGTCATGTCTTAGGTACTTTATTAAGCTTGTCCAGTGAGGAAGTCAAACTTTATATCCCTATCCAGCACCAATGAAAAAGAAATAAATCAATAATAAACTGATAGCCTCCTTTCTCACTGAGATGCATCAACATCTATCTGTCTACCTGATTAGAAATCTCAAGCTTTCCTCTTTTCATTGCTCAAATCCAAAACCCAAAAGTCTTTGTTTTTTTTTTCCCCTTCTTAAATGTCCTGGAATCCAGGCTTTTCTGTTTCTTTTTTTGGTGATGAGGTATCATAATATAGCCCAGGTTGGCCTTGAATTTTCAGTCCTTCTGCTTCCTCCTGAGTGATGGGGTTACAGGCATGTGCCACCATGCCTGGCTGAGCTACTGTCCTAATTAGTTCAGGCTGCTATACAAAATACCATAGACTCAGTGACTCAGATAAACATTTATTTCTCATCATTCTAGAGAGTTCTGGGAAGTCCAAGATCAAGGTCCTGGCAGATTTCATTTTTGATGTGGGCCTCCTTTCTGACTTGTAACTACTTTATTGCAGTGTCCCCGCATGATGGAGAGAGGAATCTTTGGTGTCTCTGTTCTTATGAGGACACTGAATTCCATCATGAGCTCTCTACCATTATGATCCAACCTAAATCTAGTCATTTCTCAAATATGCCTAACCTCCTGGCACCACTGCAGCATCAACTAGGACTTTAACATGGTTCTGGGAAGACACATTCTGAACAGCTTGGGTGACCACTCTATACCACGTACTGACTGGTTTTGAGATTCTAACTCAAGCCTTTTCAACTTGGAATTCAGGGATCTGAATTCTCCCCCTTCTCCCAGAGTCCTTTTGATAATATAAAACATTGGTCAACTTCCTGAAATACTATGAAAATTGCTCAGTCATCATTCCTTCCCACCCCCAAAAGTTCTGCTGTTTTGATGACTTTCAAAAGGGTCTGTGCTCCCCTCACTAGTTTTCGCAACTCCGAACAAACTCTTTTCTTCCGAAAAGGAAGAGCCCTTCCGGAAGCCCTACACTTAGGCCAGGTTCCAGTCCGGACTTGCCTTTTCCCTCCAAGGAAAAGGCCCCTTGATATGGTCTCATCCTGCTGCTCCAGTCTTATTTTATATTATTAGTATTATTGTGTGTGTGTGTGTCTGTATGTATGTATGATGTATGTGGGTGACTGTGGGCATGTGCGTCCCTTGTGTGGTGGTCAGAAGACAGCTTTGAGGAGTTGGTTCTCTTTCCACTGTGGTCTCTGGAAACTGAACTCAGGTCATCAGGCTTGTGTGGTTTTACCCTCAGAGCCATCTCCCCAGGCCACAATCCTCTTTCATCTAGGCAGCCTGATCTCCTTTCATAGGCTCAACTCTTTTGCATTTGGAACGGATTTAGGGGACTGGGGTGGATTGAGGGGGTTCCCTCACTGAAACACTCATGGATTGCTTCTGAGGGCGGTGCAGAAGCTGAGTCCACATCATTAAATGCAGCCTCCGGACTCTTGCTTGACCCTGCAGAGGTGGAATTTTATACCACGAGAATCATGGACTGTGTGTGCTGGAGAAAAACCTTAAGAGATTTAGTCCTACAGTCCTGTATACTAGCATCTGCATACTTCAAAAGAGGAAACTGAGGAATGGAATGGCTAAAAATTTCATACCCAAGGCCACATATACATTTAGTTAGTAACAGAGCTGACATTGAACCCTGGCTGGCCATTTTTGAGCAGGAGACCTCACTCTGGTTCTTAAATCCAGCTCATAAGCAGTTGCTAGGTTTACAAATCTGACCTCAGGGTGTGCTTCAGCCTTCAGGGCACAGTGAATGTTCCGGCAATGTTGCTGCCTTAGTAAATGTTATTTGTTTCCTGCCCAAGCTTCTGTGTTGCTTCTGCAGTTTCCTTCCCCCACTTCCTACCTCGTGTATAGAACTTACATGAAGTATTGGGAAGGCAGAGACAGACTAGGGAAAATTCAGAGAAAAATAACGAAGATGATTTGGGAGAGAAAGGGATTGACAGATGTGGAAAGATAAAAAGAAATACATTTACCTGACTGGTGGGGGGATGGCTACGAAAGGATGTGAACACCCAAGAGGGCAAAGAATGGGCAAGATCCATCTTCTTTCGGGTACTTCAGAGCTCCAGCATCAATACTTCTCCCTCTGTGTTCTCATGTTGAAATACAACAAGGATTTATTGAGTGTAGGAGGCTTTGCTTTTAGATTCAATGTGTTTCCAGAGGCTGCGTCTTAAGTGGATCAGTTTTAAGGTAAAAACCCGAGGGCACCTACGCTGCTGGTTCCTTCATCTGAACGGATGTGTTTGTCAGCGGCGTTGGAAGTCATCAGATGAGTGGGATGAGATGGCAAGATAGGACTTTTATGCCTGGAAGAGACCTTAAAATCATATAATCTTTATTTTATGGATATGAAACCTAAGGCCCTCAAGCACTGAAGTGAGCAGTGTCAAGCCATACAGTGTAGTTGGAGACGGAGGCAGGGGAGTATCCCGATTGAAAAGAGCTGCTTGAGAAAGAGCCAGGATCAACCACAAGAGGGATGTAAACCTGACTCAAGATCGGCTTTAATCTCTGAGATTCAGCTGTAAGTCAGACAGAGAAAAGTCCTTCATGGTGCTTACGTCCTCACAGAGATGATAGTTAATGAAATCCCTGGTAAACTAACTGTTCTCCATCCTATATCCACACTCAACTAGTCCAAAGTCAATGGATAAAAACATAATTGCCAACCAGGCTCTCTGATTCATGACCCTGTACCCCAAATGAACTCATTATAGCCCTAACTTTAATTCTTCTTCTATATTTTGGTTTTTCTATTTAAAGTGTTTTAGAAACATCTCTGCAAATTCTTTGGTATTTCCCTCATTAAGACATCATCTACATTCCTTTCCTTCGGATCTGAGTAGGACTTCACCACTCAGAATCAAACTGTTTACTCTTCCATGAGTAGAACACAGCAGAATGGACATTGTGTGACTTCCAAGGCCAGGTTAGAAAAGGCCACAAAGATTCTGCTGGTTTTTTTGGGGGTATTGGGAATCTTCAGATGCTATGTGAATATATATATATATATATATATATATATATATATATATATACAGCTATATAAGTTATGTATAGATTTGTATGCATGTATATATACACATATACATAGGTGTGTATGTTGTATATGAATATATAGATAAATACATGCATATGTATGTGTGTATATATACATAGATGTAAATATGTAAATGGAAAGAGAAAGTGGGATATCTGAGGACCTTCATCAAACTTACGTATGAATAATCATTCAGGGTGACCCTAACTTCACCACCATCTCGCTCCAATCTTATGAAGGACCTTGAGTGAGAACCGCCTAGCAGGGTGCACTTGAGCCTCACATTCCTGGGGAATGTTTTTGTAGGTCACTGTTTTGGATTGCTTTACTGTGTGAATAACTGGAACAGGAAACATCATCCTCTAATGTGCTATTTCCACACCTTTCCTGTCCTAACATCTCACTGTCTACTCACTTCTCTGTCAGTTGACAGTCCATTGTCATAATGCATTGACAAAACAGAAGCCACTAGATTCTGTCCTCTGCCCCCTCCAAAGCCACCTCCTACTTTGCCCTCCTTTATAGTGAATGTGTGTGTGGGGAGGGGTTTCTCACCCTACAGGCCAGACCTTTTTCGTGGGTAGGAATCTTTATCTTATTTGACTGACTGCTCCTGCCTTGAACTCTGAACCTTGAGGCTGTGAGGTATAGACATAGGAAGGTCAGAGAGTCAAGAGCCAGTGGCTGGGTTGTGGTGGCCATCTGGGGCAGTGGGGTGTCATCCTAAGTTCCCATGGCAATGTGATTGACAGCTCGGAGTCAGTTTTTGTCTGGTTCCCTAGCCCTTTCATGTACGTTCTTAGGTATTTGATGTCTTACGATGCATTTCTGTGCTGCAGATATGGCTTAGTCAAGTGCTTGCTGCACAAGCATGAAGATCTTACTTTGGATCCCCAGTACCCAGTGAGCACAGTGGTGCACACCTATGATCCCAGTGCTGGGGAGGCAGAGACAGGAGGATCCTCAGAGTTTGCTTGCTTCCCAGTTTAGCAGAAATGGAGAGTTCCAGATTCAGTGAGAGATCTTGTCTCCAAAAATAACGTGGAGAGCAATTCACAAAGAAATCCAATGTTGATTTTTGACCTCTACATGCACACATGTATACACACAAACACATGAAACATCATTTTCCTATTTAATGTAGCTAGTTTTGTTGTTTTTCAAAAATATTTTATTATTTCATTTTATGTGCATAAGTGTACTGCCTACATGTATGTAAGTGCACCCGTGCCATACAATGCCCACAGAAATTGGAAGAGGGCATCAGATCCTCTGGAACTGGAGTTACAGATGGTTGTTAGCAGTCATGTGGGTGCTGGGAACCAAACTCAGGTCCTCTGCAAGAGCATCCTGTGCTTTTAACCACTGAGCTGTCTCTCCAGCTCTGAGTTTTGTTGTTTTAAAATCAAGAAAACTGATGTGCCTTGCTATACCATTCCTGGGATTTGCCCAAAGGACTCTATCTCCTATGACAGAGATACCTGCACAGCCACATACCTGCTGCTCTATTCACAATTGCTAGGAAATGAAATCAACCTAGATGTTTATTAACTGAGGAATGGTTACTGAAATTTTTACATATATATAATGGCGTTTTATTCTGCAGTAAATAAAAATGAAGTTTTCAGAAAAACAACTGTGGCTGGAGTGAGGTGACACAGGCCCAGAAATACAGTTGCTGTATGTTCTCTCATATGCAGATCGTAGCTTTGGAATTTTAGGTTTCTGTGTCTGAGTTGTAGTGAGTGTCTATAAAGGCCTGGGAGCAAGAAAGAGGCATGAGGGGGTGAAGAGACCTTAAAGGGGAGGGATGGGTAGTAAAATTCAAGTGGTGTGAAAGGAGAAGAGGGAGAACACTAGGCAAGGACAGGGATGGAGCTGAGGGGACGGGAAGGTGGGAGTGGGGTCGAGGGCTAACAAAACTTGAGGATGCCTGAAAAAGCCAAATAGAAAGCATCTACTTTTGTAGGCTAACCAGAAAAAAAATTTAAAAATGTTTATAAGTATATTGCCTGCATGTGTGTAAGTGTACCCATGTCGTGTAACAGCCACGGAGGCCAGAAGAAGGCATCTGCCAGGAACTGGAGTTACAGATGGTTGTTAGCTGCCATGTGGGTGCTTCGAATCAAACCCAGGTCATCTGCAAGTGCTCTTAACTGCTGAACCATCTCTTCAGCCCCGGAAAACATAATTTTAAGAAAGTATTTGGATGGAGGTAGTCGGCATGGATAGACTGTTCCTCCCAGAAGCCATAGGTTTTGAACTGAAAATTCTAGACCCAGGTCTGGGGTAATTCTCTTTAAATTATTGGCCAAGGATGCCTCAGAGGCTCCAAAATAACACAGGTTATTACTGCCATTAATCTTAGCTGCCCCACCAGAAATAAAAGGTAAGACCCTATTGTGGAAGACACAGTTTCCTTTGTATGCAGGACATGGATAAATCAAGCTGGAACGAGGCTGGAAGCTTCCTCTCTGCTGACTAGCAGTTGTAGTGCTGGAAGGTCTATGAAAGCTACCGAGAGAGAAACGACATGAACAGTCTTACTGTGTGCTATGATACCAACCTGCCAGGCAAGATATGCCCAATGGTGCAATGGTGGCAGGATTGTTTTGGGAATAACCAGTCACTTTCTGATTGATTCTGAGGTCTGCTTCATGGGAAAAGGTTTATGCCTGGTACTGTAACTCAGTCAAAAGTCTATGACTGGGGAGGTCACAGGCCCCAGGAAGGAACCTACATCAGATGTTTTGCTAAATGGGCATGTGATTAAATGCCTTCTAAGTATTTATATTTATACCTACAGACTCTTTGCCTTGGTCAGAGAAGCTGCTTTCTCCTCCTTCTCCTCATTTTCTTAGATCCATTTATTGTTATTTTATGCATATGATGTGTACTACATGTATGTATGTATGTATGTATGTATGTATGTATGTATGTGTACTACATCAGAGCCCGGTGCCCTCAGAGGCCACAATAGGGTATTGAGTCTCCTAGAACTGGGATTACTGCTGCGTGTGAGCTGCCATGTGTGTGCTGGGAACTGAACCTGGGTCTTCTGTAAGAGCAGCCAGTGCTTTTAACCACTGAACCATCACTCCAGCCTGGAGATGCTTTTGCAATGAGCAACAGTTGATGCAGAATCTAAGTGCTGAATATAAGTGACTGTTGAGTACTCAGTGTTAAATGAGGCAAGTATAGTGCTCTAAGGACCAGAGAACATCGTGGGAGAGGGGTGGAAAGACTGCTAATAGCTAGAGTCAGGGAAGAGTGCTGTATGATGCTGTCTTCTGGATATGACATGGATATTACAATATGAATACAGCAGGTGTGGCTACCTGTAAAGACCTGTGTGTGTGTGTGTGTGTGTGTGTGTGTACTCACACACAAACATGAAAATAGGAGGGGATTAGCTGGGACAAGGAAGGGTGGGAAGAGGCTAAGAGAAAGTAATTGATGATGGCTATGATCACATACATTGCATACATGTAAGCAAACTCTCAGACAAAAAGAAAATGATATGTGTGATTGCTCATTCTATAAAAAGATTTGCTATGGATTCCCACTTACTTCCTTCTTTCGTTCCCTTCCTCTCTTCCTATGAAGGTTTCTCTTAAAAATCTTATTTTAATAAAAAAAAAGGAAATAAAGCTGTTCATAATTTTTCTTTCCAATAACTCTTTATGAATAGTTTCTAATAACTAACAATAAACATATGGTTAGAAAATCCAATCACTGCAATAGGTGTACACTGAAAAGACCACTGCTCTCCTGGTCTCCTGGTCTTCCACCCTAAAGGAAACATCTCTGTTACCCTATACAGACAAATTACATGCTTTTTATCAATTTCAATTTTTGGGACAGAATATAATCTATGTAGAGACTTGACTGACTTCAAGCTTGTGATCCTTCTCCCTCAGTCTGTCAAGGGCTGGAATTATAGACACACACCACCATGCTTGGCTTCATTATGTGTTTTTAAATACTGTTTGTATGATTCATTTTGTCATTTTTGGGGCCAAACTTCTGTTCTGTGTATACAATAGTGAATGAGGCAGATGTTCCTATTGCCAAAGAGTTTTCATTCTCGGGATATACGGTGAACTTCATGATACTTTTTCAAAAGTATCCCTTTTTCTTGTCCAAGATTTATTCAAATGAAATACAAAGGAAAAGATAAATGGAGGCCATCATCTACCCATACTGTTGCTAAAGGCAATGTTGAAAAAAATAAGATGGTGCACACAAATTACATGGACTGATTGTTCATGTCCAGAGTTGGGCATCCAGTCACAGGTGAGGCTGATCACAGTAGGTTTCCCACTGGGAGAGCTGCCTAGTAAAGATAGTAAAGAGGAGAGACGGTTCCTGGTTTCTGGGGACTTCCCTCTCCGAAGATACAGAGGGACTTACTAAATTGGACAGTCTAATTATTTTTTCTCCAGCCACCAAACACACCAGTTCTTTATCTCTCTTGGATTGCATGTGTAAAGAGGTGGGAGAGGTCTGTAGTTCATCACTACCCAAGCTTCCTCCATTGTGGGCACTTGTCACCAAGAAGAATAATAAGCCAATAACAAAACATACAACGGTGAACTTTCTACTGTGACAAATCCCATAAGTGCGAGTTTATGGTAATTTACTTAATCATTTATTGATGAACATCTAAGTTGTTCCTTTATTTTGATAGAACAAAAAGATAGCAGAGAACATCTTGGGACATTGATCTGGTGACACATGTGTCAACTAACTAGTGATAGGTAAATTCTCTGTGGCACAGTTGTTGGATCAAAGGAAATGTGCACTTCCAATTTTGATAGCTTTGGTCAAATTGCTCTCTAAGAATGTTACACCAATTTCTATCCTGATTTACAATGTATTAGAGTAGATACAGGCTACAAACAGAATGTTCAAAGCCTGTTTTAAATGACTCAGATGAAACACTCAATTTATACAAACTTATAGAATGATAACAGATAAGTTTATAGTGTTTTTTAAACACTTTCCTCACATGCTCTTATTTAATCTCATTCCTATAAAGAGGGTGTTCTGATTTCTATTTCACAAATGGTGACATTAGAGGTAAACAAGGATAGACCCATTGCAAGTAACAGAGGTATAAAAGGTAGAGAGAACCGGAACCTGGGTACTCTGGTTCTTTCTGTCACACTCTGAGTGTTGGACACCGTGGAGTCACATAGAAAAAGACTGCAAAGAAGGAAAGGTTGCAATAAAATGGCGATGCTGTAAGATGTGTTCACTCTCTTGGGAAAGGTGTTGCTTTCATACAAAAGAGTCTGAAAGCACCAGTAACAATGTGGTATGTATAAGAAAGAACTGCCAAACTAAATGTTTTCCAAAGATTTGCATGGAACATCAGCTGGGTTTTGATGCTCACTGGTTGTTTAAAATGTTTATTCATGTTGAACAATGTTTATTTATTGAAAATACCATCTATTTAAATCAAATTATCTTCATAGCTGAATATTTATATGAATGCTTTATTGAATATTCCTTAAACATTTGCCTAAACCACAAACGATTTATTCACAGTTATAAATGTTCACTTCTTTAGAGTAAAAATTGCTTCAAAGGGACTCAAAAGCAAATTGGCATTTCTGTAGTTTGTGAACATCTGCAATGCTTTTTCTGCACGTTAGCTGTCAGATATTTCTGCCTTAGAAAATGGCTAGATATTCTAATTATTTGTGCTCAATGAAATATTAAAAATGTACACAGCATCTCTTTTATTGTGTCATATAACAGCAGCAGCTCTTGGCTTTGGGACAGGCCAATAGATGGTTTTGAGATTTTTTTCAAACATTTCAGCTTTGTGCCTGCATTTAATTAGCTGAAACCCCATGTATTTCACTGTACACTACAGTGCCATGAACATTAGGCCTTAAATAACCCTGGGCTGAACAGATGCCAGTATGAGCCATGAAAAAAGCAATAAACAAAGTGATATAGTGCTTCACAGTTTTATTCACTGTGCTGATGGTTCAAGGAACTGGATTTAGAAAGTTTACTGATGTCTCTAAAGGATCACTGACCCCTGATGGATGGACACCAACCACCATGCACTCATCATCCTTAGCTGAGTAGACTGGAAAGTTGCAGGCCTAGTTGGAGAATTTGATGTTTTCATCTGTAGGATCGGGTACCAGAAGAAAACAAGGACCAGGACCATGTCCTCTGGATGATGTCATCCTGGCCCCTCAACATCCCATCGTCTGTTAGTACCTAGAATCATTGAGAACTAGGGCTGAGAAGGATTTTGTTGTTCTTTTTCTTTCTGGTTGTGTCAATAATTATTGTTATTGTTGTTTTTTGCAGTGCTGGGAAATGAATCTATGCATGCTAGGCAAGTACTCTACCACTGAACCATATTTCCAGTCCCCGAGTTTTTGTTTTTGTTGTCTCAATGAGCACTATTCTTCTGTTTTTGAATCCAGTGGGGTATCCAGTTTTCCATGGGCCTGCTGCCCATTTCACTCACACCACTCTGGACCCTTGTCTGATTGAGCTGACACAGGTCTTCTGCTTGATGCTATCACTGTCACAGGTTCCCATGAGCAGGCTTTCAGTGGCCTGAAAACCTCTGTTTACCTGTGTTCATGGATCGACCTTGGTTCTTACAATTTTTCTGCACCCCTCTTCCGAAATGGTTCCTGAGCCATGGGTGGGTGAAGTCCAAGGACACATGCTCTTCAGTCTGTTATTCTCTAAAGCTTAGTCAGTTATGGCTTTCTGTGTGTGTCTCTTGTGTAAGGAAGCTTCATAGGTAACAGCTGAGGGATGCATTATTATTCTTTCTACCCCCTGTTCCACTATGTTCCACGAGCCTTAGGTGTAGAGGTTTCACCTAGGGCTGGGCATGTCTCAGATGTATATAGTCTCTGTGTGTGACCAGTTGTGGAACTCTGCAAAAGCCTCCATCTGTGCAAAAAGAAGCTTCTTTGATGAGTGGTGTACTGTATACTTGTCTGTAAATATAAGGGTCTGTATTTAGGATATGATAAGAAATTTCCTTTGTCTAGAGATATGACAGAGACAAGCTTTCTCTAGGATCTGTGACCTCTCCATCCATGTATATTTGCTGTAATTACAGTATCACCCATAAGTTTCCTCCCATTGAGAGGACTGTAAGTCCAGTTAGATAGCTGTTGATCACCCCGCGGAGAACAGTGCCATTACTGCATCAGTAGAGGTAGTGTGCTGGACCAGTTGTTAGGTTGGATTTGAAAAGGAAATGTTTTAACTTTGGGTTGAAGTTTAGTGATTTAGAATAATTAAGAAAAGTTACCTATTGGATAACACTGTCTTGATTTTAACTCTGATTTTTATTTGTTGTCGTTCTGTGTATCTGAAATGGGCTCATTGTTACCTAGCCTGGCCTAGAGCTTACAGTCCTCTGACTTGAGCTTCTCAAACAGCTGTGATTATAGGTACCTGCCACCCTGCCCAACTGAATGTTCATAAAACTATAATATGTAACTATGTGTGTAGTAACAAATAAAGACCTCCCTTTCTTATATTTCTGTAGTTTAGTATTTTATTCTATGGTTTTTGGATCATGCTTTCTCTTGTTAACATATCCATAATCTAAAAATGATTTTAAGGCAGGGTGTAGTGACACATGCTTGTAATCCTAACACTTGGGAGATTGAGGCAAGAAGATCACAAGTTAGAGGGCAGTGTGGGCCACATAGTGAATCTGAGGGCAGCAGGGATAAATCGTGAGGAAAAAAACCAATCCAAAAATCACTTCAAGAGCCCACTTTACTACCGCTTATCCAGAGAGCATTAAACTGACAGCAGGTCAAAAACAATAAACAGTGATGGATTTCTGGGGTAAGATGGCAGATTGGATGCTGCGTCTGTATACATGTGACACGAAAGCAGAGGGGGAAGGAAGGCAAAGCAGCTGGAGGCACAGGAGGCACAGCAGAGGGCAGTGGAAAAGGAGATGAATTAGAACAAAGTATAATTACACATAAGCCTGAAAATTCCTTAAAAAATGAATTAAAAAAAGAAGCTGATGCCCTGTGATACAGAGAAAGAGAAGAGCCAGGAGAACAAAGAGTAGACTCAGGCAGAAAGAGTGCAAGCACATGAGAAACTGTTACAGAGGCTGTAAAGGTGTTAAGAGAAAACTCCTGGTCAAGAGAATAGACTCTCTGGCCTGGGTGGACACCTAACATTCCAGATGAACCAGCCCAATCACCTGGCCAAGGGACCATGCCTAGGAAGATGGATTCACCATGCTAAAGAGATAGGTGAAATAATGAGTCCTTTAATGAGAAAATGTACTTTACCTTCCCAGAATCCCCAGCCCTGGCACAGGACTTCAGCAGGCACACGGCTTTGTATGTCTGCTTGCTTTTCAGAAAAGCATAACCTTCTCCTTTTTTTCTTCCTCTCCATTTTCTAAGCATGCTTTTCCTATCATTGGACTTCATGAACATTTTGGGTTCCCTTACCCTTTCTCTAAAGTTCCTCTCCACACTGGGCGGTGGCTAGTCTGCCATGTGTCTGACCTCTATGCCGGCTCAAGTCCCATGTTGTTTTTTTCCTTTTCTCTTCCGTTCCCTTCTGAGCAGTTGCTGAGGTTTACAATTTGCTAACGGAGTCAGGCTTTTCTTTTGAACTCTAATGAAATTGTTCTTAAGCACCTATTTGATTCCATTGTTGGAGAACCCCAAGAGGGGACCCTAGTTGCCCCAATATCAATGTTACAAAAGAAATGACAGGGTGAAGGTATGGAGAAACTGAAGGGTGACTCAGCAAAAAGAGGCAGCACACTCACTACCATGGGAGGGGAAATAGAAGTCTCATCTAAAAGATCAGCCGTGTGGCCCCGGTGAAGTGACTGGCAGTCCTACCTGCAGGACAAACCCATCGTTCTCATGACAGCAATGCTGTAAGCATGAAAGGCCTGCAGTGGAGAGCAGGTCCATTTTATCATTCTCCAAACCTTGAAGGTCTCTGGCTGGACATTAGCTTGAGAGGGAACCCATTGTTTAAGACTGAGAATGAGTTAGAGATTTTGGAGTCAAAGTCAAATTGCCCCAGGCTCAGCATGAACGACAG
Source organism: Eospalax fontanierii (assembly GCA_035773235.1). Lineage (NCBI taxonomy): Eukaryota > Metazoa > Chordata > Mammalia > Rodentia > Spalacidae > Eospalax > Eospalax fontanierii. Next base: position 34,319,019 of record CM069536.1, on the reverse strand, counting down.
TCATAGGAGGCAGTCTTGGGAAGGGCGAAGGCAGGAGACTGACCCATTGACAATTTCTGGTGGTAGAAGAGTTGGCTCAGACAGTGAAGTGTATAGTGATGGATGGAAGCCCTGCCCTCAGTGGCTAAGATCTCACAGTCACCTTAGGATAACTGTGGAATCTCATACCCCTGGCTTGAGTTTGTCAGAGGGTGGCCATGAGGTTCACTGTCGTGGGAACTGAGAACTCGGAAATTCCTTGCAGCAGGCTGTTTAGTCATCAGTAGCTTTTCAAAGTAATGAGTCTGCTCTGTCTGTACAGATCTGTGCTGTGTTTGCTTCCCATACTCTGCATTTGAGAGACAGCCTCTGACTCCAACATTATCTACCTTGCTGGGTGTGGTGGTGCATGACTTCAGTCTCAGATCAGTCAGGAGGAGCTCTGTGAGACTGAGGCCAGCCTGGTTTATACAGTGAGTTTTAGGCCAGCTGGAAGCTGCAAGGAGACCCTGTTTCAAAAACCAAACCAAACCGAAAACAATCAACCAAACAAAAAAACTTTCGCCACCTCAGGAGAAATGAACTGGAAGGTGGAAGAAACTGCCTGGAATGTGTCACTAAACCCTGTCTTGAAAGCATTTTAAGATTACTGATGGTTTGGAGAGACGACTCAGAGGTTAAGAGCCACTGTATATTAATAAAGGGAACATTCAGCAAGAAGTTATAATAATAGTAACTATATATGCACCAAATATTAGGTCTCCTAATTTCAGAAAACACTAAAGGGAGTGAAAGGTCAGCTAGGTCCTGATATAATAATAGAGGATGATTTCAGTATCTCACTCCCATCGTTGAATAAGTTTTTCTATTTATTGACTTAAACTGCACCCTAGATCAAAGGTACCTAACAGATACGTATAGAACATTCTATCGAAGAACTGAAGAATACACATTTTTCTCAGCAGCCTGTGGAACTTTCTCAACAATAGATCAAATTTTTGTCTTCAAAGCAAGTCTTAACAAATACAAAAGAACTGAAATAATTCTGTGTACCACATTAGATCATAGGTGAATGAAAGTAGAGATTAATAACAAGAGAAAGTTCAGAAAGTATGTAAAAACAGAGAAATTAAAGAATGAATTAAAGAATTGAATGACCAGAAGGTCATTGAAGAAATTAAGGAGGAAATTAAAAATTTCCTACAATGAAGGAAAATGAAAATACATATTACTAGAACCTTAGCAATAGACTCAAAACAATTCTTTACTTAAGAATTTTTATTGAATTTTTGAGATTTTCATATAATTTAATGGTATTTAGATCCTTTCCCGTATTCACACCTCCCTTTACCACCTCCTACCCAATTTAATGTAATCTATTATATTTATAATAAAGCCTATAGAGTCTGATTTGTGTTGGCAAATGTCCTTCAGTGTCGGTCTGTTCACTGGAGCCTGGTTAACCTGCCAAGAGTTCCATCACTGTGAGAGACTGTCTCTCCTTCTTCCAGCAGCCATCAGTTGACAAAAGTTTCTTAGGTTGTGCTGGAATCTCTTACCCACTTCCCCATGTCTATGCTGGGATTTTGTATGATTTGAGCTTGCATGGGACTTGTCAGTGCTGTCATCATTGCTATATGAGTTCATATGAGTAACTGACCAGCTGTCTAGAAAATTCTGTTTCCTTACAGTCATTTACTACCTCTGGCTCTTACAGTCTTTCTGCCCCCACCCCCAGCCTTGGGAGGCAGAAGTTTCTATCTATTCAGGGATAAGCACTCTGCAGCTTCTTGTTCTCTGCAGATTGACCAGGTGTGGGTTTCTGTGTTAATCACCATCTGCTGCATAAGGAACTTCTCTGGTGAGAGTTGAGAGATGCATTTGTCCTGTGTGTAGAGGTCGCACTGAAAAAGTGTCACTTAGGGCTACGCGCATCATAGACACTTATTCTCCGCATTTGAACAGTTGTGGAACTCTGTATTAGTCTCTATCTGTTGCAAAAAGAAGCTTCTTTGATACAGATAAGTACACTTATCTGTAAATATAAAGATGCATATTTAGAATACAGTAAGAAATCACATTGGTCTAGGGATGCGGCAAAAGTAGTTTTTCTGTAGGATCTATGACTTCTCCAGCTGTGTATATCTGACCATGTTTACAGTACCACACATAAGTTCAGTGAATTGAATTGGGCCTTAATTCCAATTCAACAGCTGTTGATTACCTCCCAAATAAAAATTCCACTACTGTAGCAATGGTTTTCTGGGCCAGTCATTGTTGTTTATGAGGCTTTTCGGCTGGGTAGGACCATTGATTAGTCTTCTCCCTTGGCAGCATTCATAATAGCCTCTAGAAATTTTCTGGTGGAATTTTTGGAATCTTTTATATATAATATATCAACTACAAATAGGGATAATTTGACCTCTTCTTTTCTAATTAGTGTCTGTTTAATTTCCTTCTCTTGTCTTTTTGTTCTAGCTAGAGTTTCAAGCACTGTATTGAAAAGGACTGGGGATAGTGGACAGTTTTTTCTGGTTCCTGATTTTAATGTGAATGCTTCAAGTTTTTCTCCATTGAGAATGATAGTTTCTGTGGGTTTGTTGTATATAGTTTTAATTATATTGAAGAAAATACAACTTACTAGAACCTTAACAATAGGCCACAAATAGTTCTTTCTTTTCTTTTTGAAAAAAAGATTTTTTTAAGGGACTAGAGAGATGGCTCAGCAATTAAGAGCACTGATGACTCTTCTAGAGGAACAGGTTTGGGTTCCTAGCACCCACACAGTGGCTCATAATCATTCATAACTCCAATTCCAGGGTTCTGATGCCCTCTTTTGACTTCCTAGGGCATAGTATGCAAGATTGTACTAAAATATATCCAGGCAAAACATTCATACACACATTGTACTAAAATATATCCAGGCAAAACATTCATACACACATAAAAAAGATTTATTTACATGTCTATATATGTGTGCTTATATATATGTGCACTACATGTGTGCAGGAGCCCACAGGGGTCAGTCATAACAGGGCTTTTGATCTCCTGGAACTGGACTTGTAGGAGGTTGTGAGCTACCACTTAAGTGTTAAGAACTAAACCTGGGTCATCTTCAAGAGTAATAAATGCTCTTAAACACTGAACCACCTCTCCAGTCCCCAAGATAATTAATTAATTAATTCTTTCTTTCTTTTGAGTATGTCTATCTATATGTATGGTATATATGTATATAGCATATTTGCATGTGTGTGTGGGCGTATGCATCTTTTTGTGAGTGTGGAGGGCCGAGGAGTACATCAGGTCCCCTCTTCTATCACTCTCTACCTTATGACCTTGAGACAGGGTCTGGACACTATACTCAGGACTTTATGCTTTCTCATCAAACACTTTTTACCCACTGAGTTATCCCCTCTAGCCCTGACAGTTATTTTTTCCAAAATTATTATTTAAAGATTTAAATAAAAAATATTGCTATTTGGTGTATGTGTGTATATCTGAGTGAATGGCACATATGTATGTGCCTGTGGAGGCCAGAAGAGGGCCTCTGGATTTCTGGTTTTATTAGAAAATTGAACCCTAATTTGAGAAGATGATATAGTCTTGTTTTATCACATGAAACCAAATGAGAGTTCCAACACAGTCACATCTTACTTGTTGAATAAACATCACTCAGCTAGAGCTAGAAATGGACCCAGTGGTAGAAAACATGCTTAGCATGTATAAAGCAGTGGGCTCAGTTCTCAACATCTCAAACAACCCTCCAAAACCCAAAACAAGCAAACAAACACATAAAAAAATAAAACAGGTAAAAACATAACAGTTATCTGAAAATTTTCTATCTTTGACCTACCTATCTTTGACAATACCCTAAGGTATTAATCACTAAGGTTTTCTTCCCTAACAAAATACTTTTATTCATGGTTCCTAATACTTGTCTAATATAATCACTTTTTGAGCCTTTATACAAAAATTTAAAATATCCTGAGTAGATTTCTTTGTTTTGATATAAAACTGCACACGAAGCTTCCAGCTTGTGGGACACCTCTTTGTGAGGAGCCCAAGAGGAAGACAATGTCACATAAAGCTTTGCTGTCAGGTTGCTGTCTTTAGAGAACATAGAGTTGATTATTTCCTCTTGGTACCAGCTTTGAAGAGGGGGCCTGTCAAGCAGCAATAATGTAATGCTGTAAATATTTTGTCAAAGTAAAAACATGTGGGAAAAATATCTTAAGTATCTTTTTCACTTTTGTTGACAATTGAAGTTGCTTTTGTTTTTTTAAAAAGTTGAAAGTTCTTGACACGATACTTTGAAAAGATTAATACATGGAGGGCATTCTTTCCTGAGTCACAGACAGAGGGACATGAACATGTTTGGTGGGGAGGGAACTGCTGGGTGACAGTGTGGAGTTCGCGTGAATGCGTCTGAAGATGTTTGCCATATACCATAGATTTAGAAGAGTGTATTAAGCTTTCTCAGGCTGCCATAGCAACATACCAGTTTGAAAAGCAACAGAAATTTGTTGTCTCACAGATTTGGAGGCAAGAAGTCCAAAGTCAAAATGCCAGCAGGGCCATGCTCCTCTGAAGCCTGTAGAGGTTCATTGTCCTCTCCTATCTTCTCATGGCTGACTGGCATCCAGAAACCTGTTTTCACACAGCAGTATCTCTCTGCCTATGTATATTGTTTTTCCTCCGTGTGTACCTGTTTCTGTTCTCAACTTTCTCCTTTTAAAATAATGCTAGGTATGGTGGCAAGTACCTTTAATCCCAGCCCTCAGGAAGCAGAGGCAGGCAGATAGATCTCTGTGAGACTGAGGCCACCCTTGTTCACATAATGAGTTCCAGGCAGGCTGTGACTAGGGTGATCCTGTCAAAAAAAACAAAAACAAAAACAAAAAACCAACAAAAAAAGAAAATGAAAAAACCCAAACCAAAACAAAAATTTAAAAAATAAGAACACCATTCGTATTGCAGTAGGGCCTGATCCTAGTGATTTCGTTATTTCTGTAAAGACTCTACTTCCAAAATAGTCATAATCTCAGGTACTGGCAGGCAGGACTATAGTACATATTCTTCGGAGGAAACACAATTCAACTCTTAACACAGGAGCAACGGTAAAGTTGATGGATATAATGAATAGCTTTAGTTATCAACTTGACACACTGGGGTTGAGGGAGCCTCAGCTGGGGAATTTCCTCCATTGAACTGGCCTCTGGCCATGTCTGTGGGGTATTTTCTTGATGAGTGATGTGGGAGGGCTCAGCCCACTGTGGGCGGTGCCATCCCTGGGCAGGCTGTTCTGTATTGTATAAGAAAGCAGGCTGAGCATGAGCCAGGGTGCAAGCCAGTAAGCAGCATTCCTCCAAGGCCTGTGCTTCAGCTCTTGCCTCCAGGTTCCTGTCCTGAATGGACTCCTTAAGTGATGAACTCTGCCATCCCAGAGATATAAGATAAAATAAACCCTTTCCTCTCCGAGTTGTTTTTGGTCAGAGTGTTTTGTCACAGCAGTTAAAAGTGAACCAGAACAGAAACTGCCACCCAGAGTAGGGACTGCTGTGACAGACCTGACCTTGGTCTTTTGGGGAGGATTGTGGATGTGTGTGAAACTTGGGGCTACAAAAGTCATTGAGTGCTTAGAGTCTGTTGCTGTGGAGCTTGGAACAATAATGCTGAAAGAGCTGTAGACAATGGAGGCCTGGCTTGTGAAGCTTCAAAGGGAAGCAGAAACCATCAGGGATACCTGTGTGATATATTGAATTGAGCATCTGTGAGTTCTGGTTGACTGGGGCTGAAGAATCAGCTATAAGTAACAAGAGACCAGAACATGAAGTAAAACTTTTGTTTAATGGGACAATTGATGCTGGTTAACTGAGGCTGAAAAATCAGCTGTAAGAAGAGATCAGCATCATTTAGGTGAAATCTTCTGGGAAGTATTTCCTCAGGGTCAGAACACAGAAGCTGTGGTTCACAGGAGGCCTGAGCCTCTATCTCAAACTGGAAGCAGGACTTGGTAATGTGTAAGTCTCTTGCATAGTTCTGGCATGAAGGGGTCACAGAGAGCCGCAAAAGCTTGGCACCCTGAGAGGACAGGAAAGGCTGTTGGTTAAAGTGCAGCCTTGGTTGCAGTGCAGACCCCAGGATTGCAGGGGTCATGGAGAGAATCTGAGGTTTTGCACCGGGAGAGACCAGAAGAGCCCTTTGGTGAAGGTACAGCTTCAGTTTCAGTGGAGACTGCAGCTTTGTGGAGATTTCAGGACCATGGGATGACCACCAAAGGCAGCATCAGGTATGGAATGGAGTCAGCCTGGGCCTGCGAGATGAGCTGTGTGTGCTGTGGATGGCAGAGCCACAGAGGAGGAGCTGTTGAAACCCTTTCGAGTCCAGAAAGATTGTGAGTGAATCACAGATGTCCAGCCTTGAGATACTTTGCTGGACTTAGATTTTGCTTAGGTATGCCTGATTCTTCCCTTTGAAATAAGACAGTACTTGTTTGGATTTTATGGAGTCCATAGTTAAGAGACTTAAGAATGTGAACTTAAGTGTTTTTGAATTTTTTAGAAACTGTGGGGCTTTTAATGATGTACTGTCTTATGTTGTGATATTAATGTTAACATCATATCTTGGGGACAAGAAATGGAAAGGTTGTGGTTTAATAGTGATGTGTTTTGTGTGTCAAGTTGACAAGGTATCAATTGTGCTGGATAGCTTTAGTTGTCAACTTGACACACCTGGGTAGAGGGAGTCTCAATTGGGGAATTGCCACGCCTGTGGGGTATTTTCTTGATGAGTGATGTGGGAGGGCCCAGCCCACTGTGGGCGGTGCCATCCCTGGGTAGGCTGTTCTGTATTGTATAAGGAAGCAGGCTGAACCTGGGGCAGGGAGCAAGCCAGTAAGCAGTGTTCCTCCATAGCCCGTGCTTCAGCTCCTGCCTCCAGGTTTCTGCCTGGAGTTCCTACCTTGGACTCCCTAAGTGATGAACTGTGTGACCTGGGAAATGTAAGACAAAATAAACCCTTTCCTCCCCAAGTTGGTTTTGGTCAGAGTGTTTTGTCACAGAAATTGAAGGGAAACTAGAACAATGGGTTAACTTGATTGGGCTAAGGAGTGATCAAAGTGCTGGTAAAACAATGCAAATAAGTGTGTCTATGAGGGTGTGTCTAGAAGAGATTATCCTTTAAATAGGTAGACTGAGTAAAGAAGATGCCATTACTGATGAAAGTGGACATCATCTGTCTACTGAGTGCCAAAAAGAACAAGAAAGGCGGGGTAGGAGTAAATTCATCTCTCTGCTTGAGCAGGGACAATTAGCTTCTCGTGCTCTTGGGCATTGGTGCTCTTGATTCTTGAGTCTTCAAATTTCACCTGAATCTTTCCTCATTGTCTCTCTGGTTCTCAGGCCTTTGGGTTTAAACTGGAACTATAATTCTGGTGTTCCTGGGCCTCTGGCTTGCAGAGGATAGATCATAAGACTTTGCAGCTTTCATAAGCATGAACCAGTACTGTGGTGATTAGTGCTCACTGTCAACTTGACAGGATCTAGGATCACCAAAGAGATAAGTGTCTGGACTGTGATTATCTAAAACAGGTTAATTGACGGAGGAAGATCCATACTAAATATGGGTGATGTCATTCAATGGGCAGTGGTCTCAGACTTAATAAAAAGGAGAAGTAAGCTGAGCACTAGTATCCTTTTCTCTCTGCTTCCTGACTGTGGATGTAATATGGCCAGTTGCCTCCTGCTCCTGCTGCAATACCTTCCCCACCATGATAGACTGTATTCTCTGGAACTTTAAGGCAAATTCAATGCTTTTGTCAGAGCCATGAGACAAGTAAGTAATATAGAAAATTGGCACTGAGAGGTGGTGCCATTGCTGTGATAAACCTGACTATGTGATCCCTAGACCTTTGGAACTGGTTTGTGGGAGGTATGTGGGAGAGCTTGAAACTTAAGGCTAGAAAACTCTTGAATACTGTAAGCAGTAATAGGTCATTCTGGTTGTTGCTTGCAAGACAAAATACGCTGAGAAACACAGTGGTGGCCTGACTCTTGAGGTTACTGAAGAAACAGGACCATCTCAGGAGTTGGATTGGGGTCATTTGTGTGATATTCTGGCAAAGAATCTGGGTTTTATTCTGTGTGTGTTTTGAGAACTTGAATGCGGTTGAATTTAAAAGTAATGGACTAATTTGTTTGGCGGAGGAAATTTTAGACAGAATAGTATTCAGGCTGTGTCATGGTTACTGCTCACTGCACTCATCTAAGTCTACAGTGAGAGAGAGTGAGAGTGAGTGGGTGTGAGTGAGCACAGGAAAGAGGAGAAAGGGAGAGAGAGTGAAGAAAGAGAAAAAGAAAAGTGGAACAGAAACGTAAGGAAAGTGTGGAGTTTGGCAGGAATTATGTGTGAGCAAGTTAAAGTTTTGGACAAGGAGAGTGCATATGACAAAACATCTGTAATTATTAAAAGGTATTAAAGAGAAAGCTGATACTTTGCACTGGAACAACATCAAATATATGCTCAGGGCAAGACCTCACCCATCGAAGTTTCCATCTTGTAAAAGGCAAGTTCATTTGAAAGGAGGGCACTTATCTGAGAATGGCTCTGTAGGAATTCTCTACTCAAAAATAGCTGCCTTAGAAAGCATTTCCCCAGGGTGAGCACACAGGGCCAATGTAATTGTAGTTCCAGATGTCCAGAGAGCCTCTGAGGGTAGGCAATGTGTTTCAGAGCCACAGTCCCTGCAAGGAGGTCCTGAGAGGCCATTGTGTGAATCTGTGGAGGTAAAGCCTATGTTGCAATGGAGACCTCAGAATGTTAGAGATGAAGGGATATCCACCAAGAAAAGTCGTGGACTGGAGTTGGCCCAGTAGAGACTGTGTATGCTCCAGGGAGCAGAACTGGAGGGGTGGAGCTACATAAGCCCTTGGGACCCAGATAATTCCACCATGACTGCCAGACACTGGACAGGTGGTGGGCAAGATTTGGTGTTTGCCATACTAAGTTTTGATCTTGCTTTGGTTCTTTATTATGCCCCCATTCTTCTCCTTTTGAACAGGAATATCTACACTGTGTCATTGTATGTTGGAAATGTGTAACTTGTTTTGTGATTACATAAGGGCTCACAATTAAGAGATCACCTGAGTGTCAGAAGAGATTCTGTACTTACACTTTTCTTAAATTAAAAAAAATATTTTTATCTTATGTATATGAGTGTACTGTCTACATACATGTAAGTGTACCTGTATTATGTAATGCCTATGGAGGTCAGAAGAGGGCATTGGATGCCCTGGAACTGGAGTTATAGATAGTTGCTAGCTGCCATGTGAGTCCTGGGAATTGGACCTGGGTCCTCTGCAAGAGCAGCCAGTGCTCTTAACTGCTGAGCCATCCCTCCAGCACCTGTGCTTATAGTTTTGAACAGTATTTGTTAAAGACTCTGGGGACTGTTGAAGTTTGACTGAATGCATTTTGCTTTATAAGGTGGCCATGAGCCTATGGGGACATGGGATGAAATGTTATGCCTTAAAAGTGGTATGCTGGGGGGACAGGTTGACAAGGGGTGGACTTGTGGTGGTTAATACTGATTATCCATTTGAGAGGATCTATAAACACTGAACAGACAAGCCTCTGAGCATATCTGTGAAGAAATAGAATAGGCTAATTGAGGTGGGAAGACCTACCCTAAATGTGGGTGCTACCATTCCATGGGTTGGGGTCCTGGACTGAAGAGAAAGCAAGCTGAGCACCAGCATTCATCTCCCTGTTTCCTGATGGTGGATGCAGTGTGGCCGCTGCCTCTTCCTGCTCCCATTGCTATGCCTTTCCTGCCATGATAGACTGCATCCTTTGGGATGCAAGTCAAAAATAAACTCTCCTGTTTTTAAAAAATATTTATTTTTATTTTATTTGTATGGATATTTTGCTTGCATATATGTATGTATGTCATGTACATGCAGTGCCCATAAAGGCCAGAAGAGAGCAACAGGTCCTCTGGAACTGGAGTTGCAGAGGATTGTAAACTGCCATGTGGATGTTGGGAACTGAACCTGGGTCCTCTGCAAGAGCAGTCAGTGCTCTTAACTGTTGAGCCATCTCTCCAGTGCCCCCTCACCACCTTTAAAAAAAGACCCAGTAATTGAATCTTTTAAAAAAACTATTTATTTATTTATCTATTGTATATTTGTGTGTGTGTATGCATGCTATGGTGTGCGTGTGGAAGTCAGAGGACATCCCATGGGAGTCAGTTCTCTCCTACCTCGTGGATCCCAGGGATCCAACTCAGGTTATCAGGCTAGGTGGTAGACTCCTTTACCTGCTAAGCCAGCTCCCTGACCTTCTCCTTCCTTCTTTAAGGAGCTTTTTCCAGGCACTTTGTCACAGCAACATGACAAGAAACTAATACAAATACCTCATAATAAATCTCTTTTTATGTGTATGTAGACCAGGCTGGCCTCTGTCTGACATAGATCCCCCTCCCAAGTGCTGGGATTAAAGGTGTGTGCAACCACGCCGTGCCCAGGAGCTCTCTTAAATATGGTTTCTTAATAGAATTTTGGAGCAGGGAAACAAAGTAATGTACTTGGTGCCTTTTTGTTGTAAGAGCTTGACTTTTTCTTTAGCATTCGGTTTCTTGCTGTCGTGTTCCTCTGACTGCTGACTGGTTCTAACCATATTCCCTTCAGGCTTCCCTCTGGTGCCGTGTGTCCTAAGACTCTACTCCTTCCTTCCTATCAAAGCTGCTAGGTCTAAAAATGCTCATGCTCTTGTAAACAACCCTTTTCTCATGCTCCTGTAAGCAGCCCTAATAAAACTCACGGAGTTATACAAAAGGAAATGAAAATATTAAAGGAACTAGTTAGGAAGAGGAAGAGGGTCAGTGGGAGCAGGAGGGAGACACCAGAGGATAGTGGGAGTGAATACGATCAAGATACCTTATTTACATGTATGAAAATGCCATAATGAGGGGCTGGAGAGATGGCTCAGCGGTTAAGAGCACTGGCTGTTCATATAGAAGACCTTGGGTCAAATCCCAGCAACCACATGGTGACTAACAATTGTCCGTAACTCCAGTTCCAGGGGATTCAGTGCCCTCTTGGGCATTTCATGACACGGGTGAACTTACACACATGCAGATATAACACTCATGTACATAAAATAAAAATAAATAAAGATATTAAAAAAGAAAATGCCATAATGAATCCTATTATGTATAATTAAAATATACTAATACAAATAAATATTTATATAAAAAAAGTCACCACCTCTCTCTACTTGGGTTGGAGACTCATGGGGCTAGCTCTCATCCTTGTCCTGTCTCCCCTCCGCACGAAGTCTTGCCATCTCTGCCAGGCTACTCAGTTCTCCCCCATCTCAACTTCTGATTTTTTTCTCTTTCTTAGGGTAGTGACTCTTTCTGTGGGATAATTTAAGTATCTACTATATACGCTGCTGTGACAATTTGCCACAAACTTGTGTCTTAAAACAACAGAAATGTAGTTTAAGTTCTAGAGGCCAGACATCTAAAATGATGTCAGAGGACTTCACTCATGGGGCAGGCAGAGCTGAATTCCCTTCATAAGCTTTCTGCAGCCGTGGGTGGCTGCTGACATTCCTTGGCTCGTAATCATAGTCCATGAATCTCCATTTCTGCAATCACATTTTCTTTTCTGTGTGTCAAATCTTCTACCTCTTTTATAACAGTACTTGTGTTTCATTTAAGGTCCACACAGACAATTCAGAAAAATTTCCCCATCCAGTGCCAGGCATGGTGGTACATGCCTTTAATCTTAGCACTTGGGAGGCAGAAGCAGGTGGATCTCTGTGAGTTCAAGGCCAGCCTGGTCTACATAGCAAGTTCAGGACAGTTAGGGCTACAGGGAGACCCTTGTCTCAAAAAGACCAAAAACCCCCAAAATTTCCCCATCTCAAAATCCTTAATCACAACTTGCAGAGTCTTGTCTTTGTCATATAAGGTGCCATTTACATGTCCACAGATCTGATATCTTGCCATCAGTGTGTGACAGACAAGCACTTCTCTCAGATGTCAGGGGCCCTTTTTACTGGGTTGCAGTTCTACCTAGACCTTGTGGCAGATTATGGTTCCTCTGCTTGTTGTTAGGGCACCCTGTGCATTCCCCTGGCCAGTAGTATGCTTGCAGGGAGAACTTGAGATTGATCTTCATGCTGCCAGAAGTCTCTTACATTTTAAATAAAGCTACAGTTAGCAACAAATGGCAGACTAGAGAATTTTGGTTAATTGCTCCCAGAGGTGAACTGAGGGCTGTGTGGGGATTAGGTGTTACTGTGCTGTTCTCAGAGAGAATGTACTATATTTTGGGGAGTCGGATCTCTTCTTCCACTATACTGGTCCTGGGTATGGAACTCAGGTTACCAGGCTCTGCAGGAAGCATCCCTTCCCATCCAGCCATCTTGCTAGCCTGAGAATGTACTTATTCTCCCTTCAGCCTCAGAACTCGGCTTTTGCTTTGGATTCAGGGACAGCAGAGACCCTTCGACTGCAGTGTCTCAGAAACCACATCCGAATTGTGAAGTCCTTGCTGTTCAACTATGGGGTGAAATATGGGTACCTCGAGGCTCTGGTATCCCTGGTATTTGCTGCCTAGAGGGCACAAGAGGGAGGACAAAACCACCGACAGGACTGAGGAGTCTTGTCCTAGCTCAGCACAGTAACCAATAGTTCAGTGCTGTGTGGGGCCTGAGACCGGGACTAGGGTGCTTGACTTGGGGTTTCAAGTCTTTCTTAAGGTCTGTTCTGTCTTGTTTGCCTCAGGAAGCATGATTTCCCCATCCCTGAGATTTGCCTATGCTGTTTGCTATTGATGAGGTTTGGGGGAAATGGTGTAATTTAACAAGGGTTATTGGCTTTACTCTCCTGGGACTTCTTTAATTAGGCTGCCAACCCTAAACAAGTCTAGATTCTGACATTCAGAACAGGTTAGAGGTGTAGTTAGATTCCAACTTTGAGTCACGAAGGACCTAGGAAGTAACTTTCCTGTATCCAATTAGCATTTAGATTTGAATTAATCAACTTGGCTCAAGGTATGGAGAATTTCCCCTTCATTGTACCTTTTCCAAACAGGAACCACAAAGGCAGTAAAAGTTATTAGTATGTTAACAAAAAGCATCCACTTTCTTGCTTTGTATAGTTCTAGCCTGCATTCTCCATCTTTCTTCCACTCCAGGAAAGTCACTTAATCCCTTGCCTTGTTCTGCCTAATTCATGACAGAGTACAGATGTATTGCCTTCTGAAGGCGGCTGTGTCTTCTGAGGTGTATGCCTTTTGGATTAATTATGGTCAGTCATTGCATAACTGTATTCTGGACACAGTTTCTATTTAAGTGAGAACACGTGAAAATGGTCTATGAACATCAGCTGCTCTCTGGCTGTGATCCTCTAAGACAGTGGTGTTTTACCTCTGACAACAGGTAATAACCACAAAAACTAAGTGACCGGATAGGGTTATCTCTATTCTAAGTTCTCTCTCTCTAGTTCTTGAATCATTGACATCTGCTACTACAAGAAAACTGCATAGTAAGGGAGCAGGTGAATGCTGTTGGGACTCTGAGACTCCTAAACTGGTTTAAAGTTGTACATTGGTTCTCCTGTGGACACAGGAACTCCCAGCTATAAGGTTGCTGAATCACATATACCTGCTGTTTATAACATGGTCATTTGTCTTCCTGATGATAGAAATGTTCCTACGTTGTGTGCTGAAATAAACACATCTCATGGTGTCTAAAGGATTTAAATGGCTGAAGTTGATGTGAAAGTCTCTATTCAGCTGACCTATGTCAGGGTGCCCCCAGGGACCAGGTGAGGCTGAGTCAGGGTTTGGAATGGGGAGCCATAACTGAGTAGAAAAACCGAGTTAAGAGCACAATTTTCCTGGAGGTTTTAATGAAAGATTGCAGTTGGTGGATGGGGGGTTGTGTTCATACTGTGTTAGTTACTTTTCTGTTATTGTGATAAGAAACCATGACCACAGCAACTTATAGAAGGAACGGTTTATTTGGTTTATAGTTCCAGAAGGATAGAATACATCACTACAAGGAGGCATGGTTGCAGAAGCCACTAAGCAGAATGCTGAAAACTCACATCTTCAGGCATGCACAGGAAGCTCAGGAAATGGGACAGGGCTATGAACTCTCAAAGTCTGCCTCCAGTGAACTTCCTTCAGCAAGGCCACACCTCCCGAAGATTCCATGACCTTCTTAAAACATTGCCACGAGGGGCTGGAGAGATGCCTCAGTAGTGAAGAGCAGTGGCTGCTCTTGTAGAAGACCTAGATTCAAATCCCAGAACCCATACAGCAGCTAACAACTGTCCTTAACTCCAGTTCTAGGGTATCTGATGCCTTCTTCTGTCCTCTGTGGGGACTGCATGACATGGATGTACTTACATACATGCAGGCAATACATGCATACACATAAAATAAAAATAAAAACAAAGCAAGCAAACAAAAACACATTGCCACCAACTGAACAAGTATTACAAAAACTTGGAGCTTATGGAGAACATTTTCATTCAAACTACCACACGTTTTGTGTTTGGGTGGATAAGCATTGCATCAGATTTCAGTGTTCAGTGTTGTGTGAGTTCTTTTAAAAATTAAAAAGTGAGGTCTTTTATTTGGTGAACTTTGCAGCTGAGAATCAGGATTAAAAGAAAAAAAAAGGCCAGGGCAGAGACTGAGTACTGTGTGCTACTGTGTTTGCATGTTTTGTCTTAGTTCTTTTATGATCTGCAGAGAACATGAAGGCCGCCTCATCTCCTACTGTCTCATCTTTGAGAACTGTGAGAATACATGATTGGCTTCAAGTGAATCCAGTTGTGGGAAGCTATGCATGAACTTCTTAGACACACCTGTTAGGATTTAATAATTTGGTTATTTTAGACATTCAGTTTCTTCTAAGAACAGAGATCAGGGTCTCCCAGACCCTGATTCTAAGCCAGAATGATAGAAATCTTATTGGTAATGATTATTGAACATTTATTTCTGTGCCAGGAAACTTACATATACTTTAAAGGTGACTTATGTTTGCAAAGTGAAAAGCCTGATTTTAAAAGTTGGGATTTTTTTTTTTTTTTTTTTTTGAGACAGGGTCTCATGTATCCCAGACCGGTTTTGAACTTGGTATGGAGCTGGGGATGGCCTTGAACTCCTGGTCTTCCTGCCTCCACTGCCTAAGTGCTGAGATTATAGGTTTGCATTACCATGCCCAGTTTGTGACCCTACTGAGGGTCAAACCAGGACTTCATGTAAGTACTTTACCAATGGAACCACATTTCTAGTCTTAGATTTCTAAAATTTCAAGCAAATATTCTACTTAGGTGTAGACAGCACAGCAGTTTTTTTTTCTTTAGAAACTTTAAAAAACATTTATTTTTATTTTTTATGTGTATAAGTGTATTGCCTGCATGCATGTAAGTACACCCGTGTCATGCAATGCCTGAGGAGGTCAGAACAGGTTGTTAGATTTCCCTGGAACTGGGAAATCTACAGATGGTTGTTAGACATCATGTGGGTGTTGGGACTCAAACCTGGGTCCTCTGCAAGAACAGTCAGTGCTCTAGACCCGAGTTTTTGAAAAAAATTAGTTTATTTACTAATGTGCATTTAATCATCAAAGATGAAGATACCTTTTATTCTGGAATGTTTCTAAGAGTGTGTCCATTAAATGCAAATAAAAAAGAAGAAGTTTTGGCAGAACAAAAGTGACATACACCTGATGATCAGATCGACTTAAATATTATTCATGGCGGATATCCTAGCCCATGCTCTTGCTGTTTCTGTGGCTTGGGCTTTGTTGATCTTCCACTGCTCAGTTACATCATTTGCTACTGGACTGTCTGAATTGGGGACACTTAACAAAGCAGAACTGTGTGGCTTTGCAGTGCTGGGGACCCCTGATCTTTCAAAATACCTAAGCATATTCTTCTAAGCTTGACTACAATAGGGTGATAAATTTTGGTCATGAAATGTGCTTTAAGTGCTACCATTCGATATTCTTCTGAAAGGAATGGTTCAAATTCAAAAAAGTCCTTCCCTCAAAGGGGGAGTCCTCGGGGCCAGCGATGACCACATGAAAATAATGGGTGTTGTCCTCATCTGGTTCTCTTTTAATGCCCGAAACTGGTTCTGCCAGCAGACCCTGGGTTTCCTTGTTGATCCTGCCGGCCAGCCCCACCATCTTGTCAGATCGGCCTCTGCTCTGGTCAGGCTCTGCTCACTTCCCGCCCAAGCTGTCAGCACAAGCAGTTTTGAAGTTCTAATGAACGATTGTTTCCACCTTAAGATGGCGCTCGTGGTGCTCATGATCCTTGTTCCATTTTCTGTTGCATAGAAAATTATATGATTATATAAATTATTTTAAAATGTATGAACTTATTGACACATTTTTGGAGGGCAATCCTACTGAATGTCTTACTCTTCCAAAAGTTATGTGTCCCTTGTGTGCTTTACAGAACATTAGTCATTGGGCTGAGGATGCAAGTTACAGTCCTGGCTCCCTGTTTCTATGACCTGTACCCCTGATGTTTACATCTGCTGGAAATTATCAGAATGCTTATCTTCTAGAGGGATCCTCAGGGATTAGAGAGTACCATTTATTCTACTCTGTTGTTGCCTAAACATAAGATTTTGGAGTCTACTTTGAGAACTAGCATGAACTATATGCATTTAAAAATCCAGTCTCATTGCCTTATTGTCATTTGGTTAAAAAAGTTTTAGGAGCTGGAGAGATGGCTCAGCAGTTAAAAGCTCTGGTTGTTCTTGTAGAAGGCCTGGATTTGAATCCCAGCACCCACGTGGTGGCTGACAACTGTCTGTAGCTCTAGTTCCAGGGGATCTGACACCCTCCTCTGTCCTCCGTGGGCACTGCATGACATGAGTGCGCTTAACACACATGCAGGCATAACACTCATGCAACAAAATAAAAACAAGGTAAAAGAAAAGAAAAATTTTTAATAAGCTCCATTGTTCATATTATTTACCCACCTTATGAATTCTGTTTAAGTGTTCTCAGTCATGAAATTTTTAAAGGAAAAATAAATTGCATCCTTATGATAGACAAAAGAACATAGTATAAAGCCTTGAAGATGATTTTAAGAAAGAATCTCCAAAGTGTTCTGGGCATCAAGAGACAGCATTGTTAGGACAGTTGGTAGGCACACTAGGGGGCCACTTTGAAGGTATGTATTTATTAACACACACACACACACACACACACACACAAGGGGTGCTAAGTCAGAGGTGTTGGGTTGCAGCACAGGGTCATTGTGAGGAAGCCAGCAGAAGGTGTGGAAGGACTGTCTTTGATTATAGTGAACTGTGATTTTGGGGGAGGGGGACACAGAGGAGGGGACAGTGCAAAGAAGCACAGGAAACTCTCAGGGTTAAGATGCCGGGCACAGTGTCAGTCCACCTTTGCTCGTGTTTGTGCCCCTATTTGATCTTGGTAAAGTGGTTGAAGAACTTGAATGAAAGGGATTGCTTTGCCCTACCAGAAAAGCGATGGGAAGAATCACTTTAATAAGCGATTTTTTTTTGTTTTTATTTCTAAATCTCTAAAAGAAATGAATCTTGGACACAAAACATAAATTAAAAAAAAAGGTCGATTTTTTTCTCAGGCAAAGTAGTTGCAAACTTCCTGGCTTTGCAGACCCCTAGTAAAGAATGCTGACCACTTAGGAGATGATGACATTTTTGAACTGGAGGGGGAAGACTTCATATTTAGGAAATATTTTTGTTTGATGAAACAAAATCATTTCTTTCCCCAATATTTTCAGATGCTATTATAAAATTATACAGCAAAACTGGTCCCCTGTTTTTGTTAAAAAAAATCATTGAACTTTGTATTGAAATAATTGTGCAGATGGAAGAAATAAGTGAGATCTCAGAGTGTACTTTGTCCAGCCTCTCTACGGTCATATTTTTATAAGTAGTGACAACACCACCATGAAGATACAGACATTGACGCAGTCTCCTCCCTCAGAGTCCTCAGCTTTGCCCTTGTTGTACTCGTGTGTGGCTATGGATCTAGTTCCAAGGTTTTTTTTTCCATTTTTTAAACAATTCAAGAGTGTACAATTTAGTGGTTTTCTGCGTTTCACAATTTTGAAACCATCACTGCTGTCTAATCCCAGTTCTATGAAATTTTAGCACATGTGTAGGTTCATGTAGCTGCCTACCCAGGCAAGATACGAAGTGTTTACACTAGGCTGTTGTCTTTTTATGACCACATTTACCTTCCTTCTTCTCTCTTTCGGTCCCAACTCTTGCCTGCCACTGATCACTACAGCATCTTTGTTGAGTTTTAATTCTTTTAAATATTTTATTTATTATTTAATGTGTATGGTTATATTGCCTGCATGCATGTAGGCACACTCATATTGTGCAATGTCCACAGATGTCAGAAGAGGGTGTCAGATCCTCTGGAAATGGAGTTAGGATGGTAGTTAGCCTCCATGTGTGCTGGGAATTGAACCCAGGTCCTCTGCAAGAACAGTGAGTGTTCTTAACTGTTGAGCCTTCTCTCCAGCCCTAACTTTTTAGTTCTTAAGAAGTAAAATCTGATTGATTATTAAGAAAAGTCATTGAGGCTCTGGCTTTGTGGTTCTTAGGCCCCCCCCCCCCCCCAATTTTTGGGAACTCTCTAAGTATTGAGCCAGGGAAAGACATTTTAATTGGAGCCTTTGTCTTTCATCGGCTCTGCCTTTCAGAACCCTTTGCTTTCACGGCTTTGTAACAACCTACTGCGGAGTACTTCTGATAGAGCAAATCACCCTTCCAGGCTGTATAATGACCAAGGCGGTGATCCAGGGGATTGGGTGTAGAGAATGTTGCAGACAGATCTAAAGTCCACTACAGTTTGTAGCTCAGGGAGTCAGGTCTGGTAGCCCGTGTAGGTGTTTGCATAACACCACGGGTAATTACCATGTGTAATTGGCTTTAAAAAATTGTAATTGACTTTTGACTTGTCTACACGCCCCATTAGACTAAGCTCCAGGAGGTCAGGTACTGTATGTTAATGGTGAGCACAGTGCTTACAACATGTTAATAACCCACAGCAACATTATATAGCACCTACTGAGTTCCTATTATATATTAGGCAGTAGGCTATGTTTTACTCATCCTATGATGTCATATATTCTCTAAGGTGTCAGTTTTACTGATTTTATAGGAAAGAAAACTAGAGATTTTAAATTCAGTCACTTGTCCAAGGTTGCTTGGCAAACTAGGAAAAGAACTAGATTTTTTGGTGTCATTATTAACATCATTCATAAGTGCTCTCCTTTGGGTGGCAGGTCTATAACTCTTTCTCTAGGGAGCTGAGACCAGTCCTTAGTGTCTACCACTGTGTCTCACAGCAAAATCACAGCATGATTCAGTAACAATAGAAAATTCTGTTTGTATTTTGTTAGAAGCCATTTTTTAAAAAAAAGATGCAGTCTTACTCTCTGATAGTCCAGGCTAGTCTGAAATTTATTATACAGCCCCAGTTGACCTTGAACTTGGTAAAATCCTCTAGTCTCAGCTTCAAATGCTGAGATTATAGGCATAAACCACCATGCCCACCTTAAAAATTTTTTTCTATTAAATGCACAATTTTAACTGATTGAATATTATTTGTTTAAGTTCTATTTATTGACTGATTGTGTGCTGTGTGTGTGGCTGTGTATGTATAGTGACATGTCTGCCATGGTACATGTGTGGAGGTCAGGATAACTTGCAGATAGTCTGTTCTCTCCTTCTATCAGGAGGAATCAGGGGATTGACCTAGATGGTCAAATTTGTACGCAAATGCCTTTACCTACTGAGCATTCTAGCTGTTCCTTGTGTGAATTTTGAAATGTGAATTTTATAATCTCTCAAAGACTGTTTAAATTTGTATACAAATTCAAAATATTAGCAGAAATCAATGGAATATAATTCTGTTCCAAAACCCATGTCTACATATGTATGTTATTATTTCATGGAGCAAAGTCCTCCTGTACCACAACACAACTGTGTCCTTAACTCACTGAAGAAAAATAATGCATGAAGTTCAACATATGGACACTAGGCGGTGCTCTTGTAAGGCAAACTCAGGCTTTCTTACTAACTATGACAGTCTGAGTGCTGGGAAAGCATAGTTGCCCAGTGGATGCTTTCATTTAGTAGTAAGATGTTCAACCTGCTAAGCATGAGAAATGAAGAAGAAATGATTTATTCAGACTCTTGAAAAGAGGCATCACAAGGAACAATCTCGAAACCACTAGCAATGTAGGACTTAATGGAGCACCATATTCTGCAGAGTGGGCCCAGAACACAAGAGATCATCAAGCACTTTGGGGAAGTGGGCAGTATTCAATCCAGTTTTGAACAGTCTAAGCTCAGCATGTATACTATGTGTTTAAAATATTTTCCCTTCAGGCTGGAGAGATAACTGAGTTGGTAAAATGTTTCCAGCTCAAACATGAAAACTTGAGTTTGTTCCCCAGCACCTATGTAAAAAGCCTGGCATGGTGGGATGTGCTTATAATTCCAGCACTGGGCACGTAGAGACAGGGACATCCCTGGGGGCCAGTCAGCCTGGGCTACCTGCTGAGTCCAGGTCCTAGTGAGAGACTGTATCAGAAACCAAGATGGATGCATGATGAGTGACACCTGAGGTTAACCTCTGGTCTCCTCATGCACACAACACACAAGTGAACATGCATGCACAGGAATATGTACACACACACACACACAGTTTTTTCTCATTTCCTGTTTGTCCAGTCACATTCTACTGACCCTGTTAGCTAGAATGAGCCCCAGAAATGGTAGGAGAACACTGAATGCATTCTGGAAAGCCTCATTTCTAACCATTTGCAATGTACACTATATTCTATTTGGGGAACAGTTTGTTGTTGTGTCTTGTAGAATGCTACATGGATTCAGGGGACCTGCCGAGTCGCTTATGGACCTCGTGTCTCTGGGCAGATGAGGCAAGCACTCCCTTCTGCTTTCCTTCTCTCGTCCATGGGCCGTGCGTGCAGCTCTTCTGTTCATTCTGTCGTCTCTTACATGTTCCTCAGGGCTGGCCTTCTCCAGTCAAAAGGAATGGACTTTGGTTTTTATTAATAGTCATGGAACATTTGTTACATATTCTAAACATGTGACAATAGAAGAGAAAAAGTAGTTGTCAGTGTGTGTGTGTGTGTCTGTGTCTCTCTGTGTGGTATAAGCCTTGGACATGGTAGTCAATCAGTCAATCACTCTACCACTGAGTGGAATCCTCAATCCTCAGGTCTCAGTTTTTTTTTCTTTTAAATAACGTTGCTCTGGTAGAATCAGATTTGAGAGAGAATCAGGGGATTCTTTAGTTACGGGTAATTTTATACTCAGGAAGAATTTGTCTTGATGGAAGGGAACGGATATTCCATTTCATCTCTGTCTCCCATCCATCCATTTACCCGTCTACCCATCATCTTCACACTAACTTCCTTTCTGTTGCTGGTAAACATGCTTCATCGTACCTTATACAACCATTGCTCCAGCTGTGATCTTATTGAATCCAAAATGCTTCTCCAATGTTTTAAAAGTTTATACTCTAGCTTCTGAGTCAGCATTTTGGAGAAGTGTCTCATTCTTACCAAGTTAACCACCAAGAGACACAGGACATTCATCTTTCCAGAAGCAAAAGCCAAAAGCCAGAGAAGAAGGAAGAGGAGGAGAAGATGATAATGGTAAAGATGTCTATGTATTGTGAAGAATAATTTCAGAGTATATGAAATCAGCATTGGAACCCATTGGCCTGCTCTCACCTAGCTTGGAAGAATTGAAGCAGTCATATGTATCTTGCCCTGCGCTAGAACTGAGCTCCTCAGTGGGGAATTTCATTCTTTCCAAAGTAGACACACGACTTGACAGGCTGGTCTTAGATGGGAGTGGATGGGAAGTGTCATCACCTTATCTCCTCAGCCTCCACCTCCTTATCACATGAAGTTTATTAAGGTTTCACAAGTTTTTGGTTTTTTTGGCTTCCATGAGGAGATGGGGCTCAGTGATATTCAGAGGACATAAAGGTGTGGCCCCCATTCACATCTAACCTGTGGATTCTGGTCACTGTATGGAGTGGTACCTATTTTCTCTCCTGTTAGTCTGGGTAGGGACTTACAATGCTGAGCACTTGAGCCAAAATTTTGGTGAAGACATTGACTTGGAAGACCCTGTCAATATTCAAATATCAAACTGGAAAGTTCTCCTTATTATCACCCATTAACACAAGTTAGTTGATCAGAAAAGCTTGCTGTCAGAGGTAACCAGGTTCTGGGAAAAACACAACTCTAGAGCCTAAGTTTGGACAGAAGAGGTTCCGGAAAATCTTCAGGGTATGGAAGAAGACAGGTCAGAGGGAACCTGTGTGATGGTATCGAGGGTCTGGGGTTCAGAGGAGGAAGTCAGTATGACTGAGAGGTAGATAGGGGTCAAAGACAGATTGCATCTACCAATAGCTGCCTGGCTCATGGGGGTGCTGGCCTAGGTTCTGCGCCAGAGTTGTGCCAGTGCTCCAGCTACCTGCAGCTCAGTCTTTTGGATTTCCACTGTGGTCCATGTTGTCCTCTGGGTACTTATTTTGGGATCTTGGCAGTATTGGTATCCATTAGCATTTCTCAATGATTACAGTTATGATTTAGATACTGTGACGAAGCTGAAGCAGAGGCGCTCCAGCTGTGTGCGCAGCCTCTGGGCCTTCAGGGATGCCTCTGGGTGCATGCGTGTGCCTATCTCAAGTCAGACTCATTCACCTGCATCTTAGGCCTCCCTACTTGACTTGTTTCACACGTGATTTCTTCCAGCAAGCCAAAGCTCCCACTTGTCAGGTTATCTTTCTTTTGCAGTTCTCTCTCACACAACTCTGAGACTTATTTGGTCCTGTGGCTCTTGGCTGGGCAAGACTTCTCCTCAGGAGTAAGGAAGAATCTCTTGCCTATCGTGGCAATTATCATCCGTTATACAGGGGCATGGTCCTGACCTCACTCTGCTCCCCATTTTTAGTGCGTTGTGGGAGAGGTGGATCATCAGAACCCCATTTTGGTTGGACTTCCTGACTGCTGCCCTGTGGTTTGAAATGGAAAGGCACCCTCTCCCTATCTCCAGTCCTTCAGCTAAGCAAAATGGTTCAGAGAAAGGTTTTGCACAGACGTCTGAACCACTCTCCAGCACTTCAGGTGAGGTCAGGGAGAGCGTTTTTTAGCAAGGATTTTATTGGCCCAAACTTGGAGGCTTTTATTGCATTTACCAGGAAACCGGGCCTTCAAAGCACATCTTCTCTAGGTGCCTGAAGGTCACAGCTGCTGAAGTGCACAGAGCCAGGGATCAGGATTCCTTCTGATTAAATGTGGTTAGCTGAAGGCTAACCATTTCTAAAGAACCAGCTTGTGTGCTTAAAGAGAAAGGCTGGGCCAAGCAGGACGACAAGAAGTCTGTAGGTCAGGGAACAGGAAGACACAGGTCTTGCTTCAATCCTGTTTCTGTGACTTACAGGTTATGTGCTTTGTCTTTTAATTTCTCTTTCTTTTCTTTTCTTTTCTTTCTTTCTTTCTTTCTTTCTTTCTTTCTTTCTTTCTTTCTTTCTTTCTTTCTTCTCTTTCTGTACAAATTGGTGCAAAAGAGACCCCTTGGCTGTTTGTTAGCTTAAGCCAAACTCCTGCAAAGGCAACTTAACTTCTGGAGATGCATTCTCTCTGCATCTGAGGTGCAAAGACTGGCAGTCCAGGACTCCCTGGGTGAGGACCCAATGGGCCAGGGGCCACTGAGGCAAATTTCCCCTTCCTTTTGTATGCTTTCAAGCTTCTACAGGTCTCCATGGTCACAGTGTATTAAGCCCACCAGGCCTTCGATACCTGATACTTTTTTTTTTAAAACAGTGTGGCATGGATGGAGTGTAGTGCGGCGAACACCCTCCGACCAGCAGAGGAAGAAAATCACCACAACGAAGATTCTTCTTGGATTGCACTTTATTGGAGAGCCTCTCGGTTGACTGATGGGCGTTGATGACGAGGGGCAAAGAGCGGGCTTGTTCAGCGGCCTTTTATAGTAAGCAGGGCGGTATGACAGCTCGGGATTGGATGCTGACAGCCCGCCACAAGCAAAGCCACGGGATTGGCTCGGGACAGTTTAAATTGACGCGCGAATTGACGCGCATGCGCAGCCTCGGGATGGCTTGCGCGCCAAAACATTTCCTCAATGGAGCAATTTGACAGGCGGCTCCAGGAAGTCGGCGCCATTTTGTAATGGCGCTGACCGGCTCCCTGCAGCTCCCCCTTTTTTCTTATATGCTAGCAGAGCCCTAGGAAATACAACGTTCCCGATCTGGTCTTCACCTCATGATGTGCCGACCGATCAAGGGAAACAAAGGCCAAACAGTCTTTCCTAAGCCCGTGCAATGGGCAAATACTCCCCGGGCGTGCTAAGGCAAAGTCTGGGCCAAAAATATCTCTGCCACTGCCCATCCTCGTGCAATGGGTCATACTGATCCCAGAGGGTGCAAGGGCCAGGGCAGAGCCAATTTTTCATTTCTTTAGGGCTGCCAGCCATATTTGAGGGGATTCTCCACATTCCAAGGCGACTAATGCCTGAGAAATAATAACTTTGTCCCTTTTTGCTTGGGCTCTCATCCTACAAATTAACCACAGACATAGTATGCATCCTCCAATGCTGCAGACCGCAAACATGCCTACTCCCACCCATTCTTTAAAATGCGAAAATACAGAGGAAAACCAGGAAACAAACCCATTTGTCAGGCTGGGGTCTACACGGGTGGAATTAATGGTAATAACAGCTCTCCGAAGTTTTTCCAAATCCTTATCAAAAGCGTCACTCCAATTACCCACTAAATAATTTGACAATTGTTTAGACAAATCTGCTGCTATAGAAGTATTATCATACAGAACACTTGTAACACATAACGCTTGAAATTTCCACTCACATCCCAATTGGGCTACTTGCCACAACATGTCAAGTTGTTCTTGTACCAAATCTATTCTTTGATTCAATATCATAATCCCTCCTTTTACTCTAGAATCTAAGAATCGTTGAGAGTCTAAGGCCTGTGCAGTCTCTGAGGCCATGTTATTAAGTGTCTCTGCAGTTTGGACATTCTGACTTAGGGCTATTCCTGCCGCAGTAGCAGCAGCGGTAGCTGCAACTATAGCTGTAATTACTGCAGCCGTAATTCCAAAGTCCCTTTTAGAGCGGAAAAGGGTTAGGGTACCAGGGACTTCCACAGGGACTGGAACCCAGCGGGGTACTCTAAGTACTAGAGCACTTTTCCATTGATTAGCCTTTCAACATTGTGCAAGAGCACATGTATTCTTAGTACAATTATTAAAGGTGTAATTGCTAAGCACAAATAAAAAGGGTGGATATACACAAACTGGAGTTATGGTATAAGTCTTATTTTTTGTTGGGTCTAAATGGCGATTGATTACAACCGCTCCTCCTGTTGTATTAAAGATTGTATATGATGCTCCTTCATTTTGGGTAGGTGGTTTTGACCTGTCTGCCCATACTAAGCTAGTAAATGTGATACTGCTATAGGCTACGGACCCTCCTTGTAAGAGAACAAAGGGCGTCATATCAGTACAACTTCCATTAACCCCATACAACAACCACTTGGTAAAAGGATAATATCTGGCATCTTGTAGAAAAGGTCCCATTGTCCATGTATTTTGAAACGGCCTTTGGCCACGCATGTCTGGTGAAAAAGTGAAAAACCTGCCTGCATCTGCCCAATTGACAGAAGTGGACTGACACTCAGTCCAAGGCCAAAGGTCCTGTTCATATGTGCCTGAACAATGTGGAGCGAGACGAGGCTGGTGAAGTGTCTCCTTAGAGTGCCAGTGTGTAACATCTGGCAAGGTTCCATTGAACCAGACAGCTGTGTCGATGAAGGTCATATTATGAACCCGCTTTGTGTTATTTTCTACATCTGTAACCTGAGGTATACCAACATAAGTTTTGCTGTTTTTGTCCTTAAACCATGCAAAACTCTGCTGCCTCAATGGGATGCAAGAATTGCGGGGAGTATCAAGAGTAAAACACAAGGCACCAGTCTCAATAAAACTCCGAGAACTCTGTAGGAATGCAATAAGAGTGTCCTCCGGAAGCAATGGCAAACCTAAGTCCTTTTCAGTTGTGAAGAAGCGAGGAAAGACCGACGAATCATGGCGAACTGGAACAGGTATTGGGAAGACAGACAGAAATCCCCAGCGTTGTTCTCCTTCACTCGATGTCCAGAGTTGGAGGAGGATCAGCAACATTGGCAGGCTCCGTCTTGCCCTGTGCAGAGGCATCGTCCAGCGCGGGTTGGATGGTCTTCACCAAGCGACTGGGGACCCAATGAGGCGATTCTTCAGTCTGAGGAAAAACACAAACAGCTCCCCTGGATCTGTTAATAACCAGATCCGGTCCCATCCATTTATTGGATATAACATCCTTCCACATGACCATTTCGCGGGACTTAGAAACATCCCTTTGACTATGTCTGTCAGCAGCAGACTGGCCATGAGGGTCTAATATTAGGAAATTTATTGTAAAAAGGGCGAGGGAAACTCGCTCCTTGGGGGTTGCATTCTCTGCAATACCTTTTCTTTGCTTTATCAAAATGGCCTGCAAGGTTTTATTAGCCCTTTCTACTATACCTTGGCCCTGTGGATTGTATGGAAGGCCAGTGGCATGGGCTACTTGCATTAAGGCACAAAAAGTACGGAAACCTGAAGAGGAATACGCTGGACCATTATCTGTCTTTAGGCGACCTGGCCTTCCCCAGGCAGCCCAAGCTTCCAAGCAATGGGTCTTTACGTGAAGCACCTTTTCTCCCGTCAGGGGAGTGGCGTGAACAATGCCAGAACAAGTGTCCACGGACACATGAACATACTTTAACTTTCCAAATTCAGAAATATGTGTCACATCCATTTGCCATAAGTCTCCAGGGCGAAGGCCACGAGGATTAACCCCAACATGGGGAGATGGTAAAAAGGTGACACAGGTTTGACAAGCCTTAACTATATTTCGTGCCTCTTGACGGGAAAGGGAAAATTTGCGCCTTAGAGTTTCAGCAGGCACATGGTACAATTTATGGAAGTCAAAGGCAAGTGATGTTTTATCATTTAGGGAAAGCATAGCCATCCTGGTGGCTTGATCTACGATATCATTGCCTTGTGTTAGGGGACCAGGAAGCAAAGAATGAGCACGTAAATGTGAAACGAAAAAAGGGCAAGCTCGTTGTAAAATTAATGTTTGGAGTTGGACTAAAATAGTGAAAACTGTGCTAGCAGGTTTTACATAAGCTGCCACCTCCAAGGCGGACAGTGCATTAGCCACGTATTGGGAATCCGTATATAAATTAAAAGATTCAGAAAACGTTTGGAAAACCTCCAGCACAATCATACACTCTACAACCTGAGGAGCATCGGGTAGCCAGTTTGATGCATCATAAACTGTCCAAGACCTAAAAGCATATCCATATTCCAATGTGGGTGACCATCCTGAGCATTTTTTCTAGCCTGAGTCTGGGCGTTATCTGTGACCATCGATTTAAATTCAAGGAACTGGCCTCTTGTTAGGCAAGCCTTGGCCAATTCAATCCAATCTGTGGGGGTCAAAGGGACTGCTAATTCTCCGTAACAAAGCTACCGAGTAATCCGCTCCTGGTCCAAAATCTTTGACCGCCTGCACTAAATCTTTAAGCTGTTTGTAAGGCACTGGCTCATGCCTTCTAATATGAGTGGCTAAATCCTCAAACACGGGGAAAATAGAAAATAAACGAGACCAGGTTCCTGGCTGGATAAAACAACACTGACCCGTGTTGGATGCATAGGGTGGGGGTGCTATAGGCCCCGCCCCTTGTTTAAAATTTCCCGCCGAAACAGTAGCCCTTTTCTTTACGGAGGCCCCTCCTCCTTCCGGGGGGTGCCAGGGCCCTGTTGCATGAGGGATAATTACTTCCTCTACTTCCTGCTCCTCTTCAGATACCTCCTCACTAGAACTTTGCCCTTGTATTGACAAATGTGCAAACTCCTCCAAGGAAGGATATAAGGGTTTAGGGGACGGCGACCGCCATTTTTCATTCTTAATATCCCTTTCACCGGGATCTTTACTATGACTAGCTTCTTGGAGCTCTTCTTTTAAACTTTTTTCCTTCTGTTTTTGTTTTCTTTTAGGCCTTACTTGCATTTCCCCACTCGCATCTGACTCTGAGAGGCTATCCTGATGCCTTACTAGTGCCCTTCTTCCCTCCTTAATGAGATTGGTATGGCTTCCTTTGCTGAGACACGAATGGATTAATCTCCAAAAGGGGAGGGTACCTTTCCCTAACTCTCCCTCTTCCTTGACTCTCTCTAGGTCTTTACCCAATTTTTCCCATGAAGGGAGAGAAAGGTCTCCCGAGATCGCGAACCATGGAGCGGCCGCATCCAGGTCCCTTACGATCTTTTTTATGGTCTGATTGGAGATCTTGATGTCTCTCTGCCGAAGTAACTCCTTAATAGGTGCAATAAAGTCCCCACCCGGAATTTCAGAGCTGGGACCGTGACCCATAACTAGCAAATGCGTGCCCTTTTTTACCTTAAGGCAGAGCTTAAACCTTCTTAAGGAACAAGGGAAACGCCTTTGCTCACTATCAAGGAATTACTTTCACCTTTTCGCCGCTGACTAAACGGAATCGCGGCAGCACGCTTTGCTCGGGTCGTCACATCGGAGGCAATGGCAAAAAACAGCAACCACAAAGAACCACAAAATAAGGGCAATAGCACAGATCAGGGTGAGCTGCAGCTCAGACACGATCATGGGGATGACTTACCGGCGCCTTCCTCTCCGTGCGTCAAGTTCTGAATCCTCTTCGGCCCCTCGCCAGGTAGCCGCACTGCAACCCGGCGTCCCGGGTTTCGGCACCACTTTGCGGCGAACACCCTCCGACCAGCAGAGGAAGAAAATCACCACAACGAAGATTCTTCTTGGATCGCACTTTATTGGAGAGCCTCTCGGTTGACTGATGGGCGTTGATGACGAGGGGCAAAGAGCGGGCTTGTTCAGCGGCCTTTTATAGTAAGCAGGGCGGTATGACAGCTCGGGATTGGATGCTGACAGCCCGCCACAAGCAAAGCCACGGGATTGGCTCGGGACAGTTTAAATTGACGCGCGAATTGACGCGCATGCGCAGCCTCGGGATGGCTTGCGCGCCAAAACATTTCCTCAATGGAGCAATTTGACAGGCGGCTCCAGGAAGTCGGCGCCATTTTGTAATGGCGCTGACCGGCTCCCTGCAGTGTAGGTCAGGGTGTAATTTGTTCAAAATTCCCCAGAGTTCCGGGGACCAGACCTTCAGCTGAAAGCAGCTCAGGTCGTCTGGCATCATATGCTGCTTCCAGTCTGCTTTTTCAAGGAAAGCATCAACAGCTGTCAATGTATTGATCTGAGACGAGGGGATTATTGCATGAACTTTGGATGGGAAGAATGAACAAATGTCGACTCAGCCCAGATATGGCACCAATGACAAACCAAAGTGATGACTGTATCCAAGTCTAGCTTAGGAAACCGATGAGTCTATCTGGCTTACTTATAGAACCACGGGCAAAGGATGACATGCAGGAGTATCCATGACCTCAAAACAGGTATGTCACCAAAGACTCATCCAGCATAGCTGTGTGGCTGGGGTCCCTTCTTCAGTTACTCTTCCACTCTCCATCTACTACAGCACTGTAGGAATGACTTTTACAATGTGGGTATCATCTGGCCCAAAGACTTTTATCTTACCTTGCAACCAGAAAAGTTACTGTCTATAATGTAAACAAGCTCACTGAACCATGTGCTCTCCTTGTGACCTGCGCGCCTGTGGTGGTTTGAATGAGAATGTCCTCTATAGGCTCCGAGTATTGGACACTTGGTCCTCAGTTCGTGGTGCTACCTGGGGAGGGTCATGGTGCTTTCAGGAGTTGTGGCCATGCTGGAGGAAGCATGTCACTGGGGGCAGGCTTTGGGAGTTCTTAAGCCTTGCTGGATTTCCAGTCTCTCTCTGCTTCCTGTGCCTGCTCGAAGATGTGACTGCTCAACTTTCTGCTCCAGCCACCTCTCTCACCATCATGGACCCTCTGGAACTGAAAGCTCAAATAAACTTCCTTGCAGTTGACTTGATCATGGTGTTTTATCACAGCAACAGAAAAGTAACTAATACGACATCTGCCCTTAATGCCCCAGAACCCCTCCTTGCCCTCCACCCAAGATATGCACATATGCTTAAAGTTTTGAAAGCAAGGTCCTAATTTCATTGTAATCAATGAAAGAAAAATGACAAGTCTATTTATAACTGTGTGTGTGATATTCTAGGCCTAGGGATAAAAGAGTGTCTGGTAGGATAAGGGTGGGTCTTGACTTTGACTTCCCCATTTCATTCTGGAGATACTGCTTCAATAAAGAATGAGCAAGACCCTTGCTGGGGAGTTCAGTTCTGAGAGATGTCTGAAGGGATGGGTGCTAGATAGTTGTGGTCTGCTCTTGGCTTTATGAATGCTAAGAGTCAGGCTATTTTGTTTTTAAGCATCACAGTAATGTGTCTTAGAAAACTGTATAGCTCCTCTTGAGACTATAAGACCACATGCTGCTGAAGCAGGATTATATTCAGCTGGGAGGCAGCTACAAGAAGAGTGGCTTGAATCTCAGATGAGGGTCTAATGACCTTCCCAACACCCTTCTTTCATGAGGGAACACCCTGATCTTGAGGGTTACTGTGGGTGATAACAGATGCTCTGGCTATTCTGCTCAGAGGACAACATTCCGTAACAGGGAAGCTCCTTGACTAAATATCTAAAAAGATCTGCTTATTATCACCTGCCACTGGATCTATTACTTGGGTAAAGGAATTGCTTATTGTAGGAACCCTTTTTACATAATTCTCAAACTTCTGAGAGGTGGAAGACTAGCAGCTTGGCATTCATAAACACTTTACCCTGAATTAGTTTGGCTAATAAACTTCTAATGGCAGCTAGCTGAGGGCTTATAGGGAGAGAGGAACATTGAATGTGTATTAGAGGAGCGGTGATAGGTAGAATTCTGGCACCTGTGTTGGGGAAAGGGGTGGAATGTTCTAAAGAAAATGTCTTCCTCTGCAGCAGCTTTCTGCCTCCCAAGTCCCACAAGCCATGGAGTTCTCTCTGCTCAGCTCTGCTATTGAGCAAAGTAGGCAGGTAATTAGAGAGAGATCCAATGGGAAACAATTCACTCTGCCTCCTTCTCTTCACACTTTAAAAAGACCTTTAAAGTTATTGTGTTTTCTTGTGGCTTTTAATGTTTTTGTTTTACTTACTTATTTGTAAATTACTTACTCATTTTCTGTTTAAAGCCTCTTTGGCCTGAGGGTAGGGAAAAAAAAATCTCCCATTTATGAAAGACTAATTTTTGTTTTGTTTGGTTGTTTTTGACATAGGGTCTCCCTGTAGCCCCAGCTGGCATCAGACTTGCTATGTAGACCAGGCTGGATTCAAACTCACAGATCTGCCTGTGTCTCCCTCCAGAGTGCTGGGATTAAAGGCGTGTGCCACCCATGCCCGCTAATATATTTTCTTAACCTCTCCCTGGAGGTGGTACCATAATTCAGGAATCCAGGTTGCACTGGGTTGTTATTAGTTGATACTCCTCGGCATTGTTTTTCCAGTTGTTAAAATGTTGGTAACTTTAGTTCAGGTTTGAGTTGGCTGCTGCCTGAAACTCCCAGCTGTCCACTGGTTCTTTCCACAAAAGTCATTGCTACCCTAAAGTTTGTAATAGAAGCGATTGATGCACTCAGAGAGTCTCCTACCTGTTACAGCTCCATGGCCAGTAAAAGCCTTGGGAGTCGTATAAGACCTGACCTTTACTTGATAAGTATTGTTATTTAAATGCCACGGTCTTCATAACCCAGGAGCCTACAGGACAATATGTTACCTTCCCTATTTTTATAAAAGAAGCTTATTTGAGCATAGCTGCATTCGTAGTGTTGTGAATGCATTCCTATACAAAGGTACAGTTAAGTTGCAATTGTGATACCATTGTCCAAAAAAGTCTAAATTATTTATTATCTGTGGCTGGCTTAGAGCAAAAGTTCACTGACCTGTTTATCAATTGTTCAGCCCCATGGCAGGGCTGAGGCAGTTGCTTGCAGATCCTTCTGTAAGCACAGTGCCTGTAACCTGGTCAGAGACCCTCTTGTTTTCCTCACTCTGGCTTCTCCCTTGGTTCCTTCATGCTTCTTGCAGCCCTTCTGCTGATAAAAGATAAAAAGGGCAATGAAGGGCAGCAGGTAATTGTTTTTTTAAAACAAATGTTAAAAAAAAAACACCCCCTATGAGTATTTCTGACATTAAAAAAAAATAACCCCCCTAAAAACCCCAAAAACAAAACAACAAAAAATGTGCTGGTGGTTCCTCATTTGCACGAAACTCACTGTGGTTCAGAAGCCCATCTGTGATCCATTTGAGTTAAAGTCCCATTTGTCACTGCTGTCAGGATGGGAAAATAGATTTGAAACCTTTTTGCTTTGAGGAAAATAGAAGGCTTCACTGCACTTGACATTGACTGAGACTTTGGTACTTTCAGGGAAATGTCAGTTATGAGAAAGACTTGTACAAAATGAGAGTCAGACAAAATAATTATCCTTGAAAAGTGGTTTCCATTGTGCTTAAACAAGATCCGTCTTTCTAAAAAGCCCATAGGTTCCTAAAACAACAAGAATCTGTGAGAATGTTAGTGTTGGGGTCACCTTTACAAACAGCGGGACTTCACTTACCTGGACTTAATGGAGGAATTGGTAGCAGGGACAATCCAAGATGGTGGAGAGCTGAAGCTGTGGTTCTAGTAAATGCCTGGATGTGTTTTATAGTCACTTTTTGACTAATGACTTCATTAATTTATTAGATAAAACGGTAAATGCTTTCTATGTAAAACACAACAACAACAAAAATAAATGAAAAAAACTACACACA
Organism: Eospalax fontanierii; assembly: GCA_035773235.1. Taxonomy (NCBI): domain Eukaryota; kingdom Metazoa; phylum Chordata; class Mammalia; order Rodentia; family Spalacidae; genus Eospalax; species Eospalax fontanierii. The sequence goes on along the minus strand of CM069536.1, from coordinate 34,286,036 downwards.
CACACACACACACACAAACCTGGAGCACTTAAGAACACTGGCTGCTCTTGCAGAGGACCCAGTTCAGTCTCCAGCATCCACATGGCGGCTAACACCTACCTGTAAATTGAGTTCTAGGGGATCTGACACCCTCCTCTGGGCTCCGTGGACACCAGGCATGCATGTGGTGCACTTACACATATGCAGGCAAAACTCTCATTCACATAAAATAAGAATGAACAAAATTTTAAGAAGCAAAACAAAATTCTGAAGAGAACAAAGGACAATGAAGAAACAGGACCAGGTGCTCTTTGGCCACCACCTGGTAGTCAGAATAGCAGCTGACCAGAAGTCTCCTCGAGAAAAGTGCATCCCTCGTCTCCTTTCCTGGACCAGGGGAATGCTTGCTTTGGTTTCAAGGTTTTCTTTCAGCTTTTCTGCTTCATCATTTAAAGAAAGATCTTGTTTAGGTTCATTCAGGACTTTAATTACCCAGACCAGAAAAGCACCCAGGTGACACAGGAGACCCAATCCCAGGGGAGGAGGCACCTTTGGAAGAGGAGGCCAGCATGCCACCTCATTTCTCACGTGGTCTAACATGGTGGTCAGCTTAGGTTGTCCAGGTTCAACTGCAAGTTAGACAAGGCCTAGGATGAACTTGCTTTCAATTTACAGATATCTGCTTGTGCCTAAAATATCCAAAGTCTCTTCCCTGGTGGGTATCATGTTGTTCTAGTATCGCTTCTGTGATGCTCCCTGACACTGCTCTCCAGTCCTCCCCCTCGCCCACCTTCTTCCACTAAGATGTATGGAAAGATCCAGGAAGGAAGCAAAAGGAAAGATGACAGAGTGGGTGGAATGTGGGATTAGAAAGATGTCTTACATAGCTGTGGCCACACAGACCTGAGTCAGAAGGAGACAAGGAAGAGGGAAAGAAAGAAGGGGGGAGGGAGAGAGGGAAGGATGGAGGGAGGGAGGGAGAGAGAGAGAGAGATCACCTACAGAAGCAAAAGGACCACTGAAATCCATATTGGAATCCATGTAACAGGACACAGTAGCTTGTGCCCTATCCTGAGATAGTTTGAAAGTTGTTTCAGAGGGGTGGTTCTGGGTCTGCGGTGTTTTCAGGAAAATGTCAGAAACAGGCAGTTTTTAATGGGTAATTTTTTGTCTCGGAATGAATTTTTACATGGAAAGTGTTTGGCTTTATTTTTCTTGGAGGAGGGCTAGGGCATTAAAAGACAGTAAGGAAACAGAGGTGTATGTTTGTATTTACTGTGTCTTGGGAGACGAGGCTGGAGGCCGAGAAGCGGAAACAAGTCATAAGGCAACACAGGAGCAGCATCAGGAAGTCCAGGCCTGGATTTGAATCCGAGTTTTTCTTTTTCTCTTCCTTCCTGTCTTTCTTTCTTCCTTTCTTCCTTTCTTTCTTTCTTTCTTTCTTTCTTTCTTTCTTTCTTTCTTTCTTTCTTTCTTTCTTTCTTTCTTTCTTTCTTTCTTTCTTTCTTTCATCTCTATGTCTCAATACTGTCACATTTAAAATGGAACTCGTATCTGGGCATGGTGGTACATACCTGTAACTCCAGTACTTAGGCTCTGAAGGCAGCAGGATCAGAAGGTGGAAGCCAGCCTGGGCTATATAAGACCTCGTTCAAAAGAAAGTGGAGGGAGCCAGGGGCTAAGACTAAATATATACTCTGAATAGGACATTGTGCAGATTTGAGGTAAGGCACTTAAAGTACTTTAAAACATCACAGATCTGACAAATAATGTGTGTTTCTCACACAGCAGTGAGCAGACTGTCTCAGATCTCATTCATATCGTAGATCAAGTAAAACTTTTCTCTGGACACTTACGAAGCAAGTGTTCTTTATTTAGAAGAGATATACAGAGAGGAACCGGCACTCTCCTGGGGATGAGCAGGCAGGAATAAGCCTCTTGCATATAAGTAGAACTATAGAAAATGATTTTTTGGTTATCTGAGTGTAAGAAGAAAGCAGAACTTGGGCCAACACATTTGAGCTGAGTTTAGTTATGTTTAGTACTCCGGAGGATCTAGTTATTGTTGCTTGTTAAGTCCCTAGAGGTTCTGCTCTTTGCTAACATGGAGATGGCAAAGGCCAGGCCAGGTCTCAGTCCATGTCAGCCTTACAGGGTGGGTGGGTTGAGAAGCTGAGTCATGGGAACTGCAAGGCCTCTGCAGTGCCCTCTGCAAGCCACTCTCATTTGATGTCCTTGTACCAGGGAACTCCTCCGGTCTTTAAATTTTTAGGAAGGAACATCTTTGGGAAGAGACAGTCCCTTTAGTTTATAATTCACCAACTTTGGTATTTAGAGGAGAAGCTGAGTACTCCAGGCTCATTTCTTGTTTCCATTCATCCACAGAAACAATACTAATCTTCTTTTGGAAACAGAAAGCACTGTGAATCTTGCTCCACGACCTGGTTGAAAAGTGTACTTATTTGCAGTATAGATTTTAAACAGAGCACAAAGGAAGATCTGAAACCCCAAGAAGCATGGAAGGAGACTCTTCAAGAATTGAACCAGCTATGACTGGAGAGATGGTTCAGAGGTTGAGAACACTGGCTGCTCTCGTGGAGGATCAGGGCTTGGTTCCCAGCACTCTCATGTTGGCTGACCATCCATAACTCCAGTTCTAGGAAGGTCTGATGCCTTCTTCTGGCCTCCATGAACATTGAACAATACAGGTGCACTTAAGTACACGCAAGCAAAACACTCATACATGTTAAAAAAAATACTATTTTTAAAAAGAATTGTACCAGCTGAAAACGTGTTTGGTTGGAGGCAAGAAAGAATTCAGGCTTAGAGTAGCTTGGAGAAATAAGAGTTCATTTTTCTCACATAAGAGGTTTAAAGGTTGACAGCTGTTGCTCTTACTTCATGGGCTCTGTGATGTCAGCCTGGCCTCTCTGAGAGTCTCTTAGCCTTTATTTTTTGCTTTTTATTGTTTCTTGCATGCAAGATTTGTTGCCCCAACTCCATAAATCTTGTCAACAAATCAGTCAGAAGAGAATTAAAGGGAGAGTGCTGGCTACCCCTGTCTTTATTAAGGGAGCAGAACCTTTCCTAGCAAGTCCTACCAGTTTTCAACCTGTATCTGACTGACTATAGCTGTGTTAAATGATTCTTAGTCTATGGAAGAGACTCCAAAAGAAAACAGAGGCAGGTATCAATGAATAATTTTCAAAGAATTAAAACCATGAGTCTCAAAAGGGAAAGAATGTGTGGCCTTTAATCCCAGCACTTGGGAGGCAGAGGCAGGTAGATCTCTGAGTTCAGGGCCAGCCTGGTGTACATAGTGAGTTCTAGGCCAGCTGGAGCTACAGGGAGACTCTGTCTCTAAAAGACCAGGAAAAAAAGAAGAAAATGAGTGTGTGTTAACACTTATTTAATCTATTAGTAATGGGGCTGGAGAGTTGGCTCAGCAGTTAAGAACACTGGCTGCTCTTGCAGAGAACCCAGGTTCAATTCCCAGCACCCACATGGTAACTAAGAACTGTTAGTAACTCCAGTTCTAGGGGAATCTGACACCCTCTTCTGACCTTCATGGGCATTGCACAACATGAGTGCACTTATTAACATGCAGGGAATATACCCATATGCATAAAAATAAACATAATAAAATATTTTAATCTATTACTGAGGTAATTAGCAGGATAGGTGAAGGTGGTTCAGAGGAGAACTTGAGAAATAATTTGCTGAAATGAGCTTGCTTGGTTAGAGACAGGGCTGATTAATGTCCTGTAGGGCAGCAAAACCATAAACCTCTGGTGTTATCTTCTTAAAGAGACAAAATCATTGGCATCTTTACATGAAAACACATGAATTCATATGTAATATCACAGAACAGTGCTCTATTAGTGCAGGAAATTAAGCAACACTATATTCTTCTACAGAATTAAATAATCCAGAGAAGGCCTTAGACAGTGCTCCACTGTGATGCTACAAGGACATGTGCTCAGCTTTTCACTTTGTTTTGAAGGTTTCTACAGACAGATTCGAGAATTGCTCACTCTGTCTGCTGTAGGGCTCATGTGCAGGTGGCATGGAAGACTAAAACTCACTGTTTGAATTTGAAGGCTCATTTTAGGCCATGAAATGTTTTTGATAAGCTACGACAGACATCCCCAAATGCTGAAAAAAAATCCACATATGCATGCTCTGCTATTGGAAAATTGAGCACCAAATCCAAAGTAAAACCATTAAATTGAAAGATGTGTATTTTCAATAAAATGAGTCCTATACTTCACAGAAAGATTGGCTACCAGTATTATATTAATCACTTCTCCAAATTTATTTAAAATATTTGATTTAAAAAATTTTTGATTTACTGCAACCTTCCAGAAACACATTGCTCACAGGAAGCAGAGCATACTCCAGACTTTATCACTGTCCAAAGACATTTCTCTTTCTGTTGTAAGTATAGAGATCTTTGTTTAAATTGTATTTGTAGGACTTGCTTAGAAACCTTTGTAAATCTTCCAATCACAGAGGTTTTATTTTACGTAAGATTTCCACTGAATGAAAAAGTGTATTCATCTGATGTCTGTTAGACTTTTTTACATTTTTAAAACTCAGAGTTGGAAAGGCCTCTTCACATCAAGACAGAATAAAATAAATTGATTTATGACTTTTAACAAGCACAACAGAGTAAGGAATGATGCCTATATAGTTTCTTAGAATTTTCTTGATTTATATATTTTTATCTTAAGTATATGTGTGTTTTGCCTGCATGTATGTACGTGTACCATGTATATTCAATACCTGCAGGGGTCAGGAGAGGGCATCAGATCCCCTGAAACTAGAGTTGTGCACGGTTGTTAACTGCCATGTGGATGTTGGGAACTGAACCTGGGTCCTCTGCAAGAGTAGCCTGTGCTGTTAACTGCTGAGCGGTCTCTCCACCTCTGCCCCCTTATAGTTTCAAAGTCAGGAACAGATACTAATCATAATTAAACCTAAGATGACATTTGGAACAGTAATCAGATGCCAGGCTATTTGTTGCACAACTATAGGACTGCTGCCCCAACAGAGGCCAGGAGGTGGACAGTTTAGATACTATGGGAAGCAAGATGTTGGAACAAGGCAATAATTAAGACCCAGAAGTGTAATGACCCCATCCTTATTGATTATGGAGTATGTTAAGATAAATGTGATTAATAGAAATGAAAGTGACTTTTTTTTCCCTAATAGATGGAAGCCACACACTTGTCTGGCCAGTTATGGATAAATTAAGTAATGCTGCTTTAAAATGGAAAGATTGTTAAACTCTTATTATTCCTTTTTGTAAGTAAAATAGTGTAGTTTTCAGGCAGCTAAACTTTTCAGGATAAAACCAGTGGACCAGATAGTTTTAGGAGACCCAGTTTGGTATTGCTTAAAAGGAATACTGGTTTTGATTTTCTGCGTTCGTACACTTTAAGGCTCTTTATTTTCTTCTTATGTGGGAATTAAATGCCACAGACTAGAGAGAAAAGAGACAAAAGGAAATGTCTTTCAGGAGGTGAGATGTCAGGAGTGGTCTGTAATGGGTGTACAGGCAACTGAGAATTAGCACTAATTTTCTTGAAGCTTCCTGAAGTATTTTTTCCTGTAGTCTTCATTGCTGCCTCCACGGTGGCTCTTCCTTCTTTTCTCTTTGACCCAGGACTTTGTGCAGAGCATTGTAAATGTGGGAAGGGCAGTAGAGGCACTGCCCGGGCAGAGCCGTCCGCTCTGGTTTCACAGACCATCCATTTCCGCTGTTTCAGGAATACTGCATTCATCTGTGGAGGTGACCTCTCGCACTCCATTTTCAGCTGGTGTGTTTAAAAGCTCGATACTTTGGATAGATGTTTCTAGAGAGATACACTTCTTAAAACTAGCTCCCAGGGAGGGACTTTTGTTCTTGCCCAGTGTCTCTTTTTTACTTTCTCATTTCCTTTTTCCTTTTCCTCTCTGGAGAGCTAGGAGCACATTTTTCTCTGAAGGGCTTAATTACTCTGCCTTCCACTCCGAGGCTGCTCCATAGGTGGCCCCTGATTGTACCCTCTTTGTCTTGTGCGGTTTCCTTTTGGGTAAACACCAGGCTGACGTTTCACCCTTCACAGATGAGGATGCTGAGAAGCAGGGGAAGGACCCCTGCCTGAAATCCATGGGCAGTGGAAGCCCGAGACCCTCTCAAACTCCAATCTTTTGCTTTGGTTGACTGCTGTTGTATTTATATTGTTTCTGCAGCAAACACACAGACACAAAAGACACATATACATATGCTGGATAATGCAATTCCTACCAGTCCCATGGCTAGCTAAAAAGTACATGAACGTCTGAGGGGCTCATTCTTTCGTGGGGAAGGAGGCACAGAGAAAGCCCAGGAACTGTGGAGGTAAAATGTGCTGGTGAGTTGGCTTAGCACACGAGATAGTACTGTGGAAGAATATACTGTACATGCATTGAGAGCACTGAAATCCAAGATGCTACTTTTAGGTGCAGGATTTAAGGACATGAAGCTCTGTAAGGAATTTTAGATTGAGCTGGAGTGTGACATACAGTGAAAATATCTCTCTTTGAACTCTACTTTGGTCCCCCCCCCCCCCCCCCAGACATTGTTTTTTTTGAGACAGGATCTCCCTGTAGCTCCAACTGTCCTAGAACTTGGTTTGTAGACCAGGCTGGACTCTATCTAGACATCCTTCTGTTTCTGCCTCCCAAGTGCTGGGATTAAAGATTCACACCAACACGCCTGACTCAGTTACTTTATTTTAAACGTCAGGTCCTTTGATTATCATGAGACTCCTAATGAACTTGAGGCTGCCAAAGTCTTAAGCTCATTTTCTCATGAACTATTGCCAGGCCAGTTTCCCCTTGTTTATCATCCTTTTGCTTAGCAGTTGAAAATTTAAAAGCCAAGGGATGCATTTACATATCTATATTTTAGTTTCTTAAACCAGGAAAGATAATTTTTATTCCTATTCTGTCATCTATTAAAAGTCTTGGAGTTATTCTTTGTTTCTGGCTCCTTTCACATTTAGGTACATCCTTTCTCACCTTAGCCTTTAAACTATATTGGTCTATATTGGTATGCAGGTGAAGCTCATCCATTTGCCTGCATCACTTGGTCTAAGCACTGTCCTTTCTTGCTGTACTAATGCCTTAGTCCTGCTTGGTTCTTCTCTTTCACCCCATTGCCAGTCTTCTTCTTCTCCTCACTTTCCTTCTGAAAGGGGAAAGGTACAGACATATGAGGAGCTAGCAGCCTCAGCCACAGGTCAAAAGTCAGTACGAAGCCTCTTTTGCTAGGTCTCAGCAAACACTCAGTGATCAGTCTCAGCAGCCCTAGTTGGGAAGAAATGTAGGGTTAGCCTATCCAAACTGTCATTGTCATGTTCCTGCATCCAGGCTTGGCCTTCTCTTTCTGGGGTCTGGGGGCACAGAAGTTTTCTGGTTTTTAAAAAAGTTTATTTTGAGTGATTTGAGCATGGGGATTTTACTGATAATTGGAAAGAAAAGCATAAAAATATCTGACTTGGTGGCAATGAGACAAGTGTTCTAATGTGAGACAACTGTTCTCCTACCAGGACCACTGAGGAAGACAAGTGATCAATAAGTAAGGAAAATATAAGGAGAACATGACTTCCAGTGTCTGGAAGCAGATGGCCAGAGCATGTGACTGAAGCCTGTTTCCTATCATTCCTCTTCACAGAGGGGACAAAACAGAAGTCATGTGCAAAGCAGAATCAGACCTGGCCTGAAGCCAGAAACCAAAAGACAAACAGGAGTAGGCTAGAGAGATGGCTCAGTGGTTAAGAGCACTGGCTTCTCTTGCAGATGACCCAGGTTCCAATCCCAGCACCCACATGGTGGCTAACAACTATCTGTAACTCCAGTTCCAGGGGATCTGAACCCCTCTTCTGGCCTCCATGGGCATTGCACAACATGGGTGCATGTATGTACCTGCAGGCGAGAGTCATGCACATAAAAAGAACGTTTTAAAAAAGACAAAGAGAAGTAGAAATCAAGTCACCAAGAGGAAGTCTGTACCACCACAGACATTCCAGGGGCGGAGAAGGGCAAGCTTGAGCGAAGGAGATCTGAGTGCACCCTTCAGGTAGCAGTTTCCTTTCGTGGGTGAAAGAGAAACTGAGATAAAAACAGTAAGGTTCAAAAAGGTTGTACTTGCATTGTTTTGTAAGGAAGATCAACTTTTAGAACTGGCCCTTCTAGGAAAAACAGAGAAAATGTTTCAGGAAACAAAGCAATAGAAAACAAAGCACTAACCTGTCAAGGTTACTGTAAGTTAGCTCTTTGAGAAATGGAACCATGTATTTCATGTTAATTATTGCATCTGTAGGATTGTCACACCTCTGTAGATGCTGATATTGCAAAATCAAGGATAAATACGCTCACTAGTTAATTGGCAAGTTTTGGCAAGGGGCTCAAGGTCTTATTTATTTTAGCTCAAGGTCTTATTTATTTTAAACAATACTTAACATAATATATAAAGTTAATATTTGAAAAAATATTTAAAGTTTATCTCAGGATATAGTGTCTTTTTTTTTTCTCTTACTATGTCGACTGGTTTCTTTGGTTGAAATGGCAGGGAACGGTGTTAATTTTTCTTATTCATATTTATCAAGTCTTTGTTTAATGTTTATTTTCTGCCTTTAGTATGAAAGAGAAGTCTTTTCTTTGGCATTTTTTTTGTTCTTTGCTGTATCTTAGTACTTTGAGCAATGTCCTGACACATTCTAGGTAAGTATGCAATAGATATAAGTTGAACGAATGAATGGATTTAAATGAGGTGGTAGGTCTTGGTTTCAGCTTTGGCTCATCCATGAATAAACCTACTTTCTGAATCATTAATGATGATGTTGAATGCCAAGGTGGACTCCTTAAAGAGATCAACACTAATCCACTAATCCACTCTCAGGGGTAACTAACGGGTTGACTGATTTCTTCTATACCAATATCGTCACTGTCTTTGAAAGTTGAAAGCTTCAAAGTAGATAAATTATTGGAGGAGATATCACTTAGGGTTATGAGTGAGACACGCAGTGTGGCAGAATTTGTTTAATAAAAATCTATACAAGGTAAGAAGAATTGAGTCCTTCTCAGACCTGGCCGAGTGTAGATGGCATTCTTTGTTGTGACAGTTATCAATGTCTTACTAGAAAGTAAGTTTTATGAGGGTTAAAATTGTTTTCAGAAACCTTTTTCAGAGTATAGTTTTATTATTAAAATTAGTTTCATCACCAACTAATCTAATCACCTATTACTAATAAATGATCAGGCTGGACATTAGATATAAACAAAGAAGGGTGTATGATTACTGTCTTGAAAGAGCTAAATGTTTTGTGGAAACAGCAATGTATAGTCACCATCGTATATTGCAGATGTTTATAATATGCTGTGGGAGTACTAGACAAACCTGCTGGGAGACAAGGAGTGCCACTGGTTAAGTTCTTCAAGGTCTGACGGGGCGCCGTCATGAAGGAAGAGGGGTAAGCGCAGAGGAGACAGCCATGAGAGATTTACGGGAGTGTTACTGAGCAGCTCCTCTGCAGCAAGTTGGGGCTATGTATGAGTCTGTAGAGATGAATGAAATGAAGCAGTCTCAGCCCTTGAGGAACTTACAGGCTTTGTGATAGATGGAGGTATAGATCCATATATGCAATCAGCACCAGGGAGCTTATTTCCGAGTATTAAAACAGGTAGTGGGAGGGAGATTGTTGAGTGGTGTGAGCTGAGTGTTAATGTATGTGTCCTGTGTGGGTCAGGTGAGGAAAGCATGTCAGGTCAAAGAGAATGTGCTTAGACAGAGAAGGCTCTGGAAAAAGTGAATCACCACTACATATAAAGTGTTAGACCCAGGAAGAGATTTGCACAGGTTTGTCACTTAGCTTCTGCTCTGTAACACACCATCCTTGAACTTAGTATCGTAGAACAATTATTTCTCCCATGATTCTGTGGACCAGCAATTTGGGTTGGGCTCAGATGAACGGTTCTTTTGGTCTCAGCCGGACTCACCATTGCTCACAGAGTAGCTGAGTAAAGGCTAACCCAAGATGATCTTAGCATTATGACTAATTTCTACTTTGTGTGGAATCCTATCATTCAGTGGGCTAGCCTTGGCTTATTCATGTAGTGACTGGGAAGGATTTCAAGAGAGTAAGCAGGACTGATGAGCGGGCTCAGCATGTAAAGGCCCTTGTCACCAAGCCTGATGACCTGAGTTCAACCCTTGGGACCCACATGATGGAAAGAGAGAACTGGCTCCTGAAAGTTGTCCTCTGACTGTCCTGTGGTATGCATATGCCCCCACACAGACACTTAAATAAATAAATGTAATAAAACAGTTTTATTAAAAAGAGAGATTGGGCAAAATTGTGCTCAGCTTTCAACAGCTTAGGATCAGAACTTGTATACTCTCACTTGTTTTAAACAAAGTAAGTCACAAGATTGGTCAAGATTTATGGAGTGTACAGACTCTGTGTCCTGATGGGAGGCCCTCAAAATTCATACTGTAGAATATAAATTCAGGGAGGTGTGAACACATGCAATCTTTTTCGCTTTTGACTATTATATGTTCAAACGTCGGGAAAAGAGGATTGTGACTCTGCTTCTTTGAAAATGAGGGATGGGCTAGAAAGCAGGAGGAAAGTGAGATGTATTTGGAAGATCAAATCTTGAAGCATAGAATAGACGTATGATCGACAAAATGAGAGGCTGTGGAGACGAAGGTCCAGCTGAGGATGGAAGCCCTGCCTGACCAGAAGTCATATATTGTGAAATGATCCTCATGTTTAGCTTGATATTTCTTACCTGTGGACTGAGCATTGCAGAAGGGATTTACCTGACTCCCCATCACTATACTGGCTTTTTCACGACTCACTGTGGGATTCTGGGGACGACAATGTCTCTTTTAGCACTTTATTGACTAATGTAAAATAACTTGATGGAAAATTTTGAAATAAATTTAAGTCACCTTATTTTTAAGTATTATGATAATTTTTAGCCTTCATTCACTCATTCAGTAAATGCTTATTGTATATCTACTCTGTCAGGTACTATTCTATGTATAGGAAACACAGCAGTGATTCTCAGGAAAGATGGCTTTTCATTTCAGTGACAGGGGACAGTGAGCAACAAGATCTATTATAAAAACAGAGATTATGTTTCTGGGAACAGTTAAAGAGAAAAATAAAACAAATAATGAGGATAAGAAAACAGCAGACTTTAAAGTTTTGAATGAGACATCCAGGGGTCGTCTCATTGAGAACGTAGACCTGAGTGAAGACCAGGAGACTGTGGTGTGGTACGGTATAAGTGGGGGCCAATCACAGAGCCTGTGGTTGATGGAAGGACTTGGCTTTTCTTCCAAATGAGTTGTGAATCACTGGAGAATTTTTAGCAGAAGAATGAAGTGATGTGACCTAAAATTTAATTAGCATCACACAGTGGTCATCCTGAAAACAGACATCACTCTTGAGATGTGAGCTAAGGGTAGGTAGGGACAGTTAAGAGGCTAGTACTGTAGTGCAGGAAAGAGGCTGCTGGCAGTGGGAAGGCTGGCGAGACGTTCTCAGAGTCTGGATAGATTTTCATCACAAAGCTGGCTAACAGGATCCACCTTCTCTGGTGAGTTCTGTCTGTGTTGGGGATTGGACTTTGGCCTTCACACATTTTATGCAAGTGTTCAGCTACTGAGCTAACTCCAGTTCTCCTGATGAATTTTTAATCCTTTGACCAAGAATATTTTCAGGGTTCATTCCATAAATGGTCTCACCTTCAACCTTGAACTCTCAACAACCTGTTTTTTTTTCAGATTTAAAAATCTTTTGATTATTTATTTTTATTTTATATGTATGAGTTTTGCCTGCATGTATGTGTAAGTGCGCCTGTGTTGTACAGTGCCTACAGAGGCAAGAAGAGGGCATCAGATCCCCTGGAACCAGAGTTATGAACAGTTGTTAGCTGCTGTGTGTGTGTGTGTGTGTGTGTGTGTGTTTGTGTGTGTGTGTGTGTGTGTGTGTATGTGTGTGTGTGTGTCCTCTAACCCACAAGAGCAGCCTGTGCTCTTAAAAACAGAGCCATTTCTCCAGTCCTGTTCTATAGACTTTTACGGAGAGTATCTTGAACAGTCCCTTGTATGTGAATGGTACCTGAAGGTTACACTTGACAAACAAGGGTCTGAGGCAGGAGCTGAGGGGAAGATGAGATGGAGGGCAGAAAATGGGAAGAAGGGCTTGTTCCAGGTCTGACTCCAGACACTTCAACTGTGACATTAGTTGAGGAAACTGGGACCTCTTACCAATGTATCACTTAGGTTTTCAGCTTATTTGTTTTAAGGTTCTGAAAGAAACAGAAATCATTTAACTGTCCCTGGTGTTAGATTTTCATGTCATTCATTGGCCAATATTTACTGAGTACTATGGGCCTGATACCCTGTATTTGCTATAGGTATAAACACAGTAAGAACCTTCAATATGCTTTGGTCACTGGCGAACATGTAGTTTTAACTACAAGGTTATTGGTATATCTGGGAGGAACATTTAATTCAGCTCTGGAAAGCCAGAGAGAGCTTCCTGGAGAAAGGAAAGATGAGCAGGAGTTGCTTAGGAAAAACCAAATAAATCAGAAGAGAGTACCTTAGGCTGAGAGAACAGAGCATGCAAAGGCTGGGAGGTAAGAAAGAGGAATATTCAGAGTGCCTCAAGTAAAGGATTCTGGGAAGCAGCCAAAGATTAGAGGCTAGTTTAGAGAATAGATGTTCATAAAGCCATAAGACTCCGGTGTAAGACAGCCATCACATTCCTATCCCTAGGCTTTTAAAAAAATTTGTTTTGTTTTGTTTGAACTTCTTGAGTTTTCCTATTTTCTATCAATAAGTGTGTTAGAAATGAATCAAGAATGAATTGAGGTTCACTGTCCGTCACTGAAGGTATTTCTGGTCTTAGCAACCTCCAGTCTTAAATGGCCTACTCTGGAATTAGTATCTGTTGTTTACCCTCTCTTAGCATGTAGGAATATCTGAGAAACAAAGTCCTGCCATAGCAGGACTAAGCTTCCGGCTTAGAGTAGGTAACAGGAAAACAAGCCACAGTTACACATATCATTGGTGTCAATCTTTCTCTTTTATCTCCATGATTTTATTGAAATCCTCCTCCTCATTTATTGACCAGGGGAAGAATTATGGTTCGTGTAGGTCCAGGAAACACATACATCTTACAGAGACTTGATAAAGATGGGGCTGGAGAGATGGCTCACTGGTTAAGGGAACTGGCTGCTCTTGCAGAGGACTCAGATTGGGTTACGAGCACCCACATGGCAGTCAACAGCGGTCCCTAATTCCAGTTCCAGGGGATCTGACGATCTCTTCTGACTTCCTCTGGTACTGTACAACTCAGGTATACTACATACATGCAGCCAATATGCCCATACACATAAAATAAAAATAATAAAATATTTTTAAAAAGTCTTGATAAAGGAACAGGACTCCATGTGAAGAAAACTTCAAACTTCAGTCTAGTGAAATCTACTTGAAGCAGGATGCTTAGCGACATATTTTCTACCCCCATTTTCTAGAAATTCTCCTGTTCTTCCTGTTTACCCTTCTTGCTCTCCTGGAGTGAGAGTAGATGTTCAGTTGTCTATTTATCCTTAGAGATCATCTTGAGACTGTTTTGGAGATTATGTGGACTGGAGTTCATCATCTCACATTAAATAGATTCACTAATAAGGAAAGAACCTCAGGGAGGTTAACATACTTGTCTAAGGACACCTGCCCATTCTGATGCAGAACACAGATGAGTGCTCAGAGGGGACTCATGACCGATTTGGGGGTTGAGAACCCATTCCTTTCATTTGTTGACTTTCACTGGAAGCAGACACCAGATGATGAAAGGCAGCAGTCTAAGAGCTTATGGGGTTTCATTTGACATGTTTACATGTTCAAAACACTTAGGCAGTTACATACAGTTGTTAAGGTAATTGATTGCTAGACATTTATGCAAAGTCACAAAATAGGGAGCACAGTATAAATCCTGGTGGGAATATTGAAAAGTAGTTGCTCATTGGACACTGAGTATTTTTTTGCTACTCCTGTAATTTGCCATCTCTTCGTGTGTCTGTCTCTATGTATATATGTTTCAAATATAAGGAAAAGCACAAATATATCTCTATATATCTATGATATCATTCAATCGATCATTTATTATTTTTACCAATAAATCATCTATTAATTTTATTGATCTATCTATCTATCATCTATCTTGATGTGCAACTTTCACTTGGATCAAGTGAAGCTTACTCATGGACCAGGATTTTATAACTCACTCTAGCTGTGTTAAAAGGCTCAATGAAAGTTTTTGATTTTCATGCTGAACTCTGCAGCAATTTACAGCAGGTCAATTATGATTTGTTTCATAGAACTCTTGCTGAGTGTGGGACTGAGCCAGCAAATATGAGACTTGGGTAGGAAATGGGAGATGCTTTTGTTTTGTGGGGGTGAGAGTAGATATGACTTATCCTGTCATTATGGCACTCTGGTGAGACTTTTTTGTGAAAGGTTGCTTTGATTCTTCAGGCCAGGACCTATTCTGTGATCATTAAGCCTTTTCAAGTCCTGATCGCTACTTATCTTTTCAGTAGGCACCTGTGTGTTTTAGAATTTTAACTCTTTATGATGCTGTGATAAGTAGGCAAGCAGTGGGAAGCCAACAAAATGATTTCTTCTTGGAGAGGCAAAGAGATAAAGGATCTTAGTCTATCCATCCAACCTAGACCCATATTAACCAGTACAGATAATCTTAGTGCTTAAATAAGATTAAAAGTGTCCAGCAAATTTTCAAGCTTGTCAAAACCAAGTGAGGGTTATAAAGTGGGTTTTTAATATTATTTATCATAAAGAAATGGAAATCCCTTAAAGGTTAGGATAAATAGTGAGGCTCAGAAGAAGTTTCATATAGATGAGCAGATCAGAAAGACAAAATCATATCTGCTCTTTCTGCCCAGCAGTTGAGATGCTGAGTCCTCAGTCCGCAAGGCTGTGGTGTGTTACTCTAGCATGCCTCAAGCTTCTCTACCACTTCCTTCATTACTGTTTGTTAGGATAGGCTAACAAAAAACCCTCAAAATTTAGTGGCTGATATTACTATAATTTAGTTTTTGTTCATGCTACCAGATTAATGAAAATCAGCAGGAAGGCTCTGCTTGTTATAGGCTCTCAGAACCCTGGGGCTGATGGGATTCTAACTCAGCATGCACCTCTATGATCCCCAGGAAAAGGGAGGGAGTTGAGCAAAGGTTTGTTCTTCTGTCCAGCAGAGACCTGATATTTTTTTGGCCAAAGAAAGTCACAGGCCCTCATACCAGTCAAGGAATCAATCATGTCCTATCAGGTCTGGAGAGAGGAAAACTACCCATGATAAAATTACCCTCTAGGTGACTGGCAAAGTAGTTCAGTTGGCAGAATGCTTGCTTACCATGCGTGAAGCCTTGGGCTCTACCCTCAGCACTGTGTGAACCATGTGCAGTGGTCTACACCTGTAATTTGAGCACTAGGGAGATAGTTGAAGGAGAATCAGAAGTTCAAGGTCATCTTCTACTAGATTATGAGTTCGAGGCCAGCCTTGGATACATGGGACCTTGTCTCAAAAACAAAACAAAACAAACTAAAATAGCACATTCAACGGGTAGGTTCATATACGCCTTGTTCGTATATAGTTCTTAATACTTTGCTCCACTTTGCATTTTCAATGAATGAAATAAGAGAATGATTCTTTTCTAGTGATAAGAGAATGTCTTTTATTTAAAAGGTCAAGTAGGTTATTTTAAAACATGTTCACTTACTGTTTCTGTGTAGTCAAAATGTGTGCTCCTTGAACCCATAACCACTTATATCATGGAGAGAAAACATATTTCAACATTGAACTGAATTGCTATAATTTTCAGTTTGATTACTCTTTGCATATTAGATTTCTTTAAGAACCTTTTAAGCTCAATACTGAATCTTTTCCAGAAATGACAGCACTGCTGTTGGTGGTGACCACTTTATACAACAATTAGAATCTTAACTGATGAAGGCCATAGCTCACTGAACACTTACTTTGTGAGACTCTCATTACTGTACTGTGGACTTCATTTAAGTCATCCCATGTAATTTCCCCAGCAATTCTATGAGACTGATCTCATGATTCTTGTTTGGCAGATTTGTAAGTACAGAATCATAATATTCAATCAGCTAATAAAGGAACATATAATTTCTGGAGCTGGGATTTGATGGAAGTCAGTTTGATTCCATGTTCTAGCTCTGTTCACTGTATATTGATGTTTCCATATATACATTATCATCTATATGGAGCTATTAATTTGCTAATGTTGTTCTTAATAGTTTACACACAGGAAAACCTTTTACAACATTGCAACTTTGATTATAGCCCTTGAGCCTTAAGGGAAGGCAGTATGTCTTAAAGGCAGACCATCTGATAATACTTAACCTCTCAGCCTCAGTTTCCTTTTCTGTGGAGATCAGAAAGGTACCTTATCTACATAATCTCCTATGGGGATCACACAAACTATTATACATAAAACTTGCTTAGAACAAAGCCTAGAAGAGAGTAGGTGTCTGATTGTTTTACAACAGTGAAATCTGTGACTCTTATAACAGCTCTTGGCCCCAATTTTGAGCTTGTTTTGCTCTTGAGCAGACAGTGCATGGGTAAGAAAATAAAAAATGTGGCCCTCTGTAGCAACACACAGAGCAGGTGTTTAATGGTTCTATACCAGGGGAATCTGCGACTCTTAGCACAATGCCTAGAACAGAGATTAGTGTCCTATCATTCTACACCAGTGGAATCTGGCTCATTGTCCTGAGGCACAGAAGCACTGTGGTTCTTTGGGTTAATTGAAGTTCCAAATCACAACAGAGACATGTGAATATGCATGTGTTAGATGGGAGATGTGATTTTCAGAGGAATCATACGGGTTTCTTAGGAACATGGAAAAAGGCGGGGTCATGTGACTGAGGCTACTTCTATTGAAGAGGTTGGATCTTGGTTTAGAGTTTCATTGCTTTTTGTTGTTGGGGGAAAATGCACAGAATTTTAAGGAGGGTCAGGTGGACTCCCGTTGGATACTGTATGGTGCAGGTGCTGCTGGAGCTGCAGGCCCTCCGGGGGCAGCATCTTCTCCACCAAGCTCCTGGCTACTGTTCTGAGTTTATTTTGCCCTTGAGTGGTCAGGGCATGGTTAAGAAGATAAAAATGTGAACCTCTGAACCCCCTCACCCCAAATTTTGAAAGAATATGATTTTTTCCTTTTGCCAACTGGAAAAAAAATGTTTAAGGGTGAATGTAGATTTATAAAGGAGAAGTGAGAAAATACTCCCTAGAGTGGGAGTGCCCCAAGAATACCCACCAGCCAGGAATTCTACAAGCACTGAATTCTGGGGGAGTTTTGCTCCTCAAGCATAGAAGTTGGCATTTAGGAAGGTGAGTTATGCTTTAGGCCAAGTTGGTAATAACTTTGTATCCTCAGGGAGGAAACTGACAGTTTTGAACCACCAAGCCTGAGCCACAGTATGCTAGATTTATGTGCATTGTCTTTTTTAGACAATCCCTAGTAGTCCTGTGCAGAATATGTTCCCCTCACTTAAGTTTTAAAAAATTGTTTATTTTTATTTTATGTGTATGAATGTTTTACCTGTGTGTATGTAACTGTACCATGTGTGTGCAATGCCTGCAGAGGCCAGAATTAGGTGTCAGATCCCCTGGCAGTGGAGTCACAGATGGTTGCTAACTGCCATGAGGGTGCTGGGAACTGAACCCAGGTTCTCTGAAAGAACACCCAGTGCTCTTAACCCCTGAGCAATCCTTCCAGCCCCCTCCCTTTAATTTTTTATTGTTTATTTTTATTTCCCTCACTTTTTGAAGATGAGGAATGTGAGACTTAGACTGATTCAGGACCATCTGGTTGGTCAAGAGAAGAGGGTGTGTTCTGAGTGCCTGTTTGTAGTTTGTTTTTCAGCCTGGTGTTGGGAGACTGGGAACATCCCTGGATTTTAGAGACTGAGTGTATGGAATGTGGAAGCAGGATCATTTTGTTATTGTTGTTGTTAACTAAAGGCATAGAAAAAGTGAATATGCTCTGCTGTTAAAAAGCAAAAACTCAGCAACAAGGAATTCTCAAGAGACTTGGGGCAGAAAACCAAGAGAGTAGGTCTTAGGCAGAAGAAAGCCTGTTTTTGACAAGAAGGGACAAAACTGACTTTGAATAGCGCTTTGTAGAAGAACATATAGTGGTGAGCTGCAGTTCCATCTATTTTTAGCTGGTTGGCGGACTTTCTCTTATGCCTTTTCTTCAGCTAATATTTCAGAAAGGATGTCATTGAGTTACCTAATTAAAACAGATCAGTGCCTAATTTAGTCACTTAAGGAGGATGCTTCATGGCTGTGAAGAAGGAGCAGAATGAGCTCCTTGACAGGAATGCTTCTCTGTTCCTCCCAACCCCCTGACCCATTCAGTATTGGTACCTGATATTCTGTAAATATATTATTAGTACATATATGGAACTTTTTGAAAAGGCCACCAAGTGAATTTTTGTGGTTGATTTGAGCATTTCTCTAGATAAAATGGGTTGTAACCTTATGACTAAATTTGTAGTTTATTTCTCTCTCTTTTTAAAATCATTCATATTAGATAAAACTCATGCAGAAACAGCAATTCAGTTTAATAGGAATTTATTATGTAGTAGGAATGTACTAGTTTATGCTTTTATCTTGTATATAGTAAAACTGCAGTCAGTTTCTATCTGTGGCATATTTGGACCTTTCCTTGTACTTTCTTCATTTGATAACCACCCAGACTTCTGCCATTCTATTACAATGGTTTAAACTTAAATGTGACATCCATTGTGAAGCTGTATCACAAAATTAAAACACTAATGATGACAAGAGCAAGGAATTTTCCACGTGTGTGCATTATCTTTCTTTTCTTTCTCTCTTTCTTTCTTTCTTTGGTCTTTTTGAGACAGGCTCTCCTTGTAGCCCCAAGCCCCCAGCTTGCCTGGAACTTGCTACGTAGACCAGGCTGGCCTTGAACTCATAGAGATCCACCTGCCTCTGCTTCCTGAGTGTTGGGATTAAAGGCTGAACCCACCAGGTGCAGCTGTGTGTGTGTGTGTGTGTGTGTGTGTGTGTGTGTGTGTGCGTGTGTGCATTTTAAGACAGGGTCTTACTATGCAGTCCAAACCTGACCTCCAATTCATGATCTTTCTTCAGCCCCCAGAGTGCTGGGATTACAAGTTTGTACACCATGCCTTGACTGTTTTGTGTGTTGATGGAAACATTTTTATAAAATATTTTTTCAGGCTAGTAATAAAATTTGATAATCAGTGAAATTTAGAATCCATTACTGAATAACTGCCATTTTACATGCTATTTTTTAGTTTTTTCATTAAATAAGTGGTAAATTCATTATTTTTTTTTCTTTCACTAATGCGTGTGTGTGTGCACACATGCGGGGATGGTAAAATGGCTCAGCTGGTAAAGGTCTCTTGCTGAATTGTCTAGCAGCCAGGCCTTGCATTGACATACTTCTGCCCTAGCCTTTGAGTAGTTACAATGAAATGACAGGCATATACCAACTATACCTGGCTTGGTTCTTACTTTTTAAAATGTGTGGCAGAAACTGAGGGTGTAGCTTCCTAGCATGTGCAGGATCTCGACTTTGCACCTCAGCACCACCAAAACACAAAGCAGAGCAAAAAGCAAATACAAATACAAATAACAGAAAAGTTGCCTCCCTCACTATTTCTAAGTATAGTTCAATATTTTAAGTACTTTTATATTGTTGTGCAACTAATCTCACAAAACAGAAACTGTGTCTGTCAAGCAACTTTATCTCCCAATGCTCTTCGCTCCTGGCCACCACCATTGTACTCCCTGTCTTGATTGATTTGATTACTCTAGGTTCTTCCATACGGAGGTAATACCATGAAGTAGATCTCCTTTTGTGGCTGGCTTATTTCATTTAACTTAATATCCTCAAGGTCAGTCCAAATTGAAACATGTGTTAGAATTTTCTTCTTTTTTATTTCCTCTTAAGACTTATTTTGTTAAAGATTTATTTATATTTTTGTAATTTTTAATTGGATTTTTGTGTATTTCATACAGAACATCTTAATCAACTTTATACCCTCGTCCTCATTTATACACTCCATAACCCCCTCTCCCACTGGGTTTCATACATTCTGTCTTTTGTATTAAGGCCTATCATGTCAAGTTACTGTCCCTAGATGTCACTCAGTGCAAGTTCATCCACTGGGCTCTAGAGTCCCTCCCTTTAAGAAGATGAGCTCTTCCTCACCCAGCAGTAATCAGCTGGCCAATAATTCTTCAACTAAGACTGGGACCTGCTGTTCATTTCCACAGTTCTGTGCTGGGTTTTCCTCTGCTTGAGTTTGGATGGATCTTGTGCATGCTGTCACCATTGCTGTAGGTTCACATGAGCAGGATTCAAGGAGCCTGTAGGACTCTGGTCATGGGCCTCCTCCCTGGTTCTTATAATCTTTCTGTCCCCTCTTCTGCAATGGTCCCTGAGCTCTGGGTGGGTGAAGTTTAACATAGGACGCTTGTCCAAGGACCTACACTCTGCAGATTCTTGTTCTCTGTGTTTTGGCCATTTGTGACCTTTTGTGTTTCTGGCCCTCTGTTGCATGAGGGAGTGTCATTGATGAGAAGTGAGAGATTCATTAATGTTCTCTTTACCTCTTGTTCTGTGTTCCAGGAGCCTTAGTTGTAGAGGTTGCATGGTAATGTGCCACTTAGGCTTGGGCAATTCACAGTTGTGAAAGTCTGTAGTAATCTCCATTTGTTGAAAAAGAAACTTCTTTGATGGGTGGTGACTGGGATACTTGTCTGTAAATATAAGGATCCATATTTTTCCCACAGTAAGAAATTGCATTTTTCTAGTGATGACAGCTTTGGGGTTTTCTCTAAGATCTATGACCTCTCCAGCTATGTGTATTTGGCTATGTTTACAGTACCACACATGAGTTTCCTCCTATTGAGTAGGCTTTAAGTCTAATTAGGCGGCTGGTGAATACTCCCAAGTGCCACTACTGCACCAATGTGGTTTGCTGTATGTGTAATTTGTCGGTAGGTTTTTGGACTAATGTGATTCTCTCTAGTTTTTTACAGAATTTTCTTCCTTTTTAAGGTTGACTATTATTCCATTGAATGGACATAGCAAATTTTGTTCATTTATTCATATGTTTATGGACTCTCAAGTAGCTTCTCTCCTTTGGCTTCACAAAATCAGGTTGTTATAAACAAGAGTGTACATATGTCCTCTATGAGACCTAGCTTTTAATTATTATTATTTTTCCAGTGCCGGGTATTGAACCTAAGGCCTTGTGGGTATATGCTTTGTCATGGAACAAAATCTCCAGTGCTTATGTCCAATTCTCTTGTGTGTATGTGTGTGTGTTTATCTGTCTGTCAGATTGCTGGGTCATATGGTAATTCCATTTTTTTAATCTTTTGAGAAATAACATGTACATACAAACAATCAGACAGTACTAAAAGAATTTAGTCACTTTACCCTCTTCCCCAAAGAAGTTAGTTATCTTATAAATTCTTATTTATAGTCTTATAAATTCTTATTTATATTTATATAAATTCTAGTTAGTCAACATTTATGTTATTATTATTATTGTAAATGTTTTGCATGAGTGAGTGAGCCAAGATAAACCAAAGCATAATATGATGGGTTTTCTTCTATGTACTATTTTTTTTTCCAGGTTGACTGTAGCATTCCAGGATAATCAGTGAATTTGAAAGCAATAATTAAATGATTGGTATGTATGTATGTGTGTGTTTGTTTTGGAATTATAGATGTGTGCCACTGTGCCTGGTTTTTACATGGGTACTGGGGATCAAACTCAGGTTCTCAAGCACTTTACCACTGAGTCATCTCCCCAGCCCCCATATAGGAGCTTCTTTATTTTTTATTAGTGTCTCATTTTTCGCTTCCTAAGACACCTATCTGTATTTCCCAAATGGTTCCAGAGGGCTGTTGAATGCCGATTACTAGTTTTCTTTTCTTCCATTCTGAAGTGCATTCCCTCAGTCTTTTCCCTTGGTTGCTGCCTGCCTTCGTGCTTTACTCTGGCCTGGCTGGAGTCCCTGCTTGAAGTCCCACTGATGACCCATCTTGTGAGTCAGATTCTATGTGTTTTCATTCTCTTGCTCTATGCTGATATTTGCCTTATCAGCTCTGTGAATTTTTTTCCTGTAGATTTCCATGTTTAAAAACTTATTTATTTTATTTTATGTGGATGAGTGTTTTATCTGCATGTATGTAAGTGTACCATGTGTGTGCAGTGCCTGTGGAGGCCAGAAGAGGGTGCTGGATCCCCTGAAACTGAGTTACAGATGGTTGTTAGCTTCCGCTTGGGTTCTGGGAACTGAACCCAGGTCTTCCGCAAGAATAGCAAGTGCTTTGGACTGTTGAGCCATCTCTGCGGTTCCAAATTTCATAATTTCTATTTCTGATTTGAGTCTTTCTTCACTCTTAGGCTTTAGACATGGTGGGCTCTTTCGGTTAGTGCACCGGAGTCACTTGGCTTGGAAGCTTTTCTTGTGTTATTTCATCGATAGCTCCATTCTGGCTTCCCTCTCCCTCCCTTCTCCCCCTTCTTCTCCTCTCTTTCATCTTTTAGAAGACAAAAATTAATTTTTTTTTAAAGCCAGGGTCTCTTTGCAGTCCCAGCTAGCCCAGAACATGCATTGTTGACCAGGTTTGCCTTAATTCCTCAGAGATCTGCCTGCTTCTGCCTTACAGTGTTGGGATTAAAGGTATGTGCCACCAGGTCCAGCTAATTTTTGCTTTTAATGGACATATTTGTACATATCTATGAGTATGTGAGAA
The DNA here is from genome assembly GCA_035773235.1 of Eospalax fontanierii. Lineage (NCBI taxonomy): Eukaryota > Metazoa > Chordata > Mammalia > Rodentia > Spalacidae > Eospalax > Eospalax fontanierii. The sequence continues at coordinate 34,263,128 of CM069536.1, read as the reverse complement.
TTCAATACATATATGTAAGGTTTAAGATGAAATTTCTTCTGTCCTATTTATATTATTTTCATATTGTATCTATAAAATTAATAATTTTATCTATCCCCTATTTTTGATTTCTTTGTCCTTTCATTCTACTTTGGGAGATTTCTTTGACTGAAATCACATTCCAACTTTTACCAACTTTCCTTTTATATGTTCATATATATTAAAAAAATTTCCCAGAATACTTTCCACTCATTTCTATTTCGAAGAAAACGATGCTCTTTTCTGTTTCATGGGTGCTGGACCAAACCCAGATCCTCTGCGAGAGCAGCAAGTGCTCTTAACTTCCGAGCTATTTCTCTCACTCTTTCTCTCTGGCTTTTTGATAATCTCAGTCTTTTGTGCAGGAGTTTTTACTTGGATTCTAGCAGGCCTCTGTTGTCTGTTTCCTTGTAAGTGTGAGGCACACAAGTGGTGATAGTTCTGTGAACTTAAGGGTAGGTTTTCCTTTCCTCCAGGAGTCAAGTATTTAGCAGATCTTTTCAGGAGGTCTTAAAGACTGAGATCTTTAGGCCTTTTCTTGGGCCACTGTTTTTTCCTCAGAATCCCCCAGCTTCCTGCGGGAGAGGTGTGTGCTGGGCCTTGAGCACTCTGGATATGAGATGAACATTACTCCTTGATAATCAGACTTCCACCTAGCATGTGGTTTGAGTTTCCTGTCTTCTCTTCTCAGTGCCTCTGAGTTTGGTGATTATAATGCTGGTTTAACTGCTTTCTGAAGTTTACAAATTCATTCCCATTTTTTTTCCTCTCTCATTGAAAAAAAATTAATTTATTAAAAAATCGAATCATTGTATGTTTCATACAGAACATCTCAATCAATCATCTTATAACCTTTTCCCCTCCAATACCCTCTAATAGCCCTTGGAGCAGATCCTGATGTCTGTCAGCTGCAGGAAATGGTATGACTGTGTGACCCTGGGCAATCTGTAGTGGGTCCAAGGGGATTCTGTAAGTTTAGCTTTTCTTTGGTTTCCTAGATTAGTTATTTAGTTTTTGGTACTGAGCGTTGAGTCTAGGGCCTCACACATTCCAGGGAAGCATTCTATCTCTAGATTATACCCTCAGCTTTCTTCTTTAGTTCTTTCTTTTATTTTGAGGCAGGATCTTGCTATTTCCCAAGATGACTTTGGGCTTGTGATTGTTCTACTTGTCTCTCCTGTGTAGTGTAGATTGCAGGCATATGCCATCATGTCTGTCTACTATGAGGTCTATTTGAAAAAAAATATAGTTAGAATTTAAAAAAATCTATGCTATTTTATAATTTGTCTGATTTTTTTGTGTGCATATCTGTGTGCATGTGTGTGCATGTGCAGTTGCACATCTGTGTGTATATGTGCGTAGATGACAGAGATGAGCAATGATTCCTCAGGCTCTATATTTTATTTTAAGTAATTAATTTTAAATTTATGTATGTGGGTGCTTTGCCTGCATGTATGTAATAATACTAGGTGCATGCAATGCCCACAGAGGCCTGAACAAGGCATCAGATCCCTGGAACTGGACTTCTGGATGGTTGTTAGCTGCCATGTGGGTACTGGGAACTGAACCCACATGGGTTTAGTGCGGCCCTGAACTGCAAGAGCAGCCAGTGCTTTTTAGCCATTGAACCACCTCTCCAGGCTCTCACTTACCTTTATTTTTGAGACAGAGTCTTTTCAGTGGCTTAGGCTGCCTGACCAGCAAGTCCCAGGAATCCACCTTTCTCCACCTCCTGAACCCTGAGATTACAAGTGTATGCCACCGGTCTTGGCTTCTTTTACATGAGTTCTGGGGATCAAACTCAGCTCTTCATGATTGTGCAGCAGACATTTTACTAACTGAGGTATCTTTCAAGCCTCTATTTGTTCTAATATTTGAATATTAGATTGATATGGGCAGATTAACTCCCGTCATGTCTTCAGTGCATTGAATATTGCAGTTGTATCCTTACATTGTGAGCCCTTTGTGGCACTCTTCCATGAACTTTCAAGGCTGTAGAGGTGAATTAAAGAGCTGGGAAGGACACTGAACCCAGATTTCAGAAAACAGGGCTCTTACTCATGGGTCTTACATCCACAGGTCAGCTGCCTGATCTCTAGACCTCTGCAGCTTTATACCACGGAGAAGCTGTGATACATACTTTTAATTTTCTCTTATTAACAATTTTCTCTCCCCAATTATTCCGATTTCGCATCAACATTCTGCTTCATTTATGCAAAGTCATCACTACTAGGTGATATCCAGGGACCTGCTTTATTTGCAGCATCTGTAGTTCTTCCTGTGGGATCTGGGGACATTAAGGGGAAAAGTTACTGCCAAATTTTTGCATTAAGTAGGAGATAACACAAAGTCATCTTAATTAATTAATGCTCATTTTGTTCCAACTTCCAACCTGGTATTTTCATTTTAACACACACACACACACACACACACACACACACACACACTAGGAGTATATGTATGTATGTTTATATATGGATGTGATTTGAACCCAGGTCTTTTGCAAGAGCAGCCAGCTTTCTTAACCGCTGAGTCATTTCTCTAGCCCCTAAAATGAATTTATGATGATGGTTATGACATTTATTTGATCGTTACTAAAAACTATTGAGTTTTATGCTGGAAGTGAGTGGATTTTATATGTAGAATATACATTAATAAAGTTGTTAAAAAGAGGAAAGAAGGAATTGTAGGGATGAGGGGGTGTTGCTATGGGTGAGATAGAGGTTAGAGAGGGTGGAGTTACAACAGTCAGAGTGCACTTTATACATATATAAACCACATATCTTTATATACACATATAAAGACAACCCCTCCATCATTGTCAACTTCAAAACAAAGAAACAAACAAATTGAGCACTCAAGCGAAGGCCCAGGATCTGTAGAGAAAGATTTAAGCAAAATTCCCTGGCCAAGAAAATGCCTTACAGACATTTGGGTCACTGTATAGTGCGTGTTTTTGTCATTCAGTGTGTGGTGTATGCAGAAGTGTGGCTTGTTTTGTGTTTTTCAGGGAGGGTACTGCTTAGATGAGCCCCTAACAGCCTACTTCCCCACTACCTGCCCTGCATTCTCCCCAGAGCTCTCCCATCTCCTGCCAAGTGGAAAGAGTTGCTATTCACTAAACAAAACCACTGTTCTCGTGTCCTTTCCTCCTTTGGCCAGCTGTCAAATCTCATGTACTCTTCACTGTACACTAAGTGTGCTCTCTGTAGGAATTCTTCTCTGGTGGATTTGTATCCCAGGGAACATGAGATGTCCATGTACTGACACTCTCACTCCTGGCTCTTTTCAGATGGATTGTGATTTAGAGTTATCTATTTGGCTGCTAGACTGGGAGGGAGGGTCTGGACCTTATTCATCACTATTCTCAGGCTGGGTCAGTTACCATGTTAGTTTAAATGACTAACCAGTATTTGTTGCACTGATTTAGGTTGATGCTGTATCTAGACTATTTCATTTTTGGCTTCTTAAAGCTGAGTCAGATAGGCTGCCTGTGGTATTTTTTAGGTGTGTTGTGCCACAAAGACTGCCACTAACTAGTTGTGTGTCTGCTTCATGTCTCAATTTCCTCTTCAGTAAAGTGGAGATGACAGAGAGTTGTTAAAAGGACTGAGTTAAAGATGTATTTTATTTTAAATTATGTGCCTATGTATGTGCTTGTGTGTGGGTTTGTACATGTGTGAGTGCAGGTACTAGTGGAAGGCATCAAATTCTCTGGAGCTGGAGTACAGGCAGTGTGAGTCACCTGATATGGGTGCTGGGAACTGAATTTGGGTCCTCTTCAAGAGCAAGTGCTTGTAACTGCTGAGCTATCTCTATAGAACAGGTGAATTTATAATTATAACACTAAAGGTGTATTTTATTTGATCAGCTAATTGATATATTTTTGGTGTTGAGTTTTAACCCTGGGCTTTTATATGCTAGGCATGCATTCTATCATTGGATTATACCCCCGCTTCTAAAGATATATTTTAATTAAATAAAATCATTTTAGTGGAATCTGAATCACGACGATAAATAAAAGATTGATAACTAGGGATCTAGTTCTTTGATTGCGTAGACTTATATTTGTGGTAGATCCAATGCAAATTTATATCCAAGTTCATTGAAAAAGTAAAACTTCTTGATTATGAATTGAAAAGCACATACCTTTAGCTCAAGATAAGAAAATACAATTTTAATGTCCCCTTCACTTGTTTTCTGGTTTTCAATTTGTAGATCTCATTTGATAGCATCACAGCCCTGTTTAAAAGTTGAATTATTTCTTGTTCCAAACTCTTTAATATGCCTTCCAAAGCCCTATGACCTGCCCCTGCTTGCCTTCCCCTGCCTCATCTCTGCCACCATCCCCTTTATCTTTTTTGTTTGACACAAAGTTTCAAACATGAATACTTCTCAATTCCCAAAGCCACAGGCCCACTCCTAACTTTCCTCTAAGCGTTTTTGTTCTCATCTCTGTAAATACACTTCCTCATAGAGCTCAGGCTTTCAGTTCAATTTGAACATCACCCTCTCTGCAACCCCTTTGAAATGCTGAAGAGACCCTTTGCTCTTTGCTTTCCTAGCACAGCGGAATTTCCTATCCAACCATCGATTGCACTTACTGTGTTTTGTTGCTGACTTGTCAGCCTTCCCCATTGGATTAGACCTCAGCCAGGCAGAGACCAAGTCAGTTTTGCTCAATGTTGGATCTGTAGTACCTTGAACGAAGCTGGGCAGAAAGTAGGTACTCGATACATACTTATTGAATGAGTGTTTACTTTTACACATCAAAAACTTTTAACTTTAACTAAATCCAAATTTAAACTGTCTGGGTGTCTCCAAGTCCTCTAGCTTGTTGCAATAAGATCATCTATACAGAGAGAAATAGGCTTGATCCTCCATCCCTCTTGTGCTGGGCAATCTAATCTCTGCAGGTCACTGAGGGTCATTTCTCCCAAGTACCTCTGCTGACTTTTTGTAATTTACTCCCTCTGCTTGCTAGGCCTTTTTAAAAACTGGAGCTCCCTGCTGGACACCATCCTAATTCCATCATCCCCCGAAGTATCCCATCTCAAGGCCCTGTCTGTCAGGGAGTGGTTACTTAGCGGGATAGCACAGCAAGCTGTTTAAATCACGGCACATTCTGTGTTTGAAGGGTTCTCCGTGTTTTTGCAGCCTGGGACCTTTTCTGTTCAACTTTTAGACAGAAGCAAGTGAATTCTGGCACACAGGGCTCTTTGTCTTCATTCTTATCGTGAAACTCCCGAAGTCCTGTATGCTGATTTGGTTTAACTATTCAGTGGTCTGGCTTTTTCTCATCTAGTCTGTCTGTTGGATTTTTTTTTCCATAATCAAATATGTCGATAATCATCTAGAGAGTGCAGCAAAGGAATGTGTTAAGAGGGTGGGCTTGGGGCTGAAGAGATGGCTTAGTGGTTAAGAGCAGTGACTGCTCTTGTAGAGGATCCGGGTTCAGTTCCCAGCACTCACATGGTGGCTAACAACTATCCATGACTCCAGTTCCACAGGATCTGATATCCTCTTCTGACCTCTATGGGCATTGCATGACATAGGTGCACTTACAAATATGCAGGCAATACACTCATACACATAAAATAGTAAAAACAATAATAAACAAAATATTTGAAAAAAAGAAGATGGGCTTTAAAATCGCCTGACCTGGTTCCAAACTAGGTCTTTACCTTCCCTGGCTGTGTGATGTTTTCCATGTCACTTGACTTCTACCTGTTTCAAGCTCATTATAATGATGCAAATTAGTAATTGTAATGAGGATCAAATGAGTTAATATGTGAAATACAAATTTGCCTGGCATATAGTAAGCACTCACTAAATCATATTAAAACTGTTTCGATTTATTTTTGTTTTATGTGTATGAGTGTTGTACTTGCATGTATGTAAGTGTACCTATGTTGTATGGTACGTGCAGAGACCAGAAGAGGGTGTCAGATTCCCTGGAATTGGTGTTATGGACAGCTGTTAGTTGCTAGGTGGGTGCTGGATTTGAACCTGGGTCTTCTGCAAGAAGAGCCAGTGTTCTTAACCACTGAGCACTGAGTCATCTCCTCAGCCTCTAAGTAATATTTTTTTTTAATGAAAAAAAAATATTGGCTTTCTCTCAGAGAATGCTTCAGAATGCTACTTGGTGTTTTTTTTTTTTCCATTATACTAATCCTAAATCACTTGTTTACTTTCTAAGATATTATCCGATTACTGTCAGTGTATAGGACTTGGCTAAAGGACTGGTTTAGGAGCAGGTTGAGTGAGCCTACTTGGTTTCCCTATATGGTCTTCTTTCTTGCTCTTTAAAGTAAATGTGTATATATAAGGCACGAAACATGATGTTATGAGATCTGTATAGATAGTAAAGAGGTTGCTATAGTGAATTAAGTTAGCACACTCATCTTGCATAGTTATCTATTTTTTCTTTTTGTAGTAAGAACAGCTAAAAATCTACCTTTTCAGCATGAAACCCATCCATGTATCCAGCATTTAAGTTCTTTAAGCCTTACTTCCTTCTATGCACTGGCCTCTAGAGTTTATATGTGTGTGGATATTAAATGAGCTAATGTAGGTCAAACATTTACTAAAGTATCTGGTATGTGGTAAGTCCTTCTTAGCTGTGATTACTTGTTCTTTCACAATTTCATACACCTATAATACATATTTGTGTATATATATGTATATATTTTTGTGTATATATATATGCATATATATATATATATATATATATGACTTGGATCATCCCTCCACCCACTAACCCTCTCTTATTCCTCTCCCTCTTTCTACTTGTACCTCTTTGTGAGTGTGTGTGACCCATTGCATTTAGTTAGGACTTGCATGAGCACATGTGGAACGTTATTTACTTGAGCAAGGGCAACTTAGCAGTGGCTACACCACTGAGGAATACCACTTCCCCTCCCCTAATAATCTGTATCTACTCGGGGAGTGGTGGGGACTCATGACTCCTCTCCATCCTTGATGGAATGTTGGTGGGTCAGTCTTATGCAAGTAATTGCTGCTGCTGTGAATTCACTGGTGCAATAGCTATGTCATGTCCGGAAGATATCCTTTCCTTCCCATCTTCAGGCTCTTACATTCTTCCCACAGTATTCCTTGAATCCTGAATGGGGTGATAAAAATGTCTCCTTCAGGACTGAGCACTCGAGAGGCACTTATTCTCTGCACTTTGACCGATTATGTATCTCTGTATTAACCATAGCCCACTCCAAGCTGAAACTTCTCTGACACAGGCTGAGAGAAGCACTGCTTTATTGATACAAGCATAAATATTTAAAAGGCAGCTTGATGCCATGGCAATGACTGTTTAGCAAAACAGCAGTAATAGGTTCCTCCCTAGGGTCTATGACCTTCCAAGTCATGGACTTTTGACTAGGTTTATAGTACCAGGCCTGAATTTTCTCCTATAGAGCCGGCCTCAAATCTAATCAGAAAGCGGACTAATCAAATAGTCATGTCACTATTGCACCAGGGGGCACATCGTGCCTGACAACTTGGTATTATAGTTCACAGGATTCATGGGTGTATAAGATTATGGATGAACTTTCTTCCCAAAGAGGTTGCATAACCTTTTCTGGTACTCTGAATGCTAGCCAGTGGGGGTAGGGTGGGGGACGACTCCCAGCTCAGTTCCAGCTTGACTTCTATGTCCTGCAACCAAAATATACGATGTCTTCAGAAATAGGGTCTTATCAACTAGTTCTGGTAGGCAACCAAGAGGAATGGCAGTAGCCTGCATTGTTTTGAGGCCTCCATGATGGACAATTCATAGGGAGGAATCCAACACCTGGCATTTGGATTTCCAATCAATAAACTATGGCTTCTGGGAACAGCACTATCCACCCATGCAGGGCACCTCCCTTCACATTCTTCTCCTTTTAATTATAGTTTTAAAATTATCCTACAAAACAGTGGGTTCTCACATAGCTTTCTCATACCTCCTTGGTTCTGATTCATCCTCCTCTGTCCCTCCTCCAGTCCTCCTTCCCCTCACTTCCATCCCTACCCACACCTTTAGTATCCCCCAGTCTTTCTTTTATATCATGTGTTCTACCATCTCCCTTTCTTTAAGTCCCTTTCACCCCTCCCCAATCGCTCCTTATTAGCTTCCTGGTCTATGTTATAGGCACTCCAAGCTAAACACACAATTTGAAGCTAGGATCTGTATATGATAGAAAACAAGTGACATTTCTCCTTTGGGGCTTGGGTTATTTCATTTAGTATAATTTCTAGTTCCATTCATTTTTCTGCAAATTTCATGAATTCATTTTTCTTTACAGTCAAATAAAATTCCATTGTGTATATGTACTACATGTCCATTACCCATTCATCAGTTGTTGGATAGCCAGTCTGATTCCATTCCATTTCCACACCTTACCTTGGCAATATTCTTAGTGGAAATGATTGAAAGTTCTCTCTGTTTAGCATGATGCTGGTTGTAAGTTTGTCATATAGGGTTTTATTATATTGAGATGTGGTCCTTCTATTTCCTAGCTCTTGTGAAGAGAGCAGCAATGAATATGGATGTGTGTCTTTCAAGTAGGATATGGGCCCGACTTGTATAACTGGTGAAGACCCTCCTCCCATTCTATAGGCTGCTCCTTCACTCAGTTAACAGTTTACTGTACAGAGGCTTTTTAATTTCACAAAGTTCCATTTGTTGATTATTCACCCTGTTTCTTGAGTGATTAGAGTCCTATTCAGGAAGTCCTTACCTGTGTCTATATCTTGACGTATACTCCTTACTTTTTCTTTAGAAGTTCCAGTTTTCATGCTGTGGTCCTTGATTTATTTGGAGTTGATTTTTGTGGAGGGTGAGAGATGAAGATTTAGTTCATTCCTTTACATGTAAATACCCAGTTTTGCCAATACCATTTTTGGAAGAGGCTGTCTTTTCTTCAGTGTATATTTTTGTCATCTTTGTCAAAAATAAGGTGACTGTAGTTTCATAGGCGTGTATATGGGTTCTTTATTTTATTCTCTATCTGTCTTTGTGCTGGTAGCCTGCTGTTTTTATTACTATAGTTCCATAGTAACTTGAAATCAGATATGGTGATACTCAGGATTGCTTCGGCTATCTGGGGTCTCTTTTGCTTCCATAGGATTTTTAAGACTTTTTTCTATTTCTGTTAAGAATATTACTGGGCCGGGCATGGTGCTACACACCTTTGATGCCAGCACTCCGGAGGCAGAGGCAGGAGAATCTCTGTGAGTTCAATATCAGCCTAGTCTATGTAGTGAGTTCCAGGACAGCTGGGGCTACAGGAAGATCTTGTCTGAAAAAAAGACCCCCTCAAAACCCCAAAAAGAATATCACTGGAATTTTGATTAGAATTACATTGAGTCTGTAGATTGTTTTTGGTAGGACATCCACAACATTAATTTTCCAATCCATGAGCATGGGAGGTCTTTCCATCTTCTATTATCTTCTTCTGTGTTCTTCTTCGTTTTAAAGTTCATTTTATTGATTAGGTCTATTCCAAGGCATTTCATTGTTTTTGAGGCTACTCTGTATGTAATTGTTTCCCTGATTTTTTTCTCAGCATGCTTATCTTATATAGATCCTGTATGTTGCATATAGGAGGGATACTGATTTTTGTACGTTAATTTTGTATCCTGACACTTGCTGAAAGTGTTTATCAGCTATGAAGTGTTTTGTGGAGTTTTTAGAGTTTCTTACATATAGAATCATGTTATTTGCAAATAAGGACACTTGAATTCTTTCCTGTTTGTATTACTTTGATTTCCTTCTCTTGTCTTATTGCTTTAGCTAAGACTTCAAGCATTATATCAAACAGGAGTGGAGAAGTCCCCTTGTCTTATTCCTGATCTAACTGGAGATGATTAAAAATTTTCTCCATTTGGCATGTTAGCTGTAGGTTTGTCATATGTAGCTTTTATTATGTTGAGATATGTTAATTCCATTCCTAGTCTCTTCAGGGTTTTTATCATGAAAGGAAGAATATTGGATGTTGTCAAAGGCCCTTTTTGCATATATTGAAATGATTAATTGATTTCTGTCCTTGAGTCTACTTATGTATATATTGCTTATCTCATTTTGATTTAGCTTTGGTTGGTCATATGCATATAGAAAGTTACACGCATTTCTTTTAAAATGTCCAGTTTAGTGGAAGGTTTTAAGGCATATCCTTATGATTTTCTGAATTTCATTACTATCTGTTATAAAGTCTCCCCTTTTCATCTCCAATTTTATTAATTTGGGTCTTCTCTCTATCTTTTGGTTAGTTTAGCTAAGGATTTGTCAATCTTAACTTTTTCAAAGAACTAACTCTAACTAACTCTTTTAATCAATTAAAATTTCTTTTGTTTTCATTTTATTAGCTTCTTCCCTGATTTAATTATTTCTTTATATCTGTCACTATTGACTTTTTCTTATTTTTCCAAGGCCCTAAGGTGAATCATATTGCTATTTATTTGAGACCACTCTGATATTTTAATGTATGCCTTATAGCTAAGAATTCCCCCCTGAGAGCCTCTTTCATTATATCCCAAATGTTTGGTATGTTGTGTCTTCATTTTCATTCAGTTCTAGACATTTTTGATTTCCTCCTTGATTTCTTCAGCGACCCACATTCCGTAGCATGCTATTTTTTTTTTTTTTTTGAGACAGCATCTCCTATAGCCCCAGGTAGTCTGGAACTATGTAGACCAGGCTGGCCTGAAGATCTTCCTCTATCTGCTTCCAAAGTGTTGGGATTAAAGTTGTGTACCACCATGCTTGACTCAGTAGCATCTTGTTTAACATCCATAGGTTTGGGCTGTTGAGAGGGCTCAGCGGGTTAAGGAGCTTCCCATCAAGCCTGATGACCCACATGGGACCCACATAGTGGAAGGAGAGAGTTGACGCCTGGAAACTGTCCTCTGACCTCCACACCTGCACTTTGGCATATGCGCGCACACACAGACACACACAGACACACACAGACACACACACACACACACACACACACAAATGAATATGATACAAAAATAGGCTCCACAAGTTTGCTAATTTTTCTATGCTTTCTTTTGTTATTGATTTCTAGCTTTATTCCATTATGACCAGAGAGTACATAAGAAGTTATTTCAAATTTCATGCATATGTCAAGAATGGCTTTGTGTCATTTGACCTGTTTTAGAGGCAGTTCCATGGAATGCTGAGAAGAATGTATGTTCTGCAGTGTTTGTGTGGAATGTTTGTAGATGTCTGTTAAGTCCATTTGATCTATGATATCACTTGATTCCAATGTTTCTTTGTTTTCTTTCTTGTCAGGATGAACTGTCTATTGGTGAAAGAGGGGTATTGAAATCACCCGTGGTTACTGCTTTAAGGTTAATCTGTGATTTTATAGCTAGTAGCATTTGCTTTATGGAATTGGCTAGACCTGTGTTTGGTGCGTACATGTTTAGAACTATAATACCCTCTTGATGGAGTGTTCTCTTAATCAGTGTGAAGTGACCTTTATCTGACTAAATTTGGTTTTAAGTCTATTTTGTCAGATATTAGACTAGCAACAGCTGCTTGTTTTTAGTTCCATTTTCTTGGAATAGCTTTTCCCATCATCCTAAGATAGTGTATATTCTATGAAGGAAAAGAATTTTACTGGAGGCAGCAAATAGAAGGATTCTGATTTTAAATCTCTTAGTCTGAATCTTTTGATGGAGAAATTGAGACATTACTATTCAGTCGTTTTTTTAAAGGTGTGTACTAACTCCCATCATTTTCTTGATTTTGTAGTATTTGGTGTTTTCTGCTTCATTTGTTTAATTACTGCTGTTGCATCGTTTAGTTTTTGCCCTATAGCCTCTTGGCTGTGTTTATCATCCTCTTCAGTCTGAAAAATTCTTTCCAGTATCCTCTGTAGACTGAACATAGTGCTCATAAACTCTAGCTACCTGTAGCAGTGAATGTTTTTATTTCTCCACCAATTATGATAGAAAGTTCTGCTGGGTACGTTAGCTTGGGTTGGCAGTTGTGGTCTTTCAGAACTTGAAACACACCTTGCCATGCTCTTACGATTTTTAAAGTCTCTGTCCCTTAGATCTTGTCAAGTTGATGATTTAAACCAATTGTTACAGTGAGTATGAGTGGAAAGAAAAAAGATAAAGGAGAAAAAAAAACAACGCTAGTGATAAATATTGGGATGACAGAAATAAAGTGAGAAGAGAAACATAGATAGGAATGGGACCTTAGGGACCAAAAAGTCAGGGAGATGAAGGAATTTTGGCTAAAAGAAGACTGAAGAGAGGTAAGGACAGGCTATCAGATAAAGTAGAATAGTCTCGTTTCTCAGGAGGCTGAAGCTTATGGACTCTGTAAACCAGGCAGGAGTATATCCTTTGGGAGAGGAAATTGCAAAAGGAAAGAAGAATAGGAAGAGCAAAGAAAAAGCAAAAAGCAAATTAAGGCAAGAACTTAGAAGAGCCTAGATGACCTGCTAAAACGACCGTGAGTTTATTAAGCACAGAGGGGATTGATGTAGAGAAAGAGAACTCCAGGCAGGGACTTAGGACGTGAAGATTGCCCCATGTTGACTCCTGTCTGGAACCCCTTGCGTTCCATTTGCATTTCTGAGCAGTCTTCTGCCTTGGATGATTGGATGACCATAGCTGCCTTGTCTGTCGGGGAGTTCGTCACAGGTGGAGTCTCTGATTTGGTGGCACCCCTGTGAACTTTTCAGAGGTGCCGGAGGGCGTTCCGAGTGCTGCCCCTGCCCATGTGCACCTCTTGCCAGCGTCTCGCGCTGTTTGCAGCCTGTGGTTTCGCTCCATGTTTTGGTTCCTACCATGCTGTCAGATCACTGAGCACTGACTGCGTCTCCTTCAAGGTTTCTTTTCTGGAGGACCACAGTGTTCTGTTTGTCAGGACTCAGCATCTAGCTTTGTGCCACTTGGTTTGAGGTTCCCGAGAGTATGGTTAACTGAACAGTAGCCGCAGAAGTCTTTTTGAAACCATGTTTTGCTATTGCTCTGCTGGTGGCCGGTGCCCAGCACCCATCGCCAGAGGGAGAGAGTTTTCCCCTACATTATCCTTCTGCTTTTGCTGCTGTTGTTCTGGGTCTGACTTTTCCTCTGCTGCTGTTTAGAGTGTCTGATTTTTTTTTTTTTTTCTGATAGCTTTTTTTCATCCTTTCCTAGATTATTCCCTGGAGACTAGTTAACTATACCTGTGTGCTGTCTGCCATCTTGGGTCTTTCTCCTGTGTTTTTAATAATAAAAAGATACAGTAGATTATTCTCTCTGGAAGAGTTAAACAGCACTCCTTTCATTTCATCATGTAGGATGAGATAATCTCTTAAAAATTATTTTTAAAATTCCATACTTGACTGTGGTATTGGCATGATTTCCACTCCACTCGGTCCCCCTCCAACTCCTCCAATATGTAATGTAACAATAATAAAAAAAGAGACAATCTTTTTCCTGAGAAGGTGCTGTTATCCTGGAAGTTCAGTGATGTTCTCACAGAGTAAGAAAGATCGGAAATTCTTGTGAAAAGAATGGTAAAACTGTGCCATATGGTGTTAATGCCATAAGTGGGACTAGAAATGAACAGAAAGCTTGCCTTTCTTTGAGGGGATGTAGACCTACCTAGAGGTTCCTCCTCTTCTTTGACGAATTAGTACATGGATGAATGTTCCACTATCCAGCAGAGAGGTGGATTGAGTGGATATCCTAACGGAACCATTGCCAAAGGATAAACTAAGATAGAAACAAAGCTGTATTCCACATAATGCTGTGTCTTTCCCAATAGTTTCCATTATAATTCATTCCTATAAGAGGAACTTTAGGCCCTTTTAAAGCTATTTGCGATATTGGCACTGACTGTAAACTTGAACACACACACACACACACACACACACACGCGCGCGCGCACACATACACATTTTCTTAATAGTACAAACCAAACCAGAACAAAACTATAAGTTTATCCAACATGAGTCTAAATTCCCAAACCGGTGAGGTATTGAAATACTGCCCTGCATTTCATCTGAACACAAGAGATAATGCATTTCAGAAAATATTCAAACTTTACATAATCATCTTCATGTTGATTATATAAATACATATATGCAAGAAGGCAGACAAACAAAAATGCAAAGCAGGAAAGGAGTGTTTATGAATCAGATGATCCTGAATGTAGTTTGACTCTTCAGCTATGACACAAACAAACAAAACCAAAACCAAGTTGCTTCCTTGTTGGGGGAGCAATTAAGTTAGTTGACAAAACATTAGAACATTAGTGTATTTACTATGAAAGGTTAAGTGCCAAACATGTTTTTCAATGACACTAATTCTATATCTGAGCTAAGAAAAAGAAGTATGAGCTGTCAAGGGAGGTGAAATAGTTGAGTCTATTCATTAGTATTTGTGCACCTGAATGGCACAACCAATGTCATCTTTGAACACCATTTGCGCTATTATGTTAAAACTTCAGTCTTGAGAGAGAGTTCTTGTGAATGCAGAGCATGGATGGAAGGAGAGCTTCAGCTTCAATCCCATAGTGAGAGCATTTGTGGCCTGGATACAGGCTGGTGTCTGCACCCTGAGATAAATGTATTTTCAATAGGGCAAGGTTCAGTGGGTGGGTGTGTCAGGTACCTGTCTCTATGAATGTCCAGTTGTATCTGAGAGCTGCATGTGCTGGCCCCTGAACTCTGCCTCGGACCTTAGCACCTCCTCTCAATCATAGTTCAAGGAGTCCTGAGACATGAGAGGTCAGACAGTAAAGCTTAATTGCTTCAGCTTGTCAATCTTTTACTTCCCTTAGCCTCTCATATTTGAAGGTGAGTGAGTCACATGTTTGCAAAGCCCTATTGAGTTTATTATTTCTATATTCATTTTACTTGGTGTTTGTATTGGACTCAAGTAGTGGGTATGATTGTAGTTCTTCTGAAACAATCACTATTTGCTATTTTCTTGCTTACATTCAAATTTCTGGGTCCCAGTTTCAGACTCCCATGTGAAGTATCCTATTTTGTTTTTCTTTCATCCTGTTGGGGATCCTTTATGTCTGGTGAGGAGACTGAGGTTTTCCTTCCAGCTACATTACCCCCACCCCCCAAATCACGTTTCACATGGACTCTATTTTAACTTCCAGTATAAACCAGAGGACTTGAACAGTGCATTTATCCATATAACAACCCTGTGAGATAGATCCCATTTTATTGATGAGGAAAGTGAGATTTCAGATATTGAATACTTGGTAGTAAATAGAAGATGTATGAATTTAGAACCCAGGCTTTCAGCTAGAATATTATACTAACTCACTCACCTGAAATACTGCTTTCAGTATCTTGAGTCTTGCTGTTGAAGGTAAGCACACTTTCCAGTTGACTATTAGTATCAAAGCCAAATAAGGAATTTGGGATTATTCCTGGACTTAAACTATCTATCTATCTATCTATCTATCTATCTATCTAATCTTATACTATTTTTACCAGGTCTTTGCAGTCCCTTTTTTTAAAAAAATATCTCTTATCTTGAACTAGAGCTATTATTCTTTTTTATTTCTCTACTTCCATTGTTTATTGGGTATATGTTTCTCCATATAGGGAAGTGCATATAGAAAGAACTCAGGGGTGTGGGGGGGGCATAAATCACACTTTTAAGTTCAATCACTTTGAAGAATGGTTGTCTTAGTCCACTTTCTGCTGATGTAATAGAATAGCCAAGAATGGCTGCCATGCTTGAACATGTCTCCCCCAAAGTTCATGCATTGTAAACATGTTGATAACAGTATTTGGAGGCAGGACTTTTGGGAGGTCATTAGGGTTAGATGACATCATGTGCATAGAGTCCTCAGGATGGCATTAGAGGCTTTATAAGAGGAAGACAGATTCAAGCTGAATTGCTTGCCCTTCACTATGTTGTGTGCAGCCAGAAGGCCTTCATCCGATGCTAAACAGATACTGGGTACCTTGCTCTTGGAGTTTCCAGCTCTAGAACCATGAATCAAGTAAACTTCCATTCCATATGAATTACCTGATCTTGGGTATTTTGTTATGGCATTAGAAAAATAGATGAAGAACTTGTAATATACAGAAATTGATTCTCATACTGTTCTGGAGCCTGGCAAGTCCAAGATCAAGGCAATGGCATCTGGTGTGGGCCTTCTGCCTATGTTCACATACAGAAGGTGGAAGTGCAAAAGCACAGTAAACTCTGGACTCATGTCAGGGAGGAGCAAAGCCAGGTCCATAAGCCCTTTCTGTAGGGCCTGTCCATTCATGAGGTCATGGCCTCTCCAAAGACCCTATCACCCCAAAGTCCCACCTCTATGCATTATTTTTATTGAAGTTTAAGTTTCTCACACATGAATTTAGGAGAGGACACATCCAAAGCATAGCAATGTTTTTCTTTAATGCCTTTTGAAAACAACACCAATAATAGATTTTGTGTAATTTGAGAGTAGCATTTTCCAGCAGAGAAGACTTCCATTTGTATCTTTTGTTTTGACTTTTATCTAATCTGATTTGATTTTTTAAGCTAATGCTGTATAGTTTATTTCAAGTTGAAAATGTTTTGACAGCTGGGCACAGTGTCTCTCACGTTTAATCCCAACACTCTGGAGGCAGAGGCTGGTGAATCTCTGAGATCAAGGCCAACTTGCTTTACAGTGGGTTCCAGGAAAGCTGGGGCTACAGGGAAACCTTGTCTCAAAAAAGAAAGAAACCAAAAAAATTTGTTTTGGAGGGATTTTACAAACTAAAAGACATGTTGATGTGGAATATGATGATACTGTTTCCTTCATTAAAAAAATTCAGCACCTGCAGGAAGACTGTGTTGCTTTAGGTGTGTGAAGCTGTATAGTGGGTGTCTATAAAGTATTATAGTCTTGGGGACATTTTACTGGCTTTGGGACTATTTAAGCAGAAGGCTTTATATTTGGAATAATCCCTGAGTATCTGAATCCTACACTGGGTCATATTCAGAGAACTTTCAGTTTGGTTTGGGAGAAGTTAGATGGATTGCATAGTTTTCCCTGACATTTGTGTCTTAATAAAAGTTCTGCTTACGGAAGAGCACAAGTATTAATAAAACTGCTGTTTTATCCTAGGTAAACGGAATAAGTGTGCAGTCATATAACGCCAACTCTGAAATCTCTAGATGTCATATGGTCTGATTTTTCTGGTGCATGCTCTGCTTACATTTAGACAAAAGTCCCAGAAGGTGCCTTTCTGTTTTGTCCCAGATGAATGAGAATGCTTGGTTCTGCTTCTTTAAGGAAGGCTAAGATTAGGCATGCATTAATTTCCTTCTAATGGCAATTAGGAGGGTCTATCACTACAGTCACCATGGGCTCTCTCATCTGTCAGTTTGCCAAATATGAAAAAATAAAATGTGACCACTACACAGTCCCTGAAGAAAAAAATGGAATTTTCTTCAAATTTGTAACATTTTTATCTATATCTCGAAACCAGAAGGGAGCTGCTACATGCAGTTCTGTGAACTTAGTTGGTTTTTGGAGCAAACAAATGCAAGTAGGAATTTTCATATTACAGAGCCGATTATGCAGAACCTTTACTAAATCTCAACTCTAGCTGTGGCTGCTTCTGCTTCTACTGTGCAAGTATACAATGTTGGGAACTCAAAGTACATGAGAATAGTTTGATTAAGGAATAGAAAGGAAGGTCTACCACACACATGTGTTGAAGAAGAGAAATCAGCTTCAAACCTTTATTGATTATGTAATACTAAGCTTGAGTTTGTAGCATCTTGAAGGAATAAAAAGACCCAGCTCAAACAGGTCACAGGACATGGAGGAGAACCTAATACTAATTTTTCCACTAAATAGTTATCATATAAACTGACTCTTAATGACTTACTGTTATACCCATAGATGAATGCATCACCCAAATCTCAGAGAAGCCTCCTTATGCAGCAGATCTTGATTAACACAGAAACCCACAACTGGCCAACACGCAGAGAACAAGAAGCTGAAGAGTACTTATCCCTGAAAGGACACCTATATCAAACTTCTGTCCCCCTGCCCAAAGGCTCAGGGATCATTTCAGAAGAGGGGGTGGAAAGCTGTAAGAGCCAGACGTGGTAAATGACCACAAGAAAACAGAGTTTTCAAGATAGCTGATAATTTACTCATATGAACTCCCAGCAATGGTGACAGCATACACAAGTCACATGCAAGCTCAAACCAGAAAAAAATCCTAGCATAGACATGAGGAAGTGCGTAAGGAGCTCCATCCCCACCTAAAGAAACTGTGGCAGCAGATGGCTACTGAGAGGGAGACAGTCTCTTTCAAGTATGGGACTCTTGGCAGGTTAAACAGACCCCAGTGGATGGACCCACATGAAAGGACATTTGGGGACACAATTAGACTTTATAGGCCATATATAATGCCCATATATATGCCATACATATGTAATAATATATACTATATACAAAATAGAGTACATTAAATCGAGTGAGGGGCAATAAGAAGAGATGAGGGTAGGGTAATACTGTAAATTACGCAGAAATTATAAAAAGTCTACTAAAACACAAAAGACCAGGCCTTTGTCCATTTCAAGGTGACTAAGTACTTTGTGAGACTGGATGTTAGGATCCTTAACCTCATAATCTTTCCCATCTCATCTCAGTCACTGAGGAAGTTCTGAGATCAGTCAGTCACACATGTTTCTTTGATGTATTTTCATCGAAGTGCTATCTCAACCAGGTTTTAAGTTAAAAAAATTACCATTATTATTATTTTTAAAAATAGTGCTCTACTATGTAGCCCAGGCTGACCTCAAATCTGTGATCTTTTCCTGTTTCAGGTTCCCATTATTGATGTGTGCCACCAAACCTGGTTCAACCAGAAGCCAGAGAAGTCCACTATAGTAGACCATTAAATTGTGCAATCATTTGGTGCCCTTAGCAAAATAACATCAGTCTATTTATTGCCTCCCTACATATGGCTATCATCTTTCTAAATAAAAACTTTCTAAATAAAGACTGGAGTGTTTTGGTTTAATAGCAGCTTAATATTTCTTTCATTTTAACTTTTTTGATTTGTTATTTTTATTTTATGTGTATCATTGTTTTGCCTGCATGTTTGTAAGTGCATCATTGCTTGTGGAGACTGGAAGAAGGTGTTGGATCCCCTGGAACTGGAATTACAGACAATTGTTAGCTACCATGTGGGTTCTGGGAACTGAACCCTAGTCCTTTGCAGGAGCAGCCAGTGCTCTTACCTCTGAGCCAGCTCTCATTTTTCTTCTGTTTGGTTTTTGAGACAGGGTCTTGTGTAGCCCAGGCTGTCCTTGCATGCATGTTTTTCCTGCTCTACCTCCCATGTGCTGGGATCCCAGGTGTACATTGCCATGCATGATTATATGATTATAATGATTTATATGGTTATAATCATTTATAATCATTAATGATTATAAAAATTTGTAGCCTGTATAATCCACAAACTGGTATATTCTCTTTTCGTAGTCTCCAACCCTTTTTGTGAATCTGTTTGGAAATTCCAACCACTATATACATAGAAAGTTCTAGGCCAGTCAGTGTTACATAGCAAAGTCTTGTCTTTAAAAAACGAAATAAGGGGGTTTAGAAAGATGGCTCAGCAGTTAAGAGCACTGACTCAGGTTTGAATCCCAGCACCCACATGGCAGCTAACAACCATCTGTAACTCCAGTTCCACGGAATCTGATGCTCTTATCTGACCTCCAAGGGCATTGCACAGCATGCACTTACATCTATGCAGGCAATATATTCATACACATAAAAACAAACAAACAAACAAAGCCCATAAATAAGCCAGATTTAGTGGTGTATGACTTTAATCCTAGCATTCAGGGGACAGAGGTAGGTGCATCTCTGTGAGATTGAACCCAGCCTGGTCTATGTAGTGAGTTCGAGGCCTGCTGGGACTACGAGGGGGGGTGGGTAGCTTAAAAACTAAATAAGCAAAGCATACTTGAACACATACACTGCGATATTACTGAAAAATCAGTGGAAGTCTTTAAAAACGAATTTGTGTTAATACTACAATTTAATAATTTTCCAATGACTTTATCTTTAAAGCTCTTTTCCTCTCATACCATTTCATCACATAGATCCTTCACTTTCAGGATCGTGTACATTGCCTTTGAACCAACACATACCACTAAGTAGATGATGGAGTTCTGGAAGGAGCTTTGGGTGCAGAGAAGGTTGCAAGGAGAGGCAGAGCTTGAGGACTGATCCTAGCAGGGATGTGCTTCGGAAGGCCCTTGCTCCTCCCCTTTGTTCTGTCAGAGAGGCCCGGTGGCAGTAGGAAAAGTTTGTTGTGCAGTTGGGAGTTCCTTGAGCCCCTTCTGGCCCTGTGTGGAGAGCTCTTGTGTAGCCTGCAGGAGAGAGGTCTTTTGCTGGACAGCTCTCTCAAGAGGCGAACAGATGGGCTGTGGGAAGCAGCCTGAGACTGGGCGGAAGCCTGCACATGTCTGGTTCAGAGCAGCTTTTGTTTCCTGGGAGCAGCAGCCCATGTTTACTTCCTCTGGTACCCCCTCAACACAGATATTACTGATGCCCTGAGAGGAAGCCACTCTAAAGACCCGTGTGGGGCCCATTAGCGCCTCAGCAGCAGCTCCCGGCGAGCCCAGGAACAGCAAGACATCATTTCAGGACTCCAGGCTGTACCCGCAGCGTGAGAGCCGTTTTAACGTAGACTCTGCCTCCTCATGCTTCATTGTATTTAGAACCGGGTGTTTTTCTGCCATTATTTGGTGATTTTCTTGCAAAAGAAGCCATTTTATGAAAAACGCCTGATTATTGCTGCCAGAAAAATTATAACCAACAATTTGCTGTAAATGACATAGTCTTAAAAGTGTTATTCAGACAAATGCAAATAATTTCAACAATTATTCTGCATTTAATCACCACAAAATCGGGCCCTCCCCAAGTCCCTTCTCTACAAAGTATGCAATAACGGAGCGTTTTAGTGACTTGGTCACCAAACAGAGTCTCAGAGGGACAGTCTTTACCCTTTTCGTCCATTTCATAAGAGGTCTGATCCATGTCAGCAGAAACCAGTTGAACCTGGGTAAATCTTTAGGCTATCTAGTCAGAGCAGGTGATCAAGGCAGACCACACATTCTCTTCCAAGGATGAGGCTTTGGGAGTCAACCTTGGAAATGCTGTGAGCCTGGAGTGAGGAAGACTAGCTCAGAGGAAGGCTGCCTTAGGGGTCCTTGAGAGCTAACACCTCCCTTTGTAAAGATGAAAGATTCAACCACTAATGAAACTAAAAAAAATTTTGAGATGGGATCTCACTATGTTGCTCAGGCTGGCTTAGAACTCCAGGACCCCAGTGATTCTCTTGCCTCAGCCTCCTGAGTAGCAGGAAATGTACAACACTGGAGATAGCTATGAAACCTTTCGATGAATGCAGGGCTTTAGGGCTGGAGAGATGACTCAGTGGTTAAGAGCACTGGCTGCCCTTACAGAGGACCCAGGTTTGATTCCCAGAACCCACACAGTAGCTAACAACCCTTGGTAACTGCAGTTCCGGGGAAATCCAAGTCCCTCTTCTGGCCTCCATGAGCATTGCGTGACACAGGTGCACTTACACATCTGCAGGCATAACACTCATACACTAAATAAATAAATAAATAAATAAATAAATAAATAAATAAAACAAAAAATCAGGGCTTACATCGACTGAGTAGGTTATATTTTGCTCACTCAGAGGCTGCTTGGTGAGTTCAAGTGAATCTTGTGCTTACTGGGGTTTGTGGCATCAACAACTTTCTGAAAGGGCTAAATGTGGATGTTTCTGATCTGCTTGTATTCTTAGTAAAAAATAAATTTAAGCCTTCTGAGGAACTCAGCTCAGGCTCTCCCTATCACTGTCATCATAGCAAAGTACTAAGATGCAGGCAATGTCTTTCCCTGTTAGTCTGCAGCAGCCACAGACTCTGTCAGACGCCTAGGAAGATTTTGCTATTATAAAGCAAAGATGGAGTCTATTAAAGGGGACTCTTTTTCCTTCTGCTTGTCCCCAGGGGAAATGGTAGTCTTTGATAACAAAAACACCAGCTGGAACAAACAAAAATGCTTGCTGGTATCACTTGCAGTCTGTAAAATATCTGAATTGCTAAAATGGGAATGTTAGCTCTCTTCTGCCTTTCAGAGAGGTAATCCTGTTCACATCATTTATTGAACATCTACTAAGCCAGGCATTATGACTGACACTTTCCATGGGCCAGGTATGGGCTGTAGGTGTTTGTTTTGGATGGTGAGGACTCTTTCTCACTTCTGTCTCCTGGGTCCAATGCCAGGGTATGCTTCTATGTGTGGCTAAATGGGACTTGGATTTCTGCATGTACACTCACCTCTGTATAGTGGGTATAAAACTTCTCTGTCAGCAAAAGGTTAGCTTGCTTCCTATTAGTTCTCTTCCCAAGGATGGTGTATGTACCACTTGCATTAAAATCACCAGCTTGTCAAATATGTATCGACCGACTTACAGCTCTGGGAGCAGAGCCTTGGGATCTACAGTTTTGGGAAGTACTGAAGTAAGTTGTATGTACTTTGAAGTTTGAGAACTAATGGCTTAACCTTTAAATCCCTTGGCCTGAAGTTGGTACCTCTTCCTGGTGGGGTCCAGGCCCCCCGATAGGGCTTCCTCTTCAGAGCTCTAGTACCGTGTGCTCTTCTTTTAGCTCTTCATTCTGTGTCTCCTTTTTTATTTTCTTTTTTTTTGTACCAATTTCTGCTTATCTTCCTACACCTGCTCATATATCAGTGTCCTTGTGACGTTTTCCCCGAGCCTGGTAGGATGGGTTCCTTCATCCATCTTGTCTTCTTCTGTGGCATTTTCAGGCTGTGAGTTCCTTGAATCAGGGACTGAATTTTGCTCTACTGAACATGGCACCTCAGATTCCATCATGGTAGAATCTGCTAGTATGAATATATTGGAAATATTTGTAAATTGCCAATGTAACTATTTTTTTTTTTTAGCAAAAAAGGGAATTGTTTTTTTAGTTGAGTACTTACTCCACCTGGTTTCTGAGTAAAAGGACATGGTGAGGTTTCTAGAGGATTCACGGAAAGGGGGAGCTCCACAATAAGGCTGTGTACACAGAGCCAACTCCTTCTCTTCCATTTGGAATTCGCAATCACAATAATCACCCTGACTATTCTTGGGTAGTCAGGACTTTGAGAGGAAGCATTAAATGAGAACTAACTGAACAAATTGGAACTGTTAGAGCAAAATGTAAGTATAAATTAAAAATCTTAGTGCAAGTCAGAGAACAAAAGGAAGGGTACATTTTAGATCCTACTGTAAAGAAGGTGCTTGTGTTCGTGTCCTGCGTCACACCATATCCCGAACATGATGGCTTTTATTTATTGCATTCATGAGTGTTTAGAGTCAATCTCAAGTGCCAGTTTGTTTTCCTGTTTGTAGAACAGGGATCTACAGATGTGCCTCAAGGGATCCTTGGAGGTCTTGATGTTATCTGCCAAGTTCGAAACAAGTTTATATACATTTTTCTCAGAAGATGACAATCATTTTCATTTATTTTAAAAGGATTGATGACCCTGAAAATCTAGTCATGTTCTAGGATTTTCCAATGGTGAAGTCCCGTTCTTCAGCAGTCAAAAGGAAAATGGGTTTTCAGAACCAACTTCCAATTATTATTGCTATTTGCTCCTTTATTCACTGTGTGACACCAGGCAAATAACTTATCTTGTCTGAGCTTTAGTATCTCTGACTGTAAAATGGGATGATAATGCTAGGTACTTCACAGAATGGTCATGAGAATTAAGTAAGCCCTTATGGGAATGCCAGAATGGTGCCTGTGACATAGTACATTGTCAATAAACATTAGCTGTTTCATGTTATTGTTATTGGTTTTATGATTTTGTTATTACCATCTGGTGAGTTTTGAGTCTATGACAGACCTCTGCATACCTTCCCCCTTGCCTCTTGCAAATGTCTATTTTTTGTATCCCCCAGTGTCCTGCCCTTTCATTCAGTCTGTTAGCCTGAAGACAGTCCTGTCTCTTGCATTGAAATATCTACGGTGCCCTTGTATGAACAAGATTCTTTAGTAGGCAGTAATATTCAGATATATTCTTCTTTTCTTTCTTACTCCTAATCAATGACGCCTTCTGTTCTTCAGGGATGTGCTCTGCATAGATAATATTTTGCATAATTTTGCATAATTCTATTTTGCTGCATAACAGTATGTCAATTCATTTCTCCCTTTCTGTGCCTCGGAAAGAAAGTCATCTGGAATGTCTGGCAATCTCACAAGTGTTTCCTCGTTAACGTTACATCTTGGAAAGATTCCCCAGAGGTATGTTAATAGGCAACAAGCAAAACAACAATAATGAAAATCAATGGAGAAAAAAAATATACACTTCTGCAAAGCAGATTTGTAGCTTTCAGTGCTTCCTAGTCACTCTGCTGCTCAGCCTCTGAGCTGTTAATTGCATGTAATTATGAAGTGCTGAACTATGAATGGTCCTGACGTGATGCTTGGAACATACATCCAGGCTGTATTCAAATGTTGCATTGATCTGTGAAGAGATATACGCTGCTTATAATCTTGGTGAGTTATTTACCTCATAGTTCCATGAGTCTTCAGATAATATTTTTTGTTGTAGAGAAACTTCAAGAAAAATGATCCAGACTACAGCATTTTCTACATTAGAAGTATCGGGAGAACTGAATAAAAATACTATCTGTTTTCATTAGCTCATGTCTCAGGACAGAGGATTTTCTTTTTGATAATTTGGATCTAAATCTTACTGTGAATGTTATGCAAACACCCTTAAAGCAAATAGAGACAAAACCTGGATGCTGTAAGAACAGGACGAGCCAACAGCTCTGTGAATGAGAGACTGCGAAGTTCAGAGGAAGAGCGGAAGTGTGCGTGCGTGTGCGTGTGCGTGTGCGCGTCACAATGTGTTGTGGTAGAGGTCAGGAGACAACTTTGTGGAGTCGGTTGTCTCCCTCTCTCTTTATATGAATTGAACTTGGGTCCTTAGGCTTGTGTGGCAAGTGATTTACCTGCTAAGCCATCTCAGTGGTCCAGGAGAAGACATTTTGAATTGCCCTTTAACAGTGTCATGACAGGCTGGTGAGATGGCCCAATGGGCAAAGGTTGCCACTGTGTTCCATCCCAGGATCCACATGGTGGAAAGAGAAAACAGGTTCTCACAATTTGTCTTCTTACCTCTGAATGTGCGCTGTGGCAAGCACATGCCCCGCCCCCCATCCCAAATAAATAAATGTGTAATAAAAAAATAAAGAAATAAAAGCATCACCACTAGCTTTTGTAGTAGAGAGGTTTTGAAACTGCTTGATGGATTCTCTTACACTGCAGGTACCCTTGAAAGTGATTTAGAGCAAGTAAGTCAAGATTCTAGAAAAATGATAATTATTGTCAGTTTCCTTTACCTGTTGTTTATTCTACTTTCTAAGCCTGGAAAATGAGAATTCTTTAGACTGACTCACCATAAAGAACAGTATTAATCATAAGATGACTATAGAGGTATCTAGTAGAACTGGGCTCTTAGGCTTATTAGTTTCTAGAGTCAGAAGTTCAAGGTCTACCACTTACTAGCTACACAGGTTTGTAGTCTTGGTTAAGCTTCAGTTGGCTCAATCTATACAATAAATAGGACAGCAACAGTTTTATTTTTCCTGCCTCACTGTAGTATTTAGACTTAGGTAAGCTCAATGGACAAGATGGAGGAGGAGGAGAAGGAGGAGGAGAAGGAGGAGGAGGGGGAAGGCACACTGCTTGTTGGTTTGAGGCTGATGCAATTGCAGAGCTGTATTACTACAAGACATGGTGCAACCAGTAGCGACGAACCCAGAAGAGATCAACGTGGCCAACCATAACGAACACTCACTGTCCTTTGCTTTGTTATAACGTCATCTTCACATCATTTACCCTTGTGGACCTGGGTGTTCCCCTCACATTTCTGATGGCATGATCTCAAAAACCCCACATAAGGACCAAAAAACGGGTTATTAACCTTATTCTGAAAAAGAAATTCCAATCCATTTCTGGAATTTCTCACATTTTTCCATACCCTAATTGATGAATAATCCTCCCCTATTTTAAAGTTCGCTTCTAAAATGAGCTATTCAGAATTCTGTGCAGATCAACTCCGTTTTGAAAACCCATGACCCTTTCAGGATGTACTTTCATTCTAAAAAAAACTTTGAATTCCAGTTCTTTGTCTCATCATAGATTCTTTCTTTGATGGTGACAAGAACTTAGAAAAACTGGTAGATGTCCCAATTTCCTGTCCCTGGGACTTTTTTTCCCAGGCCCTCATCACCAGCAATAAGAAGGCCAAATAAGATATTTCTCTCAAAAGTAGTTTGTGGACTGGTGTTACATAATTGTAAGGTATTACCATAGAACTCCACCCCCTCTCTCAGCTGTGTGAATTCTCATCTTACTGATGCAACAACTGACTTTTTTTGTGGCCAGAAATTGTATTAGTTAACATATATATATATATATACACACATATATATGTATATATAGTATAAGTTGATTCTTAAGTTGATTCTTGGAATGATTCTATCAGGCAGGTACCATGACTTTCCTCTTTTACAAGTAAAATTAGGCTCAGCAATGCTGGGTTTTGGGGGAGGGAGAAGAAAAAGTGGGGTTTGAGAGAAAGATCCTGAGTTGATCCAGCTTTAAGGTAAGAGATTAATGCCACAGAAGGCAGCACAGTAGAGGTCTGAAGTAAGAGACTTTATTTCTGCCAGACAAACAACTCCTCCTCCTCCTCCTCCTCCACTTGTTAAAGCTACATCTAGAAAAGAGGATGTAGTTGGAAGGAGGAACAATAAATCTATGTGCATGAGTGAATGAATTACTGGGAGATCCCTGCTTAATGGAAACCATATTGCTTCACGGTTAGAGTTACCAGTCACCATTCTTATAAGATCTCTATTTTCAGTTTAATTATCCTTCATAAAACAGACTGCAAGCCACATGCTTTGGTAAAGAAGATATACTTTAGCACTAAGTCTCAGGTAATCATCGGAGGAGCCTGTGAAACAAGCAGATTCTAGACCCAGTTCTCTGCAGTTCTAAGTTAGGACATCTCAGAAGGGTCTCAGAATCTGCCTTTGAAGATGCTTCCTTGGGAATTCTTGAAGCACATCAGGTGGTAAGGAACCATGTTTGGGACCAAGAGTCTGTCTGTTTGGGTTCTGGGAGCAGACCCTGTTCATGTGCTCAAAGCTCTTCACTATTTCCAGTTACATTAAGCAAAAGGTGATGAGTCTTTCTAGGACATGCAGGTGACTCAGGTGTGGCCAATGCCTTATCAAATCAATGCTAGTGCCAGTCCTGCAGGAAGGCAAGTGATCATTTGTTAAATAATTAAAAGTTTGATATGTTTGAATTTGTGAGCCTCAAAACTGTGTTAAAAAAGTTCACAGTTGTTTTAAGAATCTTTGACGAGGATGAATCATAAAGGGCACCATTAAGGGGAGTTTTGAGAATTCTTTTATGAGCAAAGGACATAAATAGAGACCAGAAAAGAAGAAATACTTATGAGTATATTGCCTGCATGTGTGTGAGTGAACCTGTGTCTTGCATGCCTGAGGAGGTCAAAAGAAGGTATCAGGTCCCTTAGAATTGGATGTGGATGCTGGGAATCAACCCCAGTCCTCTCTAAGAGCAGTCAGTGCTCTTAACTGCCGAGCCATTTCTCTAGCCCCATAACCAACATTTAAAATATATTTTACTTATGTGTATGAGTATATTGCTTTCATGTATGTAAGTGTACCTGGGTTGTGCAATGCCTGCAGAGGACAGAGGAGGGTGCTGGATACCCTGAAACTAAGTTACAGATGGTTGTTAGCTGCCATGTGGGTGCTGGGAACGGAAGGAACCTGGGGTCTTCTGCAAGAACACCCAGTACTCTTAACTGCTGAGCCATCTCTCTAGCCCCCTAACATTTTTTATGTAACAAATGAGCAAATATTTTGAAAAAGAATTATTAAAGCTGTAGGTGCTAAGAGCATAGACACATTTTAAAACATGCTAGTTGAATTTAAAATGAACTGATTTTCACAATGTCCTTATTAGACCCTTTCATCAGCAATAGGAAGGCCACATAAGCTACCTCCATGAGAGTGGTTTATAGTCTGGTGTTACATAGTTAGTAGTTAAGAGCTGTTACCATAGACATGTATCTCCCCCCACTCAGCCACATACATTTTCCTATTATTCAAATTTTTGAGATAAGGAAACTGAGGCACAGAGGTGACAAAGCACTTCTTTATGTACTCCTGATGGGAGAAAGACTTGATATTCCTATGGAATCTGGTAGTATGCTTAAGAGCTTGGAAACCTTTCCCCAATTTGTTCTAGGAATTTATTCTATGAAAACAATTACACAAAAAATTTATAAGGATGGTCTGGTAACATTCTGTATAATATGAAAATGGGAACCTTCTAACTCTTCAGCAAAAGAGAAATTACTAAATAATGGTAGCTTGTCCTTTTGAGGGAACACAGACAACCATTGAAATCATGGTCTAAAAATTATTTTGCAGATGCTCCTGTCCCCTGAACCTACTTGCTGTCAGCCATGGTCCACTCCACTGTGCTCTTCAACACTGTGGTCAATGGTGTGTCCTTGGGTTGTGTCTTCTTTGAGCTATTTGCAGACAAAGTTCCAAAGACAGCAGAAAACATTCATACTCTGAACACTGGAGTTAAAAGATTTGTTTACAAGGGTACTTCCTTTCACAGAATTATCACAGAATTAATTTTCTAGGGTGATGCCTTCACATATCATAATGGCACTTGGGGGCATGTCCATCAACAGTATGAAAACTTCATTCTGGAACATACAGATCCTGGTATCTTGTCCATGGCAAATGCTGAGCAAACACAAATGATTCCCAGTTTTTCACCTGAACTGCCAAGACTGAGTAGTTGAATGGCAAACATGTGGTCATTGGGAAGGTGAAAGGAGGCATGCACATTGTGGAAATCATAGAGGCTTTGGGTCCAGGAACAACAAGAACAGGGAGATCGCCATTGCCAACTGTGGACAGCTTTAATACTGTTGACTTGCGTGCATCTTAACCACCAGACCTTTCCTTCTGTAGCTCAGAAGAGCACCCTCTGCCTCATCTGCTTGCAATACCCCATAATCTTTGTGCTCTAGCAGCAGTTTTTTCATAGTCTCCTTATTCCCCTCCGAGTCTAGCTGGACTGCAGAGTTAAGTTTATGATTATGAATAAAACCTAAATAAGAAAAAATTATTTAAAGCCACAAGAATATGTTCATAATAGAATCAATTTTAAAAGTCTTAAACCCCAGTGTATGGCTACTTCAGTACTGTAAAATGTTAATATAAAACATGCCTGGTTGTCATTCTAAGACTTTCATAGGCCATAGGCACTTTTTGTATCATATCAACTCATGCATACGTCCATCATTTTGTTATTTGCTCATGACATTAATCATTACTTAGTGTTCTCAAGTTAAGCACAGTAACTTTGGGAACTGACTGGATCTTCTCTTGTCCATCTTTACTGCTGGGGGATGGCCGAGGGCCAGTTGTCCCTCTTTAGATGGGTCACCTGGCTGGCCTTTGTCCTAAGCTGAAGGCATAGGGACAGGCTGCCTTCTTATAGTGGTGGCATGTTTGTGCTTGCTCATCTTGGCTTTGAGTTTGATGAGGAAGACTGGGTAGGAAGGAGGCTTATTTGGTCCTGGGCCTATGCCTGCTGTGCCTGCTACCCTTTCACTGAGTAGTAAAAAGTATAAAGATGACTTAGCTGTAAGAACAAACTGAGGATCAGAGTGGATGGTGATGGACATAAGACCACATTCCGGCACACCTGGGATCATCCCACACACAGTCTGGGATGAACTTTTGATTCTCAGACTAGAATACTTTGAATGAGATTAGGTGGCTTTCCTTGTCTCAAGACAAGGAGCTTAGTGCTCTTCTCTGGACAAAGCACGGCTATTTGTCTAGGGAGATGCCCAAGGCACAGAATGATATATGTGCTCTTTGGAAGTAGAAGGCAGGAGAACATTCAGTTCAAGGTTGGCATTCAATGCAAAGTGCAGGTTTGGATTACTCAGAGGTGCCCTTTATGAGCTTCAAGATATAATGAAGGAGACATGGACAGAAAACTCATATTTTCATGTCTTGAAGACCTTGCCTTTAGTCCCAATTTCTGCTTTACCAATGAGGTGGATGTGAACTAGACAGATATCATCCCTCTTTCCAAAGATATGTTTCCTCTTTGTTAAGATGTGCTTTATAATACTTAGGTTAATGTGTTTTTGGGTTTCCTAATAAAACAACAACCACTTATATAGTCCTTCTTATGTACAAGGCACTATTTTAAGTACTTTATATTAACTAATTAAATCATCACAGCGATCTTTGTAGAACCATCATTACTGTTACTTCCATTTACAGATGAGGAAATGGAGGCACATTTACATCAACTGTCCAGGATTAAACCTATAACAAGTAGTAGTGCTTGATCTCAGTCCAGGTAGTCTGGTTCAGAATTGTATTTAATATATGTTTAGTTTTATTTTATGCTTATGAGTGCTTTGCCTGCATGGAATATCAGTGCACACAGAGGCCAGAAGAGTACTTCATGTCCCTTGGGACAGGTATTACAAGTATTACAGATGGCTGTTAGCCACCATGTGGGTGCTGGGAACCAAACCTAGGTCCTCTGCCAGAGCAGCCAGTGCTTTTCATTACTGAGCCATTTCTCCAAGCCCCCAGAATTATATTTAAATTATAACACTGCTGTTTGAATCAAGTTAGATGATGTGGGTGGTCTAGTTTAGGCATTTTCAGTGAGGGTGATCTTGTCTTGAAGGATGTGAAAACAGGTTGCTGGGAGGCAAAAAAGTGTATTAAATGTATGGACAAACTGCAGATATTCATATGGTTATAAAAACAGATATACAGTAAATCTGTGGTACTTAAACTTGGTCGGGGAGGGGATCGGTTGGAAATAATGAAAAGAAACAAGAAATACTGATGTAGAGCAATGCTGGGCATGTAGCAGGCACCTGGAGGATCCTTTCCTCTTCCCATGCTATTTGGTGTGAGAAGTAGAAGGTGAGTTGGTGGTATTCCTGTCCTGAGGAAATTTTAGTCTGACTGAGAGGCAGAGGGCTGATGCAACTCCTGGGCCTGGATCTGGGCAGGCAGCAAGGTTGGGAGCAAGGAGTTGCAGCACTCAGACGCTGTTCTGCGTGCCAGAGTTAGCTCAGTTAGTAAGCAGAATTGCTGAAAAAAATTATGCAAAATTTCAGTGTCACAATCAGTCTGCTATTCAAGAATAGATGAATATTCAAACCTAACAAATACATGGGGTAAATAATTTCTTCTGTAAGTGTTATACATCTCTTGGGTCCCAGGAATAAATGTGAACCAAGTACAGCCTTATAGGGTATGGAAGAAATACCCTAGACAAATTCCTATGGATGACTGAAGAAGAAATTATTTTATTTATATATACTTGTGGCTCTTTGTTGACCTAACATATAAAATCTCATCCTTTTTTTTTTGGTATTTTCTGAAACAGGGTCTCCCTGTAGCCCCGGTTGGCCTGGAACTCACTATGTAGACCAGGCTGGCCTTGAATTCACAGAAATCCACCAGCCTCTGCTTCCCTAGTGCTGGGATTAAAGGCATGTGCTGCCATGCCCGGCTATAAAATCTTATCTTTAAAAGAAAATATTAATACTGAAGTAGCATAGTAAAGCATCTCTGGCTTTCTCTTCTGTTTGTAATAACGCTGTTTATTTTTGTATCTATGGGGGTTATTTATATGTATTCATGTGTGTGTGTGTGTGTGTGAGCATATGTACTTGGTGTGAGTGCATGTAGATGCCAGAGGTAGATGTCAGGTGTCTTCCTTCATCACTTTCCATCTTATTTTCTTGAGATATAGTCTCTCACAGAATCTGGAGATAATCAATTTGGCTAGTTGGCTGGCCAGTGAGCTCCAGGGATCGTTCTGTCACTGTCCTGCTTCCCAGCACTGGGGTTACAGATGTGCACCTCCATGTCTGGATTTTGCCTAGATGCTGGGGATGGAACTCAGGTCTTCCTGCTTGCATGGCAGGCATTTTATTGACTAAATCACTGATGATCCCAGCGCTACAATAACATTTTAAGAATTATTTTATGCCATATGTAGAATTACATATTCCATTTTTGCCTGTCTGGACATATTAATCCTCTGAATGTTCTGTGGTCTGGATCATTTTCATGAATATACCTCTTGTTATAATTGAGAAGCATTATAGTGCAAAACGACAAACTTCTTCAATGATGTTTTGTGTGGAGTTTGCAGAGTTCTTCGTAGGTATCAGATTTACTTATTTTATACTTCTTTTGATTCTGTTAATGAACTTCTTGAGCCAAGTGCTTCTCTTAGCAGGTATCTGTGAAATCTCATGATGCTTGTTAGGAAGCTAAAAAGAATATTTTGGTGGTAAATAGCTTTCTTACTCAATTTTGTTAGAGGAATCGTTAAGCCTTTTTGTGTGTGTGTACAAAATGAGTCTTCATTTAGAGTCGGGGAGACAGAGGTGCTCTTTAACTCCTTGTCTCTTGAAGTGCTGAGGACTGGAAGAAACTCAAGAGAATCAGTTATTTTCAAAAAGGGCAATCTAGGTACAGTCACCATGACAGACATAATCTTCTTCTCCCCTAGGTCTAAGCAGATGCCTGGCAAAGTTGCTCTGAGGTTTGGGGCGCAGTGTACAGGAACAATAAGAGAGAAAGAAAGAAGACCATACCAGAACTCAGATGGGATGGCATTTTATTCAAGCAAGGAAGTGACAGATGACTTTCTACATGATGGAAGCTACTTCACTGTGTATGGGGAGAGTTAGTGATCATATAGTGGCTTGGGCATGAAGAAGCAGATGTAGCTGTGGCGTCTATGTATCTCGTTGTCTGGAGGCACTAGTTTAAGCAGGATGAGCTATCTTGAGCCACAGCTGGTTTCCAACAGTCCCGGAGTAGATAAGGGTCAGCAGCAGTTTTGGAGGTAGGTAAGATTAGCTGAAGTTTCTAGCTTTCTGCAACTGGAGCATTCTATTAGTTGCGAATGTGATTTCCACCTTCCCAGGCTTATTTCTCTTGGCTGTCCCAGGTGGCCCACTCTAGTCTTGATCTCTTTGGCACCACAGTCTCCAAGATCATGCCTTCGTCCTCCCTTGGGTTTGTTGTGTCTAGAGGAGAGGGGAGATTGGAGAGAACAGGGACTATACTGTCTGGGAAACTTCTCTTTTAGATCATGTCCTCTAGGTGGGAATTCCAAGACAAGAGCCAAAGAGAAAATGACTAAAGGCTGAGGAAGGCTTCCTCGCCCAATTTGTTCTGGATTTTTGTGGGTTCATATGCAAGTTTTGATGGCTCTCTGTGAGCTCGTGAGGGGAGCAAAAACGCCTAATGTTAATGTGGCCAAGGCTCGCTCTGACCCAACAGAAGACAATGCTGGTTTCCTATCAACTCCCAATCTCCATTTATGTGCCAACTGTGGAGTTCACCTGTCAGGTCTCTGGCTGTAAGAAACATACTTGGCAAGGTTGCCAGTTCCTAAGCTCGGCAGTCCAACATACTTCTGCCAAGGCTCTGTATCCCAGAAGCTGCTCCCTACAAAGGACTCAGCGGGGGTGGGGCACTAAGGCAGACTTGATTCCGGGAGACACAGGTCTTCTTTGATGGTGACTTGGGCTCAAGGATTCCCTGGAGGTCTGCGGGCCACAGTTGCCCTGTAGTGGAAGGTGTTTCTGGCCAGTCTTCTTCCTCTTCTTCCTTGTCTCTTGCACTGGGAATCAGATCTTCATCTTACTCTGCCGGCTTTCTAGGTCTCTCCTGTCTCACTCTTCCAAGAACGTCCTTTCATCAGTTTATAGCATGTATGCTGTGTTGGCTGTGCCCACACTCTCAAGATGTCCCACCGCCCACTCATCTCCCACCTGCTGTCCTCTGCCCATTCTCCCTTTCTGTCTACCCCTTAAAGCTTCCCCTTGGGGAAGATGGTCTGAGATCAGTTCTCTGGTTTTTTTTTTTTTTTTTTTGTCTTCTAGTCATATTTGCACGATCAAAATATAATTGTGGAGAAAAGGTCTCTGTTTTTGATAAACAGAAAATTCTCAAAAAGCCTCTTAGGTGCCCAAGAAACCAGGTCTGGCAAGTGCCTGACTAAATGTGTCGATATAGAAGGCTGGCCCTGAAGGGAGTGCCTCTCATTGGCTATTTGTGGTTGGGTTTCTTTTTTTGGGAGGGGGTTATTGGTTTTTTTTGGGACAGAGTCTTTTTATTTTTTGAAAGTCTTTAAATTTTTATTTTATGTGTATGAGTATTTTGCTTGCATGTATGTAAGTGGCAAGCCCACAGAGGCCAGAACAAGATGTCGGATTCCTTAGAAATGGAGTTACGGACAATTGTTAGCTGCCATGTTGCTGCTGGGAATGAAATCCGGATCCTCTTCAAGAGCAGCCAGTGCTCCTAACTGCTGAGCCATCTCTCCAGCTCCTAGAGGCAGGGTCTTAACACATAGCCCAGGCTTTCCTGGAACTCACTATGTAGTCCAGGCTATACATTGCAGTGATTCTCTTGCCTCTGTTTTCCAAGGGCTGTGATTCCAGGCATGTACCACCATTCCTAGCCTGTCCAGGGTTTTTAAGAGTTTGCCCTTTTCAAAAGAGTTATGAGAAACCATTAGTGTTCTTTGTGGCTGAGTCCCAGTCTCTTTTAGGCCAGAGTTTGGGGAATTCTTTTATCTCCACTCAGGTCTGGAATCACCACAGGTGGTACTAACCACACTCTAAGTTCTCCAATTGTAGTCTGCCCTTCTAGACTCCAGATGGATTCTCAGTCCTTGTTCAGATAAGGAAATACTTGCTCTGAAAAACAGTAAGTAGGTGACTACAGGGAAGCCTAGGAACAGGGTGGGTTGTCCCTTAGTTCCTGGGGGGCTGCTGAGACTCAGCTTTTCAATGGCCATTTAGCCATGCAATTATGATGAAATCAGTGGCAGCTAATGTCTCTGAAGGTCGTAGGCTAGGCACTGCTTACTGCCTCATTTAAACCTTGGGCATGAAGGACCTGGGAACCTGAAGCTTACAGAGATTTAGTGGCTTGCTAAGAGTCACAAACCTGAGAAATGGCCAAGCCAGGATTCAAAGTCAGGCTGTCACATTGCTTCTTAGGGTGCCGAGCCTCTCCCTTGAAGCCCAACCGCAGCAGGCTACAAAGCACAGGGTTCTTCGACCCGTGTTGCCGCTTCTTTCCTCCCTTCCCTTCCTCCTTTTCCTTTCTACTTTATTTTCATTTTATCTTTGGTGTCTGAATGGGTAATGTCCAAACCCAGAGACTCCCACAGTTCCTCAGTGTCCAGGCTTGGTAGTTAAACTGGAACCGAAGCCCTCAAGTCTTTGCCAGTTGGATTGTAGGGACTGGTGACCTGGAGAGAAGTTCTGGTTAGGTCCTAAATGCCGGCCTCTTGACAGAGGACAAAAGGGTGTTGACTTGTGTAATCTTTCAGAGAGAAGTGCAGAAGAGCAGGGAGGCAGGCAATTTCTCTTTAAGAAAGAAACATCCATAAAGGATCAGTCAGATGAAGAAAGAGCTGGTCAGTGCCTGAGTTAGGACCCCGGGTGCAATTTTCGAAATAGCCGTAGTTCCTCTGTGCCATCCCCAGGCATGGGCATTCTGTTGGCACTTTCATTCCCTTCCTATTCATGGGTCTTGGATGTAGATCTGTGTTGTTAATGATGAACCAGGGAGACATACATTGGGAATAAGCAAGTGCCGGGAATATTTATGTGTAAAAAAACTTAGTTTTGTGCTGCCAATAAAATTGGCTGACAGTTTTCTTCCAAGAGTTTGCTTCTTTGCCTATTTGAAAATGTTGCTGTGTTTCTGTTTCAGTTGCACTTAGAAGGCAACAAACAGGACAAAGCATGAACATGGCTCAGTGTCAGATTTCGAAGACACCTGTGATAATGGCATGCCTTGCTACTAAGAGACAAAGTTCTTTGTAGAATGATGAATGAGTGGGTGGGGAAAACCTGTTTTCTCTAAATGAGCTTAGTTGTTAGTCTGAATGAAAGTTCCTGTTCCCAAACTTTCCTTCTGGGTCCATGAAAGTCACTGAAAAAGCATGACTTGTCAGAATTGATGCTGTGTGTACATTCGTGAGCCACGTCTACAGGGCTGTCAAAGGGTAGTTACCCAATACATTTTTCTTGATAATGGTCAATTTATTAGTTATCTATTGTATAACAAATTACTTCCAGCTCTGTGGCTTAACTGCTATGACATTTATCTGACAGAGTTCTGTGGGCCAGGGATTGAGGAGAGGTTTTGCTGGGTGTTTTTTTTTTTTTTTTTTGGCCTCAGGGACTTTCCTACAGTTCCATTGGAACTAGCTTGAATGTACTCATAGGGTTTCTTATCCACATGACTGGCAATTTTACGAAGCTGAAGAAGACTTAAAGCCAGGAATGAAGGGGTAGGACTAGAGAGATGGCTCAGCGGTTAAGAACACTGGCTGTTCTTGCAGAAGACCTGGGTTCTAATCCCAGCAACCACATGGCAGTTAGCTGTCTGTAACTCCAGTTCTGGGGGATCTGACACCCAATTCTGACTCTGTGGGCACTGCACAACAGGGATGCACTTACACACATGCAGGCATAACACTCATACACATAAAATAAAAATAAAATAAATAAATAAATACAAATTTAAAAAAGAAGTCAGGAATGGTGGCACATGAGACAGAGGGAAGCAGATCTGTGTGAGATGGAGGCCAGTCTTATCTACAGAGTGAGTTCCAGGCAAGCTGGAGTTACAGGGAAACCCTGTTTCAACCATTATGCTGCCCCCTCCAAAAAAAGCAAAGAAGAAAACTTTATTACTTAAATTGGGGTGAGGTGTTGTTATAAGCTAACGATTGATTTCCCCCAAAGAAAATAACCCAAGAGAGAGTAAGATGACAGTAACAGTGTATGTCCCAACAGTCTTCAGAGGCCGCCTTCCATCATTTCTGCCATAGTGTATTTGTTCAGAAGACAGCATGGTGATGGTTCATCTTCATTGTCAGCGTGACAGGTTTATGATTACCTAAGAGACACAGCTCTGGGCATGTCTATGAGGTGTTTCCAGAGAGGTTTAACTTGAGGGAAGATATAGTCTGAATATGGCTAGACTCTCCCATAAGCTATCCCAGACTAAATAAACAGGAGGAAGCGAGCTGAGCACTAGCATTCACTGCTCTCTGTTTCCTGATTGTGAGCACGATATGATCAGCTGCCTCACACTTCTGTTGCCATAGCTAGAGCTCTCTGTCATTCTTTACCTAAAGGACAACTCTCCCAAACTGTGAGCCAACAACAGACCCTTCTTTCCTCAAGTTGCTTTTGCCAGGTATTTTTTCACAGCTATGAGAAAAGTAACTTATCAGTTACTGAATATAGTCCTTTCTCAAGGGAGAGGAACTGAGCTCCACCAAAGACAAGCATAGCAGGTGATTTGTGGACACATCTGAAAACAAACACAGTGAACTCCAATTGTGTGAAAGAGATACTTTGAGATAAATTCTTCCCAAAAGCAACTGCTTTCACCCAAGGATGAGGGTGTCTCTGACATTGATCTAGAAAGAGTCTTACTATCATTGAATATGACAATATGAAAAATGAAGGAAAATTATTTTCTCAGAAATAGATGAGAAGAGTAACTTCTAAAAAAATTTGAAAATCTAATTGACATAGCAATTGCATATATCTATAAGCTACAGTGTAGCATTTAAATATACATAAATATAATGATCAGATCAGGATGATTTTCAGATTCATCACTTCCAAAGCATCATTTCTATTAGCTGTTTTGAATTAGTCACTTATTGTTGTTACTATAGTAACCCTACTTTGCTATTGATGATGTCCCTCCTGTGCTCATTAACCATCTTCTCTTCTTCCTTTCTTTCCCCAACCACCTTTCCAGATTTGGGCAACCACTTTTTTATAGAGAAGTTTTCTGGTTAGGTTCCCTCTTCCAGTGTTGGATGATGGTTAATTTAGTGCATTCAGCCTGCTATGACAAATTGTCATAAATGGGGTGGCTTATAAACATCAGAAATTTATTTTTCACATTCATGCAAAATAGATAGAACCAGGATCAAGGTACCAGCAGGTAGAGTGTTTGATTGTAGTTGGCTTCCCGGTTCATACAAAGCATCTCTAGCTCTGTCTTCACATGAGGAAAGAAATAAGCTAGTTCTTTGGGGTCTCTTTTGTAAGGGCATTAATACCAATGATGTGAACTCTGCCTATAAGACCTGATTGCCTCCAAAAACCTTAACTCATAATACCATCACATTGCGGGGGAGTAGGGGCAGGATTTTAAAATAAGAGTTTTGAGAGCACACAGACATTCAGACCGTGACTACTGCCTTCAGACCATCCTACTTTTAGACCTCTCCAACTCATGTCTTTTTCACATGCCAAATACAGTCGGCCTTCTATATCCATGATTTCTGTGTCCGTAGGTTCAATCAGCTACAGAGTGAAGTTCAGATTGAAATTGTAGTTAGGCCTACAATTGTATATGTACTGAACACATTGCAGACCTGTCCCCTTGTTTATTTCATGACTACTACAGTATAACAATAATTTACCTAGTATTTATATTATATTAGGCATTGCAGGTAATCTAGACATGACTCAAAGTATATGAGAAGATGTGATGTACAGATTATATGAAAATACTAAACCATTTTATATAAAGGACTTAAGTACTTGCAGATTTTGCTTATTCATGGAGGTATAGGAACCAATCTGTCATGGATACTGAGAGACAGTCACCCCATCCTAACAATGCCCAAAGTCTTAACCTACTGCACTATTGACTTCAAAGTCTGAAATGCCAAATCCACCTAAATATCATCTAAATCAAATGTGGGTAACACACAGGTACTATTTGATGTTGAATTTTATTTTGAGTTGAGACAAATTTGAGGCATTTCATTTATATAGCTGTTTAGGCATGGGGCTTTGCTCTCTGTTCTCTGCCTTTCTGTCAGAATCCCATTTTGAGTAGTTTTTCTTGGCTTATTGTGGGAATGTTTCTTTGTTAATGGACATAATCTGGACTAATGACTTAATTAACCCAGCAAAACCATGTGCTCTTGTGTCTTGTGATTTTTGGCACCTGATCTTGTCTCCTAGACAACCTCAATTTGATACTCCATCCCAAAAGATAACGAATGAATGAATGAATGGACACAGTATGCTTGAGAATTAACCCATCAAGGCACTGAAAGGCAGTGTACCTGTCTGCATTGGACACAGTGGAGTTTGAGAAGGATGTGTGATCTTGGGGGAAGGAGATATTCTAGAAATACGGATGGATGGTCAGTTAAGATTAGGGTGGAGCCAAACTTGTACTTTCCCAGTTGAACTGGGAAACCATTTTGAATAAAATAATGGGTGGGGCCAGACTCAGGATGACTTTCCAGAGACAGAATTCCAGTAAAACAGTTCCATCAGCACAGTTCTATGAGACAGACAGTTCCAAGAGAAACCTTGGGGAATGAGTGTCCTCTGAGTTTGGGCCCACTCTTAAAAACTAAATGTAAGGATTAGACTTTTATTTGTTCAGGTAATTATAATGTTGGTGTAGCTATGCCAGACTTTGTTTCTTTAAAGTCTGTGCTTCAGTAGGTGAGAAAGCTCAGTGGGTTATGGCACTTGCTGCCACACTTGATGACCTGAGTTCAATCTCTGGGACTTATATGGTACATGCACTATGGTGCTTATGCCCACACAAGTGCACAAATAATAGACAAACAGATAAATTAATAAGTGTAATAAGAAAGTCTCTGATTTTACTGTGGAAGATGGCATCCAATTTTCTCTAGGACTGATGTTGGGATACAAAAGTTATTGGAGATTCAAGATGTAGGAACATTGGCAGGAGAAGGCTGGAAGACCCTACATTATTTCCTCTATGATGTGGATCATCTTTCAGTTTTTGAAGAGTGTATATTTTTTTCCTAAAATGCCAATCCAAACGAAAAATGTTTACTTATTTATTTGTTTTTATTTTATGAGTGTTTTGCCTTGCATGTATATAAGTGCACCTGTGTTATGCAAAGCCTGAGGAGCCAGAAGAGGGCATTGGATTCCTTGGAACTGGAGTTACAGATGGTTGTTACCCACCATGTGGGTGCTGGGAATTAAATGCAGGTCCTCTGGAAGAGCAACCAGAGCTCTTAACCACTGAGTCATCTCTCTAGTGCCCCAAACTAGATTTTGATCAAAGATTAGTTCTGAATTTGGGGAACATAAGAGCTTTACTTTAGCTATTTAGGACACTGTTCTTCAACTCTAAAGAGAAATTTGATCTCTTTTAGGTCACTTTAATATCCTTGGCAAAAATAATTGGCACATTTCATAGCCAAGCAGAGATGGTAATTGTTATCATATATATATATATATTGGTCTCTTTGAGACAGGGTCTCCCTGTAGCCCCAGCTTGCCAGGAACTCACTATATAGACTAGGTTGACCTTGAACTCATAGAGCTCCACCTACCTCTGCCTCCCAAGTGCTGGGATTAAAGGTGTGTACCACCACACCTAGCGTTATCATATATATATATATATATATATATATAAAATATATATATTTAAACATTTATTTACTTGTTTGTTTGTGTGTGAGTATATGTGTATATGCCGGCATGCCACGGTATATACACGGAAGTCTGAGAACATCCTCTGGGAATTGGTTCTTTCCTTTCATCACATGGGTCCTGTAGGTCAAACTCAGGTCATTAGGCTTGGTGGCAAGAGTCTTTACCCACCAAGCCATATCATCAGCTTAGGAGTTCTTTTAATGGATGATAAATTTGCCATGGCAATGAATTTCTGGTTGGGAGGAGTTCTTGATGGTAGGTTGAGAGCAAGTGAATCAGTATGTGTGGAACTGTAAATATGAAGTGTGTGTAAATGTGAAGCGTGATTACCACTGCAAGCGCCTCACAGCTGGCAGAGATTTTCCAATAAAACAGCTTTCATTGAATTTGAAAGAAGAGATTCTTTTTCTACCAAATGGAAGGGGTGGAGATAGTGATCCTGCATGTATTCTGGGTGTCTTTTTTGGGTATGTTTTCATTTTAGGGGAAGTTGGGATCACTGTGTTAGAATACATAGCTTTTTTGGCTGTTTGATATATCTTTGTGTGAGCTTTACA
The DNA here is from genome assembly GCA_035773235.1 of Eospalax fontanierii. Taxonomy (NCBI): domain Eukaryota; kingdom Metazoa; phylum Chordata; class Mammalia; order Rodentia; family Spalacidae; genus Eospalax; species Eospalax fontanierii. The sequence goes on along the minus strand of CM069536.1, from coordinate 34,221,842 downwards.
ATAAGTTGAGGATTGGTAATGGCCCTTCAGTCAATCCAGGTTGATTGTAACATGCTTTTCCTGTGGGTCTTTCCAGTGATTCCTGGATAACTCATGCCTTGGCCTACCATCGACTTCCTCAGGGAGAAGAATTCCCTTTCTGACATTTGCTGTGGAGCTTCACGTTGCCTCCATGAGCTGATAAATCATTTGCAGGGGTGTTGAATATGTATAAACCAATTTTCATATCTCAGGGAAATCATAAAGGAAGAGCGAGCATAGTGGAGATCTCCTTCTCGAGTCTCTTCTGCCCCATGTCACCAGGACATTTGAGCAGTTATTCCACGTACCACATACATTCCTAGATTTGTTTACTCAGATGGGGTATGACCCATAGACTAGAATAATGACCTGTGTAGGTACTGCTGAACTAAATTCAAGGTTGGCATGACATTTTAAGTAGATGGCTCCATTGCATAATTAGACTAATCAAGATAGAGATTTAGGAGGATTAACCAGAATGTGAAAGAACATCTGTTCAATGACAAAACAAAATTTAGGCAGCTTTAATATGAAGGAATCTGGGCTTCACTTTTTTAAAAGCACCTGTGAACAGGACTGGAGGAAGATTTTGGTTTTTCTGTTTATGATAATGCTTGACACTCTGATCAGCAACCCAAGCTAAAGTCTTTCTTTCCTTGTCTGCCTCTTGCTTTAATCTCAGTTCTGCTCTTGGTTCTTGTTGATTTGCATGTATGAATAGTAACACCTACTGACCGGCAGGGCTCAGGAGACGCAATTTGGTTGCCGGCTTTTCCTACCGCAGAGCCCTGTCAGCATCTTGCATTGATTTGGAGTGTAATCAATGCTCCTCGTTACCGCTGTGCCTGCTCCTCCTGGGCGCTGATTTTCCTCCTCCAGCTCCGTTCTCTGGCATTGGCGTTGCTGTGGGTTGCTTGGAAAAGCTCGATTTCACCCTGCCTGGATACCAGAGGGATCAGCTGGGGGCCTATTAATATGTTTTAGAGGGAAATAGCTCACATGGTCTTTTTTAATCGAATAATTTCTTGCACGTTTTGTAATTTATCATATCCTTTGTTTGAAATATTGTAGTTCTCCAGCTAGGAATTACAGACCTCTGCAACAGTACCCTTTGAAAACACCAGCTTGGTATTTGGATAGCATTGATAGGAGTTTCTAATCAAAACTCACTACATGGGGTCCTGTCTTTTCAACAGGGGATATTTAAAAATCCAGGAGAGAGGGGCCAGCAGCACACAGCCACAGAAGCAGCAAATCCCTGGGAATATGCAGGAATCCACTGGAGGAATATTTTTTTCCCCCTGAGAAAGCCCATTTTCCAATGCATTTCCCTATAGCCTTTAACGAGTGAAGATACTGCCATTTTGTATTCACTGTCTATGGGCAATGCACTTAACTCAGTGACTGACCAGGAAGCTAATGATGGCCTCTTTCTGAGAAGGCTTGGAAATCCGTATCCCAGACAGTTCTTCCTCCACTTCCTTTCCAACCGTATAAAAGAATGCTTTTATGGAAGGGTCTCTGCAGTCCCAGGCAAACTGCCTATGAACCTGAAGTACATTTCTACCTCTGGACACAGGGGTATGTGGTTGGGTCATGAAAACTCTGTGTGAGACTGGGAAAATGGCGTGAGTAACATTTTTCCCATTATCACAGCTTTTCATCTTTTACTCACATCTTACTTTGCTTCCCACGTAATGTTTTCCAAATAACCAGAGGAGCATTGTTTGAAGTTGCAATAGCCATAGGATAATTCCCACGAAGTGCCTTTCCCCTTCTTAGATGTTCGGGGTTGTGGTTGTATATTTTTAAGCATGTCCATAGCTATTTCGCATGAATGGCTATGTCTATTAGCTGCCCCTCACTCCTGGTTGGCTCTGTGTGTATGAGAACCTCTTTAAAGATATAAAAGGGCTTTGCGAATGCTTTTAGCTGTGAGACCTTTTGTGCAGGCTTTGTTGTAAGGAACACCACAAGCTTAATATTCCTATAAAATAGGCCTTAGACTTAAAAAAGGCTAGTTTGTCAATCTATTGATTGCCCCAGGCTAAGAAAGCTAATTCCTCAGCACTATGTATCGAACAGCCTGATCCTTCTAGGTCAAATAACTCACATCGCTAAAATAATATTAAGGTTTGTTGTGGCACAGGCCAAATAGCTGTGAAAATCCATCATTGCTACCTGATGCCTCTGCCCTTTAATTTCTATCATTATAGAAAGATGAGGAAGGAGCAAAGGAAGTACAGGGAAATGTATTCCAAGTGATCTACAGTGTTCTTAATAAAAATGCTCTTCCTTTATGAGCACCTGAATAGGCATATAAATATAGCCAGCAATGGGAATTTCAATCAAAGCTTTATAGCTTTTTCTTTTTCAGGACTTTGACTTCCTGATCAAGTTCAATTCTAGTCTGGAGTTTCTGGCTTCCCTCATCACCTTAAGAAGATTTTTCCTTTATCTTTTTTTTTTTTCTTGCCTTTTTATCAGATTAAGTTGGTGTCCTTTTGTATACCTCCTAAGGTGGTTTGCTAATAAAAATTGGTGAACACTTCTTAAAAATCTTGAAGATTATTCAGAAAGTGGAAGCAATAGGATGAAAATTATCTTGCTCATTTGATGCTGTGGGGGTGTCAATGAGCCCTGCCCTGCAGGCCTAGCATGTCCTTCCCCATGTGATGAGATGTGCTAGGTCATCTTTAGACATACTGCTTTTCTGTTTAGAATGTACGATTTAGCATCCAACCAGGCAGCATTTCTGAGATGTCTGTAGCTTTGATCAATAAGAAGGAAGAAAAGTAGGAATCTGAAAATGGGGTACAATATTGAGATATCAAAATGTGATATTTCTCTCTGAAAGCACTGACTGGTGTGAATAGACAGGGAAGGAAATAAAAAACCTTCAAAGAAAAGAAAAAAAATCTAGGGAGATTGGGGGATGTCATTAAGATCTGTGCCCGGCAGTAAGGACTTTGTAAAATGTCTAAGAAAGGGTCATGTCAAGAACAAAAGATACAAGAAGAAAGGAAATGACAATAATAAAAAGAAAAAGAAATAGACCTGGCTACAAGTGACGGACGGAGGTGAGTAGTTTCAGGCCAATTTTCTGTTGAGTTGCTTTCTTATCTTTCCTTTCTAATGTAACAGAGACCTCAGTTTGAGAAACTGGACTGTGCTTACCCATGGATTTATTGGTTCTGACTGGGCAGGTGATTGGGTGGCATTGTCACTCCTCAAAGACTGAGGCTGCTCTCTGATTTCAGAATGTCCCCTGGAGTAAGATGTCACAGCAACAGATGTTTTTAGCAAAGGTGTCTATCATGCATTAGAAAAGAATTCCATAAATCCTGCCAGTTACTTGGAACATTCTGATATGAAGAGTGAGTGGGATGTGTCAGAACCTACATCTAGACTTTCCTTCCAGCCAGATAATTCTTAAAAATTACTTCTTGGTAAGAATTCTGACTGCATAACTAAATGTGTAAAATCATAAACACTGTACCTTGTGGGTAATTTTAGGGATAATTTTATTTAGATACTATTTATATATAATTAAAAATTAGTGTGTGTGTGTGTGTGTATACACACATGCCACAGCATGTATGTGGAGGTCAAATAACAAATCTGTTCTCTCTTCCTAAGGGATTGAACTCAGGTTGCCAGGCTTGCGTGGTAAGTGCTTTTATTCATTGAGCCATCTTACCAGACCCATTTTGTACATAATTTATATAATAATTATTGATATGTAATTTATACAGCATATTTACTTGTGTTATATAGAATTGTAAGAGTAATTTTATTGACTTAATGTGTTGACTTTAGAACCTCAGCCTCCATTGTCTCGGACTACTGTCAATTCTCATGTCCTTCAGAGGACATTCATGTAAGGACTGAAGACTGTCTTGTGGAGTAGAAAGGAAGGAACAATTTTGGATATAGCAAGATGTTCTTTACATGGCTTACTATTGTTTAGCTTGGCTATAGAGCACATAAGGGGACAGAATAAAGAAATATGAAGGGCTCATGTATGTGGAAGCCAAATGATAACCTCAAATGCTATTCCTCAGGAGCCAGCCAGCCACCTCGTTTTCAAGGTAGAGTCAGTCAGTTGCCTGAACTTACTAAGTAGTCTAAATTAACTGGCAAGGTAACTCTAGGACTCTGCCTTCCCACTGCTGGAATTATAACATGCACCACCATGCCTGGCTTTTATTTTATTTTTTTTCAACCTGTGCTTTGAGGATTGAACTCAGGTCCTCATGCTTGGCTTTCCCCTGGAAGTCTATGGAAACCCCAAATAGATATGCTGAGTCCGTGTGCTGAACCACTTCTACTTACCTCTGCAGATGAAGTGGGGGGAGATGAAGATGCAGTTGGGCAGAACTGGAGGCTTTGGCAGAATTCACAGCAGGAGTTGGAAAATTGGTGGCTTTTACCTGGTATGTGAGGGATCTCTTTACGCAAAACTTCCCGTCATGATAGTAATGAGCACCATAGATGGACAGTTCTTTACCAAAGTAGTTACAAGTTCTGATGCTAGAGATCAAGAGACTGGGGTTATATCCTTATATCCCAGATCTGGTAAGTAATAACTTTCAATTCTTTGGGTAAAATTGTTATTCATTGAATCTAAGCCTCAGTTCCCTGTATGTAAAGTAGATAATAATTTTATCTGACTTGCAAGGTGATGGTTAGGATTAGAGATAATATACTTGAAGCACCTGCCTCAATATGGTCGTTGTCACTATTATCTCCCTTGTTTAGGGCACCTCTCAGAGGAGACAGGAGCTGTAATTTTGAAGTGCTCATCCAGCCTCTCATAATTTATTGAGTGCACACTATGAGTTGATCACTAGGCTAGGCTCTGGGGATTTAGGAGAGCAGTGAGCTGGAAAGTAGGTATGACTGAAGAAAAGCTATTTCATGGAAGATGTGGTATCAGAATACTAGAACTGGATTGGGTTGTGACTGTGATTTGGGATAAAAAATTACCACTATAAAATTGGACCTTAGTGTTCAAGTGAATATTACACTTGAGCAAGATTCAGCGACATTAAACTTTCTGTCATAAAGACAGAGGTAATGGCTTTTTGTGGGCAGAGTGGTAGAAATGCTCCAATTGTTAAGTATTTATATAACCCTTTATATTTGCAGTGTCTGTACTTTATCACTTCTCAGAAGCTAACTAAAACTGAGAGATTCTTCCTAGTGAGATAGGAATGCTCCTTATCAGTTCTGGGTTATGTCCAGTGCTCTTGGAAAATATTAAAGGACACCCCACCAAAGACTGCACTGCAAAAGGGGGCAAATCAGCTGACAAGTAGAGCACAGACAGATGACACTCTCTCCTTGGTTGTTGGTGCTGTCTTCCTCCAGGCTCTCTCTCTGGGGTGTTCTGGAGGGTTGCAATCTCCTGCAAGTGCAGCTCCATCTTGTGATATGCTGTGCAGAGCAAACTTGTTCCTGGGCATGCCTGGATGTACTCCATTCCTTGTCCTCCCTCTGTGTTCAGCCTCCCAGGGCTGTCTTCATTGTGGGGCCATGATGTGGCCAACAGGGCTCATCATGAAACATGAGCAGACTCAAGAGACTGGAGCTCATGAGACTATGGAAGGATGAAGATATTAAAAATCCTGAGACTGCTTATTTTTCCTGTGTGCAGCTTCTGTTTCATCAAGGCAAGTACTATCTTTTCAGCTAAGAGAGTTACATTCCCTCAGTCCTGCATTTGAACAATGAGCTCTTTCCTAGAATATGATTTTCTTGTCTAGAAGTTACTTCTATCTACTACATGTGCATAGTAATTATTATTGAGGCATCTCTGCTTTCTAACCTGTACTTAACTGTTCCAAGTTAAACCCTCTCTAAAAGTATCGGAGTACTACTAGATTCCCAGTATGAGACAAAAGAATGAAGGATTCATCCACAAAAAAGGACATGTAAGACTTTGTGAGATGTGGTTAAAGAAATATAGTTAAAAATTAATTAATTAGGGGCTGGAGAGATGGCTCAGTGATTAAGAGCACCAGCTGCTCTTACGGAGGATACAGGTTAGATTTCTAGAATCCACATGGCATCTAACAACCATTCTAACTCCATGGGCATCACGCAACACAGGTGCACTTACACACATGCAGGCAATACTCTCATACACATAAAATAAAAATAAAAAGTAATTAATTACTTAAAAAGCTATTAATTAGTTAATTAATGTGTGTGTGGTATATGCATGTATGAGCACGTGTGTGTGTGTATGGGTGTGCTCGACTATGAGTGTGCATATGGAGGCCAGAGGTAGATGTCAGGTTGCAGCATTTCTAAGCCACATTATGATTATGCTTTAATAAAGAAACAACCTGGCTCTCAGCATCTACTTTAAGTCCAAGAGTGACTTTTGAGAACCTTTTCCTTTGGATTTCTCTTGGAACTGTGCTCATTCTTTGTTGAAAAAGTATCTTCAACATGAAATGGGGAAGTAGAAGTCAGACCCACGCTTACCAGAGAAGGATTTTGCCTTTTGATTCTAGAACTAGAACACCACATACCCAACTGCAAACAGATGGTTCTCAGTTTTTATCATTGTTTTTAGTACAAATGTATATCCTTGGGCCTAGCTTTTATATGGGTAATGGGGATCTGAACTCAAGTTCTCATGCTTGTACAACAAACACTTGACACACTGAACAATCTCCCTGTCGCAGAATTTTATTTTCATTGTTCAGTATTTATTGAGTAGTTGTCACCTAGGCATAGAGCCACTCATTTTGCATTTTACATGCATTTTCCATATTTCAATCTCAAATTTCAATACTCACCACTATTGGGAGAGTATTATTATTTTTTGGAGGAAACTGAGCCATGGAGAGAATAAACAACTTGTCAATATCTCACTGTGTAGCCCACACTGATCTCAAACCCATGATTCCCTTGGTTTTGCTCTGTAAGTACTGGGATTATAAGTACGCAGAACTACACCTGACTTTGGAGAAGGGTTTTGAACTCCTAAATGGCTCCTAGACATATATTTTTCATCATGACACAATGTGACCTTCTATAATGTAGCAAGATTTCAGAATTTCGAAACAAGTTACCGGTTTGCGCACACACACACACAGACGCATGCACACATACACACACAGAACTGTGGCTTCCCAATCATCTCTTTGGAGGGTCTCACACTGATTTTAGCTGCTGCTCAAAATCCTTTTGGATCTTTTTCTCTCTCTCCCCCACCCCTCTGTTTCATCTTGTCTGCAGTTAGGCTGGTTATGATGACACAATCCTTCTGCCTCAAATTCCTGAGTGCTGGTATTAGCCACCGTATCCAGGTTAGGAATCCTGTTGCATGTTGACAAGTCTTTATTCTTTGAGGATAGATTTGATCTTTGGAAATGTCTAAAGTCACTTGGAGTTAAATCTGGTGAGCAAGTAGGTTATCCAACTGGATATTACTTGGGCATGACTGCAATCCCAGCACTCAGGAGGTCGAGGTAGGAGGATCAGGATTTCAAGGTCATCCTTAGCTACATACCAGATTTGAGGTGAGCCTGGGCTACAATGAGACTCTGTCTCAAAAAAACAAAACAAGAAAGCACAGCGTGGTAGCATATGCCATTAGTTCCAGTGTTCAAGAGGTAGAGGCAGGTGGATCTCTGTGAGCTCGAGGCCAGTCTGGTCCATACACCAAGTTCCAGGCCAGCTGGAGGTACAATAAGAGCAACAAAACCAAACAACAAAACCCACCTTCTCAAGAGCAGTATATTCTTCCAACAGCTGTTCAAACAGCCTCCTAACAAGATGTCCCATCTATCAAGATGCCCTTAATTGCTCTGTGCTGAATTCTCTTTTGACTTTTTGTTTCATATTACTTACAACTTTTTCATTATGTAAATCTAGAAAAATGGTCTTGTACATACTTCCTTCTCTCTTTCCATTTTGTATTTATGGGATAGAGAAAAAGTTGGGAAGGAAGTGCTGAATGAATGAACATTCATAGACTCACATATCAACCTATGTAAAAGATATTTTTATGAAAACTGAAGTGACATGCTTTGAAGCACAGCACATTGAGGATAATGAAGCTTAAAGCAAAGTTTGAATGTGGAAATATATGCAATAAGGGTGAATAATACACTAGTTCAGCAGTGAGAGGTGTAGTGGATCAAAGGCCAGGAGAGTTCAAGTTCTGTTCCTTTAGGCAGAAGCCTTCATGCTGTAATACCACTGGGAAGTTCTGTGGTTGTTGTGCAGAGGTGTGCACTCCTGGGAGCAGACTCATATAGGAATGCTGTGAGCTGCTTGATATCATGTACGTTTTGAGATCAGCTGTTGTAGGAGTGTTAACACCATGGAAATGAGCAAATACTCCACAGAAAGATTTTACCCTTCTTGAGAGTTGGTTATTTAAATATTGCTAGAACACTAGTAGCTGTATGTCTGGGTAAGTTTTATTCACCCCACTTTCTGCCTGGAGCAATTTCAGTGGCATACTATTATAATATACACAGAATTATGCTTCCTCATTCTACCAAGAACCTTTGGAACACATAACGGAAGTGGAAAATAAGGGTTTGTTAAGGTCAGTATAAAAAGCAAACTGATCACTTCCTGAGTTGTACCAGGCGACACACTGTGTTCTGTTCAGTTGTGTCTAAGGTGATGAGACTCTTTAGGATTCTTGTATTCAGTGGAGAGAAAATCCACTTGCTGTCTTCCACATAAGGGAGTTATGAGAATTCATAGGAAAGAAGAGAAAAAGACTGGCAATAAGGCAACGGTACAGATTTGAATAAATAGATATCGAGGCCCCATTATTTGATCTTTATACCTCAGATATCGTGTAGCTACATTACAATAAGAATTAGTTAATAAGGAGGCTATGCGTTTTTAATAAATGTGTTCTATATTGGGAGGAAATTGATAAAGATCTACCATCAAGTGTAGGTGTTCTTCAATAATAACCCTTTGAGAAGATGTGCACTTATCTGAATAATGCTACTGTTGCTAAAAATATGTTTGGACCTCCTTTTGGAACTGACTTTAGAATCATTTAAAAATCAAACAAGTAAAATCATTTAATTATTTTAGAGTCACAACTTGTACTTGGTATGATTTGTCAGACTTGACTTTGGACAATTTGAGGGCAATTTTTGGAAGTTAAAACTATTCTCAAAAGGTAGGAATTTGTTATCACCAAAGATAGTTTTAAAGATGAAAATGGGGTTGGGCTGGGGAGATGGCTCAGTGGGTGAAGCTCTTGCCGTGTAAGCATGAGGACCCACGTTCAGTTTCCAGAACCCATGTTAAGAAAAGCTAAATGAGCTAGCATATGCTAGTAATTCCAGCACTGGGCATGTGGAAACTGGAGGATCCCTGAGGCTAGTTGGCTAGCCTCGCCTATTAATGAGCTCTATGCAGTGAGATACCCTGTCTCTTAAAGAAAGGTGGATGGTTCTGAAGAATGACATCTAAAATTGTCCTCCAGTCTCCACATGCACACATATGAACACATATATACACACATATGCACGTGCATCCACAGGATACAGATGCTAAAAATGGAAGTGGGGAGGAAGGGAAAGATTAATTGTATTGTTTAAAAGCATTATCTGCACAGCCTCTTTGGAGATAATTTAGGAAATATTTATAATTTATAAATAAATTTGCCCCCTGACTCACAAACAATAATTCTTGGATTTTATCCCAGAAATATGTTAATAAAAATACAGAAACAGTTTTGCACAGATTGATGTAACAAGATGAGAGAAAAGATATTAAATAATTTTGGATTGGATAGTCTGTAAGTGGGTTCCATAATTAGTAAGAATAAGGATACCGGAAGCATACACCAGGGACGGAGGAGGGTGTTATCACATTTGTTTTAAAGTTTTATTTTTATTTATGTGTGCGTGTATGTATGTTCGTATGTATGTATGCCAGAAGAGGGAAGTCAGATATCCTGGATTTAGAGTTACAGGTGGTTGTGAGATGGGGTGTGGGTGCAGAGAACTGAACCTGGATCCTCTAGAAAAGCAGCAAACACTCTTAATCACTGAGCCAAGTCTTTAGCCCCATCGCTTTTGTTTTTTAAAAAGTATATAGATGCATATTAATTCACACATATAACTATAGACACATATACCTGTACTGTCTTTAGATGGACTTAAAGGAATGAATAACATGTTAATTCTGGGGAAGGAAATTAAAAAAAAATCAAAGAAAAATCTTGACAAAGAAAAAAAATCATCTTATAATGTTTGAATGTTTAAACACATACTTTTTAAAGGGACTTTTTGAGATAAGGTCTCTCTGTAGCCCCAGCTGACCTGGAACTTGCTATGTAGACCAGGATGGCCTTGAATTCATAGAGATCTGCCTGCCTCTGCCTCCCAAGTGTTGGGATTAAAGGTGTGCACCACCGTGCCCAGCCCAAACACATACTTCTTAAAAATAATTTTTAAATTGAATTTTTATGAATTTTATACAGTATATTCTGATCACATTTATTCCTCATCTATTTGTGTACATCTTATAGCCCCTCTGCACCCCAGCTGGATTTCATGTACTTTATCATATATGTTAAGGCCTATCCAGCCAAGTTTGTGTCCCCAAATGTCCTTTGCTGTGCGTCTATCTGCTGGAGTCCAGTTAATCTATCTAGTGTCACATCCTCAGAGAATGTGGTTATGTGTTGCCATTGGTCCCTCAGCTAGGGTTGGGGCCTCTTGCCCACTCCTCACGTCTATATCAGGATTTTGTCTGGTTTGGGCTTGTACAGGTCTTGTGCTTGCTGTTACCATTGCTGTGAGTTCATATGAGTAACTTCCCAGCTGTCTGGAAAACTCTGTTTCCTTATGGTCATCAACCACCTCTGACTCTTACAATCTTCCCACCCCCTCTTCCACAATAGCCCCTCAGCCTTGGGTGGTAGAGGTTTGATACAGTGTCCTATTCAGCGATAAGCACTCTGCAATCTCTTATTCTCTGTATTTTGGCCAGTTGTGGCTTTTTGGGTTAATCACCATTTGTTGCATGAGGAAGCTTTGGTGGTGAGAGTTGAGAGATGCATTAATATTCTTTCTGTCTTCTGTTTCACTGTGTTCCCTGAGGCTTAGGTGTAGAGGTTACATTGTAGACGTGTCATTTAGGGCGAGGCACATCACACACACTTACTGTCTGTGTTTGACCAGTTGTGGAACATTGTAACAATCTCCATCTGTTGCGAAAAGAAACTTCTTTTTTCCAAAATTATTTATTTTAATTTTTTATTTGTAAGGGTGTTTTGTTTCATGCATGTAAGTGTACCTGAGTGTGTAATGGCTGTGGAGGTCAGAAGAAGGTGTCAGATCCTGTGGAACTGGAGTTACAGATGATTATTAGCCACTATGTGGATGCTGGGAACTGAACGTGGGTCCTCTGAAAGAACAGTCAGTGCTCTTAACCTCTGAACCATCTCTCCAGCCCCAAAGAAGCTTCTTTGATAAGTGGTGAAAAGTACATGAGTCTGTAAAGATAAGAATACATATTTATAATATAGTAAGAAATTTTGTTGGTCTAGGGATATGACAAAAGTATGTTTTTCTCTACGCTCTAAGACTTTTACAGTCATGTATATTTGGCTATGTTTATCACCATGAGTTCCCTCCCATCGAGAAGGCCTTAAATCCACTTAGACAGCTATTGATGACCCCCAAGATAAAAGTTCCGCTTCTATACCAGTAGAGATTATTTGCTGAGCTGAGCATTGTTGTGGTTCATAGACTTTACAACTGGATGGGCTCACCAATTGTTTTCTCCCTTGGCAGTTTGCATAGTATCCTCTGATAGTATAGGAGCTAATCTTCAGGAAGGAGGTTTCTGGGTCCATTCCAGCTTGATTGCTCCAAGTCTTATGTCTGAAGTATATCCTGTCTTCAGCAATGGGGTCATATCTTCAAGTTCTGGGAGACAATCAAAGGCTGTGGCAATAGCCTGAAGTATTTTGGGACTCTTTTCAACTACTCTGACCAATAACTTGAATCCCTTGAGTCCCTTGGGTATATGCCAAGGAATGGTATAATGGGTCATATGGTAGATTTGTTTTAGTTTTTAAGAGTTTTCCACATTGACTTTCACAGAGGTTGCATCAGTTTGCAATCCCAGCAAGAGTAGATGAGGGTCCCCCTTTCTCTACATCCCCATCAGCATTTGATGTCATGCTCTTAGCCAAACACATACTTTTATAAAATAAAAACAATTATGGTATAGGCACAAGGTCATCCTCAAGCAATTTCTTTAAATAATTTTTTACATCTATTTATCTATCTATCTATCTATCTATCATCTATCTATGGGTTTGTGTGTGTTATGTGTTCAGACATGCTTGTTAGAAGAACGCTTTGTTGCTAATCTAATAGAGAAACACCACTCTTGGAGGTGGTTGCTAAGAAAAACTGTGATCTTTAGATCTTTATGACCCCTACAAGGGCAGGACCCAAATAGATGAATCACATAGGCAGCCTGGGATGCTGTCTGACACAGAGTTCTCAGTTGCAAGCAGTGTAAACTAGCTACTTTGAGGAAGAATGGAGCTTAAAAAAGAACGTTGGACATATCACAGAATTCTGAGACAGAAAAGAACCAGGTTCAGTTCTTTAGAGCCAAGGATAGTATCCTGTTGCTGTAGCATGAAAACACCACTGACGCTGATGCTGATGCTTTTAACATATCAGTTGGAAACCCATTCACACTGGAGCTTGGACAAAGCTACAGGTTCCCATCTCTTTACTTTCATCATTTTGGTCAGAAATCACACACATGACCAACAGGAAAGTGTATTACTTATGCTAAGTGGCCATACACCTTTGATGCTCTGTTGCAGCAAGAGTGGAGGGGAGAAAGACACTTGTCTGCAGTTATCGCTCTGTCCCGCAGGTCATGACTCCAGGCTGAATGTAAATATGAACTGAAAAATGGAACTGGTATCATCTCCATTTGGGAAATAATCAGACTTATCTAAGTTTGAATCTATGCTTCTCTCTTTGATTCTGTCTTTCTAAGATTTTTTTTTTTTTTTTTTTTTGGGCGGGAGGCTGTTTTTGCTGAAATGTACAAAGTCATTGGAAAATAAGAAAAAAGATTGTTGTGTACATTTAAATTCTTTATTTTTTTGTAGTTTTTGTTAGATCATGACCATGAATCCCTGTACAGCTTATGAGTTTCCTGACAGTTCTATTATAGAACCCTTTCAGAGACAAGTGGATTCCACCAGAGTTTCCCACATTGTATAGGAAAGGGTAGAGGAGATGGGCTCTGTGACAGTCAGCTTTCCATTGCTGTTACAAAATGCCTGAGATAAACAACCTAAACAGTGGAAAAGTTTACTTTGGCTCATGGCTACAGAAATTTCAGTCAATAGTTGCTTGGCTGGCTTCTGTCCATTAGACCTCACCTTTTACTTAGAGATTCCACCACTTTCAGCAATGCCCTCAACTGGGGATCATGAATTGAGTACATAAACTTTTGGACATTCATAATCTAAAGCATATGTAACAAACTCTAGTGGTCAAGCCTCTTGGCCTGGGAAGGTTGCCTTTCTTTCTTTATCTTCTTTACTATCTTCCAGAATATAAGTAGCCAGTTGATGTTTTGGTTCATAGAAAAGTCAAAGTAGCTGTGTCAATGTGTTGTTTCTCTTGAGTTTTCATTTCTTCTTTTTCTTTTCCTTGGAAGAAAATATCTCCTGGCTGGTGTGGAAATGCATACCTGTAATCCCAGAATAGGGCAGGCTGAGGCAGGAGAATTGTGAGGTTGAGGCTAGCCTAGGCTACATGATGACACCTAAAAAATGGCTGCTGGATACTCTCTGGGTCATTTAATAATTTCATAGCATTCTAATCATATAGATGTGTACTTGTGTGAGCTGAGAAATGGGGTGGTGACTCCAGGAGGATACTGGGAGGCCAGTGGAACCTGTTCTTTTGATGCTGGTGTAATTATAGCAGTCTGTACTGACATAAGCATGGTTATATCAAGGATAGAACTGAAAGGTGCCTTTAAATTAGGGAGGCCAGTATAAGAAAGAATGAAGAATAAATGCTAAAGTTCTTTCAAATTTAATGGTACTCCACAGTTTTGATTGGTTTCAAGAAGTTATTGAACATCTGTACAACTCTAAAAGGAGGTTTCAAAAATCCCCCAAGGAAAATAATTAAGAAATTAAGCTAATGTGTCTAATATTTTAATGTGTTAGCTCTTTAAGAGAAGCTTGTCAAGTATTTACAAGAGCTAAACTGTAAATCCTATTCTTTAGCTTGAAACACATTACATAGGTTTAACCAAATGGTATATAAGCTTGTGATAGTGTCTTTTATCATCTCTTCTGGACCTGAGGTTTAAAAGTATTCATGTTCCATTTCACTTTCCAAAGGAACTTATCTGACTCCTGATTGCTTTATTTCTTTAATACAATATATACAAACTCTGAAGGAATGCATTTAAATATCTGTATTGTAACAAACAGGAGGCAGTTCAACATCCAGGGTGGAGAGAATACCGGAGGGAGACTGCAACAGATCAGACTCCCATGGCAGAGAAGATCCCAAAAGGGTCTTCACAGGGGTAGGGGAGGTCCAGATGCAGCAACTTCTCAAGTCCTCTCTCCTTGTTCAGGATCGTTCAGGCATTCCACTCAAGAGGAGGTGTGTCATCTGGTACTCCTTAGGCAGGTCAGAACTCTCCAAATCCAGAGGATTGAAGGAAAGAACTTTTCTATTTCTAGATAGGCATCATTAGGAAGAGCTTTTATGCATCATTAACTGTCTTCTCAGTGATCTTTTTCGCAGTGAAAGTTGAGTGGTTTTGCTTGAGGGGTTGTTGGTCTTCAGTGACTTTTCTGTAGCTCTTTTGACAGTTCCCAAAGCCTTACTGTTAATTTTGGGTAAGGCTGGTAGAGCATCAAATACTTTTCCAACTCATGGTGTTGAACCTGTGATTTCCCATCTAAGGCTTTCATCCTGGACCCCAGCTTCAGCCCACCCTTAGGAGCCACAGGACTGCCTGGCTGCCTTGTTCTCTGTTATCCTTATCAACAAAGATCAGAGTAGCCATCCTAGATTCCTCCAAGACTCTACCTGCTTAATTTCTTAATTCTTCTCAAAGTCCTCAGAAAAATCCTGGGGTTCAATAGCTATTGTGGAGGACAGCTCTAGCTTCTGGGTTTTCCTTCTTTCGCCAGTCTGTCTTCCTTCCTTTAAATTTCTCTTGCTTATTGGGAATGATGTCTTTTGTAGCTTTTCTCTGAAAAGATTTATTTCTTGTATTGTGCTTCTTCTTCCCTGAGATGGCATGCTTGGGGAATTTGCTTGTGTATTCTGTCATCTGATCTCTCCTTCAGGGGTTTTCCTGTGATAATTTTGTCATCTCGTTTGGATAAATGGGTTTTTCATTATTTGGGGTAAAGGCTTTGCAGTGGCTCTCTCAGTCTCTCTCTTTGTATGGTACAGGATTGTGATGTAAGAAGCAGAGTGTGTATCATAATTGAACTTTTCCCTAGGCAAGTGTGACCTTGTACAGTACCTACAATTAGCTAGAGCAAGGGCTGTAAATGACCAGGAAGAAGGTTAATTTAAATACAAGAGCAGTTAAAAATGGAACAATTTTTGTCTTTTAGCCAAGCTAAGACATTTTATGATTCATAAACTGTTCTAAAAGTAGAACTGGTAAAAAAGATAGATATCAACTGCAACACTAGCCTTTATGTCACTGGAAGCTTGGCATTACTCAGGACGAGTATGTCCCAGGACTCACCTTGACTCACCTTCAGTGGATTTTGGTTCATGATTGGCTGGCTTAATATTTCTGTACCTGAGGAGAGGTAGAACATCATGGTAGGAGACACAGAGAGAGGGAGGGAGAGAGAGAGAGAGAGAGAGATTGATTCAGTAGCAAGTCCTGCCTCCCCCCCTTGATTCTATCTAGCTTACTGCATGGTGCTTCCCACTTTCTGGTTGGATTGTTCCTTCTTAGTTATTCTCTGGAAACATCAGCTACACTTAAGACATGCTTTATTAAACTCCTTTTCAATTCAGTCGGGTTGATAGTGTTAATCATCATAGCAACTTACCCAGGCTTAACATCTATGAGTTACTTCTTCAGGTTTTCTTTTGTTTTCTCCCATAATTCTGGTCATATGCCAGATTGTGTTCATTCTTTTGTTCAGAGTATATATTACCTGAGCAGAAGGCCCAAGCCTTCCTTCCTTTCAGTTCTCAAGGTCCATTGCATTCTTTCAGCAACCATCTGCTTCATCCCCTGCTTCCATCTTTATTGCTTCAGTTCATCCTGGGTACAATATCAACGCCTGTGTATAACATTAGAAATCTCATTGTTCCCAATATATTGTTTTTATCAAATTCTGTGATTTCAACTCTAATCTTTGCTGGATCTTTATAGGAAAAGCTCCGAACTCTTTGGTTTCCACTGACATTGTCCCCTACCCGCCTCCACCCCATCTCCAGTTACTCATTCCCCTTGTTCTTCAAACATAAGTTTTACCCTGTGATAGAATCCTTCTTGTTCTTTTCAGTCCGTATTGGATGGTCATTCTCTGAATGCATGGGATCTGTAAACTATGAGATCATGTAGAAGCTGACTTGGGGTCAGCAATGCAATATTGGTGCACTGTGTTCAGTGATGAAATAAAAAGAAACTGAGGCCAAAGTCATTGCTAGCAGACCTGGTCCATGTTCTTGTCAGTATAACTCTGGCTTACAACACAGGGCTACTATTCTTTTACATGATTGTTTAATAAGTCTTAAGTTTAATTCTTCCATGATCTTATAAGTTCTTAAAGGTAAGAATCACTGTTTTCATTCCTGTCTCCCCAAACCTTACGCCACAGATTAACTGTTGTGAACTAAACAGATCACAGAAGTTTTTGAAGGGTTCTGTGCTTCAGTGTCTAAACAAGAATGCAGGCTCTGGAAGAGGGAGCAAACCTTTGTCAAAAGCTAGCCTAGCTAAGCAGTGGGTCTAGAAGCAGCTTTCCTCTCTAGTTCCCGTTTATGGCACTCTTTCATCTCATGTTTCCCGGTTAGAGATGATTTTGCACATGTCTGATTTATACTATGCTACTGACAGGACTAGACCTCTCCTTTCTTTTTCTTCTAAAGTGGTTGAATTTGATCTGCTGTCTGCCTCCTAGTTGAGATAAACCACCCGAGTGGCAGTCAGAATAGAATCCTATCCATTCTCAGTCTCACTTTTGACTTATTGAATCCAAAGTCTTTTAAGATTTTGGAAATTTGTCATTTTGGGATTTTTATTCATTTTGCCATAGAACAGTCATAGCTCATATTTCCTGTTGAGTCAGGAGGCAAACCTAGGTAAACCTTTTAATAGGCAATCACCATCAGTCTGTATTCAGTGCATAACCGCAGGGTGCATGGTACCACCAATAATGCTATAATAATGGGACCTTTACAGTTGTACCTAAAATATACCTAGCTAATTTACTAGAGTGACAACTCTCATCTGTGTGGAATTAGAGTGTTTTGAAGTGGCCAAAGTTCTGATTTGTTTGATTGCTATAAAGCACTGAACCATTTTTATTCAGAGGAGGTGAAGGGGCAAAATTTGAGTCACTCAAATTATTTTAAGAATCCATTTCTAAAGGTAAGCTAGTGTAGTTTCACATGCTAAATTAACATTCCAAGACCTGTACATTTTCGTCATCGCCTTGGAAACGCCTCTTAACTGTCCCTTCCTCTTTGCTCCCTCTGCCTTCCTCCTTATGAGCTTCCTTACCAAAATGGCTATGACAGTCTCTGGTTGTTTTTTCTTACTGTAACCCCCACTCTCCATTCTGTGCAGTGTGTTGCTGTCACATCATCTCCCATGGACCACATGTATCATATCAGCAATGATGGCTTCCTGAAGAAGCTCGGAAGCTTTTGCCTGTTGGAGCAGGGAGTAAGAAGGAGTGGAGTTTCTATCCTCAGAGTCAGGTCTTTTTGAGTGTGATAGGTTTAACTTGCTTTAACTTGCTTTCTGACATCTTGTAGCCTGGAGCTGGGAAACCCAGGAACTGGGAAGGAACTAAAATAAAGCAAGAGATCTTTCAGTGTTGAGTTAATAATCTTTCCTTACTATCTATTAGATGATTCTCCCTCCTCCTCCTCTTCTTCCTCCTCCTCCGCCCTCCTCCCTTTCCTCCTCCTCCTCTGTCTTCTCATCCTTCTCTTCTCTCTTCCTCCTCCTCCTCTTCCTTCTTTCCTTTTTGTGCGTATGGGTGTGAGTTCAGGCATGTGTGTGCCATGGCATACGTGTAGAGGCCACAGCACAACTTTTGGAAGTTGATTCTCTGCACCTCGTATTTTGAGGCAGGGTCTTTCTTGTTTCTGTCACTGCACTGAGTACTCCAGACTAGCTGGCCCAAGAGCTTCTAAGTGATTCTTCATTCTCACCCTCCCATCTCTGTGTAGGAGTATTGGGGTTATAGATACGCACCACTGTAACTGGTGTTGGGGTTATAGATTCTATTTCTTGTTAATATCTGCCTCAGGTTGTCTTGATGTTAACGGCACGGTATCTGGACTCCAATCTGTCCTTTCTCATCCTTTTACTCTTCAGGGCACTAAAGTCCTGGCTACTTGATCTGTTCTGCTAATCTTATTACAACTCTCTAACCCAGGCTGCTGCTCTGATCAGGGCCAACTTTTGCTGGCTTGTGGAAATGAAAACCCGGCCCCTCTGACTGTATTCTTAGCTTCTTTTTGGCCTGGAAATACAATTCTCTTTCTTACATTTGTGGTTTTGTTTGTGTCATGTGTGCCCTGTATTATAAAGCAAATGGATTTTAGGATTGGGTATCTTCTCAACTATTACTTGAGTGATCACGGGTTAGTTATTGGGTCTTTTTTCAGTGGAACTAACTGAAGCAGTAGGTGGGGAAGCTGTTCAGTTTCGGGAGCATAGTAAGTCATAAGTAATGTCAGATTCCTTCCTTTGTTCCCATGTTGGTGTTCACACAGTTCACAGTGCTTTTCCTGACTGTTCGTATTCACAGTATCGATTCAGTTTATAGTTATGTGATGTCTGTTTCTTATTTATAGTGACTATTAGTGTTGTCTGTAATTTACTCCCTTTCCTCATGAAAGGATTATTCATCGCTACCTCTTTGAGATTTGACTTGATCATGTGATTTATTTTGGCCTATGGAATGTGAACAAATGTACCATGTACCCTGTTCTTAGGGAAACCACAAGCTTCTGTCAGCTGGATTTACTGCCCTTTTTGTCAGAAGAGTGGCTTGTTGCAAACAGGGGCTGCATCTGTAGCCCGGGTCCTCGGTGAGGAAACACAGGGTGCTGTAATAGTTGGCTTAAGGCCTGAGTATAAAGCAGATGTTTATTTTGAGCCCCTGAGAGACAGGGGAGACTGTTTCCTCTGAAGATTTACCAGTAAACTCTTATTTCTCTGTGTTAGTCTTGTTTCCCAGACTTAAACTCAGTGTTTTAAATACTTCATTTTATTTATTATTATTGCACATGTGTGTATGGGATGTGTGAATTTGGGCATATGGGTGCTGCCAGAGCATTTGTGGTCAGAGGCCAACGATTCAGAAATTGCTCCTCTCCTTCCACTGTGGGTTCTGGAGATTGAACTCAAGTCCTTAGACTTATGGGGCAAGTGCTTTTACCTGCTGAACTGTCTAACGGTCCAAACTTCTTTAGTTTGTTCATTCGGGTGTTTAAGAAATTTAACAAGTTTTGTTCATGTAACAACTCTTGCCTCCAAGGCTTGATTCTACTGGACAAATGAGAAAAATAACAACAACAGAATGACCCCCAAATCCCAAACAGCTTGGGCTATTGCTATGATTTGAAACTGAAAAGTTCATAGAAGGCTTCTGTGCTGGGGACGGGGATGCCAGGGGATGGGCTTTGGGGGAAGCAACTGGGTCGTGAAGGTTCTCATCTTCTCAGTGGATCAATCCATCGATGGAGTCAGAATCTGAAGACATTTTCAGGAGATGGTGAAAACTAAGCAGTAGAGCTTTGTTTGAGAAATAGGCCACTTCATGTCCTGAAAGGATAAGCCATGTCACCTCCTGCCCTGCTTCCTGGTGGCTGTGAGGAGAGTGACTTGGCCAAGTCCTTCTCCTAGAGATGTCTGCCTCAGTACAGACCCCAAAGCAATGGAACCAGTAGGCTGTGGACTAAGACCTTTGAAACTGTGAGCCACATTGTCTTCCTTATTTAAGTTGATTCACTCATGTGTGGGTCATAGTGACAAAAAGTGACCAACAGCCATTCTTGGGATTCTTCTCACCAAATACTGCCCCAAGACTACCACACTTATCAAGGCAGCTCAAGGCCTGAGGAGTTGGTCTTAATCAGATGGCCAGCATTTCTGTGGGCATGGCCCTTCCAGGTCTTGTTCTTTGTGGTCATGCTCTTCAGCAAGCTACTGTGGTCCATATCAGGCCATAGCCATTTCTTAATCACTGTACCTGGGAATGTGGCCAGGAAGCAAAACCTAGGCTCCTCTGTTCATGGGCATTCAGGCTCCGTCTGTCTTGCTCCATTCCCTAATCCAGAAGTGTCTTTCTCATCTTGGGTAATCCTGTTCCATCTCTGGTTTCTACAAGAAATCTGGTCTTTGCTCTCAAATTCTCTTCCCATAAATTCTGGAAAGACTATAGTAAATTTCTGTTTTGCTCTTGTACACTTGGTTTGCTCTGAGTTAAGAACAGAACTGATTGTTCCTACTTAATTGCAGTGGACAGAAGAGGGAAAAATCAGAGAGCAGAAAAATAAGTATTTTAAGTGGATACTTAACATATTTCTGTTTTAGGATGTTATCTCCCAACCTCGGCAGTACCGACCATGGGCTGTATAAATCCTTGTGGGTGACTGTGCTGTACAGGGTGTTTAGCAACACCCCAACCTTTATGTGCTTGGTATTAGTAACAGTCTTCCCCTAGCAGTGAGAGCAAAATTGTTCCCAGACATTGTCTAAAGTTTGTGGGCAAGGTGGTCTAATCACATCCACTTGAGAATGACTGATTTAAAAATACACTGAGCTATAACCTTTGCTTTCTGTAAGACAACAGAGTACTTAACACGTGTAGATATTTAATAAATATTTTTTGACTGATGGAGTTCAGTTAGTGGATTTTATATTTATATTTCAACTGAGGGCTGTAGTTGATCTTAAAAGGGGAAGTAAAAGAAAATAAATGTGCTTTCCTTAAAAACATTTTCTATTTTCCTGCCCTTCTGTAGGTATGCAATGTCTATGGGTGAATGTTCAAACTAATTACTGCTGCCAAGCAATTCTAATGAAATTCTGAATAAGGTCATTCAACCAGTGTGGTGATTAACAGAAAGTTGGATGACAAAGAACATTTACGAAAAGGAACGGTACAATACATAATTTATATGCCAAAGACTTTAAATCCTAGGAGGGCATGAGTCAACTGAAACGTTCTGCCTTAGTCACATTCCTAGGGTTCAGTGCTTAAGTGATTTGCAAAAGTGGAAGAGGATGAAGAGCTGAGTTGAAATCCTCCATGCTAATAAAGCTACACATGCTGTCAGGAATCTAGTGTCTTAGAAGACCTTTCTGCAATGAAAAGAGATTTTCCTTTGGAAGGTGAGAGCTTCAACACAAGGTTTTTTTAAACAGAGGTGAAGATTCCACATTGGGCAAGAGAAGAGATTATATATTTTGTTTAGTAGGAGAGACAAGTCCTATATATATGCATGCTAGAGTTGAGGAAGGAATTTTCAGCAGTATTGTTATTTATGTCTTACAGGAAATTAATCCTACCTCCTGGACACAATGGCAGCCCAATTACGAAGGCAGAAAGGCTAGCTAGGGATTAGCATCGCTCAAGTTCCATGCTGTTCAATGCCTGGTTAAGATGAACAGAGGTGCTTTTATCTTTAGACACACAACAGATAGCTTGTCATCTCAGCTTTTAGAAATTTAAATATGCAAGCACTTGGCAGCACAGGTATCTTTGCAACCTTTCTTAATAATAACAGACTGCTGTTCAGTGCCTGGGGTATAATTTAACAGGTACATCTCATTTTGGCATATATGTGAAAAGGAAAGCCCCGTGTAGTAGGATTACTTTACCAATATGATGTTTCAGAAATAGCTGAGATTTAAATTACCATGGGGCTGTATTATTAAAGTGAGAGATTTATTCAGTGTACACTACAAATCCCTGGAGAGATAAATGTGCTTATATTATAGGTAAAAATCAGAAAGGTAAATAGCAAGTCTGGACACCATTTTCTTTTAAGTGGTATTTTAGTTGTGTGAGGATTTCTTAAGGGCAAAAGCAGATAGAGCAATGTTTAATCAGAATGTGAAAAATTAGACTCAGAGGGAACCAAGAATTTTAAATGAAGCTTATTTTTTTAGACAATAAGGTAAGACTGCAGACCCTGGAATAGATCATTTCTTCTTTTACCTAAAAAGGAAACTTTTTGGAGGGCTCTGCCCGCTGATGGCACGCTGATACTTTGGTGATGTAATGGTTCCTTTCATTGCTGTTTTTACTGCTCTTGGTGAGGATTCCCACTCCGGGAATACTTAGGCCCCAAAGGTCCTGGTGGACACAGCATGTTCTGTATGAGCCTCTTTCTTTTCAATGCCAACTTGGAGAAGTTTCAGAATTACAGCACCTTCCTTTTCTTCTCTCCCAGTTACGTGTACTGCTTCCTGGACATCAGGCCCCAGGCTCCCTTTGCTCACAAATTCATCCTTCAAAGTCTCTTACCAGTGTGGTCTCCATTTAATTTAACAATTTGGTTGCGGAATGTGGTGACATTAGTATGTTCCAAAGTGCTTTTAGGCAATACAGCTCTCTCTGGATGTTAACAGACATTACACGGGAAAGGGGCTCATGTTAAAATGCTTGGGAATTCTGTGTGGAAGGCACACATGGTGGCATATGCCTGTAGTCCTAGCACTTGGGAGGCTGTGGAAGGAGGACCACGAGTTTGAGGCTAGTTCGAGTTATAGAGTGCATTCACACCAGCCTGAGGTACATATTGGGACTATACTCCCCTTTCCTGCCAAAAGACAGAAAGGATCCCAAATTTGGCCATCTTTGACCCAATCTCCTCTCATTACAACTTCTCAGTGATGTGGCTCTCAAAGATGGAAAGGTAACACATGGCCCTCCCACACACTACTTTATAGTATCTATTGACATCCCACATAGTTAGTTAGCATTCCATACAAGAACACACTTTGAGAAGGCCAAGTTGACCGTGTATCAGGGAGATGTGCAGATGCTGGGAGTGAAGAGGATACTGTGTTTAGATGTGATGAATAAAAGCATTAGTGAAAGTCAGTAAAGAAGCATTCTCAAGAAGGCACCATCCACTGGTGAGAAAGACCATACAGACAGCAAGTCTAAGTTCCAAGCAAAGCTGCTAATAGGTAGAGTAATGGATCCAGAGGGTATGGGATGGAAAGTGCTGTGCAAAATTTTCAGAAAAACCAAGAGAAGAGATACAGAAATAGATGTACCTCTTCATAAACTTCACAGATACTGAGTTTTTACTCTATACTAAAGACAGATTTTAATAGAACAAGGCTGTTCAGCAGTACCTAGTCAGTAAGCTCAAGTTCAGAGTCTGGTGTTGGGAGGAAGGGAATGGGGAAGCAGATGCTTAAGACATTTGTGCAGATCTGAGATGGCTACATAGGGCCTGAGCTGCTAGAGTGGCTTTGGTCAGGAACAGCCTGGGGCTAGGAACGTTCTCCATAATCTGCAAACCCAATTGCCTAGCAGGGCATGATAATGCTGGGCACCTCAGAGCATAGACAGTGGGAAACGACTGCCATTGCTGTCCATGTCATGGTGGAGCAAGTGCCTGCTTACTGACTTCTTAGGTTTCAAGCACAGAGAGCCCCACTGTAGGTGATGCACCGCACATCTCTTTCCGTCCCATTTGGGAAGTGCCTATTGTATTTCTACCACCAGTTTTCTTCTTTACCACCTTCTAGAATGAACTCTCACTCACGTTCTTTATTTTTAATCACTCTTCAAAGACAGGCATATTGAAGTACTTAAAAAAAAAAAAAAAAAAAAAGAAAGCAATTTGAGTTCTCAGGAATAGTTCCTTATTCTTCCTGCCAAGAATGTCCTAAGTCCACAGCAGGAAGTTCAATTAGCAAATCCATGAATCAGGGTTTTAATTATACACTTATCTGAAAGGAAAATGCTAGCTTCACTTCTACCTTATAACTTGTTTGTGGGAATCTCAGCATGACTTTGACTGAACCTGGGTCCCTGTGGTGAGATGTGAGATGGTGAAATGCAAATATGTTAGTGGGAATTCATTCACATTTGTTCATGGGTATTTCTGTATTTAGTAAGTAGCAAGAATTCTTGGTTCTAAGGAAAAAAAAAAAAGACCCAGAATTGATTCTAGAAGGTTAAAAAGTACCCTAATTAAGAGATTTGCTAATTGTCATTCCCTGCTGTATCTAAAGACTGTATCTGATTTTAAAGTCATGACTAAGCATTTGAATAGCATGTTGTTGTTATTGTTATTATTTTATGTGTGTGAGTGTATTGCCTATGTGTATGTAAGTGCACCCGTGTCCTGCAGTGCCTGCGGAGGGCAGAAGAGGAAATCCAGTTCCTCTGGAACTGGAGTTATGGATGGTTGTTTGTTTGGGCGCCAGTTATAGTTGTGTTCGTTTCGGTCGTGTCTCACCACTCGTGGGGCTTGAGGGGTTGGGGGTGAGCAGACTCAGAGTCAAGCCGCAGACTCCAGGAGTTGGACGGGAAGCAGGCCAAGGGCGTGGTACTGCAAAGTCGTTTATTGAACAGGTGCACAAGCTCTTATAGGTCTGGATAGCCAATGATCTTATGGGGTGGGGTCTCAAATACAGCCAATAATAAGTTTGTCTCCAGGTAGGCGGGTTCTTTCCAGGTGCTGGTCTCACAATTAGCCAGAGCAGAACGCCACACCCACAGGAGCCATTCCTCTGTTCCTCCCAGCGGGTGGCCTTAGGCTAGGCCCACCTTACATTATGCCCAACCGTTGTTAGTCACCACATGGGTGCTGGGAATCAAACCTGGTTCCTCTGCAAGAGCACCCAGTGCTCTTAAGCCATCTCACTAGCCCCATGTATTTTTTTTCAAATATGTTCTCTACTATTCTCTTGCCTCCCTAGGTAGATGGTTAGCCTTGATGTTTGGGACATCTTTTCTTCCCTCCTCTCCTTTTTTTCATTCCTTCCTTCTCCTACTGTGCTGGTTAGTTTTTACCAACTTGACACAAACCTAAACCTTGTGAAGGGGGACTCTAAACAGAAGAATTTCCTGTGTAGGATTGGCCTGTGGCCATGTCTGTGAGCAATTTATTAAGTTGCTAATTGATGTAGGAGGGCCCAGTCCACTGAGGGTGGTGCCAGGTAGGCCTGGGCTGTGTAAGAAAGGAAACTGAGAAAGCCAGGAGAAGCAAGTCAGTAAGCAGCATTTCTCTGTGCTGTCTGCTTCAAGCTCCTGCTTGCGTTTCTGCTTTGGCTTCCCTCGGTGATAGACTATGAAGTTTAAGATGAAATAAACCCTTTCCAAGTTGCTTTGGTCAAACATTTTTTTGATACAAGCTTTCTCTATATCACTGTAACTATGTAGACCAGATTGGCCTTGGACTCACAGAAATTCACCTGTGTCGACCTCCCAGGTGCTAAGATTAAAGGCATGCATCATCACACCTGGATGCCAGTGGTTTTTTTATTTATAAAAATTTGTTTTCGAGAATTTCATATATGAGTACTGTAGTTACATCGTTTCAATCCCTTCTCCCACTCTCTCTCAATTTCCTGACCTCTTCTTTAATAACTTATATAATAGTACATACATTATATATTTATATATTTATTATATATAATATATAATATATTATATATAATTATATATATTACAATATATATTATATATTTAATAACATATAATAGTATATACATACATATACACACACATATATAAAACACCAACGTACTGAGACTATTTAGTGGTGCTCCTATGTACGTGTTTCTGACTACTTGGGATTGGGCAACCTATCAGGGAGCTCACCTAGGGAGAGAACTGATTCTTCCTGTCACAAGAGCCGTTAATTGCCTGTAGCTCTTCATCTAGATGTGAGATCTTGTGAAATTTCTCTCATTGACCTTGGCATGTTAACTGGTGTTATCATAATGTAGGTATTGTTTAGGCACTGGTATTGTTGGGTTTTCATGGGTGCAGCTTCCCTATCATGTCTGGGAGACACCATCTAGCAGCAGGTGTCCTGGTCCTCTGGCTCTTACAATTTTACCACCCCTCAAGCCCTAGGTATAGGGGTTGCATTGTAGATATATCAATTGGGGCCGGACACCCCATGGTCATTTACTCTCTGCATTTTGTTGGTCAATGTTTTATCACATCAGTAGAGAAGCAAGCTAGGAAACCTCCCTTTCTCTCCCTCTCCATGGCAGGATTTGAACCTAGAGGCCAGTGTTATTGTCTCTCATTGATACCTTGGGGGAGAGCTTTGCTTTCAGTGGTACTCTGATGTGATATACCCTAGCCATAGTGAAAACATTGACAAAAGGGTAGGTGTGGGATACTCAGGCACATCTGTGTAGCCTGAGGCCCATGCTGTCCTGGGTGAGTCCTGGGTAAGCCTACGTCATGAAGGCTATTAGGAGATTTTGTTGACCACATGAGCTCAACCAACTCTCAGAGGCTCGAAGTGGTTCAGGAAAACAGCTCTTATAGTATTTTCTTAAATTCTCACCAATAGCCAGCCTATTGATTCATTCTTAGAGAAATGTCAACATCATTGTGACAGGATAGATGTATGGTAAACTTGACCTTTGGTCCTATAAGGTCTAACTCACCTGTGAGCAGTCCAAAACCATGACTTGCGTCTTTCAATCATATTTAATAAAAAACCCAAATTGTTTGTGTATCAGGTGGAGGTGACGAACACTGCTTTCCACTCGCCCCTCTTCCTTGTTCACAGAGGCATATAATGGTGTTGAAAGTTTGCAGGCACATTTGTTTTGTCCAAGAAATAGAAGAAACAAAGGACACCTACCATGGGATGTCTAGTCAACCCAAGCTGTCATTTCTTACAGTGTCCTTTAGCACTTCATGGGGGAAGGAAGCAGAATGAGTCGGTTCCCTCTAGATTCATCTCTAATTTTATCTTAATATGGCAAATAATATTATACTTCCTTGCTGGCTAAGTGCACCTATGATAGAAAACGATTTGTGGGCCACTGAGGAGTTAGAACTTCCATTTACAAAATGTAAGTCTGAGCTGCATAAGTAGAAATAAAAAGGACATAGGAATCATAAAGTAATTCTAGATGCAGTGTGGGGCTGAGATTTGTTCTGGATACTATGAACTTTTAGGATATTTATATTAAAGATCATTTGACATAGGCTAAAAGAATACCAAGAAAGAGAAAAGAACTTTGGAGTTGGATCAGAGACATTATCTTCAACTTTTTTCCTTGTGTACCTTTAAAATTTTTTTCTTAAAATTCCTTCCCGTTTTTTTTGTGTGTGTATGCTCACATGAATTTACAGCAATGCTGACAGCATGTACAAGACCCATGAACATTCAAACCAGACAAAAACCCTTCACAGGACTGGGGATATGGGTAAGAAGCCCCCACGTTAGCTGAGGAACTATTTGCAGCTGATCACTGTCGGGTGAGGGAGATTTGGTCTTCTTTAAGGTAGTGATGCTAGGTAGGTTGACCAGACTCTAGTGAGGGACAAGTGGGGATACAAATTTGACTTCATAGACCTTTGCATATATGACAGAATGCATGAAATGTGCCCCCTGGGGAGGAATGGGGGTGCAGATAAGGGAGAGGATCTAAATATGATCAAGATATATTATATTAAATGCACAAAAATTCAATAAAAAAGCAACATATTGGAAACCATCTGAGTTATAAATGATACATGACCAATTAGAGGGACATTGCTTCTCAACAGTGATGAATTGCTCCTTTGTTGTCTCTGAGGTTTCTACATTGCAGCGTAGTGCATAGACATGAGATCCAGCATGGGTCTGCCTTCTTTGCTTCAGTGGGAAGAAGGCTGCTGTGAAGGGGCAGGCGGGAATCGCCCACCACATGGCCCTGAGCACATCTGTTCTCAGAAAGTTATTTCAGAAAAGAGAACTGAGGATCTGGACATTGCCTCCTCCAGGACTGTCAGAGAGCTGACGGGGACGTTTCACTATACACACACTCTACTTAGAGGATCACTATGTACAAATGGCAAGTAAGTAAGTATGATTACACTATTAGAAATAGGTCCCTTGAATAAAATTGTAAAGATTTCTAGTTATTTAACTTATGAGAAAATTGAAGGAATAGAAAAGGATAGGATATGGAAGAGGTGAGCATTTACTCTCCATTTTATTGAAAATATGAAATTAATATTATTAATTTAGGCAAGAATTCTAAAGGGTTCAACTATTGGGATGTAACATCAGATCCTTTTTGAAGAGGTTTAAAGGAAGGTTATAATCTGACTTTATGATTAAAAAAAAACCTTTTAAGTTTTGGGAGAATGTTAGTAATATGTTTTCTTTGATCAAGGTTGGAGTAGGATAAGATAGACAAATAGACCGAATATCATTTATTTAAAAAATCTTATTTATGATTTTTATTTTATGTGTATGAACATATAGCCTGCATGTATGTAAGTACATCCATGTTGTGCAGTGCCCGTGGAGGGCAGAAGAAGGTGTCAGATCCCCTGAAACTGGAGTTCCAGATGGTGGTTAGCTGCTATGTGGGTGCTGGGAATTGAAGCCAGGTCCTCTGGAAGGGCAGCCAGTGCTCTTAACCGCTGAGCCATCTCTCCAGTCCCGGGTGAATATTATTTTTAATATATCTTTTCTTGATTTGACTATATGGAGGAAGACTGACCTGCTGGTGGTAGGTACATAGTAGGCTCCATTTTCAAATGATGTTCTGCTTCAATCAGTTACTGGCTGTGTGGCCATAGGAGAGTCATTGTTTTCTACATGTCACTTTCCTTATCTGTAAAGCGAAACTTCTCAGGAGAGAGTAGATTAAATGAGAAAATGAAATGGTGGAGTCAAAAGTGCTTTGTTTGCTGGTGGCCCATATTCACTGTTCCATAAATGATAGTTACTAGCCTAAGACTGAACAGAATTTTAGTACAAAAGCATCAGTTACTAGAGTTTATAAGAAGGCAACTTTGACCTCTGACAGCCTCTAGTTTTTAGCCAACTATCACTTACCCGATTATCTCTTGATGTACAGGAGTGCACGTCAGGAATGTAGTGCTGAAATGCACAGCAACAGTCCAATGACACTTGCAGCCTCCTAAAGGTGGCTAAGGATGCAACCCTTGGAGAGAATTGTGGCTACATCATTGAGATTCTGGCTCTAGCCTTTGGTACTGCCATGAATCAGAAATGAGTCATAGGGAGACCATTGGTCTCTTTGAACTTCAGTGCCATTTGCTAAGGAGTGAAGTTGTTGGTCAAACCCACCTGTGTGCAAGGGGCATAAGGTTAATGTAAAGGGTGAGGCTGCAGGATTGTGATTAAATAGGTACAACATGGCCTGCGATGTCAAGATAATACCTGTCTCAGGACATAGACTTCAGAATGCTTGTGCTGACTTGCAGAGTCAGATGAAACTCTTTGGAGGAAGTGCTCTGAACAGGACTTTCAGGTGTGTGTGTGTGTGACATATTGTGATGTATGTGTTTGTGTATATATCTGTATGTACACGTGTGACCAGAAGTCGACTGCACGAGGCTTTAACATGGGTTCACCTTACCAACCATATCCTTAGCTCCTTTAGGAGCATCTTAAAGTTCTGGAAAAGATTTATATATATGATTCCTGAGATACTTTTTAATCCTTTAAAAGAAATTAAAACCAAATGGACCTCATGTCTTCCTGCATTTTCTGTTATTAGTTCTTGAAAGGGTATTCTTTCATATAACAAACAAAATAATGTGAAAAAAGAAAACAGTGTAAATATAAATAGATAATAAGATGTGCCAGGAAAGATGTGCCAGGAAAATTGTGTTGACAGCCTTCTCTTTTCATTTTGGAATAAATGAAGCTTTCTGAGAGATGAAAATATGATATGAAATTAAGTTACTGAAATGAAGAGAGGCAGAAGGTACTTGGAGCGCTACCAGACTCTAACGAACATCATGATTAGATGTGGCTGGGAATGTATCTCAGTAGTAGAGTCTTGGTCTCACTCTCTTAGGTTTTGGGTTCAATACCCAGTGCATAAAATAGACGTGATCCTCAGTCTTCTAACTTGGTCAAAAGCAGCACTTCTGTAGCAGTTCCAGAAGGGCCTCTTGGGCTCCTTCATCTTTTATAGCTCACACACTTGAACCGAAGCAGGACCTACTAATTAGTTCAGACAGAGATCTTTCCCTTGTTACTCTCTCTGCTCAAATCTTTGGAAGAATAAACTCAGGTTTGGGAAGATACAGAACAAAGTAACTGTCTATTTTTCTTAAGTAAAAAAAGTTTTCTTTGGCTTTCTGTTTCCTGGGAAGCCCTAAAGTATGAGTCTCAGGTAGCCACCTTTGCTTGAGCTGAACATTGGAAGAAAAAAAAAAACAAAACAGATTGATGGGACCATTGCTTTCAGCATGTTCTGTTTTATAAATTAGAGCACTGTAAAGCCATCACAACTCATTTAAATACAGTGTTAGAAGCCTGCAGTTTCCCTCACGAGGGCAAGCGAGGCACATGTGAGCTCATTATCACTACACATACTTCTGACAATTAGCCACATTGCAGAGGCAGGGCCAATCTTTCCACAGGGCAGATTGGGGGTTCCACATGCTCATTAGCCAGGACTAAATTATTTGGCATAAAATGAGAAACCAGTCAGGACTTCCAATTATAATTCAAAAATGTTTTCTGTTTTACACAGCAATAAAAATAACACTCTCCAGTGAAAGAATCAGATAACGCAGAGAGAGTTACAGGAAATGCAGGGGAAACAATTACCAAGAAACAAAGTGAGAGAGTGTTAAGTAGATGGGTGAAACCCAATGGGAATAAACACAGCTTTCTTCTCCATAAATTGCTGGGGAAATGGTCCTCACGAAGACAGAGATACCTTTAACCTTGTAAATCATGAATATTCCAGGAACGGCCCAGTTTTTATGAGATTCATTTAATTGTGAATGGGATAAGAGAAGGCATTAAACTCTCAATTTATAGTATCAAAGGAAGTAAATTCTGAAGTGATGTTAGTATAATGAAACTATTTCTTTAGTGTTTAACTTCATAAAATAAAAACTGATGGTTTGGGACTTTGCTGTAGGAATGAAAAACAAATCACAGACATTGAAAGTTGCGTTACTTAAAGGTAATCAGAAAAATTATAAGGATGTCTGGTGTCTTAGCCAGGAGCATGAGAAGAACCCAACTGAGTGAATGCTATGACCACAGTAACAGAGAAAGTAAAGTTGGTTACATGTAGCCAACATGTTTGGCTGTGTCCTGTGTACCAGTGACCATGTTAAGTGCTCCGGATGTATACTCAATCATGCAGCCAGTGGCTAGGAGTGTGACTTCAGGAATTTGGCTATCTGGGTTCAAAGCTGACTAGTTGAGGCTTTGGGAAGTTATGGAACCTCTCTGTGACTACCACTTAGGGCTGGTGAAAGCTGTTTGCCCTAATTATAAAATGAGCTATGTGTAATTTTAATATATGCCAAATTCGTATGATCACATTAAAAGCCTAAGAAGAAACAAGCCACTTATGTTTAGTTAACCAATTAAAATGGGGTCTCATGTATCCCAGTCTGGCCTCAAACTAAGTAGCTGAACGTGACCTTGAACTTAAATTCCATCTCCCTAGTGCTAGGATTGTAGGCGTGCTCCATCACATCTAGTTTATTCAGTGCTTGGGATTGAATCCAGGGCCTTATACTTACATTCTTCCAACAGAGCTTCATCTCCAGCCCCATGAATTTAAATGTAATAGTATGTTTTATTTAATCAAATATATCACAAAAGTTATTTTGGCATCTAATCAATTTAAAATTGTTGATGAGATACCCTATATTGGTTGTATCATCTTTCAAAGTAAGCCTGTGTTCTATGCTTGGAACACTTCTCTGTGTGTAGCCATGTGTGGCTAGTGGCCACTATGCCGGACAACGCAGTTCCCATTCCAGATGGCCAAGATCTCTAGCCTGCTGGTGTGAATGCAGCGCTCACTTGTTTCCTGAGGTACGTTAAGAAATCCAGGTTTGCTTACCAGATGATGAGAGGCGTGTAGCCTTTTTAGGAACTCAAGTTTCCACTAAACACTTCAGCCCCTTTTAGAGGATTTAGCAAGGAATTTAATCCAGGTTTTGAAGCTTTTGTGCTCGTGGTGGCTTCTCTTTGTGGGCTTGGATTTGGACCTCTTACAAGAATAGTAAGGCTGTCATCCTGATTTCAGGCTCAGTCATTACGGTAAAGCAGATGAGTAGAGGCCTGCCCAGCCCACTTCCCATTTCTGATGATCCCTTTAGGACTCAGACTTTTCTCCTTGTGCAGACTCAATTTTTGTTTTTTAAAGTGACATGAGGGAAGTTCTGAGGCTTTTAAAATTTGATAAATAAAAACATATTCTTACCAAGTTAGGTGTAAACACAATCCCTGTGCTTAAGAAGCTGGCAACCTTGTGATGGGGTCATAGCACAAACAACCAGTGAGGTGACCTGAGAGTATGTGGGGGACCAGCCTGGGAGAAGAGCGACTAGCAAGGAGGAGGCCACCTAGTAGAGGGAGAGCTTTGCTGTTCAGGGATCGCCTCAAAGAGTGACTCTCCAGTGAGACTTAGGTAATACAGAGCTGAAGGACGTCCTGGAAAAGTAGATAGTGCTTCAGTGGGAGACAGAGATGAATTTATTAAACTAAGGTGATTTCAGTGCAAACCTACTAATTATAGCTGATGGCGAAGCATACCGTTCTCTAATTAGCAAAAACATTAACCATTCTCTTTGCATTGTCTTAGGTTATTATTATTATTTTTTTTTTATTGGTTTGACAAGACAAAGTCTCATACCATTGCTTAGTCTGTGTTGGTGCTATGCAGCCCAGGCTTTCCTGGAACTCACAGCAATGACTGCCCTAGCCTCCTGAGTGTTGGGATTACAGATGCGAACTACCACACCTGGCTGGCTCAGATTATTTATTAGAAGCGAAGATACTCAGTCATGCATCTAAAATCTCTCCTTTCTGAGAGATGGAAGGGAAGAGGTAAGGAAGCTCGTGATAATTCAGTTTCAGAATTGCTAACTGCAGTTATTGAACCCTGATTTTCAGAGTCAGTTCTACAGTTTCCAATCCAGATGTTCAAAAACACTGTTTAGATCTTAAGTGGTGCATATACACAATTATATTTGAGTGTATTTATAATTTATGAATTATTTAATTCTCATACTATTCTGAAAGAGTAGTAGCGTGTCAGTTCCCCATTGCTGATACAATAGAGGCTGTGGATGTACACTTGTGGGGGTGTTATTCTATTCTAATAACAAATATTACGACTTATACATAAAGTAGCTTGCATGAAGTCACATAGCCAGGAAGGATCAGGTTAGGATCCTGACAATTGAAGTCTATTCTTTTAATCTCAAGAGTATCATCTCACTCTTTTTTTTATTGTTTGGATTAAACATTGTGCACAAGGCTATTTCCATGCAGGCATATAATGTACTCTGGCACGGTCCCCCTCTGTACCCTGCTCCCCTCCCTTGGCTCTCCTATTGGTCTTCTTTGTTCCCCTAGACAGTTTTCCTTTCATATCTTCTGCATGTATATGATTTTGTGTATCTGCATATATAAAATTTAGAATCCACAGCTGAGAGAAAATGTGATATTTTTCTTTTTGAAACTGATTTAACTCAAAATTTCTTCTTCTTCTGGGCTGAAAAAAATTCCATTGTGTGTATCCTACCTCTGTTGTCATAGTAGCACAGCACTGGATCTTCCAAGCTCCACGATATCAACATTTCCTCTTGCTAGACTCTGCAGACACTCTACATTGTGGGCTCCAGGGCTTCCTTTTCTAGAGAGGTGACTGGGATGACTCCAATCCCTTCAGCATAGCACCCACTGTCCTTGTTCAGAGCCTACCATCCCTCAGAGTTAGCTGTGTCTTTTCTACCTTACAAGCATGTATTTGTCAAACACTTACTGAGACCTTATTAGACACCATGCTTGGCTTTGAGGAACCACAGATTAGTGAACTATTACTGTTGCTTTCAGACAGGTCACAGCCTCTGGCAGAAATAGATGAAGGAACAGAATGCGGCAATTTCTGTTACAGAGTTGTGTGCAGGACTGAGGTCGGCTAACTCTGACTCCAAAGCATGTCTTGATGATTTCTTTTCCCTGGCTGTCTTGTAGCCCAGGCCACCATTTTCTGCATCACTTGGGCACTAACTTTTTAGCTTGTTTCCCTGACTCCCCTTTGACTCCAAAGATTGATTGGAATAAAATTTTAAAAATGATAAAGCTATGCTCAATTCCTTGTCCAGGTCTTTTACTGAGAGCTCTGCTTGGAGACCTCTCTCTTTCTTTCCTCTTACTTTGAGGGCTGTTTTCACTCTGGTTCCATGTTTTCCCTGAGGGTCATCTGCCCTAATTGGACACAAACCACTGCTTCCTCAGTGTTTACAAAACTTCTGCTTGCTAATAAACAGAATTAATCTTGATTAAGCCAATTTATTTAAATACTATCGTATTTCCTTAGGGTTTGTTTCCTTAGGCCTGTACACATCTGTTCTAAATTCATTTTTCCCCCTTTCTTTCAGAAGGTTTCTGAGTTCTTATCTTATTCTTATAGTAAATGTTTTAAGTATTTAAAGAAGTTATGGAAGGAAATAAGCAAGATTCCCCTGAATCCTTTTTTTAGCTGGTTATATTTTCTTTTGTTAGTGTTTGAAAATATTTCATTATTATTATTTTATTTTATGTGTATGAGTGTATTGCCTGGATGTATGTAAGTGTACCCATGTAGTACAATGCCTGCAGATGTCAGAAGAGGTGTCAGAACCCCTGGAACTGGAGTTTTGAACCATTGTTAGCTGCCATGTGGGTGCTGGGGAATCTAACCTAGGTCCTCTGTAAGAACAGTCAGTGCTTTTAACTGCCAAACCATCTCTCCAGTCCCTGCTCTTCTGTTTTAACTTAAGACATATAATCCTGGCAAAAATAGACTTGTTTCTTGCCTGGAAGGTGGCTCGTCAGTTCAGAAAAGTCTTTGTGGCTTTGCTTTTATTATACAATGACCCTGGCTCATCAATCTATACTCAAAGCAAAGCTTCCAAGTCAAAGCTTCCCTGTTGGAAGCAATGAGGATCAATTTTCCAGGTCTAGAATCATCACCTACAAATCTCTGAAGGTGCTTTCAGGAAAGAAAAAAAAAAACAACCCTGGCACAATTCAATCAGCTGCTTACAAAGTTTATCACAGATCTTCAAACTGAAGGTACTCTTTACCACAGTCAAGAGCAGAGAGCAAAGGGTTAATACATGCCTGCTAGTGCTCAGTTCACTTTCTCTATCCTCATGTGCTCAGAATCCTCTATGTAGGAAATGGTGCCACCCACAGTGGACTGATCTTCTTACCTCAATGAACACAATCAAGATAATCCCCCACAGACATACCCAAAGGCCAACCAAATCTAAGCAGTCCCTCACTGAGACTGCCTTAACAGGTGATTCTAGATTGTGCTCAGTTGACAATTAAAACTACCCATCATGCTGGTGTCATGGTGCATGCCTTTAGTCCTAGCACTCATGAGGCAGGCGGATCTCTGTGAGCTCAAGGCCAGCCTGGTCTACATAATGAGTTCCAGGCCAGCCAAGGCTACAGCAAGACCCTGTCTCAAAAAACCAAACAAACAAACAAGCAAACAAACAAAAACCAATAGGCACATAGTCAGAGGCTATTAGTTGATCTTTCCTTTTGTGACATGGGCACATGCAAAATTTAACCTTAAGACATCAGCCTCTTAAATGGAGGGCTGCTAGGTTAAGAGCTATAACTGGCCCCGGTTTACCCTGTCTTCAGAGGATTCTTGATTGAGCCAAAATACTTCATTCTAATTCTTAAAAGTAAACACTTATGTAAGGTGGAGTTTATTGTTGTGTGTGTTTCTCTTTTTTGGTGCTGGGGATGGAACCTAGATTTTGAGCATGCTAAACACAGTCACTAAGTAGCTCAAGCTTAGTGACATTCCATGAAATAACTTAAGCCTGAATGTTCAAAGGTCTTCATTCTATATGATGAGTTAACTTCTTTCTTTTGTGTGGGTGGGTCTCCATCTCCAGTATGGCCTTGTGCTCCAGCCATCCCAGAGAATGAGGGGAGGTCAAATAGGTCCTCAGACGGCCCTGAGTGCGACGGGAAGGATTCCAGAGAGACTGCGTCAGTGAACAGCTCACTTATTGAAACCAAGGCAGGGGTTTATATAGGGAGGCCTTTGTGACCCTTACAGAAAGTGGGAAAGTTAAAGGTGGGGACTTTAGGTAAAGGCGGGAAGGTTGTAGACTGACGTGGAAATTAGGAATGAGGAAACAAAACCCCAAAATCTGGTTTTGGTCTGGGGTGATCTTTGTGGGGGGAAAAGATGAAGCAACTGCTGAGGAACGAGGATGTCGTGTCTGCAATGGCTTTCTAGGACCTAGGTTATAACCTCAGGCAGAGCAGGCCAGGACACCTGCTGTCCCTTCAGGGTCTCTGGGGTCATACTGCCTGCTCAATGCCTTTCACAATAGGCCCAGGTTCCACACTTGTGCATCTAGGATGGTACTAGCTTTGTGCTGTTCTGGGAAGAATTGAGAAACAGTCATTGGATAATTTTCTGTAGGGCTCAGTTCTTCAGTGGACTCCTGATGGGGAATGCCCCGGGAATCTTGTGTCTGCTTAGGATGAAGGTCTTAATTGACTCATTTGAGAGACACACAGTCCAGGCTTAGAGGTAAAGCTGCCAGTGTCCACATCCAAGATTCTTTCTGATTCTGTAAGAGACTATCCATCCTTCTGCCCAGGTGAGGTTGGTTTCTCTTGGATTCAGCACATTCTCAGGACTTCCCTTCCTCTTTCCAAGTGTCAGTGCTGTGATCCTTGTTCTGATAGACCTGTCCAGATATCTTCTGCTCCATACTGAGAATAATAAAACAAGTTCTACCTTCCTCACAGAAGGATCAAATAAGTAAATGTTTTTGAAAGCACTTTATAAGTGTAAGTCATATACTATTGCTCTTCAGACAATTTTAGTTCTAGGCATAGGACAGTGGGTCTAGATAAATCCATGCAAACTTAGGCTTTAGGTCTAGACAGACAAAGGGTCACACATCCAATTCAGGCAGGCAGGAAAGCTGGTTGGAGGCATCAGTTACTGGTACATTTGATACTGTTCTAGTTTGATTTTCTATTGCTGTGATAAAGCACTCTGACCAAAAACAACCTGGGGAGGAAAAGGTTTATTGCATGTTATACTTCCAAGTGACAGTCTGTCTTTGGGGAAACCAGGCAGGGACCTAGGTGTATCAGTTACTTTTCCACTGCTGTGATAAAACACCATGACCAAGGCAACTTATTGAAGGAACAGTTTGAGCTTATGGTTCCAGAGGGAGTCTGTAATGATGGGGGACTCATGGTAGGAGAAAGTGGCCAGAACAGAAAGCAGAGTGAACCTATCTTCAAGCAGGCATAGGAAGTGGAGCATGACTGGAAATCTGGCAAGGCTTAAGAACACTCAAAGTCCACCCATAGTGGTGTGCTTTCTTCAGTAAGGTCACACCTCTCCAAACCTCCCAGAACAGGGCCACTGACTGGGGACAAAAAAATGTCCAAGTACTTGGAGCCTATGTGGGACATTTTTGTTCAAACCACCACACTGGGCAGTAATCTAGGGTAGGAATCTGTAGGCAGGAATTGAAGCATGGACCACAGAGGAACACTGCTTACTAACTTGCTCCCCTGGCCTGTGCTCCGCCTGCTTTCTTATACAACCCAGGACCTAAGGTGTGATGCTAACCCACAGTGGGCAGGTCCCTCCTATACAACTCAACAATCAAGAAAATATCTTGCAGACATTCCTCAGTTGAGGTTCCTTCTTCCCAGGTAAGTCAAGTTGACAATTGAAGCCAACTCTGACAGGTACTGAAAACAGGGCTATATCAGTCACACTGAGTCAGTGCTCAGAGCAGAGAGGGACTGCAGCTGGGAGAATGTGGGTGCTAGCACCCAGTGGGGAGGAGAACTGCCCCGAGGCAGATTAGAGGGGCAATTCCTGTGGTTATTATTTGCTATCTGTGTTAGTAAAGTTCATTTAAATAATTTCAATGTTCTATATTTTTAAATTGTGTGTGTGTGTATATGTGTGTGTATGCATGTGTATGTTTGTCCATATATATGTGGAGGCCAGAAGACAACCTTGGGTTATCATTCTCAGGTCTCTCTTTGGAGCTCACCAATTAGGCTAGACTGGCTTGCCAGGAGCTCCAGAGATCTGTCTGTCTCTGCCTCCCAAATGCTTGGCTTGTAAGTATACGTTACTATACCCAGAATTTAAAAAAATGTTCTGGGGTTTTAACTCTGCTCTTCATGCTTAGGAGGCAAGCACTTTACTGACTGATCTATGCTCTCTGGTCCCTCAGTGTTTTACTTTTGAACTTGTTTCATAGAAGTTCAAAAGTAGAACATTGACATTATTGAAGTTACTGTATGCTTAAATGGACTAGAGCCAAAGAACTAAGCTATGTGCTTAATTCAACTTTTATGTCTGGGCTGTGTTTGGAGTCACTGTGGACCAGAAAGAGATGAGCCAGTCCTGGGTCAATAGGAAGAAGTTTCTGTGAAGACGTAATAATGTTAAATGCTGTGGTGTTTTGAATGAGAGCTATTCCCCACAAACTCAAGTATTTGAACATTTGGTCTCTAGTCTAGTAGTGGCTCTGTTTGGGGAAGTAATGGAGTCTTCAGAAGGTGGAATTTTGATGGAAGAAGTTTGTCACTCGGGGTGGGTTTTTCAGGTTCATAGTCTCACCCCGTTTCCAGTTCACTGTCTCTGCTTCATGTTTGGTGTTGATGCGAGCTGTCATCTTTTTGCTGTCACAGCCTGCTGCCATGCCTCCCCTGCTGTTCTAGAATCTTCTAGAATGTAAACCAACATAAACTCTTTCTTCTATAGCTGCTTTTGGTAATGACGTTTTATCACAGTAACCAAAAAGTAACTAATACAAATAAATATTTTATAAACCTCTGTCCTCAACTGAAAAGAGTAGCAATGGTATAGCAGTAACCATAGCCAAAGTTAGTGAGCGCATGTCATGTGGGAGGAAGCATCTTAGTTTATTTAATTCCTGAAGCAACCCCAGTATGTTGGGCCTTAAGAAATCCTAATTAACCGGCTGGCACCTTGTGGCCTGGGCAAGATGGTGCTGAGAGGAGCTAAAACAAAAACCAGCCAGAGGAGATAGGCATGCCACACATACCATGGTAATCAGGTGAACTAGGAACTTAAGTGCCATTGGAGGAGAATTACTTCCTCTCTCGTGAACAGTGCGTGGACAGTCGTAGCCTCTATGTAAAGTGAAAGACATGATCAGAGTGACCTGTGAAGTGATTGGTAGAAACTTCATGCCTTATGATAATACCTGTAGCTCTGAGCCTTTATAAAGCGTCTGTTAAGTTCAGTAAACGGCTTCCTGCGGTTCCACTGAAGAAGTCACATCATTAAAGCTGTATTAAAGCTGGCCAGCTGCACGCTTCTTTGGTCAGATGGGGACCCCAGTTGTGTCTGATTGTTTCCTGGAGCGAGCCAGGAAGCTGGGAACGGCAGGCTGTTGCACCCGACCTCCCTTTGCTCCCCTCAAAAGTCCTCTCCTACTGTGGGGAGGGGGCCGGGGCAATCAATCCAAGAGAAGTGAGACACGAGCTGTGGGCCTGATCCCCCTTGCTGTTCTCTCCCACTGGGCGGAAGACAGGGAACTTGGAGAGGGGGTACACCGATTGGTGTCTGTCACTCCGCCACGAGAGAGAGCGACACAGTAGATATTCTTGAAGGTACTATAATTACTTTTTCCACACTCTAGTAAGGAAATTGAGCTTTAGAAAGTGTAAGTGATTAGAAGGTCACTTGCCCAAGGTGACACAGGTAGTGATTAGCATAGCCATGGTTTGACCCAAGAGTGAATGTTCCCATGCAGCATTCATTATAGGCTGATCTACAGCAGATACTGATAAAGTGCTTGTCAGTAGAATAATCTTGACAGCTGGGGCGACAATGGCAGATAAGGCCACGAGAAACAATCAGAATTTAATTGAATATCATTTTAATATATTTATGTGTTAAAAGGTCCTATAGATATAAAGATGATAAAAAATACAGGAGTTTGTCATTTTTAGATATATTTAGATGTAGATAAAAGGACTTGTGTGTGCGTGTGTGTGCGTGTGCGCAGACACATGTGTGCATGTAGAAGCCAGAGGTCCACTCAGTTGTCATTCTTCTGGACCTATTTTTGAGACAAGAGACCTGAGGTTCACTAATTAAGCTAGGCTGGCTGGCCAGTGAACCCCAGAGATATGCCTGTCTCTCCCTCCCCAGCACTGGGATTAGAAAACCAAACTCAACTTTTTTATATGGTCCTGGGGATTGAACTCAGGTCCTCATGTGTGAATAACAAGTACTTTAGCAACTGAGCTATCTCTTCAGCCTCCAAAAGGACATTTAGAAATTTAAAAGTCAAAGAAATTAAAATCCAAACAGGTGTCTGGTAGTGTGAGTGGGTTGTGAACACCAGGAGACCCACCCTCGTGCTTTGCCATGAAGCTCCCATTGCAGAGTGTTAAAAGGATTCAGTAGACCCTGTCAGGAATTCAGTGGGACTAGAGAATCAAGTTCAAGATAAAAGAGAATGTAGAATTTGAGATGATTTGAATAAATATTGGAAAAGTTATAAACTTGAAATACCTTGTGATTTTAACATTCTAGTGTAGGAAACAAAGTGTAATAAATGAAATACAATGAAGGAGATGAACAGTTTCTGCTAAATGTAACTATACTTTCTTTCAGAATGATAAAAAGAACTAATTATACATTAATGATTGACATTTAAGTCAGTGGATTTAATGTGACAAACAAGGAGGTCAGATGCTATTATGGAAACATACCATCTACTGAGCCCAATCGTTCCAAATGTTTCAGTGAGT
Source organism: Eospalax fontanierii (assembly GCA_035773235.1). Classification (NCBI taxonomy): domain Eukaryota; kingdom Metazoa; phylum Chordata; class Mammalia; order Rodentia; family Spalacidae; genus Eospalax; species Eospalax fontanierii. Next base: position 34,180,554 of record CM069536.1, on the reverse strand, counting down.
TGTGCATTTCTCACTTAAGGGAATAACCCTGTGTCCTGTGGGCCACAGTCCTTGTATTTATACATCATATATGGAAAATGAGGCATGCAGAGGTTAAGTGACTTACTCAAGTTTACATACCATTTGGTAGTGATGAAGTTTGGATTGAACTGAGTTGTCACTGGCCGCCTCCCCCCTACCCCGCACTTCCTGCACTCACATCTAACCTTATTAGCAATGCTGTAACAAGGGAGTGGCATGGAGGCTTTGCTTCAGCAGGAAGCTATCTCATCCTTGACTTTGTTCAGAATTACTGATGTTAGTAGAAAACAGACTGACTTTAATTTGGTATTGCTACTGTTTTAAAATTCTCTCCATACAATGCACTATTTTATTGCCTGCACCTAAGACAGTCATAAAGTGGGAAAAGTGGGGAAAAGAGAAGCCATTAAATAGTTTCTGCTCTAGGCCACCTGGTCTAATTTCCATGGTGGACTCTGTGAGAAACCATCAGGGTAGTCTCAGTGCAGGACAGGAAGGCTTGGAAAGTGATTCATCAGCTTCTGTTCCCCACTGGTTGGGGATTTGAAGGTTTACTTAGTGCACTTCCAGTTTGAACCTGCTTGATGTCCTCAGGCAGAGGTGGAGAAGCATAGGTGCCTGATGTAGGAACATGCAGGGAGTGCAAGAACAGGTGGCAGGGAGTATAGACCCACAATGTCCATGGCACCACAGCTTGCGTTAAGGAGCATGCTGCTGGTATCCGTCTCAGGAAAGCGTCTTGCTGGATGGCTGAGTAACCTATTTCATAGAAGGAACTGACTGCTTGTATTTATACCAGAATCTTGGTATAGACCTTTTGAAACTTGCTTAATGATGTCAGTATTTTGTGTTTGGATTATTAATGGGGAGGGGAGAGATATTTTTTGTTTTGTGCTATTCATCTTTTCTATTAAATTTTTTCCCCCCAAAACAATGGTGATTTGATTGCACGTATCAGTGACATTCAGTTTTCAACTCTGACAGTTTCATGGATTAGCATGAGTTTTTGCTCTAGTTCCCTCCCCTCCCCTCCTCTGCCCTCCCCTCATTTGGCAGTAGAGAGCAGACACCAGTCAATGGAGCAGACTTCCATGGTTATCCTGGTCCAAAGCAGAAAAGGCTACAGTTAAAGGAATGGAAGATTTTTTTTTACACAGAAACAGGAAAAGATTTAAGTATCAAATATGAAGCTATAAAAAACTCATTAGAGAACATTTGAATTTGTACCAAACATATTTCCCTCGAAAAGGAATTATAAAGAGAAACTTGAAGGTTATGCTTTGACAGGTTATTTGCTACATTAAGTTCTCTAGAACTTTGGCTGCAATATTAATTTTAGCTCATTAGCTCTTTCTTTGTAATGGAAGTGGGGTGTGCATGTGTATGTGCATGTTTGTAGGTATGCAGATGCTCATGAGCATATGGAGGCCAGAGGTCAACCTTGGGTATCATCCCTCATGAGCTGCCTATTAAAAAAATTATTTATTTACTTTTATTTTTGTGTGTGAGTGTTTTACCTGCATGTATGTAAGTGCTCCCATGTGTCCAATGTCTGCAGAGGGCAGATGAGGGCATCGGATCACCTAGAATTGGAGTCACGGATGGTTGTTAGCTGCCATGTTGGTGCTAGGTCTTCTGTTACAGGACCCAGGAGCTTCTAAGTAGGCTAGGCTGGCTGGCCAGCCACTCCTAGGGATTCACCTGTCCTAGTGCCTTCTCCAAGCTCTGGGGTTACAGAAGTATGTGGCCTTGACCAGCTTTTTATGTGGATCCTGGAGTGTGGCATTCAGGTCCTCATGCTTGAGCAATGAACACTTTACCAACTGAACAATCTTCAGCCCTCTATTTTACTTTTCCTAGTTTACTTTCTTCCCAAGATGTTTTTTATCATGATAATATGCATATAACATGAAAGTTACCACCATCACTGTCTTAGCTGATCTTGTGCAGTCATGGCTGCCATATGTAGCTTCTTGCCTCATAAAACTGAACTTTTGTGCCTATTAAACAATACCTTTCCCTACCCATTAGCAGACATGATTCTGCTTTTGATCTCTGTGATTGTATTTATAGTTCTGGGAACTAAACCCATGGTCTCATGCATACAAGGCAAATGCTCTTCTATTGAGCTACATCCCTATATCATTTTGGTTGCCTCAAATAGGTGGAATGATACAGTTACTTGTCTTTTTGTGACTGCCTTGTTTTACTTAGTATAATGCCCTCAAGTTTAATCTGGGTTGTAGCATTTTTTGCAATTTCCTTCTTAAAGCTGAGCAATATCCCCTTGCCTGTATATGCCATTTTGCACATTCTGTTGTGGTACTGAGGGTCAAATCGAAGGCTTTGTATATGCTGGTTACTCAACTGGTTACTGCTGAGCTGTATCACCAGCCTCTAGTAATCTTATTCTTAAGGCATGCTCTCTACCATTATGAACTTTGGCCAGAAGTACTGCATGTGTTTGAAGCTTCTAATTTGAAGAGAGAATGAGCGTGCTGATGAGATGCTTCTCAAGTAGTGAACAGCCCGACCTGCTGGCTTCTTAGAAAGGTGGGGCCCAGAGGAACATTTAAATTATTTAAGATAAGAAATAGAGTCTGTTACCTGTTTTCTACATCTACAACAAAATTGCTGTAATACAGAATTTATGTTAGGCATAGGTAGAAGCTTCAGGTAGTGTGAAAACACTGGATTAAAAGATTTAAAAATAGATTAGATACGGTTCACTCACTCTGCCAATAAAATCAAAGTAGTGTCTTCCAGAGTCAAAGGTCTCAATTTTGTTTTAGGAAGATTAAAATTCCCCTACGAGGCCTTCAGGGGTGGATGAAGCTGTTTGTCTGAACACTTATTTTACAGAGGGAGTGACTGGGCTTTAGTCTATTGTCTTTCCACAATGGAGCTGCTGGCAGGGCCTGCTTCGGATGATCAGAGCTGCTGTGTTAGGTTGGCAGGCTTCCTACTGAGGCTATTTTATCTGTAAGTTTTAGTGTTCATGTTACATTAGTCATTGAATATAATTACAGAGCAGACCACACTAATGTTTTATTTAGGGGGTCATGATCCGAGTAAGTCATTCTGTAAAATAATTTATCTATGTACTCTCCTATACTCACTATAAGATGTGTGCTGCTTCCTATTTAAATATTTGTTAGCTTCTATTTTTATTGCTTGGGTATAAATACAATGTAAACCATGGAACACTAGTGAGCAAATGTTATCTTTTGCAGAATCAATTCAATATGTTGGCATTCAGTATGTTGGGTTCCCTAGAAGCAGAGCTTGAGATGGGGCCTTAGCAAATCAAATGATTTGTTGGTGGGAAGGTGCTCTCTCTCAATAGAAGGTGTGAGAGAAAGGGAAGAGGCAGTGAAACCAGTTAAGTAAGAATGTGCATCTAGCTCTTGACTAGCTCATTCTGATCCATAGGAAGCCCTAAAGTGCAAGTTGCATTGTAGGATGACCCTACCTTGATGCACATTGTATTTAGTGACTGGCCAAGATTCTTTCTTTGGCTTCCTAGCCAAAGCAACTCCAGTTTGGCCAAGGTCATTTCTTCTAGAAGGAGGCAACGCCCTTGTCTTCAGTCACTACAGCTAGGAAGGATATGCTAGCATTTTGGACAGAGCATGTCTACTACAGTATATTCTTTGCCCTTCTTAGATTTTTCTTGCTTCCCACATTAAATCTGCTTCATTCAGATCCATATTCAGAATCCTGATGGTCACACTGTCTGGGAAAACTTAACAGAGGGAAAGCTAGAATGATAAACTGCGATTACTTACTCTTGCAGTCTTGTCCTAATGTAACAGATCATGGTTATATCCTTCCGCTCTCAGCCCTCTCAGATCTCTCTTTCTGCTGTAGGCATTTCCGGTGGTCTAGGAAGTTTCCTTGGTGATTTTATCTAGATCTCATTTCTCGAGGGATCTATGCCTTAGCTTCTTGCTCTCATTAGTTCATTCTTGCTTTAACCTGTCCATTTCTAGTAGAGATATCTAGCTATGTCCATTGGATCACCTGCTGGGCACCTCTCTCCCTGCCTTCAAAATATTGTCCTATGTCCTGATGAGATTATGATGACTACTTCCCATAAAGTTCATTAGATCTTCATTTTGCTACTGGTCTGTCTATGTGAGTGTCCCGAAGTGATCAGGTAACAGCTGTAACTTAGTTATACTTTAAACTTTTCTCCTAGTGGAAGGGTGCATCCTTTGGGAATGAAGATCTTTTGGTTTAGAATCTTACAGCTGTGGGGTAGAGAAACAAATATTTAACTGGGCCAGAAGGAGTATCTATGAACAGGGTCTCTTTATCTCATCCCTTGGTTCCTGAACCCGAGGTACAACACTATACTGGCAATTGCTTGAAGGAGTCTGTGTTTTGAATAATACTGCTTCAATCTCTCCAGGGTTTTGCCTCTAAGAAGGCCCATAGATATACCTTAAAGACAAATGTATCATTGTTGGAGGTTTAAAGTTTCTGAATGTGTGATATATAACAGGCCAGTGAATGTCATGATTATTTGCCTAGTCTATCTCAACTCACTGAGTAAAGTGCCTCTTAGTCTGAGGTGATAGTGTATATCACCTTATGTTGATTTATCAAACACTTTATGAGACTTCTGATAGTGGTGCTGACTGAGGTACTGTGGGTCCTAAAGGCAAACTCATGCCTAGGATATGTATCTGTGATGTGAGATAATAAGAAATATGTATTTGGTTCCTACTCCTGGTTCTGGCCACATGCTTCACAAACCTTTGGGATCTCCAGAGTGGTGACAGTGTCTTGTGTATGGGGATGAGAAGGCTGTTGACTGTGGGTGCCTCAACTGCTGCAATGCGGTTATTGTTTACCAGAAAACCAAGAACTACTTAGAAGGTTGGAACTTTCAGGTTTACCTCTAATGTCCATGGGAAGAGAGGGGCATGGACTGAAGTCAGGCTGATCGCAGTGGCCAACGATCCCGTTAACCATGCCTCAGTAATGAAGCCTCTGTAAAATCCACAGGGTCTGGATTAGGGGAGTTTCCAGTCTACTTAGTCACTCTATGCCTTTCTTGAAGTGTGTTTTACCTGCTAGACTTTCAAAGATCCTCTTCTTGCATTGCGTCCTCTCCTATGAATCCATCGGCTTGCCTCTTCTCACTGTCCCTAGCCCCTCGTCATCTGCTCTTGCTTATTCTAGGCTCCCAACCAGGCTATTGCAAGTCTCTGTTCATCCTTGTGGGTGTGGCTGCAGTGAGGCCACAGTCCACGTCTACTGCAGCCTCACAAACTCTCTCTGAGGCGAGAGGAAGGCGTCAGAGCAACAGTGGCAGGAGCCGTGGGGGCTTTGGGAAACCTGTTGGTCCCTGGTGCCTTATTGAATGTGATGCTTCCCTTCATTATGATTATTGCTGAATCCACTGGGCCTTATAGTAGAATAGAGTGACCTTGAAGAAAGCAAAGATCTCTAGGTGGAAATAATTACAAATATATATATAAAAAAGGGATGAAGGTACTGGAACAATCTGTAGGCTGTTAAGTTAAAGAAAACAAAGAGCAAATCGGAATTGCTTAAAACTTATAAATGCACTCAGTGCAGAATGTTGGCAAAACGTGGAAACAATACTTTCAGTTACTCAAAGGTAAAGGTCCACATGAGCGTATTTTAATCCTTTGTCTGGGATCTCTTTTCTGTGCAGCCTTTGCTGGGCTGGCTCTGTTATGATCCTTGAAGATCAGCCTTCTGTAACCACTGCTGTAAAGTTGGTTTTTTCCCTTTTCCATCTGCCAACTAGTCTCCATCTCAATCTATTTATTTATTTGCTTGTTTGTTTATTTATTATCTACTTCAAGTGGAATCTAAGTTTTAGAGACTTTCATTTACTTAATAAATATAACCAAATGCAAATCTGTGCAAATTACTTATTTTTCTTTCGCTTTCCTTTAGTCATCAGTGAAATATAAGAATTTAAAAACCATTGGAAACATTCATACTAAATGAATGAACTCCTTTATTTGATACAATTCATTCATAATAGTTAATGCTTCAAGCAATAGAGAATAAGTGTGTTCTAAAAGATACAGATTTGAAACAGTGAAAGTGAAGCAATTTGAAATTGTGTAGTTGAAAGCATAGATATGCATGTATCAGGTTTAGGTTTGACTGAGAGTACTGTCAACTATAAATTATAATGGCTCATATGGGATAGAAATTTATTTTTTCATGTTAACATTTAAAGAAAAAGTGGATGTGGGCTGGGGCTCCTTTGATTCGGATACCCAGACCTGTCTTCTTTATCTGCTGTGTATGTGGCCTCCCATCTTAAGACCATCTCATGACCTAAGACAACACTTCTGCCCCAGCTGTTTCACATTTCCCCAGCAGCAGGAAAAAAGAAATGGGAAGGTCTTGTTTCTTAGTTTTAAGAATGCCTCCTGGAAGTTTCAGGTAGCATCTTTCTCTATAGCCCACCATTCCGAATTTTAGTTATGTTGGTGAATCTCTCTTTAGTGATTGCTGAGGCATATGGTCTTTGTTCTGAATATCATGTACTCAGTTAAAACAGGGAGTTCTGTGACTATAAAGGAAGTAGTGGAGCCAAGAGTGGTCATGCACATTTGTTATCTACTTCAGAGGCTGTGGCAAGAAGGCTGTGAGTCTGAACCAGGGCTACATAATGAGAACCTGCCTCAATGAAACCAAACCAACCAACCAAACAAACAAAAAAGGTAGTGAATGGTTACTTGTTGAAGGGCAGCTGGTGGTATGTGCCACACTGCCTGTACATACCCATCTTTGTAGCAGGCTCCTCCATTTTTTATGCAAAGAGTTTTGGGTACATTGGAAATTCTTAATGACTACTCTGCTACTTAAAAAAAAATAAATTCTAAAAAGAACATTGAAAGTCTATGTATTCCTTATGGTATTTCTTTCCCACATTTCCTGGTTTGTAATTCTATTTTACATCCTGTTTTACCTTTTGTTTGATAATATACACTGTAGATGCAATATCTATCAAGATATAGTTGAAACATTTTAAATATTGGAAATTAATATTGTATGACTTTTTCCGCATATTTTCAAGGTTAGAAATGCTAATCAGAATAGTTTTGCACTGCCCCATACCAAATTTTTAATTATAAAAATCACATTACTACTTCACTTTCTATTATAATAAACCACAAGTTTGCTGTATTACCCCAGTCTCATTCTTTTCCTGTTATTAAAATAAGAATGGAAATAACTTAGTTTAATTGTATTTCTCTACAATTTGTCTTTATTGTAGCAAGTTAACTATGGTTTCTAACTGCATTTCCTAATCATTGAGAAAATTTAAACAGTCCGAAGTAATTATAACATATAATGAGTAATAAATAATGTCTCAGTTGCTCAGAACAGCTTCAACCTTTCATAATGGCAATAGAAAGCAGACAATAATTCCCAAGTCACAGGACATATTCCCTCAGGAATAAAAAAAGGAGTTTATAACACATGCTCACCAGGATGTAGCTCCAATATTGTGTATAGGGAACCCTATTTAAAAAAAATACAATGCTGCTTGTCAGAAGACAGGGGTTATTAAATAAAAATCTTAGTGCCAGGTATATGCTATTGGTCAGGGAGGTGAGAAGAACACAGGCTATTGCCTATGTTCTTGGTTGCCCACAGTAACAAGATGGCAAGTGTCTATGGCTGAAGGCACCACTCACTTTGGATACAGGACATATGGAGAGCAACCCTGACTGATCGTGAAACTCTCTACTTGGTGGGTAGCTTACATAGGACAAGAAATTGCTATGCAGGTTGCTGGGGAAGAAAAGACATGCTTGTGGAAGTTTGAATGACAATGTTCCCTCATAAGCTTCATGGTCCTCACTTTGTGGCACAGTTTGGAGAGGGTTATGGAACTTTTTTTGTTTGTTTGTTTGTTTTGAGACAAGGTTTCCTTAGAGCCCCAACTGACCTAGAACTCACTTATGTGACCAGGCTGATCTTGAACTCACAGAGATCAGCCTGCCTCTGCCTCCTAAGTGCTGGGATTAAAGGTATGTGCCAGCATGCCTGGCCTGGATTATGGAACTTTTAAGAGGTGTGGTCATGCAGGAGGAAGCAGGTCACTGGGAGTGGCTTTGAGAATTCATAGTCATGCTCATTTCCAGTCTGTCTCTCACTGCTTTCTGTGCCTACTTGAAGATGAGAGTGCTCAGCTTTATATACTGGCTGCCTCCTGCCATGTCTCCCCACTGTGATGACCCCAATTCCTCTGGAACCATTAGCTAAATAAACTCTTCTATAAGTTTCATTGGTCATGGTGTTTATCACAGCAACAGAAAAGTAAGTAATATAATACTACATTACTGATAATGGCATGATAATTACGGGAGTAACTAGCTGTTTCTGACTAAATCTGAGGCCTGCCCCACAGGATTGATTTCTTGCCTGATACTGTAAACCTGGTCAAAAGTTCATGACTGGGGAGCTCCCAGGGCCTAATGGGGAACCTGTTTTGCTAAGAATTCCTATTGTCCAACTGCTTTATAAATAGTCAGCTGTGTACTCAGAGATTTGTGTTGCTCTCAACTACCCTGCAAGGGTAGTGGGTAATGCAGACTCATAACAGGTCAAAGTGCTGATGCTCATCTGTGAATAAGTCATCCATACCAACTTCCTCCCCATCTGAGGCTCAGGGGTCATTGAGGAAGAGTGGGGATGGAAAGAATGTAAGAAGGAAGGGATAAGGAGGAAGCTGCGAAGTTCCAAGTGTTGGACATGATCAGCTGATGCACATATCAATGCTCTCAGCTATGGTTATCTGCACAGGATCAAGCCATGGCTGCAGGAGGGGCCCCTGAGGCCTCACCTTTGGTGGAGGAGCTATTGGTATTTGATGGCTGTTGAGGGAGTGAGAGTCACCCTCCTTTAGGGTCATGCTCACTATGCTCAGCGGTAGGTTGCCCACGCCCTGGTGGACGGCTCCATACCATGTGCATATGGGCATCACTGATGGACTCAGGGGGTTACTAATAACGACAGAAATGAGGTTGAGAGGAGACGAGATGTGGCGCTCTAGGGGTTTGGAGGGAGGTAGTGGTGGATGGCTATGATAAAATACATTGTATAAATGTATATATTTTTCAAAGAATAAATAAAAATATTATACAAAAATACAAACAGTGGCAAATAAAACACAGAAAAATGTCCCTTTGTTTGGTGAAGACAGTATTTCTTTTTTTCCATCAGTGATTCTTCTTGGGAAACCTGAAGTTTCCCAAGGTGCCTGCAGTTTCTAGAGAGGAACTGATCTAGTTTTACGTTATTTTAGAGTTGCTTTAGAGTAATTACTTATCCTCTGGCAGTTTTTTTGGTGTGCTTATCAAAAACTCAATTGTTTAAAAATGTTTAGTTTTATTTGAGTTTTCCAGAGTGATATTCTTTGTGGTTGTCTGCCTGTGCATTCCCAGCTTTTGAATTGACAGTGGCAAAAATGTGAATTATTTATCTTCCATGGAAGGTGTTCACCTCTGTGAAGAACTCTCTCCTAGGGCAGTGTCTTAAGTATGTCTTTCATCTCACTGTTATGATTTTTTTGTCATTTGTACTATTATTTTCTATACGTATTCCCCTTTTAGAACTTTGTATTCATTTAACGAAGAAACATTGCATTATTACTTCAAGTAAAAGCTAGTTTCTTGCTGAGCATGGTGCCACATACCTGTAATCTCAGCACTTGAGGTGGAGGTAGAAGAGCAAGGAATTCAAGACTAGCCTGGAGTACACACTGAGTTTGAGGACAGCCTGGGCTACATGAGACTCTCTCAAAAAACCAAAATGGAAAAAAAAAGAAAGAAAGAGAAGAACCACAGCAAAACCCAAATCAATGTCGTTCTTTCACTGAACATCCATGTTCACGTGTGTGTGTGTGTGTGTGTGTGTGTGTGTGTATACATGTTTGTGTTTGTAGGTGGAGGCCAGAGGTCAGGTCAGTCCAGGCTTTGATCCTCAGACACCATCCACCTTGTTTTAAATAGATTTTTTTGTTAGTTTTACATTTGCGACAGGTTCTTACTTGCATATAGTATATTGTGGACATATCCCCACCCCCTTGTCTGGTCCCCTGCTCATTCATGCTCACCTCCCCCTTCTTTGCCTGTCCTCCTCCTGCTCTCGTGTTTTGTACAGGTCTTGTGCATGTGGTCACAACTGCTGGGTGTTCATGACTGCAAAGTCCAAGTTGAGTCCAAAAGACAGCATTGTATGGTACTCCTTCTCATCTTTCAGGGCTTCAGGTCTTCTCATCCTTCTTCCCATCTTGCTGGCTCCTCTTTCATGGTGTCCCCCGAACCTTGGAATGGGCACTCAGCAGTTCTCTTTTTTCAGCACATTATCAGGCTGAGTTTCTGCTTTGACCATAGCTCATTGCCAAATAAAGCTTCTCTAACTAAGGCCGGGAGCTGTACTAGTCTGTGGGTATAAACATAAATATTTATAAGGCAGTTTAATTACATGTCCATTTAGCAAAACAGAAGTGGTAGATGATCCAATATGGACCATGAACTCCATAGCTACCAGCTTTTGGCCAGATTTATTGTTCCAGGCATGTATTACCTCTCATGGAGGAGGCCTCAGATTCAACCAGCAAGCAGTTGGTTACCCCTAGAACAATCATGTAATGATTGCACCAATGAACAATCTGGTCTGGCATGTCAGTATCAGCATGCAGGGTCCACCACTGGGTTGGGTCATGATGATTTTTTTCCTCCAGTAGCTTAGATTGCACTTTCTGGCACAATGCATGCTCATCAACAGGGAGGAAGCTTCCAGCTCGGTTCCAGTGGATTTTGCTATGTATTATATCTGAAGTATGTGTTCTCTTCGGCAGTAGGATCTCATTGTATAGTTCTGGTGGGCGGCCAAGAGCAGTGGCTATAGCTTGTATATTTTGGAAGCCTCTGGGGCTCTGTAGCCAACAACTCATAGGGAGTCATGACACATCTGGCACTGGGATTTTGGCTTAGTAACCTATGATTTCTGGAAACATCATGATTAGTTAGCTTACAAAATAGTAGGTTTCTGTGCATATTTTCCATACCTTATTTCTCTCCCCCATCCTCATTTAAACTTTCCATATCACACACGTTTTATTATCCCTTGTATCTGCATGCCCCCCCCCGCCCAGCCCCCATGGCTCCTTTCTTGCTTCCAGTATCTGAGACTCTGAGTTAAACACAGAAATCTAAAACTTTGAATCTAGGATCTGCGTACGAGAGGGAATATAACATTGTCTTTTTAGAACTGGGTTACCTCACTCAATATATTTTTTCATCCGTTTCCTTGCAAATTTTATAATTTCAATTTTTTAGTGCTGAATACAATTCTATTGTATAAACGTATCACATTTTCATTATCCATGCATGCTGTCTTTTGAGAAAGGGTTTCCTATTGGCCTGGAGCTCCAGGGATCCTCGGTCTTTGCCTCCCCAGTTCTTGGATGAGAAGCTTGTGCCACCATGCCTGGCTTTTTACATGAGTGTTTGGGATTGAACTCAGGTTCTCATGCTTGCACAGTAAGCACTTTATTGACTGAGCTATCTCCTCAGTCCCCAAAGTAGTTTGTTATCACGGTGAGAAGATGTTTATAATAATACATAAAACGAAAAAAAAAATCCCTCACTATCTTGTTATTAAAATACAAAGGAAAAACAATAGCATCAAATTGTAAATCTTACTCATTTACAAAATGCATATCTAAAAATAAGGTCTTTCAGGAAAAGATTGAATTTTTAAAATTAAAAATTTTTTTTGGTTTAGACAGGGTTCTCTATGTATCTTATCTATTCTATCTATCTATCTATCTATCTATCTATCTATCTATTCTCCCAGGCTAGCTCAAACTCACATCCTCCTGCCTCAGCCTTCTGAGTACTTCGATTAGAGGCATGCACCACCATGCCTAAAAGAATGAAATTCATTGAGACTCCAACAAGAAATAGATTTAATGCATTGAGTTTAGGAGAAAGAGGATGCTCTTCAACAGTATTATTTTTGAACTTTTGCACTACTTAGAGCTGATTGTCTCCTGAGTGTATGTGGTCAGAAATAAGGAGTTAGCTTTATTTGGTAGAATTAAGAATCCCTATGCACACTGAAGAAGAAATCAGAGATGTGTAGAATATGATGTGCTAGGAATTCGACCATCACTATCAATAATACTTCTGAACAGTAAAGAAACTCAGTTACTAAAAATCTGAAAGATTCATCCTATGTCAGGGCATAATGCCTCATTTGATGTAAGATGGTTTACTGCAGCTAGGAGTGTTGTTTTTTTCTAAGCCATGGTAATCATGGGAGTGTTCTGCTACTTACATTTTTCCCAAGATACAGTAAAATAAGCAGGCAGTTGTTAAAATTGTTTGCAAGAACTCATAAGTCAAGGGACATCACCTTATCACATTGCCCGTGAGGTCGGCTCCCAGATATGTTTGGTCCAGATAACAGTCTGTAGAAGAGCAGTGATTTAAAAAACGATTAGGAAATGTCTATGTTTAGCACAGATAGAAATATGAATTTTTGCATGTGAGAAATTTTGATGAGCAGTGTGTGTTTCAGGATATTTTAGAAGAATAAAAATTTAGACCACATTTCTATTGTGTTCCTTCTAAACTGAATTTGTCCTCCATGCAGAGGCAGATACCACATTAATATTTGAGATAACAGTAGAAGTCATTCCTGGAAGTGTCTGGACGAGTTGTCATTGGACATCATTTCTATACAGATAAACCATTAAGAAACCACAATTAAGGACCCAGCAGATTTCCTGGCATGGTAACAGTTCTTTGAGAGCACAAAAAGCTTTAAAATTTTCCAATTTGTAGCTCATTTTTCCCTGGGCAGAAGGCAGGGACTTTAGAACTCCTGTAAAAGTTAGAAATGAGAAGCCTTTTTTGAATTCTCTTACGATCTTGGAAGAAATCACTTGTTTTTTTGTCATTTTTATCAATAAATGATTTTCCAGTCCACATGATTTAAACACAGAATCAAAATTTAAAATCTAGAAGGCATTGACTTAATAGATTTCCTGTTTGGAAAGGACCTTAATTTTTTTTCATCAGTAAAATGTATATCACATCTAGTCTACAAAGTTTTCTTTAGCTCTGCAATTCTTACAGTGTTGGGGTTTGGAGATCTAAGCTGTTTCCACCTGCATTTTCCCTGCTAGACTCGGGGAAGACTTGATTCAAGATGCTTGTCTTTAAAATTAGGGATTTATAAATCTGTTCTTGAATTCAGGAGCTGCTTCCTGGACTGACACTTACTAGTGTCACTTGGTGTTTGCCTCAGGGATGTTCAGTGTCCAGTGTGGGAGGCAGGCATTTACATAATGCAAAACAAATAGTAATAAGTGATCTGTAAAGTAGGAAAGTGTCAGAAAGTGGAGAAGGTAATGAATTTTTCATAGTGGGCAATTTTACAGGAGTAACACTTTAGTAGCCCTTGTGAAAACAAGGCATCTTCCTGGTGGAAAATGAGAAGGCAGTTCAGATACAAGCACGGTGGATGGTCAGAGATGGATTAACGCTGTGAGTGTAGAGGTGGGTGATGTTAGAAGTGATGGGAAAGAAGAATCCAGGGAGTCACTTTGGAAGGTGTTTGGCTTTTGCACTGGAGACCTTGACTGTGTAGAATAATGTGACAAGCTATGGAACAGTGAGATGATATCACTTAGTTGTTTATTTATTTTTTTTTAAGGAAACTGAGAAAGATCTGGAAGGGGATCAGGAAAACTAATAAGGAGTTATGCAGTCACTTGAGTGGGGAATGAGGAGGAGAGACAGACTCAAGAGACAGATTAACTATAGAATCAATAAGATTTAGCTGTTGATGGACATGTGAATAAATAATTGTAATTTGGTGTTAGTTCTGGAATAAGGACATACACAGGGAAGGATTAGGGAAATCATAGAGGAGAGAGTGTTCAAGGAAAGTAGGCATCAAACCCTTAAAGGCAGAAGAAATGACATGATCTGGTCGACTTGGCAACCATATGTCAGTGGGGCTTAGCTGGGTTTCAATTAGAATCACCTGGGAAACTAAGCCCCGCCTCCCCCCCCCCCCAGCAAGAATCAGGTTTAATTAGTTAGGCGGTGTTGAGTCTGACCTTAGCTGCTTTTATAAAGCTTTCCAGGTGGTTTTAATATGTAACCAGGACTGAGGCCACTGTCAAAAAAAATGTTCATTGTGGCTCAAGTATAGCATTTGAAGAGTAGTAGAGATGAGCCTGGGGTCTAGCACCGAGATGCTGTGCTGAAGGGATCATTTTCTAAACTGAGTATAGTAAGATCAGTTCTCTGAATCCTTGCCAGCGTACCTCCATCTCACAGCAATCCTCCATTTAGTTGTTCTAAGCACCAGACTGCAGCAACACAGTCTATCCTTTCCATGGTTGGACAGTGCTTGCAGAGACCAGCAAAACCCCTGATAAGGAGGATGCAGTACATGTAAACATATGACTTTCCCAGAGTCTGCTTTTTAGCTGTGCCTTATGTTTTCTGAGTCTGTAGTCACCCCTGGTATTGTAACACTAGACAGTGCTCTGAGACAAGTTTGTACCAGTTCTGCTGTAGGCTCAGGTGCATAGCAAACGGGAGCCTAGTAGGTAGGGGTGTGTGGGATGGTAATAGAGGTGGGAGGTGGAGACTCGGGAAAACACAGCTATCTGTTGTCCAGCACTCATTTTACACACTGAGATGGATTTGTATGAATCAGTCTTTGGGCTGGTGCTGATCCAATTTGGAGACAGATGTTAATTTTATATATCCCCAGTAAAGTCCAGGAGTTTTTAGAGTGGCAATAGATGTAAACCAGGATTGTCTCTGGGGAAACTTAGATACATTAGTCACATCATCGTAGGGGATGTGATTAAATTATTTGTGAACTATTGACTCAACAGGATAGGGAAAGGACTGGAAGGAAAGAAGTCTGATCAGAGCAGCTGGTTAGGAATGATTGTGATTCATCCAGATGTGTAAGATGACAGCTCTCATTACAGATTTGGGCCTGGAATAAAAGAAAGATTAGAAGTGTTAAAAAGCTAGGTGGCTAGGTCCTGGAAGATTTTATTCAAGTATATTAGCACAGGAGAGGGAACACATCTCAACTTCATTGAAGCAAAAGGTGAAAAGATTAAAAAATTATTTATATTTATGTATATGTGTACAGCCATCTGTTATGTGTACTACATGTTGCAGGAACCAACAGATGAGGCCAGAGGGAGTGTATGATCCCCTGGAACTTGACTTAGAAGTGACTGAGTCACCTGACCTGGGTGCTGGGAAAGGAATCTAGGCTCTCTGCAAGAACTCAGTGTTGGGGCTGGAGAGATGGCTCAGTAGTTAAGAGCACTGGCTGCTATTGTAGAAGACCAGGGTTGGATTCCTAACACCCACATGTCAGCTAGCAACTGTTCATAATGTAACTCCAGTTGCAGGGGATCTGATACCATCTTCTGGCCTCTGTGGGCACTGTATAACATGTGTGCCCATATATACAAACAGGCAGTACGCTCATACACAAAAAATAAAAATAAGTATAATACTGAAAAACAGAGGGTTCTTGTAGGTAAAGATTTTCATGCATGTCAAAAGATGAAGAATTTACAGTTTTCTCTAAAATACATATTCTTTGAAAAGACAGGCCTGTTTGAAGTTGGGCAAGTTGTGGGAAATATTGACATGGTCTTAGTCAGGGGACTCTGAAGGGAAGAAAATAACTTGGGATGAGTCTTGGTCTTGGGAGGATAATGATGCTATTTGTCATAGAGAACACAAGGGGACTAGAAGGCTGGTAGATAGGGCAAATTATTTAATAGTTGAGAGAGGGTTTGTGGCACTTGTAGGGTATTTGGGTGGGCAAGGATATGTAAGTGTGTGACCAGGAATTGTGGGATTAGGCAGAGGGTGGGATGTGGTCACCTACAGAACGAACACACCTTCTGCCTTAGCTCATGCACAACCTCTGTTTAGGTGGAATTAGCACTGGACATTCCCACTCTCAGTGGAAAAGAATGTATGAAGTAGAATTTTAATTAAATAAAGTGAATTTTGTGGAATAGTAAGGTGCATGCTAAACATCCACTACACTTTGTAGGTCTTGTATTGTGGAAATGTCTGTTCTCCTTGTCACAGTGGCTCCGTGCTTTTTCTAGGGTCTTAAGTTTTCTGGATAGAGTTTTAAAGAAGGGAATGGAGTCGAGGGTACAAATCTAGATTACACCTTGTCCTGTGCACTCACAGACCTCATGTGCATATCGGAAGCCCAGGGTAGTAACTGAATTGTGGGATTTTGTTTGTTTGTTTGTTTTTGAGAGATGAAGAGTGTGGATAGTTCTGTATCTTTATGTTATGATTGGCAACAGAGGTTGAGAATTTTATCTCTCTGTGACAGCCTGAAAGTGTCTTTTGCCCAATAGTGTTTGATTTTAATGTTTAAAGTGGTGAGGGATCAAAGTACATCAATCGTCAAACCTATCCTTGACTCTAGGGACCGATGACATAGTTCTTACTACCTGGAATTTGGCATTGGAGTTTGTTTACCATGAATGAAACTTTCCTGTCATTAAGACTTACATTTAGATTGTTGTTCCAAGAATTCTCTAAAGGCTGTTCACAGGCATTTTGAAGAGTCCTTTCAACATCAAATGGCTCTCATAAAGGAAGGCTCTAATAAATGTGTAGAATGAATGTATAGGGGAACATGACTCAAAGGAAGACAATCCTACCGCAGGCTTTCTCTGAGGTTAGCCACCACACTCAGCTCTGGGTCAGAAAAGTGTTCCCATTTAGGACTTTATTTTATTTTATTTTTAAGGTGATCGATTCAGTTTTTATTATAGGCTGCTTTGTGTTTGTCTCATCCAGGCCTTGAACTCATCCTGTTTCTCCTGGAGTCTCCATTTTATTTTTCTTGCAATAATAGCTTTGACTTTATTTAAGCATATTACTAGACAAAGACTAAAGAGTTCTTCTCCTTGCACCCTAGGTGTGTGTTAGGATCTTTGAAAAAGAAGCTCTCTTTAAAATTTTCTGTACCTTTTCTGGAAGAAATGGTTACTGACCTAAAGTTCTTTTCTTTAGACCTATTAGACAGACAAAAGCAAAGAGAAATTCTCCAGAGCTGCTTTCTGAATTTTGCAAATCACTTCTGAATTAGCTTGGAAATGGTACACTCCTGAAAAAGACAGAAACAAGGGGAAAAAAATCCCATACAATCTGCTCTATGGAGGGTGCCGTGGGAGTCAGCTGAGAATCAAGTAGTCTGGGCTGCATTTACACCTGCTGGGTCTCAGCTGGAAGGAAGCTGTCATCTACTAACATGACATTATCCTTTGAAGACAAAATGATACAAGTAAAAATAAATGGTAATCAATGTTAAGATCTCATACTGCAAGTTGACACATGCAGACATAGACCTCACCGTGGCATTAGTTTTTAATGCTTCTGCCTATTTGGAGAGGAAAGGGAGAGTCAAGAAGGAACAGTGTAAAGAGATGTTACTCTCTAGTGACACAAATGTGGTGGGTGAAGAAAGGTGTGTTTGAAAGGAAGAGTCTATTTTATGTTCTTAATTTTTACTTTATTTCATTTTGGGACAGAATCTTATCTTACAGCTCAGGCTGGTTTGGGGCTTGCTATGTAGTCCAAGCTGGCCTTGAACTTATGGCAATTCTTCTTTCTTCAGGTCCTAAGTTCTGAGATTGCAGGCATGAGCCACTAAAGTCTATTTTAAAGCAATTGGCTCAGGGGATGTTGATTTGAAGTTGAGCTGCAGAGCTTGGCACCGACACAGAACTTCAATAGCTGTTTTCTATTAAAATAAAATGGTGTAGTTGGATTTTATGGTGACAGTGAGTAGCAGTCCTGTAAACTGAGGTCCAAATAAAATGTTAAAAACAGAAAGCTATTTTCCGTCAGAATTTCATTTTTGCCCTATGGCTGACCCCTGCTGATTTTTAGTTCAATATACTTTTCTTATTAGACTCAGAAATCTGACCTCAAGAGAACCCCTTAATGTGTGGACTTTCGAAATACACCTTAACTGTGAATGGCCAGGTTAATCTCTGAAACTGTGAGGGCCAGTTCTCAGATCCTTGAGTTTCTGAAACCCAGACATTTGTCCTTCTCTTTCAAAACTGCAACTTGTAAATTCACTACAGATTGTAAATTATACAGAATAGATTTCTTCTTTTTTTTTCTTTCTTCATTACCACTTGTATTTATTGAATGCAATCATGCTAAATTCTAGTACATGGTTTTCCAAAAGAGATTTCAGGAAAATGAAAGAAAACCAAGAAGTCTGTTATAAATGAAGCATTGCCATTCATGTGCAAGGACCACAGTCTGTGAAAAGATGAGCTGGTCTGGAAAGATGACTTTACAGAGCAAGGCAAAGCTTATTCTTATACGTGAGAATGAAATGAACCCATTCTCACTGTTGATCCAACACGGTCTCCACAGTAATGCTAGCCAATGCCAATGTCGTGTCAGTGGCTTTCAAACATTTTGAACAACTACAGTTAAGAATGACTACACATGTAGTCATTCACTGACATACAAAGGTTTTTCCAAGATAAGACACAGGCAATTCATACTCATCCTTGCCCGGCCCTGCTTGCTGCCTGCCGATATCACAATTCTGGCACAACCTGGACTCACAGCTTGTGGAGTTGGGAGCAGCTGTTTGAAATTCTTGAGCAGTGGCCTGCAGTTTTGGCTTGACAGTCACACCAGTGTGAATGTGATTTTTATCTTTTCTTCTTTAGAGCTTCTAGAAGAGGAACTCAGTGCTTGGAGGGGGGCTGTCATTTGGGAATTTGTGACGAAACACTGGAGTCCGGAGGACTTAACACCCCTTGTTGAAGTGGCAAAATTTGACTTCTTTAATGCCATCTATCAAAGTGTTGAGGTTTATATATGTAATGTCCCCAGTAGTCTCATGTGCTTGAATACTTGATCTCTAGCTAGTGGTGTTTTGGGAGATTGTGGAACCTTGTGTGATGAGGTCTCCTGGCAGACATAAAGTTATAGAGATAAGGTCTAAGGGTTATAGTCTTATCCCAGTTCTGATTGAAACCCTCTGCTTCCTGATCCTTTGAGATGTGAGCCAACAATCTCATGTTACCACCACAGACAGGAACTGGTCTCCCCACCTACCCTGTCCTCTCCCCCAGGATGGACTGTACATACTGACCCACGAGGCAAAATACAATCTTCCTCACTTAAGCTGTATCTGTCGGGTATTTGCTCATAGCACCTAGAGAAGTAATTAACACAAGGTTCACTTACCACAGTGTCCGCTACTGAGGGTTGCCAGAAGAAAAAAATTTAGGATGCCCAGGAGAACTTGAACCTCACACAAATAACAGATACATTCTCAGTATCACTCATAGACTAGATTTTCTCCGTCCCTATTTCTAACTCTCTAGTTCCTGATTTGTGTTCTAAAGAATACCTTTATGTATAGAATGGTTTTAGGTCCTCTATAAAAAGAGTTCTATAGACAAATCACTTTGAACTTCTAGATCAATAAAGGCATCATGTTTTGTGTGCATGTCTAGGCATACATGTGTATGCCTGAACTCCAGGACATTTTGGGGGCCCTGTCTTGTATTATCTGGCCTGTGGAAAACAAGGGTTTTCCAAACAGATTTGCTGAGAGAATGTCTAAGGAAACCAGTTTGGGAACAATGTAGATGGATCTTTTTTCCTTGAGGAAGTCTTTGTGTGTATACACATGATGTGATGTGATATGATGTGTGTGTGCATATCTGGAGGCCAGAGGTAATGCTAGGAGTCTATCAGTTTCCGCTTCTTTTTTTTTTTCAATTAGACTTTAACCTTTATTTGATGGAAAAAATAATGACATATGTTTAAATGGGGAGAAAGACGCTATCGTTAAGAACATAAATTATATGCAATTCTGAAGCGCTCGTACATACACAAGGAAAGAAAAGCAAACATATTCTTTGATTGTTGTTGTTTTTATACAATTTTTAAAATTGAATCATTGAGTGTTTCATACAGAATGTCTCAATCAATCTTAATCATCTTTATATCACTCTCCCCACTGATAATTCCCATAGCCTCCCAACTGGAATCCATACATTCTTTCATCTGTATTAGGGTTTATTGTGTCAACTTAATGTTCCCAAGTGACCTCGGTGCAGGTTCATCTACTGAGGTCTAATCAGCTTACCCAGAGTCCCTCACTTTAGGACAACTAGCTCATGCTCACCCAAAAGGAATCAGTTGCCAATATTTTTTAGGCAAAGATTGAGGTCTGCTAATCATTTCCCCAGTGCCGTGCTGGGTCTTCTGTCTGGTTGAGTTAGCGTGGATGTTGAGCGCGCCATATGAGCAGGATCCCAGGAGCTTGTGGGATTCTGTTTCCATATGGTCACACTCCTCGCTGGCTCTTACAATCTTTCTGCCCCCTCTTCTGCAATACTCCCTAGTCCTGAGTCAGTGAGACTTCATATAAGAGTGCTGTCTCGGGACTCTCCCCTGCAGATTGCTAATCTCCATGATTTAGCCATTTGTGATCGTTTGTGTTACTGGCCCTCTGTTGCATGCCAGAGCTTAATTAAAGAGAACTGAGAGATTCATTAGTGAGTTCTTTACCCCTTGTTCTATATTGTGTGAGCAGTGGGTGTAGAGGCTGCATTGGGAAGGTGCTACTGAGGCATGGGCAATTCCCAGACAGTGTCTGTGTGTGACCAGCTCTGGTACTCCTCATTAGTCTCCATCTGGTGCAAAAGAAGCTATGAGGCTCTCTCTAAGATCTGTGACCTCTTCAGTCCTGTGTATTTGGCTATGATTATAGTTCACCCATGAGTTTCCTCCCATTGAGTGGGATCTAAGGTCGACTAAGTAACTGTTGATTGGCCCGAAGCTAAAAGTGCCAATGCTGTACCAGTGTCAAGTGCTGTGCCGGTCATCGATGCAGTGATTTGGTCATGAAGCTGGTGTTCTCCCTCGGCTACTTGCGTAGTACTTTCCAGAGCTATGAGTGCTAGCTCTTACAGGAAGTGGCTTCCAGGTCAGTTTCAGCTCCATTGCTCCGAATCCAGTCTCTGAAGTATGTCCTTTCTTCAGGAATAGGGTCTTACCTTCAAGTTCTGGGAGGCAATCAAGAGATGTCACAATAGCCTGTGAAATTTTGGCAGTCTCTTGGACCACCCTGGTCAACAACACAAAGGAAGGTTTCTCCTGTCTGGCACTGTTTCTTGTTATATAGCCTTCATCTATGCACATGGACTCGTGTAGAGATATTGTATGTGGAATTTCTCATTAGGTTGTTAGACCAATAGGATTCCTCTGGTGTTTTACACTAGCTAGGCATTATTCATATCTCCTTTCTTCTCTGCTCTCCTCTCCTCTTCTCTCTCTCCACCTCCCATCTAACCTTCCCTCCATTCCTTTCCCATTTAAAGTGTCCCCATCACCCCATTTCTCTCTTGATAATACTACTCTCCTAAGGCTCCACCTCTCTTGAGTTCCTTCTGTCCATTTATCCCCATAGTTCCTCGTGTAAAGAACTCTCTCCTTCTTCCATTTAAATACCCCATTTCATCTAGTTCTCCCTTAGTAACACCTGTCTCCTACTGTTCTTCTCTCTCAGGTTCCTTTTACCCTTTACCTCCCTGGTTCCTCTTCATTCTCCTGGTTCCTTCAGTTACATCAGGATACATCCTCACATATAAGGCTTTGATGCTAGAATCTACAAATGAGAGAGACCATATGTCATTTGTTTTTCTGAATCTGTGGTACTTACTTAATATAACAATTTCTAATTCCATCCATTTAGCTGAAAATGTCATGATTTCACCTTTCTTTACTGCTGAGTAGAACTCCATTGTGTAAATATTCCACATTTTCATTATCCACTTGTCAGTTGAGGGACACTTAGGTTGCTTCCAAAAGAGCAGCAATAAACATGGATATACAAGTATTTCTGCAGTAGGATGACTTTCCATAGCGGTTGCAGGAGTTTACAATGTACCAGCAGTGAATGGGCAGTCCTCTTTCCCCACATCCTCTTTCAGCATTTGGTATCATTTGTTTTCTTGATCTTAGCCAGTCTGACTGAGGTACAATGAAATCTTAAAGTGGTTATAATTTGTATTTTTCTAATTATTAATCATGTTGAGCATTTTAACATATTTCTCAGCCATCTTTTGAGAACTTTGCTCAGATCCATAGCCCATGTTATAATTGGGTCACTTGATTCTTTTCTTCTGAGTTCTTTTCATATTCTGGATGTTAAACCTCTATCAGATGTATCTCCGGTGAAGATTTTTCTCCCATTCTGTGGGTTTTCTTTTCACTTCCTTGATTATTTCTTTTGCTATACAGAAGCTTCTTGTTTTAATGAGGGCCTACTAGTTGATTATGACCTTAATTCCTGAGCAACTACTGTCTGATTTAGAAAGTCCTTTCCCACACCTATATCTTGTAGGTTACTGCCAATGTTTTCTTAACAGTTTTAGAGTTTCAGGTTTCACATTGAGGTCGTTGATCCATTTGGAGTTGACTTTTGTCAAGGTGAAAGATAAGGGTCTGTTTGATTCTTCTACCTGTGGAGATCCAGTTTTTCCAAGGCCATATGCTGAAGATGTTATCTTTTCTTCAGTGAGTGTTCTTGGCCTCTTTGTCAAATATCACATAGCTGAAATTGCATGTACTCATATTTGAGTCTTCAGTTATATTCTATTGGTCTACAGGTCTATTTTGTGCCAGTGCCATGCTGTTTTTATGATTATAGCTCTGTAATATAGTTTGAAATCTGGTATAGCAATCCCCCTGCATTGCTCTTTGTGCTCAGGGTTGCTTTGGCTCTCCGGGGTCTTTTGTGCTTCCATGTGAATTTGAGGATTTTTATTTCTAATTCTTTAAAGAATTTCATAGGAATTTTTATTGGGATTGCATTGAATTTATATATTGCTTTTCGTAGGATGGTCATTTTCAAAGTATTAATTCTTCTAATCCATGAGCATGAGAGGTCCTGCCATCTTCTGGTGTTCTCATCAATCTCTTTCCTTAAAGATATAAAATTTTCATTGTAGAGATCTTTAATGTCTTTGATAAGGGTTATTCTGAGATATTTTTATTTGAGGCTATTGAGGGTTTCCTTGTATTCTTTCTCCAATTGCTTGTTATAGATATAGAGAAACGCCACTGAGTTTTGTAGATTAATTTTGTAACCTGTCCCTCTACTGAAAGTGGTAATCATTTCTAAGAGATTTCTAGTGGAAAATTTGGCATCTCTTAATATCATGTCATCTGCAAAAGAGATAATTTGACTTCTTCTTCTTTTCCAATGAATACCCCTTTAATGTCCTTCTCCTGTCTCTTTGCTCTAGCAAGAGTTTCAAGCACTATAGTAATAGGGGTAGAGAGTGGACAGCCTTGTCTGGTTCATGATATTCATGGGAATGCCTCCAGTTTTTCTACGTTTAGAATGATGTTGGCTGTAAGGTTTTTTTTTACCTAACTTTAATTATGTTTAGGTATGTTTCCTCCAGTCCATTCCCTCTACGTCTTTTAATATACATGCATGTAGAATTTTGTCAAAGGCCTTTTCTGCATCTATTGAGGTGACCAAGTGATTTTTGTCTTTGAGTCTACTTGTGTGCTTTATGACCTTCATTGAGAAGTATATTGAAGCATCCCTGCATCTCTTGAATAAAGCCAATATGATCATGGTGGATGATCTTTTTAATGTGTTTCTGTATGTGGTTTGCAAGTATTTTGTTGAGAATTTTTGCATCTATGTTCATTAAGGATGTGGTTCTATAGTTTTTTTTCTTTTTTGGTTGTCTCTTTACCTGGTTTTGGTATTAGAGTGATGCTGACTTCATAGAAGGAATTTGGGAGTTTTCCCCATCTTTCCATCTTTTTAAATAGTTTAAGTCATATTGGAGGGATCTTCTTTGAATGACTGGCAGAATCCTGCTGTCAATCCATCTGGGCCGGGGAGATTTTGGTTTGGAGGTTTTGTATTAGTGCCTCAGTATCTGTACACGTTATGGATCTGTTTAAGCTGTTGATCTCTTCTTGGTTTAGCTTTGGTGATTTCCATTATTTTAGATATGTATCAATCTCTTTAAGTTTTTCAAATTTAATAGCGCAAATGTTTTTAAAGTTTTGCATTATAATGTTCTGAATCTTTTTGTTGTCTGTCATGATGTTTCCTCTTTCATCTCTGATTTTGTTGATTTGGAGTTGCTGTTTATTTTCATTAACTGAGTCAAGAGTCTGTCTATCTTTTTATCTTTTCAAAGAGCTTGCTCTTGGAGTCATTGATTCTTTGTATTTCTTTGTTTCTATTTTGCTCATTTCTCCTCTGATTTTTATCATTTCTTCTTGTCTGCTGGGTTTGGGTTTCTTGGTTGTTGGTTTTCAAGATTCTTGAGTTGCAATGTTGACTCATTTATTTGTGCTCTTTCTGAATTTTTTTTAAACATAGGTACTTAGAGGTATAAACTTCTCTCTTAGGAGTGCTTTTAACATGTTTGAGAGATTTTGTTGTATTGTATTGTCCTTTTCATTTATTTCCAGGAATACTTTTATTTCTTTCTTGAGTTGCAATGTTGACTCATTTATTTGTGCTCTTTCTGAATTTTTTTTTAACATAGGCACTTAGAGGTATAAACTTCTCTCTTAGGAGTGCTTTTAACATGCTTGAGAGGTTTGGTTGTGTTGTATTGTCTTTTTCATTTATTTCCAGGAATACTTTTATTTCTTTCTTAATTTTCCTTTGACCCTTTCATCATTCAGGAATGTGTTATTAAGTTTCCATGAGTTGTTGAAGTTACTAGGGCTTCTTCTGGTATTGATTTTAATCTTTATTACATTGTGGTCTGATAGAATGCATGACATTATTTCAATTTTTTTGTATTTGTTGAAGTTTGTTTTTACCCCAGTATATGGTCTATTTTGGAGAAAGTTCCATAGGGTGCTGAATAGAAGGTGTATTTGGTGCTTGGGTGGAATATTCAGTAGATGTCTGTTAGGTCCATTTGCTCTATTGTTTAATTCTGATGTCTCTTTGTTTATTCTCTGTCTGGTTGACCTGTGTAATGGAGACAGTAAGGTATTGAAATGTCTCCTACTATTAGTTAGTTGGTATTAATCTGTATCTTAAAGTCCTATAATACTGTTTTTATAAAGTTGGGTACACCAGAGTTTGGTGTGTATATGTTCATTATTGTACTATCTTCTTGGTTAATTGTTCCTTTGGTCAAAATGAAGGAACCCTCTTTATCTCTTTTGATTAGTTTTAGTTTGAAGTCTATTTTGTCAGATATTAAAATGGCAACTTCTCTTTTTTTCTTAGTGCCATTTGCTTGGTATATTTTTTCCACCCTCAACTGTAATGTAGTACCAGTCCGTAAGGGTGAGATGGGTTTCTTGAAGACAACCAAAGGATGGAGTATGTTTCTTGATTCATTCAAGTAGTCAGTTCTTTTGACTGGGGAGTTCAGTCCATTGATATTTAAAGTTATTGTTGAACGATGTGTATTGATTCCTGTCATTTTATATTCCATTTACATCTTTAATTTAACCTTGTTTTTCCTTCATTTAGTTTCTTTCTATTTCGTCTTGGGTTTAGTCACTTCTTCCTTTAGCCCTTTGTATTGCTTCAAGAATTCTCTGAAGGGATGGTTTTAGACATGACTTCCCTCAGCCTATTCTTGTTGTGGAACATTTTTCTTTCCCCTTTAACTATAATAGATATTTCTGCTGGGTACAGTATTCTAGGTTGGCATTTATGGTCATTTAGAACTTGAAATACTTTGATTCAGGTTTTTCTAGCTTTCATAGTTTGCATTGCAAAGTCAGCTGCAATTCTGATGAGTTTTCCTTTTAATGTGTCTTGTTGTTTTCCTTTGTACCTTTCAGAATTCTTCCTTTGTTCTGTATGCTTAGGGTTTTTACCATGATTTGTTGTGGGAAGTTTCTTTTCTGTTCCTGTGTACTTGGTGTACTATGTGCTTCTTGTATTTTTATGGGGATGCCTTTCCTTAATTTTGTGAAATTTTCTTCTATACTCTGTTTGAAAATCTGGTCAATACCATTATCCTAAGATGATTCTTCTTCTCCTCCACTCCCTCCTCCCCCTCCCCCTCCTCATCCTCCTCCTTCTTCCTCTCTGCCTATGATGCATATAATTGGTCTCTTCATAGTGTCCCACATTTCCTGTATATTCCATTCCTGTGGTTTTTTTTTTCCCATTTATTGACAGTCTTTGCTTGAGTGCTCCAATACTTCAGCTTTATCCTCTAGTCTTAATATTCTGTTTTTCATTTCACTCATTCCATTTCTGATCCTTCTCCCATCATTTGAAATTGGCTTATTGCCTTTTCCACTTCTTCCTTTCAGCCTGAGTTTTCTTTAATATTTCTATGTCTTTAGTGAATTAAATCAGAAGTTTATCCCTATCGTTTTTTAGTTCTTTGATTTTTTTTTGTTCTTTAAGTTCATTGAATTCTTTGATCATGTTTCTGATTGTTCTTTTAAACTCTGTGCCCTGGATTATTTCTATGGGGTTCTCACTATAACACCCTTCTATATGATTGGTGATGTTTGGTGCAGACATATTATTTGGGTTTTTTATATTATTATTTTTCATTGTGATCTTGGCATATGGATTTCTTTTGTTGCTTGTGAGTGTGATGTGAGACTTGAGCCTTCCTTTGTTCAGTTGAAGTCTGATTCTGTTTGTATTCTTGATGTGACTTGGTTGTTTTCTTATTGGGTATGAAGAGCTGGTTGGTTGAGGCTTCAGGTTCTTTCTTTTGATTTCATATTGGAGGGATCAGATGGCTCCAGTTCAGTTGTTACAGAGTTCCCTCCGAAGCACAGGTTAGGCAAAATCAGATGCTCTCAGGCTCTTTCTTAAGGTCTGGGTCCCTCTAGCCAGCAGGCACAGCACAGTTTGGGAAAATTTCTAGGTAGAGACTGAATTCAGGCTTTCTCAGGCAGTCTGCAAGGTGAAGAAGGCTGGTCACAGAATTCCAAGGCACGTTGGGAGAGTGGACAGCCAAGGTAGATGGGAGGTCACAGTAATGCAAAGGCAAGTTGGGGATGGGGACGGCCTGTGAAGGCTCTAACAAACTAGAGTGAAAAATTGAGCTGGTCTGAGTATGGGATTCCAGATGCAGTGGGCCAGTCTGCACCTAGATATCAGTTCCAGGACATGTGCAGGCACTGGCCTATGCAAGGCTAGGATAAGCACAGGACCTGTGTTGGGAAGAGCCTGGAGTTTCTCAGGTGGGAGGGGAGTGGAAAGGCAGTCTCCACTGTAATTTTTGAGCTGAACCTGGAGTTCGCCATTTTTTTCTAGATTGGTAGGCAGCTGCCCCCTAGTATCCACCTGTTTCTGTCCCTAGTGCTTGTGTTACAGACAGACATGTATGCCAGGCCCAGCGTTTAGATGGGTGCTGGGATCTGAACTGATGTCATCATGCTTTGCAACAAACACTTTAGGCACTGAGCCGTTTCCCCAGTTCAGTTTTTATTTTTGAAACAGAAAAACGTTACATTTTTTCCACAACTGTATTCTGCCTATTATATTTGTAACATTGCCCATCTATTGAATAAAAGCTAAAAATTTATTAAAATGCCAGTGATTATTTTTCCAGATAGCTTCAAAAACATAAAGCATGTACAGTAATTTTTAAAATATTTCGTGTAAATATTAAGCTTCATATTCCTTTGTCATATATAGGTTAATTTATACTTGCCTTTATTTTCATTCTAAATTTACTATTATTTATTATTGTTATTATTATTTTGGTATTTTTTCAGGCAAGTTCTCCCTGGGCTCCAGCTGGTCTGGAACTCTCTATGTCAACCAGACTAGCCTTGATTTCACAGAGATAAACCTGCCTCTACCTCCTGAATACTGGGATTAAAGGTGTATGTCACCACTCCCAGTTTCATCCCAAATTCTTAACTTCCAGCTTTCCTTGTCTATTTTCAATGGCAATAATAAAGTAACAAACTGTTGAAAATTCAAACAAGATATATTTTTTTATTAAAGTGATTTATTTTTCATTGTACAAAATATAGGATAGTGTCAAAGCACAAAGAAGTAAAAAATCACCAGAAACCCTGACATTAAACAGATAACTTCAGTTTACATTTTGTGTAAATTAGAATTCTGATTATAGTTAATAGATGTATTTTGTTTAACTGTATGATATTTATATTTTTGAATGAGGACCTTAACATTTAAACATTGAACAAATTTTTATAAACGAACATCTTTCTAGCTTCTTCTGAAACACTGAAGATACTGAAGATTAGCATCATGTGACCTGTGTCTCTTGGAGCTGAAGTTAGAGAAGACACCTCGCTGTCCTAGTTGTCAGCTGTACTTTAACGTTTTTGGGTTAGAAACCTTCATTGTTAGTCCGTCTGGTATAGTAGTTCTTGGATAATAGTTAATTTAAAAAATGAAGTTATCCTTGGTATTCAGTTATGCAAGCTTTTTCCACTCTCAACTTTGGAAACATTTCCCATTTCCAGAAGATGGTGTACATCATTGTCTTTGCCTTCATTCTATTCCAGCACATGCTGAGGCCATATTTTGTATACTCAATCTGCTGCTATTTGGCTTTTATGTAATTCTTTATTTTGCTCTATTAAATATACAACACAGGGGCATACATCCTTGTAGCAAAATCTGTGTGCATGCCCATAATTTTTTTCTTTTAAGATAGTTATTTTTTTTCATGTATGTATGCATGTGCATATGTGTGTGCGCGTGCGTGCTGTGGTGCACTTGCGGAGGTCAGAGGACAACTTCTGGCATCCATCATCACCTTCCACTCTATTTGAGTGAGTCTTCCTCTTTTCTGAAGGTTAGTTACTTCTGCAGGCTTCCAGTGAGTCTCCATTCTCTACTTCCTGTCTCTTGGTAGAGATGGATGTGATTACAAACACTTGTACTATGAGTCTGGTTTTCATGTGGATTCTGAGGGTCTCAACTCAGGTTGCGAGGCTTGCACAGCAAGCACTTTTACCCACTGAGCTATCTCCATAGCCCAGATAAAATCCTATACTTGAAGTTGTTTTCAAGACCCTTTGCTAAATATGTTCAACTGTACTTGACAGTGGAATAATTTCTTCAGCGCTCTTGAAATCTAATATGTCTTTCTCAGAGCTTGAGAAAGTTCCCACACTTTAATATAGAGCCCTTTGCTTAAACCCTTACTTACAAGCCTAAGTAGCTCACAACACTTTCCTGTTCTGTAGAAGAGAGTCTGAGAAATCACCAGCTCAGCTAGTGCTTGAGAAGTGCTAAAAGGTGAAGGGCATTGAAAACAAGCTCTGTTATCACAGTTCTGTTAACTGACAGACAGGCATAATCCTACCCAAAGACAAGGCGCCGGTTCCTCAGGGCAGGGAGTCTATTTGTATCAATTCTCACTCGTTATTGGTTCCTCTTTCTCTTTCCTTTCCTTCTTCCTCACTGTAGTATCCCTTACCACTCCTGATTATGATTATCTTTTAAATATGTATCAAGAAAAAATTGCTATAAGTTCTTTTTAGGAAACAAACTTAAGGGGCTGGAGCACTGGTTGCTCTTCCAGAGGACCCAGGTTTGATTCCCAGTACCCACATGGTGGTTAACAGCCTATGACTCCAGTTCCAGGGATCCACTGCCCTCGTCTGATCTCTGTGGGCTTTGTGCACCACAGGAGCACTTATATACATTCAGATAGAATGCTCACACACATAAAAATAAAAATAAGTGAAAACTTAAAAAAACAAAAAAGAAAACACATTGTCAAATCAATGTAACTTGGGAGGAGTGGTACCTGTGTCTTGTGGGGTATCAGTCCTTCAGCATCTAGACCATGTAGAGAGTGATATTGTAGAGGGAGCAGAGAACATCACTGAGAAACCAGGGAAAGGGGTGACCTGTGGCTGTGGAGAAGAGCTCTGAGGGGATAGGAGGTTGACAAGTCTGGGCAGTGAAGGTCTTGAACTATAGCTGTGGTGGTAGAAAGGTGTGTACTAATACTGGAAAGGAAGATGAACTTTCAGTTATCAATAATGTATACATGTACATGTACATGCACACACACACACACACACACACATATATATATATATATATATACAGTTTCTGAGATTTCATACACAAATGCATTTTATAAAAGGAGTTAAACAATTTTAGCAACTTAAACATTTTGTGTTATGAGGCTCTTGTATTATACAATGATTTGAACATATATTTTAAACACCAATTTATTTTTATTTTATGTGTTTGAGTATTTTGCCTGCATGTATGTGTACCATTGTCATACAGTGCACACGGAGGCCAGAAGACAGTGTTAAATCCCTAGGAACTGGAGTTATGGATGGCTGTTGGTTGCCACATGGGTGCTAGGAATCCAACCTGGATCCTCTGCAAGAACAGTTGGTGCTCTTAACTACTGAGCCATCTCTCCAGCCCCTACAACTTCATATTTCAAAGTCTAAAAAGCTTCATTTAAAAATGAACATTTAGCTGATATAGAAAAATTTGATAAAAAGATAGCAAAGTACCCATGTATGCAAGTATAGATCCATTTGGCAAAACCCTGGGATAATCATTACCATATATACTTGTTGTTTCAAGAGCTTTTCTCCTGACTTCTCCTTCAGTCAGTGGGTTCTGGATTTGAAAAAGAAGCTCAGATCCAGAAATCTGACAAAGAGTCATAGCTTTGTCATATATGGAAAGTTCCTTAGCTTCCGTGTCCATTCTTTTTTAATAAAGAATACTTTATTATTTTTGATATTTTGATTAATGTGTATGAGTGTACTGCCTACATATAGGTAAGTACAGCTATGTTGTGCAATGCCCACAAAGGTCAGAAGAGGGTGTCAGATACCCTGGAACTGGAGTTATGGCCGGTTGCTAGCCACCATGTGGGTGCTCAGAACCAAACTCAGGCCCTCTGCGATAGTAGCCAGTGCTCTTAACTGCTGAGTCACCTCTCCAGGCCCCTGTTCACCCTGTCCCCACCCTGATTTTATGGATTAAACAATATCTGTTAGCTGGCTGCCTATCCTGTGTCTGTGTCTGTAGACTCTGTTCTCCTGTTCTCTGCAGGTCAAGCTCTGCTAGATCCTATTGTCCTGTTGCTGTTTGCTTTAATTATTTTAATCATTTCACGATTCTGTTATCCTCTGGACAGTTACAGAGCCAGGTCCACATGGTATCCTCCTCATATTGCTTCCTCTGGCTTATGAAAACTGTCACTGCCGATCTCAATAATGTGATTTTTCTCTCTCCGGCATTTTTACTGCTTTCCTATTGATTTAAAGAGAATGTCCTTATAGTTCTAAAGTAGTTAGCTGGTGCATTTCCTGCATGTCTGTTTTTTTTTTTTTTATGAGACTTTTGATCCTTTTGTCTGTTATCTACCATGCCAGTTCTGGCATGTCTGTGACTTGGTGAGGATGACCAACTTCTCCAAGTCTCCAAGAGCTCAATCAGCAGTAAGCTTGAATTCACCTTCTTGGGTCTTTGCAAGAATGTTAAATTACACATTCCTGTACAAATTTATGATCCTACCTTCAATCTGAGTCAACCAATCTCCTCTCTGAATCCAGTACCAAACATACGCTCCTGATTCTTGCTAGTAAATATTGATTATGTCCTGAAGTTGCTTGAGAGGATAAAACTTTGCCTTCTTATAAACCCAGTAGTGTCTGTCTAGGTTGTATTTTGACTTGGTCTTATGGGAAGGGTGCTATAATAAATCCTGAAAGGGATCCTATTATCCTATAACGTAGATACCTCTAATTATTTGAAAGGGAGAGTCCTGGCCTTCAACACAGTATTCTCTAGCAGACTCTAGGACTTCAGAGTTTTAAAATCCGTCAACCTGATTGCCTACATTCATGCCAAGTCTTAGGTCTCTTCCCAGCCAGAACTCTGATCTTGGTATAGTAGAGTGTACCTAGCTTGAGCTCTGCTGTCTTTGTAATTGAATACTGAACCTGATTTTTAGCCTTCTCTGTCTTTAGCTGTACAATGACAATGTGTTTGCATGTTATCAACCAGGCCTTTTTGTTTTTATAATTCATGTTGAACTAGTGATTAATCACCCTCAACATTTTTTTCTATATTTCTCATTGATGCATTGATAGCACTCAGCAAAAGCCATCTGATTCCATTGTCCTTATGATGACTGCTTCTGGAATGCCTGAGATCAAACACCTGTGAGCGCAGGTGGTCAAACATTATTGACTGCCAGTGTCTCATCCTGGCTCATTACTAATGAAAAATTTAACTGTTGCACAGCTTTTAAATGCTTTTAAATGCCAGGGGCTTCAGTACTGTACCAACATAAGTAAATTAGGCCTTTTGTTGTCAATCAGCAATTGGGCCAGTTTCAACGTTTTTACATTCTGTACTCTCAGTTGCTCCAAGTGTTCTTAGATTTGGTAGGCACAAAGGTCATTGGAGAGTGACCTTGAGACTAGTACTTGTAAGGACGTGAGAGAGGCAAATTTGGGAAGAGGGAGAAGGTGGGAGCACAGTCACAGCAAAGACCTCATCAAGTCCATGGAGAACTCTGATACTGAATGTCCCTTCAAAGTCATTCCAAAGTGAGGCAAGGGATCTAGGCCATTCCATCTGGTACTAACTAGGCATTTAAGATGTGGTCATCTTCAAGGAGAAGGGCAGGACAGTTTTCCCTGGGTCAAGGGCAATGCCTAGGAGTTCAGTTATGAGTCTCCAGCAGCCATTGTTTCTGGAAGCAGAGAGGATTATTACCTTGATCTTGGAGAGGAAGCTGGATGGCATAGGACAGCACCCACAACAACTTTGGTTTGAATTTAACAGGCACCACAGATTCAACCTATCCATTCTGGTCCTTAACTTTTCCTTTCTCTTGAAGTCTAGTTTCCACAGTCTTTCCTTTTATGTATTTTATAATGGAGCTATAGTATTTAGACCATGGATGTTTACTTATTTCTTTTTTGTCTTTCTCCTCCTATCTTATACATTGGCAAGTCCTCCCAGTCATACTGCAAAAAATGTGTCTACTTATTCCTCTTTATCTCTACTGCTGCTGCCCTGCTCAAGTAATTATCACTTGGTTGCAGACTGCAGTCACCTTCTAATTAAAGTCTATTCTTACCTCCCTCAATTTATTCTGTGCACGACTGCCACACTGACTCATAAGGAGATGAATTAGATCATGTCATATTTTATATATATCTTTTGTGACTTCACATTATTCTTTAAAAAAATGAAACTATTTTCTATGGTTTATGGAGCCTTATGATATGTTTTCCCCCTTTTCTTGGCTCTCATCTTTATTTCCCCTTCTAGCATTGCAGTTGATATTATGAATTACTTAAAATTAATTTTCATTTCTTATTACCGGCAGAATTTTCATTTTCTTTAGCGTGCCAATATTCCCAGGTAGAGGAACATGAAAACCCCCTGCTTTCTCGGCTTTCTTTGCTGCTGACTGGATAGGAGGGGGTATTTACAAACTGCTTCAGGCCAATGGCCAACAAATAGAATTTTGCTAGGGTGTTTCTGAAAATGCTTTTTGTCTCCTTTCCTGATGAAATGAAATGCTGTACCTAACACTGGCTCCTCTCCATTCTTCCTGTCATGAATGTAGTCCTAATGTCTAGAACCACCACGGTCATCCTGTGGTCTTGAAGAAAAGACCCAGAGAACCACAGACTACAAAGTCATTGGACCTCTGAAACAATCTTGTATTTCTATTTCTTAAACACTAAGCTCTTTCCCACATCAAGGCCAGGCCTGTGTACTGTTCTTCCCTGCCTAAAACTGTGCCCCCATCTCTTTGAATGGTTTCCTTCTGTTTAGATCTAAACTCATTTCCTCAAAGAGACCTTCTCTTACCACTCAGTCTCAAATAGAAAATTCTCAGCTCTTATCTCCTCACAGTACACACACACACACACACACACACACACACACACACACAGACACACACACACACACAAATGCTGCTAGTTGTGTCTCCCATTTTAAAATGCAGATTGAATGATGCAATTTAGATGCTCAGCACAGTGCTATGAACATAAAATGAGATGCTTGGAATGTGAGCACAGACTGTTCTGGACAGTACACCCTCTGGTTGTTGAGTGCCAGCTACCTTTTCTTATTTCTGGGTTTCTGTGCTATAGGCGTTGTAAATTCCCCTCTTTTATTAGACTCTTGTATATGCAGAAGAGAGTTATGAGCTTAGGAAGCTGGGAAAGTAAAATCAAATGACTTGATTGCAGTGTTTATTGCAGCAGGCACCTGGGAGCACTCTGCCGCTCTATTTGAATGTGGCATTACTTGGTCTGGGGATTCAGAGTGAATGAGTTTGAATTTAGTGTACCGAGGATAAAGTCAACATATAGGCAGTTGCTAGCAGAGTAGAATGATAAAAGCTACATTATCTGAGGGAAGTGATTGGGGATTTAAAAAATCAGACCAAACACGATAATAAAGTAAAAGAAGAAGATTGGGCTTTATCAAGAGAAGAGAAAAAAAGAAACCCAAAAGAAGGCGCTGGGGAAAGATGCTATTTAGCTGGTAGAAGCAACTGTATGAAGATAGTTTTAGGCTTTTGTTTATAGAGGTGGAAATTATATTAAGAGAATTAGGGAGTTTATTTCTTAAAATTATAAAAGGATAGATTGGATAACATTCCTCTCTCTTTTGTTTCCAACAATATATAAGAGCTTAATAAGAATAAAAGGAGAATAGAAATTTAGTTATTATCCAGATATGAACTGATCAAAATTTTAAGATGGAAGATGTGAACATAAAGTAATATTGAAGAAGGTTCTACTCTGATAATTTTTATTGGAGAGATGATGTTTCGTAGTACATTGGAGTCAGGAGAAATGCATCTCAGTAATGATTAGTTCAGTCACTAATATTCATTAATTATATCCCATGTCTAGGTATTTTTGGATACTGGCAATGCAATGCAGTCTCTTTCTATACAGAGTAATTCCAGAGGAGGTCCTGGTAAGCTGGCAAGCAATTTCAGCAAAGCGTGATACTCTGCACTAAGGAAACAAGCAGGTACTGTGTGAATATAGACTCCAGCTCTGTGCATGCGTGTTTTATGCATGTTTTAGGACCGTGTGTTGGAAAAAGTGATGTTTTGAGACTGAAAACATTCTGAGATGGTTTGTGTCTCAAGATCTCAGCACCACCTTTTGCTCCCCCCCACCCCATTGGGTATGCTGTTCTTATCAACACAAACATATCTGACTCCCTGATACTCAGTTTAAAAGGCACTTCCTTCTCATGGTCTTTCCGAACCAGTCAATCAAAGTCTCACAAGTCTACAAAAATCCCTCTTTTACTATTATTTTTAGAGCATCTATCATTATCTAGTTCTTTCTGGTCATTTTCATTGTTTGCCTCCATTGGAGCATTTGCTCTGTGACATCTTGAAGTGAGCTGTATTGCTGCATGTCCTGTGCTTACAACAACAGTTCTTGGCTCAGAAAGTGTTTGGTACACAGATGTTGAATAAATAAGCAAATGATTGGCAATCGTAGTTCCAGGAGGGAAGGGAATCAAAGGAGAGAGGAAGAAAATGCCCCACGGGAAGACTCAGTGGCTGTTGTGGCTCCACTATGTCAAATCTCTCCCAGGGGTCATCGGAGAAGTGTTGTGTTTATTTGTCCACAGAGGACTCTGCTGTGCTGTGTGGGCAGTTGGCTGCTCCATGTTGATGGACTTTCATCTTAATGGGATCCTGTTCTTCTACAAATTCAGGAATCCTGCTCCAGCTCCATGTGGGTACCCTTCTTGTGTTCTAGTTTTCCTTCAGGGGTATTAGTTTAAGATTGTGATGACCCCTTTAGTGGGATTAAGGGAATGTGAGTTCAACTGGTGGGCTCAAGACACAGATTAATTTTGATAGTCATGAATCTTAGAGTTTGAAGGAAGAGTTTTGCTCCCATGTAGGCGTTATGGTTTGAGTACTAAGTGCTTGGTGCGCAGTTGGTGGTACTATGTTTGGAGGTTGTGAAATTTTTAAGAGGTTAATACTAGCTGGTGGAATTAGGTTAGTGAGCACAGGGTTATTTTGGCACTGCTTTCCTTGGCTTACTCCTGTCTGCCTCTGCCTTGTGACAGCAGCACACTCTGGCACCAAGGCTAGAGCTCCAGCCACCATGAAACTGCGAGCTAAAATGAATTCCTTTTCCTCTGAAATTTCCTGTCAGGTCTTGGTGGCAGTGATGAGAAAAGTAACTAATATAATGAGTTTGCCCAGGTTGCATTTCTCCATAGACCTACTGGTATGTTTTTAGAAAAAGAAGTGTATTTCAGATCACCCTAAGTAAACAGAATTAGGAAGGAGAATGTCCTATAAAACATGAATCAAGTGTTTTGTACTAGCCCTTCTGTGAATGTGACTACTTAAGTAAAAATCATGTACTACATTCATGTGACACTTTAATGAGCCCTCCATCCTGAACTGGCCTTGTGGTGACTGACACTAAGCTCTCCTTATTTCATTGTCCCTGAGACCCTTATAGACCACAACATAAGGAACTGCGGTACAAGCAGGTAAGGGGAATCAGGGGTGGTGGCACACATCTATAATCCAGGCGCTTGGGAATTCCTGGCTACAGAGTGAGACTGTGTCTCACAGGGGGATCTCATGGGGCAGTTGTACCATGGACTCATTGTACCACAAAATTGGATTTTCAGCCTCCTTGGTTTGGTGGTAGCTAAGCTTCCTTGATTCTAATTTATTGACTGACTGGTTTACACTGTTCTTCCTCCTTCTGTGAAGAAGGTTCATTTAGGAAACCTAATGTCTAATAAACATAGGAATAGAATAGAATAGAATATAAATTAACTTTTAGAATACATTGATATGGAAGTAGGTATAAAAACCAAAGAAAAGCAAAAACAATTTTGGAAAGAAAAGCACGATTGGAAATTAAAGTGTATTATAGTGCTAAAAGGAGAAGAACAGTGAGTCTGGTATTAGAGAAGCAGAACGATGAATCAGGACAGAGAATCCCTAGGAGATCCACGAAGACAAGCCTTTTGATAACGTTGGCATCATAGAAAGGGGAAAGGAAGGTGTGGAGTTTAAAGTTCTTCCTTCAATCTCTCTCCTTCCCCTCTCTGCCTCCCTCCCTCCCTGGGTCTCTCCCTCCCTCCCTATGCCTCTCCCTTCCTCTTTTTCTTCCTTCCTCTACTTTGTATTTGACTTGATTCACTGTATTGAGTCTTGCTCTGTAGCAGGAGTTCCACTTCAATCCCCCCTTACGAAGACTAGTGGAGATGAGGTTAAAGAGGTAGAGCCATTCATCAAGAGTGACAGGAGACCAGAGAAGGATTTGTGGGTTTTAATTAGAAAAACCCGAATGTAGCTGGGACTCTTTGGGCAGCCTATGTTCTTGCCCTACACTCTGAGGTATTTCAACCTCAACCCCAAGTCTAACACCCAAAGCATGAGGCAAGTTTGTCAAAGACTTTAAGGCGAGCTAGAGACGAAGAGTCAAGGCCTTAACGTCTCCTCATCTGAAATCTCCATTTTCAGCTCTGCTGTGTCTTTCCTCTCATCTCCTCATCCATACCTAGAGTCTTTTCAGTGCCCTGACCACTCCAGCCCCACACTCCTAGTTTAGATACCCTTTCCAGAAAAATCAAGGAGAGCTTCCTCCTTGGAGGGTGAAAGGGAATTGCCTATGGGTAGCAGTTTACCTTTTTTTCCCTAGAATTTACTCTCCCTTCTGCTTTATGCAATTATGTTGACTCCTGCCAAAATGTGCAGTCTCCATGTCTCGGTCAGCTCTTCTCGGGGAGGTACGGCCACATTGGTTTTGGTCATGAAGACTATTGTCTGTCCCTTCCTGGATTTGGAGGTATGACTTCTATTTTGTGCTGTTATTTTACCTGTACATGCTTCACTGACCATTTCTAGTGTTAATTATCTTCAGTAGTAGTTCTTCTGTCACTCCTGAGGAGAATGGGCTTATTGTTTGAAACCTGGTTGTAAGAGTAGAGTAAGATGAATTTTTTTTTTTGCTTCATGAACTTTAAGATTTCATTTTGTATTTGTTTGATGGAGATGGCAGATGCTCTCCCTTTTGTGTGCTTAAGAAAGAAAAGAATGTTTCAAGAGAGAACTAGAAAAAACTTTATTTGGAAAGTAGAGGAATGGGTGGAAATAGGTCTTCGAGTACAAGTCCTGTTGTCTGGTGAAAACTGCCTGCGTCTTCTATGTACATCAGATGGATATTCTTCTCCACAGGCAGGGACCACCCCTGCTCTGTCTGTGTTTGCTTGGTTGTCATTGGCATGGAAGCCAGTGTCAATACACTACTGCTTGAAATTTGCAGGTCCAGAACTGGGGCTGAGATGGTGGAAAAGCTTGATAAAATAATTCAGGGGTCTAGAACTTGTGGGTGAGACGAGTGTAAACAGTCTTGCTAAGGAGCCCAGGCTAGCTTTGAACTAGCCTGTCAGCCTCCAGAATGTTGAGATTACAGGTGTGCCTCTCCACTCAGGGCTGTCTATTTACTCTTATGCCTCTCCTTCCATTGTTTCATTTTGTAACTCAGCCTGAAATCCTGCAAGTTCAAAAATTTACTTTGGGTAAGTAAATAAACACTGGTTAAAAACAAGGCATTGTCTATGGAAAGCCTAAGTAATGTTCTCACAGGTAAATTTAATCTCCTTTTCTACATTTCTGTACTTGTTACCTCTTGGTCTATGACCCAACATTTAGGAGTGTAAAATCAGTAGTTATTTTGCCTCCTCATAATGGTTCTGTGTACTAGCTGTTTGAGTTGGCACCAGGTGGCTTTCTGTGGTCTTGTCTGGTCCTACTCTTGTCTCTGTAGGTATTGGGAGGCTGGTACAAGCAGAAATGGCTCATCTCTTGCAGCATGTGGCGAAGCATGAACTTCCTCACAGTCGCACCATCTTCCAAACAGGTGAGTCCAGAATCTGCAAGGTCTCTTTGTAGATGTCATACAATGCTATTTCTAAGTCACAAGTCAGTCAAAATTCAAGAGTAGAAAAAGGGTCTACTTCCTGAGCTATAGGATATAAAGGACACAAGCCTATAACAGTGGAAGGAATTGTGAGCATCTTTTCAAATCTACTCCTGCTTCCACAGCACATGTATAGCTAAGTTCCTAAGCTGCTGGATACAGAAAATCAACCTGTACCACAAAGACTAGGGTTTTTCACAAAGCAAGAGTTGATAGCCACTGGTGGGATAAACATTAGAGGAAGGTGTGGGTTGACTAGCAGCATTACAGGCAGCAAGTGTTCCCCTGGAATCTTGGCTGAATTCAACGGCCTGAAAATGGATACCTTGTCTATTATTCTGCATGGCTCTTAGCTCTACTTTCTGACTTTGATTTCTCTAAGAAATGTCTGGGGTTAGTAACCTAGTTTCTTTCTTACAGAAAGTGGAAGCCTGGAGGTTTCTATGCAGTTTTAAGTGTCTCAGTCCATTTTAGGCCAGGCTGACATCACTTTATCAGTCAAGGTTGTAGGAATCTCTGTGGATTTCCTTAGGAATCTGGCTGTGATCTATTCCAATTAATAAGAGTTCCAGGTAGGAGTGTGAGACGGGTTCCTGTCTTTCATGGAGTCATGCCAGGCTACGGAAGAACAGCAGCCTGAATGAAAATACCTGATATGGCTGAAAGCCTTTAGTCACTGCCTTGGTCTTTCAAGCCATTAACAAATAGGTTGGCAGGGCACCTTGATCTGATCTTTATCCTGAGGCCATTTCCTGTCTTGAGAATCTTTTACTAGCTTGAGAAACTGGAAATGAGAAACGAGTTTATTATCCAATCCAGCAAACTCTGGCTCCTCTAAGTATCTCCTAAATTCTGTTTGCAAGCTGGACAGCAGTTCCACCAGCTCTCCCCCACCATCATTGCAATCAGCTGAAATGAGCCAATGGTCACTTGCAGCATTCTACATGAAAATGATCTTGCCAAGTCCACAGAGGCATTAGATTGTATTGTGTTCCAAGCCTAACGTAGGTGATGGTTTTGTCAGTTGTTTCCTTATTACATAATATGGCGTGTCATTTTTCCAGCTTGCTAGAGCAAACTGTTTATTGTGTTTTCAGGCTCTGCTAGCTGGGAGCCCACTGTTTTTCAGAATTGGCTAAAATTTCTTTGTTGCTTTCTAGGCTCTGCAAGTTGGTCTCAGGGTGATTGCTTCCTATTTGGGATTTTGTTATCTCAGTACTCTAATTCTGGAACCAGTTTCTCTTTCGCTTAGATTTTGTTTGATCACAAATTACCCCTAAACCTGCTGGCCTAAAACAACAAGCATAGTTTTGCACAATCTATTGGTATATTTGCTGTTTTTCTGGTTTGGGCTGCCTGGATTCGTCTGGAAGATATAGGATGACCTTGCTCACAGGTCTGCCAATTTTCTAGGTGTCTATGGGGTAGAAGAGTTGACTTGGCTCAGTGTTTCTTATCATTTGGGAGATGGCCTGAGTTCCTTCCATTGTGGTGAGTGGGGGATTCCTAATAGTATGAAAAATGAGACGCAGTTTTTGTTTCTGCTTTCTTCGTTCCTCACTAGTCAAAACAAGACAAACTGCAAAGCCCAGAGTCAGCATGGGATGGGACACTAGAGTAGAAGAAGCAATATAGGCAGCTGTGTAAATAGTCTACTTCCTTTGATCTGATCAATATCTCTTTAAGGAGGTAGGTGTGTGTGTGTGTGTGTGTGTGTGTGTGTGTGTGTGTGTGTGTGGCAGGGGTTGACATCAGGAGCCTTACTTGTTGCTCTTCTACCTCAATTTTTGAGACATAATCTTCCACTGAACCTAAAGCTCACTGATTTGGCTAGAGTGGCTGCCCAATGGGCTCTAGTCACCTGTCTCTACCCCTCCGCACAGTGCTAGGGTTACAGATGCATGCTGCCACACCTGGATTTTATGTGGGTGTTAAGCACCTAAACTGGAATCTTCATGCTTACACGGCAAGTACTTTACTGACTGAGACATCACTCCAGCCCCAGGAGGTTTCTTTCTGTTCTGTATTCTAGAGAAGGAGGTTTCCAACAAGCAGTATGTGATATTTCCTATGTATATTTTATATGCTTCCCAAATTAATGAGCACACACAACATTCATAAGCCACAAGGGGAGAGTTCTGTACAGGTGAGGAAATAAACATTGTGCAACCTATTAAAACAATGCTATTTCTCTACTTTTTGGTAAAGACTGCATTTGTGATGAATTGTGAATATTTCTATTTCTTTTTCACAAAGGAGATTTCTAGTTCTTTGGAAACAGTTAACATGAAATATGTATTTTGGAGCTGGGTGTGGTGGCACAGGCCTTTGAGCCCAGCACCAGGAGGCAGAGGCAGGCAGATTTCTGTGAATTCAAGGCCAACCTGATTTACACGGTGAGTTCCAGACCAGCTGGGGCTACAGGGAGATCCTGTCTCAAAAAGACTCCCCAGCAAAAGTATTTTTTTTATTTACGATGAAAAGCGTTTAAAAGATATTTTTTAATGTAATGATTTTCAGTATTAGTAATGATAGCTGAGTACTTAAAAACAAAACAACAGTATTTAGTTACTTTTCTGTAGCTGTGATAAAAAAACACAATCAAAAAGCAACTTGGGGAAGAAAGGCTTTATTTTGGCTTATAATTCCAGAGGAACAGAGTCCATCATGGCAGAGAAAGCATGTGATAGGTGAGCAAAGCACGATGACAGGAGTAAGAAGCTGGCTGATCATGTTCCATCTGCACACAGGAAGCAGAGACAGAGAGAGAGAGACAGAGAGAACAGGAAGTGGGGCAAGGCTATAATCCCCCGAAACCTGCCCCCTAGTGATGTACTTCCTCCATCAAGGTTCCATCTCCTAAAAGTTCTGTAACCTTCCCAAACAACACCACTAACTGAGGACCAAGAGTTCAAATCCATGGGGGATAGTTCTATTTCAAACCACTACAACCATCTACAACAAGTAGATTTTTATATTGACAACATCCTTGTAAGAATTCAGAGGAGAATCTCAGAGTAGTAATGCATAATTGGCCAGGAATCATGAGGAAGAAACAACAGATCAGGACGGCTGAAGAGGAACTGGAAGTAATAAACACACAAAGTTACTAAAAAAACAGTCTGATAAGAAACCTGTAAATCAAAAGAGCTATTTAAAGAGTCAGCTGTAGGCTAGAAGGTTAATTAGAAAGAAAAACACAAAAACCAAACAAACAAAAAAACGAAACAGAATTGAAAAGTGTCCTTGTGATAAAGACATCTCTTAATGGAGACATGAGCAAATGTGTTAGAACACATTTTCTTCAACCTTCTCCAAGTCTCTTCTACTCCAGAATGGCTGAGAGGAAGATGAGGACTTCTATGGTTTGAATGTTTGTGGTTCCCCATAGTCACTAGGAGCTAAAGCTTTTGGGAGTGACTAGGTCAGAAGGACAGAACCATCAGGGCTGGGATTTCTGCTCTTATGAAAGTGTTGCCAGGGACTGCCCTTTCCTTAGAAGACTGTCTGCGAGCCAGAAAGCAGGGTGAATCTGCTCCAACTCTTTTGGAACCTTGTCTTGGACTTCCCAGGCTCCATAAACGTGAAAAATAAGTTTATATTGTTTATAAGCTATCTGGCCTATGGTATTTTACTAACAGTATCCTCAGTGGATTTTAGACAAAATTGAAGGCATCTTAATTACCAGTTGATTCACTGTTTTCTGCCATTTGCTGTAAAGGATGGAGATGGTACAAGAAGGCAAGCCATAGGCTGACTAGCACATATTTTGGCAGCACCCAAAGACTAATGGGTGAAAGGCATGTGGTAGCATGGTGTGGGTCGGCGGGAGACGGCAGCAGGAGAGCCGAACGCATTCTGTTCAGAATTAGCTTTTGCTTAAATGAGAGGTGGCATAATTGTAAAAAACCTCTCACTATTTCAAACAAAACATTAACTACTCTGGAAGCCGGGCGGACTCTTACGCTCGGAGAAATTAGGGGATAAAAGGAGAACGGAATTAAGAGTTCCCTTTAAAGGTGTGTTAGGGGTGAATGTTATCTCAAAAATAGTAGCTTAAGTGTTTCAGTGTCAGTAATGTACAAATTAGAAAGTACCTTGAAAAATAGGAAATAATTA
Source organism: Eospalax fontanierii (assembly GCA_035773235.1). NCBI lineage: Eukaryota > Metazoa > Chordata > Mammalia > Rodentia > Spalacidae > Eospalax > Eospalax fontanierii. The sequence continues at coordinate 34,137,343 of CM069536.1, read as the reverse complement.
CAGAGCCCATTAGAATTTTACAGTGGTTATGGGAGAAATAGCAGAAATAACCTCTCTGGATTTAATGAGGGAGTGCATTTAGAGGGAAGTTTTGATACAGTGAGCATGCATTTATGACAGATATTTTCTTTAATTATCTTGCTCATGGAGAATATTTGTGCTTCATATGCAGGATGAATAAAGGGAAGCTATATGGGGTATTCCTGTTATAGAATCCTAAAATAAAGACTGTTTTGGAGGGTAATGATGATTTCAAAAGAATGTATAGAGTTTGGAATTTTTATAATTAAAAAATTATATCATAAATTTATTCATGATATAAGACAGAAATTAGAGAGAAAATCACTGACAGTCTGAAGACTCCATCGCAATAGGTGATATTAGTTTGTGATTCATTCTTGTGTTAAAGAGTGTTTTATTTTTATTTATTTAAAGATATTTTTATTGAATCATTATGTTTCATACAAAGTATGTCAATTAAGCTTAATCATCTTTATGCCCTCCTTCCCCACTGGCATCTCCTATAGCTCCCCAACTGGAACCCATACATTCTTTCATCTATATTAAAGTCTATTGTGTCAAGTTAGTGTTCCCAAATGACCTCAGTACAGGTTCACCCACTGAGGTCTAGTCAGCCTACCCAGAGTCCCTTACTTTAGGAAGACTGGCTCACCCTCAGCCGACAATCAGTTGCCAATATTTCTTAAGCAAATGTTTGGGTCTGCTACCCTTTTCCACAGTTCTCTGCTGGTTCTGATTGAGTTTACATGGGTCTTACACATACCAAAACCATCACTGTAGGTTCATATGAGCAGGGTCCCAGGAGCTTGTAGGATTCTATTTCCATATGGTCACACCTCTCCTCACTGGCTCTTACAATCTTTCTGCCCCCTCTTTTGAAATGGTTTCTGAACCTCGGGTGAGTGAAACATAATATAAGAGTTCTGTCCAGGGACCCACACTCTGCAGATTTCTGACCTCCATGATTTAGACTTTTGTGACCTTTTGTGTTACTGGCCCTTTGTTGCATGCTAGCGCTTCATTAATGAGAATTGAGAGATTCATTAGTGACTTCTTTACCCCTTGTTCTATATTGTGTGAGCTTTGGGTGTAGAAGCTGCATTGTAGATATGGTACTTAGGCGGAGGCAATTCCCAGACAATGTCTGTGTGTGACCAGCAGTTGTACTCTGTATTAGTCTCTTTCTGGTACAAAAGAAGCTTCTTTGATGAGTGGTGACTGGGATACTTGACTGTAAATATAAGGATACATATTTTGCACTTAGTAAGAAGTTACCTTAGTCTAGGGATGTGACAGCCTTGGGGATCTCTCTAAGATCTTTGACCTCTTCAGCCATGTGCATTTCGTTATGATTACAGGAGCACACATGAGTTTCCTACCATTGAGTGGGCTTTAAGTTCACTTAGGTAGCTGTTGATTGGCCCGAAGATAAAAGTATCACTGCTGCACCAGTGTTGAATGCTGTGCTAGTCATTGATATGGTTATTTGGTCATGAAGCTGGTGTTGGACCATCGATTGATGTTCTCCCTTGGCTACTTGCATAGTACTTTCCAGAGCTATGAGAGCTAGCCCTTACAGGAAGTGGCTTCCAGGACAATTTCAGCTCTATTGCTCCAAATCCAGTCTCTGAAGTATGTTCTTTCTTCAGCAATAGGGTCTTATCTTCAAGTTCTGGCAGGCAGTCAAGGACTGTGGCAATAGACTGTGTAATTTTGGTAGTCTCTTAGACCGCCCCGACGCACAACTCAAAGGAAGATTTCTCCTGTTTGGCACTGTTTCTTGTTATATAGCCTTCAGCTATGCACATGGATTCATGTGGAATTTCTCATTAGGTTGTTAGACTGATATGATTACCTCTGGTGTTTTACACTAACTAGGCGTTATTTATCTCTCCTTATGTCTCTCTCACTCTGTCTTCCTGTCTAACCTTCCTTTCCCATTTAAAGTGTCCCCATCACCCCATTTCTTCCTTGATAATACAACACTCCTAAGGCCCCACCTCTCTTGAGCTCCTTCTGTCCATTTATCCCCATAGTTCCTTGTGTAAAGAACTCTCTCCTTTTTCCATTTAAATACCCCATTTTATCTATTTCTCCATTACTAACACCTGTCTCCTATTATTCTTCTCTCTTAGGTTCCTTCTTTCCCTTTACCTCCCTGGTTCCTTTTCATTTTCCTGGTTCCTGCAGTTACATCAGGATATATACTCACATATAAGGATTTGATGCTAGGATCCACAAATGAGAGAGACCATATGTCGTCTGTTTTTCTCATTCTGTGTTACTTCACTTAGCATAATAGTTTCTAGTTCCATCGATTTACTTGCAAATGCCCCATGATTTCATCTTTCTTTACTGCTGAGTAGAACTCCATTGTGCAAATGTACCACATTTTCATTATCCACTTGTCAGTTGAGGGACATTTAGGTTGCTTCCATCCCCTAACTATTGTGAAAAGAGTAGCAATAAACATGGGTGTACAAGTATTTCTGCAATAGGATAACACCTTTGGATATATGCTAAGGAGTGGTATAACCACATCAAATGGTAAGTTCATTTTGAGTTTTTAAGAGTTTTCCACACAGCTTTCCATAGCGGTTGCAGGAGTTTACAATCCACCAGCAGTGAAAGAGCATTCCTCTTTCCCCACATCCTCTCCAGCATTTGGTATCATTTGTTCTCTTGATCTTAGCCAGTCTGACTGAGGTACGCTGAAATCTTAAAGTGGCTGTAATTTGCATTCTCTAATTGTTAATGATGTTGAACACTTTTAAAGATGTTTTTCAGCCATCTTTATTTCCTCTTTTGAGAACTCTGCTCAGATCCATAGCCCATGTTATAACTGGGTCACTTGTTTACTTGATTCTTTTCTTCTGAGTTCTTTATATATTCTGGATTTTAAACCTCTGTCAGATGTGTTTCTGGTGAGGATTTTTCTCCTGTTCTGTGAGTTTTCTTTTTACTTCCTTGATTGTTTCTTTTGCTGTACAGAAGGTTTTTTTTGTTGTTGTTTAATGAGGTCCTACTAGTTGATTACGACCTTAATTCTGAACAGCTACCATCTGATTTAGAAAGTCCTTTCCTACACCTGTATTTTGTAGGTTACTGTTTTCTTCTAACAGTTTTAGAGTTTCAGGTTTCACATTGAGGTCTTTGATCCATTTGGAGTTGACTTTTGTCAAGGTGAAAGATGAGGGTCTGTTTGATTCTTCTACCTGTGGAGATCCAGTTTTTCCAGGGCCATTTGCTGAAGATGCTGTCTTTCCTTCAGTAAGTGTTCTTGGCCCCTTTGTCAAATATCAGGTGGATGAAATTTCATCAACTGTAGTTTGAGTCTTCAGTTATATTCTATTGGTCTACAGGTCTATTTTGTGCCAGTGCCATGCTGTTTTTATGAATATAGCTCTGTAATATAGTTTGAAGTCTGGTATAGTAATCCCCCTGCATTGCCCTTTGTGCTCAGGGTTGCTTTGATTCTTGCCATCTTTTGTGCTTCCATATGAATTTGAGAATGGTTACTTCTAATTCTTTAAAGAATTTCATAGGAATTTTTATTGGGATTGCATTGAATATGTTGCTTTGCTTTTGGTAGAATGTTCATTTTTCACAGTATTAATTCTTCCAATTAGTGGGCATGAGAGTTACTTCCACCTTCTTGTGTTCTAATCAGTTTCTTTCCCTAAAGATCTAAAATTTTCATGGTAGATATTTTTAATGTCTTTGATCAGGTTTATTCCAAGATATTTTTTTTGAGGCTATTGTGAATGGGAGTGTGTCCTTGTACTCTTTCTCCAACTGCTTATTATTGGTATAGAGAAATGCTACTGAGTTTTGTAGATTGATTTTGTACCTTGCCACTCTACTGAAAGCTTGAATTATTTCTAGGAGTCTTCTGGTGGAATTTTTGGCATCTCTTGGCTTTAATATCATGTCATCTGTGAAAGGGATAATTTGACTGCTTCTTTTCCAATAAGTACTCCTTAACTTCCGTCTCTTGTCTTATTGCTCTAGCAAGAGTTTCAAGCACTATGTTAAAAGGGGTGGACAGCCTGTCCAGTTCCTGATATTCATGGGAATGCCTCCAATTTTTCGATGTTGGGAATGATATTGGCTGTGGGTTTTTGTATATAGCTTTAATTATGTTTAGGTATGTTTCTTCCAGTCCAATTCTCTGTAGGTCTTTTAACATATATGCATGTAGAATTTTGTCAAAGGCCTTTTCTGCATCTATTGAGGTGACCAAGTGATTTTTGTCTTTGAGTCCTTTTATGCGCTTTATAACCTTCATTGAGAAGTATATTGAAACATCCCTTCATCTCTTGAATAAAGCCAATGTGATCATGGTGGATGATCTTTTTGATGTGTTTGTGTATGTGGTTTGTAAGTATTTTGTTGAGAATTTTTGCATCTATGTTCATTAAGGATGTTGTTCTATAGTTTTCTTCTTTTCGGTTGTCTCTTTACCTGGTTTTGGTATTAGAGTGATGCTGGCTTCATAGAAGGAATTTGGGAGTTTTCCCCACGTTTCCATCTTTTTGAATAATTTAAGTCATATTGGATATGGATCTTCTTTGAATGTCTGGCAGAATCCTGCTGTGAATCCATCTGGGCCTGGGGAGTTTTTGGTTGGGAGGTTTTGTATTAGTGCCTCAATATCTGTATATGTTATGGATCTGTTTAAGCTGTTGATCTCTTCTTGGTTTAGCTTTGGTGATTTCCATTATTTTAGATACGCATCAATTTCTTTAAGTTTTTCAAATTTAAAAGCACATATGTTTTTAAAGTTTTGCATTATAATGTTCTGAATCTTTTTATTGTCTGTCATGATGTTTCCCCTTTCATCTCTGATTTTGTTGATTTGGAGTTGCTGTTTATTTTTGTTAACTGAGTCAAGAGTCTGTCTATCTTTTTATCTTTTCAAATAGCCAGCTCTTGGACTCATTTATTCTTTGAATTGTTGTCTTTGTTTCTATTTCATTAATTTCTCCTCTGATTTTTGTCATTTCTTCTTGTCTGCTGGATTTGGGTTTCTTGGTTGTTGGTTTTCAAGATTCTTGAGTTGCAATGTTGACTCATTTATTTGTGCTCTTTCTGATTTTTTTTAACATAGGCACTTAGAGGTATAAACTTCTCTCTTAGGAGTGCTTTTAACATGTTTGAGAGGTTTTGTTGTATTGTATTGTCCTTTTCATTTATTTCCAGGAAAACTTTTATTTCTTCCTTAATTTTCCTTTGACCCTTTCATCATTCAGGAGGGTGTTGTTTAGTTTCCATGAGTTGTTCAAGTTACAAGAGCTTCTTCTGGTGTTGATTTTAATCTTTATTGCATTGTGGTCTGATATAATGCATGGCATTGTTTCACTTTTTTTGTATGTGCTGAAGTTTGTTTTTACACTAGTACATGGTCTATTTTGGAGAAAGTTCCATGGGGTGTTGAATAGAAGGTGTATTTGGTGCTTGGGTGGAATATTCAGTAGATGTCTGTTAGGTCCATTTGCTTTATTGTTTAATTCAGATGTCTCTCTGTTTACTCTGTCTGGTTGACCTGTGTAATAGAAACAGTAAGGTATTGCAATGTCCCCTACTATTAGTTAGTTGGTATTAATCTGTGTCTTAAAGTCCTATAATACTGTTTTTATAAAGTTGGGTGCACCAAAATTTGGTGCATATATGTTCATGATTGACTATCTTCTTGGTTAATTGTTCCTTTGATCAGATTGAAGGAACCCTCTTTATCTCTTCTGATTAGTTTTAGTTTGAAGTGTATTTTGTCAGGTATTAGAATGGCAACTCCTGAGCTTTTCTTAGTGTCATGTGGTTGGAATATTTTTTCCATCCTTTCTGCTAAGGTAGTGCATGTCCTTGAAGGTGAGATGGGTTTCTTGCAGCTAACATAATAATGAATTTTGTTTCTCGATTCATTCAAGTAGACAATGTCTTTTGACTGGGGAATTCAGTCCATTGATATTTAAAGTTATTTTTGAAAAATGTGTATTGATTCCTGTCATTTTAACTTCTATTTGCATCTTTGGTCTAACTTTGTGTTTTCTCGTTTACACCTTCATTTGGTTTCTTTCCATTTCCCCTTGGATATAGTCACTTCTTTCTTTAGCCCTTTGTATTGCTTCAAGAATTCTCTGAAGGGCTGGGTTTCTGGACATGAATTCTTTCAGTCTATTCATGCTGTGGAAGATTTTTCTTTCCCCTTTAACTATGATAGGCTTTTTTGCTGGGTAAGGTGCTCTAGATTGGCATCTATGGTCATTTAGAACTGGGAATACTTTGGTCTAGGCTCTTTGGCTTTCATAATTTGTATTGAAACCTCAGCTATAATTCTGATGGGTTTTCCTTTAGATGTTACTTCTTGTTTTCTTTTGTAGCCTTCATTATTCTCTCTTTCTTCAGCACACTTAGGGTTTTTCTGTGATATGCCACAGAGGGTTTCTTTTCTGGTCTTGTGTATTTTGCTCTATATACTTCTTTAATTTTAGGGGGATGTCTTTCCTATTTTGGGAAATTTTATTCTACAGTCTGGTTGATGATCTGTTCAATACCATTATCCTGAGATTCTTTTTCTTTTTCTATGCCTATGATGTGTAGATTTGGTCTTTTCATGCTATCCCACATTTCCTGCATATTCCGTTCCTGTGCTTCTTCAATTATTCATAATCTTTGCTTGAGTGTTCCAGTTCTTCAAGTTTATTGTCCTGTCTTGATATTCTGTTTTCCATTTCATTCATTCTATTGGTGAGGCTTTCTCCCATTGTTTCAGATTGACATAGTGAGTTCTTCACTTCCTTTTCTTTTCAGCCTGAGTTTTCTTTAATATTTATATCTTGTTTGTGAATTCAGTTAGGAATTTATCCCTATCTTCTTTTAGTTCTTTGATTTGTTTGCTTATGTTTTTTCAATTCATTAACTCTTTGATCATTTTTATGATTGTTCTTTTAATTTTATGTCCTGGGTTGTCTCCATGGCGTTCTCATTTTAGAATCCTTCTATAGGACTATTGATGTTTTGTGGGGACATATTATTTGTGTTTTTCATATTATATTTTTTCATTGTGATCTTGGCATGTGGATTTCTTTTGTTGTTTTGATGATTCTTATATGAGACTCACACCTTCCTCTATTGAGTTGATGTCTGATTCTGTTTGTATTCTTGATGTAACCTGGTTGTTTTCTTAGTGGGTATGAATAGCTGGTTGGTCAAGGCTTCAGGTTCTCTCTTTGACTTTATGTTGGTGGAACAATAGCTGTAGTCCAGCTGCTCAGGATTTGCTTCAGAGGCACAGGTTAGGCGAGATCAGATGCTCTCAGGCTCTTTCTTAAGGTCTGGGTTCCTCTAGCCAGCAGGCATAGCACAATTTGGGAAAATTTCTAGGCAGAGGCTGAATTCAGGCTCTCCCAGGCATTCTGCAAAGGTCTGGGGCCCTGAAAAGGAGCACAGAAGACCAGCCCTGCACCAGTGGGAGTGGCTGCAGATGGTACCAGTGTAGTGGGAGGGGTACTTTGCAGTTTAGTGAAGTCACAGCCCAGAGGTAAGAAGGTTGTTCAGAGATCTGGGGAGCTAAGACAAAGAGTGTGCCTGTGCCCAAGCCAAATGGAGAGCAGGACGGGATGTGGGGGGTTTGGAGTTGCTGCAGCAGTAGGGGAGTGGAGACGCAGTGGGCGGGATCAGATTTATCAGGGAAGAAGACTAGTCTCTGGAATTCAAGGCTAGTTCAGGGTGGGGACTGCCAGGGTAGAAGGCTGGTCTAAGGAATGCAATGGCAATTTGGAGGTGGGGACAGCCTGTGAAGGCTCTAACGAACTAAAGTGAAAAATTGAGCTGATGTGAATATGTGGGATTGGGTTGCAGTGGGTGGGTCTGTACTAAGAGGGTTGTCCAGGGATCTGTGGTGCTGAGTTAAAGCAGGCCTGTGCCAAGGCTTAAGACTAGAAGAAGAATAGGATGTTGGGCAGGGGAGAATGCTCAGGTGGGAGTGGGGTGGGAAGGCAATGGGCAGGATCAGACTTACCAGGGAAGAAGGTTGTTCACAGAAATCCAAGGCAGGTTGGGGGAGGGGACAGCCAATGTAGTTGGGAGGTCAGAGGAATGCAATGGCAAGTTGGGGATGGGGACAGCCTGGGAAGGCTTTAGGAAACTAGAATAAAAAATTGAACTGGTCTGAGTATGGAATTCAGGATGCACTGGGTGGATCTGGACTAAGAGAGTATCCCAAGGCTAGAAGAAGAACTAAAGTGTATTTTCAAATAGGTTTACTTGTAATCAATGAATATCTTCAAGTGGTTTTTGCCATTTGGCATTCTTTTGTAAACATGGTACAAGGAGTAAAATTTTAAACATGTTAGCATCCTTCTCTTACTTTAATCAGTATATCTAACATTTGTGTTTAATTCTACAAACCTGTGAGGTTGTGGAAGCAATGCCAAGCCAAGCTAGAGGCTCACTCCACATCTACTTCATCAGTTGTCTCTTGAGTAGCACCCTGAATCTGGATATTTCCTTCTCCTGGAGGAAAATTCATGGGAGGGTGACTTTAAGGACCAACCTTTGGTTGGTTGGTAAGATATCAGTGTTGGATTGTCTTTCTTTGCTCTTAAGAAGATACTGCAAGAGGTAGTACTTTTACTTCTCCAGGGTAGTGTCAGTGGATAGGAGAAAGAAGTTTTGAATGGAACCTAACATTGTGTTGATGATCTGCAAAGTCAACTAACTGAAACCTTTGGGATTCTTTCAGTCTGAGTTGGATTTTTCTATATTCATGGATCCTAACTGAAAGACAAGGTCATGTGTTTTGATGTTCAAAATATGATTATATGGTAGGTTATGTGATTTGTAAGTCAGACTAAATTTCCTCCTTCCTGCATATTTATAGACATCTAAATCTGGTTTTAGTTCACAGTGCAACTCAACTCAACTCAACTCAAGCCAATCTTTAAGACTTAACTGAGATTTGAAAGAAAGAAGATATATCTCAGGAAGGAAAAGCTATATGACCCAGAGAATTGGAGATTGTGGGAAAAATTAAGGGTAAAAAGAGACAAGTTGGGAGGTGGGAGGTAGGGGGGAGGTAGGTGTAAGAGGGAGGGAGGGACAAATGGAGGAATGGAGGGAGGAAGGAAGAGAGAGAATCACTTGGAGACCCTTAGAGTATATTTATTAGAGCCCTCTGAGAAGAAGGAAGGGGATTGTGATTGGCTTCTTTTTCCTTGGTCATAGGCAGCAAAGGAGTGCAAAATGATCAAGCAAAAGACAGGCCCTAAGGTTAACTTTGGTTTTGTTTTCAGTACTTCTGATACAGTACAATTGTTAAGACAGGACCAAAAACCCCATAGGCCCACTTAAAAGTTGAGGCCGGGATAAGTAGTATGCTTATGGGTTGGGTAGAGGCAGGTCTGGGTAGTTGAGCTTCAAGGTAAGGCTGAATTATTAGTCCTGGGAGTCTTCATGCAACCCAGCCGGAGGCCAGAGCATATAACAGCTGCAAAACTTGTCATGAATGCAAAGTTTACAAGTCTCCTGGCCACAACCTATTAAGTGAAGTTTAACAAAATAAAAAAATAATATGACCTGTGTTTCTGAAAGTTATCCAGCAATTGATACTGTAAGATTTCACTGTTTCTGACTCTTGTTTTTGCTTGTTGACCCTTCATGAATGTGTCCTAGTGGGTGTGATCTGCAGTTTGACTTGCATCATGGGTGCTGGTTTGGGATCCTTATTCTCTCCACACTGTGCATGAGCTACTGTGCCATCTTCCTGGGTGTCATAATTTCCTTTTTTGGAAGTCATTTTCTGAGAAGCCCACAGAAGGGATAGAAGGGCCGGGACCTCTCCCAAACCTTTTCATCTTTCCCAACTTTCCACAAGTAGGGTGTCCCGGCTCATCTCGGCAACCCTTCATTTATTCTCACCAGGCACTGGAAAAGTAAACCTGCTGTCAGGGCTCACAGTCTGGGGAGCCTACCTCAAAGCCTTTTATGGGCTATGTATATGAATGTTAAAGTTCACCTGATTAGGACTCGGGAGTTGGCTTAATTGGGAAAGTGCCTGCTGTACAAGCATGAGAAACCAAGTTTGGATCCCCAGCCAGCATCCATATAAAAAGCTAGGTCTGTAATCCCAGCAACTGATGGGGCTAGAGTAGAGTCAGGCAGATCTCTGGAGATCATTGACCAATCAACCTAGCAGAATCAGTGAGCTCCAGGATAAGTGTGAGACCTTGTCTCGAAAAATAAGGTAAAGAGCAATTAATGAAGACATGAAATGCTGACCTCTCCTCTTCATATATGCAGACTATGTACAAGTGCATCTGCAAGCACATGTGCACATCCATATGAAAAAATACACACACCACAGATACATATATGCAGAAAGTAAATAAAATTAATGGGATTTTAAAAATGGAAAACAAGCATAATATTAGGGAAGAAATAAATAGAAGAAAAAGCATCTTTTTCACCAAATAAATTTATCTTAACAAATATATATGTTATAGTGATTGGCCCAGAGGTGTGCAAGTGACCTTTTCTCTTTCTCTTATTCTTTCTATTTCTTTTTTTTCTTTTAACATTTCCTTGTGGTAATGGAAATTGAACTTGAGGCTTCACCGTGCCAGGCCAGTGTTTAATCACTAATATACCGCCAGCTTTAGAACCAGTTCTTCTGTTGGATATTGTTGTGTTTCTAAGTGACACTAGTTATTCAGCAACCATCTTGTTTTCAGGAGGTCAGCCACAGAGTCAGAAGACACACTGTGAAATGCAGTTTTTGAATATTTTTATTAGCATATATTATTAGGCATTATAATAGGCTTCATGATGATATTTTCATACATGTGTCTAATGTATTTTTAACAAATCTACCCCAGTTCACTCGTTTGTCCCCTTCCCACTTCTGATGAACCCATTCCTTTTCCTAATTAGCCTCCTTAAGCCTTGTTGTCTCCAAAATAAGCTGCTTTAAGAAAGATTAAGACCCCTAGTCTCTAGAATGTTATCTACCAAGGCAAACAAATAGTTCCAAATAATTATACTACAAAGCTTTAGTGCTGATATTATTGACCTATACATGTAAACAAAGCTCTCCGGTGCTTGTAATAAAAGTCCTACTAGGTTTGGGCCATTTTTCTGTATGCTTTACTGTGTCACTCTGTGTGACTGGACTTAGTTGTTTCCTTATTTGTACCATTTGAGGGTGGAACTTTTTGAATTCTGTCTTCTCTAGTCATTAAGAAAGTTATCTTTTAGTTTTTCCCAGAGTGGATAATAATGCCCTTGTATGCAAACAATTGAATGAATTCTCCCAAGTATTTGTTATTGGTTTTTGAGAGTGCCAGAAATAATATGTGTTAGGCTATAATTCTAAAAAAGTGTAAACTATACAGCTGTTGAAAGATAGAAGAAAGGTGAAAATGAATAGCCGTAAACTAGAAACACTTTGTAAATTTAGAATCCCCACCCCGGTCCTCGGCCCCTTCTAGTTTGGGTTGTGAAAATAAAAGAGAAAATATGTTCTGGAGCAGAAAAATGAAAATTATGTATCTAGGAATAGATATGAATTGGAGGGTGACCTGACTGAAAGTTTAAGACTGTGAAGGGCACAGAGCTAATTGATCATCTTCCTCTTCCTGTTGCACTCCCTGATTAGATGGGGAGTCAGAACCAACCCAAAGAAGATGCTTTCTGCTTGGGCTTCTCATCCACACATTCACTACTCTGCATTTTAGCAGGAGATGCATAACTCAGACAGGAAATGAGCAAAGCAGGATCTGTGGTCACACACATATCACAGAATAATGAAATTTCTTCTCTGGAAGCCAGCTACTGCCCCGGAGGTTAGGAAAGAAAAATTTCTGCGTGCTACATTGTTCAGTTGGCTAGATCTACACGTCAGGTGTATAAACATGGCTAATATTGATTTTGACATACCATGGTTTCAGAGCTTTTGATTTACTAGTTGTAAGGCTACTCCAGATTGTCTGGCTCTGCTTTTGAAACATTGCATGATACTGGTTACAGACACTGGTTATTTGTTTATTTATTTTTGTGGTCTGGGAATTGAGCTTACAGCTTCACACGTGCTAAACAAATGGAGTCTACCCATGAGCAATGTCCCTGGCCCACTTGTTAAAATTAAAATAACAAACTAATCAATGTTCATATTAAAAGTGGACACAGAAAGAAGTTAATTTAAACTTATGTTTGAATATCGCTTTCCATCTGTGACTCTTCTTAAGTCAGATTCTACTTTTCACTGGAGAATATTTCTTTGTTATGAAGTTTGGAGTTTATGGCTGATATTTGGAAGATTTCCTGCATGGAATTTGCCATTTGAATACTTAAGCCCTTTTAGACTACCCATTGTGGATACACTGAAACTTCTGTCATGATTAGGTAAAGAGCACTATTTTAAAAAACATTTTGTAACTGAATTTTTACAATTTTCATACAGTGTAATTTGACGGCATTTAGAGCCCTTCCCTTGTCCACACCTTTTCATTCTGCCTCCCACCCAATTTTAATGTACCCTAATATATTTATAATAAGGCCTATAGAGTCTGATTTGTGTCCCCGCAATGTGGGTCCATCCACTGGAGCCTGGTTAACCTACCAAGAGTTCCATCCTTGAGTCTGTCTCTCCACTTTCCAGCAGCCATGAGTTGCCAAAGTTCCTTAGGTTGAGTTGGAGTTTCTTACCCACTTCCCCAAGTCTATGCTTGGATTTTGTCTGGCTTGAGCTTGCCTGGGAATTGTGAATACTATCATTATTGCTATGAGTTCATATGAGTAACTTCCCGGCTGTCTGGAGGACTCTTGTTTCCTTACGGGCATCCACCACCTCAGCCTCTTGCAATCATTCTGCCCCTTCTTCTGCAATGATCCCTGAGCCCTGGGAGGCAAAAACTTGATATAGGTATCCTATTCAGGGATAAGCACTCTTCAGTCTCTTGTTCTATACTCATTGGCCAATTGTGGGTTTCTGTGTTAATCACCATCTACTGCATAAGGAAACTTCTCAGGTGAGATTTAAGAGATGCATTAATCTAGGTATGGATATGATGATAAGTCTTTAGGAGTCAGTTTAATATGATAACTATTTAGTAGAAAACTAGTATTAAGCTCTGCCCTATGTCCTGGGACCTGTATAGTCTCAGGTTCCTAAGCCTGATATCAATGTCAGGTATGGGTTCCATCCTATGAAGCGGACCTTAAAGGCTATTAGAGAGTGGTTGGTTACTCCCATAATATTCCTGGCACTATTGCACTGATGGACATATCTTACCAGGCCAGTTGTTGTAGTTCCCGGGATTCACAGCTGGGTAAAGTTGATGATTATTTTTTCTTTCTGGTAGTTTGCATAGCATCTTCCAGCACTATGAATGCTAGCCAGTAAATATGAGGCTGTGAAGTCAGCACCAGCTTCATTTTTTCTTGTTTGTTCTACAGCTCATGTACATAGAATGCCCTCAGCAACAGGATCTTACCATCAAGTTCTGATGGATAACCAAGAGCAGGAGCAATGATGGTCAGTACTGTTTGAGGGTGTATGGGACCCATGATCAGTAGCTTCCTGGGAGGGTAGACAGGGAGTCTATTCCTGGCATTACTTTTGTTGTTGTTGTTGTTAGTTTATGGTGTCTAGAAGTGTTATTGTCCCCTGTTATAGGAGAACTCCTTTTAATCTCTTTTTTATAATGTATATACACATACTTGAAGAAACATATAGTGGCAGATTTCCACATGGCTACTTCTAAAGGCCTTTAGTGTTACTTGTCCCTCCCCACATTGCCCCCTCTGCCCTGCCCTCCCATTCCTGACCCCAGTTAGTGCTTCCTGCTCTAATGTTCCCCTTTCCCTTTTCACATCACTGCATTCTACCGTCCCTTCTGGGAAGCACCTTCATGGCCATTTATTAACACTATTTTTTGATACTGTGTTTTGTGTAATCATTGTATTTATTAAAAAAAGACAAACCTGACTTTTCCAATTATAAAAATAATCCCCACCTGCATAAAATTTGTATTACACAAAGATATGATGCCAAAGATAAAAATGTTTCACTATCTGATGTTCTAAATTAATCACTAATATGTATTTGCTGTGTTCCTGTTCTAGTTTGCTTTTAATTGCTGTGACAAAACACTCTGATAAAAACCAACTTGGGAGGAAAGGGTTTCTTTGGCTTACATCTCCCAGGTCACAGTTCAGTGCTCAGGGACTCCATAGCAGGAACCTGGAGGCAGGAGCTGAAGCACAGGCCATGGAGGAATGCTGCTTACTGGCTTGCTCCCCTGGCCTATGCTCAGCCCGCTTTCTTATATAATACAGAATGATCTGCCTAGGGGTGGCACCACCCACAGTGGGCTAGACCCTCCTGCAGCATTCAACAATCAAGAAAATACCCAACAGACAGGGCCACAGGCTTGCCCAATGGAGGAAGTTCCCCAATTGAGGTTCTCTCTATCCAGGTGTGTCAGGTGACAAAGCCATCCAGCACAGTCTGATGTAATCCATGGCTGTGCATTCATTCAGCACTGCTTTTCAGCATGTTTGTTCCTTTGATCTTTTTTCAAATCAGTTTTCTACACTGACATGCCTTGTTCATCTTTACTTTATTCATCTGCTAAAACTATTTTAGTTTGCTAATTTTTGTGGCAAATACAAAATATTTTTGTCTTTCTTTAGGATGGAATAGGTAAATTTATGACAACAAAAGAGGTTTACTTTTCGAAGGAGTAGTCTTTGGTGAAAAATCCTAGTTTTTCACTGTAGTTTATGTTCCAGACTGGTTTCTGTTAAATTGCTTGTTACTGCCAGAAATGACTTGTTCTCCAGGGCTTGGTGGCTCAGGTCTTTAAATGCACCACTCAGGAGAGGCAGGTAGATTTCTGTGAGATCAAGGTCAGCCTGGTCTACATATCGAGTTCCAAACCAATTGGGTCTATAGGGAGACCCTCTCTCAAAAATTCCAAACAAGATACAGAAAGAAAAAGAAATGACTTGTTCTTGTTGAATTTAGTGAACATTCTGGCTTCTTTTTAATGGATTTCCTGCTAGCTATCTTCTACTTTCTTGGAATATCTTCTTCTGAGTTCCATGACATTACCATTTTAACCCGATTTCTTTCTTCTCATCTTCTGTATTTTAGTCAGTGCCTTCATGATGGAGTTCTCATAGTTGGATCCTGGACCCTTGTCACTTCTGTGTGCTTCCCTCAGGGATCCAGTCCTTTAGGTCACATCATTCCACTGATGCTGATGATGCTAAGCTTTCTATCTCTAGGTAGGTGTTCTTCTGGACTCAGAGAACTCTGCCTCCTAATCAGAGTTTAGAAGCATTGGTTTTGTTTCTTATACCCATCTCCAAGATTTTAATCTGCAGGATGAAAGCATAAATGTCTATTCCTGAGCATCCTGCCACCTGTAATCAGTCTGCAGAACTGCTACAGAGGCAAAGGGGCCCGTTACCAGTATGCACAGAAATTTTGACAAAATGTGAACACCTTACTTGGCTGTAGAATAGGAAGGCCCACTGAAGGCCTGTTCTGGTCTGTATTGATCGCAACACTTTTCTCTGTGAATAGGGAAGAGCTAAGTCTTCTAATCTTTCTATATATTCTTTTAAAGCTATTTACTTATTTTAATTTTATGAGTGTGAGTGTTTTGCCTGCATGTATGCAAGTGTATCCATGCATGCACTGCCTCTGGAGGCCAGAAGAAGGCATCAGGTCCACTGGCACCAGAGAAATAGATGGTTGTTAGTTGCCATGTAGGTGCTGGACTGAACCCAGGACCTCTGCAAAAGCAGCCAGTGCTCTTAATGACTGAACCACCTCTCTAGCTCTGTCTATCTCTATTCTCATAAGAAAACAGCTTCTGTTTTCATGCTTCCTACTTACACAGTCCACTTTGCATTGCCAAAATAGTAGTCTGAGAGATATTTCTCAAATCTTGACCTGGAGCTTATCCATTTCTTGCTTTTCTGAAGGGGAATGACGTTTTGTTGTGGAAGAATAATATAGTGAGATATTGACTGTACTTCTGTTTTGTCTCTATTTTTGTTTTCCTTTTTGTTTAGCTAGCTGGCTTTTGTGCTCACTTTCCATAGAGGAGAAATATTGGTGTTTGGACAAAAAAAATCATTTTTTAAAAAAGACCAATTTTTTTCTCTGGATTACCCTGCCCGTGTCTCAAGTCTGGCACCTTGGGGCAGGTGGGGAGGTTATGCTAGTTAGTAGTCATGGGAGAGAGGAGAGGAAGATAGATCTGAGAGAACCAGGGGCCACTATAGTCAACTGCTCCTGTGAACAGTGGCCAGACCTCAGGGAAAAGAGCCCATAGAATAACAAAGAAGCTGGCACAGGAGGATTCTTAGCCTCCCACAAAGTACTAAGGCAGAAAGTTGCTGTCTTCAGTGAGGAGGACACAGAATTAATTGGATGGCTTGGTCAGTTGTCAATGCTGTGGAGCAAGGATAGAGGGCGCTCCTGAAATGAGGTTGTTCTTTCATCACAAAACCTCATTACCTCTACAGGCAAGCTCTGATGATGAATGGGTCTGACTCTCCTGCTGACAGGATTTGAAGGTGCTCCCAGTTTAAATGAATTCATTTTAAGAAAAGAAGGAGTTGGTATATTCTTTCACACTTGAATTTATGGATTAAAAATTATAATTCTGCACTGAAAACAAAACAAAACCAAAAGATCACCCAAACCAAACCAAACCAAACTACTGCTGCCATTACTATAGCAAAAATCACCTGCTGTGGTCCAACTGTTATGCCAAGAGGTAAGCTCTCTCCCCGCACTTAAAAAATTATTTTTATTTTATGTGTACGAGTGTTATACCTGCATGTGTGTAAGTTGCACTCGTGTCATGCAGTGCCCATGGAGGTCAGAAGAGAGTCGGAGGCCTTGGAACTGGAGTTATAGACAGCTGTTAGTTGAGATGCTGGTGCTGAGAATCAAACCCAGGTCCTCTGAAAGAGAAGTCAGTGCTCTTAACCAGTGAGCCATCTTTCCATCCACCGCCCGCACCCTTTTTGTGTTTCACTTATGAGGCATATTCACAACAGCTTATGCTGTTGGATTTTGAAGTTTTAGGAGCTTTGCATTAGAATGAGTACCTCTTCTACCTGTCCTCCAGGGGACACCTTGACTCTATGCTTCACAATCACCATCTTAAAGTCATTATGACACTGAAGAAGACCCAATGGACCTTGGTTTAAAGAACGGGGCATCGATCCTATGGAAAACAGTATTTTTCATGTAGAACTTTGGCAGAGCATAAGAATATAAATACAATAATTACACATTCAAACCTCCTTAGCTGCTGAGGTATCATCTAATAATGTCCAAAAATTGGCTCCTCAGCAGGTGCACTCCAAATGTATTGGTGTTCTTGAAGCTTTTCCTTACAGAATCATTTCTCAAAAGTGTACAAATTGCCTTGTGCCAGCATGGAGAGCCCCTTTAGCATCTCAACTCAGATTTCAGAGGATGACTCATTAATTAGGATTTTTTCAAATTCTTTCAGTGACAGGGAAAACTGCGAATGCACTGCTGAGATGATACTGAAGTTCAAGCCTTCTCCCCCAACCATCGTCTCTCACATCTCTCTTTAAATTACTTAATTTATTTTAAGGTATTTTATTTATTATTTTTATTTTATGTGTATGAGTGTATTGCCTTCATGTGTATAACTGCACCCGTGTCATACAGTGCCATAGAGGTCAGACGATGACATTGGATTCCCCTGGAACTTGAGTTATGGGTGGTGGTTAGGCACCACATGGCTGCTGAATTCGTAAATGACTAGTTCATTTGCAGTGAAATAGACATCTGATTCAGTTGAACAATTACATTAAGACAATTGGCTGTGACTCTACCATTTGCATGGTGCTTTCTAAAGAAATCCCCAAACATCGTCATGTAGGATATGGTTGAGATTAGAGAGCTGTCTTCACAGGTGCAGTGTTGACTTTGCCTGTGCTGAGATCCTCATGGTAAATGGGCTTGCATTGTCAGCCTGCACATGCTCCTGGGCATGCAGACTAGCTGAAAAACTGCATGTGTTTTTTGTTTATTTTGAGGGGGGACTATTCTTAAAATAGCTTTGATTGATTGATTTTTATTTTGTGTTTGTGGGTGTTTTGCCTGCATGTATTAAGTATACCTATGTGTATAATGTCTGTGGAGGCCAGAAGAGGGTGTCAAATCTGCTGGAACTGGACTTACAGACTGTTGTTAGCTGCTCTGTGGGTGCTAGGAATTGAACCCAGGTCCTCTGCAAGAGCAGTCAGTGCTCTTAACCACTAAGCCAGCTCTTCAGCCCCCTAACTACATGTTCTTAATGTGCAGGAATTTACTGTCAAAATGAGCAGCCTTGTAGCATAACAAAACAAAACAAAACAAAACAAAACACCCAAATGAGTCTGCCTTCTGATAGCATCACTTTTGTGTCAAGTTAATAGTTATTTCCTGAGGTCAGCTTATTCCTCTTGCTTAACTGAAACTTGTGCTGTTTACGATAGCCAAGTCAATATTTGGAACTGTTTTAGAAAGATATAACTTGGTGAACTCAGAGGTGTGGTATTATCCACCTTTTCTGTGGGTCCTGAAGTTGTTTGACACCTGCTTATGTTTTATCAGCATTTTGGAAGTCTTTTGGAAATTATATTCTTCAGTCAACAAACCCTTTATATATATTTATTTATCTATTATCTTAAAACAGTGTTTCCTAAGATTAAAGAACAAATCAAAGAAAACCTCAAAAATAAATTCTTCTAGGATTTCATATGGATAAGCAGCAGGTTACTTTAGTAAGCTTGATATTGTATATATGTGTATATATATGTATACATGTATATATATATGTATATGTATGGCATACTAGGTGATGTTTTGACATTTTATACCTTGTGAATTATTAAATCAAGTGATTTAACATGGCCATCAGGTCATGCATATTTGATAAAAACTTTTAAGATCTCTGGGTAATATTCAAGAATACAATATATTAACTATAGTCATCACATTGTACAGTAGAGCTCCAGAATTTCTCTTACCTAAATGAATTTTGTAACCTTTGACATTTTCCCCACCAATCTTTATTTATACACATGGGTTATAGTTTGACCTTGAAATGTCTTCCTCAGGCTTATGTTTGAATCCTGGGTCCCCAGCCTGTAGTTCTGTTTTGGAAGGTCATGAAATCTTTGTGATGTGGGACCTGGTTGTTGATTGTAGGCCACCAGGGAAAGGCCTTTGAGGGCCATAGCCCAACCCTGCTTCTGGTCCTGTGCTTTCTGCTTTCTCATCTGCCAAGATGTAAGCAGATTGCATCTCCAGTTCCTGCCAGCCTAGACTGAGCTACTGGACATTATAAGCTCTATCCCGAAGACTATGGATCAAAATGAATCATTCCTTCCTTAAGCTGCTCTGTCCAGTATTTTGTCACAGTGAAGACATAAGTAACTAATAATAACAGGATGTGATTAGGGATATATAGAAGGTTAGCACTGTATGTCACAATGTTAAATTCTTTAGTCTTGGTTCTCAAATTCCTCCCCCCCCCCCTTAAATCTGAGCTCTTTGTGGAATATATTCTTTAACAGTAGCTCAAACATATCTTTATAAACTTATAAATATTACTGTTCATAAAGACTTCATTTTAGCCAAAATATTTAATGTTTGAATGTCTTGGATCACGCCATTCCTTTTGCTTGTTTTTAATCTCTTTTTTCTTTGTCTCTCTTTTCTTCCCATTTCCTTATTCTTGGATTTGTACATAGCCTCACTCTGTCTAATTTCTCTTTTAGTATTTTTATCTTTTTACCTTTACCCAGTTCTCTTTGTATCTCTTATCATCCTTATTAACTGCAGTACACATCTTCGGGGTACCACACTTGTCTGATTCTTATCTAGCCATCCTGGAATTCTAATCCTGGGATTCAAGGTGTGTACTACCATGCTGGGCCCCAATTTACCTTTTAAAAGAGATGTTTGTAGAACTTGGTGTCAGAAAGACTTGAAGCTGGCATCATGGTCTTGTGAAAATTACTGAAATATTCATCATCTCATTTGCAAGTACAATAATAGTATTTTCCACTTGATGGAGTTATTGTAAGGGCTCAACGAATATATAAAGACTTCTATAGCCTCTAGTATTACTTGGTAAACACGAGTCAGTCAAGGCTTGGAGTGCTGGTTCAGTCTTACCTGAGGAGACACAGACGTCACTGCTGCTTCCAAAGGAGAGTCTGAGCTGTGACTTTGGACCTCATGACTGAAGAACTTCATGGACTACGTTTCCTTTGCTTTAGGTTAGGTGTCATTCTGATGACTAGCTCTACTTCTCTCTTTGCTTGGGACTCACCCAGAGCATCATGCATGATAAGAAAGCATTCTACCACCCAACTGTATCCCCGGCCCTATATTACACTTTGGTCACCTTTCAAGTAAACCATTGTGGTCTGTCTTCCTCACTGAGCATACAATGATGCTTTTCTTTGATGAGACCATGGTCCCCTGGCCCTGATTTTGTCCACTTGCACATCCTCCTAGTCCTGTTCAGAAGAACACAGGGAACTCTCCCCAAGAACCACATCCATTTCTCTCAAGGATGATAAGTGTGCTGGTTCACTGTCATGAGATACTGTCACAGGAAAACCACACATTCACAGGAAATAAGTTTCATCTGTGACTCTTAGGGGGAAGCCTGTCTTATTTATGTTATTACCTATTTTGTAATTTTTTATGCTAACTACTTATTGTAGTTTATACATAGTTTAGCTATATCATATAATTTGCTGGCATTATTTATCTTCACATTTATATCATATGGGTAAATACTACACTAATTTTAACAGATAAAACAGATTCATAGTAATGAGATACCTTTTTGTGAGTGAAAACCTTCTTATTAAAGGTCTGAAATAATGAGGTTTCTCTGTTGAAAGGCCATGTTTTTATTCAAATGTCCAAACAACTTTCATTTTGATAAACCAGGCCTGGAACATGGACAAGAAGCTTTTTATACTGCCATGTGGCAGCATGAGACAATCCTAACTTGAAGTGACATTCACCTCTCATGCACTTAACATTTTCATAACAATTTTCCCAAACTCTACAGAAATAAACTGCTGAAATGTGAATGCTCTGAATGAGTCATGTAGCACTCAAGAGAATTAAGTTATCCTTATTTCTATGGGCGATTGAGCTCCAGCATTTGATTTATTTCCTGTCATCTGTTTTGTAGACTGTATATTGGAGGATGCTAGAGGTGAGTGAATTTTCATAACACTGGAGTGGAAAAGCACATTAGGGATCGTCTC
Organism: Eospalax fontanierii; assembly: GCA_035773235.1. NCBI lineage: Eukaryota > Metazoa > Chordata > Mammalia > Rodentia > Spalacidae > Eospalax > Eospalax fontanierii. The sequence goes on along the minus strand of CM069536.1, from coordinate 34,115,983 downwards.
CAGTACACGAAGCCCCACTGTACTCTTTCTGACAGATGGACCTCAATGTGAATTTCTCACAGTTTCAATAATGTATTAACTCACTGCTTTGGCCTATTCATTGTTATTAGAACTTTTTTTTTCTTAACTTTTCCTTCTCCTTTTGTTGTAAGTGATCTGACTCATTTGTGTTTTTACCCATTGATTCTCTGAAGTTATATAGAATGATCCAGATCTTTCTTCCACACAGGAGTCCTTTTTTTGTGATTGATACTAACTCTCGTCAACCCTTTTCAGTGACTGGTCTCTTGGAACTTCACTCTCCTGGGATCACCTCTCTGAGGAGCTTGGGGTGGTCAATGTCACTTTCAGTATTTGGAACCCAGGTAAAAGGAATGGTCTAAATATGGTCTGATTAGTACTGTGACTAATGAAGTGTGTTTCCCAAGTCCTATGCAACACAATTCTATTAACTATTGATGGATTTATTTAACACTATACTGTTATCAAATTTCTATTTATTTCGGTTATAGTATTAATAATACTGTGATGGCATCTGAAAGTCATGAGTCTTTTAAAAATAGCTTTTTCTTTAAAGCAGAATATTGTAGAAACTTTAGAAAAGATAAGAAAATAGAAAAGAATCACTTAGGTAAACCCCTCATATTTAAAAAATTTATAGACACTCATGCATTGCTTAATAAAGGGACATGTTGGAGAAATGTACAGCTGGGTGATTTTTGTTTTTACTGTGTGAAAATCATCCTTAAACTAAGATGGCTACCCTTGTCACTATGTGACGTAATCCTATGACACCACTATCAGCTTTGCAATTCATCATTGTTAACTTGGTGTTATATGACACACAACTGTATTTAAATATGGTGTATTTGTTTATATGTTTTATAAAAGTGCATTTCAGAACTACTGAAGTTTTTCAGTATTTTTGTAGGATAAGAACTCTGTGTTGGTAAATAGGAAATGACTTAAAAATATTTAGATTTATTTAACCATTTCTTTATTGATGGCTCTTTAAATTGTTAAGAGCTTCTTTTTCTATAATAAACTGTTATGAATATTTTTGTGCATGTTCATTCATGTACTTACTTTAAAAAGTTCGTGGTAGAAATTTGTATCAGGATACGCACAATTTCAGAAACTGTTGACCAGTTCTACTTCTTGCAAACATCATGAGAAGCAATAATGAGGGAGCAGGGGGAGGGAGGCGTGTGGGGAAGGAGGCGGGGGGGCACTGGGGAGAGAGGAGGAGACATGTGGCGTGGTGACAAGATAGCTCTTGAAAGGAGCCTGGAATATCTCCTAGAATTTTACGGAAGGATAGAAACACATAGCATAGACTCACTCACTGGTACCCATGTGTAATTGGAGCACTGAGATCTCTTCCCTTCCAGGTTGTGATTGTATGTGGATCAGAGGTCTCCATCAGCCTCAGACAGTTTCCCACTAAAGAAAAGAGCATTCATAGTGCCCACCTGCTTGAGTATGATGGTGTCATAATGAGCCCGAGCTTGCCCAAAGATGTGGCCAAGAAGAGTGCTGGAGTATGCAACTCCTGGGGTATACTACAAAAGTCCTTTGTCAAAGTTGCATTAGCCCGATGCTCGGCATTCAGTCAGTACATATTTATATACCAGTTTTATGGGAGATTTGGGGAAATGCATCGTAGAATTCAGATCCACAGCTGATAATCTCTGCATCACCAACAGTTTTCAGTAGCCAAGGAGATAGGGTATGGTGAGATATACACAACTTATTCTTAGTGAACTTGGACAGACTTGGGTCCAGTAATAGTGTTTTGTATAAGTGTCTGTAGCCAGCTATTTATGAGTATATTTTAAAATTTTGCCAGAGATTAGTGTCTACTGTTTAATGCACAGATATATGGAGACAGGATCTCATCTCTGCTTACTTTGAAATGCAACAGTATGTATCTACCTATTCTGGTCCCTGAACAGTCATTGTAAATCCTTCAAGATTAAGATGAGGATACATAATGATAACTGAAAATTTATTTAGTAGTTTGGGACTTAATTTTTCTCAGCCTAAAATTTAAATTGATGTGGTTTAACAAGCCTCTCCCTCATTGCGGGTTTGTGCTTGTGTCTACTTCTGAAGTCGCTGGTCCTCACAGCTGGGACATCAGACCTCCTTTTATGGGATAGCTAACACATGACTCCGGCAACTTTTTCTGGATATTTAAGCAGATTTAGAGATGTAAGATGAAGTCAGATTTGATGATGATCTTTATGTAACCTTGTACCTCAATGTCTTGTTTCTTGTTTGTCTTATTCCTTGCTTTGGTAACTGGTCTGGAACCTTGATTTATCAATTATTTTGATCATATTCTATCTCCAGGAGTTGTAGCTCTGCTTCTCAAACCTAGTAGTGTTGGAGCCTGAAAGCCTGCTGTCAGACCAGCGTGAGAGTGGATTGACCATTTGCTTTAATCTCCTTTGTTTGATTTATTTGCTATAACTAGATGTCACCTGTTGGCCTTTGCATCGTTAATATAAGGGTGTGGTTAGGAGAATAAGGAGGCATTAATTTTGTGAAAGGAATATTGATGCCCTTAACCACTGAACCATCTCTCCAATCCTAGTCTTTTAAAATTATATGTAAACGTTTTGGAAGACTTGCCATTTTTTTGCCACATTCCAGAAATTAAGTATGGTGTCTGAAGTGTATTTTCTGGGACACTTTCAATGAGAGATTGTTTTTGAGAAAATAATGACTAATTATGACTTTTTAAAAGTAATCTTTGTATTTTTATACCAAATGATTAAAAAGTAGGAAACACTCCTTTGTCAGACTTTTCTTAGTTGTCTAACTAAGTAAAGCACAAGCAGACCTACTGTTCTTTAACACTCTTCAGTGACATCCCGGCTCTTCAGGTCATTGTGCATAGTTCTCAGGGTCCTGCCCAGTGCTAAGTCCTGGGCAGTCATTCCACATGACCTTTACCTCCGACATGAACTTACCAGTCTTACCACACCTTTGCTCCCTTCCTGTGTCTAGATGCAGCACTAGATCTGTCTGGTGAGCATTAAGTAACCTTCTTCCTTATTGACTTCAGACATTATCTCCTCCAGAAAATCTTCTCTTGTTTTCTTTTTCATCTGGGTCAAGGAGACCAGGCATCTATCCAGTGTGCAAGCCCTAGGCTTGCCTTGGCTGAGTGGTCTCCCCTATTCAATGCCATGAATCAAAAGTCATGTAAAGTAAGTAGTAGCTAAATGTGGAGCAGTTACAGTTTTATGTTTAGTTAATTATTTCTATATTGAAGAGCATAAAGCAGGATATTTTATAAGGAGATTTTACTTGGGCTCATACCTCTGAAAGTATAAGATTGAGGAACCTCATCTGGTAATGATGCTCTTGGTGGTAAATTCCAGACGTGGTGCAAGGCCTCACAAAGGGTAGGTATGTCTTTCTGTGGTTTCTCTTTTCTAAAGTCACCTGAATTTCACTGTGGAGTCTCAAATCTCAAGTATTACCTTCTGTAATACTTATCATTCTCTAAAGGCCCCACCTCCAAACACGACAATTATATTGTTTCTCCCTTCTCAGTGCCTCACAATGGGCATTATATGCAACATATGTGCAACATCTAGCCAGCTCCATCCAGGAATGGAACAGAGAGACTCTTGGGAAGGACTTGAGCAGTGGACAAGTCAGATTACGAGGAAAGGATATTGGTTATATGTCTAAGTGGGTGAAATGATCTTGCTAGGTTTTGTTGTGCTCTGTGTGGATGATAAATGAACTATGTGTGTCCCTGTGGCTTCACTTGCCCTGTCTGGTGCTACCACTGTCTGTTAGGGAACCTGTTGGGAGGGGAGCAATGAGTCAGCAACTCCAAGAGGCCTGACTTGGGGTCATGCATGGCAAACACTCTGCAGGACTGGAGGCACCGGAGACCAGTGTGGAGCAGGATGACCAGTAGTCTCTGGGGTGTTCCAATGACTCTGTCCTAAATATATCACTGTCACTGCCTTCACAGAACCAGAAAAGACTATTAAGAAGCTTTTCTAAACAAGGTAATTGGTTTTACTGTTAGCATATGCAGTGGCTTCAGTAGCAATTGTAGTAATTTATTTCTAAAAGCAAAATCTTGAGCAGAATGTGGCTAGGGGAAGTGATAAGGTACAGGGACAAACGAGAGAGGACTCCATGGCATGGTAGAAAGGGCCTTAGCAAAATAGGTTTACAAACTGTTTAACTGCTTGTGGCTGTGTGCACATCCTTACTAGCTCTCAGTTTAATTACCTTCTGCAGGATATAAAAATTAAATATAATACTCAGAGCTGTAGATTTTATTTTAAATAGAAAAGGCGTCTCTAACTCCTGTGACCCTGCAGTGGTCTTATAGCGGTAATGGTCTTGCTTACTTCTTTTCATCTTTAGGTCTCAGGCTCTCATGTCACAGCCCACACTCAGCCTTAGTCAGCTTTCTAGCTGCCAGATTGTAAAGCTACATTTCATTGTTGTCTTTATTTTTCATTTCTCTGCCTACAAATTTGAATACGTGTTCAAGTGTTTACTCTTCTTCTAGGGTTTTCGTCCCTGTAAATTGCACTCAGTTACCTTTTCTCCTTTTCCTTTGAGATAGGGGTTAAGTGGCTTAGATTAATGTCTAGAGTGAGTAAGGCATTACAAATATTTTCTCTGTCCGTGTTCTTAATTTTGCCCACGGTATCCTTTTTTATAAGTTAATTTTTAAAACTGATTGTTTTGGTGAATTTCATTCAGTATATATTTTTATCTTTTAAAACACACGTGTTAATTCTTTGAGAATTTTTGTATTTGCTTCACCCCGCACTCTTTCCCCTAATCCCTCCCACCCTCCACCTTCCTACCTTCCCCCACCCAATTTGTGTCCTCTTTTTTTATGTATTTTTGAAATGAAAAGAAGTTTAATTTTCTTTCTTTCTTTCTTCTTTTTTTGAGAAGATGAGTTTTAAACCTAGGACCTTGTACATGCTAAACAAGTGCTCTGTCCTGGAACTACACCCAGCCTGAAAAGCTTAGTTTTCATGAAGTCTAATTAGTCAATGCTTTGCCTTTTATCCTTTTCAGTTTAAGAAATCTTTCTCATCCTTAGGTTATATGGATATTTTACATTTCCTTTGTTAGTCTTCTGCATTTAAGTCAGCTTGAATCCATATAGGGTTTTGTATGTGGTACTGGGCAGGATTCCAGCTTCATTTTCTTCTTTATCATCTTTGTATTTCTAGAGCTTAACCAACAACTACACTAATGCTCTATAGTCAAATAAGGATGAAATTGAAGTTTACTTCAAGTCAGAAAAGTGTGTGTGTGTGTGTGTGTGTGTGCAAATTCTGTGGGCATTTCCGTTGGACTCAGGAGAAGTTTGATTAATACTGTGAACAAAATCCTTGCTCCCCAACGGTGGTGTGTATAGGGCACAGTGGTAGGGGAGCCAGAGGTTTAAGAAAATCCTCATTCACTGAAAATTGTTCACATATTCTCTTTTTAGCTAAGTTTTATTGCAGCAGGTTGTGGTACAGTTAGGACAACATTAAGGTTAGGTAATGGCCAGCACCAAAAGACCAGCACCAATGGAATGAACATCTTGCATATGTAACATTGGAGTATTCTGACTGGATATTAACCATGGAAATAAATAAATGACTATTGCAGCTAAATAATAATGTTGCAAAGTTTTGTGAACTAAAAATTTATATTAATTCTAGGCATCATCAGCTCTATTGGGGCTCATAGAAATACAGTAAAGAATTCATTATGCTTCTATGCCACACTCATTCTACTGGCTGCAGTACAACTCAATAAACCATTGCTTTTAAGAAATCAATTAATAAAAAAATTCCTTGACTACCTGTGAAAAAATACCTGCCTTTCAATGTGACCTGAAATCAGAGGATCAACCTGCTTTGAGGAATGTTACCTGTGGTGAAGTTTCAGTTCAGAAAAGTTTGAGGGCACCTTTATGGTTCTTCAGTGTGATTTATGAGTTTCCCTGTTTTTTAGCTGGCTGTAGGGGAATGGACACCGGTAGGTGGAGCTCTTTCTCAATATTTGTTCTGCTTTTACTAAACTGGGCACTCATTTCTTTTTCACCTTTCTTTTTACAATAGGTTAGTCAGAACTACAGATACTTTCAACAGCACCCGAAATTAGCATCGAATGTATGTTGTATATTACTGTAAAATGAGCTCTCCCTGGCCTCTGAGATTAATGGAACAGCCATAGTGGTCTGATCAAATCTAAGGGCTCCCCCACCACTCCGATTATCTGCACCAAAAATCAAAGACCTGTTACTATGAAGCTGTGCCCAGGTCCAGAATGAAACATTGCATCTATTGCTCTTAGTGCTAGTCATGTATACTAAATGACCTTGTTCTTGGCTCTTATATTATATGGTCTATATTACTGCATAACTTGTGTATACTAATAATTTTTAAGTAGGGAATTTGGGAATTATAAACATATTTGATTATAAATAAAATTTGATTATAAATAAAAATAGCAAAATAGTTCTTTCTGGTGTGGGTAATCCATGTAGTGCCATATCTACAGGCCTTTCTGTCAACCTGGAATTATGTATAAAAACGGAATTAAAAAGGAAGAATGATCTAGAAATGATTGCTTTAGAGATGGGAGACTGAATTATAAAATAGACATTCATGAAATAATGAGTCAATTCCTGGACTTACTAAGTTAAGGATTTTAAGTTTTTAGAAAAGTTACTAGTATAAATTTTGTCCCAATTTTTATCCAGTTGCTGCTGTACCTCAGCATACAGCTTAGATAGTTTCATTAATAACTATTAAAACTCCTTAAATCATACATATGGGAATCCAAAGAAGAGTTGTGACATCATTCCTTCAGTAACTCTTTAAGTTTTGTGCACGAACACAAGTTTTTTTTACAGCTGAGGCGTGAGCAGCTGTGCTCACAGGTGTGAACACAGAGAAAAAAAGGCTCTTTTTTTTTTCATTTCTCCTTTTCTATCATTTCCAAACCTTTGCTGCTGTTCAACTTCTGGGACATCCAGAAAACACATTCAAAGTATGTAGTATTTTTCTATTAACTAACCTTGGAGCATGATGATTAGACAGGAATAATATCAAGCTCAGGTGGACCAGGTATATAAGAGTGCTTACTAATATCAAAGTGATGTTTAAAGGAGTGGATGCTGTTATAGTCTGATGTTTTTCAGTAGTATGAAGGCCAGGGGCTACCCTGACAATTGAATAGGTGTTGTTATGTTTCAAGTCTAGCAGTAGGAGATGCAAATAAATTTAATTCTACAAGTAGCTGTCAAGTATTCAATAAATAATGTTAGGAGCAAGCACAGAGATTTGAAGAAACTGATTTTGCCTTCATAGAGGAGACAATGTATAAAAGAGTGTAGTTATAAAATATTGTAATGTGTTAGATACATGTGATGTGCACATGCCTCATTTCCATGACCCCTAGCCTCCTTGAATGCTCTCTCTTATTTACTTAGCATCCTTTATTTCTGAATTAATGTGATAAAGATATTTTAAGACATGTTTTAAAAATAGTTCAGTTTTCCAGGTGTCTGGGAACTCGATCATATGAATTTACAGCGATGGTGACAGCACGTACAAGATCCATGCAAACTCGAACCAGACAAAAATCCAGCGTAAAAGTAGGAACGTGGAAAAGAAGCTCCGACCTTAGCTGAGGAATTATTGGCAGGAATTATTGCTCACTGCTGGATGAGGGAGAGCTGGTCTTTTTAAGGGAGAGATTCTAGATAGGCTGACCAAGCTCCAGCCGATGAATTCACACTGAGGGACATCTGGGGACACAAACTTGACTTGATAGTCCTTAACATATATGACAAAATACATGAAATTTGGTAGGGCATTATGGGGTATGAAGATAAAGTAGGGAGACTAAATATGATTAAGACTTATTGTATAAAATGCACAAAAATTTAAAATATATTGTAAAACAAAAATAATTTGTAAAGGAGAGGGATGGGACATGATAATAGGGAATGAAAAGGATAAAAATTTCTCATACACATATATGGAAATATCAAAGAATAAAAGCTAAATAAAAGGCAAAAAGTGAATTTTACATCTAAGTATAATAGTTTACAGGCGAGGTTTGGAGCCATTAAAAGAGCAATGATCACTGATGATGTCTTGTTATCTGTGATGCTCTTTTCTAGTGTAATATGTGGGGATCTAGAGAGTCAAAGACTGGAGTTAATAGCCTCAATATACAGTAGGGCTCAAATAAAGTTTTCCAGTCTTGAATCTCAGTGAAGTTATTCAAGGTAAAATTGTTATCCATGTAGAGTTGTACGTGTCTCTAATCTCAGCATTCAGAGGGCAGAGGCAGAAGAATCACTACAAGTTCAAGGTCAGCATCATCTACATAGTGAGTTACAGGCTGGTGAGGACTACATAGCAAGACCGTGTCTCAAAGAGAGAGAGAGAAAGAAAGGCAGCCACCTACCCCTGTCGTTTCCCCTTTGGTGAATTAATCAGGAGATCTTTGGTATACATATTAGAAGATGAGGTAGCTATATTTTTCTTTTGGATATCACAAGAATGCCATTGCGTTGATATGTAGGTAGGGCTGTAGAACTGCTCAGGAATAGGTTTTCTTGCTTAGCTTGAAACTGCTGTTTCCAGAGACAGTTCTCCCCATGGAAGCTCCCAGCTGAGGATCCTGCTTGCTGACTCACTGGTACTTACAGCTACTTGCAACTGAAAGGCAGGTGATGATGGTCCCCTTTGATCACGGTTTCCTTTGGAAATCTCTGTGGAGTATAACAATAGCTATTCTTAGTGTTTCTCATTTTCTTCAACATCAGCTAGGGCAGTCAGCACCACCAGCTGAGGACAGCTCACAGCAGCTTCCCCATAGCCTTTTTTCTAGGGCGGGTTCAGGCAGAAAAGGAAGATGGGTTCGCCAGGAAGTGAGCCTGGGAAGCAGGTCTATTCTGAAGTCTCTTTCTAGCAGCTTTGAGCCTCTGAGGCAGGACACCCGTCATCCATGTCCTTGGTTCAGACTCAGCTCAGATGCTCTTTATGGGTTATGACTAAATGCCTGTAATTTCCCACAAGGCAGTGTCTGAACTAATATTCCTCTTCATATGCCTTTTGAGGAGGTCATGAAACCTGGAAGCCATCCTGGGGATCACATATTTCTCTAAACTGGGTTCACAGAACTAATATGTGGCAGGGTCCCTGGGTTAGTTAGATGGAAGTAGTCACTTTTTGATTTTGGGGTGTGATTTCTGAGGTGTCTGCTCTCGTGGACTTAGAGAACAAGAACAGAAACTGGTTCCTTCCTGTCACATCTTTGGTTTAACTCCTGTGGCTTCCACCTTCAGTTCAAAGAGATGGAAGAAGTGGCTTTTCTTAGAGGGTTGTCTGAAGCATTACTTTTAGTTTCATTCACTCCTGTTCATCTCTGGGGAAGACTTCCTTGTTCTATCATAGTTTAGCTGAGGAAATTAATTTTAATGCAGCATTTTCTTACACAGCATAGCCAGGACCAACTTAGAAAATAACGTAACTACTCATAAATTTAACCATCGCATACCAGGTACTCTTTAACCATTTAAGGCTAAAAAACCCCACAAAGTGAAAATTGTCAGTCTCACACAGTGCTAGCAGTAGATCCCTATACAATTATACCTTGTAAATCTCAAATGAACAGGGAACTGTGTGTGATGTTGTAAAAAGAATAGTGTTTGCTTTTAGGCAATTCCCCTGTTCAACACCTACAGGTCATTAAAACTAGGAACTATTGGTGGGTGAAGAGAAGCAACCTTACAAACCAGTCTTTATTTATTCAATTTTTAAAATTGAATTTTTGTGTATTTCAAACAGAACATCCCAATCATCTCTATACCAATTTCCTTCCCTGGTACTCTCCTGCACCCTCCCCTGCGATTGGAATTTATATATTTTTGTCATCTTTGTCGCTGTGGTCCATTGTTGTCAAGCTAGTGTCCCCAGACGTCCCTTAGTGCAAGTTCATCCACTAGGGTCTAGTCAGCCTATCCAGAGTCCCTCCCCCTAAGAAGATCAGCTCTTTCTCACCAAGCAGTAATCAGCTGCTAATAATTCTTCAGCTAAGATTGGGTCTTGCTTCCCCTTTTCACAGTTCTGTGCTGAGTTTGTCTACTTGAGTTTGCATGGGTCTTGTGCATGCTGACACCATTGATGAGCATATGAGCAAGATTCCAGGAGTCTGTAGAACTCTATTTCCATGTGGTTATGCACCTTGTCTCTGGCTCTTACAATCTTTATGATTCTTTTCTGCAATGGTCCCCGAGTTCTGGGTAGGTGGAGTTTAATAGAGGAGTCCTGCCAAGGACCCACACTCTGAAGACTCTTATTTTCTACACTTTGAGCATTTGTGACCTTTTGTGTTCCTGGCTCTCTGCTGCATGAGGGAGCTTCATTGATGAGAAGTGAGAGGTGCATTAATGTTCCCGTTACCACTTGTTCTGTGTTCCATGAGCCTTAGGTGTAGAGGTTGCATCAGAGATTCACTTAGGCTTGGATAATTCACAGACAGTCTCTGTGTATGACCAGTTATGAAATGTTGGGCCATAAGAAATAAGTTAGAGCTTAATAGTTAAGATGGCGCCTAAGGGAAGCGAAACTAAACTTCCTTCCCCCTTTGGTCTAGCCGAGAAACAGAAACCTACTATGCTAATAAGGTGAAAGATTGTATGCTTGATGCCTTTTGTAACCACCCTTTGCAACACCTTTGTAACTGCCCCTTATGCTGGAAAAGCAAGGCTTGAAAATGTACAAATATGATTGGATGCTAAAGAAATGGGGAAGTATATCCTGATTGGGGGAGGGAGGTTTAAAAGAGCATGCTTGAACTTTGCAAAGTGGAACCTGTGCTTGGGGAGAGCTGTATCACCTTGTTAGAGCTGAGCTGTATCACCTTGTTAGAGCTGCTGCATAATAAAGAGTTGCAACACCAGAAGACTCTCCCAGGCTCCATAGGAACCTTGGCTTCGCCTGAGGGGAGCCTCAGCTGCTCTCTGGGTTCGCGCTGTATCCTAGCATAGCAAGCGCGGGCTTGCCTGGGGCAGGCCGCATGCCTGACTTCTCCCGGTTCCTCTCCTGCCTGTTTTAGGAGAGGTAATCTCTAAGGAGCAAAGGGCATCACGCGAGCATGCTCCTGACCCTGTGTGGCAGCGGCCCCCTGTGAGAGAGCCACAGGGGGAGGGAACGCTGCAATGGAACTCTAATTAATAATCTTCATTTGTTGCAATAGAAGCTTCTTTGATGAGTGGTGACTGTGATACTTGTCTGTAATGATAAAGATCCATATTTTTCACATCGTTTCTTTATTTTTTAATTTGTGTATGTGTTTTGTCTGCATGGGTGTAAATGTATCCATGTGTGCAATGTCCACACAGGTCAGAAGAGGGTGTTAAATCCCCTGGGACTGGAGTTAGGAATGGCTGTTCACTACCATGTGGGTGCTGGGAAGTGAAACTGGGTCTTCTACAAGAGCAGCCAGTATGCTTAACCTCTGACCCATCTCTCCAGCCCACAAACCATTCTTTTACAGAACCTCACAAGTCTGAAGCTTTGAGAGTCCAGAATGCACTTTCCAAACTTCAGTTAAAAATTGGTATTCAAATAGTAGAGGCATGTGCATCAACCATAGGCAGAAAAGAGATCACAGGAGAGGAATGGGGTGTTTACCTGAGTCTTATTCTTCTGAGAGAAGGCGAACCCCATGGGTTCAACTGCATTCACTTATATAGCATTTCAGTTTTTTTTTTCTTTTTGGTAAAGCAGAGAATTAGTGCCCCTGTGAGCTTTCCATGTATTGAAGTAGCAAGAATAGTTTATGTATTCTATAAGAATCCGACATGTGTTCTCCTTTTGGGCAGTGGTTGTAAAACTTGGGCTTTCTTTTTAACTCCATTGGCCATTAGTGCAATAGGAATTAGAACTGACTAGTCAGCCACTAAATACATTTTTCTTATTGACCCACTGGAAATAAGTGATTTTTTCTTTTGTTAAATTTGTTTTGTAACCTGAAAATGTCCCCCTTCTGTTTAAAATTATATCAAATAATTCTATTATATTGTTACTTAATTTGTAATTTACATTGCTGACATAAAATAACCTAAGGCTTTAAAAAAGCTCTAACAAAACAGTTCTCTGGCACTGTCAGAGAACAAGTCTGCATTGGGCTTGTGTATTCTAAAGCACACAGAGAGACCAATTCTCTGCTTTACCCAAAATCCCAAACAAACAAACCATTGGAGGCCACATATGTGAACATAGTTGAACCCATGGTTTTAAAAGTTTCTTACTTTGTTAGAAGTGAGTGAGAATTTTAGATTCTTCTGCATGGATCCTGGGTCACTGGTTTTTAAAGTTATTCTTTGGGAATTTCACACAGGTATAAAATGATATATGACCATATCCACCTCCCATTTGCTCTCTCCAGCTCCTCCTGCCCCGGACACATCCCCTCTCAACTTCATGTTCTTTTCTTATTGAAAACTATTTGTGTTGATTCTTCGAGAATCCCATGCCATGTATTTTGATCACAATCAGACCCCCTCCAGCCCCACCCCCACTTTGCCACCCCACTGACTTCATGTCCTATATCATTATTATTTTAAAAGACTTATCAAGTCTAAATTTTGTAGGTCTATCCGTTGGACCTTGGCCAACCTACCTAGGGTCATACCTTTAGTGTCTCCCAGTAGCTACCAGTTGTCAATAGTTCCTCACCTAGGGCAGAGGCTTCTTGCCCACCTCCCCCACCCATGCTGGGTTTTTATCTGACTTGAGTTTGCACATGTCTTGTGCATGCTGTCTCAAGTGCTATGGGTTCATATGTACACCTGACCTACTGTGTTTGGAAAACATGGTTTCCTTGTATTCATCCACCAGCTCTGGCTCTTACAATATTTCTGCCTCCTTTCCACAGTGATCTCTGAGCCATGGAGTGGGGGGAGAGGGTGTGATATAAGTGTCCCATTTAGGGATCAGCACTCCGTACTCTTATCCTATGCAAATTGCTTTTCTTTAAAAAAAAATAATTCACTAAGTCCAGTTAGTGCTGCATGGATGTGGAGCCATCCACTGGTGCATAGCAACCTACCAGTGGCTACACCCACAAAAAAAACAATTCTCCCCTGAAAGCTATCAGCTACCAATAACTCCTCAGTAAGGGTGGGGCCTTGTGAGCTCCTTTCCATTCCATGTTGGACTTTTGAGCGGCTTGATCTGTGCAGGTCTTGTTCAGGCAACCACAGCTGTTGTCAGTTCACAAGCGCAAAGGTGCAAAGCCATGCAAAAGACAGCATTTCATAGTTCTTTCCATCTTCCAGCTCTAAAATGAGAAGAGTGGATAAGCTCCCCACCTGGGACAATTGGTGCTCCTTGTGCCATGTTTATTGTGAGGTTTTACACATTCTTTGGGGTAGCAGGTGCACAAACACAATTTGAAAGCACAACTCCGGACCAGTTGCACCCCTTGGTCTAAGCTTTTTGGGTAAATACCCAATTTACATGGTTACCATGAGCCTCCCAGCTCACATCTTTGTCCTGTCAAACCATATAGTAGTAGTTAGTACATATGTGTTCCTGAGCTTTATTTTAAATCATTTGGCCTTTAAGTCTTTAAGTATTCTCCTTGGCTTGCTGTCATTGCTCGAGAGTTTTGTTGAGTTATTTATCTGCCTGGTTTAGGTCCTTGCTTCTGTTTTTCCTTGTGAGTTTAGAACTGCTTCCCAAGCTGGACACCTTCTGTTTTTCTTTTGCATACATCCTTAGCCACTGAATAGCAACTGATTACCGGGGTCAAGAGAGTCCCTTTCTGCACAGATGAAACCTCAGTAATATCCTGCACCAGACTCCTCCATGAGGAGGGCTAAGGGAGAATCTAGTGCTCTCACTGAGGAGGTTGACTCAGAGTTAAGACTGACTGAGTACTTCTGTAATGCTTTTCAGGCCCTATTTCTTTCAATATGTCCTGGAGCATTGAACTATTCTAACTTTTCTATCATGTTTCCAATTAGAATACTGTTCTCAACCAAACATTAGTCTGTGATAGTTTTAAATTGCCATTTATGATTCACAGTGATTTAATATTCACAAAATTCCTGCCATCTTAATATGCTCTGGAATGGGAGGTTGATTGGGAGTCATTTCATGAGTGGAGGAGAGCAATTTAAAATTGTTAGAACATTTCACATATCTTAGCACTTGGTTTAGGATGGCTTGGTGCCTGCTTAATATAGAAGAATCTGAAATTGCTGGGCAGTGAAATTTTGATCAAGGGCTCTGTATCAGAGAGGAAATCCCCAACAAGTAGGCAGTCAGTTTTGGGGAATTCTGCCTCCTGTCTTTTTACCTTGTTTGGTCATTTTGTGTACATTTCTAGCCAATATTTAACTTGACATCTAGTTGCAAAAAGTTCCCTGTGATTTAGTCCCTCAATTTCATACCTCAGTTCTTTTTCTATGTTTATTTCTCCCAGAAACAGGAAAGGTCACCATCTAAACAGTTTTGACAAAACAAACTCCCTTTCCTAAACTACTGAATAATTATTTATTTTCCTAAAAATCTGAGGCTTATTTTTGGTGGTATGTTAAGCGTCAATAGAGTTGTTTACACAATACCAAGGAATCAAAATACGACTAAGTCTGTGAGGTTTTCTTTGTCTTACACATTATGAAATATTATCATTTCAGCTTTAAGCTAGTGTCTTTAAGATTCTATATAGGTCTATGATATGTGTACCTGAAAACCGAGAGTAGAGTAGCCTTTCAGATATGAATCCCTAGCTTAAAACAAACAAACAGACAAACCAACCAACCAACCAACCAACCAACCAACCTATCTCATCAGCTCGCCTCCATCTGGTATGTTAAGACACACTCTACTCCCCCAGTAGAGCTATAACCACCTTCGGTAAAATTGAAATGAATAAGAATGTTTTGGAGGCATCTTCTCTCTTACATTTTTTTCTTCCCTAATTTTGTCAATGGTTCTCTTTACTAAATTCCCACTACTCCAAAATAGCCCTTTGTTTTCCAAGTGTAGCCTTTCTGCCTGGTGATTGTCATCTGTCTATTTTTGCACTCATCTTCTGTGGCTTTGCTTCCTGTTAATGTATTGATGAGTGCTAATGGGTTAAGCTAAAGCCTAGATCAATCTACAGCCCACAGGTTCATCTTACTTTTTAATTATTTATCTTTTCAGTGGTGGAGATTGAACCTAGGCCTAACACATGCTTTTGTTTCTTTCTTATTGCTGTGATAAAAAACACTGACCAAAATCAACTTGGGAGGGCAAGGGTTTATTTTATCTTACATCTCCCAGGTCACATTTCATCACTCAGGGAAGTCACAGCAGGAACTCAGGGCAGGAACCTGGAGCACAGACCACGGAGGAATGCGGCTTACTGCCTTGCTCCCCTGGCCTGTGCTCAGTCTGCGTTCTTGTACAACAGAGGACCGCCTGCCCAGGGTTGGTGCCGCCCACAGTGGGCTGTGCCCTCCCACACCTCTCAACAACCAAGATAATGTCTCATAGATGTGTTTCCTCCATGAAACAATGGAGGAAATTCCTCAACTGAGATTCCCTCTATCCAGGTGTGTCAGGTTGACAACTGAAGCCATCTAGCACACTAAGCAAGAGCTCTACCACTGAGTTGTGTCCCCAGTCCCCGCAGGTTCATGTCTAACTACTTTGTGGAAGCTAGGAGTTCATGCTAGAAATGACCCTTGACCCTGATTGCGGCTAGTTCAGTTGCACAGGAGAGGGTAGAGGATTTTTGTGTCTTCCAATACTTCTAAGAGCTTTGCCTCCATGTGCCCTTCATTGCTGACCTTAGCTGAGGCCTTCAGGGACTACTTGTACTTTCTTATTTATTGAAAGACAGATCTCAGAGTACATTTTACTTATAAAAGTTGCTGTAATCAGGTAGGCACATATTGTTTATTAACTTGCTTCAAAGGCAGTTTAAGAAAGCTCAAGTCTGATTAAATGATACAGAAATTGTGTTTTTGGAGAAAAGCTCTCAGTTCGTTAATTTTTAAAATCTTTGCTCTGACCTCTGTCTTTTAAGCTATGTTGCTCTTTATTATTTTACTATTTATTTATTTTGCCAACATGATGTTTTTAAGTCTCTGAATTTTCCTCTTGAGTACATTTCAGTCCCTCAACACTGTTTTTCAAATGTTCATCATTTAGAAGTGCTAGTGTCTTTCCTGGGATTGTAACTTTTGTTCCTGATTATCTGAAATATTTAACATGTGATTATGGTTAAAATATATGATCCCCAAAGATATTTATAATAAAGAAATTTTCCTCAAAAATGTTCTTGTAGTTTTAAATTGTGACTGGACAATTGTGAAGTGCTTTAGATTTCTTTTTAGTGATTTCTCATTAAACCCTAGGACGCTGTGCAAGACTTCTTCATTTTAATGTAGGAGAAAATTTTAAGTGGTTCCAGCCAACAAATATGTTTGATGTCTTGATGAGAATTAGGAGAACTGCTGTTAGAAGGCAATTCCTGATTATACTTCATTCTGAACCTTGTGCAGATAACTACCCTAGCGGTCCTAGAAATGAGCTTGCAGGGGCGCAAGCATGCTATCATGAGTTGAAGTACTATGGGGTTGTTATTTATGTCAGAGGTCATTCTGTCAATGAAGAATAATTTTATGGATGGGTTTGACCAGATTAGATGTAACATATTGGACTGGAGTTTGAGAAACTGCTCTGGGAGAACAGGGAGACTGTCGGAGATTTAGAGCGTGTTATGCAGCTCCTGGCTCACCCAGGACAGGTAGGCTTCTGGGGCTTTTAGAGGAAACAGACACGTATGCATGGGAGTTTAAGTGATGCTATATAGAACTCCTAGGGCAGGAGAAGGTGCTGGAAGGAAGGCAGACAAGGCAGAGACATGGTGTGTGTTTGCTTGGAGGAGGTAAGAGAAGCAGGCACTTCTCTGTCTTTCTGTGTCTCTGTCTCTCTGTGTGCCTCTGTCTCTGTGTTTCTCTGTGTCTCTGTCTCTGTCTTTCTGTTTGTATAGGCCCAGAACTTAGGAAGGACTGTGTGTGAGCACTGTGCTAAGCATTCTGCATCAGGCCACATTTTAATCCTCACAGTATCCCTATAAGGCAGGTGTGATTTCCCCAAATTACGCGTTGGGTAACTGGCCCATGAAGAGGTTAAAACCTGCTCAGAGTCACAAGGCTAGGAAAGTTGGGAGCTAGAATGCTGACCCAGGTTTAAAGGCTATGGTTTTAGCCCATAATTTCAGAATCATGATCTGCTGATCAATGTGAAGTGCTCTGGGCAGGCTTTTTTTTTTTTTTCCTCTTTCTTGACAATTCATTAAAGGATGCTTTTCTTTTTTATCTGTTTATGTTTTTTGATGGTTGGTCACACATGGAGACCAGAAATTACCTCTGGTTTGTTTCTGGGAAGATTCTTCTTCAGCCAGATGCAGGTTTTAGGCTGCCTAATCTGCATTGGTCCTCAGGTAGGTTTAGGGGAGAGGAGTCATCTTGTTTGCGGCTCCCATCTGACCCCGTCTCCAAGTGGCTTCCAGTGAAAGATGGCCTGTGAAACACCCATTACTCCTCCGGAAGCTCAGAGAAGGTGAAGTGGAGGTGTCGCGAATGTCCTCCTGTGAGTGGCTGTGATTTCCCTTACAGCCGCTCTATCCCCACACCACTGTTTCCTGCGTCGGGCCAGTACCTTATTTAGGTAGGAATTGCTGGGCTGCAGCTGTAGATGGCCAGCTATTACTACCTAAATAAGGTGGCAAGACAGGCCAGACTCAGCCAACCTGACTCCAGATCCTCCAGGCTGCAGGCAGCTATAGGCTCTCCTTTGCTATTGGTGTCCTGTCATCAGAGCTCCCTGGAGAGGGAAGGAATCGTTGAGAGAGAGCAACTGATGTCGTAACCAACTCTGGGCTTGTCATTTCTCTGGGATTCTGTTTGGGAAAGGTCATTAGGGATGAATGTGTTTAGAGGTTGTATTAGTCAGGGTTCCCTGACTAGATTTATTAGATTGACTTATATGATACAAGGTAGTCCAACAATGGCTGTCTCACATTGGAGAGACCAAGGACTGAGAGTTGCTCAGTACCTGAGGCTGGATGTCTCAGCAGTTCCAGTCTATCACTGGAGGCACAGAGGATTCCTGGAGACCACTGGTCTTCAGTTTATGTTGGAATCCTGAAGCTGGGTCCTAATATCCTTATCAGTAAAGGAATGCAGCAGCAACAACAGCAGCGACAGGGTGGATGAACTTGCCAGTGAGTGTGAAGGTGAGCAGGCAAAAGCAGCACTTCCTTCTTCCATCTTTAGCTGGACGGCCACCTGAGGGTGCAGCTCTCATTTAGGGTGGATCTTCCCAATTCCAACAGTCGCATCAAGAAAGTCCCTCAGCCCACATCATTAATCTCAGCACTTTGGAGGCAGAGGCAGGTGATCTTTGAGAAATTGAGGCCAGCCTTGTCTACATGGTGGTCATTTGGGGCTACAGGAAGACCTTGTCTAAAAAGATAAAAATAAAATAAAATAAAATCCCTCACAGGAGTGTCAAGAGGCTTGATTTCAGATCCAGTCAAGTCTCTCCCCTGGGCTTCTATTCTCTCCAAGTGCTAACCTCTGTGGTCTTTGGTCTTTAGACTGTAGGCCTGTCGGGGTAGGGCCTGAGATATCTCTATATCCACAGTGTGTGGGTTATTGTCAGGTGTGCACAGGAGTCAGGGCAAATAATTACTATTTGTTGAATAAATAATGGATAATGAGAGGCAGACACCACTCATTAGGATTTACTAATATGTGTTCTTGGAGACAAAATTCAAACTGGAATAATAGAGAAGTTGCTCAACTGAGAAGCCATGGCTCTGGCATGGAACCATACAAAAGTTCTCAAGATAGTAATCATACTTAAGACCTATCAAGATCAAGAGTGGGTCACTTGCAGCATTTAGACTTGGCATGCCCAGCACTGGTTAAGAGCTACCCAGAGGGGCATAAATTCTCATCCTCTTCTGCTCTCCATACATGGAGATACGACTGCTTCTGCAGCACAATAGCCTACTGAGAGAGGTGCAGATGCTGGCTATGGAGAATGGAAGTATTCGGGGGTTTGATGTGCACAAAAACCTTGAGACCGAGCATGTGGTCCACAGCAGCATCAGGGCCACCTGGCAGTGGGTTAGAAATGCAGCCTCTGATTTACAAACTCATAACATAAAGCAGAACTAGATCCCTAACTAGAGCCCCAGGTGATGTTTAAAAGCACACTGAGGTTTATGAAACGCTGTGGTTGGAGTGTTGAAATTAGTTACAGAGAAAGGCATAGACTTCTCCAAACTTTGAAAAAATTCCTGTCTTAGTTTCTTTTCCTGTTGCTTTGATAAAATACTTGGACAAAAGCAGCTTAAGAGAGAAAGGGTTTATTTTAACTCACAGTTCAAGATACAATCCATCACGGTGGGTGGGAAAGTCAAGGCAGCAGGAGTTTGAGGCAACTGGTCACATTACAACCACAGTCAAGAATCAGAAAGCAATAAATGTATAGGCCCGCTGCTCAGCTCCTTTATACCGTCCAGGACCCAGAGAATGGTGCCACCCATGATGGGTGGGTCTTCGCACCTGAAAGCAACCAAGGGGCTGGAGAGATGGCTCAGAAGAAAGAGCGCTTGCTCTTCTTCAGGGTTCGTTCCCAGCATTCACACCATGTGACTTGCAACTGACTATGACTCCAGCTCTAGGCAATTTGATGCCTTTTTCTGGCTTCTGCAGGCACCCGCACATATGTGTCATACACATAAGCACACAGACACACATACATATAAATTTTTAAAAAGTTTTAAAAAATAAAGCAATTAAACTAATCCTCTTCAGGAATTCCCAGAGAACAAGCTCCCAAAGGATTCTAGGTTCTGTCAAGTTGACAACTGACACTAACCATCACAACTCCCTACTAATTTCTGCCTACGAGTAGAAAATGTGCTCAGATTGTGTCTCTTCCCCGGCATTCTGATGGAAAGGGGGTGGATGTCTCGAAAACAAATAAGCCAATAACAAAATTGTTATCCTTGAGTTGAAGCCACCAGAAAATCTGGGTATTTAGAACACAGAATACTAATATAGAAAGTTTCTTGTTCCACAGTCATAACTGTGTGTGTGTGTTTTATATAGGTGAACCTATTTGATTCTTACAGTAGCCTCAAGGTTAGCACGTTTATAGTCACCATTTTGCAGATGAGAAGGTAAAAATATGGAGAATGACTTGCTTTAGTTGTCCAGTAGGTGGCAAAATTTGGAATCTTTGAGTCCTCAACTCTAAGTTGTTTTTGCCCACTATTCTATACCCCGTGTGGGGGAGGGTAAAGGGTTTGAAGGACCTCTTCCTAAAATCAACACCTTGACTGCTGATGTGCAAAGTCCATCTTGGATTTTACTACCTCCCTTCAAGTGGCTTCATTTCAGGAACTAGTCCTCCACCTTTATTGTTCTCCAAGGTGGTGTCGTGGTGTCACTATGGCTGAGCTTGCTTGGAGCCTCTTCGCACTGGGCTTGGAGGGAGGTTCCTGAGTCCACTGGGTCAGATGCTGGCAGCCGCTGCTGTAGGCAGAAAGGAAGCAGCTTTGAGCCTTGGAGGCTCCCAAGGGAGACTGTCAGAGGAGCTGAGCAAGTGCTTGACTAAAGGAGTACTCCTAGGTCCCTGCTGCTCTCACAGAGCTCAAGCACAGCCTCCCGTTCTGTCCCCCAGGGCCTCAGAGTGCAGAGGCAGATGCTCTCCAGAACACCTGGGGGAAAAGGCCCTCTGAGTGTGTTAACATGAGCGATTTCCTTATGGACCAAATCCTCTTGCAGCTGGCTGGCTATAGGAAAACCAGGCGAGGATTCTGCTGCTGTGCACTTTGAAGCTGGCGGAAGCGGGAGCCTATCCAGCCACCTTGGTTTAATTAAGGATGACTGAGAAAGACTTTCTTCAAGAAAATGCCATGAGTATCTCTGGGAGTTTTGAAGTCTGCAGCTCATTTGCAGCATTAGGAAGAGCGATTTCGTTCCATTGAGTAAATAGGCAGGCGGATGAAGAGCAGGGGTGACTTTTAATTTCACTTTAAGGAGATTATCAAAAGCAATGTGGTAATGATCCCTGAGAGGCAGCAGCGAGTCAGTGGACTCATTCTGAATTTCAGGGACTTTTGCTTATATTTAAATCTGATTATTTGTCTCTATTCTTCCGTTGATGGATAGTGCGGCCTTGATCCCCAGCCAGAACTCCAGTTCTGTGAGAAAATTGGAACGGTTTCATTTCTTGGTGAACTGGTCTCTTCAGAGGCTCCTCTGGGGCAGGACTGAAGAGCTTCCTTTCATGAGACTTTCTTGACCTCTTTGTAAAGATGGTAGGGGGTGGCTTCGTCCTCTGGGTCGTACAAGCCCAAGCTTGCCCACCTGTTTGACTTTGAAGACAGCAACTAACTTTATTATCTTTTCAACTGGATTTCTGCAGCTTGGCTGAAGAGTTCACAGCCCCCTGGAAATCTCTGTTTTCTCTTTTTACTGTGCTGTTCCGTGTTCATCTCGTTTAGAGTATGTGCGAAAACCTTCATCCTTTGAGCCGGGAGGAGAGGTCTGCTGCTTGCTTATGTTTGTAACTGGGTGGTCCAGCCCCGCCCCGAACCCCGGTGTGTCTCCCCATCCTCCACTCGTTTTCTCGAGACAGTAGAGAAAGAGGAAGGGGCCTGGGTGTTCCATCTTTTTCTTCCCTTCAGCATGTGTGGCAAAGGTATTGCTCCAGTTTTCTTCTCCCAAGGTTAGGGAAGGAGAATAATGTAAACGACTCGTGTGAACCCGGGCTCTGCAGGCACCTTTTCCTCACGACCTACGTTTCCCTTCCCTGAAGTGGTAGTGAGGCTGACAGCATCTGTCACACCGATTCCTGAGGCTGCTCTGCTGTGGTCTCTCCCAGGGGATAGCCAAAGGCCAGCCAGGAAAACAAACCATTCTACGTACTTAAAACAAAGTAAATGTATTATGAGGACCAGTCATTATAGATTAAAGAACTGAGTAGTCAGGTAGAGCCCAGCAAGTGCCCTGGAAACAATAAGTTGCTGTGCTCTCCATTTGGAGAGGCAAAGGAGAGAAGGTGGAACTACTAGAGCCCATGGGTAGAGGGTCACCCATAGCTACACAGCTACATTCCCACTCAGTGGGAAGGTAGGAAGGGCGTAACCTCTTCTACAGATGCTGCCTGTGTAACCCAGACGAGGAGGACAGGAACGCACTGGGGCCTTTCTCCTGCTTTCCATTTTCCTATCAGTTCTTCTGATAAGAAGGGAGCTGACAGGAAGTATGGGAGAGAACCCTCAGGGGCTCGTCTGTCTACAAGGAATGTAACAGCACAGGATTCCAACACATAGTACTAACATGAGCCTCACAAATAGGGTCTTCCCGAAGCCCAGAAGCACCCCCAGTTCCCTGGATCATGTGCATGTTTGCTGGTGTGTTGGTGAACCAGGCGTAATTGGCAGGGGGCCAGATGGTCTTAGTTGCTTGTTTAAAGCAGTTGCCAAACCTGCCACCTCTCTTGGTCACCTTCCATGACCTTCACATTCGAGTTCTTATTTATCTTTGTTTTCCACACTGCCTCCCCGTCTTCCTGCTAATTTTGGCTACACATTTCCTGCTAACTAGCTCAGATCTGGTCTGCCAATCTGCCGACAGTTCAATTTCATCTCAACTAATTTGGCCCTGATTTCTCTCTGCACTTCCTTATTCCCTCCTTGGTCATTAGGAATCATTTTCTTTGATAAGGTAATTGAGATGCTGGGCATAATTTATCAGCTAACATGGCTATATTAGGATTTCATATTAATGAAGATACAGTGTTAAAGCAGTCATTCTAGTTTCTGTTAAATCCAAACTTATGCACTGCATTGACACTGAATGGCAGTAAACTACCATTCATTAAACTCACCAAGCTTATATTATTCTCGGTAGAGACAGCTGGAAAATTATCCTTGGGTGCCACAACACTAATTTTAATTTTAAAGAAATGAGCCATGAACTGCTGAAAATAATAATTCTCAATGATGACACCTGAGAGGCTGTTGTGGGTATCAACCAATATATTAATTTTATCTGTTGCTTCCAAGCTATGGAGATGCTTTTGCTAGTTATACAGGAAGTGTGTTCAGGCATGGCCTATACATTTATAAATGCAAAAAATTATTATTTGGGGGGAAAAAAAGAGGCTGTCCACATTACTGAGTGGTTTGCTGATGTTCTCTTCCAGGTTTTTCCATCTAGAAGAGGAGGGAGGAGTTAACTGATCATTTGCATGCCTTCTTGATATCACAGCAGAAACAATGATATTCTTGTTTTAGAACCATACTTCAAGAGAAAGAATACTTCCTTTTCGTTGTTGATTCGAGCAGTTAGTTGTTTGTGTTCCTTGAGACTAAAAAAAGTCTGTTTTGCAAACAAGGGAAACATTCTACAATATACTATTATAGAGTAATATCCATGGCTAAGGGTCTGAAATAGTTTGAGAAATGAAAACAGAAAAGCTACGTTTCAACTCCTCATTACCATGACCATCACAAACCTTGCTTTTCTACTTGCAAATCTTACCAGAGTTTGCTTTTGCTTTCAAGCTCACTTCAGATATCAGAGAGGACTCTTAAAGACCCTCATGGTAATAAGCCCTGCTTCCACTTCCCACAGCTCCCGGCTCAACTGTTCCATAAGCAACATGATGGATCATATTAGGGAATCTATGCCGTGCCCGCACAGTGTGAGTCTGGCTTTAAATGGCTGCGGTTTTAGTGTGCACCGTGGGACTGCTTCAGAGCCAGGGAGTTTGAAAATCTTAGAACAAACTAAGTCGTTAGTTCTGAAAGAGAAGATGTTGCCATTGCTTATTCTCTTAATTATTTGAAGTTTCTCTTTTTACATCTTGGAAGTATTCTCTATGGGACTAATGCTCAAATCACTGAGGAAAAGATTTATTTCCCTTTACATGGACCAGGTGGTTCATTTTGGAACAACTGGCCCTTGAAGGTTTGTGAGTTTGGTAAGCAGCTCTCTGTGGAAAGCAGTGCTTTGTCCTCATGCCCCCGCTCTGCCTCCTTCAAGTCACACCACTTCCTTAAGGAGATGGCATTTCACATGAAAGCTTGATTCGCTTCAGAACTCTGACTCTGTTTCTAGAAAACCTAATGAGTTAGTTCCTTTGATTGCCTCTTAGCCAGCTCTACAAATATTCTAGAAATGTTATTAGTTATCTTCCTATAACAGAAGACCAAAATCTAATCAGTGTCCAGGTCCCCATTTCTAAACATTTTCCCCCAAATACTTTCTGATCTTTGAAAATCTCCCTTAAAACAATAAACCAGATGAAAAGGAAATATATTATTACTATGCTAGCTTAGTTCAAATACCTCATGATTACTGTTTTTAGGCTCTGTAGGTCAGAGTGGAGGACACAGAGCCTAGATATGATTACTATCCCCAGAGTATAGAGAGGACACTCAGAATTTGATGGTTAAAGAATAAGATCTCATTTCAAGGCAATTGGTTCAGATTAGTGGGAGTGCCTCATTCTAAAAGGTGTGCATTAGTTAGCCTACTACAGTCATCAAATAAGAAAAGAGTCAATATAAGTTAGCTTAGACAATAATGAGGCGGTGATTATTCCCATACCCTAAGAGTCTCCGTGAGGGCTCTTTGCAATTTATCCTGTACTGTTTCCAATTGTCTTTATAAGATGGCCCCTAACCTCAGTCACTGAGTAGTCCAAGTCCACTCAAGTCTTTACTCCCAAGGATTCAGTTTCAGTTGATCTTAGATGAGATTCAAGAGCTGCTAGTCTTTATAAACTCTCTGGGGGGTTGTAATGCACATTCAGGAGTTGGAACCATTGCTCTAATGGAAATACCCAGTGTATTAGCTACTTTTCTTTTGCTGTGACAAAATACCTGGCAGAAAGCAGTGTAAGGACAGAAAGATCTATTCTGTCATATAGTTGGAGGACATCGTGGTGGGGAATCATGGCAGCAGGAACGGGGAGGCTGGCTGGTCATAGTGTCTCTCTACAGGAAGCAGAGGATTGATTTCAAGGCTTGCCAATAGTGACCCACTTCTTCCAACAAGGCTTCACTTCCTAAAGGTTCCACAACCTTCTAAAACACCAAAGTGTTCAAACATACAAGTCTATGAGGGACAATCCACTTTCAGACCACAACATGCAGAAGCTGAATACTCTTGGGTCTGAGTCATGATGATTACAAAGGTTTGTAATTAGGACCTCTGGATTTACCTTGGTTCAAATTGTTCCCATTTTTTAAAAAGGGCTTATTTTTATTTTTTTCATAGGGGTGTATGTGTGTGTGTGTGTGTGTGTGTGTGTGCGTGCGTGCGTGTGTGTGTGTATGTGTTTCTGTTTTAGTGTATGCCACATGTGTATGGTGGGTTTCCCAGTGAGGTCAGAAGAGGGTATGGAGTTGTTACCAGACTTGGTGCTGAACATTAAACTCAGGTCCTCTGAAAGAGCAGGAGACACTCTTAACTGTCAAAACGTCTCTCCAGCCCCCATTTTTTTGCCATTCTGTGTGAAATAAACTAGTATCCACCCATCCACCCACCTACCCATCTAACCATCCATCAATCATTCAAACATCCATCCATCTGAACCCATACTGGGAGATATTTGCAGACACAAATTTGAGTCTACAGACATAGATTGGGTGGGTGGGGGGTAGAGGATATAGATAGGAGAGGTAATTAAAATACAATAAAAGTGCACTGCATGAACTTCATAAAAATTCCATTAAAAAGGAAAAAAAAGCCCATCCACAAATCGTTCAAATATCTTATCTATTCATCCATCTGTTCATCAGACCTCTGTTCAGATTCTGGCTGATTTCTCTCTTCTTGGATTTCATGTAAGGACTCTATGTAGAGTTTTTTTTTTTTAAAGGTTGTTATGGGTTCCAGCTTTTATACTTATTATACCAAGTCCTTTCTCACTCTGTGATGCTACTTTGATCAACTTTAGAAAAAGATTCACTTTGAATGTTTTGTTTTTCACTGTGTCCTACTATTTAGTTCTTTTGCTGAGAGAGGTTTAGCTTCCTCCAATCTGTAGCTACAACCAGGTTGGAGAAGTGATCACCAGGAAGGGCTCTTGAGCTAGACTGTCTGTGTTTACTCTGTTCATTTTACAAGATACCTAGTTTCTTTTTCAAAATGATCCTTTTCATCCTTTCAGGCTGCTATAGCAGCATATCCTAGACTGTGAGGAGTGTAAACAACAGAAATGTCTTCCTCACACTTCCGAAAGTTGGAAAGTCTTAGATCAGGCTGCAGAGGACTGCGTGTCTGGTGAGGACTGATTGCTGTTTTCTTGGTGTGGTTTTACTTGCCAGCAGGGCAGTGGAGTTCTACCTGGACTCTCTCACAAGGTCACTAATCCAAATCTGAGGGCTCTACCTAATAATCTCCTAAAAGCTCTATTTCTAAACATTCAGGGAATAGTGCTGATAATATAAAAGTTAAATTCATAAGGTGACTATAGCAATTAATGATCTATGAAACCAGGGCTGGAGAGATGACTCTCGTTAAGAGCACTGGCTGCTCTTTCAGAGAACCCGGGTTCTGTTCTCATACTCCACATGGAAGCTAAGAGTCATCCACAATTCCTGCACTCTCTTTTAGCCTCTATAGGCATTGCACTCACGGGTGCACTTATGCACACACTCATACACATAAAATAAAAAGAAATAAAATCTTAAAAAAAATCGAAACCAACTAATACGTAGTGAGTGATGGTAACTATTGGTATAACCATCTGGTGTAAAGGACCATGTCGTCTTTGTGACACCCACTCAGCTGTGACATGGTAAAGTGAATGTAGGCAATCCAATAAGTGGGCATAGTGATGTCACAATAAAACTTTTATGGAAGCAGGTGGTAGTTAGATAAGGGCCATGGCCATAGTTTGTTAGGTTCTGGCTCAGAGCAATAGGACCTACAAAGGTGAATTAATAGAGCTGTGGAGAGAGGTTTTTCTCCTTGAAAATGGTGGCTTATTGAAAACTGTAAAAGAAATGTTATATTCAGAGATAATAAAATTCTGGGAAGAGAAAGAATGTGCCTGGATTCTAGTCTTGGCAGGATGTTGGGTCACTTGCTGCTTATTCCATGCTAGCCATGTGGGATAGGAAGGACCATAGAGCTGAATTCCCATTGCGATGGCTTCTTGCCTTTCTCTCTTCATAGGCTTTTATATGCCAGATGTAGGTTCTAATGTCTGTAGTATAACTAGCATTGCTGGAAAGGGTGGTTGAAGAGCCCATACTTTCATGTGGGAAATCATTTTATAAGGATAAGTATTCTTTCTTTGAAGTGCTTGTTTAGCCATGTAGATGCCACTCAGGGCCTATGCCTAGGAAGGAATTCTTCAAGGACCTTCCGGCATGTAGTTATAGTTTCATTTTTCAGTGCAGTGGAGCAAGGTTGTGAAAGTTTACTCTGCATTTAGAAGGGAAAAATGTGACACCTCGCTGTCCCATTTATCAGGAGCTTGGCACTTTTGTGGGTGGCAGGGAGACTTGTAAAGAAGACAAATAAAACCTCTGGGAACAATACTGATTCACTCCCAGGGAAGTTCCTGCCCAATGTATTCTCTCATTTCCAGAAGTGTAAAATCAGTGCTGCTCCCTGCAAAGCAAGAAAAGCCAAACTGAGATGCTAATGTGAGAAAGGAAGGAACGCTGGAAGAGGAGAGAGGAGAAAGCAGACTCAGGAAGAGATGCTGAGAGACGAGAACAGGTAGAGATGAGGTGAAGGTGATAGTGAAACAGAGTTCTTCATCTTCCTCCATGGCAGAGACAGAAAGAGAGAGAGCCGAGACTCAGAGACAAGTTACTCAGGGAAGAAAAGCCAAGGAAAGAAGATGCTACTGATCTTCAGGGGTGGGACAAAACAGGACGCTGGTCACTGTACCACTCCAAACTAATTTTCATCTTTTAAAGCTCCATCTGACAGGGCAACAATTTGTTTTGATATCTGGTGTCTCAAAGGGAGATACACAGACAGGTAACAGCCATAGGACCACATCTCTAATGTGCCAGACACTCATCCATCCTGTTTAAAAAGCTAACTCAATGATAGAACCATGGTTCCCTTGAGACCTTACAGTTCATAAAGTAATATTTACTTGCTATTTGTAGACAATTCTTTTTTCTGGTCAGCGGGCTATCATTTCTTAAGGAAAGTTTCTTGGGATTGAAACTCAAAATACCCATGCATTTCCGAGGCAGCAACTGACAAACACACATATGTACTACTAATAAGGAACACACTTTTCAACAGAAATCTTTATTTTAAAAAAGGGTGTTGGATCTGGAGAGATGACTCAGTGGTTAAGAGTACTGATTACTCTTGGAGAGGACTCGAGTTCGAATTCTGGCACCCATATGGTGGCTAACAACTGACCCTAACTCCAGTTCCAGTGGATCTGACTCCCTCTTCTGGCTTCCATGGGCATTGTACAGCATGGGTGTACTTACATACACACAGGTATAACATTCATACACATAACATAAAAATAAATAAAAAAATAGAAAAGAGCGCCTACTTTGTTTGGCTCAAGTGTTCTTCCTGTTTTTCTGTCCCCATGCTTCCAGAAAATTTTGAGCTGGTCGAGGTTGCTCTACCTTGTTTGGTTCAAGTTTTCTTCTTTTTACTGTACCCATGTTTATAGAAGAAAATTTTGTAAGAAATTTACTGAGTATTTTTTTTTTCCTGCACAGAACAGAGCTTAACCACGAGCTATCTTTTTGATTTATGTGTATGGAACTGTGGGGAAAGCAGGCCTCCCAACACAACCCCCTGAGTTAGTCGCTGCTTTGCAATCAGCCTTGTGATCACTGTCTTTGCAAATAACCCCGTGATCTAGGGCACGGTATTTCCCTGAAGCTGTTTATGAGAACTGCCTGTTTCTACAGACCTCGCCATCAGGAATTTGTGGTTATCTAGTGCTACCACCTGTGACTCAACCCGAATCTGGGGCCCGGTTTACGAGTTCCTTGAGCAAAGTTCACGCCCGCTTCGGTGGAGACAGACTGACATGAGGCTCAGTGAGGGAGGAAATATATACTGGTGGGGGAAAATAAAGTGTGCTTGCTCGTGCCACCACAAGATCTGAGTGCTGTGTCTTTTTCAATCCCGAAGCCCCTCGCAGAGACTCGGACCCAAGGTCGTGCAGGTGCGACAGGAACGACACCCTGTACGGGCGACAGGGTGATGGGAAAGTTTTGCTCCATTGCAAATAAGAGAAATCTGAGACAATGAGGAGAGCATTGTACTGTTTTCTGAGGTATATTTTGGGAATTTTCAGGACTTCTGATAGAAAATTTTGGAATAGCAATTTTGAAGGTTAGAGATTTTTTTGTTTCCCTGTAGATAAGTTACAACGGTCGTAAAGGTTCATGGGCCAAAGGACTTGTAAGACATTAGTCTAAATCTAAAAGAAGCTAGCCTCTAGCTAATAAAGAATTTCAATAAATATTGACTTCAATGTTTTCTTGGGCTACAGACTTGACTTCTACTGGACTATGCTGTATATTTGATTTCAAACAGGAGTTAAGTCTGGCTTTCGGAATGAGATGAATTATTCAAGGGAAGGAAAAACTCGGCATGCTACAGTCTCTGTTGTCTGTGTCTTGAGGTGTGTCATGGGTATTTCTAGAAGGTGACAGGAGTTTAAAGAGCATAAATGTTGTTTATGGACAGGTATCAAATTCAGATGCTTGTTAGGAGCTGCAGTGACTGTTTCCGCTTGGAATTACTGCCATGCACTGAGTCGCATACGCTGTCAAAGAGAAGGGAAAGGCGAGATGAGCTTTGTCACAGGTGGCATAAAAGCTCTTAGAAACGAGAAAATGAAAGTAGGTTTGAGTCTTGTCTTCTTTGGTGTCTCAGAATATTTCAAATTTCTGCTGTGAGCTGTGCTGCTTCATTAGGCTGCCACAGAACATCTATTTAGGACCTTCACTCTATCAACAATGAAATGAAGATCAGTGCTTCCTCTGCTCTCCATTATCACTGTAGACTGCTGAAGAGATGTCTATCTCCTCCTGGAAATAAAATACACACTACCTGCTTAATAGTTAATCTCTTGGGTGTTCTGTAAAATTCATGAGAATTAACTCCTTGGTGCTGGAAATCAGAGTTTGTTCAAAAGGATATCCCAAACCAAGTAGTAACTATTCACTGATTCTGAATCAACAAGAAATTACAAACATGAACTTGGTTACAAAAAAAAAAATTGCTGGCAACCCAGATCCTTTTATTCTGAACTTTGGCGTAATCTGTATAGCAAGCATCTCTGCCTTTTCTTCTGAAGCATATTTCAGATAAAGTGACATTCATAATGACTGATCAAGATCCTTACCATGTAGTCATAGGAGTACTCAGAGACATTTTTCATTCATTTGCATATTTTAATTTCTTAAAGTTATTTGAGCAGGATGTAGATTTTCTGTTTGATTAGAAATGTAGATATTTATTTATAATGGGAAAGAATTTATATCTTTAACTGTTTTGTGTTTATGTACTACTTTAAACAAGTACTTATAAATAAAATTCTTGTGTGTAGAATCTAATGCTATTCACATGTCTTTAGTCACTACAGAGATAATGCCAGAACGTACCTTCTTTTGTAAGCACCAACTCATCATCAGTCAACTCCTTATACAATTGTAAAAGAAAATGGACCATTTAGGCTTCTGGGAAGTCCTTTTGTGGTGCCTTATTTGGTATTGCCTATTAGCAATGACAGGCTCACTTCAGTTATAGCCAAAGATGCCTTTGGTTGCCGGCCTGCTCACCATCACCCTGTTTCTGAGAGATTTTGAATTTCCATGGTATGGGTAATATTTTGCTCTGCTCTTAAGCACAAGTTTCTTCTGGCCAGATACTTATTTTATTCCAGCAACTAAGCAAGTAGTCATAGTATTCTTGAATTGGTTTTTTTGAAACAGCAGGTGCAATGATCACAAATATATATATATAGTAGACAGAGGTGAAAATGTCAGTGAGTATGAATGTGGCATCCCAGGTTCCTACCTCTTCCTGTTTGGCATAAAGTACTTGAGAACTTGGGAAAAAAAAATCTGAAAGATGCTATATCTGATAATCTGATCATCAAGGTGATGTTTGAAGTAAGGATGAATAGAGATTCATATGACTTTGATTTTTTCTGTTATTCTCTATAAGTAGTAAAATGGCATAACAAGAAACACAAACCTACTAAAGAAAGTAGTATTGGCCCAAAGATTAGCTAGTAGTGTTAAACTTAGTCTAACTCACTGTCTTTCCTCCTCCAGACCAGAAGGCTCCTTAACTCACATTCTCCTCTCCTCTGATAGTGTCCACTTGTATGCTGGGTTAAGTTTCTCTGTTCTGAATTTAAGAACTTTTGTTAAATTTCTAATAATTTCTGGACTTAGAAGAAGTTCTAAGCCCATAAGGGTTATTAAGTCAATGAATTAAGTCTATATTCATTTTCTTCTCTGTAAAGTGGAAAGAGGAAAAAATGGGCCACAATATAATTTGTACATTGCTTAAAGTTAGGTGCCATTCTAGCTCTGAGGATCGACTGAACTTCTTTGTTCTCTGAGGTTGATCCTGACACTGTCTCCCTAGTCAGACAAAATGGGCTTTCTCTCTTTCCCAGTGTCCCGTTGGAGCTGCCCTTCTGCAGTGCTTAACTAACATAGCTGTTATAACATTTGAATCATGAACATTTTTGGTATGTATGTGTGGTACATATGTGTCCACATATTCATATATGTGAACACCTGTACATGTGTGGAGGTCAGAGGTCACTGTCAAATGTCTTCCTCTGTTTCTATCTTATTTTTTGAGACAGGGTCTTTTAATGAACACAGAGCTCACTGATTGGCTAGACTGGTTGGCCATTTGAGACCCTGGGCCCTGCCTGTTTCTATTCTCTGTATTCGACGTTCTCTCATATGCTTGCAGTCTTGAGTCAAAAACCAAAATTCTTGAAAATACCCAGGAAGTCCTTTCAGCCTCAGCCCCTGGACTGCAGGCACTCTGCTCCCCTTGTTCTTGGGGGTCCCAGGCCCAGTCCCACCCTGCACTGCTTTTGCTGTTTACTGCCTCATCTCAAAATGTATATTTCCTTTTATCCCAGGCAGTTCCAGAGATTGTACCTAGAGCCTCATGTGTGATAGGCAAGTGCTCTATCACTGAGCTTCAAGTTCCAGTCTTCAGGATTTTTTTTTTTTTTGAAACAAAGTCTTCTAAAACCAAGCTGACCACAGTCTCACAGAGATCGCCTGTCTTCCTCCCAAGTGCTGTTGAATGTTTTGAGATTGAGTCTTGCAATGTAGCTTGCTTTGTACTTTTAATTTTCCTTCTTCAGCCTCCTGTTGAATGGTGGGATTGAAGGTGGGTGCTGTGGGACCCTCCCCTTTGGGACTCTTTCTTTTCGCTTCTGTAAATGGCTTGGCTGAAACTGTTATAGTTCTATTTTTGCAATGAACTCCCTTCATCTTGTTAGCCTTGAGCTGGGCAGGCTTCTGGTCATGGGAAGTACAGGCCTGAGCATGTTGAGCAAGTCTAAACTCAATGAAGCCAAATAAGGTAAAAACAAAGCCTAACCACAGGCGTGAATAATAGCTAGCACATTCCTTTGCCCTGAAGGCAGCACCCACTAATGAAAGGCCCCCAGCCTTCCCCAGCCAATTTTGGTATATGACTTATTATAACCAATCGATTTGAAATTTGCTTGGCTCCCCTGACCAATGAAAAGGTAACACTACAATACCCCTCCTCCCTTTGTCTCAAACCTATAAAAAGGCTCCTCCCACTCCCCTCGGGGCTCCTAGTTCGGATCCACTGCGTTGGAAAGGTCAGAGAGTCGGGACTTAAGTTTGAATAAAGGCTCTTCGTTCTTGCATAAGCTCTGGACCCCGTGGTGGTTCTTGGGGACCGTTCTCTGGGCATAACAGGTGCCACCACTCCTGTAATCATGAACTTTTGGAGAGGTTTTTAAAGTTCATATTGTATTTCCTTAAATAATCCAAAATAGTGACTTACACATACATAGTAAATGTACAATGAAATGTTGAATGAGTGAATGGAGACTGTAGGGCACAATGCAGGATGGACCTTAGCCAGGTCACCCGCTATGAGGAATAGAGGAATGCTTCCTGTGGGCGTGGCACTCCACACAGGCTAGTTGTGAAGCCAGCTTCTGCCCAGCACCTGGAAAGAACCTGATCCACCTGGGAACAAATTACGATTGGCTGCAGTCAGGACTCCACCCCATAAGGCCATTGGCTATCCAGACCTGTAAGACCTTTTGCCCTTCTTCGAATAAAGGAGCTTGCAGCGCCATCCGCCTGCTTCTCACTCAGCTCCCAGTTTTTGTCTAAACTCTGTGCCTACTCGATGCCCCCGCCCCCCATGGCAGCGACCCT
This sequence comes from Eospalax fontanierii, assembly GCA_035773235.1. Taxonomy (NCBI): domain Eukaryota; kingdom Metazoa; phylum Chordata; class Mammalia; order Rodentia; family Spalacidae; genus Eospalax; species Eospalax fontanierii. The sequence goes on along the minus strand of CM069536.1, from coordinate 34,082,446 downwards.
TCAGTCCCCCCAGGCTGGCCTCCAGCGCTGGGACCCCCAACAGGAGATGATCTCTTCTTATCCTTTAAAGCATTTTGAAACAAATTCAGTTTGTTTGTTTGTTTAAGCTACTTATGTAAAAGATGTCTTCAATACTATATGTCAGGCACTTTCTTCAGTTAATTCTAGGTATAGAAAAGCAGTGAAGCACAAAATTTTCCCTTATGACAAAAATAAATATACATGGTTTGCGATGCTGATGGGGGTAAGGAGAAAAATGAGTCATAAGAGAGGTGTAGTAAAGGTGCAGAAAAATGTTCAGTGAAGGCCTCCTGGGTAAGGTGACAAGGGAAGGAGAGGCCAGAGGGAGGCAGCGAACAGTAAGATCCGTGTGCAGCGTAGGACTGGGCCTGGAACATCCAAGAAGATCAGGGGGCTGGAGTGTGTCTGTAGCCCAGTGACTGCGGGTGGAAGGAATTGGAGCTGGAGCTCGGGAACTAACAAGCAGTGAGCGATGAGAGAACTTTCTAGTCAATTTAAAATATTTTGGCTTTTGACTCAAGACTGTATGTAGGTCTATGGATGAAAACTGAATACAGAGTGTCATATAGAGTTCAGAAAACCTTGATGACAATAGTTGCATTTTGTTGATCAGCAATTTTGGCATCATCTGTGGATGTGAAATTTCATCCTAAGGTAAAACATGGTTTAGTGGTTTTAGGAAATGTTGAGTTGAAAGAATACTGCATGAAAAAGGGGATATGGGATGCAGAACGATTCAAGTAGGGAGCAGGAACAGAGAGATGAGGAAGAGGGATGAGGGGGAGGGTCAACCGAAACTAGGTATGAATGACAATGCCATAAGAAACCTGTTGCTTTATATATTAATTAAAAAATTAACAGAAGGAATACTTGAGTCATGTCTAGTACTTCTAAATGAATTTAAAGCAGAGTACCAGCATGGAACACTGTTGAAAATCTGTGGTGAATATGATACTTTAAAACCTATATTGCTTCTTATTTTTCTTAGTTGATACTTTTCTGATTTGCTACTTTGAATATGTTTTATATTTTTATTATTCTCTAACCCACCAAAGAGCTTTAGCTATCTGTTATAAGAAACAGGCACCATAATATGTTAGAAGCAAATTCTCACCAGGTTAGAAGCCACTGCATACCAATGATTACAAGGATTTCTGATTCAAGTTCAGTTATTAGTAAAATGTTTTCCAACAGTTGACCACAATTTACTTACATTTATTTATTATTTATATAAGTGTACTGCAACAGCCACATGCATTTATTATAAAGCATACACATGAAGGAATTAAATGATGATGTAAAATGCTTGGGACTGGGGAAATAGCTCTGTCCATAAAGCACTTGCTTTGCAAGTATGAGAACCTGAGTTTGGGCCCAAGAACCTGTTTTAAAAAGGTCAGGTACTTACATGTAATTCCAGTGCTGGACAGGTAGAGATAGGCAGATTCCTGGGGCTCACTGGCTTGCCAGTCTAGCCTACTTGGTGAATTCTAGGCCAGTGAGAAACCCTGTCTCAAAAAAAGAAAAAAATGTGACAGTGCTTGAGGAACAACACCATGAATGTCCTCTGACCTCTACACGCATGAACACACATGCATAGTGCATATATGCATGCACATACATACACAAATAAAACATGTTAAAATGATATTTTTTATGGCTACAAAATATTTTTGACTACATAAAAATAATATTACCTTAAAATGAGAACCATATACTTGGGTTGTTTTATGAGTTAACTATTTTTTTTCACCGAAGCAGTTCAGAGATATGGTTTGACTCAAGATTACTTTTAGTTTTGTTTTTCAGTTGTTGCCATATTTGAAGAACATTTCCAGAAAAATGAATGGGAGTGCATTGTTGACTTGACTTAATCATCTAAGTCAAATTTCAATGTGATATTCACCTTCCAGTGGCTTTTGTTAAAATATGTCTAACAAATTTCTGTCTTCTGAGATCTCAATCAGATGTTCTTGCAAAACTAATTTGAAGATAATGCATTTTAATGTTTTTAACAAAGCATTCAAAACTCCCTGAAACTCTTCATTTGGAAGGTTTAAAAATAGTGTTCAGATAGGCGTGTTTCTAGTGATAGACTTACAGTGTTTTCTTCAATACAATCATATAATGATGGAAACATTTCCAAACATTCATTTTCACAATGCTCTTTCCATAGTATGAATTTCTTTTGAAAAGATGTTGCTTTCTTGCTTATTGTTAGAACATCTAATTTACCTTGAAGGGACTGATTAAGTATGGCGACAACCGAGCTGCACTGATTGTGGCAGCCCAGCTTGGCTGCTGCCTCTCTCTCTCTCTCTCCCTCTCCCCCCTCTCTTTCATCTCTTTCTCTCTCTTTGTTTCATTTTTCACTTGAATTTGCATTATTAGCATGTTGGCTTCTTGGTAGAACTATCTTAAAGCCAATGGAGCATTTGGTGATGATTAGCTTGATTAAAACGAGATGATCAAAGGGCAGCCAGACTACAATATAGAGCGAACTGCTGAAAGCCAAGGGCGGCTGCCTCCCCTGCTCCGCTGTAGGATGCGAGATTACAGACATCTGCCTGCCAATCAGACATATATAGGGAGTCTGGGAGCTAGAGATGGTCTGTATATTACATGGAAATATACCTTAGTTTCTCTCCCCTTTTCATGGATTAAAATGTAAAGAAGGGCCTTTGAGATGGCTCAGGAAATGCAAGTGCTTGCCATTAAACCTGATGACCTGAGTTTAATCTCCAGGACCCACTTGGTGGAGAGAAACAATTCCAACAAGTTGTCTCCTGTCTTCCACTTGCATGCTCTGTACCTGTGCACTGTTTTCACATAAAAATAAATGTAATAGTAATAAAAAGATTTAAAAATAAATAAATATATTTCAGGGCTGTACTGCTTAGATTGGATATGTATTGTCTAAGTCTGTTCAGCCTGCACTTACACTTAAAAAAGAGTTTTAAAAACTTGTATGTTTCATTTTTTGACTTTGAGAGATTATTTGTGTCTGTGTGTGTACGTGCCTTTTGTGTGTCTGTATGTGCCTATTGTGTGTGTACATGCCTTTTGTGTGTCTGTATGTGCCTATTGTGTGTGTACATGTGTGGTGGCCAGACATTGACACTGGATGTCTTTCTCAATGACTTGTTACCTTACTTTTCTCTGTGTGTGTGCGTGTGTATGTGTGCACACATGAGTGTGTGCCTGTGTGTCTTTATGTGTGTGTACACGTGTGCCTGTGTGGAGGCCAGACATTGACATTTGGATGTGCACGTATTCCTCTCTGTGAGCATGTGTACAGTATCTGATGTCTTCCTCAGTGACTGTCTTATTTGTGGAGACAGGGTTTCTCATTGAACCTAGAATGTGCTGTTTTTGGCTAGGCTGGTCAGAAAGCTTCCTAGGCATCTATCTGTCTGTCTCCACACACCAGTGCTAGGGTTACAGATGCACACTGCCATGCCCAGCTTTATTCGGATGCCAGAGATCTGAACTTGGGTCTTTCTGCTTTCTCAACAGACATTTTGCCTACTGAACATTTCCCTAATCTCTCCACCTTATTTCTTGAGATGGTCTCTCACTGAACTGGGAGCTTATCAGTTTGGCTAGACTGGCTGACCAGCAAGCACCAGAGATCCTTCTGTCTCCTCCTCTCCAGTGCTAGGGTTTTAGGCAGGCACAGAGTTTTAATGTGGGGGTTTATGATCTGAATACAAATCCTCAGGATTGTGTGGCAGGCACTTGCCAACTGAGACATTTCTTTAGCCTCCCTTCTTTGGTATCAAATTATTAATGTCCTCTCAGCTAAAAAAGGCAGTTAGAGTGCAATCTACTACTAGTTATGAATTAATGAAATATTTTTAGTGACGTCTGATTCTGTGATTCCCCCCCCCAACACACCAGCTCTTGAAATATTTTTGAAAAACAAAGCTTTTTATGTTTTTTTTTGTTTGTTTTGGTTTATTTATTTGCTACTTAATGGTGTGAATGCACCTTTCACTTAAGAAATTCCCGGGATAGGTGCCGAGCGAAACAAATTCTCCGCTTTTTCTTTTTTCCCCTTTCCTGAAAAATATCTTGGGAGAAGAATAAACTGGTATCGTGTAGAGAAGTTGCAAATGGTGTGTGGCCGCCGTGTTGATGGGTGTTGCCACAGCTGAATAATGCTGGCAGTCCGATGACATGAAGGGAAAGGCAGTGGAGAGAAAGGTTTAGTTTATGGAGAGGTGTGGAATTAGATCATGTCCCTGAACATTTCCCTCCCTCCCTCCATCCTTCCGTCCCTTCCTCCCTCCCTCCTGAGTTTATATTATTTCTATGGAATATAGAAACATTTGCAGAAAATTCTATAGAGTTAAAAAGAATAAACTATAAAGATCGGAGAAGCTTAAAGGAATCAAGAGCTCAAGAGGTTTCTGAGCCCACAGGAAGAGAGATTCTATAAGAGGACAGCCCAGTGCTGGGCATCAGGGCTGAGGTAAGTATTTGTTCAAGGAAGGACTAGTGATCTGATGAGGGTGTCCACATGTGAGCAGTCAGCTAAGGTCTCAGAGCCCAGGCAGGCTCAGGGAGTTTTTTCCTTAAACAGTGTATTCCTGCTTTTTGAAAAGTCTGATTTTCTACCTTGATGCCTCATGAGGGACTGCACACATCTCTCCCTTCTCCCCGCCAAGGGAAGCATTGCTAAATCAATGAAAGCTTGACCTGCTGCACCCTCACTTTAGACTGTCACAGAATGGGATGTGAAAGACGAGGAGTGAAGTGCTGGACCCATCAAGCATCTTCCTGGGAGAGAAATAGGAAACCAGTGTTTCAACCTGTTTGGAAAAAAACAAACAGAAACCTACCCATCAGGACTCATGGTAATTTTGTGTGTATGCTTACAAAGCATGAACAGAAATAGAATGTCTCCTACCTTGAACATCACCTTCAGAATGAGAAATAAGCCACCTTTCCCCCCCATTCTCAGCATGACTTTGATATGACAGAGAAGAAAAGTTTCAGATCACATTTTGTATTTAAACTTCAGGAAGGCCGTCATTATGGAGATTTAGAAAGGGAGGGGTACTCTGGCCCAAGAAACTAGGTAAATAACAGCAGTCAGGCCCCTGGAAAATCTTCCCAGGTGGTCTTTTCAACTTTCCTCTACCTCATGAAGGTTTGTTTATGTTCTTCCTCATTAAAGGTGGAGCTGAGATTCCAAGTGTATTTTTTCCTTCATAGTCTATCACTCATAAGAAAAAAGTATTGTATATGTTGAGCCTCCTAATTTTCTGCTCTGAAATACACTTAACAAATGTATCTGGGGGCTGGGGAGATGTCTCAGTTGGTAAAGTACTTGCCATATAAGCAATGAGTTGGGTCACTAGGACACATGAAAAGCTGGGGATAGCAGTGCACACGTGTAATTGCAGTACTGGGAGGCAGAGACAGGTGGATCCCTGGAGCTCACTGCTAGCTGGTCTAGCAGAATCCATGAGCTCCAGATTCAGTGAGAATCCCTGTCTCAGAAAATAAAGTGGATAGTGATAGAAGAAGATACCCACCATTGACCTCTGTCCTCCACACTTACAAGAACACAAGTGCACACACTTCCACATGTACACACCCACATGAACATGTACATATACTATATACACACACATATACCTATAAAATATATCTGATTCTTCTATGATGAATGGCAAGCTGGAACAGATTGCAAACAAGTAAACAATGTCTGTACAATAAAGGAAAGAATTCAAAAAGCTGGGGCTGGAGAGATGTTAACTGGTTAAGAGCAGTTGCTGTTCTTCCAGAGGACCTGGGTTTGGTTCCCAGCACCCACATGGTGGCTAACAACTATCTGTAACTCCAGTTCCAAGGGATCTAATCTCCTCCTCTGGCTTTCATGGGCATTGCATGCACATGGTGTACTTACATACATTCTGGCAAAACACTCATACACATAAAAAAAAAATTACAGAGTGAATTTTTATCCAAATACTGGATGAAAACATTTGCAAGCCATATATCTGATGAGGGGTTAATATCCAAAATATATAAGGACCTCAACTAATTTAATAGCAAGAAAATGACTAACATTAAAAATGGCCTAGAGACACTAATAGTTTTCAAAAGAAAATAATAAATGATCCACAAGCACACGTATGAAGAAAAGCTCAGTATCACTAATCATCAGTGAAATTCAGATCAAACCCACAAAGAGATCTCACCTCAACCTGTTAGAATGCAATTATCAAAAGGATGAAAGAAGCGGGTCATGGTTGCACATGCCTTTAATCCCAGTACTTGGGAGACAGAGGCAGATGGATCTCTGAAGGATGAAGGTCAGTTTGGTCTACATAGTGATTCTAGGCCAGCTGGGGCTACAAGGAGACCCTGTTTCCAAAAAAGGAAAAAAAAAGATGAAAGAAAAGTTCTGATGAGAGTAAAGAAAACTTGTACTCCATTGATGGGAATATAAATTTGTACAGCTCTTATGAAAAATAATATGTGGATTTCTGAAAAAAGAAAAACAACTACCACATGATTCCATAATCCCACTTCTTATATATATCCAAAGTGACTGAAATCAGTGTCTAAGATACATCTGCATTCCTGAGTACACTGCATATTTTCAATAATAGGCAAGATAAGTAACCTAAGTACCATCAACAGATGAGCAGATAAAATGCTACACATGTGCATAAAAGGATACTTGGACCCTAAGAAAAGATTGCTATTTGTAATAACATGGATATGTACAAGGGTATTATGATGAGTGAAATGAGCCAGGCACATGCTACTTATATGTGCAATCTGATAGTGGGGCTTGACACGTAGGAGATATTAGTCAAAGGGTTCAAAGTTCCCTTAGGAAGAAGCTAAATTTTTTGAGATTTGTTGTACATATAATAAGTGTATTAGATGATGAGACTGTTAGTTTGATTCAATCACTCTGTGATATCTGTTATCAAAATATGTTATACTCCACAATGATTATCCATTAAAATGCTTTCTAGTGGTTCTTGATAATTCTTGTAAACATTTCTTTTTAAAACATTTTAGTTATTATTTTCTGTGTATGAGTGTATTGCCAGTATGTATGTAAGTGCACTGTGTTGTGCAATGCCTGAGGGGATCAGAAGAAAACATCTGATCCCCTGGAATTGGAGTTACAGAAGGTTGCTAGCCACCATGTGTGTGCTAGGAACCAAATCTTGGTTCTCTGCAAAAGTAACTAATGCTTTTTACTGATGAACCCCTTGTAAACATTTCTTTCATGGCTAATTTTAAGCCTCTAATTGTGAATTCAGTTTACAAAATTAATCTGTTAGTCGCACCCTTGGAAACCTCACCCAGAATTACTTCCTATTTAAATCAAACTGGGTTTAGAAATAACCCAATCATATAGGAAATTCCACCTTTCAGATGATGGGTTATTTGGAGTTGTAAAGTGGTAAAAATATTCATTTTGTGAAAAAAAAATTAACAGAACTTCAGTGTTCTTAGATTTCTTGAAGATAGATATGATGAATTCTTATACCGTTTCTTTTTTTAAAATTTTTTTCTTGAAATGAAGTTGTGGCGATTTGAATGAGAATGTCCTCCATAGGCTCTAAGTACTTGGACATTCTGTCCCCATTTGGGGGCACTGTTTTGGGAGGTCTTAGAAGTGTGGCCATGCTGGAGGAAGCACGTCACTCGGGTGGGCTTAGAGAGTTCTTAAGCCTTCCAGATCTCTATGCTCTCTGCTTCCCATGCTTGAAGACGTGAGCGCTTAGCTTCTGCGTCTACTCTAGCCACACCTGCCGCCATGCCTCTGCCAGTAAGGTGTGAATGAAACCCCCCAACAGTTTCAGACTCTGGAAGAAACCTGGAGCCAGAGCTTATCTAAGCCTTGCAAACCGCTCCAGATCCCAAATTCCTTGGCAGATAAGCAAGGAATTCACGGACAACTCTGGAAAAGGACTACTTCCTGGACAGAAGCTTGCCCGAAGCATCAATCAGATGTCATGGCAACTCCCCTCCCCTAAAAGCCAGGAGGTGGGTAAAGGTTTTTTAAAAAGTCTTTGAGGACTTGGACAAGGTGCTATGCTGTGTTGCTGGTACTGGCTGTGCTGCTGTTGCTGCTGCTGCGCGCTGCACTGGGCTTTGAGACTCAGACCTGGGCTGATCACGCCAGCCCTGTTCCCCGGAGCCCCAGCCCCAAGATGGGGGTGAGGGGGCTAGCCTCCTCCATTTCTTCGTGGAGGCTAGCCCCCAAGGGGGGCTAGCGTTTCTCCACTCGTGGGTGCGGAGGAGCTAGTCCCATCTGGTCTTCTCTCAATAAAACCGGGTCCTGTTAGCTGCCAGCGGAGTCTGGTCCCTTCTGTCTGCTGCGTCTCTCGAACCCTAACCTGACATTGCCATGATGGACTCTTGCCTCCTTGGAACAGTAAGCTAAATAAACTCTTCCTTTTGTAAGTTCCCTTGGTCAGTGTTTCTATCACAGCAAGAGAAAAGTGACTAATACAAAGGTGAAGATAGGGGATAAAGGAGAGTCGGCAAAAACCTCCTTCTTTTGTGTATGTGCAGGTGTGTTGCTGTCCACCTTATATTTTTGAGAGAGGTTCTTTTACTGAACCTAGAACTCACTTTTCAGATAGATTGGCTGATCAGTGAATTAGGAATCCATTAGCCCTGCTGCCATCCCTCCACCCCCATTCAGGGGTTACAGATGAACACTGCTGCTCCTGGTTTTTAAGTTCTGTTGTGGGTCAACTCAAACTCAGTTCTTCATGATCATGCAACATGCACTTTACTTACTGAACCTGATCTCTGGCCCTGTGTGGAGACATGGCATTCTAATCTGTCTTAAAGACTTGAGCATTACATACGATACCTCCTCCCTTAAGAATTAAACCAGTGGGGCTTGTCACTCACCTGGCTGGAGACCACAAATGCTAAGCAGATGGGCAGGGTAATTATCCCCTTAATAAGATAATGTATTTATACCCCCCAGAAATCTTACTACAGACGCAGTTGCTTCTAGATCTTCACTACTAAGCTTGCTAGGTTTCTTGAGTTCTAACATAAAAAGCGTACCCTCCATCCCTTTTTTAGATACCGGCCAAAGCCTAAACATGCTTTCCTTGATACTCTGGGCTTCTCACCCTTTCTTAGAAACTCACTCCAACCCCCTTCTACAGCTGCTTAGTTTACAAAGCATAACTTTTCTCTTTTCTGATGCCTTCTTCCTGGAGGCTGACAGGATTTTCAGCTTCCTTGCCCTGTTGTTTTTCTCTCAAATGCTAATAAAATAGTCCTTGAATTTCATTTTTAAATTCATTTATCATCAAGAGTAAGAAGCCACAAATGGGAATCCTAGTTCCACAGTAGCATAATTAATTACTTTTTGGGGTAATTATAACAATTCCAGATTTATGCTCATAATTGAGTATATCAAGTCTGTGTAGAGACTGAAAATGACTGTTAACAGATTCCCCTCCCCAGATGTTAGATTTTTGTGAAAGAAATGAGCTGTATTTTATTTTCTTACAAAGTTCTGAGATTGCTTTTTTTCTTCACTGTTTGTTTCCATGTCTTATTTAAAGTCCCTTGACTTTTCAGTCCACTATGCATGCGATTCTTATTTTTTGCTTTTGTTAAGTGAGTTGCCCAAAGCGGGGTTATTCATAGTATAATGAGAACAAATTCCAAAATGGAGGCCAATTACCAAAGAAAGGGCTTCCTTTAGCTCAGCTGCACACCGGGTTTTCTAATGTTCATTGACCTCAGATTTTCTAGGAGTTTTAGTGGTTCTGAATCAGCTCTTCTGCTCTAAGTTTTAAATTTTGGAAATAAAACATTTTCCAAAGTGATACAAGGAGAAAGATGCTTTTAAAATAACATGTGGAAGCTCCTGCCTTTGTAGTATTACCATTAATGTTTTTTATTTTAAGCGGATATACACCATATTTTTCAAAGAAGCCTAAAGGTTGTAGTATAAAATCTGCAAATTTATTCTCCTGCCCTACTTTCTAATGTTCCACTTTTTCCTTCCTGCTTTTCCTGGCCTCTCCTTTACTTCCGTTTGCTGTTACAGTGCTCTGAGACTGTAACCATCCTGACTATAAGCTTGACTACTTATTCTTCCTTGATCCCTAGCATTTGCAAACTGTACTTTGAACATAGGAAACTTTTAATAAATGTTCACTGACATCCATTTTCAACTTTTTCAAGTTTCCTTTGCTTATGAGCCAATGTCCCCCAGGTTTTAAACATTTTGTCTCCAAATCCTTTGGATGGAGAATGAAATGGAAAATGAAGAGAATTTAGGGTATACATGAATAGTAGCAGATTTTGATTTGAGATGGGTTTTCAGCAGAAAATACTGTGAACAGAAGCTCCCAGAAAAAACACTGCATCTACAATTGAACCTTCTGCAAAGCTCATCAACTGACCAGAACTTCAAGGACTGTGTAGAGTTGGAATGTTGTAGATCCAGAGCCTAATTACAATTTATCTTGTGTTATTTTTAGTGCCCTATTGCCATTCCTTGTCCACTTCTATGTCTGAGATAATGTCCTGTGACTAATAGATAAAATCCTTTTGCATGCATTAACTTAGCAGATCACCAGCTTCCACCAACCCCAGGACTAAGAAGCCTGACGATAGCACCTAGGATCTATAGCAGAATTATTCCCACTTTGCTGTAAACTGACTTTGGTGTCTCCACCAAAGCACTTAAAAAGTGTCTTGATTTATGGCTTTCTTTGTTCTGTTACTAAAACGTCTTGTGACTGTTATCACATTGGAACCTCAAATTTGGATAAACTGAATCTGTGTTCGTGGGTCATGGCCACTCATATTTGACTCCAGAATAAACTCTTATCCCCTTCAAAGTGAGAGTTGGGTTTTTATAATAGTGTTATAGTGTCCCGGCCTGCGGGACAGCAGTGAGCTTGAGACTCTAGGAACCTGAAATGAATGGAGACAAACAGAGGGAACATGCAAAACAGACGGTTTGGGAAATCTCTCTCTTCAAGCCGCGTGCTTTATTGTTCCAGGGGTATTTATAGTTTTGGAGAGTCAGGAATACAGATGTACCCATACAGAAATGTGGTAATTAACAGAGAGACATTATCTCTAACCTTCAAAGCCCACCAGGAAGTTGTATGCATACCAGGAAGGTGGTACTAAGAGGGGAGGCAGGGGCTTTGAACCAGGGGAGTGCTAAGATCCTGGCGCCCTCTGGTAAGATAAAGAAGCTGAGCCAATTGATCAGGCCCCAGGACATTTCTGTGAAACTGAGTTTACCTACAGGTGGTCACAGGGGGTGGAATTCTCCTAGAGCTGATTTCTCTGAGATGAACTCAAACTACAAGCTGGCTGTTTTCTCTAGCTCATGGCTTACAACATTATAGTGGCAAAAAATCCCTTAACAGAAATCTGATTAAGAAAATAAGAATCTCTGGCCCAGGTAGAACCTTAACTTTCCAGTTCTTGTGGCTCAATCATGTGGTTATAGGAACATCCCTAGGAAGGTGGGTTTACCTTAAACCATGCTAAAAAGATAGGAGGAATACCTAGTGTGTTAATGAGATGGAAAACTTTTCCTTTTTGGAATTCCTGCATCCTAGAGGAAATGATTAATGGACAGCAGCGATGTAGCTTCGTAAGTCTGTACTCTTTCTGATTTCCCCAGAAAAGTATAACCTCCCTGTCTATCCCTTTCCTAAGCATGCTTTCCCTAATACACTGGGCTTCCCAAGGATTTTAGTTTTCTTGTTCATTCTTTAAAACTCCCTTCCTAGAGAATCAATTTTCTCCAGGGACTAATACAGGGAAGAAGGAGTGTCCCTTAGAGGGTTCTTAGTTTCATTCATAAAAGAATTGAAGAATGGATTCAATCAGAAGCTTTAGGATAATTTTATTAGAATTTTAGAGAAAACAATCTTCAGATCAGGCAAGCTGGAACTCTTGGCAGCTGTGTTGAGGAGCAGAATGGAGGAAGAAAGGAAAAAAAGCTCTGAAGTCATGCAGGTTTAGAACTTGCATAGAGGTCAGACACGCGGCCTACTGGTAGTCACATGGTGGAGAAAAGGAAGCTTTAGAGAGAAAAATAAAGGAATATGCAGTCTTCGGGCAGTCCAAAGCATTAGAAAAAGCATGCTTCAAAAAGGGATATGAAGATGTAAAGGAGGTAGTGTGTTTTTCTGAGGAAATTGGTAAAGCGGGTAGACTTATAGACAGCCAACATGCCTGTGGCTAGGTTCAGAAGCACTGCACTTGAGGCTGGATTCCAGGTAGAAGTTCACTATCTCCTTAGCACATTAGGTATTCCCCCGCATCTATTTAGGATGAATTAAGGTGAACCTGCCTTCCTAGGGGTGGTCCTATGACCAGGTGACTTAACAGTGAAACTGGAAATGTAGGTCTTCTAACAGACCGGAGATTTTTCTTATAGGCTTTCTTCTCCTCTAACTAGCTCCCTGAAAGGTTATCAGTTCCCCAATGGGCAACCCTAAACACAGGGACATATGAGCACCACCAGATGAACTCAGTCTGTTATATCTGTATGTCTACAGATATCAATACATATAAACATATGTATGTATATGTAACCCTAATGAAGAAGATAAGAAATTGAGAGGGAGTGGGCAGGGACATGAGCAGTTGGAGGGGGACTGAGAGGGACAGAAATAGTACAAATACAATACTTATTTATGAAATTCTCAAAAAATACATAATAATAATAATAATAATAATAATAAAACAATAACAACTTCCTTCCCAGCCATGTGGCCGCAAGTCTGCCACTGTTGCCTGACTTCCATGTTGGCTTTAAAGTGGTTTGAGTTTTTCCTTCTCTCCTCCATTCTCCTCCTCAGGCTGACTGCTGAGATTTGCAGTGCACTGGCCCTGAGGATTTTTTCTTTAAACACTAATAAAATCGCTCTTAAGTTTCGATTTGAATCCCTTCCTAAATTCTTTTACCAGTGAGAATAAGAACCCTAAGAGGGTTCCAAACACAGATTTATCCTAATATTGCTAGGTGTTCTGCAGCCAAAGAAATAGAACCTCTTGGTCCTGATTTCTGAGAATGGAGATGTGAGCTTCTCACTAGGGGATCAGATGAGGATTCTTTACCAGATTGGGAATGCAGTGGAATTGATACAGAGGAAAATGGGATCCCCTCTCAGGATCCTTAGTCTCATTCATAAAATAATTTAAGAATAGACTCAAATGGAAGCTTTAGGACAATTTTATTAGAATTTAAAGAAAAATCCTCAGGAGAGGCAAGGTGTAAAACTCAGCAGCTGCCCTTAGTAGGAGAATGGAGGGGAGAGGGAGAAAGACCATGAATCCATGCCTGCTTATAGCCAACATGAAGATTAGACACATGGTGAACTAGCGGCTGCATGACGGGGAGTTCTAAAGAAAGAGTAAGAAAACCCATAATGTTGGGGTAGTCCAAAGTGTTAGGGAGAGCATGGTTAGACAAGAGATACAAAGAAGAAAAGGAGGGGGCTGGAGAGAGGGCTCAGCAGTTAAGAGCAGTGGCTGTCGTTGTAGAGGACCGGGTTTGATTCCCAGCACCCACATGGCAGCTAACAATTATCTGTAACTCCCATTCCAGGGGAATCCAATGCTCTCTTCTGACCTCTGTGGTCATTGCATGACATAGTTGTCCTTACCTACATGTAGGTAACACATTCATACACATAAAATAAAAATAATAAAAATGTAAAGAAGAACAGGAGAGGTTGAGATTTTCTGAAGAATTTAGAAAAGTGGGTAGGGATTTGGGACAAGAAAATTTCACCATCTCATTATTGCACTTAAGTGTCTCTCTTCAGCATGATTTAAGGTGAACCTACCTACCTAGAGGTGGTCCTGTGACCAGGTAATTGACTGGACAAAACTGGGAAGTTAAGGCTCTACCCAGGCCAGAGATTCTTATTCTCTTGACCAGTTTTCTGTTAAGATGTTTTTTTGATCAACAGAATTACATGAAGAAGTTATGTTCCTATAGATCACTCTAGAGTTGAAATGACTTAAATGGTGTCCATTCACTCTGACAACACTGAAAACACCTTGTCTTCTTTAGTAAATATATCTCACTCATTATTGAGAAACTCCTCAAACACTGAGACTATAAATCAACTGTTTCTGAAAAAAGACACAATTACGAAATTAAAGATTACTTTTCTCAAAATGGAACGACTGAAACCAGAGCTGTTAAAAGATATTCCGAAGAATGTGAGGAATATAAAGAAGAAAAGAAGTAGAAAGAGGAATGTGTCTAGAATGTTATCATTTAGCAAAAGCCGGAAAAGAAGACAGAAAGTTGTTCAACAAAAGCAGCAACAGTTAGAACAGGAACAGTTCCGTGCCTTTGATAAAATGATATGGGATCACGAGCTGGAGAAGGAGCAGTTAAAACTTGTGTAAGAATTTGGAAAGGTGGACCCTGGCCTAGGTGGTCCACTGATGCCTGACTTGGAAAAGCCTCCCTTAGCTGTGGTCCTTACCTCATCCCTCATCTGTGTTATCCACACAGGCTTCAAATGATAATACAATCACAAGGCAACCTAAGCTGCTGGTGATGGACATTGAAATCTAGAGTGCTGAAAAGCTTGGAGAGTTCCTCCATTCAATGGGTTGTGCCGTATGGTGTACCCGAACATTGTGCCTATAGTTTCTCTGGTCAGCCAGTGCCAACACTGCCTGAGGCATAGAAACATGTGCTGTTCTCTGTGTAAAACTATGAACAAATTTACCATTAGATATATTTATTCTCATCCCCAGAAAATGCTAGGTCTTGTCATTACAACACAGGAATGAAGAAATTTTCTTTATATAGGATGAAGGGATGTCTACGGTGTCTCCTTAGATTAGGCTGGATTCATACTCACAGAGAGGACCTTTTTTCTAGTGTGTATCCACACTTTCACTGCTCATAACCAGAAGATGCTGCCACAGTGCTATTGTAGGCTTTCCCAAATTCCAGGAAACTTGACTCTTTAATTGACCACAGACTACAGGAGAGTTCTTCCTGTTGCCAGGAAGGTTTTCACTCACATTTCAAAGATTCACTTCTGTTTTCCGGCTGCAGCCATTTGACAGTTATGTGATCATCACTGACTGAGGGGCTCACCTCACTCTTGAGAGCTACAAGCAGTGTTAGTTTGCTATCACCATTGAATTTAAGTTTTCCAGAAAGTTTTGGAAGCTTTAAAGACAGACTAGGAAGGGGGAGGTACTGGGGGGAGGTGTTTAAGTTACTGAATTAAAAACACGATCTGAAAAAGGTCATGATCACACTAAAGGTGCGGACTTGGAAATCAGGCTGACAGTGGGAGCACCCCTCTGCTCTTCTTTCTAGAGTCACCAACTATTAGCCTTTCCCTTCTTCATTGTCTTCTAATTTGTCTACAGACTTTTTTCCTTATCTATCTTTGGACTAAATGAGGAGCATCTATGCAGAAATTTGAAAGTCATTTGAAAAGATCTGAGTTTTCCCTTGGCTTGTGACATTATTTTATCACACAGGTGAAGAGCAGTCGGGAAGGCTCACAATCCCTGAAAAAATGACTTTGTTAGAATCTATGCTATTTAACAAATACTTTTAGATTTTTCCCATCTCCAATAGAAAAGCAGATAAGTTAGAAAAAAAAAGAAAACCTTTGTGAGATGGGTTATTGTGGAGGGTGTTTCTGTCTCGCATCTACAGAAATGGAAGTGTGTCAAGGTTAAATTTGACAGGCCCAGCTAGTGCTAATGAAGTTAGAATCTGCTTTTCTTGATGCTGTGGGAAATTCTACTCAACTCTTTCTTCATAAAAGCCTTATATAAAGCTTAGCCACTCTCTGCTGTGTTTGTAAAGGGCCAGTCCCTTCCTAATGAGAGATGGATGGAGATAACAAACTCATTATCCGTGGACTACCAGAGAGTCGTTATGTGGAAATGACTTTCACTCACTTTTGATCTGGGTGGTGTGGGGATCTATAAATCTGGTAATAAAAGGCCTGAGCTCTGGTGGATAAGCTCTGAGGTGTTCAACTCCCAATGGCTTACCCTTTTAAATTAAATTAGAGTTTTCCCTTTATCATTTAGGCAGCAACACTGCTTTCTGGTCAAGCTCTATGGATTCTTCTACAGGTGTAGAGCATAAAAACCCATCCAGACTGTTCACTGGCACTTTATTGAAGAGTATTGAAAGGGCTGAATGCTGAAGGATAGTTGATGGTGCTTTGGAACACTTGAAATTGTGCTCTTTGAGGCTCTCTCCATGAAGCTTGGCAGAGCGAAGGTGCACGGTGGTGTCTGCGATGTCTGCCTTCTCCTTACTAGTCCATCTTCTGGCCAATATGGTTTTGTTGCTTTGGCATCATCAGTAAGTGGACATAACTAACTAATATGTCTCTGTGGACAATGCTTTAGTGTAATCACAATAATTTTGAATTCAGTGTATGATTAAAATTTAACCTGACCTGTCATCATTATTTATTAATTTACATAGTGCGTGTGTGTGTGTTGTGTGTGTGTGCGCATGTGCAGTCAGAAGACCAGAGGTCAATACTGGGTCCCTTCTTCAGTTATTCTCCACCTTATTTTTTAAATTTTATTGATTATTTTTATTTTATGTATATGAGTGTTTTACCTGCATATATGTAAGCGCACCATGTGTGTGCAGTGTTCACAGAGGCCTGAAGAGGGCGTTGGATCCCCTAGAACTGGAGTTATGGACAGCTGTTAGCCATCATGTTGGTGCTGGAAATCGAACCCAGATCCTCTGGATGAACAGCAAATGTTCTTAATCAGGGAGCCATCTCTCTGGCCTCTCCACCTTATTTGTTGAGACAGGGTCTCTCGCAGAGCCTGGAGCTCACTGACTGGCTGGCCAACAAGCCCTAGGAACTGCTATTTCTGGTTCTCCCCCAGCACTGAGGTACAGATGTGCACGCCTATACCATTTCCCACTGCCCAGATTATTATGTGAGTTCCGGGGATCTGAACTCTGGTCCGTATGCTTGTGTGCCCTTTACTGACTGAGACATCTTCTCTGCCACCCCTTTTTTCTTTCAGCTGGAAACATTGATTTCCAAAATTGTCAGATTTAACTGAAAGTCAATCAGCTGTTCCTGAACTTTGACCCCTCCAGGGTTGACAGACTTTCCTTCAACTCTATTCAGTAGCTCCTTAGTAGAGGTCCATGCTGTCCCTTTGCATGTCACCTGTCTTTATTCAAGGCTGCTGGGGCCCTGCCTCTGGTGTGGCAGAGGGTAAGCTGTCAGAAAAATCACCCAAATGATCTGGTTGCCTTTAATTTCAGTTCTTCCAGAGACAGGTACAGAATCATCTCTGCTCTTAAAGCACCAGCAGTCAGAAGGAAAAAAACAAAACAAAACAAAGCAGGAGGAACGTTCGAAAGCAAAGAAGAAAATCATGGCCCAGAGAGCAAGAAAAACATTTCACATAATGAGTGTGACTTGAGTTCATCTGAGGAATGGTTACTCACTGTGTCAGTCTTGTTGTTGTTAAAAACTATATCCTTCTTAGTGGGTGATTTCCTAGGAGTTCCTCCTTGAGGCAAGGTCATCTATATCATCTAAGATTCAAATAATAAACTCTCTTTCTGATGAGAAGGTGGTATCAGGATATGTGCTCTGTGACCGTGATAGCTTTCTACAGTAGGGTGTGTATTTCTTCCTGATAAAACATTTGCTAGATTGTTGTCATAGAAGTTTCAAAACCTAAGGGACCAGCTTAGAGTCAAAAAAACAAACTTTCATATCAATTGTGAACCCTGATTATGAAGTATAGCTTCGAAAGAGAATTGACTTCTCCTAAGGGCTTTAGAATGAAAACTGGAATGTGTTGAGTGGAGTAAAGAAGTCTAGAGACTAATGAAAAGGACCTTGGCTTTGCCCATCCTTTCCCACAGCACTTGAGTCCTAGCCAACTTGTAAAGGGAGAAATACAGAATTCGTGATATAGAGCATTTGTTAAATTTTGAAACACGGATAAATGTTCGTTGAATAGTACTACTGTAACTTATTATTTTTAAAGAATGATAATAAAATTTCAGCCATCAAGGAACTTAAAGGCCAGTAGAAGTGAATTAGATCGCTAACATAAGCATAATTAAATTAGGAAGTGCAAAAAATGCCAGGGATGGGCATAGATTAAGTGTCCTGACCACTCAGCTGAGCAAGAACTCTTTTGGCTGTGTTGACCTAGACATTTCATAGAAGAGGAGGCATCTGAACCTGGTCTTGAAGGATCAGAGATTTGGGTAGGTGGAGAAAGAAGGAAGGCAGTCCAAGGCAACAGTGGCAGCATTGTTAACAAAGTGCAGCACGAGATGGAATGCGTGGTGTATTCGGGGAGTGAGCAGCAGCTAAGGCCAGTTAGAGTTGAATCTTCTATGGAGGAGATGTGAATGTGGGCTAGATTGTGGAAGATGGGAAAGCTTGACTTCAACATGGAAGGATCAGTTCTTAATTAAATAGTCATGGCTAGGATGTCTAATTAGTATAGACCATGGCAAGAATGGCTCGTTAAAAAGGGTAAGTCTCTGCTCTTGGTGTTGAAACTGGCTTTGATATGAGGGAGTGAAAAGTAATTTTGAATAATATTGAAATGCTAAGCGATTTACCCTAGGAAAGTACATTGGGCCTCACTAAGCATTTCACCTTGAAACAACTTTCTTCTCATTTTGCATCTTACATGCTTTCTGGAGGGGAGGGTGGTAAGGTTCCAGACCTTGACTGACAGTGTATACTTTGAGACAAAGGAAGAAGAGCCTTGCCACGCATGAGCTTCCTTTAAGCGTCTGAGAGCTTCATTTCAGAGCATTGCAGCTGACCACCGGACTTTGAGAAATGATCTGCAGCTCAAAATCAGGAAAACGGACAAAGAAGCAGAACACAGGCCTACTCATCTCCAGACCATCAAGCGAAAATGAAGTTCTGAAAAGTGTTCTTATAATGTTAAATCCCAACTATTCATCTAATCTGTAATTCCGAAATTGGGAATTTTGCTCTTCCCATGTTAAAGATATTAACAAAAATACTCTGTGTGGGAAGGGCTGTGGGCTACGTAGAACTGTGCTGCATCTTTCCCGGAAAGGTTGCTGTGGGTTGTCTGCCTTATTCACCCATTTGACAGATAATGATCACCACGGTGACTTCAGGATTTCTCCAGTACCTTCAAAATATGTTGACACATGAACCGGCTTGGTTACTGCATGTTCTCCCCTTTCTCACAGATTGCTTTTGCTAATGTATTTAGGGCTAGCTCAACCTCTTCATGCTATGGAATTCACATTTAAAAGGACATTTTGACCTGAGAATCAGAAGGATCAGAAAGCTCTTGTAGAAAGAAATGAGCATTTAGTAAATGCCAAATGGCCCAATGAGAACTTTCATCCTAAACCTATTATTTAATTTCGAGTACAAATCTATGAAGGGAATAGTTTTAGACTCTTTTGTCTTTGGATCAGAACCAGGCTCAACCACTAAATGGACTCAATGCAACATATATACATATGTATATGTATGTGTATGTCTTTATAAATGTATGTATATATGTACCTAAAATAATCAAAGAAGAGGACAAGAAATTGTGAGGGAGGGCAGAGGAGGGCACTGGAGTAGAAGGATGGGCTGTGGGGTGTTTGCAAACACAATGCTTATGGGTAAAGTTCTCATAAAATAAAAAAATAAAAAGAAATTGTATTCTAAACAAACAAACAAACTTAGGCTCAGCCTGTGGAAGCTGACTTGCCCAGCATTAGGTAGGGACACCCGGATTTAAATCCCGGCAGGTCGGAGATCCAGCTTCTATTTTTTCTACCTTGCTGTCTTTTGAAGTTTTGAAATCCATGAAAACTATTATCTTTTTGCATCACCATCTGCTAAGGTCTTTAGAAATGAGTAGACATCTTGGCCTTTTTCAGTTTTATTTTCTCTCTGTTTCCGTCTTCAGCAGCTTAACTGGTTTGTCTGTGGCAAGCATGTCTCCCTGGGTATCTGAATATAGGAAAACAGAGAACAATAAAGATCACTCCAGGCCAGGAATAAACTTGTATGCATGCAGCTATGTACACAGGAAGATCTTCAGCAAAAAGAGAATGTCTTGAAAATTTCTGGCTTCCTTGCCAATACTTTCTCCCTCCGGAAGCTCCTCTAAAGGAAGTACCTTTTGATGATAGTCATCTTGTGGCATTTAGTAACTTTGTTGTATTTGTTTGTCTGAAGTTAGCTACATGTAGCTATAAGTGTGTCAGTGCTGACTTTAGAGTGGTCAGACAATGACAGACAAAGGCAGGGAAATGGAGAATGGAGGACAGAAAGTAAGCTGAACCTGGCTATACACGACTGTAATCCCAGCTACTCAGGAGGACGAGGCAGTAGGATCACAGATTCAATTCCCTTTTGGCCTCTCTAATTTTGCTCTCCCTGCTCTTTACCTGCTGTACTTCAAGCTCTTATCGTCAGCAGGCCAGTCTCTATACATTTCCATCTCCTGTGGAACTTCTTTCCAACTTCAGACAAGATATCTATTCTGTAATGATCTTTCCCTGCCTCACTGTTACTATTTTACTTTTGAAACATTTCATGTATTCCTTTATCACACTTTGTCTTTAATATTTTGTTAATTATGTCCTTAATATCTATGTTTCTGCTCAAATAACAGTCAGTTCTCTATTAGAGCAGAGATGTATTAATTCTTTTTCACTACTTAGTAAAGAATCCTTATGCCTTGCCATATAGTAGGCATTTATTTATAATAATTATGTATATAATTGAATTATTCTTTTAAAAATTTAATATTTTTATTTTATGTGTATGAGTGTATTGCCTGCATGTATGTAAGTGCAACCATGTCATGCAATGCCCATGGAGGCCAGAAGAAGGTGTCAGGTCCTCTGGAACTGGAGTTACAGATGATTGTTAGCCACCATGTGGGTGATGGGACTCAAACCCGGGTCCTCTGCAAGAGTAGCCAGTGCTCTAAACCACTGAACTATCTCTCCAGCCCTGAATGAAATATTCTTGAGGTATCTGTAGACCCATAATGTCTAACCCAGTACTTGCTTAGTATTTACAAGGTCACCAGATTGTAAGAATAAAATATATGCTAGATATAAAGCCTAGTATAAAAAAAGTACAAAATAACTCATGAATTAAAATTTCCTGTTTGTTACATTGAATGATAATGTGATATATATTGGATGAAATAAAATAGAATATTAAAATTCATTTCACATGTTTCCTTTTGCTTTTTTAAATGTGGCAACTAGAAAAATTAAATTTCCTATGTAATTTATTTTATCCTTTTCTGTTGGATAGCCCTATTACAAAGTATCACTGAAATTGCACTGAAATTGGATGTCAAAGCTTTTAAGTTCCCTTACATTATAATGTTAAAAACCTTCATTTAAAAACTTTTTGTATTGTTCATATGGCAACTTCACCCTCTCCCTTTCTAGTGTGTGTAGTTAAATGCTTGCAGGGTCATCAGTCTCCCTGTCTCGCACCTCCCTGCTCAGTTGCTAATTTCTCTGGGGTCACAAGGGTGCTGCAGAAAGATCTGTAATTGGCAGTCCCCTTAACACTGACTCTGAAAACATGTTGACCTTGGTACAGTGATAGTGCTCACTTGTCAAGGGATCTCTGTACTTACAAGTTTAAAAACTATGTAATTGGTATGTGAGAACTGAGAGTTGGTGTTTGTCCTTGAAGTAGTTCCTTGTCGGAATCCAGCTGCATCTTCTATAACAACCATGTAGGAGTGACTATGCTATCTGATAATGGATAGTGGTATCTATGTAGGAATGGTTACGTATCTGATAACGGGCATTGGTCCCATGTAGGAATGGTTATGTATCTGATAACGGGCATTGGTCCCATGTAGGAATGGCTATGTATCTGATAATGGACTTTAGTACCCAACCCTACACATGATTACTTAGATTTGAAAGAGTTATTCAAAATTATCTACTTCTTTTTACCTATTCACCTTTAAAAAGGTGAACTCTCTATTTGCATATGTTTATTTAAGAGATCTTGTTGTTTTTGCTTCATCTGAACTAGAAAAATATTTGACACACACACACACACACGCAATGAAATAGTCTAAAGAATTGACTTAATTTGAGCATTGCTGTGAAGAAGCTCAGTTTTATTTGCTTGCCACTTCAATGTTGTTGTTTAATATACTCACACATTATAAATGCTGTGCACTATTCACAAATTGAAAACGAAGTGCTTTTCTACGAGTGGCAGTGCATACCTGAAATCCCTGTACTTGGGAGGTGGAAGGCTGGTGCATCAAGATTTTGAGGCCAGCCTCAGCTACATAACAAGTTTGAGGCCAGCCAGGACTACAATGAGACTCTTTCTCAAAAAACCGAACCAACCAAACAAATAAGAAAGAAATTCACTGACTCTGTCTCTAAGGAATTTGCATTCAGCTTCATTACACTGTCAGTTGCCGACATTGCATTCTCTGGACCAGCTTTGCTTGGCACAGGGAAAGCAAACCAAACTGTAAGTATCTGAGTTTTAGCTGGCTTTGTGTTCATGCCCAGTGTCCTCTGATTAGACTTATCATTTTCACTCTGACTGTATTTAGAAAAAGTTATGCTTGTTCCCTCTTAATTGCCCTCTACTACCAGGGCTGCTTTTTCACTGTTCAGGGGATCAAAATCCAAATATAAAATGATTTCTTCTGTGTGACTATTGCAAGCCTGAGGCCATCAGAGACCACATGGTTAGTATGGCTTTTGAGCCCCAAATGACGTAAAAGAGGCTTCTTTACAGGTGTCCTTGACTTTCTGCAATATTTTCGTGAGAATCTGTTTGCATGGGTTTTAGCTTCGTGGGTACTGATCTGGCTGGTAGGCTGTTTTTCTGAAGACTCTTACTGTCTACATCTGAGTGGTTCTGAGGTGAGTCGGGGGTCAAGGCCTCAGGCTTATTGGACTCTGTAGCTCACCCAGGCATGAAGATCCAAATGAAAGAGGATCTTGCAGCCCTCCACCAAATATCCCATTAGTAACTGGGGAATTAAAAAAGAAAAAGCCACTCAGATATTTAGACACCGCAGGGTCCAGAGGTGCTTGTCAGTATTCACAGGCTGTGTCGCTCCATGAAAGTGTGTAGAGAGGGAGCTCTATGGTAGCTTTTTGTGGGATGAGATATTGATAGAGGTCTCATGTAGTTTTCTGTTACTATATGTGAATACTTTAACCTGAGTGATTGCTAAGGAATAAATTTATTTAGCTCAGAGTTCTGGAGGCAATGAGGTTCAAGGTTGAGGGACTGCATCTGGCGAATGCCTTCTTGTTGGTAGGGCCCCTCTATGGGGTTCAAAGGTAACTTAGGACATCTCATGGTCAGGGAGGGGTCCTCAAAAGATAGCCAAATTGAGTTTTTTAATAACAGATCCACTTTCAAGACAAGCCATTGATACATTAATTCACTTATCCATGAATAAATTGATTCAGTCATGAGAACAAAGCCCTCATGACCAACTGCGTCTTCAAGGTCCTAGCTGGTCCTTTCTAATATTTCATGATGAGTCTTGGTAGGGACATTCAAAGCATTGCAATGGGTAAGAAGAGCCCAGCTCTTGAGGAAATACAAATGATCTCAGAGATAGAATTTCTTCTACAAAAGTAAAAATCTGACTTGCTTTGAACTTCTAAAATGACTGCTTCAAAGATGCACGATTCTAGGTCACACACACCTTTTTATATTTTCACGGTCAGCTTATTTTACTCTCACAACAATACCAACAATATATACTAATATATATATTTTAATGCTTTCAAATGTCTATATATTTTGAATATCTGTATAGTGTTAAGTTTGGAGGAGAACATGGATATTACCATCTAGTTATTAGTAATGCAGAATCAATTCTATAAAAATTGCACAAAACACATAATGAATTAGTAAAAGCAGAGATGGAAGATATTTAGCATGTAAATAAAGATTTTATCATTGTAATGTACTCTGAGTGTGACTGTTGGGTTTCCAGTCACAGAACTTCCTTGTATGTATATTTAGTCTGTCACAGGAGAGACCAGAGGGGTTAATTGTGACAGAGAATGACTTCAGTAAATATAAAGGGCTGCTGTCTTCTGAGCTAGCTGACTATGGATTTTAGAGCATCTACTGATTCATTTTGCCTTACAACAACATTCCCTATAGAATGACATTGACTTTTCCTCCCTGAATTCTACTTTCTCTGATTGTTTATTTAAAAAGAACTAAAACATGTCTGTTTATGGAAATGGAAGTGTGTTTGTTTCTTTTTGTGTGTGTTGATAAAACAATTTTTATAACATTCCATACAAAGCTGAAATGGTGAATTCAAGTAGATCAAAATAGAATAACCTCTATTAAAAAATGTCAACCATTAATTTGGCTAACCCCATAAAACTAAGGACAAAGAAATGTCAATGAGAGTTGTAATTAGAGCTGAGAAAATTAAAGCAAAGCAATTAAAAAATATCACCAGTTTGAGAAAAATAATATCAACTTTGCCCCTAAAGTTCTTTTGATCTTTACTGCACAGCAAAATATGATCCTAGCTAATGTTTTTTTTCAGTTTCGATGTCATCCTCCCTTCCGCTGAGAACTCCTTTTGTTTTCCAGGCCAAATCATGTGGTAGCTATGAGGTGTGTTCAAACTCTTCAGCTAGAATTGGTCTTTTGACCTGAACTTGGCCTTTTACGCCTTCCTGGGAGTTTTGAAATTATGAATTGTGGTGGAAGTCATGAAATATAAACCATGGTTGCTGTTTAGAATTTGCCATTTGGAGAAAACAAGAGAGAGCATGAGAGAGAAATTAAGGATAATATAAGAATCTCCCTTTCAAGCTGTTCTGATTAGCTATATTCCTTCACATGCAATTATTTGGTCAGATGATCCTCCTTGGAGATCATGATCTGGACTAATTACCTTGGTTGAAATGACTTTTTTACTATTGCAAATAGAGAGTGCTGAATCATAAACAGATTCTAAGGTCATTTTCAGAAGACTGTAGTTTCTTACAATATATACTCAAAATACATATATAATATATTAGAAGCTTGCAATTGAACCTTCTTTGGGAATAAGGTCTGGTATTTATATTTGACTTTAACACAGCATGGCATGAAAACACCGCTTTTCCTATTCACACGAGTTCCTGTTTTCCAAGCCTTTCTGTTGCAGTTCAGTACAGGCAGAATGTAGACTGTGCTAGCCTTGTGCAGCTGAGTGTAGTGGCAGCATAGTAAAGCACCAGAGAAGAAAATTCCAGAAAGGACTGTACTTATAGATCCAGGAACCTTGAAATCACCATCTTGGTGACCTAGTAGGCAAGACAGACCCCACTTTCCCAATGTGGATATCCTGGTTTACATGAATTAACTAATAGGGAATTAATGGCTGCATCAGCTGACCAAGAATTAATGTCTGCTTTGTTTCTTTTATTTCTTCTGAAAGAAAATGACTCCAATCCAAAATTTAAAAAATAGGTTCTATTCCTAGCAAAGCAAACATCATTTGGACTGAAACCACAATAAGCAACATATAATTTATAATTTCTAAGGCTAATTTTTTCCTGGCACTTCCTGAAGGTGGAGGATGGTCACTACTTAAAGACAGTGTACAGCCCATCAGCAAGTAGATCTTTACCAGGAACTGAGTATAAACATAATTGTTCTGTAATATATTGCACATATTAGTTGCTTTCTGTTGCTGTATAAAAAAAACATGAATGAGGCAATTTATGGAAGAAAGAGTTTAGTTTGGCTTAGGTAGTAGAAGGGGATCCATGACGGCAGTCAGCTAGAGCAGGATCTCATTTTTACCCCATAAACATGAAGCAGACAGAGCGGACTGGAGGTAGGACAATGCTATAAATTCTCAAAGCTGGACCTCA
The DNA here is from genome assembly GCA_035773235.1 of Eospalax fontanierii. Taxonomy (NCBI): domain Eukaryota; kingdom Metazoa; phylum Chordata; class Mammalia; order Rodentia; family Spalacidae; genus Eospalax; species Eospalax fontanierii. The sequence continues at coordinate 34,056,510 of CM069536.1, read as the reverse complement.
GTGAGATATTTCTCCACCAAGGTCACACTTCCTAAACCTCCACAAATAATGCAATCAGCTGGGGACCAAATGTTCAAATACCTGAGCTTAGGGGTGAGGCGACCTTGCTCATTCAAATCACCACACACAACCACATCAAACTACTGTCAAAGACTGAAAATTTTGTTAAGAACTGAGCTATAGGGTTGAACAGATGGTTCAGCAGTTAAGAGAACTTGCTGCTTCAAGAGGACCTAAATTCAATTCCCAGCACCTCCCTCAGGTGGCTCACAAGCACCTGTAACTCCAGCTCCAGCGGATCCAGCCTTCTGGCCTCCATAAACACTGGCACACACGGCTTTACTCACACAGATACACACAAATACACATAAATGTTTTTATTAACTTTATTTTTATGAGTTTGAGTGTTTGGCATGCATGTATGTAAGCACACTACATGCATACAATGCCTACAGAGGCCAAAAGAGGGCATCAGATTCCCTGAAACTGGAGTTATGGGGAGTTTCTCATAACTGCCATATGGGTGCTGAAAACTAAACTCAGGTCCTCTGCAAGAGCAGCCAGTGGCCTTAACCACAAAGACATCTCTCTATTCTCCAAATAAAGTAAATCTTAAAAAAAAAAAAAAAGAATTCAGCTTTTAAAGATTTTCTCTCCCGGAGCTTTATTTGTACCTATGATTCATTTGCTGGAAGTTGTTTCTGTAAGTGGAAGTGGTAGCTCATTCAGACAAATTTAGTCTGGCTAAAATAATGTTTGTTGTGGTTGCATCTGAAATGGGCTCCAAAGAATCATGTGTTGAAGGCTTGCTCCCTAATAGAGCAGTGTTCAGAGGTGACTGAATCCCAGAACCCTAATTTCATGAGTGGAAACTTCAGGCGGTTGAAGGAGATGGACACTGGGGTGGTGCCATTGAAAGGATCTTTTGTCCCCAGCTCCCTCCTCCCTTTATGGTCATGGGAGGGGCAGCAGTCTTATGCCATGACCTTCTCCCATGATGCTCTTTTTCATCACAGGTCCTGACATCAGGAAGCCAAGTGATTGCGGACTGCATCTTCTGAAACTGTGAGTCAAAATCTTTTTGTGTTTTTAAGTTGTTTTCTCAGGTATTTTGTCACAGTGGCTTAAAGGTAACACAATATTCACCAAGGGTTCTCCCTTACACTATGTACATGCCTGGCTTTAAGAGTTAAAAGCAAGGCAAGACCCACCCAATTCAAGAGTTTAAGGATCAAACTATCTATAAGGAGTCTGTAAATCAGATGATAAAACATTTACAGAGTTTGAATTAATTTGATCTATAAAGATTTTTACTACATATACATTTATGTATGGCATAGTATAAAGTTAGGGGATGTTTTTAAAAAAGGTTTCCAGCTTCTTCATAAGGCAGAAACAGTAAGTCAGACTAACGTAGTGACAAAGATGACTGCGTTCTGTGATTTGGCTCCTTTTCTGGCGGCTGACTGCTTGTGTTCTGGGCCATCTTCAATGTAGATCATTGCTGGCCTCAGAGCCTTAAGATCATGGGCCCTGAACTTCTGTAATGTCTGGATTTTTCTTGAACATGAATTAGTCACTTAATAAGTTCTACTTGCCAATGAAAATGGCTCACTGCTGTTCAGCATGTGTCTGTATTATCTCTGGGGTCTTTACTCTTTGTAGAAAATAAGAGTTTTTATATACTAAGGGACTAAGAAAGATAATTACAAATTCTCAGTGGTAAGAAGAGTTTTCTTTCTGAATGTAGGCTGGAAATGCATCTGGGCCACTTTGCACACAACCACTCTGCAATGTTGAAAGCTCCAGTAAGTCTTCTCTGAACCATCACACCTTAAACTCGTTGCTTAATTGCTTCATATCCCATATTAGATAGGCTTTTAGAATCAACTTTTGGGGGGTTTATATTTCTCATAAACAAACATTTTTTCTATGTTGTGTACAATAACGTTATTTTGTGCATGTATTTTCAGCTATATGTAGAACAAACCTTAGGAAGATTGTTAGGAGTTATATGTTTTGATATAGCTATGATTTATCAAGGCATTATACGTTCTTTTTGGAGGGTGCTCCTCAGGAAGTTTTCAGAAGTGTTGGCTGAAGTGTGGCAGTGATGGGGATTTTAAGGATGTGTCTCAGCTGGCACCAGAAAGGACTGTAGGCTCTGGCATCACGTTGAGTGCATAATGTGTGTAGACAGTGATGAACAATAAATGATACTTTCTGAGGCCTGTGGCATAGAGTTATGCCCTTAGGGCACTGGAAAGGAATCTGAAGGTAAGGCTGAGTGGCTTCTGTGTCTTTTTGAATTTGTTTAAGCAATTGAGGTATCCTGTCTGAGATGTCTTATGGACTAAAGAGAAGGAGAGATTGAGAAAAATGGAAAATTTCAGAGGAGTGTGATGGATCTAAATTTAGATGGTAATTGGTGATTGCTTTGGACAGGGTCCTTGTGTTGGAGCAGGTGACCAAGGACCTTCAGGGTTGGTTGGTGGAGCGTTTGGATAGAAAGTTCTGTTAAAACTCTACCTTGCAAAGCTTTTTACACTTGGAGAGTGTCCCAGACAGCTGATAATTGGGATTTGCTAGCAGAGAAGTGGTTTTTGTAAATATTCATTGCTGGAGAAGAAGATGAAACCAATGGGAAAGACAGAAAGTAATGAGGGTAGATGAGAAATACTGAGATGGAATGGAGGAGAAGAGTAGAAGGGGCCATTACTATGTGAGCTGTAGAGTCTTTTTGGAAAGTATAAAGATTAGATAACAGTGTGGTGGACCTTTGAACAGACATCATTTGGAAATTATTTCTTATGGCCTTGAGTATTTTTGTTGTTTTGATTTGAAATAACCTTGTGACATGGCTTTTCTTTACATGGAGATTACTATTAGTATGTTATATAAGAAACTAAAATAAACTTTACTAATATTTAATATGTAGATTTAATTTAATATGAACTGTTTCTTTGGTGTATGTTACATGTCATATATCACAAAATGACAAGAGATGTAGGAATTCCACAGTTCAGCACCCTCGTTCACTTTCATCATTACTGGGTTGCAGTATTTTGCACTTTGTATATAGAAGACTAAAATGACAACCTTTCTAAGTGTGCTAAATGATTTGCCAAGTGTCTAGACAAAGAATATAAGGAAAATTTAAAGTTGTCATTCCATCAATCACATTAAGAAGCAATTATAAAGCAATTTGAATCAATCAAGAATTAAAAAAACAAACTATGGGGGCTGGAGAGATGGCTCAGCAGCTAAGAGCACTGACTGTTCTGCGGAGGACCTGACTTTGAATCTCAGCACCACGTGACGGCTAACAATGGTTTATAACTCCAGTTCCAGGGGATCTGATGCCCTCTTCTGATCTCCTTGGATATTGCATGACACTGGTACACTTACATACATGCAAGCAAACACTCACACACATAAAAATAATAAAATATATTTAAAAACTATGAATCTATAATTGTTTTGATTTCATTCAAAATACACATTGTGCTATATAATACCAGCTAAGTACAGCAGTGCATTTATATATTATGAATAACTATACATATATCTGAGGGTGAGTGCTCTAAATGTTTTGATGAAGGGATATGTGAATAAAGTTTGGAGTCTGCTGCTCTATGTGGTTTTTGTTGCATTAATATAAGTCTATGTTCAGTCTTTATACATATTTAAAGATACTAAGATTCTTAGATATGCTGCTGTCCATACTGTTAAATTATACAAGTTATGGATCTTTGACTACAATGAATGTAGGGTAATTATCACTTTGCTCAGCTTCTGGGTACAGCACCACTGAATTTTACTTCTCTACCACATTCTACTGTTCAGTATTGTAATTCCGGTCTTCCGAAGAGGCTTCCTTTCTGGCAACAGCCTTTCTTATGCTCTTTGTGGTTATGAAGACTCTATTTCTGAGTCTAAAAAGCATGACAAGGCATGTAGCAGTGAAACATATAAAATCAGACTTGTTTTGAAAACCCAGAGTGCATGATTGCTATGGCTAAAGTGTATGTGGAACAAAGGCAGACACACAGAAGCCTGGGGTTACCCTGTGGGTTGTTTGAGGCAAAGGCTCTTATTCTGGAAGCATCAGCTATCTGCTACCCTTGTTGAGCACCACGTACTGAAACTTGAGTGCTGCAATCACTCTCCAGGGCTGTGTACAGTCAGAAGATGAGTCATGGTATGTAAATGAGGAAGCAATCAAGTCTGCACATCTCAAGGTACTAGATCTGAGATCAAGACACATTTGGTGTTTTACACCCTATGTTCTTAATTATCTGATTAGAGTTGATTACTCTTCAGTCCCACTAGGAAATGTAATTGAGTAGGCATCTATAATTTGGTTTCCTGTGTTTGTTTTGGTGTGTATGTTTTTTATGTGAATGTTTCTATGTGTTCTGTTTTCCTTCCAAATCCTTACTGTGTCTCTCTTTTCTCCCCACCTCTTTCTCTCTGCTTCCCCCAAATCATATCAAAACTACTCACATAAGCCCTTGCATTCTGTCATGAACACTCCAGCTACAGATATAAGTACTTGCTGCAACTGGGATTCTTGTTTCAAAACTGAGTTCAATAGCTTTTAGGCTGCTTATTTTATAACCATCCTTCCATGTCCACTTTTAAATAATGCTTTGCTTTTAGGATGGCTTAGAAAGAATATTATTTAAAATTATTTTCTCTAGAGATTATATTATACAGGAGAAATATTTTTATTAATCAAATTTTGTACAACTTAATAAATTCTACAGTAGAAAAATTTAATGCATTATAACAGACTGATAATAAGCCTGAGGCATATCTTTGAAAGAATCAAAATTCATAGCTCAAAGAGCAGTTTCTATTTTTAATTTAATGTGGACTTTCCACCTAATAACCAACAGATTTTTTTTTTTTAATTTTGTTATGAATGATATTATAGATTCACTAAGTAGGTTTTCTTTTTGCAAATGGAAATTGACTGAGTTAGCAAATGTCAATTGTAGAATGACCAGATACAGGTTGTATTTGGGTGAATCAAACAAGTTTCATTTCTCTACAGATTATGGAAAGAAGTCATAGCAACAGTAACCAATAACAGATGGAGCTGCGGGTTTCTAGATCACTTTAAAGCATCTTCATTAGCAGACAGACTTCTGTGGAAGAGAAGTTCAAGTGACTGGTTACATCAAGGCTTTTGGAAGCTCACTGTGTGGTGTGCCCCACTTCCCAGCGCCCCCAGTTCCCACACTGTGGCATGCCCACATTCTTACATAGGTAAAGCTGAAGCAAGTCTTCAGGTCTAGATAGTCTGGATGTGAGCTAGTCTGAAGTAAATATTTCACTCTACCTTGATGCTGAGAAATGTGCAATAGACTCCAGCCATGTGACTCAGTAAAGCACCCTGATCATTATCACCCTGTCACAGCCTGCTGTCCTGCTTCCTGAGCTGAGAGCTTCAGACAGTGCCAGCACTCAAAGAGGCTAACAGGCCTTGAGAAGAAGAGCCACTTATTCTGCACATGTTCAGTGTAAGAAACTGAGAAAATGCAAGTGAAAAAAGGCCAAGAGGAGGATGTAAACTACCTATGATGATTCCACCGGGAACAATCCCACATTGACATTTGGGGGGAATTTTCCTCAGGCATATCTAAACCAAAATCATAGCAAGTTGCTATCTTCTGACTTGTTTTTAATTCTTTATTCTATCAATCAACCAATACAACTCTTGATTGGCATTGATACTATTTCTATTTTTATTGTTAATATGGTATTAATCTTCTTGTAGTCCCTTTTAGATATATTATAAGCTGTTTTTCTCTTATCTGTCAAATTTTATTATATATTTTGTTAAAGCCAGCTCATGATGTTATGGCATTTTAGATGATTAAAGAGGAATATATTGTAACCATGGATAGTTTGCTGAATAGTAATGGTTAGAACTTGGCTAAATTATACAAAACTAATTCAACCAAGAAAAATAATGCTTGGAGCATGGAGGACTTTATGGGAGGTCAACTTGACTTGGGATATAATTCACGGACATTAAAATATACACTTTTAGGTAAATGGTTCTGTGAATATTGAAAAAGATACATAGACAGGCAACTTCTTGTTGAATCTTTCCATCATCCCCAAATACTCATTACTACCTCTTTGTAGTTTATCCTCCCTCCTTACCCTTAGGCTTTGGCAGTTATTAATCTATTTTTCTATTCATCTGTTTTTTTCTTCTTCTAGAACACCACACCATATAAATAGATGCTTGTCAATTCTGGCTTCTTTGACTTAGCATGATGCATTTGATATAAAGCCATATTACTGCGTGTGTCGGTGATTTGTTTCTTTCCGTTCTACTTACCAGATGATGGATATTGGGTTGTTTCTGGTTTTTGATGATTGTGAATAAAGCTTTAAGAGGGATTGTGCTCAGGTCTGTAGCTGGGCATATCTATTTTTTGGGGGGTGGATAATTTAGGAGTAGGATTTCTGGGATAGGACAGTTAGAAAGGGTAAGTTTACTTTATAAGAAACTCAAACCTTTTTTTTTTTTTTTTTTGGTCTTTTTGAGTGAGGGTTGTCCTGTAGTCATAGCTGGGCTGGCTGGAACTTACTATGTAGATCAAGGCTGTCCTTGATCTCACAGAGATCTGCCCACTGCGTTCTGAGTGCTGGGATTAAAGGTGTGCACCACCATGCTTGGCAGAAATATTTTTTGAGGGGAAAGCATTTATGTTTATTTTTAGTATACCTTTAAATAGAAGCTTATGGAGATATAATTTCTATACCATGTAAACATACTTATATGCCAACTAACATATTTAATATGCATGTTTTTACTTTTAAACGTTTGAATAAAGGAAAATTTGATTTTTAAAAAATCTTTTATTTATTATCTTTATTTTATTTGTATGAGTGTAACTGGTAGGTACACCTGTGTTGTTCAATGCCTGTGGAGGTCAGAAGAGAGTTTCAGATTCCCTGGAATTGGAGTTACAGACAGTTGTTATCTGCCATGTGGGTGCTGGGAATTGAACCTGGGTCTTCTGAAAGAGCAGTCAGTGCTCTTAACCACTGACCTGTCTCTTCAGTCCCATGAAGGACAATTTAAAATAGGGATGATTCTTAGAGAGAATTATGGATTTCTTTCCTTTTTAAATTACTAGTTTTTTTAAAAAGTCAGAATCAGGGGGCTGGAGCGATAGCTCAGCAGCAAAGCTCAGTGGCTGTACTTGCAGAAGACCTGGGTTTGGATCCCAGCACCCACATGGAGGCAGCAGCCGTCCATAACTCCAGGTTCAGGGGATTTGACAATCTCTTTCTAGCCTCCACAGGCATTGTGACACGAGTGTACTTACATACATACAGGGATAACATTCATGCACATAGAATAAAAGTAATAAAAAATAAATTTAAAATTAAGAATCAGAGTAATGGGTTTCAGCCCGATATTTTCCCACACGCTCTGCTTCTGCCGACCCTCGTCCCTGCGCCCCATCTCTGTCTGCCTGCCGCGTTCCCACTCCTCTGCCTCACTGCTCCTCGCTGTCTCTTCGTTCACTATTTGCCTGCACAGGTTAACTTGTGGGATTCTGTTCTCTCCTTCTACATATCTTCTTCCACCGTGTGGGTTCTGGGGAATCAAACTCAGGTCATCAGGCATGGTCACAAGCAGCTTTACCTGCTGAGCCATCTTTCCAGGCCCTAGTTGTTGTTTAAAAGAAACCTCCGTACTTCTTTCCATAATGGCTGCAGCAGTTTAGGTTCCTACCTGCAGTGAATAAGACTTCCTCTTTCCCCACATCCTTGACAAGATGTTTTTACTTGTTTTCTTGATGTCAGCTTTTTCTTAAGGACTCTGCTAGCCTTAGTCTGACAGAGATATACCTGCCTCTGCCTCCTCAATTATGGTATTGATGGCGTGTGCCACCATGCCAGGCGTGATGCTAGTCATTTTGATTGGGATGAAGTAGAATCTTAAAATTCTATTTTAAGATTAATTCTATTAATATTTACTTCTATTCCATTTCTTTGATGGATAAGCATATTGAACACATTTAAAAATGTTTATTGGCTGGGACTTGGAAAGATAGCCCAGTGGTTCAAAGCACTGACTGCTCTTGCAGAGGACCCAAGTTTGGTTCCTAGTACCCACATGGTGGCTAGCAACCCACTGTAACTCCACTTCCAGGGATCCAATGCCCTTTCTCGCCTCCATGGACATTGCAAGAGTGCTCTTACATGCAGGCAAACTCCGCTCCCACAAAACAAAAAAAACAAAAAACAACCCAAACAACCCAAACAAACAAACAAAATCCACAAACTCTCATACACATAAAATAAAAGTAAATAAATAAAAAATATTTCTTAGTCATTTGTGCTTCTTTTGAGAACTGTGTTTAGTTCATTTGCCCATTCATTGATTGGAAAATTTGAGTTTTCCAGTGCTTATTTTTGTAGTTCTTTATATATTTTACTTATTAGTCCCCTGTCTGAGTTATGGCTGACAAAGATTTTCTCTCATATTGTAGGCTCTCCCTTCACTGTGATGATAGTTTCCTCTGCTGAGAAGTCCTTTAAGTTTCATTTAATGACATTTGTCAATTCTTATGGTTATTTCCTGTAGTATTGAAGTTCTTTTCAGAAAGTCTTTGCTTAGTCCTGTATCTTGAAGTGTTTTGCCTGTGTTTTTCTCTAGCAGTTTCAGTGTTTAAGGTATTATATTAAGGTCTTTTATATATTTTGCATTGATAGTTTAGGCAGAATGAAGGATATGGATCCAATTTCATTCTTAAGTATGTAGATATCCAGTTTCCCCAGAATCATTGGTTAAAGGAACTACACCCCTATGTATCATTTTAGCATCTTTGTCAAATATTCAATGGTTGCAATTGGCTTATCTTTGTGCCAATATCATAGTAACCTTTTTACATGGCTCAGTAGTATACTTTAGCATCAGGTATTTTTTTTTCTATTAGAATTGACTTGATTATTTTGAGTCCATTGTGTTTTCATATGAATTTTAGGATTTTTTTCTAGTTCTGTAAAGAATATCATTGGAAATTTGATGAAGATGCTGTTGAATCTTCAGACTACTTTTGGTAAACATTTTTCACACTATTAATTCTGCCAGTTGAGGAGTGTGGAAGGTCTGTCCATGATCTTTGTCTTATTCAATTTCTTTTCCAGTATCTTAAAACTTTTATTATAGAAGCTTTTTTTACTTCCCTGGTTAGATTTATATCTGAGGGATTTCTATTTTTTGAAGCTATTGTGAATGAGATATTTTCCCTAATTACTTTCTAAGCAAGTTCATTATTGGTATATATAAAAGCTACTGATGTTCTAATATTATTTTTGTATTCTGCATGTTTGCTGAAAGTATTTATCAGATCTAAGAATTTCCCAGAAATCTAGGAGTGTTTTAACCATAGGATCAGGTTATCTGTAAATAATCTGACTTCTTTCTATGCTATTTGTATGCCTTTTATTTATTTATTTTGTGTTACAACCAAGCTAAGACTTCACCCACTGTAGTAAGTAAGAGTGTAGAGAGTGGTTACCTTGTCTTATTCCAGAGTTTAGAGAAAATGATCCCAGTTTTTCCCCATTTATGTAATATGTCTATGTTTAGACAAGTTCCTTTAAGACTTTTATCATGTTGAACTTTATCAAATGTCTTTTCTGTCTTTACTATGATAACCATGTGATTTTTATCATAAAGTTGTTTATATGGTGTAATACAGTTATAGATTTGCATATGCTGAATCAACCTTCCATCCTTGGGACGAAGCCAATTTGATTGTGATGTATAATATTTGAATGGGTTCTTGAATTTATGTTGCAAGTATTTTCTTGTGAACTTTTGCATGTATTTTAATTAGTGAAATTAATCTCTAGTTTTATTTTATTGTTGTGTTCTTATCTGGTTTTGTTGAAAGTTTAAAAGCTGCTTCATATATGGGTGCTGGAGAGACAGTTCAGTGGTTAAGAGCACTGGTTACTCTTGCAGAGGACCTGGGTTCTGTTCCCAACACCCACACTGTGGCTAACAACTGTCTATAACTCCAGTTTCAGGGGATCTGATGCTTCTTCTGACCTCTCGGACATTGCACAACACAGGTACACTGACATGTACATAGGCAATATACTCCTACACATAAAATAAAAATAATAAAATATTTAAAAATATGTTTAAATTCCCTGCTTCATGTCATGAGCTTGGTAGTGTTTCTTTCTGTTTGTGGAACAGTTTAGAGTATCAATATTATATCTTGGTTAAATTTGGTAGACTTTGACAATGAATCCATCCAGTCCTGGATTTTTCTTTCTAGGGAGACTTTTTGCTATGGCTTCAATCTCACTGGTTGTTATGGGGTGGTTTATGAAGTTTTTTGTATCTTCTTGATTTAATTTTGGCAGGGCATATGTATTTGGCAATTTATACATTTCTTTTAGATCTTCCAGCTTTCTGGGACACAATTTTCAGAGTATTTCCTAATGAGCTTCTGGATTGCATTGGCGTGTGTTGTAAGGTCCTCCTTTTCATCTTCAATCTTATTAATTTGAGTCCTTTCTATTTCTTTTGATTAAATTGTCTAGTAGTTTACTAATCTTATTTATCTTTTCAAAGAATCAACTCTTTGATTGATTCTGGGTATAGTTCTTCTAGACTCTTAAAAAATTTCTACTGTAATTATTATTATTTCTTATCTCTTACTGCATTTAGGTCTTGTTTATTTATGTTTTTCTCAAAACTTGAGGTGTATCATTAGGTTATTTATTAGTAATGTCTGTATTTTTTAAATGTGAGCATTTATAGCTATAAACTTTCCTTTTAGAATAGCCTTAGCCGTTCTAGAGGACCTAGTTGGTTGTACTATCCTTTTCACTTGTTCCTAGGAATTTTCAAATTTCCTCTATGATTCCTTCAGTGACCCACTATTCATTCAAAAGCATGTTATTCAGTCACTAAGTATTTAATAATTTTGTGATTTTCTAGTTTTTTCCCACTATTCTCTGGTAAGATTCAAGAAATTATTCAGTTATTTTTGTATTGTTAAGGTTTGTTTATGGTCTATGATACAATCAATTTTAAAGAAGTTTCTATGAGCTTCTTAGAAGAATGTGTATTCTGTATCTTTTGCATGGTAGCAATCTACTAAATTCAATTGATCTTTGGTGTCATTTAGCTCGAGTTTCTATGATAATTTTTAATTTGAAAATTTAACTAAAGATCAAAATAGAATATTGACATCTCACACTGTTTTGTATCAGTACTTATGATGCCTTTTATGATTTGTTTTATAAAATGGGAACCCCAACATTTGTTGCATAAATATTCATAATTATAATTGTAACAGAATTATAAAATCTTCTTGAAGAATAATTCCACTTTTTACTATGTGCTGGATCAGCTATGAGAACAACTGCACCAGATGGTTTACAGCTTTCCTTTGTTAAGTCAGTCAATTTCCATTCTTTGACTGTCAGAGGGTTTTGTATATCTTTGCTAGTGAAATGTGTTTCTTGCAGAAATTGAATATTATAATTTAATCTGGTCTTTTAGTCTATTTCTGAAGGTTTTTTCAAGTGTTGTTCTGGTTGGCTGTATTATAAGTGGTTCTTTTCTTCATCACCTGTTAATATTAGGGATTTCCCTGTTTACTGTGTTGGACAAGATGATGCCTTCCTGGATTTCTTCTGTTCATCAGTTCCTCTCATAAATATATTCTTTCTATTGCTTTCATGGATGACTGTCTTTCTTCTTCCTCTGTGTCAGTATTTCTTTAAGTATTTTATGATTTAGTAGTCATAAATTGTCCTAATTTGTGACTGACTTGAAATGTTATTACTTCTACATCAATTTTAAGAGATAACTTTTCTAGGTATAGAAGTCCTGGATGATGTTACTTTTATAATCTGAAGTATTCTATGTTATCCTGGCTTTTAGCATTGCTGATGTGAGATCTGATACTATGATGTGTCTGTCTTTGTATGTGAATTGGCATTTTTTCCTTAAAGATTTTAGTATTTTTCCTTTGCTTTGTAATGTTTACATTTTGACTATGGTGTGTGGTGGGGAGATTTTTCTCTGGTCGTATCTATTTGGAGTTCTAAACGCCTTTTATATTTGCATAACCAGTTCTTTCTCTATGTTTGGGGAATTTTCTTCTATTATTTCTTTTGGTCTTTTTGATATAGGGTCTCCCTCTAGCCCCAGGTGGCCTGAAACTTACTATGTAGACCAGGCTGGCCTTGAACTCACAGATCTGCTTGCCTCCTGAATGCTGGGATTAAAGGTGTGTGCCACCACACCCAGCTTCTTCTAAGATTTTATTGAATAAAATGGTTTATGCCTTTAGGTTTTATTTTACCTTCTCTATCCTATAGATTTGTAGGTTTAATCTCTTGAGTGTGTCCCAGGGTTCTTAAAAGTTTTAGTCATACTCAATTGTTTTTTCTGTATATATGTCTGATACATTATTGTATCAACTTTTTTATTCCATCCCTGAAATGTATTCTCCTGCTTGGTCTTGTCTCATGATGATGCTTTCCTTGTTTTTAAAAATTAGATTGGTTGATTATTTCCAGAATTTATATTTGGCTTATTTTTAGAGTCTCAATTTCTTTCCTTAATTTTTCCTCCACATTTTGAATTTCTTGTCTAAACTGCTGACCGTTATGCTCTGTACTGAGGAACTGTGAGCTTTTGGAGGTGTCATAAGATTATAGCCTTATGTTTTTGTTCCTTTGTTGTTGCTCAGTTGCTGGGATGATGTGTCTTCCAGACCCCTCCCCTCACTTTTTTATCATTCTTTTTGTTTGTTCATTTAATGTGAGTCCCTCTGGAAAGTTACCTTCACTCGCATCTATGTTCCTTACTGCTATTTAAGGGGAAAGGCAATTGCAGCAAAGGATATAATGATTCAACAACACTCTTGATTGATTTTCATTAGAAGACACTTATGCATTTACTTATGGCTTCTGTAAGGTTCAGAGACTGAGGCATGGGGATACCGGCTGGGAAGCTTCGACTTAAGGGTATCAACATGTAAGATAAATGAGTAGTAAATTGAAAGGAAAAGGAGGGAAGGAGGGAAGGGAATGAGAATGAGGAAGAAAGTAGTTGAGTCAGAGGCATGGGAAGTAGTAGAGAACGTCGGTGCCGTGACAGGAAGGACAGTTACAAAAGCCTTTTCATTGGAACATGAGTCAAAACACAGCACCCTGAGCCTGTAGGCATGGCTTAGTCAGTAAAGTGCTTATTGTGCAAGCACAAGGACCTGAGTCCAATCCTTAGAACCCGTGAAAAAAGCTTGTATGGTGGCATGCATCTATAACTTTGAGCTGGGGAGGCAGAGACAGGTGATCTGGTCAGTCGGCATCTGAATCAGTGAGCTCCCGACTTACTGAGAGACTGTTGTCTCAAAACCCAAGGTAGAAAGGTGGAGAGTTATTAAAGGGAACACAAATCTAATGGTAGCCTCTACATGCATGACACACACATGTGCACACGTACCTATACTCACATAAGAACATACACACACATACACCACAAATATAGACACACTCAAAACCAAAAAGCACAACAAAACAAAACCTTCCACCATATTCTCAGAATTATTCTATGAAATTTTAAGTAATAAGAAATAAAAACTATAACATGAAACTGAGGCCATTGTTACCTCAGTCAGTGTTTTTCCTCATTGAGATGATATGATTTCTCCCCTTTGCAGCTGTCTTTCATATCTGCCTCTAAGGTGGGGTGAGGACTGCCAGTCTTAGGAATCCAAACAAGTTAAGTCAGCGTGTCTTTCCCAGTGGAGGGTTTCTGTGACTGAAATTTGCTTTCTGCCAGAATTCTCTGATCTGAGGCCTCCTGGCTACGAGTTACAACCATGTCTCTGGTGTACTCGGCACTGCTTTTTCCATATGCTGGGCTTTGTGTTACCGAGGCTCTGATGGAGCGTGGAAGGCGCTCCCAGTTGGTTTTACATTTGTATACCATCAGGTCGTGCCCAGGGTTCCATAGCACACCTCCCGTGGTCCCGTGTAAGCTCATCCTGGCAGTGGCGCAGCGGCAGCACCGTCTTCTCTGGTAAATATTTCCTACAGTTTCTCGTTTCCACCACCAGCTCTTCCCTGGCCTGCTCTCCGTCATGCCTTACTTTGCCTTTGGTTGTTTGTTGCAGCCTCATTCTCTCTCCAGCATATGTGGCGCCTGCGCGCGAGAGCGCGTCCCTGCTGGCCGTCCCTGATGGACGCAGGTGTGTGGTGAGGCTGCTTTGTGGAGAGATTCTCCTTTTGGCTCATCTCTATTTCCTTAACCTCTTTCTCTTACAGGAATATACCATCTATATATTTATACTCTGTATAAGATATAATCTTGATTTTTAAAATCAGATTTTACAGACATAGCTTTAATCATCTTACCTATGAGTCCAAAATCGTACCCAAATTTGATTGTTCCATTACCATCAATGTATAAGATTTTGGTTGCTCTACAGTATTGCCAGTACTTAGCAATGTCAGTTTTTTTTCTTCTTTTCCTTTGAAATTTTGAGTTGATGTGGTGGTATTTAAAAAAATATTTTATTTATTATTTTATGTGTGTGAGTGTAAGTGCACCTGTGTCGTGGAATGCCCGCAGAGATCAGAAGAGGGCATGGGATCCCCTGGAACTGCAGTTACAGATAGTTGTTAGCTGCTATGTGGGTACTGGAATTCAATCCCAGGTCCTCTGCAAGAGCAGTCATTGCTCTTGATTGCTGAGGCATCTCTCCAGCCCAATGTGGTGGTATTTTATTGTGGCTTAAACTTTATTTCCCTCATAACAAGACATGCTGAGTTTCTTTTCATGTACTTTACTTGCCTTCCATGTATGCTCATTTTTTCCCATCCAAAAAATTCAAAGTTTTAGATTATTGAGTTGTGAGAGTTATTTATATATTGGGGATACAAGTCCTTTTAAACTCCATTTATTGAAAAAGACTGTAAGAGAGGACCACTTCAAGAATAATATAATAATATCTCCAGAATGTTTTCTTCCATGAAAACAATAAAAACACTGGAAAAGTAGTAAAGCAACTTTTTAAAAATAAGAACTTGAAAACTTACAAAGATTTGCAACAATTTTAGGAAACTTAAAAGAAATGATTCTCTGAGAATAGTGAGTTTTTGTGGCATTTTAATCTGCCCCATTTCTACTTCTTTCCCAAGTTCTAGTTGATGATCAACCATCTTAAAACTTGAATGTTAGAGAAACCAGGAGCCCAGCAGTCACTGAAGGAGAAGGTGTTGGTTTTTAGCTTTCTGGACAGTCCAATCTCCAGAGAGTTGTCAGTTTCCTTTTTTAAACCTGTTTGGAAGCTCCGTGGAAAAGATCAATTAGCAGGGGTTGATGTAGCTTAGCACTCACTTAATGAGAAAAGCTCTGACCCTAGAATGTTGATCAGAAACAAAAGCCAGCAGCAATGGGTCAAATCCATCTGCTTGAGACAATAATCCCAACTGAGATAGAGAGATGTAACAGGAAGAACTATTAGCAAGTTCTTGAAATGAGGTAATCATAAGGAGCTTTGGAAAGCTTTGATTCCTGTGCTTATAAAAGGCTAATTATGCCTGAAGAGTTGGATAACATTCAGAAAAGACCTGGGAACATCCTAATATCTCATCCCGGGATGATTGAGAGGCTATGTACAAGCAAGAAATGAGGGTCAGGCATATTTTTCAAAATACTAGTCTTAAAATTACACCCCATACCCTTCTACATAAAGCCCCTTAGTAAAAATTGGGAGACTTATTAGGACAATGAATCCCAGAAATTTATGTTTAATCATTAGGCTAATAAAGCAAATTTGACATAGAATACAGACTTTACAGAATTCCAGAAAATCCACTAAACAAATAGCAGCAGTGATAAACAACAGCCAACAGTTAAAACCAAATATGCTGGGATGGGAGCAGACTATAGTATTTCAAATGTTTAGTTTTCAACAAAGAGTATGACTCACAGCAGAATCAGTAATGTATAAATCATATACAGAAGAAAAACAGTCAATAGAAATTGCTCCTGAATAAAACTTGAACAACATTTTTAAACCAATTAGACCTGATAACACAGAACTCACACTTCAAAACAACAGAGTACAAGTTCTTCTCTAGCACACAGGAAATATTTCCAGGATCCACCATATGTTTGGCAATGAAACATATCTCAATAAGTCTCAAAAGGATTCACTGGTGAAGACTATAAGTATGAAAGAGGAATTACTACGAATCTTTTGAAAACTCTTCCAAAATGTGGATGTGAAAAGATTATATCCCAACTTAGTCCTCAAGGTATTTTGGTACCAGACTAAAATCAAGATAACAAGGAAAGTGTAGATCAATACACTTTATGACTGTATTTGTAAGAAAGCCTCAACAGGAGCTAGAGATATGACTCAATAGTTCTGAGTATATTTGAATCTGAGTTTGGTTTCCAGTACCCACAAACTGGCTCACACCTATCTGTAACTCTAATTCCAGGGGATCTGACACCTTCTTCTGGCTTCCATGGATACCAGGCACAAACATGGTGCACGTGATTATTTGTAGGCAAAACACTCATACACAAAAAGTTTAAAAAATATCTCATTAAAATACTGGTGAATGAAATCTAACATCATATTAACAAAGATAATATTGACAAATGGGATTGTCCCGGGACTGTGAGGCTGTTCAACATTTGAAGACTCAGTCAGTCAATATCATATATGACAATAAGAGAGCAAAATAAAAACAACTGTGTCATCTCAGTAGATGTAGAAAGCACACTGAACAAAGTCCAATAAGCTTTTACAAACAAAGAAAACAAAACAACATAAAACCCACTGGAAAAGAAAGTAGAAATAGAAGAGACTTTCTTATAAAAGGAATTTATGAAAAAGTCACAGATCATTGTTTTCCCCTGAAATGGAAGCAATTTAAGGATCTCTGCCCTTACCATCTTTATTCCACGTTGTAGTAGAGGCTCTAGTCAGGACAATTAAGCATGTGAAATAAAAGATATCCAATTTAAAAAGGAAAAGGTGAAACTGTTTCTATTCACAGGTGACACCAATAATAGGACCTAAAAGCAAATTTCCATAAAATACATCCTCAAGAAATTTAGAGCTAAAAAGTGAATTCAAGCTGAGTGTGGTGGCACATTTCCTTAATGTCAGCCCTGGAGAAGCAAAGGCAGGCAAGTATCTGTGAGACTGAGGCCAGTTTGGTCTATAGAGTGAGTTCCAGGATAGCTGGGGCTACAGGGAGGCCCTATCTAAAAATAAGTGAATTCAGCTAGGCTATAGGATATAAGGATATTATCGATGAAATAGTATTTCTACAAACTCTATAGCAAAGAACAGCTCAAAAATAAAATTGAGAAATCATTTCATTAACAATATTAATAACAAAAATAAAAGTAACAATTTAATAAAAGAAGTGTGAAACTTTTTCACACAAAACCAGGGAATATCCTTAAAAGAAGTTAAAAAAGTTAATGGAATGACATGCTATGTTCATTGACTAGAACACTCAATCTTGGTAAGACCCACATAATACTGAAATTGACATACAAATTCAATGCGATCTTTTTCAAAGCCCAGCTGCCTTTAGTGCACAAATTAAGGTGATCAGAAGTCATAAAGAAGTGTAAGGCACTCAGAATAGTTATAATTGGGGAAAAAGAAGAGAAAATTAGCATGCTTCCCTATTAAAAACTTACTACAAAGCTATCAAGGCAGGATGACAGATCAGTGTTATAGGACTGAAGATACAGAAATCAACCATTTACTTATAGTGAACTGAGTTTTGAAAATTGTGTCCAGAAAATGCAATGAGTAGAGAAGTTGTAAATGGAACATATGTTGCTTATAATCCCGACACTCAGAAGGTGAAGGCAGGTGGAGTGGAAGTTCTGGTCATCCTCATCTATATAGTGAGTCTGAGTTCAGCCTAGACTGTATGACATTCAGTAGTTCTTCAAAAAAGGAATAAAAAGTAGACTTTTCTATGTATGCGGCTGGAACACCTGGATCTTGATAGGCACTTAAGTCAGGTTGGACCTCTAATCACTACTTTAGACATCATAAATCCTAAACCTAATCATAATTGCTAAAACTGTAAAACTTAGAAGAAAGAACAGGGACAATCTTCATGACTCTGAGTCAGGCAACGCTTTCTTAACTATGAAAAATGACAAGACAAGTAGACAAATTGAAGTGCATCAAAATAAAAGCAAATGTCTTTTGTTTGTTTGTTTCAAAGAACACCACCAAGCAAGTAAAAAGACAACTTGTAGTGTTGGAAAAATACTTGCAAATATTTTCTGAGTAGGCACTTTCATCTAGAATATATAAAAGTCTCTTACAAACCAAAAATAAAACAATAAATACTACAAATAAAATACAGGCAAAGATTTGACTGATATTTCTCTAAAGATGATATACAAATGTCTATCTAAACTTTGCAATCAAAGTCATAATAAGAAGCCTTTTCACATAACCTTAGTATGGCAAGGAAGAAAATAAAAGTGTTGGGGGCATTATTTCTACTGGGAGTTTTACATGGGTGAACACACTTTATAGGACAGATTTATTTCTAAACATAAAGTTATCAGATGACTCCTATCCATATATGTAAGAGAAATGAAAGCATTTTACCATATAAAATATATGATCACGTGTATAGTGACATTATTCATAATAGCTAAAAAGTAGAAACTGACTAAATATGCATGAAATGATGAATTATGACATTTACTATGTAATACCACATTATGAGAATACCTGAATAAAAACAGCCTGACTCTTGGCCTTCATTTTAAGCCAAGAGTAACCCAAGCTGCTGAGACCTGTTCCTTCATAGTTCTTGAGAGCTGTGTTCCTGGACGAGGGCTTGTGCATTCTTTTAGTGAAACTATATCCAACATAAAATGGGGAATGAAAAGTCAGCCCTTCATCCTATCAGAGAAAAATTTTGCCCTTTCTGATCCCTACTGATTTATAATAGTACAAATACACAACCATAAACAGATGTTATCAATTTCTCTCATCGATTTCAATGAGATAAGTGCTGTTTGCAGTGCTTTAATATGTAAAACATACACGTATAAATACATTATTTTGGATTGAGGGCAAGGAACAGTTCATAAGGATTAAGGACATGTGCCCAAGTCATAGGCTCAGTGAGCTTGCCTACATTATAAACAAGTTAAGATAAGATTAACTTTTTGTTTGCAAGGCTAGGTAAAAGTCATCTATTCAGAGCATGCCCATTTTGTAAAACTCATTTCCACAATGAATGAATAAACAAAATATTCTGTCTGAACAAAGAAATAGTCAACAGTAAAAAGGAATGGAGTGCTGTTGTGTGCTATAGCCTGGGTGGGTATAGTGTAAGAATATACCAAGAAAAAGAAACTCACCATAAAGACCACATATTGTGTATTTTAAGTTGCATGAAATGTCTAAAATAGGCAAGGCCAAAAAGAGCGCAATTAATGTTTTCTAGACCTTGGTGGGAGGAAGAGGGTGTGACTGCTAAATGACATAGGGTTTATTTTTGAGGTTATGAAAATATTCTGAAATTACATAGTGACAATTTTTGCATAACTTTGTGAATTACTAAAAACATTGATTTGTACATTTTAGAAGGTTTTTTTTATTATATGTTAGTCTATCTCAAAAAGCTGTTATTAGAATAGAAAGATTAAAATAAAGTAGCCCTCAAAAGAAATTATGCCCTTTGGGTATTAGAAAAGCAAACACATAGCCTTTGAGAGTAAATTAGAAGGCAACACGTCATTTGAGGTTTTTGTTGCCTTTTATTTATTTTCAACTTATTTAATTAAAATTTGGAAATAAAAAGCATTGCACAAAGAGTTCTTCAGTGTTAAGTAAACAAATCTTGATCTCTAGCGAATCCTTGCCAGGACATAGCTGTATGGAGCCCAAATAATGAACGGACAATGACTTGGAATCCTGAAATCATGTTTTAGATGGGAAAAGTTGACTAATAGGAGACAGTGGAACATTAGGGCCCAGTGAAGAGTGTAGTGGAATTTACTTTAATCTTTCCACAGAAGAGAAGCAAATAATGTACTAGGAAGAAGGAACTCCCACCAAACTGACTCATGAAAGGATCTTCATGAAATAAAGAATTCAGTCCTCAGTGAACTTCTCTCCTTGAACTGTCTCTGCAGTGGAATAATGCTTCAAGTGGTGTGTGGGGAAAAGGCAATGCACTGAATGGGGAACCAGGCTCAAGACCCCTGGAAAGTGCCTCAGTTAAAATGCCTTAATACAGAAATTATGAGCCAAGGATTTGCTGTTTTCCTATTGGGGCAAAGACAAGGCGTACCAAGAGCTTGGCTAGTAATATCTTGAGACAGAGTCTCAGTTCTTGCAATTTGTTATGGGTTACATAGGAATTACCCCTTATGATTTAGATCTAGAACCTCAGGGCAGGCTGTGCTTCCAGAAATAAGTCACTGAGTGTTGGAGTTTTGAGCTATGGTTCACTGTTAGATCCCCCTAAATTTGAAGCCTTTTCCTACATGTTTAGTAGGCTTTTGTCTGCTGTTTGATGCACACAGCAGCCTGTACTGTGAGGAAAACAGATAGAATGAAAATGAAAAATTCTGAAGAGTTTATGTTTAGTCTTTTTTAGTTTTGTGTCATGTTTGCTAAATTACCATGAAAGATTTTTTAGGATGGTGATAATCATGCGGTAATGATAATGACTGACATTTCTTAGAAGGGTCTGTCTTTCTGGTGATTGAGTTCATGTGTCTTCAACATAACTGTAGGTGACATTATGATTCCATTTTATAGACTGGAAAGAGGAATTAAACAACTAGACCAAGTCCATGTAGCTAGTAAGTGCTTGGGCAGAGATGAGTGGCAGCAGGCTGATTCTGCAGGAGAGTTTTCACCATTAATCTATATGTATTTTGTGTCACATTTTTTTCTGTCATACCCCTCACTCAGTATTTACAACTTCCACTAATCATAAATAAAGTGAAAGAAAATAAGTAAAAGCAAAGATCACAAAGCAGTGGCATCAAGCGCATGGTAGGGACTCATGTGGCTGGGTTTCTAGGAGGACAAGGGGAACATCTTCAAAACACCCTCAGCGTCCCTGTGGAATGGAATTCTTAGAACTGCCAGAGGAAGAAAGCAGTCTTGGACTCCCGCCAGAAATTGTAGTTCAGGCCCGAGAGTGAACTTGGATTCTGCATTTGGGCCAAGAACTCAGCTTTTCCTGATTTCAGTGACTGGGAGGCAGATGTATTCTAGATACACAGTTTTTAAAGACTTGGTTTGTAAAGGGGAAAGCGAACGAGGCACTCAGGCTGTGGTGCTCATGTGAGTCATGCCAGGGAAGTGAGAAAAACAAAAGGTAACATGCATAAAGGCAGTAGTGGCCAGACCCATTTCTTTCCCAATGTGTCGATTCTCTTTATTGTTATTTCACTTTTTTCATCTGAACATTCTTGTACACCAGCTGTGTACAACTTACTATAACACTGCAAGAATGTAAAGATGAATAATGGCAGAATCCTCTTCCCCAGGGAGCTTTTACATGATGTGGGGAAGCTCACCCCTCACACACTAGCAGTACAACACATGGAATGGATGTATCTACTTGCTGTGATGGGACTATAAAAACAGTCATAAAGCTAGGATGAACTATGAAGGATGGATGATGCTTGAACACAGAGAGACATGATGTGGGGCTAAGGGTACTATGTAAACTAAGCGAACTATGTAAACTAAGGGTTTACGGTTGGAAGTTTCAGAAAAAAGCTCTAGGAAATAGTCCACTTGGGGAATGGGGTATGTTAGAAGTAATAATGGGAAAGATGACCAGCAGACCATATGTGAAAATGAATTGTTGATACCCTCATGAATCCTCAGATGTTAAGTGAGAAATTTGAACTTGATCTTACCAGTAATGGGAGCCATAGAGAAGTTTGGTCAAAGTCTGTGTATTACATTGTGGTGGTAGCATTGAGTAGACTATACTGGCCTGAAATCAGAAATCATTTGAGAATACCTAGGTAACTATAAATTTCCAAGTCTCTCTGCTGTAGATTCTGATTCAGTAGACTTGGGGCAAGATGTGGAAACTCTACTGAAAAGAGACCAAGGAGATTCTGACGACCAAGGTTGAATGGGTAATGTGGGAACAAGGGGCCCATTAGTGTGGTTTGTGTAAGTGGTTGTGAGTTGTTCTAGATTTGGGACCTGACTTGGTGGGTGTGGAGCAGACAGGCTCTATAGCTGTCACAGAGGTCGAAGAAATAAGTTTTCATGTCTGAATGTAAGAGAGAAAGGAGAGACAATCACTAAAAAGATGTGCCCGAATTTCCGGAGGATGCTTGTGCACAGGCTTCACCAGAGAATGCACGGCTTTCAGGTTATATACGGGAGATGCCCTTAGAGATGTGGTGGGGATTTAGGAGTCTGCATATCTGGAGAGGGTTTGGAAATGGGGGCATACATGTGGGAGTCACCAGTCAAGAGGTAATTAACGCTATTTGGTTAGACACCAGAGGACTGAGTACCATCCAGAGAACCCTGGGGGAAACTAGAAAGAGAAAAGATTAATTCTGAGAGGAACGTGGTAGATGAGAAGCGTCAGGAAACCAGGAAATTTTAAGAGAGAAAAAACAGTCAACAGTGTCAAGTGGTAAAGAAAAGCACTCCTGCTTTCTGCTCTTGGTCACATAATTTAATTGTGACTTAATTCTTAGTGTTATAGCAAACATGGAAAACTGTACCATAAATACTACTGGATCAGTCTGATTGACAAGTACCTTTACAGCAGCACCAGAACAGTGAGCAATCTTCCTTCTTTCTCAAAGTTTCTTCAGGATTTTATATATATGTATATATATATATATATATATATATATATATATATATATGCTGATTAATTCAGCGTAGTTTATTTGTGTGGGTTATTTCATTTTTCAATTGGCCAGTCATTTTTATATATGTACTTTTTGAATTGTTTCTTTGTTACAATTCAAATTTATGTAATTTTAAAAGCTTGTCCTAAGAATTGCTATGCCATTTTATATCTTGCTGTTGTCATAGCAACTGGTTATATTCACCTCCCTTTCACCTGAATCTCTCAGTCTGGTCACTGAAAATTACATGCAAATGTGCGCTTCCACATTTTATAGGAAGGGTGGAATGAATGGGGAACTTCTGATTTGCCTTTTCTCTGATAAGAAGGTTAAAATTCAGAAGACTGGAGACTAGCTTCCATTTTACAGAAGGTTGGAGCAGAGAAAAACCTTTGTTAGGAGCAACAAACAGTGTGAAGGAAGGAGGCAGCTCAATCCATGCAGCCTGAAGAGGCAAAGGAAGGTAACAGAGACCACTCCAGATGGAGGAGTGACCTGGGGTTTCAGTGTGGCCAGAGGCTCTGAACCCTTAGGGTCACCCGTTCTGAGCCCTTTAAAGTGTTCATCCCTGGCAGTGCCTTGGCCTGGGGTGGGACCCACCAACCAGCACAGAGTTGGAATTTGAGGAGTCTTTTTGTATTGGAGATAGGAAACCATGTTGGGTGGGAGAGGCTCTGCCCTTATCCCCTGCAGTAGAAGTGGGAGAGGTGAGCCTGAAACCTGGAATCCATCTTCTCACTGTGGCACTGAAAAAGGTACAGGTACCACTACAGTGTGATGTCAACACAACCTGGGTTTAATAGGCTTTTGCAGGTCAGTCTGAAGAATATAGAATAGGGATTATAAGCATAGCCATTGGAAACATTATGTCCTTGTAAGACCACTTATTCTTTGTGTGACCTTGGGTAAATTACTTGGCTTTCCAATATTTTAGTTCTAAAGGGGGCATACTTACATACTACTCATTAAGCATGCTGACAACTGGTTAAAACAGTTACTGTGTTAAAGTATACCCTGAACCTTAGCAAACAGATGATGGGAAGTTCTAATGTAAACTACAGTCACGTGCAGTGGGTGGAAGACTAGGCTGACGCATGCAAGTGGCTTGCATTGGCTTCCACTTTGACAACTGTTTGAATGGGCATTATATACTTACTCAGCATATATTTAGTAGCTAAAAGGAAAATCTAATTTTAATTTAACAAAAGCTATTTTTTATATTCAAAATAAGATGATTATTCATTCTGAACATTATGTATTTGGGGTTTAAGATGTCTTATTTTACAGTTTTCCATCATTTATCACTGGATAGCGTTAACTGTACTCACCATGGGTAGTGATGCCTTATCAGTTCTTAGTTTAAAAAGTCTTTATAAAAATATGTACAGCTGGCCAAATGATTTTGTATGGCACGTCTATGTGTCCTTTGTTTTGTCTTTATTAGCCTGGCTATCTTCATTATCCCTTATTTTTTAAAAGCAGTTTAAAATATGAAGTGTTAACTAGGTTTAAAACTCTGCCCCGGCTGTTCAGAGAAAGCTCAGTTTCTCATGGCAATGGTTAATTTCTTCAGTGTTGAGTCAGCTTTCCTTCCATTGTCTCCTTTTAATATTCCTGAATGTTTCCCAAGAAATCCCAGGTCTGACCCTGTGATTAGGGTATCTTATAACTTCTGTGGTTTCTGAGATGCAGATTGCCATCGTTACTCTGTTTGCTGTTTGCTCCTTCTTTGCTGGCTGCAGCCCAGTGTGGAGAACAGACTTCAGGAGGGCCTAGCAATCCCAGTGTTTATACCCGTGTGTAACCCTCTCCCTTGGATATGGTGAGGCCTGCATCTCACCTTGTTTCTTAACCAATAGACTATAGCAAAAGTGAGAGGATGCTATGCTCATGACGGACTTCCATTGTATGGAAGAAGTGGAGTGATTTTGAAGATCTAATCAACATTTCAAAACGGTTTTTTCTTAGTGGGCCTGATTCGATTGGCAAAAAACACTTAAAAGAAGTACTAGGCCTTTCTGAGGTCAGTCCAGGGAGTCTTTGTGTGGATACAAAGAAGAAAGCAAACACATTCAGGATACCCAGGTAGCAAGGAATGGTGCTGGTATCTAGGACTAGAGGGTGGGCATTACGCCAGTAGGCAGAAAAAATTCAGGGCCCTCAACCCTATGACTGCAGTGATATGAATTCTGCCAACAGCTTGAATGAGCTTAAGGAAATTCCTCTAGCCTTCAAATCAGAGTGCATCCTGCCAGCACCTAGACTGCATCCCTGTTGGACCCTAACAGAGAACCCAGGTAAGCTGTGCTGGACCCTGGACCACTTAAATTGTGAATAGCAAATGGGTGGTGTTTCAAGTTGCTAAATCTGTGATGCTGTAGTAGGGAACACTAGCTAACTAATATACCTGGAATGTTCTGTGCACGGCCGCTGGCCTCCAGCAGTTTCATTTCTCTGCAGTTAGCTGGGATCTTTGAGAGCTGACCTTGTGTTTTGCCCTTGTTACAGAAACTTCCTACCCCTTCTGTCAGTCTTCTTGGCCAAGTCTTCAGCTACTTCTGCTGTCTCGCCTGTGCCACAGGAGAGCCAGGTGGAACTGCTCAGAAAGCTAAACCTCATCTTCTCTCTTTATCTTGCCAAAGAGCACCGACAAATTGATGTGGCAAGTCTCCAGGTTGGTCTGAGAGTCGTAGGGGAGACTCTGTTGTAAGTGGAAGATGGTGGAAGCTATTTGATCTGTTCACTTTTCTAAAGCACAGAAACTAGGGTACACATCTCCTGTACTCTGTTCCCTCTTTTCTCTTCTTCCAGAGTCTCCTTAAGGGGGCAATGCTGGAGCCCCTCTCCTGCCTTCAGCAGCACACTGCTTCTTTGATAGAAGAGATAGCTGTATGCTTCTGATACAAAGAGAGGTTGTATTTTCTGGCCCATTGGAGAATTGTAGGCTGATTTATAAATCAGTCTTAGTTGTTGACGTGCCTAAGAAGGTAAAAGAATTTATATAATTATCATTTATTCACTCATTCATTCATAAGATGTTGTCATGTGTCTATTGTGTGCCAAATTTTATTCACAGGGGGTACAATAGCAAACAAAACAAAACAAAATAAAAATCAGTTTTGGATCTTATGTGCTCTCAGGACGATTACCTGGTTCACAACTTTACTTTTTGAGGCATGATTTCGCTCTGCACGTCCGAAGCTGAGTGGTACTTCATTCTTTCTCTTTGCATTTTGTCAGTGAAAAATCATTTCTGCCTCTAGTCAGTTGTCAACTAAAGTGATGCTCTCAGAAGCAGAAGTAAAGTCACATTAATAATTTTCAAAATATTATCATCATTGTAGATGGATAACATACTTTTTCTTTTGGATTTAGTTCCAGAAAGTGTTTTGCTTTTCCACACATTTTTTTTTCTCTAGTTCTTTTTCATCCTTGAAGACTAAGATAATTTTTCATCACAGACAATGTAAGAAATCATACTACAAAGTTTAAAATTGGATAATTAAATAAGTGATGTATTTTCAGGAAGCTGTGCCATATGTCATTCAGTGTTTACTTAAAGGCTTAGAAGATTAAGATCACTGGCTCCAAGCAGCTGGTTGCTGGCAGGTCTTGGGCTGTGGTTTCCCTATGAGCCGTATACATGTATGCTACAAGAATATGCCAGCAAGGTCAGTTGGTACTGATGAGCTTTGTTCATTCATTTTATTTTTTAAAAGTTCATTATTTTAACAGAAGTGAGGTTAATTTCTACTTCGAATCAATTATATAAGGAGTTAGTTACATGTGAAAACCTGGGATAATTGGTACAGTATTTTCAACTTATCTTGGTGATTTTTGTAGTAACCTGAAAAAAAATGATGCTTGCCTGACTTATCATTTAATGTATATGCTTGTGTGATTATAAAATCTTGTGGTAGCTCTCTGGCTTGAGGTGTTTGGGGGCTCATGAGGTAATTTCATTGCTAAATCTTCCTGTAGTTAATGATTAAACTGGACATGGTATTGACATATGTTTAAAGGTGTATTTCTGTTATTTACTCGATATTATATTTTAAGCAACTCATCTCATGCAACACATTATAGGATGAGGCTATACTCAATTGAAAGGAGAAATTCCAGGAGACATCAACGAAAAGTGTGGGAAATGCAGTCTTTCGTCTTTACAGTGTAAAGTGTGTGGTGCTCACTTTTTTTGTGTAAAGAAATTAGAATGGCAGATTCAGGCTCGAAATTTTAAAATGTGAAATGGCAAAGTACAACCCAATGCCATTCAGAAAACTTGGAACATTCTAATTCAATTATATTGTCTGTATTTGGTGGAAACTTCCAATTTGCATATTTCTCACTGGCATAGCAACTCTGAACAGAAGGGGCCCAGGAAGGCTTATGTGGTATGCCAATGTGTATTTCCATCTGGAGTAATATGCAACAAAAGAGAGACCTGGTTGATTTTATGAATATACTAGATTAACACCATACCACTTGGGCTCTATTAAGTAGATAAATAAACATCTGGAGAACGGATAGAGTGAGAAAAAAATTGAATAAATTAAGCATAGGCAAGAAATTTTGGCCTTTTTAGGAAATAGATCATTTTTGAAAATTAAAATTCAGTTGTAATTCAATATTTAAAATATGCAATTGCGAATAATGAGTCTCCTCTCAATTTGAATCTTTCCTAAGGTCATGGTTTACTTAACACAAGAGTTATTAGATGTGCAAATGGCGACAGGTTCCAAAAAAGGTAATGATACAACATCTCTAAGTTACATGATGTAAAGATCTTGGTATCATTTGGTGTTTAGGGAGACTTGTTTGTTGCTTTTACTACATTTTCTTGATAGATGTGTTGGAGTTCAGATTGGGAACTTTTAGGACCTGGTGGTAATGGGCCAAGACAACCAAACTGATGGAGGGATAGGGAGCCAGCAGAAAGAATGGGTTCTCTGTTTTTTGTGACAGGAAGATTCGATTATTGATGTAGTTCAGGTAGAGTGCAGACAGCACAGCAGACACCTGCTTCTGCACAGCCTGTGGCTCTCCAGAAGGCAAGCAGAACAGGCCAAGTCTGCATGGAGGAGAGCCAGCTGCCAAGGAAGGAAGAATTTTGGGTTGAAGAGGAGCAGAGACTCTCTGTTTTTTTTCTTTTTTGGCAGTATACTTGGAGTCCTGGCAATGGTAGAAGAAAAAACATAGAGGCAAGAATCGCTGCTGGCTCCTGTATAAATGTTATGGAAAAAGAAAAAGAATGTAGTCAAGGACAAAGATAATGGTTTTTGCAGATTGAGGTCACTTGAGTCTCAAAACCAGAAAGAAATATGTGTACAATGTGTGATATGGGACATCCTGATATAGAGTAGTTTGACTATTCAAACACTTGCAATTTTGAGATTCTTAGACTGTCTTACTTTAGATAGCATATTACAACCATATTATACATACATCTGCTTACTGTCGGTTTCCTTTTACATTCTGGCATCATTTACTTAACTGTGCAAAAGGGGCATGATCTAGAAGACACTGAAATGTCTGAACCCTTCTTTATATATAATTGTAGTTAATGCTTGTCATGTAAATCTGGTATTCCCACGATTCCGGCCAAAGACTAAGGGAAGGGAAGAGAGCTTGAGTGTTTAGGGAGTGTGGTGTTTTGGAAAGATGAGCTCAAACTCTCTGTTAATCCTCTTTCAAAATGTAGAGTCTTTTTCACTTCCCTTGACTGTGAGCTGCAACACACTTTGTTTTTTCTTTATTGTCTCTCTCTGGTTCACTTGCCCCATCTCTGTTTACCCATCTTAGGGGAAACCAACTCTTGTGTCCTGAGAATATACAGGCTGTGCTATGGAGGGGCCTAACTGCAAGGACTTGAGGCCTCCTGCCAACAGCCAACGAAGAAGTCAGGCTTCTACCGGTACAAATATAAAAGAGCATAAGAGTAGATCCTCCTGCTCCAGGGAGGTTGGCAGCAGACTGCATCCCCTGCCAGAATTTTGTTTGAAACCTCAGGAGAGACACTGAGCCAGAGCTGTACAGCTAAAATGTTTCTGACTCTTAATCTACAAAACTATGCATTTTTGTTATTAAGTCACTCAGTTTGCAGGTAACTTGTTAACAACAGTAATTTACTACTGCAGAAGGTATCTATAATCCAGAAATTGTTTATAAAACCATTGCCTGGGAAATTGAGGAACACCTTCATAGAGAGTGTATCAGTTTATTATAACAAAATATCGGAAGCAGCCCAATTTTATAAAGAAGTTTATTTAGCTGACACTTCTGGAGATTCAAGGAGAAGGCACGGGCATCAGTTCAACTCTAGTGAAGACCTTAGGTCAGATGATGCCATAATAGCAGAGCATGTTTGGAAAGAAAGGATCATAGTCTAAAGAGTAG
This sequence comes from Eospalax fontanierii, assembly GCA_035773235.1. Lineage (NCBI taxonomy): Eukaryota > Metazoa > Chordata > Mammalia > Rodentia > Spalacidae > Eospalax > Eospalax fontanierii. The sequence continues at coordinate 34,027,169 of CM069536.1, read as the reverse complement.
GGAGCCAAAGAGTCTGGAACCCCACAATCTCTTATTACAGCATACCCCAAATGGTCTAAGGACCTCCCACTAGGCGCCGCTTCTTGAGTGTCCACCACCTCCCACCGCCACATTGAAGACCAAGCACCTTTACCTGAGCCTCTGGGGAGACAGGCAAATGGAAGCATGCAATCTGTTTCTATATCTGTTCCTGCATATATTTTGTTTGTGTTTTTGGAGATGACAAATTGTTATATTTTTATGATACTTATTCTGCATGTTATCAATGGTTAATGATGATGTCAAGTTCTAATTTTTTTTAAGGAAGTTTTATATTTTTATGTTAAAATTCTAAAACAAGATAGGCATTTTCTACATCAAGATGTCCTTAACTTTTTCAGTTTAGTTCCATTTATTTAGGTAAAGATTTGTTACACTGGGGAATGCAGAAACTTGACTGACTCTCTCTCTGTAGATAAAAAAGAATGATTTCTAATAACCATGGAATAGCTAATTTTTCCATAGCTTCTTTAAAAAGTCAAATCACATACATGCATAGCTTAAAGATATGTACAAAACCAGAATTTAAATAACTTCAAGATAAATTGATGTTTATTCTCAAAATTTTGTTGAAAATATGTTACTTATTTAAAGACTTAACTTCTGGTCAGAAATATTTGGTGCAGACATCTGTTTTCTTTTAACAAAAAAGACATTTCAGTGTTTGAATATAGGATGCAGAATCATTTTAGACATTGTTGTGAGTCTAGAAAGGGATATATTTTAGGTTTTGAAGAAACAGTATTTGATGCTTTTTTTTTAGAGCTTCCTATGTTATCTGTCTTAGGAATTAGAGATGGAAAAATATAAAGTCATCTCTCTAAAACCTAGGCAGTGATATTTGTCTTGGGGTCACCATGACCAAGGTCTCAGCATTTAGACATCACGTGACCGTGCGAGACCCAAACTCAGCTCACTGACCCTTGGCTTCCCTGTGCTTCTCTCTATGTATTTACTCCAGCAGCTTAGTACATGATGGAGGTGATGATGCACTCACTTTAATCAACTCCACACTGAGAACTTGATGTTTAAGATGATGACTTTTAAGTGGAAAAAATGAGTGGTTTCTAGGCCTCTCCCAAATGAAGTTATTTGGGAGAAAAGAAGAGCATTGTTTCACTTACAGGCCAATAATTGAATGACATAGACATGGTACGGAGAAAGGTTAAGTGGGCCGAATACAAGCTTTGGGTATGTCGGCAGTGGCAAATGGTACAAAGGGGCTCAGGGTTCCCTTGCCTCACACCAGTCAGACAGGTTTTAGATGTGACCCAGTGATTTTTATAATAAATATGAATGGCCCAAGAAGGTGTTTAGGGTCTGTGTGTGTGTGTGTCTGTGTTATGCATAGTACAGGGTTAGAGAGAGGTCTTCTTATTAACTAGTGCAAACAATATGGAAATCAATATGGAGGTTTTGAAAAAATAAATGTAGAACTACCATCTGACCTAACTATATCACTCATGAGTCTACCCCAGGAGGACTCTAAGTCCTACTAGAGAGATACTTACACATCCATGTTCATTTCTTCACCATTCACAGTAGTTAAGAAATGGAATTAGACCAGATGCCTACCAACAACGAATAAAGAAAAATATCATACATACATACATACAACAACATTTTATTTAGCCATGAAGAAGCATGAAATCGTCACGTTTGTTAGAAAACTAACTGTAAGTCATATTGTTTAGTGAAACAGATCAGACTCAGAAAGACAAATACTGAATGATTTTGTGTGTGTGTGTGTGTGTGAGAGAGAGAGAGAGAACTAGAAAGATGACCATGAAAAGGGAAGAAGGGATCCTTAAGGAATGTTAAAAGAGAGAGCTGATGGCATCTGTATGACATGAAAATAGAGGGGAAGCTATTGGGAGGAAGGTTGGGAGGAAGGGGTCCAGCAAGACAGGGACAAGGGGACAGGGTGGACTCGGGGAGCAGACGAATAAGAACAGAGTGCACGAGAACACCACAACGGAACCCATTACTTTGTATGCTATTCAAAAATTAGTGATTAAAATGAGTCCTTGGAATAGAAAAGTTATTGACTATGATACAGACTAATCCTAATCGTGGTAGTGTGGCTCAGCAAATGGTAGATGGGTGTGGCTTCAGTGTATCTTGACAAACCTGGTAAATGCAGATTTTCTAAACAGAAACATTGAGTATTTGTCTACTTGGTGTCTCCCCAGCACAGAAGAAAGCTGGTCCTCTCCCCTTCAGCTCCTCACTTGGGTCACATACAACTATGAATGGATTAGGGGTGGTTTCTGTCTCAGTGACTGTGGGTCAGAGTAGGGAGCAAAACTGAGCAGGCGAGAGAAACCCTTGCCACCCAACAACTACGCTTTTTGTGTGCAGGTAGTGCTGATTTTTAGCATGAATCCTGTAGCTTAAGATCCCTCACCTTGTCAGCCCCTGCCACAGCCACCTTAAAGAGAGCCGGTGTCTGTAGCTATTGATTTGATGGCCAGTACCCCGTGTTTCATCCTTTCATCTTGCTGATCTAAGTCCTTTGCTTTCCATTGGACCTTAACATTCAAGAACCTCTTCCTTACATTTCATCTACTGTTTACTCTGGAATTCGTTCATTGGCTATTTTTTCTTATGCTTCTTTTCACAAAGAATTCACTGATGTGTCACAAAATTTATTTAATTTTGGTATGTCTTCGGTATACAGAGGAATACCATTCATTTAGGGAGCCTTGTTCTAGGCATTGGAAAAAGCAGTGGAAAAACACCTCCCTTATATACTGTGTTTGTGTCTATGTGTGTGAGAATGTGTGCGTGTGCATGTACATGTATGTGTCCATTTATTGTGCATGTGTGTGCATGTGTGCTGAGACAGTGGATGATATAATAAAGTAAATGGATGGCACACAACAGTATGCACTTAAATGATTAAGCATGGAACAGGCCTAGGAGATAAAGCAGTTAGGAAGGAATGGAGCTTCAGACACAGAGCCAGGAAGGCATTGCTATGTGAGTTTTGGTACAGAGCATGACGAAAAGAACAGGCTATTTATCCACCTCATCTTGACTTGATGTTATATACCACAGGACCCTTGCAAGTGCTCTTCTTTAAACCTCTATGTCACCCTTGCTGTCTCTGTACCTCTGTGAGATCCACATGCTTGCTCCTTCATCTGGTAGAACTGAGTACATAGAATTCATTCTGCTGATATTTATTGAAAACCAGTCAGAGTAATCAAATTCCCCTGCTCTTTTGTGGCATATGCTTTGGTGACTTTACATCAGAGCATTATTTATCACTCCCCAATTTCCTCTTCCTGAAAATTTCTCCATCTTTATACTTAACTTGCTGCTATTTCGAAAAGTTCTTTACCCTCTCTGTCAATTTGTGTCATCGATCCCAACTTCTACTTTCCTCTGAAACTAGTGACATCAATAATTTCCCTTTTGTTTGTCAAATTTTCAGTCTCCTGCTTCACTAGCTACCATTTTCCGACTGCTCACATCTCCTCAGGACCCCCGACTCCAAAAACACCTTCTCTGATTCCGTGTCTAGTTATCAGTGCTTACTGCCCACACTCCATTCTTACACAGCATCCCAAACTTTAAACATACTGTCTCCGTCTTTTCACTACAATGCTACTGCAGTTTTAGGCAGATAATCAAAATACAATGTATAGTGACACAGGAAAAGTTGCACTTGGGAATGTTCTAGAAGATCCAGGGTTTGATTACCTTACTTCTTATCTTTTAGTTGAGTTCACCCATAATTGAACATTGTAGAAATTTTATAATTTCCACACTTCTTGTTAATTTGTTTTTCTATTAGTGGGTGTGTGTATGTTGTATATGTGTGTGTGTGGACACACATGTTTTGATACATGTATACACTGTATAATGTTTAAATAAAGTTGGCACACAAAGTAGTGGATTTCATTTTGTCATTTTCATAAATATGGGTCTGTATACTTTGTTTAAATTTCTTCCCCACATTCCTCCTTCCCCATTGTCTTCTCTCGACCTTCCTTTAGCTGCTCCCTTTCCTCCCCCAGACACTCTTCTGTTTTCATGTCACATTATTGTGTGAGCTTTATGGGGAGACAATTAAGCATGGATTCTTTCAAGATAGGACACCAACAACAGACCACTAAGTGGAGCTTGATGCGCCAATAAGTTTAATTGGAGTTACTTATAGGGGGCGTGAGAAAGGGCAACTTCCAAGTACTTACACTTCTGAAGAAAATGTTTCTTTACAGTAACTGTTAACTGTCTCAGGGAGTGGTGGGGTCTTATGAGCCTCTCTCCTTCTCTCCATGGTAGACTCAGTCTTGTTCAGGTCTTACTATACAGATAATCACAGTTGCTGAGAGTTCAATAGGGCAATGAATATATCATGTCTGAAGACAGTTTTCTGCAACACATGTAAAAAAAGTCAAACAACTTTGCCAATTATGCATGAGATAGGGGCTGAATATCTAGACTATATAAAGAAATACAAAATTTCCTTCCTTAAGATGTTTTCCTTTTCTCTCATTGTTCCTTTTTCTAGTCTCTTTGTCTGTCTCTGTCTCTTACACATATACATACACATACACGCACACAGAGACAGAGAGAGACAGAGACAGAGAGATAGAGAATTTGAATCCAGGTTCTGCATATGAGAGAAAATATGCAGTATTTATCTTTCTGAGTCTGACTTATTTCACTTAACATAATGATGATATCCAGTTCAATCCACTTTCAGGAAGATGTCATGATTTTATGTTTTTTTTTCATGGTTGCATAAAGTTTCAGTATGTGCATGTGCCATATCTTCTTTATTCATCCATTGATGATATCTAGGTTGGCTTCATTCCTTAGCCATTGTGGCGAAAACAGCAATGAACATGGATGTGCAAGTTTCTTGGTGGTGTGTTGACTTTGAATCTTCTGGTTATTTACAGAAGGAGTGAAACTATATCGTGTGTAGTTCTAGTTTTCTGAGAAACCTCCATGGTAATTTCCTTAGTGGCTGTATCAACTTACATTCATGCTAACAGAGTATAAGGGTTTGCTTTTCCTCACATTCTTACCAGCATTTGTTGCTCTTTGTTTTCTTGACCTGTTCTGACTTGGGTGAAACAGAATCTCAAAGTTGTTTCAGTTTGTACTTCCCTGATGGCTAAAGATGTTGAACACTTTCCCAAATATTTATTGGCCATTTATATTTCTTCTAGAATTGTTTATTTAGTTCATTAGCCCATTGATTGATTAGATATTTTTGTGTTTAAATTTATTTTTTACTGCTCTTTAGGGTGTCTCTTCAGTCTGTTGAATGTTTCATTTACTATATAGAAGTTTTTAAATTTCATAATCCCACTTGTCAATTCTTGGGATCATTTTCTGTTTCCTTTTCAGAAAAATCCTTGCCTATATCTCTGTCTTGAAGTATTATACCTGTGTTTCCCTCTATCAGTTTCAGGCCTTATATTAAGGTCTTTGATTGAATTGATTTTGTGCATGGAGAGATATGAATCTATCATTTGTCTACATATGGATGTCCAGCTTTCCCAGTACCACTTGTTGTAGAGGTTGTTGTCTTATAAATGCATGTTTTTGTCACCGTTGTTGACAATTAGATGACTGTAGTTGTGTGGGTTTGTTTCTGGGTCCTCTGTTCTATTTTCATTGATCGACATATCTGCATTTGTGCAAGTATTATGCATTTTTTTCTGCTATAGCACTATACTGTAGGATAATCTGAGATAAAGCCTTGTGATACCTCTAACATTATTCATTCTGATTATGTTACTTCAGTTATTTAGGATCTTTTGTTTTTCCTCTCCATGGATCTAAAAATTTCTGTTTATAGTTCTATGTAAGGTGGCTACTGGAATTTCGATGAGGATTGCATTCAATCTGATTTTCACACCAAATCTGTTGATTTGTGAGTGTGGGAGGTCTTTGCATCTTCTTATATCTTCTTCAATTTATGTTAATTAGTGTCTTAAAGTTTTCATTGTAGAGGTCAATCGCCTTCTTAGGTTTATTATTATTTTTTTTGTTTTTGTTTTTTGAAGCTATTGTGAATGGATTTTTTCTTCTCTTTCTTTCTTAGAAAGTTTGTTATTGATATATATGTATATATATGTATATACTGATTTTTGTATACAAATTTTGTACCTTGCCACTTTTCTGAAAGTATCAGATTTAAGAGTTTCCTAGTACAGTCTTCATGGTGTTTGAATATAGGATCTTGCCACCTGCAAACTGAGATCATTTGACTTCTGCCTTTCCTATCTGCAGCCCATTTATTTCTTTCTCTTGCTCTAGCTAGCACCTCAAACACTATATTGAATAGGAGTGGAGAGAGTGGGCACTATGGTCTTATCCTGTTTTTCACGGAAAATGCTTTTGATTTTTACTTACTGAATGGAGTCTTGGCTACAGGTTTGTGGTATACAGCCTTTATCGTGCTGAGGTAACATTCTTCTGCTCTTTGTTTCTTCAGGATGTTGATCTTCATCAAAGGCTTTTTAGCATGTATTAGAAGATCATGTGATTTACATTTGTTAATTTACATATGTTGAACATTCCTTGTACCTGTGAGAGCTTGATTATAAGATGTCTTGGAGTAGATTTAGTTAGATTACACTTGACTGATGCCCTTTGACTTTTCTGTACCTGGATAGTCTAAGTTTGGGAAGTTTTCTATTATTATCTCTTTGAATAATCTTTCTATTCTTTTGATTTCTTCAAGTTCCTCCTCAAATACAATAACCTGAATATTTCCTCTTTTGATGTTGTCCAAAACTCCCTGTATCTCTTCTTTGGACTCTTCAATCACCTAGCAGCCTTAGCTCATGTGAATGTGGTTTGTTCTATAGATGCCATCCAAGTTGTTGTTCTGAGGGAAGAAGATGAATGGAGGATCATATTTACCTGCTATCTTGCTATCTCCCATTTTTTAAAAAGGAAAACAAAACTTCTCAAAAAGTTTTATTGTAGGGAAAAATTATTGTAGGTTCCTTAGCTTGTAATTAAAAGTTTGGCATTTTGGTTCCAGCTATGCCAAACTGTCTTCATAGTCTGCTATTTATACTTCTGTATGTCAAGATCCTTATGGCACAAGGTTATTTGTGTAACTTCTAGTTGCTTTTGATGAAGAGCTGTTATCCCTAGGAAAAGGAATTTTATAATTCCTTATTTTATAAATCCAAGGACTAATCATTATCAACTCCTTTTGAGGGATTCTTGAGGGATTGTTAGTATAGGCTTAAACTTTCCCTTTATAGTCAGACCTTTCTTAAAGTCTATTCTTAAGAAAAAGAATGGGGCATATTGTTGGAAATGAATTAAGGGAGTACTATAGTAACATAAACCAAAGTACAAAACTGGCAGAAAAGTTAATGAATGTAAGTAATTCCATGAGTAGTAGGTAGAACAGGAGGGCTGCATCTTTGGGGGAGGGTGCTTGCAGCAAATGATCTATGGGATAAACTTTATGTGCGTTTGATGACTCTGCTTCTTTATAAAGTTCTAATTGTGATTAGTTTTGATTGTAGTAAAGTTACCCAAATCTAGAATTCATGATTTAGCATGCTCTTGACTAAACAGAAATTTCACAGTACATATTGAATAAATACTTGTTAAAGCTGGACGTGGTGGCACAGGTTTTTAATCCCAGCACCAAGGAGGCAGAGGCAGGTGAATCTCTGTGAGGTGGAGGTCAACTTGGTCTACATAGTGAGTTCCAGGTCAGATGAGGCTACGGGGAGACCCCATCTCAAAAACAACTCCACCAACTTGTTAAATATATAAGTAAATGGCCTGTCTAGGCACAGCGCTTGACACAGCAAGTGACAAAAGCAAACAATACCAAACAATTGCAAAACACATGAAGTAAGTGACTTGGTCTTTAGGATGGGCAGATTATCAAATACCAAGAGCACAGCAGTGTGGGACTTTTATATCTGATCCTTAGAGACCGAACTGATTGAGTGAAGAAATTTAGACTGTGGTTCGATAGCAAGGCTTTGAAGCAAGGCTGATTAGGTTGCTGATCTGCCATTTCTTTCTTTCTCTGTGGCTTTGGGTTTTTGTGTTACAGCTTCCTCATCTGCAGAATGTGTCCTTGAAGGATTACTGTCAATTTGTAATGATATAAGTAAACCAACTAATTTAATGCTTGGTATTACGAAGTTCACTTTATATCTGGTCAGCAGATGTAACTCCTATTTTGCTGAGGATTCTAGGAACATGTCCCTGAAAGAAGACAGATAATTGTTTATACTGGTAGTTTAGATTCCCACATTTTCCCAGAGATAGTTCAGGAAATCTATGGTATATCATAACTATGATACAGCATTTACATGAAATGCTGAGGCCAGCATTAAATATCCTGCACAATTATTGCTTCTATAATTTTTTTATTTTGTGTTTGGAGGCATGGAATTAACTTTTGAATAAAAATATTGCCCATCAGTTGAAGCACACAAAACTGAGTGATACAGCTGAATCCAGTTGGAAAGAAATGGGCTAATATGTCTGCTTGCCTAAGAAATCAGGGAGATGTGGATGAGAACTGGTCTCCCAGGTGACATTTTGTGGTATGACTTTCAACAAAGAACTGGTGGTTCATTTGTAGAAGGCTCTGTTTTTGTGCTGGATAGTTTTAGTTGTCAACTTGACATGCCTGGGTAGAGGGAATCTCAGTTGAGGAATTGTCTCCATTGGATTGGCCTGTGGTCATGTGCGTGGGGGCATTTTCTTGATTGTTGAGTGATGTGGGAGTGTCCAGCCCTCTGTGGGCAGTGCGACCGCCAGGCAGGTGGTCCTGTATTGAATCAGAAAGGAGGTTGAGCACCATTCAGAGGAGCCAGCCAATAAGTAGGATTTATCCATGGCTATGCTCTGGATTCCCACTCTGAATTCCTGCTTTGGCTTCCCTTGGTGATGAACTGTGCTTTAAGCCAAATAAAAGCTTTCCTTTGTAATTTTGTTTTGGTCAGAGTATTTTGTCACAGCAATTGCAAGCAAGCTAAAATAGTTATTAATAACTTGGTTTCTTTCTTTCTTTCTTTCTTTCTTTCTTTCTTTCTTTCTTTCTTTTCTTTCATCTCCATCCTAGCAGATCATTGGAAATAGTTTCTTGACCTCCATTCAAAAGTGTAATCCCTGCATTAAAACTAAGGAATCTTGAGATACAATTTGGACTGATTGGGAAACAATTTGAAATGCTTTATGGAGCATTTATTCCCGAAGCATCTAATGGGTTTTAATGGTTAATAAATCACACTCACCTATAGAAAGCATCCCCACTACAAAGGCCCAAAATTTGCATTATTTATCTTTATCAACCACTTTTCACTAAAAGGTTAATGGGATTTCACCGACTTTCAGTACAGGTTCTCTCTACAGATCATGTCTACACCAATAGTATAATTTTATGTCTCACAGCAGAAACATAGCAGACATAATTTTTTCTTTAACTTCAACATATTTTAAACTATAGAACATTTTAAAGATACACTTTCTCTAGAGAGTATTTTCTATTATGCAAGGAAATTTATGGCTTTATTTAGCATTCAGGATATGTGGAAGGTTAACTACTTTATTTATTCCTTAAATATATTTTTCTCTCCCTGTTGCACTATAGCTTAAAGTTTAGAAATTATGTCTTGCTTTAGAAACTTATTTTAACAATCCGAATTTGTAACTTATAAATTAGAGTTTTTTTCCCCTTGGCCAAAGAATTCACCATGAGTCACACAGAATAAATCTTGAAGTCATGATTCTTCTGTTACTGCTGTTCTTATGGAGTAGTTACCTTAATGCAAAAAGGTAACCTAATATATTTGTATCACAGTTTTCTACTCTATATAGTGGGAAGTATGATGTATATATTTACTTTACATGGCTTCTATGTGGATCACACTAGAAATAATTTGGAAGTGACTTATAAAATTTAGGTTTACCTACATTAATGGTACTATCATTTCTAGCTTTTTGCATTTTAAAGTTAGTAGCACTATAATATTACTAGTTAATGAAGTAATTTTTATCTCTATTGACTGTGACATGAGATCTTCCTTCTAAATTCTAGTTTTTATTCCTGTTGTTTCATAATGAATGACATGATGTTACATATACTAAAAGTGATCTGAATTCAATAGTGTCAGAGCTAGTTTTGCAAAATTGCCAAAGGACCATGGACATTTCTTTTGATATTCAAATGATTAAAATATCTTTGATGGTAGAAATAGCCCCAACTATGGATCAGTTATTAAGAAGGTGCCAGCTCCTAGAAAAAAACTCACTACAATGTAAAGGAAGCTGGATTAGTGAACTGGGGTTGATACCAGGTCGTTGAAGGCTGAGGAAGAAGAAGAGTTACAGGCATGTTAGGAAGCTGAGACAGTAAACCTTTTTCCTGACCAGGGAAACATGTGTGACCCGGATGTGTGTGAGTGGAGTAAAAGACTATAACACCCAGGGAAAGGATGACTTCCTTCTACAGCCTGAGAACACTTGCGACCTGGGTAAGGCCTAGACCTACAGTGGAGAGTCATGCCCAGGACCAAGACCTGAGCCCCAGTCTTATTCTAGCTCTCCAGTTTCTCAACCGGAGACTGTAATATACTTGACAGTAGCTAGGAGAAATGGCAGGATCTTTTTGAGCGTCTAAGTTTTGATTGTTTCAAACCTAGTGCTGTACTGTAGACTCGTAGATGACCAGTGCTTCCCAGAGTTTGATGAATGAGAGTCATTAGAGAACTTGTGAAAATGCAGGTTTTGATTCATTGCATATGGGATGGAAGTCCTATATTTCTAACACATTTTCATGTGACATCAGTCCTGCCAACCCAAGGACCACACTTTGTGTAGCAGGGTGTGGTAGAAAAATTTACGACTCACAGGGAATCCCATGCTTTAATCCCCAAGGTTATGAGTATGTTACCTATGTGACAACAGGGACTTTGCAGCTGTAATCAAGTTTACCAATCAATCCATTGACATTAAAATTTGGATGTTACCCTAGTTCTCTCTCTCTCTCTTTCTTTCTTTCTTTCTTTCTTTCTTTCTTTCTTTCTTTCTTTCTTTCTTTCTGTTTCTTTCATTCTTTCTTTATTTTTCTTTCTTTCTTCTTTCTTTTGGAATGAGTCCAATATAATTCCTGAACTCTTAAAATTAGAGCAGAGGAGAGAAATTGAAGAGATTTGACAAGTAAGAAAGATTTGATATACTGCTGCTGGCTTAAAGATGAAGGGCCATGTGGAAAGCGAGGAAAACCAGTTCTGTCAATACCTTGAATGAATTTGGGACTGTGACTCTTCCCTAGATAATCCAGCAAAGAATTAAATGCTTTTGCCTTAAATTTGGCCTTGTGAGACCAACCAAATCAAACCAGGCTATTTAGTACCCAGACATTTAACTCATTGAAACCATGAGATGATAAATGTGTTGTCTGTTTACATTTCTAAGTTTGAAGCCATTTGTTACAACAGCAATAGCAAATTAACAAACAAGGTGATCTAGAACGCCATGCTTCTAAGAACGAGTATGATATCATCTCTCTTTAACAAAGTGAGTTTGAGTCCCAAGTCTAGGAAAGATGGGAGAACAAACTGGATTGGTCTTTACATTCACTATGTCCTTAAGATTCTCATCATTATTACACCAGATCCTGGGAGAAAAACTCTTTTTCATAATGGAAAGATATGGCAATGAAGTCTGTTGAAGTAGAGCGTTTAAAGAGATAAGAGATTTTCAAAGCAAAGTGGGTCCTAGAGTTCACAAATAGTATGTTACATATAGTAACATACTTGAGATGATTATCCATTGGTCCCCTGCACTTCTACACCCTTAACAGGCAAAAGCATGGACCTCTTTCACTGCAGATTTTGTCCTTCCAGGGAGGTTTGTAGTCTAAACAGCCTTAAAAAACAGACATGGATTCTTGTATCCTGTATAAGAGGGGTAGGTTTATTTACCATCCAATATGGTAAAGACAATATTTATTTCTGGGACAAAGGCTGAGAAGTTTGTTACTTTTTGTGACAGGCCATACCAGCTGCTTACCTCTATGCCACCCACCAGTGTCATACCAGCTGCTTATTTCGAAAGACTGGGTTTTCTTGTGTTCCTTGGCCAGTGTTCCTTGGCCATGGGGCAAACCCACTGTGTGCACAGAACTATTTTGGCTGCTTGGATTACCCCTGTGGACCGCATTGCTGAGAATAAGGATGAACCAACACAAGTGCAAAGCTCATGGCTACTATGAAGACCTTTTTTCAGAACTAGGAATTTCATTTCTTCTCCCAGCATCGATGAAGCTAGCGTAGGCTAACCTGTTAGCTTGTAAGTTAAAACCTCAGAGTCTTCAGAGCTGGAGATTACATATGAATAACTGTGCACATGTGTGTACATGCAGGTTACAGTGTCAAATATTTTGTCAGGTAAGAAAGTTGAAGATTCATCTGCTACATCTACTGTAGGATGATGTGGTTTCTCAGTATATTAGTTTAGCACTCTTCCTAAACTGTGGAATTTATAGTGAATGCTACCAATAAAAAAATATCACTTTTAATCACCAAGAAGTCCAGAAGAGTTCTTGACACTGTGCTTAACTTTTTTTGATATTTATTTTCTGGCCGTCTTTAGCAATGCCTCCCAAATACTATTTTATATTATGTGGATTTTTCTTATATCCTTCTCAGTGAATGTTTTAAAAATATCTTTGCCTTATTTAAATAGTAATCCCAGTGATGGTGGGCTAATTTCTTGATTTAATTTTTTCTTATATAGTATGAATTTTGGGACCTGTGTTAAGCCTTATATAAACATCGTAGTGGTCATTATTAGTCTCAATAGTTTATGGGAAGATTTTATCTTGTAGGAGGGTCTTAGAAAATATTGCCACATTGGAAAAAAGGTATCAAACTTGCAGATATGTGCTGTCTTTTCTAGGGAGAGTTTGAAGTTTTATAAGGTGTAGAAGCCTTGTTCTCATCTTCTAGAACAATTAGTGAGGGATGTACACATGAGTACAACCTTGATTTTTCATTTTCCAAAGATGTGTCAAACTGGGGAAGTTTCAGGTATTCAGAGCACAGCTTACTTGGGGACACTTCATGTTCATCAAGTTTGTGTCTTTCTTGGCTGTGCTTATTGAATATTCATTGTGTCTACTAAGACAGATTAAATATTTGCATGCAAAACCACCCAGATTTTATAAAGACTACGTGTTGTTTTTTTGGTTTTTAACTACCACTCTTTCTCCATCTGCTTTTCATAGGTTTCTGCCAAGTAGAAAAACATGAAAAATAATTGAGGCCAAACACTACCATGTTTTGAAACTTTGTGTTTGTTTATAGATGGAGAGCAATCGACTGAATAATGAGATGTGGTTCCTGTTTGCTGAGGAGGAGGATTCTGTGGCCAATCTGGTTGAAGTGGTGTGGGTCGGGATAGAGGGAAATGATTCTGTGTTACCACTCAAAGGTCCTAACCATGTGAGGTGATAGATATGCCAATTAGTAGAATTGTAGCAACCATTGTGCAGTTTTGCTTGAATTAAAACTTCACACTGTTCACCCTAAATAGATGGTGCTCATCTGATTAGCCTGTTCTTTTTCAATTAAAAATTTTTAGCTGTAAAATGAATTCCTTTGCTAAGTAAATTTTTTTTGCGCCTTTTATATGCAAAGCAACGCAGTTCCGTTCTTTTAAAATAGCAAGTCTTGCCAGGTTCCCTCTTTACTCAACAGAGAAAAATGCTGAAGCTTTCTTTGCAGTAGCACAGATGTGTTTTCAGAAATTTGAATCCAATCCTGTGTAAGATAATTTGGCTTTTCTGACAGATCATTGTCAAGATGAATTTGTTTTTGCTCATATGTAATATCTTCTTGAGGATTACTCTTTTACTATTTCGGGATTAGTAAAGATCAATTTAGGAGATTAATAAAAGGTCACTGAAGTGGTTTGAAGTGGAGAAAAGCCTCTCTAGGAAAGATAGTTCTTGTTTCGACAGAGTGTCAGAAGCATTTGCTCTATCTCCCCCCACTTTGATTCTCATTGTGTTAGTAGAGTGGTGATTTGAGGCTGCAGATTCTTTCAACTGATGAGATACTGTTTTAATACTATGAATCCTGCTTTCCACGTTTCTTTGGTGTGATATTTATGCTTGATTTATTTAATCCAAGCTGTTTTTTAATGTTGGAAATACAACTGTGACACACATTACTGAAAATGTGGCAGTGACCCTGATCCTGATTTGACTTCCGTTGCTCACTAATAGGGCTACTTTTATTCTGAGAATGATGATCTATGTGCTATCTCTGGAAAGCAGTTTTATGAAATAATGAAAATGAGACTTTCACAATCCAATACATAAGGTTTGTAACTTTGTAGATCTCTGTGTGTCTGACTGGCTCATTTCCACACAAGCCGTGGTCTCTGATTTGCCTTGTTATTTCCACGTATAATCGAAAAACCAACAGGAAGGGCACATTCTATTCTTAATGGGGAAGATGTTGTCTTTTAATGATAGTTTATAGGAGAAAGAATGTAGATGGACAGTTGAGAGCATTTATATATTTTTAAATAGTGGAATCAGTAATGTCAGTATTTCCCCTTTATGGGAAGTAGAGTTGTCTTGGATTCATTTATCCTGCCCTTTGTCTGCGATGTTTTCTGTATTTTCTTAGTTTGAGGGGAACATCTTATTTCTTTGATTAAATTAGGAAGTATTCTGAGCAGCCTTCAAAATGTTGTGCAAATTCTCAACTGAGCATCCTACTTATGTGTTTCCATTTTCTGTAATGTGATCCCAAATCTAAAGACAGTAGAGAATACACAGCTTGACAGAGCTGGGGGGTGCTCTTCTGAATTTCAGGACTCTTGTCTGATTTAGCTCAAACTGAAGTACCTATTCTCTTTTGTTAACTCTTACCTTCTTTGGAAAAAGCTTATTACTTGGGTTCCTGTTCTTTCTTCAATTCTTTTGTGCCTGTGTGCCCATTCCCATGCACACGTGTCTGTGTATGGTATATGTGTGGATATGCGTGCATATGTGTGCGCATGTGTGCACTCATGTGTGTGTGTTGACTCTGGCTGCTGTGTAGACAGTGAGGACTGGAACTGTGTTTCAAGCCCACTATAATTCTGTGACACTGAGAGTGATCATCCTGGACTTGAGGGGCCTGCAAGTCAGGAGCCCAGTGAACAGTGTTATTCTTTATGCCCTTGTCTTCCTTTCTGGAAAGAACCAGCTCTTGTTCTATGTATAGATACTTAAAGAAAACTAGGTGACTACATGGGTGAGATAAGGAATGAAATGTGGCCTTTTGTTTTGCTTTTTGTGAAACTGAATTAGGTGAGACAATCGCCTGGAGTTCACAGAAATGACACGGCACCTCAGTGAACATGACAGGCGGGCATGTCGTGTGGTGGCAGCCAGCTGCGTAGAGTTCTTGAAACTAGGAGATGAAGTGGATGGTGTAGAATTTCTTCTTATTAAAACAGGATGACATTCTTGGGCCCATACTATCTGGGAAATGCAAATCTTATCTGAGAATCTTGGTTTCTCAGTTCCAACTGGAGCCTGACCCTGACTTTTATTAGGTTTTAAGAGTCTGATTCCTATGGCTAAAAACACTTTTGACAATAGCATTAGAGAAAACTGATGATCAAATGAATATGGATTCAACGGTCATTTCTACCAAGGTGTCATGGCCTGTTTCTTGGCAGTGTTCCCTGCTCAGAACACATTTCTCTGTTGGGTTGTCTCCCCATCACACCTGTCCATATTTTGATTTAAAAAAATCGCTGAAAATAGTGTCTATGGTGTCCCTTCGTGGTTGTTGCTCAAGGCAGGTGGCCAATGTTGAGGCTTCTCCATTTTCTAAAACTGTGAGGCATTTGGGCATCTCAGCATTGAAATCAGTAGGGATGGGATTTTCTGGGAAAGTTTTGTGTGCTTTGCTTGTGAAAAATCCCTTTAAGATGGTCTAACGGAAGCATCTCTAGATCAGGGGAGAGGAACTCTCGTTTTGACTCTGACCTTGCAGAGATTTGTTATGGGCTGTGTGAGCAGAGCTTGAGTTGGTTAGAAACAAGATGGTATTTTTCTTTTGTGAAAGGGTCATTTGGAAATGCTTGATGTCTGACTGAGATAGAAAAGAATCTGAGGTCCTAAAATTTTCCCAAGAGTTAGTAGCTACCCGACTCATTGTCAAGATTATGCTGAGAGATTTTGCAAAAAAGTCTGGGAACCGCATAAACATAATGCGTTAAAGCCTGTGAAAAGATTATATGTTTCCTTTTTCCAGCTATACTTTTAAATGAAGTAGTAGATGAGAAAGAGTTTGTTGCTTCTTCTTTTTACTTTGAGGAAAATCTATCTTTCCTCACTTTCAAGGATAGTTCCTCTCTTTGTGCCACACAAGGGAATATTGGCTCATCAAAGATTGGCAGCAATACAGATTTATTACTCTACATTTTAAGCAGTGACTGGGTCATTAGATGTATTAATGTGGGACTGGAGAGATGGCTCAGCAGTTAAGAGCACTGACTGCTCTTGCAGAGGACCTGGGTTCCATTCCCAGCACCCACATGGCAGCTAACAACCATCCGTAACTCCACTTCCAGGGAATCTAATGCTCTCTTCTGACCTCCATAGTCATTGTACAACATGGGTGCACTTACATACATACAAGAAATACACTCATATATAAAATGATAAATAAAAAATTTCACAAAAGATGTATTAGTGTTGCTGTTTCAGGACTGACTTGCTTGAACGTGGGTTTTGTCTCCCCTGCACAAGCCTGCTTGTCCCTTCTCTTCTGCCTTGCTACGATACTCTTTCCAGAAGCTGTTGCCTTGCCCAGGGATTCCCCAGCTTATAGAATCACAAGCCAAATAAAAACCCAGCCTTTATAAATTACTCAGTCTGTGGTATTTTGATACAGCAACAGAAAATGGACATAAGACATAATGCATGATTACAAACTCTGTATTGATGACTGGTCTTGTACAGTCTTTAATGCATCTTTACAAATGCTAGAGGATGTAAGCTCATGTATATCCTGCATTTTGTTCAAATCAATAGTAAATAGTGGTAGAGATCCCTTGAGAATGGGGTAGCATTTGTCTCTGAATCTGCTTTTGTGTCCTCTTCTTGATTGAATGAACATCCATCTATATCCAGGCTTCAGTCTAGCTTAGAGTTATATTGTACTTCTTTGTGCTAAAATAAAAATTCAGTTAGTTAAAAAACAGAACTTTACTAGTTTTTGGCTTGTGGATGGATACTGTCCTAGTTTGCTTCTCTGTTGTTGTGATACCATGACCAAATCCAACTGGGGTAGAAAAGGGTTTATTTAGATTTCCAAGTTGCAGTTCATCATCAAGGGAAGCCAGGGCGGGAACCTGGAGGCAGGAACCAGAACAGACTGTGGTGGTTTGAATGAGAACATCCCTCATAGACTCTAAGTATTTGGACATTTTTGTCCCCAGTGAGTGGCACTGTTCTGGGAGGTCTTAGAAGGTGTGGCCATGCTGGAAGAAGCACATCACTGGGGATAGGCTTAGAGAGTTCTTAAGCCTTGCTGGGTCTCCAGTCACTCTCTGCTTCCTGTGCCCGCTTGAAGATGTGAGCACTTAGCTTTGGTCTATTCTAGCCACTTCTACTGCCACGCTGCCCCGCCATGATGAAATCTTGCCTCCTTGGAACTGTAAGCTAAATAAACTCTTCTTTTATAAGTTCCCTTGGTCAGAGTTTCTATCACAGCAATGGAAAAGTGACTAATGCACAGACCATTGGAAAGATGCTTTTCATTGCCTCACTACCAGGTTCATAGTAACTACCTTTATTATAAAGCCTAGAGATGACGCTACCCATAGTGAACTGGCCCTTTTACATTAATTAGCAATCAAGAGAATGTCCCATAGATATACCCCCTGGCCAATTTGATGGAGGAAATTCTTCAGTTGAGGTTCTCTCTTCCCAGGTATAGTGAGTTGACAACCAAGGTTAGGTATCATAGATACTTTGACTAATATATCCATTAAGGAGGAATATTTGAGGTTTCTCTCATGTGAAAATTGCCTTTTTAAAGTCACAGTAACTATTTGTACTACAATAGGTCAAATATAGATGTGTTAGAGAAATATGTGTATCGTGTAGATGCTTAACACCCTAAAAAGTTTCTTTATCTTAAATTGATAAATAGAGATTTTATTTTATGTTTTGTTATAGGGTTTTATGTCTATCCCACAGAATTTTATGATCTTTCTAGTGTCAGCAAGAAACTATGAGTGACAGTTTGGAAGGTCCCCAAGGCGTGCAGCTCTCCTGGGTTTATTTCTTGAGTTAATAACATCACCTGTGCTGTTTGTAGCCTTGGAGCTCCAGAGTCACCTTTGCCCTTTCCTTTTGTCACTGGACACTAAGATTTGTCTGATTCCCTTGGAAATGACTCATTGTTTTCTACTTTTTATTTTTCTGAGCTCCAAAAATAGTCTTTTAACAAGTCTCTCTGGATCAAGCCTATCCCTAGCTGTGGATTTATTTTGAACAGTGTTGCTTGGTAAGCCTTCTGAAAACACATAAAAGTTCCTATTAGGGATAAGCAGGTGGCTCACATTGCCTGAAAACTAAAGCCCTCAATGTTTGACATTCGAGGACCAGCCTGCTCTTCTGAAAGAATTTCTTACTGGGGACGATTTCCTCAATGTTTACTAACTTTTCTACTGCTTTTCTGAGAATAGCTTCTCTTTCTCGGCCTTCCTGACTTCCTTGCTGAGGTAGGGAGCAGTGGAGCAGTGGCTATTCCAAAGGTCCAATATAAAGGGAATCTCCTTTGTGAGTCTTTAACTACCTTCCATTGCTAGTACAAGTGTTCTAACCGTATTTACTCTCTGACTTTTAAGGGTCTACATCTTCATTCTGACCCCATCCCCAACTGCTCCCAGACTCACTTTACATACCATACAATTGCTATCCAATAATGACCTCTCCTCCTCTTCCTTCTCCCCCTCCTCCTCTTCTTCCTCATCTTCCTCCCCCTTCTTCTGTTCCTCCTCCTGTTTCTCTCCTTCTTATCTTCTTTTGCTTCTTCCTCCTCTTCTTTAGATTCCCCAAATCCTGAACCTCAGACTGGTTGTGAGAATGTTTACTTAAAGTTTTGAAGAATAATTTTGCATTTATAGTTCAAGAGAACATGCTTATGTTTTGTGAAAATACCAGTAGGTAGACCAGCACCTCAGGCAGAAGTGGAGTCAGAGATAGTATATTAGTTTGCTATGACTGTTATAATGAAGTACCATAAGCAAAATGTTTTAAAGAACAGAAATTTATTGTCTCAGTTCTGCAGGCTAGAAGTCCGAGGTCAAGGTGTCAGTAGTGTTGGTTCCTTTTGAAATCTGTGAGAAAGAATCTGTTCTAGGCTTCTTTGCCAAGCTAATGTTTTGCTGGCAGTCTGCTGATTCTTGGCTTGTAGATACACCGTCTATCTCTGCTTTCATCTCCACGAGGTGTTCTTATATGTATGTGCCTGTGGCTGTGTCTAATGTTTTCCTTCTTGTAAGGACACCAGCTGTACTGGATTACAGTCCACCCAATAGCTTCATTTTAGTGTAAGTGTCGGGGGTTAAGACTTTGATGTTCTTGTTTCAAGAAAAGAACCCATTTCCACCCATAACAAATAGTAAGTACAGGTATGGCAGCCCAATTATGGTCCTGGAGTAAGTTATGGAAGGTTCTGGCTGTTCCATGTCACAGATTTGCCTGTCGAGGCTGGATTGTGAGGAATTCTGGGAGCTCCTAGCAAGGCAGGAGGGAGTGGTGCTCAGTGTGCAGCAGAGGGTATTTATGTATTGCTGGGTAAGCACTTTTCTTTTTAGAAACATTTTTAATGGAATTTTGTGGATTTCATACAATGCATCTTAATCATATTTAGACCCCTCCATAGCTGTGGCCTCCCCGTGGTAAGCAATTAATTCTAGCTAAGTAGAGTGGATTTATTTACCAAAAAATTTACTTTAGGGGTTCTGTGAAGGACACTGCCTCTTAACATTCCATTTTTTGGTTGTTATCTGAATTTATACACTCAGTAATTCATCATGCTACATTCAAGCATTTAAACACTTCTAGGGGAGAATTCTTCCATTGTGGCTTTAATTTGAGGCCACAACTGTGTTGTCTGTTCATGTGTTTCGGAGTCCAGAATCTGTCTTCATTCCTAGGTTTGAATTATGCTATAAAAAATGAAAATGGCCAAGAGCATACCCAATTACCATTTAATATTCTTGAGTTTAAATGACAGAAGTTGTTGCTTATTGAATGTTCATTTTGTGACAGGAACCACTCTTTCTTATGACACTTTTATTTGAGAAAAGTGTTTTATTAGTGTCTAAAAGGCAAGAAAAGTTATAGAGTGGTTACATAACTTGTTCAGGATTCATAGCTAGTAATAGTTCCAGAATCTTTGTGACTCTCCGGCATACTAAGTTGACTGTATCTACTAAATATGTATTAATAAGCAAACAAAATAGAGGAGTGTTTTCACTGTTTTTGACTTTATATATATATATATATATATATATATATATATATATATAATATGTCTTTCTGATATAAAAAAGTTTCCCTGTAGATACAGCTGGCCTGGAACTCACTACTCACTATATAGACCAGGCTGGCCTTGATTTCACAGAGATTCACCTGCTTATGCATCCCAGATGCTGGAATTAAAGGTGTGTGCCACCATGCCTGGCTTATTACATATATTTGAGGATTTATTCTTCATCTCTGTGTCTGTGTGTGTCTATGTGTGTCTATGTGTACATGTGTGCAGGTACCTATAAAGACCAGAAGAGGGTGTTAAATCCCCTGAAGCTGGAGTTACAGGCTGTTGTAAGCTGTCGGACAAGGGCATTGAGCACTGGACCTGGGTCCTCTGGAAGAGCAGCAAGTACTCTTACCTGCTGAGCCATCACTCCAGTCCCTTACGATATATATTTTTCATGGGTATAATCTATTTCAAATTCATGTGACAGAAATGAGAAACCTAACAGAAAACATGCCAAAATAAAGATCAGCTCCCAGGAACAGGAGCTAGCACTTCCTCGTCCCTTCTTCCAAAAGAGGGCAGAGGGCGAAACTCCAAGATGACCACACTAATGAGGGTGGGCACTGTATAATTATAGCTTTTTTATTCTTAGCCTGAAAATTTAACCCTGGGGATTAATCGTATTAATAGGAGTTCTCAGGTAAACAGCTGTTGATATGATTGGGTTATAATGGAATATTCTAACTTGAATGTGTACAAAATGCTGTGAGCGTACCAATTGAAAATGAAACTACTTTCTCAGGATAAAGAACAGTAATGAAATGGACTCTAAAGGACAGGGGCCAAATTTCATTGGTGGTACAGGTATGGAACTTAGCTGGCAGTGGCCAAGATATCCAGGAATGTAATTAATTAATTAATTAGTTGATGATACCAATATTAATTGAGTGTCTACTATGTGCCAGATATTGTGCTATGTTCTGGATGGAGCCAATCACTACTGCGGATTGAAAGAGGCTCAAAGGAAAAGTGTGTAGGATTCTCAAAACAAACCTAGTACCTTGGGAGTTTTGTCTCAGGCTAGCTTGGTCTTCTTGAATACAGTATGCATCACTAGTGGGTGAAGTTCAAGTCAAGATTTCCCCAGGGAGAAGTGATAATGTGCGTCTGTGGGATCTTGTTGCTTTGCTTCCCTTCTTTTGTCTGACTTTCAGCTACGCCACAGCCTCTGGGACTTTATCCCCAAGTGAGGGTCAAGGGACGCTGAGGAAGTCCCGCCGGGACCGATAGGCCAAGCAAAGAAAGTCCATTGGGATTAGATTGCAATGTAGTTACAATGATTAGGATTGGAGTTTTTGTATTTTCATTTATGACTCCTCTCCCAGTGTCTGACGTATAGTAAACACTAAATAAAATATTACCTGTTTTACAATTGAGCTAAATAAAATTTTCTTCCATAAAAGCAAATAATTCCTTCAGTTTTCAAGGATATTTGAGTTATTTTTTCAATTCCTTAGATTATAGAACTAAGAGAAGTTAATACACACATACATACACATACACATACAAATACACACACATGTTACATCTCTTATTTTATCCCCATAGAATGTGTGTGGGGCAGAGCCAACGTGGGTAGCCACTTGATGGGCCAAGGATCTCATGATCCTTCCAGAAGGATGACTGGCTGTATTAGGCATGGGAATATAATTATATTAGATTTAATTTTTTCCCTGCTAGCACCTTTGTGAATTGCTTGTTTGAAATTTCTAACTGTATAGTTAACCATCCCAACTTCCTCATTTATTTTTTATGTATTCATTTATTTTAATAATGCTACACATACCATATTGTCAGAATGGAATGTAAGACAAGGGAATTTTATAATATTATAAGCATTCTGAAGTGTATCAAAGTTTGTGGATAATGTCTCACAAAACCAGCCTGCTCAAAAACGACTAATCATTCCACTTTTGGTACTTTAACATTTAATGATACTTACAGAGAAAGTAAACACGCAGCCCATATTTAAAATCCTTTCTTCATTTATTTCTGTATTACTACTTAAAGAACCTATTTCTGGCCTAGAATGTAGGTAGAGCACTTGCCTAGCATTTGTTAGATCTTGGGTTTGATGCCCTGCATCTCACACACACACAAACACACACACACACACACACACACATGCACACACACACCAAAGAACATCTGTATTTCAAGATGCTATTTTAAAAATTATTCTATTACAACAATTATAAAAGAACTATAATACATAGAGTATAAAAAAGCTAAACTGGAATCCATGATTAAATTATTGTGATTATAAGCATGGTTTGAAATAAGTGCTGCTTCTATGCAGCTCTATATTTTAAGCTTTACAGGTTTGGTTTACACACACAAACACATACACACACAGTGTCAATTATAGGGAGCTTTATAAGTTAGTTATGTTTCATGCACTGTATTTAAAGTGTCTTTTTTAGAAGCCAACAAACTTTAAAAACTGAAGTTCTCAAACCAATCCACAAGCAGACAAAAAAGTTAAATGAACTGGGGCACACAGGACTCCTACCTAGCTTTCTTCCAAGCATAGAGCATCCCGCAGCAATTTGGGAGGACTTCAGGACAGTCCTGATGTATTCTTTAAACTACTTTCTTCCTAAGGGTGTAAGGACAGTATATTTACTGAGTGCATTCAGGTGATAGGCTCTTTTTGGTTAGCTTGACTCTCCTGAGGGAGTGTATTAGGAAACAAGACACCAATGATTTGGTTACTAGGCAAATCAAGCTGGCAAGAAAGTAAGCCATTTTTCAAAATATTGTATTCTTATCTAAACCCACTTGCACTATTTATTTTTGATATAAACTTATGATCTCATCTGAAATGTCTAGATATGAAAGCAAGCATGTCCACTAAGACCAAGACAACCAGATCTTTTTTCTAATATTTAAGTTTTGCACAGAATTCCTGATACATGGAATAGCATGACAAAGCCTTGGGCAGTCACATGCCTGTGGATCAGTTGAATGGACACTTTGTATGTCCCCTGCTCTTCAATTTGTATAATCTATACACAATGGCTGTAAAATCTGCCATTCTAACAGGGACAAATGGTACCTTCTTAGCTTATTGACTGGAAGAGGTCTTTTTGACAGGAGAGATCTGTGTGGGTAGAAATCTCACTGCTTGAAGAATCTTCATAGAGACACTGGTCACCTCACAGTCTAGTCTCACAGTCCAGTCAGCTTCTCACATTTTTTTTTTCGAGAGAGCTGAAGAAGCACACTATGGTAGAATACTTGGGAACAGAGTAGATGTCAGAACCTGGATGATAAATTTGGCTTCTTCTGCACTGCTGAGTTGATGAATGGGAACTGCTGACAAATCCATACAAATGAGAACTTTCTGGAAGACAGACAGTGATGAAAGACAGCTGTTTTTTCTTTTCTCTTCTAGCTGTTTTTTCTTTTTTCTTCTTCTTTTTTTTTTTTTTTTTTGTCTGTTGGTCCTAAACTCTTCTGATTTACTGCACTCATGTCCTACTCCTGGGAGATGGCTGGTGTTCTAGAAAGATGTCAAATGGGAATTTGAGCTTAAGAATCATGACTGAGGGGCTGGAGAGATGACTCATCAGTTCAGAGCACTGGCTACCTTTGCAGAGGACACAGGTTCAGTTGCCAGTACTCACATGGTGGCTAACAGTCATCTGTAACTCCAATTTCAGGGAATCTGAAACCTTCTTCTGACCTCCACTGGCACTATATGATATAGGTGCACCTACCTCGTGCAGGCAATACACTCATACACATAAAATAAATACAAATAAATATTTTTAAATGGATACTTAAATAGCTACTTTTTAAAACATCATATGAAGCAAAGCAGAAGGTGAACCCATGTATGTGCACCTGTGTCATGCAGTGCCCATGGAGGACAGAAGAAGGAGTCAGATTCTTCAGAACTGGAGTTACAGTTGGTTGGTGGCTGTCATGTGGATGTTGGGATTTGAACTTGGGTCTTCTGCAAGAACAGCCAGCACTCTTAACCTCTGAGCCATCTCTCCAGCACCTTCAGGATGCATTTTTAATGAATAGGAGACAGTACCAATTTAAAGAAGAATCTGCACCAGCTATGCTGACTATAGAACTGGATTCTTTGTCTAATAGTTGACTCTGTCAATAACATTCATTAATAGAAAACTTATTGTCACTTTTATCAAGAGTTTCTAGGTTTCTAGTTTTATGTATTTTTAAAATACAACTGTAGAGATTACTTTGTCTTCTCAGGGAGCTGATTACTCCTGCCTTGATTTTCCTGTCTCTGGCGTTTTCCAGTGCTAAGCTATCTCTTATGCTATTTTATTAACAAACTTTAAGCTCACTAATAATTCATGCCCCAGCTGTGTGAACTGGTGACTTTAATTAGGTATTACTCTTTTCCAGAAAAGATAGTTTCCCTTATGAGTGCTGCTAAATGGAACAAAGTGCTAAAGAAAATGCATGTATTTAAAAATGAAACAATTTCATTTGAACTGTGTTTTGGCTCCAAATTTATTTTTTATAGTACTTCATTTTATTTTAGGTATGGAAACATATTTATGGAGTATGACTTTTGTATACTAGTATTTTTTGTGCTTTAAATGCTCATACTATTTTGGGACTGCATTTAAAATAGCTTTTCCCAATATCCCAGTTCCATTGCTATATCAAATCTCAAGTGGCTAGTTTTGTGTTCTTTATCTCCTGCAAATGTGTAAGTTCTATAAAAAGCTTCTTATGCATTTTTCTAATATTTCACAAACCTTTATACTTAGTTTAACCACAATTAAGCATCTTTAAAGGACTGGAAGAAATTACTTCCATCCCTGACTCAAAGGACGCCGAACCTTCAAATAGTCAGAACATTGCGTCAAGGGCAAGATATCAGAATGTGTCTGGCTTGTAGGGAATATGCTGATTTATGAGAAGAGGACTCTTCAGTTACCCCCCAAAACTGTCATGAAATGAAGACACTACATACACAAACTAGCATGAATGAGGAGAAATCAGATTAGTGCTGACCTCAAAACCTCATCTCTGCTTTCTAGCTTTCAGTGTGTTGGAAGGTGTTATAAACTACCTGAAGAGAAAATTTAGCATGAACCTAACCCAGTTGCAATTCCTGCAAGCTACAGCAGCTGTCCTGGAAAGATATGCCTGCCAGTGTGATAGTGGCATGAATATTATAGGAGCATCCAACTACTTTCTAATTGTATTTAAGTTTTGCTTCATAGAATGGAGCAGGTAAATGATATCAGGCCTCGGAGCCTAAGGTTAGACAGATAAAAGATGATGGGAGAAGGCCTAATACAATTATTCTGCTAAATAGATACAGTATTAAACTGATTTCTAATCACTTATTGTTATACCCATAGATTAAGCATCTCTCAACTCTTAGCAGAGAAGCTTCCTTATACAGCAGGTGGCAATTAACAGAGAGAACCACAACTGGCCAAAGTACAGAGAATAAGAAGAGAAGACTATGTAGCAAACTTCTGACTCCCAGGGCTCAGGGATCATTGCAGAAGAGGGGGTGGAAACAGTTTAAGAACCAGAGGAGGTGAGTAACCAGAAAAAAACAGAGTTTTCCAGACAGCTGGTCAGTTACTCATATGAACTCACAGCAATGGTGACAGCATGGGTGAATCCTATGCAAGCTCAAGCCAGACAAAATCCTGGCATAGACACGGGGAAGTGGGTAGCACACCATAACCCTACCTGAGGGAGTATCGGCAATTGACGGCTCATGGGAAGGCGAGATCAGTCTCCTTTAAGGGTTAGACTCTTGTTAGGTTGACCAGGCTCCACTGGATAAACCCACACACAAGGACATTTGGGTATAGAAACCTGCCTCTGCCTCTGTCTCTATCATGTCTCTCTCTCTCTCTCTCTCTCTCTCTCTCTCTCTGGCTATCTTTAGCTATACCTATATCTATATTAGAGTTTAGAGTACAGGAAATTTGGACGAAAGTTAGTAAGGGTGTGCATATATGAGAGAGGAACTAAATATCAAAGTATATTGCATGAAACACTCAAAAATTCAATTAAAAAAGAAAAAGACTGATTAACGCTAAATTCTTTTGAACTCAATTATAATACTTCAAAATTCACCAGATGTGGTGAAAGGCGAGGCTAGTGAAAAATCTACCATGGTTTGACAAATCTTTGAGCTTTAAGTCATTGGGTCTGATTTCTCTAGTATTTTTTTTTTAAAGGGACAGTGAGGGAATTTTATCAAGCAAAATTTCTTCAATTAAATATACAGTAAAAAAAAATTAAACCAGGTATGATGGTACATAATTGGTATCCCAGTACTTGGGAGGTAGAGGCAGGAGAATCTCAAGTTTGAGCTCAGTGTGGGCAACATAGTAAAACCCTGAAACAAACAAACAAAGAAACAAATGAAGTAACAAAATATTTTAAACTGAAGGCCTTTAGAAATCTTTATAATTTGAGTTTAATATAGTTGGATGTAGGAACTCTTCACTACATCTGTATAAGTGCCTGTTAATAAACCTGAGAAATCTTACAAACTCATTCAACTTATATATGTGTAGAATGACAGTACATGCCGAATCTGGGAAAAAATATTTCAACTCACACAAATTCTTAGAAATTTACATATATTTACTGTTTTATGAACCATTGTGTTTAAGAAAAGATATCTTAGAACAATTTTTCAAATTTCTTTCCCTTTACTAAAGCACCTTCCTTCCTACCTTTAATTTCACAACTTGCAAAATTCTACATGTCAGTTGGGAACCTCTTTGCTGTTATTCCAATTGTTTAAAATGAAAACTTTTCCTTTTAGGCAAGAGGTTTGATTTTCTAATTTCTGACGAGGTATGACTGTGGGTGTCTGACTTACCACCATCAATTGTGTATGGTGTAAATAATTACTGAAAGGACTGTGCTAAGTAGGGACTCATCAAATACTCACAAATTCGTTGGCTGTATCAAGCTTAGAGTGGTTAATTTGCGGGTGCTAATTTCTGTCTCTGCTATATATAACCCTCAGATCTTTTGGCATCAAGGTTTGTTTTGTCAGTCACTTGTTAAGTGCCATTCAAATTATAATTTTACAAATTATAAACAGTGGATTACAATTCGGGGTTTGAAGCCTGATTTTTTTTTCTCAAGGAAAAGAATAATTTATTTCTGTGAAAAAGGTGACATTACCTTTTACACTGATTTCAGCTTCCTGGGACAAATGAAATGGGAAGGAGGTCATTTCCTTATTATACCTTAATACCCCCTTGTTCAAAAACCATGGCCATATTCCATCCTGCATCCCTTTTGCTGCTTTGTCTTGTTAAGGTTCCTGTGAAATGATTTCAAGAGCTGATTGCATTTCAGAGCATGTTTTAAATGGAAATATGAGTCCTCAAGGGAATTTGTGTTATTTTGGATAGACTTTAGAAGAGAGAAGAAGAGAAAGACAAGGTACAAGTGAAGAGAAAAAAGACAAAGGGCTTTTTTCTGTGAGAAAAGGTGTATATGTAGACGTGCCTAAGAAAAACCATGTTAATTGATAAAGGCTTATTTCATGGGGGTTCTAAGTGGTTGAAAGTTTAAGTACTGTTTTAGCAGAATTCTTTCAGTTGCAAGTGACAGAAATCTTGGCTTAAACTGGCATGAAGATTATTTTAAAAAGTGGATTTATTTTATTGTTAATTATGTATCTGTTTGTGTGCTTGTGTGTGGGTATATGCATATAAGTTCAGGTGCTCCTGGAGGTCAGAGGTGTTGGTGTCCCCTGGAGCTAGAGTTATAGGTAGTTGTGAGCCACCTAATGTGGGTACTGGAAACCAAACTTGGTTCCTCTGGAAGAACAGTATGTGCTCTTAACCACTGAGCTGTCTCTTCTGTCCCTGACATGGAGTTTTATTGGCATTTATGAGTGACATGTAATACAGACTAGGATGAACTTAGATTTGTGGCTTAAACCACATTATCAAGAAGTGGAATCCTATCCTCTGTGGCTTGGATCTGCTTCTTCACCAGTGGCTTTATTTTGGGATCATATAGTTACTAGATGATTATTAGCAACTTAGAGAGTCATATCCAGGACAAAAAAAAAGTTTCTTTTTCTTTTTAAGTATTCCCCACAGTTTTCTTTATTGTCACTGGGACCAAATGAATTAGATCATCTGCCTGTGGCACAGCAGGCCTAGAAGGTTAAAACTGACTGAAAGAGCTCTACCTCCAGAACTGTAGAGGACCCCACTCAGATCATATGGAGAATGGGAGGGTCAGATCCCTAAATAAAAATGGAAGCAGTCTCCAGAGGGAGAAAGGCAGTGGCAAAAGCATAGGACAAGTGTCCACCATGTAGTTACGAGGTTATGTTTGAGTTTTAAGGAGTCTATAAACCTCCAAAACCCAAATACTACCTGAAGTGCGGTTGTGTGATAGGAATGACATTCATTCAATCTTTCCCTCTCAAGCCTCCAAAGAGAAAAGAATTACATTGTTTACTACTTTATTTTTTGAGACAGGGTCTCATTGTAGCCAAGGCTGTCCTCAAACTTGCTGTGTTGCTGAAGGTGACTTTCTGACTCTCTTGCCTTTACCTCCTGCATTCTGGGGTTTCATGTGGGCTGGAGATTGAACCGAGGGCCTCCTGCATTCTAGGTAAGTATTCTACCAACTGAACTATATCCCTAACCCTTATTTACCACTTTGAAGTTGTAATTATGTTATATCAAGTAACAGTAATGAACTAATTCCAAATATCCAAATGTGTGATATTCCATGTAGTTGGAATGAGAAGATATGTTGAAGTTTCACAGACAGTAGCATGTAAACAATTAGAACCTGATTGTTGCTATCAAGTCTTCTTAGGAAAAATAATGAGGGTACATGCTCATAAAGTATGGCATATAATTGGGGGTTTAGAAGTCCTGGATGAAAATTCCTGAGGTAGTCTAACTGTTATCCAAGTTTGAATCCCTTCTATAAGACTCTAGCAAGAAGTTATCTAGTTTATACTTGAGATCTCCAGGGTGTGTCCTAACTTTAGCTCTAAAGTCTTTCTGTCTAGGTCTGTGGTTCCCTCAAGAGCTGTATGTATTCTGGCTGACTATAGACTATAGTCAACTATAGACTACTTTTATTTCTTCCAGTTCTAGAGACTCTGAGCAGGGAACCAGCTTGGGCAAGTTCTGATGAGGTTACTGCTTATGGAGGGATGCCTCCCTTTACTTTCTCTTTAAGAGCACTAATCTTACAGGGGCTTTACATACATGATACTGTTGAAACCTAATTACCTCCTAAAGGCCTTACCCTCACATACCTGCAGATCTTCTACATATGAATCAAACAGAGGGTGGAAATGACATAAATATTCACAGCAAGATCCTTGAGACTCCTTTTTCACTTGTGAGAAGTTGCTGGTTATCTATTAAAAGAGAAGTCGGACCCTGGCAGACACAAGCATTGTCTACAGGCTCTTAAAGTTCCCACTTATATTAAACCCTAATCTGTCCTCGTGTGGTTTTTGCTTTTCTGTGCTATTCTAGCCTTGAGGAATCTCAAGAGCAAACAGTGAACTATGTGTCAAATGCAGACAGGTACATTTACTCAGTCCCTATGTTTTTTCCTGGTAACAATACCCAAACCTTAGAAACAGGAGAAAACTTACCTTTTTCTTCTCTTTTCTCTTCTCTTCTCTTCTCTTCTCTTCTCTTCTCTTCTCTTCTCTTCTCTTCTCTTCTCTTCTCTTCTCTTCTCTTCTCTTCTCTTCTCTCTCTCTCTCTCTCTCTCTCTTCTTTTTCTTACATTTTTAGCTGCTGCATCTGTGGTTTCCTTTCCTGTCCAGTTCAATGAATAGTTCTGGAATGAGAGTCCAGTTTATTTGAAAGCGATCTCCTAATTCCTCTTAATCTACCTCTAAAGTTGTACTGATGGGCGTTGGGAGTGCGAGGCTGTAATCTTAAGGGGTCAGTGCCCAAAGTCTGCTCCACGTGAAGAGGTTTTATTTACACTTTAGAGGATGGATTAAATAGACTGCAGTATGCATTCTTCTCTCATAAGCCCTCACTTGTTCTGCAGTCAGTAGATAAGTGGAAGGCTGTGGGGTGCCAGCTGCCGGCATTACTGCAGCCTCTTGCACATTGTTTCCCAGAAAGATTCTTTGTGCCAGTGGCAAGGGCTTTTTTTTGGGGGGGTGGGTATCCAAAATGTAATGCTACTTAACTATACTGGCAGGGAAGCCACTGGCATAGGTATTTAAGTGGCTCTCTCCAAATTGAGCAGGACGATAGGGCAATTGATGCCAAAGTTCCATTCTGCCTGCTGTAAGCACCGGATTTCAGCTTTCAGACTATAGCTAACCTGTTGTAGCAATCTTTTGAGCAGGAAGCAGGACTGACAGGATACAGCCACATAGCCCTTGCAGCTTGTTACACCCTGCGTGTGAGTCAGCAGATGGAAAGTCACCCGTATCTCCTAGGAGCAGAGGCCAGGGGCACAGAGGGAAACGTATGAACTGGGAAGCAACTCACGGGGAGTTAGGCGTGAACTTTGGTGAGTTTAGCCCACAGAAGATGCCCTGGGAGAGAGGGAAGAGGAAAGGTGACACTGCAGGGACAAATCCTACCGCAGTGTCAAAAGCATTATTTGATGAATCTGGTGATGCATGAACACAGAGACTGTTAATGCAGAATAGCCGACTGCAAAAAGCAATACAGCACTGACTTAGCCGGGAACTTGGTGGCGACCTTGCTTGAACAGGTAAAACTTACATAATGTGGTCACAGACTTGTGTCAGTGCAGGTTATTCGTATATTCTCAGGTGCTATCTTGCCTTCTGATTTTATTTCCTGGAGAAGTAGGACAAATGACAGAAGAAATGCCATCAGGGAGGTCTGCCTGATCTAGAGTAGTCTCAGAGGTGCCAGAGCAAGTGGAGTTTCAGCGAGAACGGAACAGACCTGTTATCAGTCTCCTTTACCATCAGTTTGCTACCCTCTCCTGCTCCTATCAGCGGGGTTGGCTATCCTAGCTCAGGTCCCAACCAGTCCTGAGAGTGAGGATGTAAATTAATTGTCTTCACCACATTCCTTCTTTCTTTTTTTTTGTTCTCTCTTCCTGTCACCTCCAGATATTCACTAAGCAAACCATCAGATATCAGGAGCTGTTTTGGGCATTAAGGATCAGAGATGGGCACAAATATGAAGGCTCTACTCTTACAGAGTTCACAGCTGAGTGAAAGAAGGAATGGAAACATCATACAAATTCATGAATAATTATAAACCTCAATAAATGTCAGGAACAGAAGGTACATGATGCCCTGTGAAGGGACGTGTCTGACTTCAGGAGTTAGGAAGTGCCCCTAGGGGGCGAGAGCAGCATTTGATGTGAAGTTTGAAGGCCCGGCAGTAGCTATTGAGGAAGGGGCCAGAATGATTTGGTAAACTCCTTCCTCTGTGTCTTATCAGGCATGGGATGTTTGAAGAGCCGCAAATATGACAAAAAACACAGTCGAACAAGGACATGAATCTAGACCGGTAGCAAGATCGGTTCATGGAAAGCCATATTGAGGATCTGGTCTTTATTCTAATTTGGTTCTTTTCCCAACAATGGGAAGCCTTTCATGTGCTTTAAGAAGAAAAGGGGCAGTGACTGGCAGGGAGGATGTGACCTAATCAGGGTTGCAGTCTTTACAGACCTCTTTAGCTCAGGACCTGTTTTGCCATCCCTTTTCTGAGTAAACTGAGGGGTATCAGTCTGTACCATACAGGCATTCCCTACTCTGCATACGATTTGCAGGATGGCAAGGGTTGGGAAAGGTGTTGGGACAATTCCTCAGTTGTGCAAGGAGGTGCTGACTGGCTGGAGTAGAGTGACAGCAACAGATGCAGAAGTGGGCAAGTCAACAGATATCTAACAGTAAAACTGGCAGAACTTAGCATTGGGGCAAAGTTAATGGAAAGTTCTGGGGTGATTTCCGCATACTTGGCTGTCTGAACTACCTGGGTGGCAGAACTACAATGAAAGGAAATGGAGGAGGAGCAAATTTGTTAGGGGTGTAAGGTTCTGAATTATTAGCCATGTTGAATTTAAGGGATTCTTCAATATCTTTTTCTTATATTAAGATGGAGGCCAAATTGAATTCTTAGCGCAGATGAGATTTGCTATTCTCTCCTTTCTTTACTGGCATGTATTTATTGTACATGGGACTGGGTTTCATAAAGGCATTTTGATACAAGTATGCATATTATGTTTTTGATCATGTTCCTCTCATCCCCCGTACCCTCCCATTTCTTTCTCCTCCCATCAATCCCCTTCATTTTCAGATAATTTTGCTTCTTCTTTCATATCATATATCCACACATGATTTTATATATGTTTGTAATATGTAAGATCCAGGTAAGATTTTCTTTATGGGGCTATAGCATTTAGATCCTGTGGAATTCATCCCCCAAGCTCAGCTCCTGTTTGAATCTGAGGGTTGATGTTTCAGAGCCTGGGGATCAGCTGGACCTGTGTTTTGAGACTGTCAATGACATGGCACTTTATATTCATAAGTCTTGGTTTTCTATCCTATGAAGTGAAAGCTCATTAAGATAAAATATGTTGACTCCTGTCAGCAGACCTTGCCTTGCTATGAAGTAATGGCTACTTAGGAGAAGAGTAAGTGGCTTCTGAGACATTTGGGGACGTTTTTATAAACTCAGCTTGGGGCCTGCTTCGTCATCCCTATCCTCAGTACACAGAGATGTATCTTTGTACCACACAGGGAAGTTCCATGCCAGATGTGGAACCTGCCTATTGGCTCATTCAAACCTTCTTCAAGTCAAATAACAGTATAGCTCCCCAAGAGTCCAGCTCTGGCTTATTTTGCTTATCTTCTCCCAAAGTTGCAAAACTATGTACTTCGGTTCTTCCATTCACTTTATCTACATTTTATATTGTCAGTTACAATATTAATTCATTTCAAGTTGTTGCAGACAGTATGCAGGTCACCTAGCACAGTAGTTAGAGCAGGGAAATTATTCAGTCACTATCAGTTCCTTTCTCAGCAGAAATGTAATGCCTTATGTTTCCAGCAACTTTAAAAATATTTATTATTTATCATTTTTATTTCATCTGTGTTAGTGTATTGCCTGCATGCATGTAAGTGCACCCATGTCATGCATTGCCCCTGTAGGTCAGAAGAGGGCATCAGATCCCCTGGAACTGTAGTTAAGGATAGTTGTTAGCTGCCATGTGGGTGCTGGGAATCAAACCCAGGTCTTCTGCAAGAGCAGCCAGGGCTTTTAACTGCTGAACAATCTCTCCAGCCTTCCAGTAACTTTTTGAAAGGCTGATTGCTCCTGTGAAGAAGTTAATCACTTTGAGGAGCACAGCTTTTCCCTTGAGTTGGTCTCACATTTGTATGAGATGTTTTACAAATGGCAGCTCTCAAACCATGATGAGCTTCAGCTTAGAAGTTGGGAATTTTAAACCTACTCTCCTTCTCAGCCAACTCGTAGTCTGAATCTTGATTCTGGAAAGTCGGAGATCATCAGAGAATTAAGGAATAAGTAATTCCAATGTGTCTAGCAAATGATTTATGGAAGATTAATTTCTTTGCTAGTTCTTTTCTATTAATGTGAGAAAATGTTATTCTTGGGAGATGGCTCAGTGGGTAAGGGCAGTGGCTGCTCTTGCAGAAGACCTGGGTTTGATTCCCAGCACCTACATGATGGCTAACAACCATCTGTAACTTTAGTTCTAGGGATTCCCATGTCCTCTTCTGACCCCGGTGGCTTTGTATGACACAGGTGCACTTAACATACATGTAGGTAATACATACATACTCATAAAATAAAAATAATAAACAAATAAAATAGTAAAAAGAAAATGTTATTCTTTAAGGATTTTTATGCAGTATTTGCTATTCAATTTTGCTTTTATTTTTATTTATAATTGTATTTGTGTGTGTGTCTCCAATCATGTGTGTGTGTGTGTGTGTGTGTGCACATGGCACACATATGGAAGTCAGTTCTCTCCTTCCACCATGTGGATTCTGAGGGTCAAATCCAGGTCACTAGGGTTGGTGCCTCTACCATTGCACTATCTTGCCAGCCCCACTATTTACTTTTAAGACAAATAGGAAATTGCATATAGTTTTGTGATCTTCAGAATTATTTTCTAATCAGAGGGTTTTCTGAAGTCAGGTTTTCAGCTTTTTGGTTTTTGATTTGCAGAGAGAACTTGCTCGGTGTTTCTTCAGATCTCTCTTTGGTGGCTAGACCTCATGTGGTTTATGCCATGTTTTTGAGCATAGGCCTACAAGCAGGTGGCTGCAAAAGCTTCCTTT
The DNA here is from genome assembly GCA_035773235.1 of Eospalax fontanierii. Classification (NCBI taxonomy): domain Eukaryota; kingdom Metazoa; phylum Chordata; class Mammalia; order Rodentia; family Spalacidae; genus Eospalax; species Eospalax fontanierii. The sequence goes on along the minus strand of CM069536.1, from coordinate 33,992,255 downwards.
TTATAAGAGTCTAAACTCTAGGCTCTACTAATGCAAATGTGATGCACATGATTAGAGTGATATCATTTTATTAAAACTCCTCTCCTAATCTGCCTCTAAAAGGCCTTCTGTTTCCATTACAGCTAGGTTATTGATGCTAAATAGTTCAGCAAATTGGGTTGTCGAAGCACATCTGTCATGCATTATTCATCAGGTACCTTTCACAAATCATAGCTGTCTGTTACCTCAGCCTGGAATCCCAGTAGCAAAACTTCTTAGGGAGTTGGCTTCTTTTGTGAGCCAAGAAATGGAGTCACGGGCATATCCGTCCAGCAACACTTGGTTACACTGTTGTCTTTGAAATGTGGAGCATCATGAGGAAATGGCTTAATTAATGTCCTACAGTAATGTGTCTGTTTATAAAGAAATAATGTACTATAAAATTAAGCTACGTATAGTGAATGTACCTCCTAATGGCGAGGCTGGCATTTTAAGTGATCAGTAAATCACTTAAATATTAAGACTTTCTTGAACAAAGGTAATAAAAGGAACATTTGGAAATGGTTGATACTGGTACATACAATTATCCACTAAATAAAACATTTTTATTGTGATCACCATGTTAATCACATTATAGAACAGTCTGATCAGGAAATGTGAGAAACTGTATATTAATTTTTTTCATCTCTGACATGATTAACTTCCACATTAGTGTGGAAATCTCAAATATTTAAACCAGCCATGACTTTGTTCAGAGGACAGCTTGCTTAATTTCCTGGGCTGAGAGAAAGTATGATGTGTGAAACCTCTAAAGCTGCCTCTTTCCAAGGCTAAACCTTTTCTTTGTTTGGCTGACGATGTTTAAAAATGGGAGTTTTCCCAGCTCTCTGCTGCAGAGTTTCTTTTCAGCTCTTGAGTGGAACTTTCCCGTCTAAGGGCTTTCTTGCTCCTCTCATCATGATGGCACTTCTGGCATCTGCAGGAACAAATGACCCTTACATGGGCACACTGGCCTAGTTCTTCAATAGGATGATGCTTCATTGCTTAAAACAGACAGGGTCTGTACTGCTCTTCTCCAAGGGTGTAGGCATTTCTATTAAACTCCTACTTTCTGGCATAAAATGATTTAATCACCAAAACTTTCTACTTCAAACCTTTTAAACAACATGTTCTTAAACTATCATGTGCATTCCTTACTCTTACCAATTAAAATAGAAAAATGACAGGAAACAAATGACTAACCAGTTATTGTTATTAAAAGTAAACAAATAAACATTTGAACTCTCCAGTCTGCATAATTGAAAGTATTCTGCAAAATGGAAATAGTTTGTATGGGAAATGTTAAGCCAGTGTTGATAGTTTCAAATGCTTTTGAAAGCATTTTCATTTATATTTAGTCTTTTACTAGGCTAATATATTTAAGGTAGATTGTCAGTGGAGGGCTTTGTAAAACCAAATTGTAAATTCCAAGATGTTGTGCTTAGTGGGTTGTGGTGTCTGAATCCCCAGATCTCTACTGATGAAAATTTGGCAGGTTGGGAAGTGAGATGAAGGTTTAATGAACATAATCTAATCTAAGAGATGGAAGTGCTGCTCCTCTTAAATACAGAGAAATTAATGGGCTGAAAACGGTGCCGTTTCCACAGTGACATCAAGTGATTTCCATAAAGGAGAGGATGGGTTGGTTGGGGTGTGCATCTGTGTGCTGAGCCCAAGCTGAGCTTAGCCAACACAGTTTATGATCACCTTGTAGTTCTAGTGCCAGATCTTTTACATCAGTTCACACTGGTGTCTAGTTCCTGCAAGATGGGGCTTTCTATTAGTTTAAAAATCACTGCTGTTTGTTTATTTAACTTGGCAGAACATAATGTAACCAGGGGATCTCTTACTGTGGCTTTGAGTCATGAGGATATATAGGCTGATAAGAGAGAGAGATTTAGATTTGAATCAATATAAAAAGTTCCTTTTACAGCTAATTTTCTGTTTTAAATTCTAATCAAATTTATCTTGTAGTATAACTTAAAATCTCCAGGAAGTAGGTCTTATTAAAATTTAGTTATGAATCAAAAAAGTTGTCGGAAGTAACCAGGCCAGAGGCAATTAACTAATTACGTTCTGTCATTATGCACAGATAAAGCTACCAAGTCTAGGTGTGCTAGTTATTTGTCTTTTTGCTGTGACAAAATAACTGACGAAGCTATTTAAGGAAGGAAGGGTTTATTCTGGCTCACAGTTTGAGAAGTCAGCCCGTCATTGCTGGGAAGTCATGGTGGCAGGAGGTTGAGACAGCTAGTCATATTGTTATGGCTCCAAGACCCCTGGGTTGGACCACTCAGATTCCAGATGTTCTGAATCAGCCTAATTTTATTAGTTGGTCAGTGACTGCACTCTCTGGGTCAGGATGTAGAGGGCACAGGACTGACTCATGGGGAAAACAAAGCTTATTAAGGGCAAAAACCACATCCTGATGGACCAGGTGATTGTACAAGGTTACACAAGGATGGCATGTTTGTTCCTGCAGGTATGTAAGCAAGCAGTTACAGAAGCCAGATAAGTATCAAGGAAGAGGTTATAAAAGCTGTACAATATTGGCTGATACATTTTAGGTTTTTATGGGGAGTATTTTTCTGTTAGTAATTCTTCCTGGAACAGCCTTATGTTAAACTCTTCCTGGAACTGCCTGCCAGAGTCAGGCATAGTTTACCTCCATTTATACAAAATGGAGGAACTCAGGTTATCACAACATTGCATCAGAAGTCAGGAAGCAGAGAGGTAGATAACTATACTCAGCTCTCTTATTTTTACCCTTCAGCTTAGGACTCCAGCCTATAGAATGATGTCCTACACTTAGGGTGGGTTTTCCTACTTTAATTAATCTAATCTAGAAACTTCCTTACTGACATAGTTTCCATGGTGATTCTAAATCCTATCAAGTAGACAATCAAGATTAACCATCAATAGGCTAGAGGAAATGGGCTGGGAAGGACTGTTCTCTTGCTCCTGGAAATGACAAAGAACATATTGACTTCAGCTCATTCCTGGTTTTCTCCATCCATTTCTCCCAATAACTTTTGTCTAGAGTCAGTAAGGAGACTGACTGAAAAGAAAAGAATGAAAAGAATAAAACTATAACTTATTATAACTTTGGACTTTATAAACTTTTTAAAGCTTTTGAACTTTTGGGTTCTTTTGTAGTAACACTTAGGTTAAACTCAAACACATTATATAACTATAAAATATTTTCTTGTATTGTCATTTTATAAGCTTAAAAATTTAAAATAGCCAAGCATGGTGGCACAGGCCTCTAATGCTAGCACTTGGGAGGCAGGGAGATTGCTGTGAGATGGAGTACAACCTGGGATAGTCTGCATAGCGAGTTCCAGAGCAGCTGGTTCTACATACTGAGACCCTGTTTCAAAAAACCAAAAAATAAAAATTAAAGTGTTTAATTTCCCCTTATTTTATTTATTATTGTTATTACTATTTTGTTTCTCTTTTCTATACTTTAAAGCATTAGAAATTTAAAAAGTGTGTGTATGCATGCATGTGTGTGTGTGTGTGTGGTATAGTATGTGGTGTATATGCATGTTTGTGTGTGGGATATGTGTGTCTGTGCATGTATGGAGGGAGGCTAGAGGAAGATTCCGGATGCCCTGTCTTCCAGCAGGTATGTCCACACTGAATTTCTGTCTCCCCTTATTAGGATGCCTTTTCCTCAATCTCCTTCTGAAAGACCTGCCTTCAGCTCTTCTTGAGATGTTGAGGGTTTTCAGAAATGTCCACAGTGATTTTCTTGTTCTTGTTCATAGATTTGCTTATCATGAACATTCTTCTTTGTTAATGGGAACTTTTTGGTATTAGAATTCATGTTTTCTACCTTTTGAAGGAGTTTAATGAGGTCTCCAAACTACTGCTAAACTCTTCACTGTGACATTTCTTTGGGGATCTTTGTCTCCTGCAGTTTCCTTTTTCTTGTTCCTTCTTCTACTGTGCATTCTTATTTTGGTTCTGACAAATCCTTAGAGTCAGTTCCTCAGAAGTCACCTCCAGGAGTTCCTCAGTGTCATTCTCATTCACAGATATGTCATCCTCATTCACAGATATGTCATCCTCATCCACACGTAGGTCCCAGTTGCTTCCCATCTCACCTCAGCCCTATTCAGTTAAGCAGCCTTCTAATCCTTGGCAAATCCTTAAAATCCATGGGCAAACTATTTTTAAAGTTGATTACTTTGGTGAATTTCATACAGTACATGTTGATCATATTTAGAATCTCTCCCCTGTCTCCCCTAATAGCCCCTCCCCCCCATTTTTAGGCATTCTGTCATGTATGTTAAGGCCTATCAGGCAGTTTCTATTCCCAAATGATCCTTGGTGTGAGACGATCCACTGGAACCTAGTTAACCTTTCTAGAGTCATTCCCTTGAAGAAAACCAACTCTCCCTCTCCCAGTAGTTATCAGTTGCCAATAGTTTCTCAGCTAAAGCTGGGGCTTCTGACCAATTTCTCCCCTTCTGAGCTGGGTTTCTGCTTAGTTTGAACTTGCATGGATCTTGTGCATGCTGCCACCATTGCTGTAAGTTCATATGAGTAACTTCCCAGCTGTCTGGAAATTCTGTTTCCTCATGGTCTTCCACTACCCCTGGCTCTTACAGTCTTTCTTTCCTCTCTTCTGCAATGTCTCCAAGCCCTGGATGGCAGAGGTTTGATATGGGTGTCCTATGGATGAAGTTCTTTAGTGTTTTCTTCCAGAAATTATTAGTGTACTCCTTACTGATCTTACCCCAAACTCAAGCAAGGTTATTTGATATAGTCATAGATGTTGTAATTGCCCCTGATTTTCATCGAGTATCTTAGTCTCAGAAATAAGTTTGAGCAAAGGTCCTCCTCAGGCAATAGGCCTTAAATGCAACTGTAACTCCTTGATCCATTATATGGCTCAAAGAGACCATTTTAGAGGGAGAGCTACTGCATTGTTATTGGGAAGAACAGCAATGAGAGGAGAATGTGCAGGAGCACCATTGTTGGGCATAATACAGGATGGGCCCAGCCAGGCCACCTGCCAGGAGGAATGGAGGAATGGCTCTCCTGGGCGTGGCGTTCCGCACTGGTTAGTTGTGAAGCCAGTTTCTGCCGGGCACCTGGAAAGAACCCGGTGCACTTGGGAACAAACTACAATCGGCTGTAGTCAGGACCCCATGGAAAAAGTTGATTGGCTAACCTAACATATAGGATACCATGTATTGAATAAATTGAGTTTGCAGCAGATTACCACCGCTGGCTTCCTGCTCAGCTCCTGGAGTCGGTGTCCTGATTCCATGCTATTTGCCCCCTCCCCCACGGCAGAGACCCTTTGGTCCCCTCGGGCTGGCCCGGAGCCCTGGGACCCCCAACACACTGTGAATGACAAACTAGATCTTGCAGGCAACGTTAGGAGATTTTGTACACTTCAGTGCCATAATGTACAAAGTGGTATGAGAGGTCAAATACAAGAGAAAATGCTGTAAGAGACCCAATAAACATCAAACAGGAGAGGCTGCCTTTTTCTTTTTATAATCTTTTTGAGGCATGGTCTCCCTGTAGCCCCAGCTGGCTGGAACTCACTATATAGACCAGGCTGGCCTTGTACTTAACAGAGACTCACCTACCTCTGACTCCCAAATGCTGAAATTAAAGGCAAGCACTACCAACTGTGGACTCTGAAATGATCCTGTAACTTGGTACAAGGTCCTTTTAGAGGTCATCTGAAAGCAATCCTGCCTACCCAGGGTCTCAGAGAAAGACATACCTGTCTATAACCTTTTAGCAGGCCAGGCACCTAAATCTCACAGCAGGTCCTAGAATGGCACTGTAACTCAAACCCCAGCCCTTTTCAGCTGCAGTAACTGTGGTATCCATGGACCCAGAGGAACACACAGCTGTTCAGTGCTCTGATGCAGGCCTGTAGACCTTGACCTCATTTTGGACACTAAAACAGTATCATTATAATTCCGGCCTTCTAAAATGAATTTGGAAGTGTTCCCTTATGTTCATTTTTTCGGAAGAGATTAAGAAGGATTGATGTTAAATCTTTAAATATTTTGTTGACTACAACAGTCAAGCCAACAGAGTCTGGGCCTTTCTTTGCAGGGAGGCTTTTGATTACTGATTCAGTAGCCTTACTCATTATTGTTCTTTTCAGATTTTCTGTGTCTTCATACTCAGTCTTGGCAGGCTGTATGCTTCTTGGAATTTGTCCTTTTTTCTATATTATCCAATTTGGTGGACATAATTGTTCATAGTAGTTTTTTTTTATCATCCTTTGTATTTCTATGCTATCAATCACAATGTCTTCACTTTCATTTGTAATTGTATTTGAATCTTCTGTTTTTCCTAGAATCTACCCAAAGTTTGTTTATATTTCCTAAAAATTTTGGTTTATGAATTTTTATATTGTTTTTCTAGACCCTATGTCATAATAATTGTATTAGAATAAAAACAGAGCAACCTCATTCAAATGTAAACCAAAATGTAATACAACCTAAAATAGAAAAGAAGTTAAAAACAAAAGTTTAATTCTCATTTGGCTTATGTGGAATAGAATCAAGTAAAAAGTATATTTCTGCCCTCCAACAATAATTTGGGTATTTAAAAAATGAATTCCTCCCTTAATTTAAAATAATTTATGTAATTTAGAATGTACAATGTAATGTTTTGATATTGTTTTTATTTTTATTTTTATTTTTATTAAGATGGAGTTTCCCGGTAACCCCAGCTGGTGTGGAACTTGTAAAGTAGACCAGGCTTGCCTTGATTTCATAGATCCACTTGCCTCTGCCTCCTGTGCTAGAACTAAAAGTGTGTACATCACCATGTCCAGTCATATTTTGATATTCTTACACATAGTGAAATGTTTACTGAATTTAAATTACATATCTGATTCTTCACATGGTTTTATGTATCTGATAAAAGTATCTGAAATCTACTCTGCAAATTTCCATTATATAATACAATATTATATATGTATTCATTGTGATGCAGGTTAAGATATCCAGATTTGTTCATTCTGCACAAGTGCTACTTTGGATTCTTTGATTTATCCCTCCCTCCAACAGCCATCAGAAGGTAATTATCATCTGCTCCTTTTCTATACAACTGATTTAAAAAATTTTACCTGCTAAGCAGGGAGTCATAACATTATTTTTATGTCTGACTTATTTCACGTGGCATTATGTCCTTCAGGATACTCCGTTGTTGCAAATGGCATTTGTGTCACATGTGTGCACACACATATTAGAATTACCCAAGTGTGTATATATGTATATGTATCACGTTCCTTATTCATTTATCCATTTATGGCTTTCATAGGTTTCTCATTGTCTTATAAATTCTCTCGTGGTGAGGCCCGGCGTTCAGCCCCATCCCACCCCCAGGTTTGAACCCATTGAGCAAATGGAGAATGCTCTCCAATTGGAGAAACCAGTTTATTTTGGGTTACTTACAAAGGATTCATCCCCAAGGAGAGAGACAGAAATTTCATATGTGGGAAGCCAGTATTCGGATCACAAGTCCAGTGGACCTCCAGCCCGCACACCCAGGATGGAGACCGAGGCGCCCCACCCGTGTCTCCTACCCAGCTTTTTCTACTTTCCCGCTGGACCCTCCCCCCTAAGTCACTGGTTGGTTGGAAAATAGTTGACTCTATTGGCTTCATCTGTGTCAATCACATTCTTAGGCACATGTTCCTCTAGGCAGAGAGAAACTCTGTAAATTTACCCTGACACTCATTATAGGGAATTCTTCAGTGAACATGGAAACATGTCTTTGGAGTGCTGATTTTTTTCCCATTAGGTCCAGTACACCAAGAGAAGGGCTGCTGGGCCTCAGAGAAACTCACGTTTTAATTTGTTGATGAAACTTCATACTGTTTCTTATAATGGCTATGCCAATTGCATTCCTACTAGTAGTGTAAAAAGTTCCATTTTTTCCTCACATAGTAACCAATGGTTGTTATTTTGTGTCTTCTTGATAGTGACTATCCTGGCAGTTGTAGCACAGCGGAGAGGGCGACAGCTCCAGCTCACAGGAAGGGACCAGAACTTTGGGTTCACAAGAGGGGAACTGCAGCTCTGGCTCAGGAGAGGGCACAGCTTCAGGTTCATGGGAGGGGATGAAGCTCCAGGCTCACAGGAGAGGACCACAGCTGTGGTTCAGAATAGACAAGTACAGTTCAACTCAAGGGAGGGGAGCACAGCTCCAGGCTCTCAGCGGGTACCACAGCTCCGGGTTCACGGGAGACAACCACAGTTTGAGATTCATGGAATGGGACCACCGCTCCAGGTGCATAGGAAGGAATTCCAGCTTCAGGTTCATGCGACAAAATCACAATTCCTGGCTGATGGGAGGGGTCATAATTTCAATTACCCTGGTTCCTACTATTTTCCTGTTTCTATTGTTCTGTTCACATGATTATACTTGTATGTAAGAAAGAACAGTTTTCTTTAAACAGTAAGCTTCAAACAGAGGCAACAGCCACTTGCTAGCTTGAATCTGTTGCTAAAGGGACATTAATGTTGGTGAAAAACCACCTTTCGCTTTTGCTCAAGGAGACAGACAGGTGGACTGAGTTTTTCTTTGTTGTTGCTATTATCTCCCATGTTGGCTTTTTCTGGTATCTGGTGACCTCACATCTTCCTCCCTGGCCAGGAGGAACTAGTTACTGGATTCACATTTTTCTGAGAGTGACCACTGCAGCCATCTTGGCTCTTCATCGCTTTCTTTCTTACTTGCCAAGTCTTTGCTCTGCTCTGCCTTGAGATCATCCTTTGTCTTTCTTGGGTGTGGTCTTCTGGGTGATGATGGCTGGCACACCATGGGTGTGCAGCTCAGTGCTCAGCTTGTGGTAAGAGACGTACGTAGGGGCACAGCACAGTGGGGTGCTTGCAATTGCCTCCTGCAGGAGCATACCACCAGCCCCTGGTGCCCTGAGAGACGCTTCCTGGCCGTACCTTTTACTTGTTTTTGAGACTTTGATGTGATTTACAGCAAGTCATTGCCATGGTTGATGTCATGGAACTTTCCTTAAGGCTTTCTAGCAGTCTTGCAGTTCAGGTCTTAAGTTTAGGTATTCAGTCAATTTTGAGCTGATTTTTTGGATGTGGTATAAGATAAAGGTTCAGTTATATTCTTTTCACATGAATATCAAGTTTTTTGATACCTTTTATCGATAAGATTATTCTTTCTCCATTGTGTCAAAACCCTAGCTGAATGTATATAATTCAGTTTATTTCTGGGCATGCTATTTGATTCCATTGCTCTTCCTGTCTGTTTTTATGTCTGTGCTGTACTTCTTAGATTCCTACAGTTTTGACTTGATACAAGGCAAGAATGATCACTCTTGCAATTTCCATTCAACATCGTACAGAAAGTACCAGCAAGTGCAATCAGTCAAGAAAAGAAGAATCAAAAGGCAACCAGATCACAAAGGGGGAAGTAAATTTGTATCTGTATATATGACATGGTTCTCATGTAGAAAACCCTGAAGATTCTAGCTTTAGAGGAGTCTAAAATCTATTAAACAACAAATTTAGGAAGGTTGCAGAATATAAAATCAATTGTAAAAATCAGTTATGTCCTTTGTATCAATAGCCATCCACCCCCAAAAGAATTCAGAAGATAATTTCATTTGCAATAGCCCAAAACAAAATGATATCTAGGAATAAATTTGAACAGAGTGATCAGTCTACATGCTGAGAATTATAAAGCACTGGAGAAAGAAGTTGAAGAAGATACATTAAATGGAAGGCTAGCCTGTGTTCATAAATTATAAAAGTTACTATTAAAGTGTTGAGGATATCTAAATTTATCTATAGATTCAATGTAATTATTATTAAACTTCCACTGCCATTTTTTTTTAGAAAAAAACAATCTTATACTTTGCCACAAATGATATTAATCTTGAGGAAGAGCCAAGTTGAAGGCAAAGTCCCTTGTTTAAAACCATATCTAAGGCTAGGTAGGTAGCTCAGTGGTAGAGCACTGTATTAGTTACTTTTCTGTTGCTATGATTAAACACCATGACCAAGGCAATTTATAGCAGAGTTTATTTGGGCTCACAGTTCCAGAGGAATGAGAGTCATCACAGCCCAGAGGCATGGCAGCAAGCAGAGTCACAGCAGGAGGGGCTGAATGCTGAGAGCTCTCATCTCTAGCAGCAAACAGGAAGTGGAGATAGGGAACTGGGAGCATGGCAAGGCTAGGGGCTCTCAAAGCCTGTCCTGGTGACATCCTTTCTCAAAAAGGCTAGAGACCTTCTACAAAGTACTACAAACTAGGGAAAAAGTATTCAAATACATGAACCTATGGGAGACATTTCTTATTCAGACCAAGCAAACACTTACCTAACATTCATAACACCTTAAGTGCAATCATTAGGTAGTTAAAGCAAAATTAAAAAATCACTGAGAATCCATTTTTTTCTCAATCAAGAAGGCATTCTTTTGGTGATATGATATTCAAAATGAAAAATAAGTAAAATGGATATTTTAAAATTGTTTAAAATAGGTTGGAGAGATGGCTCAGTGGTTAAGAGCATTGACTGTTCTTGCTGAAGATAAGGGTTTGAATCCCAAGGCACTCGTGGCAGCTAAGAGCTGTCCGTACAGTTCCAGGGGATTCAACGCCTTCTTCTATCATCTGCGGGCATTGTGCAACATGGGTGCTCTTACACACATGAAAGCATAAAACTCACACACAAAATAAAAATGAATAAATAAAAATTCAAAAAATTATTTAAAATAAACTTTCCTTTAAAAATGTGAGATTGCTTTTTTTCTCAGTTTGATCATTTACTCAGTATAAGTCTTTAAAAGAACACATAGATCAAGGAGTTGAGAAGCATGCTCTTCCACAAGATTATCTGCTTCCCATGAAATAACTCCTATGAACAATATAATGATCCCCAAGGACAGACAGGGTAAAGGACTGGCAGGTACCTGTGAACTGGCATCAGTGTGCTTTAGCTCAAAGCAGTGATTTTCAAGTAAACTTCTCTGCATCTCATCTGATATTCTGCTCTTGGTAGCATTAGCCGAGCTGAAATAGTGACTGACCCCCAGAAGCTGACAAAGGAACATTTCAGAAAGGAAAAACTAATGTATTCTGACTGCTTGTCAAGCATCAGCCTAACTAGCCTCATCTTCTTGCCCTAAAAGGTGCAAGATTCTAACCTCTGCTTCTATAGCATCTGCATTAAATAACAAAATGGCAAAGCAGCTCCTATTCTGAGGAATATGCATTAGCTGCATCATTAATGGGCATGCGTACTTAAAAGCAATGATCTTTTGGGATCAGGGGCCAGGTGGTCAAATATATTGACCTTCATTTCTCTCCTATTAGCAAAAAATAAAATTCTCTTCTTTTTAATTTAAAATGACTTGTCAAGGATGTGACTGAGTTCTTTTATACATGGTACAGACTTCTTTACAACACTGCTGCTTGAGGCAGACATAGGAGTAATAATGTGCTGGTTTTACATTCCATGGTTTTTTTTCACAAAGGCATAGTGACTGTATTTGATGTCAGGGTAAAGGACTAGAGGCTTTGAGAGTTCTCTACTAATCTTGGGAAAATTCTTGATTCACTATCTTTTCCCAATTCACAATCTTTTTTTTTTTTTTTTTTTTCTGAATTGACTGTAACTGCATTCCATATGCTGCCGTTTAACTTACCTATCCATGGGATTTGGTTTTGTGTAATGTATGGTCCAACAACAGAGAACACAGAATCTAACAGAAACCAAAACAACCCTGTGCTAAAAAAGGGAAACAAGGGGCTGAAGAGATGGCTAAGCAGTTAAGAGCACTAGCTGCTCTTATAGAGGAGCAGGGTTTGGTTCCTACCACACACATTGCTAACAACAGTCTGTAACTCCAGTTCTGGGCATCTGGCGCCCTCTTCTGACCTCCATGGGCATTGTACCACATGGTTACATTTACATACATGCAGGCAATACAGTCATATACATTAAAAAATAAATAAAATAGTAAAAAAATTAAAAAGGAAGGACAAAAATAAATGACAAAAATGAACAAAGAACTGGAGCTTGGGTCAAGGCAGTCTAGATCCAGCTGTCCAGGGAAAGCCAGTCTAGATCCAGCTGCCCAGGAGCCTTTTACTGTTCTTGTTGCACCATGCAGATATCATTACCTGGCCCTGGGAACAGCTTCTTCTTGTTTCTCTGATTTCATCTACATCTAGCTTTCTAATAAACCGTGAACTACTCCAAGCTCTCTCTACCCCATGGAATCTCCACTGCTCTTCTCTCTCCTTTGACCGTTTGCCCCATGGTTCCAGGTTCCACCAGGTGGCTTTTTATCACCTAGTCTCAGCTCCAGCATCATCCCTCCTCTCTCATTGCCTCATTCATAGCCCTCCACCATCTAGTAGCACTGCTTCTCTCTTCAGTTTCTTCATTCATGTTATTCTCACCACTCTCCTTATTATCATTATCTGAAATTCTCCAAGACAAAGGTTTGAGCTCAGGCAGTTTTCTTGGAGGTGACCCACCAAGGACAGATTACAGAACATGGATGTTTAGAAAGCAGCACAAGCCAGTGCAGAGTGACTGCTATGGAGAAATTGGGCTCTCATTGTCACTGGGACTCAGAGATGGCATGGAAAGTCTTGTTTCAAAATTGTCCCTCTGGAGAGGCGAGGAAGCTGGGCTGTTTGCCCACTAGCTCTGTTATTGCTCAGAGCTGTTGCCGGAGCTGTCAAGTCCTCAGTCCTTCAGCTTGACCTACATGAAGGCAGGGCACAGTAGAGACCATACCACAGAGAAAGCACAGGTATTAATGAAGGAAGCCATTGGAATGGCACGCATAGCAACAGGATGCAGTAGACATACAAGTTTGGCAGGGACAGCGTCTATTGCTCTATTATTCATTTATATGTTTTCGAGCTTATTGGCTGCTCCCCCGACACACTAGAGTGTTAGCTCCATGACAGAGGAGATGCTGGTTGTTTCATGTCCCCCTGGCAGAGTGCCTAGATCAGAATGAACACTTAATAATCATGAGCTGAGAATGAGGAGACTCTCACATTTATTCCAAGGAAGCAACCCCAATGTGACAGATCTCCAAAGAAGAGGTGTTTGAGAGACCTGAAGGGGGTTGGTGAGACTGCAGATAATTTGATGGGAGGAAACAATTCAGAAGACAGGTAAGAGGCGCAGATTTGCAAAGCATATTGGGAAGGATATGAATCTGGTTTGGATTTAGACTTAATAGGCATGTTACCTTTGCAAAGGGGCCCTGCTCAAATCGTTCACATCCTGTGCTATTCTGTTCCTTCAGCTGCTTTATCTGCTTCACAGAGATGCTAAGATAATAAAAGGAGATAATAGATTTGAAAGCACTTTTGAAAAGAAGTACTCTTATGGAGAAAGCTACTATTTAACTGTTAAAAATATGTTATGTTCAAGTTAAAATTGTTCAGAAGTGCTTAGTCCTTTTAAAAAGTGATTGCTGCTGGCAGTAGCCATCTTGATGGACAGTTATGGCCTCCCAGCTGAAGTGAGCGGAATAATCAATTTCCATGGTGTGTCTGAGGACCTGTGGCTGGAAAGACAGGCTCAGGGGTGATCGGGTAACTCTTATCTCTGTGAAAGCTGGCAGCCTGGGAACAAGGGAACCTGTGAGAGACGAGCCCAGGCAACAACAGGAATCCATACCTCCACCTGATCTGAAAATCCATTTTGATAAAGCGAAGAAGCCAGGAAGGCTGATCTGCTGAGGAAAACAGCTTCTTGGTGGAGACATGCCAGTGGAGTTCTTGTTCTTACTTTTGGCAAAAGTATTTTAGTGTTCTGGTTTCTCATTTGAAGGGTTTTGATTTTAGGGGCCTGGATAAGTACAAGGCTAGGACTGGAGCGCTGGCCCTGGGTTCATCTTCTCTGGCTCAATCTATGTCTCAGGGGCCTCTAGGCAGTGTGTATGCCTTTTCCCCTGGACTTTGCAGTCTAGAAGTTCAAGATGCACTTTCTTCTGCACACAGCCAGTCTTAGGCCATCTTCGGCTGAGAGGCTTGTATACACACAGAGTATAGGCTTGCCAGGGAAGATGGGGCTGTGCAGACCCTCCTGAAAAAGGAAGTTCCTGGGGACTGGAATGTGTCTAGAAGGAGGGATGCAGATGTGGGCATGTGAGCTCCTTAATCTTTTGGACTTTTCATTCCATGAGAGAGGGACAACGAGGAGAAGGAAGGGCAGGGCAGGCCTTCTCAAGTGGTAAACCCACGACAGAAGTCTAGGTTTCAGGTCAAAGTGAATAACATTTAATACCAAACACATATTGCCTTTTATAGCACAAGTTTGAAAGAAAGCAAGATCATGAAGGTTAAATGCAAAAGCCTCTGTTCATCCAGTGAAGGATGGAATGAGCAACTCTAGGAAACTATACAGAAAGGGGAAGGCAAGGAAGGCAAATTATGAGTCTCTTTGTGACTCATAGCAAAACCTTGCTTTGGGGGTTGTAGGACTATGCATGGTCTGCCAGCCCCCCATCACGGGACCTCTGTGACTTCATCTATTCCCTCATCCGTCCTCCTTGCTCCATCCACACTAGCCCATCAAAGGTCCTAGACTGTATTGGATGTTCTCTCTGCACAGAGTATTCTCTGATAAGTGCTTGTGGGTGTTTGGGCAGATGTCATCCTCTGTTGCCTGACAAACCTATTTAAAATTGAATCTAGCATTCCTAATCTCCATCATTTCTGTGCCTCCCACATTCCATCCCCAATACCTATCACTTTCTGCCTATTAGATAGTGTACTCATTGGCTTTTCTTGTTTGTCTCTGCTCTTGGGAATACAAACATCACCGGAAGGTATTTGAAAAAAAATGTTTTTAGGTAAATGAAACATTCTGACTTAAAGTAGGTAGTAAGCAATGATAGGAATTCTTAAAAACAGCCATTGGAGTTTCTCCAAACACCTAGGATGTATAATTTCAGCACTTTCATATATGGAAGGATACTTCTTAGATATTAAAGCAAAGGCTATTCTTTTTCATCATTTTCCTACTGGCTCCACAATTCCCATTTGTTGAGCTGGCAGCCTGCCTTGTCTCTGAGAATACAGAATCACCAATAAAGGCTCTTGAGATAAATAGCAAAGCAATCCTAGAACAGAACCTGCACATGTGAGGATTTGCCTGTACATCCCATCTTTTCTCTTTATCCCTTTTATTTCTTCCCCTTTGCTTTCTTTCCCCTTTTCTCTTTCATCAAACTTTGAAGCAAGGTGCTACGTGAAGACGTATGGGTTTGAAGGCAAGTCTCAGTTGACAGTTTGGTTGAGATTTCTTTAGTGGAAAACATGTCAGCATTATATAGAGCTTGCCTAGAGGCAGGCCAAAACACTTTGGGGACAAAGATCTTGAAAGGCGACTAGAGAGAGGCTTCTAGGGAAGGACTGGGGCCCATGACGGGGCACATGGAGCAGAGGAGAGACCTGGAAGCAGTGATTGCTTAGAATTCTTTTTCTTTAAATCTTTTTTTTTGAGACAGGGTCTCCCTGTAGCCCCTGCTGGCCTGGAACTCACTATGTAGACCAAGTTCGTCTTGAACTCACAGAGATCCACCTGCCTTTGCCTCCCAAGTGCTGGGACTAACGGTATGCACCACCTTGCCTGGCAATTTAGAATTCTTAAGTGATTTTAGGTCTCAACACAGTCTTTGCTTATTCTGAAAATGTGTCATCTTGACAGCCCTCATTTCCAACATGCTCTGCATGAATGCTGTGTCCATCTCCATGTAGTTACATATCCATATGTAAATGTCAGTTACAATATTGGTAAGGATATCAGTATGTGAACTATATCAATCACCATAATAACAATAACAATAATAGCAACCTCCATGCCAATTACTGGGCCAAATATTGGTCCTGAGTTTTCTTTTTAAAAAATATTTTATTTATTATTTTTATGTATATGAGTGCATTGCCTGCATGTATGTAAGTGCACCTGTGCTGTGCAATGCCCATAGAGGTCAGAAGAGGACATTGGATCCCCTGGAACTGGAGTTACTGACGGTTGTTAGCAAACGTTTTTTGTTTTAATCAATGAATAACTCTGACTACTCCTCAAGGTACCCACTGCCATTTGCGCCAATGAAAATTTTCTCCCAGATGATATAGTCAATGAAAATATGATATCTTAGAGGACCTGAAATAAAAGGCTACATTTAATAAGCCTTATTGTATGCTGTTATTATGTATCTTTATTATGCATAGAATCACAAATAGTAATATTACAAATCCTTGATAGATTCAAACCTTCCTTAATTTTATTTCATTCAATTTTAGCTGCTCTCTGACTTGACCTACTTAGAGAAATGTAGAAGAAACTGGAAGTACCTGTCCCCAAGTTGTTTTACCTTCTTATCAGGAAATGTGGCAAAAATAGGTATACCCAATGGGGCTGATCCTGGAGAGAACAAGAACAGACTTAAATTTTAATATTTTGAGAACATACACAGAAATTAACTATTGAGGACCTTATTGTCTTGGTCACATTTAGATCCTCAACATGTCACATATATTTGGATACCCAAACTATTTGAATGAATGACTCATTATGAGGACAATGTTAACTTGATACTGGCATGAGATATATACACTCAGTGAGTCATTGCTGTGCCTTCACAATAGGAAAAGAACCTGTTCTATTAAAGTATCTTCGTAAGGGCTTGGCCTGGGTGTGGCTGCTAGCATGACTGATGAAGGGTATACATAGGTTGTACTTACTTTTTTCTTCCTTTTCTCTACCAGATTCGCTCCATTCGTTGCCATTCTGCAACCATAGCTGCCTAATTCAGAATCTGTTGTGACTCAGCACCATGGGTGAATGTTTCAGCAATGCCCCTTATGGTAAAAGCTTGAACTGCCTTCCAGGGTATACTTGAAATTTACATCAGACTTGCTGTGAAGGGACTACTTTAATGCTGGACTCTGCCCAGTGCCTAAAATAGTGTGAGTGCTAAAAATACACACATGCCGCCAAAAAAGCTTTAAATTCTCACTCAGAGGTTAGAGAGAGTTGGCGTGATAGCAAAAGCAAATTTATTTAAATGCCATTTTGCACTCGTTTCATAATAGTAACATTTTATCTTTTTTACAATGATTTATAGGCATCTAAGCAGAACAGGGAGTCAGGGAAAAAAGCAATTAACGAATAAGGGAGAAAGTACCAACAGTGAAGGGAAAATCTTTTGAAAGCTGAAGAAGAGAGAAGAATTGATGGTTCCATTTTGGCTTAATGTTATTTCTGGATCTCTTTTTATAATGTGTTATTTACTGCATAGCTTATAGTTGACAGAAAATAAACAGCATTTGCAATATAATGTCTTTAGCTCTGATGTGCACTTGCTCATCCCACTTGCCTGTCAAGTTAGAGCTTCAGCCAACATCTGTCAAAGTCTCCTGTGATGGTGTCTGTTTTTAATAAGCCCAGCACTATAATTACCTTATTGCAAAGTTAAGGCCAAATGACACTTATGATGAAGGTTTCATGGCTAAACAGGAAAGTCAGTGAAGCATATGCGTACCAACTGTCAGACAGGAAGTAGCTGTTCCAGGATTTGTTTCTTTATTGTTGACGGGGGTCACTTCATTTGTGCTTGGAAACTTCACCACAGTTATAACAGGCAGCAGAGAAGGAAAAAGAATAAGAAACACAGAAGTTGACTGGGAAAGATAACGTTATTGACAGACTTGGGAAAACTTAATAATTACTGAGTATCTATCTGTTCAATAACATCATGTTAGATGTTTTCAGAAATATTCTCTGAACTAAAATTATCATGATCCTAAGAATGAAAATATTATGTACAAATTTTAGAGATGAGGAAATGGAAACTGGGAGGATTTTTAAACTATGTGCTTGAGGCCATCCAGCTGGGAAGTGAAATCAGACCGTGAACCTAGTCTAGGTTATTCAAAGTCCAGTGCAGCTCTTCTTTCTGTGATAGCTGCCATCTGTTTGTGAAAGAAATGGCCAAGCATGGTCAAGAGTGTGGTCTGGATGGAAAAAGAGTACAATTAGCCTTGTCCTCACATTGAGTTATTTGACACAAAAAGGCAGTGATACATTCAGCTAAGCGGTCATCCTCTAGACTTCCTAGCTAAGAGTCAATCCTATTTTACACTGTTTGAAATTTTATGTTTTTGTGGCAAACATAATCAATCACTAATTGCTATATCAGTAAACATCACATTACATGTCATAGTATGCCAAAAGAACTCTGGAAATAAATGAATTTTTGCTCTTATCTTAGCACTCGTGAATGGTGCTGACAGAACGGCATTGTGTCTAAAAAGTCGAGTGCCTGTTCACTTCATGGGTGATGCAGAATGAGTCAGTGAATTGTTTGACTCATTTGGAGCTCTGGGATACTGGAGCTGGGGTGTTTTTTCTCCATCTACTATCTTAAGGTGGGAGGATGGTAAGAGTACTGGCTCCTTTTATCCACTTCACCTGAGGATTCACACTGCATCACCCTCAAGAAGTGTCCTGCAGGCCTGTCTCCGAAGAGCCATGCTCTACTTTTGAAACAGAGTTCAGCCTTGGTGGCTTCAGACCTGAAGTTAATTTACAATGTAAGTTGAGTACTTTTTTATTCTCATGAATAAACTCTCAGGAGAGAGTTTTAAAATAATGAGTTAATGAAAGATAAAAAGAAATGTCATGGAAGTGCAAAGATACTGTATCTCAGACTGCAGTAATTGGTATTCAGGCAGTATGATGCAACACTGTCAATGGTGGAGTCGGCTGAAAGTGAGCAGTGGCTCTTGGGTGGCATCAGATCGTCAAAGTTTCATGCTGCTCATAAAGGGCAGCTAAACGATCTGCTGACAGGTGGGTTGTTGGAGAGAAAGCTGGAGCCCTTCCTCACTAGGCATATTTCTTACAATCTCCTCCTCTCCTCTCCTTAGTCTGTTGTTCTGAAGTTTGCTTGAGGGAGAAGGCTTGGATGATCAGTGATCACTGAGGGACCACTGAACTGATCTTTGCTTCCTCATAGTAAGTCATGGAGAGTGTGTCCCAGCCTCAATTATCTGCAACTGTAATTAGAAGGTGGGGTATTTGATATCTTTGCCACCAACTTTGACTTTATGCTGAGGCAACGGGTTAATGTTATATCCACATGTTTATACCTAGAAACTCTGAGGTTTTCTGAAGTTCCTACTGAGTATGAGTACTGTATCCACTGTCTTCAGACCTCGAAGTTTTTCATGTTTCCTTATTATGTCTAAGTTTTACCCATGCTCAGATCTAGAGCAAATGGATAATTGGTGTGAACAAGATCAGTTTAGTTTAGAAGGAGATATATCGGTGAGGAAAGAGTGAGGATGTGTTTTTCCCAGCATCAGAAGTACAGTGGATTCATTCTATTTCTGTCTAGACATCACCTGGATTTAAAAATCATCATAAAGTTCGGTGTGTGATTTCTAACATCCATGTTGACCATATTAGTAAGTTAGTGACAAAGTGACATTTATGCAGAACTATTGTGTGGAATAACATATATAACTAAAGGCTAGAAATGATCGGAAAAAGAAAAAGCTGAGTTTGGATCATTTTGTATGTACATAGGTATGTATGCATGCATGTATGTATTAGCTTTTTTGAGACAAGGTCTCCCTGCAGCCCATCTGGAACTCGCTATGTAGACCAGGGTGGCCTTGATCTCACAGAGATCTGCCTGCCTCTACCTCCCGAGTGCTGTAATTAAAGGTGTGCGCCACTATACCTGGTAAGTTTGGTTCATTTTAGAGAGGTTTCTTGGAAGAGTGAAGGTCAGTAAAGTAGACTGCAGGGTGCCAGAGGTGGGTGGATCTTCTTGGCCATGGTGAAGGACAGTGAAAGGACATGAGCAAACCGATGGCACTAAACTGGCCTTCTGCAATAGTGCACTGAGTTCAGGTTTAAAACTGTAATAATACTGAGTCTGAACTTGTTATTGATAAGTTTATGGAGGCTGCTTATTGAGCCTATTACATTTTTCTTAGCACAGTGATTTTTTTCAGTTCCATTAATATTCCTGTAAATAACATGATTTCATTCTTCTTTATGGCTTAATAAAATTTAACTGTGTATATATGTCACATTTTTATCTACTCATATATTGATGGACATCTAGCATAATTTCTATAATTTGGCTATTCTGAACAGTGTTGAGTGAATTTGTGTCTCTATGGTATGACGACTTACATTCCTTTGGGTATATATACATTAGTGGTATTGCTGTATCAAGTAGTAATTCTATTTTTAGTTTTTTGAGGCGTCCTCTATCTTGATTGCCAAAGTGGCATCACTAATTTGCATTCCCACTGGCAGTGTATAAGGTTTCCTTTTATCTTGCATACTTAGCAGCATTTATGATTTATTTTGAAGTATGTTTAAAAAAGTATAGTCTTGGGTATAACCATATTTGAATTATCTGGGATTCTATGAAAGTGCTATTTCTGGATCCTTTCTTCACCTTTGTTGGATCTGAATCTCTGAGAGTATACCTTAGCAATATACATTTTAAATAATCTTCTTGTGGGGTTCTTATACTCACTGAATGTTGGGAATTGCTATCATTAAATAATCTGGAGGCTTATGCAAACTTGTGCTAAAAATCCCTTAGGGAAACATTTCTATGTAATAGAAGCCTGGTCATGTAAGGGATGACTGTTTTGGAGAAATGGATTTTCTTGCATATATGAATTGTTAAAAAAAGATATCAAATGCCTGTTTCAGTCAGGGCCTCAATGGGATGATGTATTCATGGTTTTAAACCTCAGCTTTACATGTGTGGAGATTAAATTGGACATACTGGCCTATAAGGAACCTGACTCATGCTAATAAAGTCACAAGAGACTGACTCATAAACCTGACTACTGCTTATTAGCTTAGAGTTTGTGCCTTATTCAAGATCCAGGATCACAGCATTACAAGTAAATTAGGTAACAAAGAGTTATCAAGCTGGTGTGTAATTGCTTTTGGCCTATTCTCTCACTAGGTTGAATTCTAAGCATTCTATTCCTCATATACTTCAGTGCCTACCACAAAGTCAGCACTGACTGTGTAACTCTTGAATGAACTGATGAATAATCCGGAACTAAAGAGTTCTGATGATTCTCAGGCACATTTACATTGATTTAGGCCAGTGTGATGGATCACTCTCATTCATACCAGAGATGACTCTGTTTATTAAAAGAATGTCCTGTCTAGGACTTTTGTTAACAACAATAACAGCAACAACAAATTCTTTCTTAAAGATCTTTCTCCTCTCCATACAGAGTCCTGCTCTATGCCACCTTCCTGCATTGTGTATGAGAACCATCTCACATTGTCGAGATGAAGTGCCAGGGGTTGATCTTTCATTGCCTTGCTTCAGGAGTTGAGCTTTCATTGCCTTGCTTCATCATTACATCTCAGATGTCTGATTACGTTTGAGAACTACTTCAAGTTAACATTACTTTGAGGCTTTGAGGGTGGATTTTTTTTCTCACCTCAGAGAATAAGAATTTTTCTGGCCTTGCTTTCTTATTCTTATGTTCAGTGCTATATGCAGAGACAGCACATTGTCTCTGGTGCTTTTGTATGGGAGGTTATTTGTATAGTGGTTCTGCACTGGGATTAAATAATGGTGGACCTACAGGCATAGTGCTTGCAAGTATGCTAAGGTAAGCCAAGGCTTGAGTGGTTGGTTCAAAGGGTAAAATATATTTTATACCAAACGCACACATGTGTTTTCACTATGCACAAGGAGATGCCTTTGTGGTCTGGAATAGCTTGTGAAGCACGCTTAACATGATTGTTATGCTGCTTGATTCTGGGGCGCTGGACACCTATCCACATAATAAAACTGGTTTCAGTTTCTTCCCATATGCTCCAACCACTGTCCCTTTCTCTCTCTCAGTAATTACAAGACCTTTTAGCTGCCTTCCTGGATACAGACTTCTCTTTGGAGTCATCACATAACCTTCTTATATTTGAAAATATTTAATTAGGCTAGGTAACATGGCTTGACTTCCCTTACCTTCTCTTTGTCTAAGCTCATTCAGGAGAATTGAAAAAAAGAAAGTAGTTCGAAGAGGAACTTCTATGAAGACAAAACTTTAATTGATGATAAATTGATAAGACCTTTAAAACACATCAAACTCAGAAAAAAAATTAATGAATTCCTCTTCTGTCTCTTTCTTTGGCTAGCAGAGTCTTTATTTTCCCCATTTAATTCCGTTTAATAACAGCAATATCTCACTAACTTTTGATTTCTAGACATTTAGACTACAGGACAGGAAGTTTTGTGTACATATAATTATTTTATGTTATAGCATATAAGCTCTATAAGGCTGTTTAATATAATGTAGTAAAATATCTTGGCAGAGTGGAATAGAACAAGATTAAGTCCATTTTCTTTACCTGTTGGTAAAAAACATTAACTTCAATGAAGACTTTAGGAAGCTGTTCATCAAAGTAATGTAAAAAATAGTAAACAGCTTTTCGGTACTCTTAAACTATTTCATAATGAAAAATATTTTTTTTAGATTCCTCTGGGGAGTTTTTTTTTTGGCTTATTGTTTCTTCCTTTGACTGTAACTCAGCTAATCAAAAACATAAAAGTCCAAGTTCAGAAATTATGATATATTATCATATGGCATGTGATAATATGCCAGGCTAGAATTGATGAGTAAATAAAAAATGAGACTTTCTTTCTATAACAGAATTAATAGTATTTACTTTTTCCCCTGGTGTTTTTTTTTATTACTAGATATTATATGGCAAATTGTTATGTGCCATTGTCAGTAAGTGTCTGTTTCATGTGTTTATGACTGAAAATTTACCAAATAATAGGTCAGGAAACATTGATTAAAAGTGCTTCCATGCCTATTAGTGATTTTTTTTTTTTTGGAGGAAAGACACAAAGCTTTATGGTTTTACTTTATGTGTTTGCGAGTGTCGTAAGGGCTAAGTGTGTAGGGTACTCATTTCTTGGCAGGTGATTACAATTATAGGCAGTGTTGAAATATCACAATTTCATGAATTTGACTAAATAACAGGTATTTCATGAGCTCTGGAGGTATACAAGGCAAGCACCTTGTGAAACTTGTGTACATGGCATAGGGAGGTGGGAGGTGAGAGATGCTTTGATCTGAAATGAATGGAAAGGATCAGAAACAAACCATGTCCTTCCTAAAGTATGCCTAGAGTTTTGGAGATGAGACCCCAGTCTTAGAGCTCTCCTGAAAACCTTAGTATGTAGCAAATCCATGGACAACATTTTTGTTCATCCCTGCAGTACTCTATGAGAAGACCTTCTCTTTTGGCAACTATTACAAGAAAAACTAAGAGGAGACCTTGAGTGAGAAAAATCTGCAGCTGGAATTTAGATATGTCCTGATTGAGCATATCTCACTACTTAAAAGAATTGTTCAGTTTGCTGAATGCCAAACCTTACTCCATCTGCAAAGAAATGATTAAATATTAATGCTAAGCCTACGTTGGTACTTACATCTAAATAAAGTTGACTTTTCTTGAGGCTGCTTTCAAATCTATATTTCTGAGTGGTTAATAAGTTCTTACCCTTGTTATAAAAAATTAACGGGGCCTACATAGTTAGATTTCTGGTTGTGTGGCCCATAAGTTAAATTGCATGGCATTTCTGCTATGGAAATGCAGGGATGATAAGCACAGTTAAATGCGTGCTTTGAGTAATCCCAGAGACTTGATGAAAATGTATATAAGGTCCCCAAATTTGGGCACTCTTTGGGTAAACAGAGAGGATGTCTGAGTGAAAGAACAGCTCAGAGCTGGAACAGAGTGATTGCACATGAGTGTGTAAATGACCTTCACAGAAAGAGGCTTTCCACCAAGTGCAGAGACCGTGAAGGGCTTTGAGGTCTTGTAAGAAATGATTGCATTTAGGATGGTGGGTAACAAGTCACACTGTAAATGTTGAAGAAGGGAGAGAGGCCCATGAAGAACATTCTGGTTTGATGGTTGGAGCAGATGTGGAGAGGCAGAAATCAGTTTTGTTATAGGGATAAATTCCTAATTAATGACCTTGCCTGACATCTGCACAGCTTTAATTCTCTGTTAGCTTTCGCTTATTTAATATACATGGAGGCTCTTGACCCTGCTGTACTCCTGCCCTGAGCTCAGTACTGTAGGGGCAAATCTCTGGAATATGCCTGTGAGTACTCCCACATACAAATCCAAATTCTGTCAGATGCCTCTCCACCACCCCTAAACAGATGTCCCATGGCCATGAGCTAGAGCTATGTGGAATTATGTAGGGGTCAGCTATGGTGCATTTTGTCATCAGAATGTGGAAGAGACTTCCTTTCCAGATCATAACTATTTGGGCAAGTGGGGGGAAAGGTCTAGATGGGAAGGTACTGCCTGCGGGACTCAAGCCCAAGGCCTCATGACCGATGCAGTTTATGTGAGAGACTGGTGTGGAACTTCTAGATAGAGGCCAAAGTTAAGCTCCAGATGGTGAACTGTAGGTCTGATACTGCTTTCTGGCATACTTAGGACACATGGGCAGTATAAATTATACACAGACATCCTGATCTGACATTTCATTCTATTAATTAGCTTTCACAAAACTTTTGGAACATCTTTTTGAGATCCTTCTAGGGAACGGTTAAGTGAGTACTTGGTTATTTTTACTGAACTCCCTACATACTTTCTTATGGTTTTCTTAAAGGAAGAGGGGTAGAGAGGTGGGGTCAAGTCCTGCCAGTTTCCCATCTATGGCTTTAATGGTTTCATTCATTTGCTTAGGGGTGTATCAAGAGCTTTCTAGGGAATATCTTTTAGGCACAAAGAGCATATTTTACAACTTTGTTATTATTTTGTATTAATTTATTATTAGTGTTTGTGTGTGTGTGTGTGCGTGTGTGCGTGTGCGTGTGTGCGTGTGCGTGTGTGCATATGCAGGTCAGGCTTTCTTGGCAAGCATTTTTACAGTGTATTTTATCAGGGAATCTAGTTTAGTGTGTATGTGTGGGTAAATTTTAAGTAAATTATCAAAAAGTCACACCAATTAGAATAATATAATTAATGAATATATATATATATATATATATAATTATAAAATCCACAACTAAAGGATACAACCTAGATGAGCGGTCAAAGGAGATCTTCCTGAGAGGTAAGTTCTGAATGACTTGATGAGTGAACATTCCTTTCTAGAGCACACAGCTGTTGCTGTGACTGTGGAGAAATTTTGATGTTTATGGCAGTAAGAAAGAGACAGTGGTACATGTTAAATGGCTATTCAGAAGGCAGAATATGCAGAATATACAGATCATGTAAAGACCTTGATGTCATTTGAAGGTCTTTATTTCAAAGCAATAGTAAGCTGTGAATATACAAGGAGGCCAGGATGGCAAGGCCCAATTTGCATATTTAAGAGAACTTTCTGTCTTCATTGTGGAGGTCAGGAGGGGACAGAGGACTTGTGAGAAAACCAACTGCAGTAATAGAGGGAAGGGAACCTGGTAATATAATATATGGTCATTGCTTGATGAGAGGTGATGATACTGGACATGGAAGTATATGGATTTGGAAACCAGAAGGTAAAATTATTCATATTTGAAGAGGGAGGTTCCAAAGATGATTCCCAAAGTTCATCCCTAGGATTTCTTTGTTAACATTTAATGGCTGTAGCACTGAGTTAACCTACAAATAAATATGAATATTACTGAGCTCCCTACATACTTTCTTATGGTTTTCTTAAAGGAAGAGGGATAGAGAGGTGGGGTCAAGTCCTGCCAGTTTCCCATCTATGGCTTTAATGGTTTTCATTCATTTGCTTAGGGGTGTATCAAGAGCTTTCTAGGGAATATCTTTTAGGCACAAAGAGCATATTTTACAACGTTGTTATTATTTTGTATTAATTTATTATTAGTGTGTGTGTGTGTGTGTGTGTGTGTGTGCGTGCACGTATATGGAGGTCAGGCTTTCTTGGCAAGCATTTTTACATGTTGAGCCACAGTGCAGATTAATGGGAGAAAACCAGGAATGCACAATCCAGAAGTCAAAGAAATGTTAAGAGGAATGTTTTTAGAGATAGTAAATAGAATGTGAACTGGCAAAATGGCTCAGTAGATAAAGGTGCTTGCTGCCAAATCTGATGACCTGAGTTTGACCTCTGGGACCTACATGGTGGAAGGAGAGAACTGACTCTTGCCAATTGTCCTCTGACATCCACACAAACACTGTGACATGTGCCTTACTGTCAAACAAACAAACAAACAAACAAACAAACAAACAAACACATGTAATAAAGAACTTTAAAATGGAAATAAAATAAAGACAGAAAAAGCTCTTGGATTTAGCAATGAGTAGATTACTGACAACTTTAGCAGAGATTTGAGTAAAGCAGTGGAAGGCAGAGCCAAAATTAACTGATTGAGAAAACAAGGAAATGCAGGGCATAGTGGTATAGACCTTTAATCCCAGCACTGAGAGGCAGAGGTAGGCAGATCTCTGTGAGATCAGGGCCAGCCTGGTCTCTCTGAGTTCCAGGCCAGTTGGGACTACAGGGTGACCCTGTGTCAAAAAACCAGAATCAAGACCAAAACAAAACAAGGAAACAGGTAGAGGGGTTAGGTATGCTGCTTTCTGTAGCACACTCTTTCTAAAAGCATAAACAAGGCCCTGGATCCTATTCTTAGTATTATAAAAAATATGAATAGTTCCCAAAATTTGACTATAAGGTATAAATGAGATGACTATCTATAAATATGTAATTTATTTTGAATTGAAGTGACATGAAGATGTTTGAATATATATAGAGAAGAACAGGAAAGAAATAGAATATACTATAGAGAGACCTTCCCTTCCTTCAGCCTTCACCCACAATCACTGTTTTGTACAAACTTTTTGTTCTCTGGGAAAATTGAGAGTAAGACTGTGTGGGCTTTGCAACAGAAGCAACTGAGATTTTGCTAGGGCAGGAAAAAAAAATCTGCCAAGGATAGGAACCAGCTCCTGTAATTGAAGGACTGATTTAGAATTCAAACATCTCATTGTTCGCAACTGCAGCAGAGCCTGTGGTTATACTGAGTGGGAATGTGACTTATATAGACCAATTTCATAAAGTCTTTCGTTCCTTAGGGTCCCTGGAACAGTGTTACTGTAAGTATCTGTGCTAGTTTCCGAAGCTTGACTTACTCCATTGAAACCACAGGAAGAATGTGATTTGATTTATGAAAGGAGTTAGCCAGCCGTTCACCTAATTTTGAAACAGTGACAGGAATTGGAGGAAAGAAAAAGGATATTGAACCAGAACTGTACAACTTGCAGGTTATCGAGATGCCTAAGGGAGACAAAGATTTTTTAATATTTTCCAACCATAATTCATTCAAATGAAGTCAAGAAATCAGTTTTCAAGACAATGCGAACTCACTAATGCAGATAAACTTGAAGGAATGGTTATCTTTAAAAAAGTTTAAATTATATAATACATGGAAAGCCAGGGTAGCTATGTCAAATAACTAAAAAGAATGGGTTTCTTTTAAGTATGTGAAGTTACTATATTAAAAAGGACTAGTACTGCCACTTAATAAACTGGTAGTTGAGCTATTATTTGCATAGAAGACAATAATTAATAAAGACTCTTCATCCTTAAATTTGGAGAAATCAGACACGATCCCAGAAAGTTAGCATTATTGTATAATCATATAACATGATTTTAAATGTGGTATATTTTATTACTTATACCCAAATATTCTGAATGAGGCATGATAACATCTTGAAATATGATGGGCAAATATATGGTTTATACCTATTGTTAATATTGACAGGTTCCAGGAAACAGGAACTCTGGTAGGTTTAAGTTGAATTATGTAAGTGTTGGACTAGACTTCCTGAGCTGCAAATGACTGGTTTATTCATTCTACACTCATAAAATAAGTGTCCTGGAATATTGACATTTGACAATTCACCCCCTCCTTCTTTGTCCTAAGCTTTATGATCTATTATTTGGTTTAACACAATGGCATCTCTAAATCTATTAGTTTGAAAAAGTTTCTAAAAAAAGTTTCTTAAGCACAACCTTTGCTTAAGAAATATTGGAAACTGATTACTGTTGGGTGAGGATGAGCCAGTCTTCCTAAAGCAAGGGACTCTGGGTAGGCTGACTAGACCTCAGTGGATGAACTTGCACTGAGGTTACTTGGGGACACTAACTTCACACAATAGACCTTAACACAGATGGAAAAATGTCTGGATTCCAGTTGGGGGTTGGGGGTTGGCGGGGTGCTGGTGTGGTGCTGGTTGGGAAAGGGATATAAAGATGATTAAGATTTATTGAGATGTTCTGTATGAAACACAAAATGATTTCAATAAAAAAATTTAAAATTTCTAAAAGGAATCATGTGTAGTTGTATAACACTGTATTACTAATATTTTAACTATAGAGCTAAGAAAATTGAGTAAACTCTTAGAGAGCCAAGGTTTAAGACCCTCGTAAGCTGAGTACAAGGTGAATGGTTTCAGAGAGAGACAGAGAGAGAGAGAGAGAGAGAGAGAGAGAGAGAGAGAGAGATACTTCTGTTCCCAAAGGTATCTAGACAGGACTACAAACCCTCAGGAATAGTGTTCAGTTGATTTTTATCAGTAGGAGAAGGGAGTCAAATGGTTGGTAAGTTGAAAATAATTTTAAGCACAGTGACTATTTCCAAGCATAATCTGAGAGAATGGTTTTTCATTCCTTTGAAGTCACAGGGATATAAGACACTATCTTACACATGTGTAATATTTATGGCAGAGACTGCGGTCTTTCAAAATAAATGAGCAATAAACATGGACACACACACATATATATATATATATATATATATTTATATTTTGTATGTGTGAGTGTTATGCCCACAGGTAAGTGCATCCATGTCATACAGTGCCTGTGTAGGACAGAAGAGGGCATCAAATCCCTTGGAACTGGAGTTACAGACAGTTGTTAGCTGCAGTTGTGGGTACTGGGATTCAAACCTGGGTCTTCTGCAAGAATAGCCAGCGCTCTCAACAACTGAGCCATCTCTCTAGCCAAGACATGAATATATTATATATTTCAGGTTTATCTGAATAACTGAGAAAGCTTTTGATGTATGTATGAAATTTATATTATATGTTGATATATATAACTCTTAAAATAATTCTTGATGTATATACAATCACTAAATTTCTGGGATGGAGAGATTTTGTTTGATGGAGGTTTTCTTTTAGTATTCCAAGGTATCGAATAGTAGAAGTTTTAAAGTTCAATTCAAGCATTTATGGTCCATTTTTTCTGTGTTTACCCAACCTGATTCTATTCCAGGAGGTTTTGTTGGATTATTTGCTACTTTTACATGGAGAATGTCTGTTTGGTGGAAGCCCTTAAATACTATTGCCATCCTTCGTATCTAGCCTTTGGCTTAGTTCCCTAGAATCCTCATACTTTTCTCCAGGATAGCTAGGTTTGTTTCTTGCAACCAATGTGACACATGCCACAGAAACTTGCAGTAAAACAGAGTAGAAAAAAAAAAAAAAACAAAAGAAAACCATAACCCTCCATCCCCATCTCAGTGGCGGTGTCACGTAATGGAGGGTGTGTAACATAGACCTGTCTTTAGGGAAGCAAAGACTTTAATCAGACTGCTTTCTTGGTTCTCTGGGGGTCCTGGGACAAGCTACCTTCTTTTCCGTATCTATACAGTGGGACTGTAACAACAATCTCATGAGCCGGCTGTGTTTTTTTGGAGACTCACATACCTGAAGTCAAGGTGTTAAGAGCTTTGAGTTCAGAGGAAATGTAAGCTCTTCCTCTGAACTTCTTTAGGCTTTAGCTGCAGCACCTGCTGTGAGGGACCATCAATAGCTTCAACACTGCTTGCCATACTGTTTTTTCTGCAGTGTACATTTTGTTTTTTCAAGGTCAGCAAAAGAGTATCTGTGCAGCTTTAAACACCTTTGACTTCTTTTTTTTTTTTTTTTTAATAGCAGCGATCCCCACCCCTCTGTTTAAAGAACTTGACTGAAGTGGGCAGGCTAACCTACCCTTAAGGGTAAGGAATTTCACAAGGTATACAAAAAGGAAGCTGTCTTATTGGGAGCTGAGCTGGAGGTCATTTGTGTGATAGTCTGGCAAAGAATCTGGTTGTATTTTGCTCATGTCTTGAATACAGGGGTATTGGATTAATTTGCTATATGGAGGCAATTTCAAAGCAGGATCACATTCAGACTATACCATGATCACTATTTTCTCATATAGTTCTACAGTGAGATAGAGCTAAAGGCGGAACAAAAATGTAAGAAAATGCAAAACTTGCTGAAGAAAAGGGTGTGAGCAAGTTTCAAGTTTCAGAAAATGAGACTACGGAAGACGTATATAATATATATATATATATACATATATTATATATAATATATATATAATTTTAAGAGATTAGTGCCATTAAAGAGAAAGCTGGTGTTTTACATTGGGACAACAAATAGCAAAGGTGTTCTCAGGACAAGACTACATCCACATATATACGAAACTTCATCTTATAAAATGAAAATTTATCTGAGAGGCTGAACTAAGAAGAATGTCACTGAAAAGGGATCCCTGCTTATAAACAAGTGCTAGGAAAGTGTTACCCCGGAGACAGCACCCAGAAACCAATGCAACTGTGTCCAAGAGGGCCAGGCTCCATCCCAGCTGGCAGCAGAACTTGACAATGTTGTTCACATAGTACTGGTTTTGTAAGCATGAAAGATGAAAAAGTGAGTGGGTCATGAACCACTCTTGGTTCCAGAGAGCCACGGAAGATAAACTGTCAGGAGACCCCAAAAGGCCACTGAATGAAGCTGTGAACGTGAAGCCTAGATTACAATGGAGAAACCCAGGACACTGGAGATGTCAAGACTATGGGATGCCTGCTAAGGAAAGCTGAATCTAAGAGATGAGCTATGTGTTTTTCAGGCAGCAGAGCTGGAGGTAAGGGACAGCTTAAGCCCTTTGGAGTCCAGGTGATTCCATCACAAGTCCCTGATGCTGGAAAACAGAGGTGCTCTGCTGAGCTTCAATCTTACTCTGGCACAGTCTTCCCTTGCTATGCCCTCCTTCGTCCCTTTTGGGATGAGAATGTTTGCTCTGTGTCATTGTATGTTGAAAATATGTAACCTCAAAATTTTTAAATAGGGGTTCACAGTTATGAGATTGCCTGAGTCTCAGAAGAGACAATTTTGAATGGTGATGGGACTATTCAAGACTATGAAAACTTTTCAAGTTGGACTGAGCAC
The DNA here is from genome assembly GCA_035773235.1 of Eospalax fontanierii. Lineage (NCBI taxonomy): Eukaryota > Metazoa > Chordata > Mammalia > Rodentia > Spalacidae > Eospalax > Eospalax fontanierii. The sequence continues at coordinate 33,960,967 of CM069536.1, read as the reverse complement.
ATTCTGCATTATGGGATGACCATGAGCCTGTGGGACAATGGGTGGGAAGTTTTGACTCAAAAGTGATATGTTTGGATGTCAAGTTGACTGAAGTGGGAGTTATGATGGTTAATACTGTCAACTTGATGTGGTCTAGAATCACTAAAGAGAAAAGCTTCTGGGCATGTTTGTGAAGGATTATCTAAATTAAGAAAACTGAGGTGCAAAGACCCACCCTAAATGTGGATGGTACCATTCTATGGGATGGGATCCCAGATAACATAAAAAAGGAGAAATGTAGCAGAATCCCAGAACTAAATACGTTCTGCTTCTTGAACACAGATGTGTTATGATCAGCTGCCTCAAGTTCCTCCTGCCAAAACTTCCCCACCATGACCCACTGTGAGCCAAAATAAACCCTTTCTTCTGTAAGTTGCTTTTTGCTTCCTTTTCTTGCAGTAACAAGAAAAGAAACACAGCAGCTATCTTAAATTTGAGCCACTAATGGTTCAAATGCATACACGTGGAAGAAGAGACTAAATGCAGGGATGTAGTGGGATTAAAGGAGTAAATAGAAATAGTTGAACATTGATTCTTTCAATATTGTTGATATAGCCTGGTTGCTTTTTGCTCAAGCATGAGTATTTAGTTGGTATGCGTTTCAGGTTCTTGTTCTTGATTTTTATTGATAGGACAGGATGGTTCCAAGCTCATTAGTGAAGTGCTCTCCAGTGGGAGAGCAAAGATTAGCAACGTCAGCATGTTCCACCAGAACCTGGTGAGACTGTGGACTAAGGGAGAAAGATGTGGCCCCAGCCAGAGTTTCTCACTGAAATGAGGAGAGAGAGCAGAGAAGTACCTTGTGACTCCTTGAAGAGGATCCCATGGGTCAAAAGACTGGCATCTCAGAACCTGGACCTACACTTGATAGAGGTCAGCCTTGTCGGGTCCAGACGGGCAGACAAGGGCAGTGAAATGATATCGGGTAGCTAATAAACCTTAGTAGTGCTCAAGAAATAGAAGCTATTATTAAAGGCTCTCTAGTTTGTGAACATATTTCAAAATCTAGAAACATCAAGGACTGTCTTCCCTTTTAGCATTATAGGTTGTGATAGGGTGGTAGGTGGATGATGCTATGCATGTGGGAGAAGAAAATGACTAGTTGTGATTAGAACTGTAACAATGAGCTACCTCTTTAAATTTCCTTCCACAGAGAAGGTAATTGACACATATTTACAGCAATTTGCCATATGATGATGAGGTTATAGAAATTCACAATACATAACAATTTATTTCATAAATAGAGGCTAAAGGAAGAAAACAGAATATTAACTTACATTAGTATTTTAAAAGAAGTAAATTGAAATTTAAAATAATTTCTGGGTTCCATTTATCAGTTTTGTACTCTAGAAGGGTGTGGATTTGTTCAAGGAGGGAGGCAGGGGAATCTGTTGTCTTTCTGTTTTTCACTGTAATGCTTATGTACAAAGACTTATTGGAAGTTTTGAGTAAATTTTGAAATCAAGATTATAACTTCTGTCACAGGAGCATTAACTGCGCAGCTAGCCAATGAAAATGCTCAAAGTCTTTAAAATTTAAATGTCTTTAAGATATTATGATGAATTTCTTTAGTTAAAATAGTATAAGAAGCAGTGTCTGTAACAAATGGACTTACTATTATTTACAATAAATCTGTCCTTGGTGTCAAAAGTATTTGTTTTCTTTTACAAGTCTAATTAAAAAAATTTCTTTCAGTTACATAAATAGCCAAAGGCTATCTAACAAAAGCCCAGTACCAGGCATGGAAAACCTTCCTTCAAGTTGTTGGTCAGAAGAGTCCAAGAAATTCTACAATCTGGGCTATTGGCCCTTGGTTGCCTCAACTTGAAGGTAAAACCCTATTGCTGAAGACATCATAGACTCTAGACACAGAACTTGGAGAAATCGAGCTGAAACTGACCTGGAGATCTCTCTAAGGACTAGCTCTTAAAGTGTCAGAAGCAGCCAAGGGAGAAAAGTAATCAATAGTTCTATCCAGCACGACACGATGGCCCTGATGTTGCAGTAGTGGCACCTTTATCTTGGGAGTCACTGACATTTGTCTAGTTGGATTTAAGGTCTGGTTAATAAGAAGGAATTCATGCCTGGTACTGTAAACTTAGCCAAATACCCAGAGCTGGAGAGGTCATAGATCTTAGAGGAGGATTATTGCCATTTTCCTAAACTGATATAATTTTTTTTTTACCATAGTCTAAATAGTTATCCTTATATTCACAGATAAGTGTGGTTTTCATCACTCCTCAAATAAGCTTCTTTTTGCAGCAGAGACTATTAAAAAGTTCTACAACTGGTTAAAATACAGGGGTGGGGAGAAATTGCAGGTGATACATCTATAATTTATCTACACTTAAGGGTCAGATAACATTCCAGAATAGATAGCAGAAAGTTGATAAGAGACAAAGATCCAGGATGCATGTTGCAAGATAGAGTCTTCCAGATGTAACAGGGAGGCTGCACATATCCCAATAATATGACTGCCTAAACAACATCTGCATCATGCTACTCCTAGTTGACATGCCAGTGTGGATGGGGGAAATTTCACAAGATCACACTTCTAGATGAAGACCTACAGGCAATCAATGGCTGCTGAGGGAGGGAGAATCAGTTTCTTCTCAGATTGAGCTCCCTGATAAATTATTCAATCCCTAGAGGTTACCCAAAACACATGCACACAGAAGCACCATTAAATGGGAGGGGAGGGGCAGAGGGGAAGAGCGGGAGGTGGGGAGAGGGAGGAAGAAAATGATGGAAATGATGAATAAAAATCTCAGAAAAGGAAAAAAACACAACCCCCTTTTTAGCCTTTTTTTTTTTTTTTCCTTTTGGCGGTTCTGCAAGTCAAATCCAGGGCCTTGTATGTGCTAAGCAGGCTCCAACTCTAAGGGCTAATTTTTTTTCTTTGCTTCACTGAGTGTGACTGTGGGGACAGAGCAGGAGGCACTAGACTTTTTGGTTTCTACCACCTTGCCAAATGAGCATGAAAATTTCATCTCTTATAATGAATAGGACAGAGAGACATTGGTTTTTCCTGGGCATGTTCAATCCCAGTGTGCATTAGAATCAAAACTAGAAACTAAAAAACTGTCTTACTATGAGACTACCTCTTGATTAGTATCTGGACTGGTTTTTGGTTATGCATTGATGGCTAACAGATTTTGGTTAGTAATACACTCAGCCTAGCTTGAAGTAAAGGAAATAACACATAATTCACATTGCTCTCCAAATGTACAACATCTGATTTAAGAACTTGCAGAGTTCCACTGCCTGTACTACTTAATTTTAGATTCATTTTACATTGAAGAAATTGCCTTAATGTTCTAATTAGCATCTCCATCGTATTTGCTAACACTTTCACACTTTTAAGCAGAAAAAAACTGCAATCACACAGTTCCCTAGGACATTTAAAAGATCCTTCATCCAGGATAGGTCTTTCTGATAAGTCTTGTAGATGAAACTTCAGATGAAACACTCCAGCCCAGGGCCAGAGGAGGTAGACTGAAGCAGAGACAGTCTAACATTGTGCTAATTCCATTTCTAATACTGGACCTGAAAAATTTCCTGTTCTACTTTCTGCTTAGACTATTTGTATCTAAATGTACTATTGAAATTGGCCCAGTAAATGTAGCAAATCGTGCCTGAAATGTATGTAGCAGATAGGTTCATACGAATGTTACACCATCTGGTATTGTTTGAGTATTTTTATTAAAAAGACTTATCTTTATGTCCTTAAATTTTATGAAAAGTTCAAAGTAATCCAAACATTTCCTCTTCTCCTCAGATTTTCATTATTTTTTAATATCTACTCTGAATAGGAAGAATATAATTTTATTTCATAATTAATGCTGTTTTAATTAAAAAATTTCCCTTCAATTCTAGTTATTCTAGAAGTAATGATCATACCTGGGTAGAATAGTCCATAATTTTATGGTAATATACCAACCCCTTTACAACCTAAAAGCCTTTTTCTAACATTTTTAAGGGTAAAATAATTTAAACATAATAAATGCTACATCTTTTTTTTTAACAATTTGAAAAATAATCCAGGGCTTTTGATTCTTTGTGTTTTTAAATTTGTTCTCTAGTTTCTTCTCCAATTTTAACTTATGAAAAATCCTTCACCAAAATAGGTTGGAATGCCTCCATAGGAAGCTTTCTGTTATTAAAACTGGGGAGTTCTTTCTCTCTGAATTGGAAGAGGGCAATACAAAATTGTGTCATTTTGTGATTGTGGAAACCCTGTTCACCTGCTGTAATTGGAGATCTCAGCTTTGCATAGGCCATGTGATCAGATAGGTAAGTAGAAGCCTAGCTCTGCATATTTGTCTCTGTTATGAAATGGGAGGGTTTACAACCCTTCTGGTAGTGGGATTTATGATGTTCCTGTGTTGAGATCCTACCCCCATTATCCACAGTGTGATTTATCTTTTGCCCTCTGGTAGAAAAAAATGTGGTCATGTCATAAAATAGAAGTTGTAATCTTTAGAAAATTGAAAGGAAACTGGGTAGCTGGATTATAGAAAATCCATTTCTTTCCCAGGCTGTTGACTTCAACAGAAGTAATCTATTTGTAGGTGTTAATAAATTGTAGTATGGCAGGTTTTAACACTGCTATCTGTTGTATGGTTTTAGATTCTCTTAATGTTTACTTGATCTGTTCTCTGCTCCAGAATTCTAGCTTTCTGGGTTACAGGATTGCAAACATTTCTATAAAACACAAATGCATGTTGACTCTTTAGTAACTGCCATGATGAGTGCTTGACAATAAACTTCAATATTTTCTGTTATTCCAGTCTCTGGAGAAACAATGAACTGAATTATTTTAGGGCCAACATTTAAGAGTGTGGTATTTATGTTCTTGTAACTGTGAAGGAGACAATTGACTTGGATTGTCCTTTTTTATTTAGCAAATTTGTCTAGGGTAAGTTTATTTTGATTAGTGGGTTAAAGTGGTTTTTATCTTTATGCCCTTGTTGTTTCTAGCATAAATTCTAGGTCAAGGTAACTCTCAAACTGCTAAGTGAGTATTTTTCAGTGGAGTCTTATAAGTTGGGGGCAGTGCTCTTAAATCTTTCTGGCTGAGTTGCCTTCCATTGAATCACTGGCTGAGATAGGATCAAAGTCATTTTTTATACCTAAAAAAAGTCAAGTTTTTATTAAAAAAAAAAAAAGGACAGTTGAGAAAATATCTGTAGTTGCAGAAAGGGGAGGCCACGATATATTTCTGTCCTAAGTGACTAGCTGGAGCCTTAGCAACCATCTTAGGGAAGAAGAAATTCACATTTCTTACTATGAAAACTTATAGTGTTTGCCAAAATAGCCTCACAATTTGTGTTTTAAATTAGTTTATTGTTAATATGGCTAAGCTACCTATTGTCTCTGAGAAGTAGGTTAAAATGATTAACCTTGTTTCACAGATTGAGGGATAGAGACAAGCGCAGTTAAGTGAGGTCACTGGCATCCCACAGTAGTTATGTGGTTCACAGAGGATTAGGCCAATATTCATGTGATGTATTCTGTCCACAGTGTCTTTGATTTTACTTGTAATGACTCACACTCTTGCCCTCAGTTCATATTTGGTGAATAGCATTTTAGTTTTTTTTTTTCTCTTTAATGATCCTTCTCAGCCACTGAAGATAAACTATTGTGATTGTTGAGATTAAACTTTTCTTAATCCTTTACAAAATATACATGTGCAATGAATGTAACCAATTTCCATTTTCATATTAATGGTAAAGATTTCAGTCAGATCGAGGAATTAAATTGAAATTATGCATATATATATTTATCCATTCCCCTATATATTTTTGACTAAAACTTTATTTGCACATGTTAATGGAATTTAAGGTGACCTTTTCATACATACATGCAGCATACATTGACTCTGACTCTGTCTAGTCACCCTCCTTCACGCTTGCCTTCCATCTCCACCTGCCTCCACCATTCCTAGTAAACATTATTCTACTTTTAGTTGATTTTTTAACTTTTAATTTCCACATATGAAAGGAACATGTGATACTTACTTGCCTTTCTATATGTGTCTTACTTTGTCCAACCTGATATTCTCTAGTTCTATCTATTTTTGTGGATGTGAGAAGATTTCTTTCCTTTTTATGGCTAAATAGCAGTCTGCTGTATATAGAACACATTTTGTTTATCCATTCATCTGCTCATGGATGTTTAGTTGGATTCCATATAATAATTATTGTCAATAGGCTGGTGTCTCTTTTGTATGTTAACTTCATTTCTTTTGGATATATGCCCCCAAGTAGTATAAATGGATCATGTAGTAGATTTATTTTTAAGTTTTTGAAGAAATTCCACCTTGAACCACGTGCATGTGGATTATGTCTTAGATACGACAGATGAATCATAAGATAATAAATTTGCATGGGCCTGTAATGATGCAGAAGACTTTTCCTGCTTAAAACCTGTGATAGGGAAATAAAATGTTAGGTTTTAAACTCATTGCTTTATCATCTCTCACACATTCATGGATTTTTTTGTCCTAGTTAACTATATATATATATATATATAAAATATACATATATATGTATATATTAACTCATATGTGCAATGAATGTAACCAATTTCCATTTTCATATTAATGTTGAAGGTTTCAGTCAGATTGAGGAATTAAATTAAAATTATACATATATATGTATATCCATCTCCCTATATATTTTTGGCTAACATATTATTCACACATGTTAATGGAATTTAACTGTATATGTAAGATAGTGATATTCCAGTTACATTTCAAATGAAAAGAAAGTATATATATATATATATATATTATTTAGATTTCTCAGTCCTAGCTCCAATTTATGTTTTTCATCATTGTTTTTCCTTCTGTATTCCTATTTTAATGCTTCATCTCATCTTAAGTGCCCTTGAACACTTTTTAAAATATTCCAAATATGAAAAAATACATTCACTGCTAAGATATCCTTCCCATTAAAGTTATTTGAGGATATGCTCAAAATAAGCAAGAGATGAATCAAAATGTTGTCTTGTAAATTGGGGATCTTAGTAGGAGAGGATCAATATTAAACTTTGAAACAGAATAAGAGCAATCTTAGGTATAGGCCAATTGTTGTCATCTTTCATTCCCTATCTCCTGAGTTGTGAGACATATGAGGTTAGAGCAGGAGGAGAAGAAATTTGTGAATACAATTCAAGACCCCCCAGTCCTAGTCATATCATATCTAAGAAAAATGTAAGTGACTACTGTAAAGTCAGAAAGAAAATATGCACTTCAAGTTACCATCAGTAATTAAGCATATTCTTGAGTTTGTGGATAATGAATTATGAAACATAACTATGAACAGTGATCAATTATGAAAATAAGTAATTAAAATATCATGCCTAGATAATACAAACTTTTGGTCTAAAAAAAAAATCTCAAGACAGCTAGTTTTTCTTATTGTAAATAAGAAAAAGCCAATAGTCTTCTTACAATCAACTACTTAAAATCCAATAGGTAAAAATGTGCAGTAAGGGAAATGAGAAAATGGCTCAGCGGTTCAAAGTACTTGCCACACAACACTTCTGACTGAGTTTAGCTCTCAAGAACCCATGCAAAAGCCAGATGTGGTGGTACATATCCGTAAGCCTAGTACTCCTAGTGTGAGAAGGGAGACAGAGACAGGAGAATATCCCAGAAGTCTGCAGGCCATGTGGTCTCCAGTAGGTACTGCAGACCAACAAGAGATCTTTGCCTCAGAAACAAGGTAGAATGTGAGGACTGATACCTAAGATTGTTCCTGCATTAAAGTATGATGTCCCTCCCTGCCTTCAGGGCCTTAAATTTTAGTGGGTGGTAATATATATGCAATCATAATATTATATGTTAAGTGATGTGACAGAACTAGCATGAAGGGTAGTAATATTCCAGTTGCATTTCAAATGAGAAGAATGAACTTGGTGAATTTTAATAGGTAAAAGTCGTTAAAGTACAGGGAGTTATAACCCTATGAGAAGACACCTCATTAATTCATAATCCATAGGGATGGACCTTAGGGTATAGGGGACTGGCTAGGACTGACGAAGTTACTGAGATAATTTATGATAAGATCACTAAAAGCTCATGGACAGAATCAAAACGATGAGAATATCCTACTGTTATCGTTTAGATATGAAGTGTTACCCCCAAAGAGTTCATGTACTGAAGACTTGGCTTTTTGAAAAGAGTGCTATTGAGAGATGATTAGATCATGAAGGCTTTAATTCAGTCAATGAGTTAACTGACTGATGAATTCATGGTTAATATGGGCTATTAGAGGTTGGGGTACATTTGGAGGAAGTAAGTCATTGGAGTTTGTGCCTTTGAAGAGTAAATCTTCTCCCTGACCTTTTCTTGCCTGGCTGTTTCTTTTATTTCTAGTCACCATGAGTTGAATAACTTTGCATTCTTCTCCATGATATGCTTACTACCTTGCCAGAGCCAATAAGCAACAGAGCCAGATGATGACTATGGGCTGAAGCTGCCACTGTGGACCATAAGTTTTCCTCTTTCAGTTTTCTCAGACGTTTTGTAATGGTGACAGAAAGTGTCTAACACAGCTGTCTTTGATCCTTATCACCACCCGTCCTGTTATGCAGGCATTTCTGGGTTGGCAGCCACCTGGATGACATTTATTGTTTCTCGGATTCTATCTGGTGTGAGACTGCTTATAGAGATTCCTGTGCTCCTTAACCTTGCAACATAACCAGGGCACATATTCGAGTAACATTTTGATTGACTGGTGGACTGAGCAGTGCATTTCTGCTGTACCATACTCCCTCCCAGGGACTGAGTAGCTTTTGGTATGGTCTTTATAATGAACCTGTGGTCCTAACACAGATTTCAAGATGATCTTTACAATCAAAGAGATGACCTCCTGTAGAGAATCTGAAATCACCTGAAGTGTGCCAAAAACTTAGAAGATCTTAGATATACCTCTCCACTGAGGTCAGAGAAACAAAGCATAATGAAACTATATGTTTCTGGCTTTGCCTGATGGGTATGACTTGGAGAAATGCATGTGCAAAAGGCTTTTTATTAGAGAAGGTTATTCAGGTCTGACATTGGGGATTCAGCAGTAATAGGGAGGTTGAAAGGCTGGGGCAGTTCATTACCTCTGCCTGCTAAAGTTAACGAGATGCAAGCTAGGTGGGAAGATTATTCAGTCATCTGTGAATTTCTATCATGGACAGATATTCCTTGAGGTCTTCTGGCTTTTAAGATTTTATAAGTTAAATTTCACTGGAGAGATTGTCCGTCCATCTTCCCCATCACTGTCTGAGCACTGACTAGCTACAATGCTACTACCAGTGGCAAACATTTATAAAGTACTTGCTATTATGAAGGGCCCCATGTTAAGTGATTTTTCTGAATCTGTACACCCTAGAAGTAGATATGGTTCATTATTTCTAACCCACCAAATAAGTGGATGAGGCTGGAGATGCTTGGTTTGCTCATGGTCACATAGGCATCGTTTCTGGGAATGTTCCACAACCTACATTTGTCAGATCCCAAGTACATACTTTTACTCTGGATGTTATACTGTTTTAGGTGGGACTGGGATTTTGTTGACTGAGTAGAAATCTGAATTCGAGTGATTGGTTGGACAGACACTTTTTTATTCTACATGTAGACACTGTGTGCAAATTGAGTGTAATTCTGTTGATCTGAGACATGTTGTTTTGTTTAATTTTAAAATAAAACACATACACACACAAACACACACACACACACACACACATACACAGAAGAGGGAGGAGGAAACCATCTTTAATGTTATTTAGGACAAGGAACTGAAGATCACTTCAGATACACTGGCCTCAATTCTATATGGGTTGTTCATTGGCCTGGGGTGGAAATGTGGAGTGGCAGGTACATTCATACATAAGAAATGAGTCAGATGTCATAACAGTATGTGAGAGGTCGATTAGGTGAAGCTGGCTGACAACAGTCAGTAAGAAGTGCTCACAGGAAAGCTCAGAGCCTGTCCCAGAAGTATGAGCTTGTATTCTTGTAAACAAACTTTTTCTCCATGAAATCTCTCTTCATTTAGTCCCAACTTGACCATTCTCATTGGCCAAGAGAGAATTCACAGGAACCTCATTGGTCTCTGAAGCTTTAAGAACCTATGAAAAACATCCAAATATTAAGTACTGATGGGATTGAGATCAGAAGCTGGGGACTTAGCGATATTAGTGGTATAAAAGGTCACTGAATAGCTTGGCAGTTGAATTGGTTACTTTTCTCATTGCTGTGACAAAATGCCTGGCAAAAACAACTCCAGGAAGGAGGAGTTTAGTTTGACTTACAGTTTTGTGTAGTGGGTCATGATAGGGAAGCCATGGCTGTAGGAACTTGCCAAGGCAGCTGGTCACTTTTTAACCACAATCAAGAAGCAGAGAGAGCTGAATGCTGGTGCTCGGCTAGCTTTTGTCCTTTAATGCTGTTTTGGAACCTGTGGGTGAGGCCCACATTTAGGATTGGTCCTCTAATTTCAATTAATCTAATCAAATCTTTCCCAGACAAGCCTACCAGTTTGTTTCCATGGTGATTCTAGATCTTGTCAAGTTGACAGTCAGTCTTTGTCGTCACAACAGTTCTGCTTAGGTCAAACCTTTATTAGATTATGTGTATAAATTCTGCCTTCCAGTGACTGGGATCCTGCTTATCTCCTTATCATGATAAACCCTGGAGGTACAGAAAGATATTGTTACCATGAATCATCTCTTTATTTTGGGAACAGTATTATTTTGGGCTCACCCTCTTATTAACATTAAAGTATTTAATTTTGAGAAAAGATTAATAAAAGAAATTTAGTTGCTTATTAAGGGGAAGTGAATTCTAGTTTATTACACATGGCATTAATAAAAACCAAAGTACAGTGTTAAAAATGTTACTGCATAGGTACTATTTATTTGCCTATTTTAAGTGGTATTGTAAAATCATTCTGATATATATGTGTTTTTTTTCTCTAAAGGTTAATACTTTAAATCTACTTTTTGGTGGAGATAAACTAGGCTTATAGTGACCTGGATTTTTATGATCTGAAAAATATAGTTTGGAGTCTGAGGGCAGATATTTTGATAATGACAGCCCACACCTTTTGAGCTATGACAGGAACACACATTGGCTGGAATTCTATGAGATGATGGTAGTTTAACTCCCACTATTAAGTTTATGATGTCGTCCAGGGTTAGATCTCATTCATAATAGTGGCAATAGCTCACATTTACAAGGTACTTCCATCCTGAAGGATCCCAGAGTGCCCTCTGAGCATATGCCTCTAGGAATGGCTATTCTCTGGAATGTTGGCATTTCTTAGGACAGTTATATCATTATCTACAAGGTTTCTGCAGTTTGATATCTACTAAGGACAAGAAAATAGGAACAATCAGTCAGGCCTTAATTTTGAAGCTGTAGATTGTACGTACTCAATTTGACAGCATGCCCTTATTAACATCCTTCAAAGTCTGTGATGATCATGAACTCAGGGCTTACATGGGCCTCAATGAAACACTATCATTGTCTCTTAAAATCAGGCCAATTTAGTATTTTTATTTTCTGAGTTAATAGTTCAATTATGATTTAATAAAAAAACAGTTGTGCATGCCACTGCCAGTACACAAATGTTTGTTATAAATGTCTAATTTCTGTATCTCTTCTGTGTGTGTGAGAAAGAGAGAGAGAAAGAGAAAGAGAGAAAGAGAGAGAGATATCACTAGGAAATAATTGATAGTCAGAGACAGATACCAGAGAGATTAAAATAATCTCCCAGATTTCTCCCTTTGTAGAAAATGCAAATTAGAAATAAGAGGCTTAATTCTCCCTAATAAAAATAAAGAGAAAAATAAAGAAGGCTCTTCCTTTCCCTTTTCTTTCCAAAGAATTTGCTTCAGAAAACATGCAGTTTTAAGTTCTTTCTTTCTTTCTGAAATGCTTCTAAACCTTGAAAGAACCAAATTAGTCTTTAACACTTTTATGACTAAACAGTGTCTTCTCAAGGACCTTGGAATCATCTCTTTGAAAAATAATTACCAGAACGGACAGTCCCTCCAGTGTCTGTTGGATGATAGAAACCTGACTTCAGATAGAAGCTTGGCTCCGAAACTACTTCCTGTCATTCGGATATAAGAAATTTATTTTTCCTTTAGCTAAAGCCAACTGTGTAACACAAATGGTCACCCCAATTATCAAGTAGGCTTGGGATGAACTTGTGTGACAAATGGTCCTGTCAAGCCTTCTTACTTGCAGACTGGTTATTGTACATTTTGAGATCATGTATGGAATGGTTTGTATCTGCTTGTCTATGTCAGGGGGAGTTTTCTTTCTGTCTTTGCAATCTCTGAGCAGACTGCCTGTGGTTCACATCACATTCTGGGTCAATGCCGATTTAATAATGAATCTTTTCTTTCTTTCTTCCCTTTGTGGAAATTTTCTGGGTTGGTAGGAGGTTTTATTTTGAAATTTGTTTACTCAAAAGCAGGGTGTGGTAGTTCTTGCCTATAATCTCACCACTTGCAGGGTGAAGGCTTGAAGATCAGAAGTTCAAGGCTATTTTTGTCTTGAGTTTGTGGTGAATCTGAGCTACATGAGACCCTGTCTCAACCAAACAACCCACAAACCAACCAACCAACCAACAAACAAGCAAATAAACAAACAAAAAACCTTTTTTTGAGGCTGTTTGACATTGGATAATTAGTGACATTTTGTTGAAGTTGCCTAAGAATAACACATCAGGGAAACGAGCAGAACCTGTCCTGCAGACTCACTCCAGCACTGTTCTACAGGCCTTAACTTATCATTGCCTTACTCATCTGAGGAAAACATTCATAGGTCAGTTTAATTTTCTTGTAAATTTTAATTACTTAATTTTTATTTTATGTGTATGAGTATTATGCCTGCTTGTATGTAAGTGCACCTGCATGCATGTAAGTGCAATGCCTGCAGAGGACAGAAGAGGGCATTGGATCCCCTGGAACTGGAGTTACAGATGGTTGTTAGTTATCATGTGGGTGTTGGGATTCGAATCCAGGTCTTCTGCAAGAAGAGTTAGTGCTCTTAACCACTGAGCCATCTCTCTAGCCCCTCTTGTAAATTTTAAAAGATGCAAGGTTACGTGTTTAAATAATATATTACTTATCATTGTATCCAATTTGTAAATTAAAAAATTATCATGTAGGGTCACTGTCAAAAATTCCTTGGTTTTCCTTGTGTTTTTGATTGGTTGAAATTTTGACTCTCCTGTCATCTATCTCCGAGTCTTAGCACCAGCTTTGAATCTCTCATTCTTTCTTCTCTTCCTTTCTTGTTAAAATTTTATTTTTTATTGAATTTTTTCAATTTTAATACAGTATAGCTTGATGGTATTTAGATACCATCCCTTATCCACACCTACCTCCCCTGCCCCTAGTCCAATTTAATGTACATATGTGTGTGTGTGCGTGTGTGTGTGTGTGTGTGTGTGTGTGTGTACAGTACGACAAATAGAGTCTGATTTGGATGATTTGTCTTTCAGTGTGAGTCCATCTACTGGCAGAGTCCCCTGTAAATCCCCTCCTAGAAGCCATCAATTGTCAAAAGTTCCTTAGATTGGGTTGGGATTTCTTACTCACTTCCCCATGTCTCCGCTAGGATTTTGCCTGGGTCCAGCTCGCATAGGACATGTACATGCTGTCACCATTGCTGTGAATTCACAGGAATAAATGACCAGCTCTCTGGAAGACTCTGTTTCCTTGTTGTCATCCCTTCTGGCTCTTACAAACTTTCTGTTTTCTCTTCTGAAATGATCCCTGAGCCTTGGGAGTCAGAGATTTGAAATAGCTGTCCTGTTCAGGGATAAGCAGGCACTCTGCTTATTGGGCACTCTGTAGACTGGCCAATTGTGGTTTTCAGTGTTAATCACCATCTGCTGCTACATAAAGAAACTTTTCTGGTGAGAAGTTTATGTAGAGAGGTTGCATTGAAGATGTGTCACTTAGGGTTAAATGTCTCACAGACACTTATTTTCTGCATTTGACCAATTCTAGAACTCTATAATAGTTGCTATATGTTGCAAAAAGAATAACCTTTGACTGTCTCATAGAACTTGAAGGTAAGACCTTATTATTAAAGATAGGCTACAGTTTAGACATGGGACTTGGAGCAATAGAACTGGAACTGACTTGGAAACCTTCTCATGGTATCAGAGGACTCTATACAAGCTTCCAAGAGAGAAGACCAGTCAGTCAATGGTCCTACCCAGCTTTGAAGCCCAATAAACAACAATGATCGGCTCAGCAAACTATTGCTATTGGTGCAATAGTGACACTTTTATCTTGGGAGTAATCAACAACTGTGTAATTAGAATTAAGACCCACTCAATAGGAGGAAACTCATGTGTTATACCGTAAACACAGTCAAATACTCATTACTAGGGAGATCATGGATTCTAGAGAAAGTTTACGTTTGCCACATCCCTAGACCAAAGTAATTTCTTTCTTTATTCTAAATGTGTATCTTCATATTTACATACAAGTGTACCTTTTACCCCCTTTTCCTTTTTGGTCTTGGGAGACTGGCCCAGTAGTACAGGGGTAGAGGCAGGATAAAGGTTATGTGACTAGACCACTACCTCGTGCAACTTAATGTGTGTCATAAGTAAATCTCAAGTTACTTGGGAGATTTCTATTGTTCTTATTATGCCAACATCTGGTGAGAATAAACGTGCCTTTTTCAATTTAATTTTTTTTATCATATTGTAACCTGAGTTTTAGATCAATACTTTGGCTCCAACATCCTTCCTCATCCCCCTAACCAGCTTTAGGGTAATAGTTTGGCTCTAGTAATCTCAATAATCCAGGCACAGTCATGAGTCCCAAGATATCAATTAAAGAGATGCTTAATGTTGAAAAACAGAGAGGAGATGTAATCAGTAGTAAGGAAAAGGAAGTGATAAAGGGTCCACTGACCTCCAAGCTCATCTTTAGAGTACTGACATGAGTTTTAGGTTTAAACAGAGGAAGAACTGGGGCAAAGCACAAAGGGAACACATAGTTCCCGCCTGCTCAGTGTGGTCCCACTAACCACTGTCTCAGCTGTGTCCTGCGAGGAGATTAGTTAAGAAATCACTGTGGCTGTCATCCCTCAAGACAATCTGGCTCCTAAAGGATGATTTGCTCTAGGGTGTATTGACCTCACCGATAGTTATTATCATTTGGGAGTGGGGAGAGTCTGTCCTTCCAGGTTTTACTCTTCCTAGAATTCAAGGCTACTCTAGGTTTGGCACCATGACTCAGAGTTTTCAGCCGTGAAGGTGGATGAGACAAGTTGTGTGGGCAGATGCTCCTTGAGCAACACACACGTCTGTACAGAGTTAGGCAAGTATCTGACCCAAAGTAAAGGAGACAGACAGAGAAAGTAGAATCCATGCTTTCATGGATTTTTAACTTCTAAGCCTACTTGAGGAGTCAAGGCATTCTAAGTGCTCATTGCAATATTAAGGTTATTATAAAAGTTTTTCAACTCCTTATTTCAGTATGTACATGCTTTCTATATATATTTTTCATTTATTATTTTCATTTTATGTATATGAGTGTATTGCCTACATGTATGTAAGTGTACGCATGTCGTACAATGGAGGTTAGAAGAGGGCATTGGATTCCCCTGGAACTGGAGTTATGGACAGGTGTTAGCTACCTTGTAGATGCTGGGAATTAAACTTGGGTCATCTGCAGGAGCAGCCAGTGTTCCTAACTGCTGAATCTCTCCAGCCCCTAGGTGCCTGTTTTTATTAATATTTAATATTAACTGAAACTGAGCAGGACCTGGGAAAAGTTGCCAAGCAAATGGAATCAGAACCATCAGCAACGAGATTGGATCTCTCCACATGAAGCTCTCATGCACATTTCATTTATGTACACTGAAAAGAAAAATAGCTTGGGTGAATCAGCTGTGTGTGATGAGGTATTAATCCCAGTTTGCTTTACTTCGGATACATTTACTTTCTTGCCGCTAGTTGGCACTTGTACTTTTAAAAATGTGACTGAAGGGATCGGGGGATATTACAGTCTGCAGAGTGTTTACCTTGAACACATGAGGTCTGATTTCTATCTCTAGGACCCTCATAAAAAAATAAAGTCAGGCGTGGTGGCGCATGCTTGTAATCCTGATATTCAGGAGGTAGAGACAGATGGATCCTGAATCACACTGGTGAGCCAGGCTACTGGCCAGCCTGACAAACCTATCTGGTGAACTGAAAACCCAAAGAAGATGGTGCCTGAGAATTGACACCCCAGGTTGACCTCTGACCTCCACATATACATATACCTGCTCACACATGAACACATACACACACACACACACACACACACACACACACTTTAAAAAAATGAATGAATTCTAAAATTAGCTCAAGATAACTTAGCAATTGTGATGTCAAACATTGTAGGGGGATCCATTCACCTGTCAGGAGTCTGTGCGTCTGTGCTTCTGCGCTGGATTTGGACAGTACACTTCCTTTTGTTCACCAGTTGATCTGAACATCGCTAATTAGTATATCTGTCTCCCTTTGCATCAGGGAGGGCTCTGTCATCTACCCTCAGTATCAGAGAGCTAACAGTGCCCTTGATGGGGATGGGTTCAGACCCTGGAGACTGTTATTGCTGTGATCTCCCTGACTCCAGCCTCTCCCCTCATCTGCTTGACCTTGTTTCAGAGTGGGACAGGAAGCTACATTCCTGCACATGTACCCACAGCTCTGCAGTGAATGCAGTCACAGGCTAAACATTAACAGTGGAATTTTCCTGATGACCTAAACGGAATTTTTCATTTTATTCAACATTTGCCTCCTATGCTGCAGAGTCTCACAACCTTTCCTTAATTTTTAACACAAAAGATGGAGATTGAGAGATGTGTGAGGTGTTGATGCTGTGGCCATAGAGTTCAATACATTGAACACAAGTGAGAGATTTCATTTTCCAAACAGCAGCAGCAAACAGCCCTGACTGAATAGCCGTACTTATTTTACGGAATAGAAAGGAAAGGCTTCCTAGTTGCAGAGATGGCTGTCATAGAGGGAGGCCTGGAAAATGTGGACATGCATCTGCGTGTGTTCCAGCATGCTGAGAAAACACTATTCCACAAAGTAAGTTTATTTCCAACATCCACTATATGACCCAAGTTCATTCATCGCTTCGTGTCTGAAGACACATTAGTACAAATGATGCTAATAATAGTAACCACCCTCTACTGGGCTGCTGTATTATGCCAGGCACCACATGAGGAATACTGGATGGAGCTTAGTGATGGTTCTGGCTATTCTCATTTCAAGGGTTTATTGTAGAGGTGAAATGCAATAATGCAAGTGAGAGGCTTTGCATAGTGTTTGACACAAAATGCCCCATAGGGCCAGTGATTCCTGATTTTGTTAGGGATGCTTTGAGAGGCAGCCTGGTGCAGTGATATGATCAGCACTAGTTCTGACCCTGATTGCCTGGGCTAAGTCCTGGCTTTTCAATCAGGAGCAAGTGAGCATCTCTGGACCTAAGTTTCTTACTGTCAAAGGAGAATGGTAATGCTAACAACACCGTGAGGCTGGAAGGATGGGCTGTGTTTGAAATCAGAACCTTGTATGAAGCATAATACAAGCCCTTACCATTTTATGCTGCTTTCTGTGTTTTGTTGTGAATCTTCAGAAATGTAAGTGTGTGTGTTTTACAGATGAGGCTGAGGTGACATGCTAGACACAAGGCTGGGAAGTACTAGAGCCGCAGTTTGAACTGGGGTGATCCTATGTTCAGAGTGTCTGTCAGCAGAGCTGCCGTTCCAACAAGTACAATGCATTTCTGAATTCCATGTTTTTCTTTTCCCTCACGTTTGGTTCTTTTGATTAATTACACTAAGAACTCACTGTATTGCTTTTGTGGGAACTTTGGTCCACAAGATTTTTATCAACTCTTCATATGACTTATTCAGGACTGAGCATATAATTTTGTTATTATTACGGCTTTTATATTTAGACTTGTCTGTATGGGCTTCTCCAAACCAAAGTTAAAATGTTCACTGCTGAACAATCATTTTGAAGGGAAAGATTGAAATGTATTTTCTTAATTAATTTATTTGTGCATTTTGTTTGGAGATAAGGTTTCATGATATAACCCACACTGGCCTTGAACTCAGGATGCCTCAGCCTTGGCCTCCTGAGTGCTAGTAATACAGACACATGTCACCATTCCTCACTGTATTTTCACTTTTTATAAGTGCATTTTATGACAGTGATGCATTATTTAAACTCCTGTACTTCTATGGCAGAATTCCAGAGAAGGGCTGAGAGAGTAGATGTCCTTCTTCTGTCAGTTTCTGTTTGATGAAGGGATTGAAGAGTAGGTGTTCACAGCACTGAGAACAAGTTAAGTTATAATAAACTCACACAGCCAACAAGAAAACTGGAGGGTAGTTTATCCACATATCAAAGATTATGGTGCCTTCAAAGCAGGCACTAAAATGATCGAGGCATGGCTCTGTCTTTAGGTAAGCCGAGGGAAGTGAGATTACATGAAACTAAACTTGTCGGGATTTTTGATAACCTCTGATAGATACAAGCTTTGTGAAAGTTGTTGGATTTTAAATGGAGTCACCACTGTCAAACCCTGGTAAAGTGGAGCTGGGGAAGGCATGAGGAGGAGGCTCTCAAGGGTGATTTTACTGATAGCAGGAACCTATCACAAGAAAAATTTCCAGGCTGCAACTTACACATGAGTCACCCAACTGCAACTAGTCGTAGAGCACCTTGCCTGCACCCTCCTTGCCCACCTGATCCAACAGAGCAGCCTGCTGTGACACGCTGGTTTCACATAGTAACTACGGCTCCCCTCAGGTCAGAGACTCCCCAGCTGGTAGGTGCCAGTGATCTTTCCTTTAAAATACCTTACATAGATTTTCTCTTTTTCAATGAAATCCAAACCTTTCTTGTGTTCCTTAGCTATGCCAGAGACCTTTGATGTCTGTCTTGAAATACAATCCTGCTCTTCGTTTTTCCTCAAGTGCCCAGTTTTTTACACTGAGTCCTGGCTGACTCTGACAGGCTGCATAGATAGCAGCAACTTCTCTTCTGTCACACACCTAACATGGAGGCAGCAGAGGTAGAATTTCTTTCTTTTTCTCATCAGTTGACTTTAGCTATTGTCTTTTTCTCTAGCATTCAACCAGATACTTCTTAATCCTTGTGTGAATTCTAAGGTCTAGTCAAACATAATAGAACACTAAGACTCTAACGTTCCTCCCAGCCAGACAGCAGCCTACCCTAGGTCCCTCCATAACAAAGTTCCTCAGTCACTCCTGCTTCTCACAGAGCAACTCTCTAGAAATCCGACTTCCTGATGGGACCTAACATGGGCCTTTATTACTTGAGATATCAGAAGGAAATCACTAAACGTGCTGTTTGGATTAACCACCAGCCCAAGTGAGAGGCAAGGCAATGCTGAGGAAGGGGAAATGGAATAGAAGGCAGCTGTCTGTTCTGACTGTGACCGTCTCATTTTCTCCAGCTTTGGCTAGTGCTTTCCTTTGCATTGCTGTGTAACAAATTACTGCAAATGCACAGGTCCAAACGCCCAGCATTTACCACCTCTTTTATAATATATTTAAAACATTTCTTCTGAAATAAGGCCCCTTTATAATTCTCGGTCTTGTAAAAATTGTTTTTTTTATATTGATTGATAACTCATTATAGACATAATGAGAAATGCAAGAATCAGAAAAGGAGCTGAACTGGGCATCCTGGATGCCAATGAATAGAGACCAAGTGTTAATAAGTGCGTGTGCATATGTGTACATTTACTTATGAGTGCATAAATGGATCTGTTGTACGTGTTTCAGTATGTATCAGTGTATGAAAAGGGGGTTACAGATCGGAGAAAAACCACCTTTTGTTGCCAAGGAGTAATTTTGCTCTAGATGGTATTTTCCTGTTTTGTAAGCTAGTTCTCCTCGCTTCCCAACACTCGACTTGTAGGCAGTGATAACTGTGTAGCTGGTGCTGTCTGAAACACTGCTGTTTGTTACAAAGTCTTTGGTTTTTTCTAGTTCTGTGAGACCTGGCAATAGAGTTACACTCAGAGACTAAAGTGCTCTGTGTCTTTGCTACTGAGGAAAGTAAATTTGAGTCACAGATCAATTAAGATGATACACTGATTTTCTATCAATTTTGCCTTAGTCTTCATATATAACAAATTGGATAGATTCACAATGCATAGGTCATTGAAATATGTTTTTCTGCTTTCCATAATTTTTTATCTCCCTCATTCCTACCCTTTGCTCCACATTTGTCCTTTTAACTTAAATTCTCACACATGCTATTTTCTTTGTGGAGTAAGACACAAAATATGCATATAATTTTTTGTCTCTAACTTCAATCTTTTTTTTTGAGCCTTAAAGCCATCATTTATCATTTATGAAGGTGTTTTGAATAAAAAAAAAGCACATATGGTATTATTGCCAACAAGGCGTCATTTTGCCATATCTATAATGGAGCTATTGTGAATGATTCTATAGCTATATATTTAAAAAATGCTGAAAATAGACAGAAAGAATTTATTGGAAGTCATCTGTGGTGTTCTTTTCTTAGCATTCATTCATCATAAAATATCATAAAGGGACAGTGCAGCTTAGTGTGAGTGAAACACCAGTGAGGGATGCTATATTAATGGATGTAAGGACACTGGAAATGATGTGTCTGAACGAGAAATAAATTGGCTCACTTTGGTGGTGCATAAATTCTATCAGGCCATTTGGACACAGTTTTATAAATTTTGTTTCATTGCATGAAGTGGTTTCCCATTGGCTGGAAAGAGTGTTACCATCTGAAAGAGGAAAGGAGGGGCTGAAGAAGCACTAAGCATACTGTTTGGATTAACCACCAGCCCAAGTGAGAGGCAAGGCAATGCTGAGGAAGAGGAAATGGAATAGAAGACAGCTGTCTGTTCTGACTGTGACCCAGTCTCATTTTCTCCAGGTTTGGCTAGTGCTTTACTCTTGCACTGCTGCGTTACAAATTACTGCAAGTGCACAGGTCCAAAACCCTGCATTTACCACCTTCCAGGGCAAACAAGACTGAGTTGGGTCTTCTGAAATGATGTAGTCAGCTTCAAGTCTATTCAGGGGACTAGAAATTTGCATCTTTGCAACCAAATGACTCTGGGACCTTGCATCTTTGAGACCTCTGCCCACAGGCCCATCACAGCTTCTAGAGACTGCCTCTTGTTCCTTGCGGCCATGCTCCTCGCTGCATCGCCTCTTACACGGGAGTTTGCATCTGCAAAGAAGAGGGATGCCAGAGACCAGCAGATCAGTCAGCAAGGTAGAACTGGATGTAGCATGATTTCAGGAATAGCATTTCACCACCTTGTCATCTGTCATTTAGATGTTAAGTCACAGGTCCTGCTCCTTCTCAAGGGCAGAGGATCTTAAAAGGTCAAGAAAATCATAAGATGAGAACTTGAGGCCACATTGAAATACGTCTTCCACATTTACTCAGGATATTTGAATCTTGCAGGGAAATAGAAATCACCCCCCACCCAGGGCAAGGGAACATCTCCAGATGTATCTCTCCGCAGTCTTTTGAGAGGGAGAAGAGGTCATATTCTTTAGATGTTTTGCTGTCATAACTGACTTTCTTCTTGTCAGTGGCTGGGTTTGTCATTAGAGGTTTTGTTGGGTGAGAAAGTTGTAATGAACTGAAAACTGCCTTGGACTGCTTCCGTCTGAGATTTTTCTTAAAGGAAGGATAATAGGTGTTCTTTTGAATTTTATCAAAGTGACTTTGGTGTGCCAGCATGCCGTAGAATTCTTAGTCAGTTACTGAGAAGAGCTGATGTACAAAGATCTCCTCAGACATATCCATTACCACACCAGCTAACATCTTTTGAAAAACCATACATATAGATTAAAAATTGAGGTAATTAGTTTCAATCAAAGTCACTAAATTCACTGACCCTGGGAACAAGGAGGCTTTTACTGAAAACTGTTTAAAGCTGTTGATGACTGTAGTGGAAATGGTGATGATTATTTCACTACTCAAGGATCCAAGTGGCTTATGATCCTCCGAGGGGCTGCCTCCAGAATGCCGCTATTAAATTTGTTTCGATGGTTTCCCTTTCATAATAATTAATCTCATTTTTCTCTCCATTCTTAGTTGCCCCATCCCCGGTCATTTATTCTCTAAATTACTTCTGGGCACTCCTTAATGCTTGCATTACCACATCTATAGACCTCATATGAATAGCATGTTCAGCCTTGAAAGTGAGCACTAATTGAATTTGCTCGAATTCAGTGATTTTAATGGGGCTCTGGAGTGTTGTTTAGTGACAACTTTTATATGGAAGACACTGAAAAAATTAACATGTTACATTTAGTAAATTAACAATTACTTAACTCCATTATATCAAAACAAACCACAAACATTTATTAATAGTAATATTCACAGAGCATGGGTTTCATATAAGGTTTTGCGGTTCTTACTTTCTATGGGATAGTGTTTACAATCAGCCCCATATTTTCCCCAAGGTAAAAAATGCAATGGAGAAATTCTTAGGTGAATGCAAATCCTCTAAGATGCAAACCACCACTTTCATTTCACCCTTTCTTTCTGACAGACCTCTCTAAAATGATCTCAGTAAAAGCTGATCTGTCCAGTTACAGAAGTAAATGTTAGTTGTTTTTGCTTATCTTTGGGTCAGTCATATACTTCTTACCACTAATGTGTAAGAAAAGATAGCTAAATGTGACAGGAAGATTGCAGGTGAGCTTTCAGGGACATAAAGCAACATTTTTGTATTTAGGCTGGTGACTGTTATAAAGAGGCTCAGAAGAAGCAGTTCTGCTTAAAATGCTATCTATATGTGATAGCTAGAGCTTTACTAGCCATCTTGAGGCCATGAGGATACTTCCCACGTTCAGCATGGTACAATGAAAAGAAAAAAGGAACCCAAATCTGTGTTGTTAACTTCTGAATTAGCCTATCCTGAAGCTAATCCATGTTGGTACACCTTAATATATATGATAACAAGATGTCCCCATTGTTTAAGTCAGCTCAGTCATCCCTCCCCTCCTTCTTTTACACTTTCCTTGTATTTCAGCTTGCAACTGAAGACATGTGACTGATCCACAAAGGTACTGGGAAGCAGGCTACAGAAAGCAGACACCCAGGGCCGAATTGTTGGCCCCTGCTCTCTGTTTTCTTCTCAGTAGGTTGTTGAAGCCCCTTAAAAGCTCTCAGTGTGTGAAAATGATTAAGGAAAAGAACAGAGCAACCCACTGCCTGAATCTACCAGGCAGCCATCCACTTTCTATGTGGACTGAGAATCTAGGTTACTTTAAAAATTAAATGGAGGTTTTCAGCTCTGGCACAGGCTTATTTTAGTTTGTGGTATCCAATCTAGAGCCAACAAGACTGTATCCAGACCCATGACTGCTTCTGTTTACAGATCTAAGGCAAGTCTTTTGCTAAACTCTGGAGCTTGTATTCCCAGGTTGCAGACTGAAGAGGCTCTGTCAGCTTCTGTACTTCCTGATGTCAGAAATTGATTTTCAGTATGAGGCAGTGACAGGAATGTTCTATCCAGCTTACAAGCTGTGTGACACTGGTCATATTAACTAATGTCTCTGAACTTTGGAGTCCTCGCTTATAAAATGGGAATAGGATCTGCAGTTGGGCTGAGACATACACAGCAATGGCAATCTTTCTGAGCCAGCTGGAGATAGCCAAGAAGAACTTGAGTGAGGCCCTGGGGAACAATGTGAAACAGTGCTGGGTTCATTTAAAGTTTTGGTTCAAGCAGAAGGCCAGCAAAGAAGAGCTTGATTTTGAACTCATCGACTACTTACACAGGATAATGCCCATTCTCATGACGGGTTCCTTCTGGCCATTCTCATTCACTGTCAGGTTTGGTTTCTACACAGAAGAGGCTGCTGGATCTTTGCTCTGGGTAGGGGCATCTCCAGCCAAACCTGGAAAACCCAAGGGAAAGAGAAAGCTTTCTTCTGTTAGTAAAAATTTGATCATAGATTCCAACCTCAGAAGGCCACCCTCGCCCCCACCTCCTGGAGCTTAGCAGTTTGCTGCAAAGGAATTCCAAGATGATGACTTGAAACTTTGTTCCCACAGGATGATGCTTCCCAGTCTGGGTCAGGCTGAAGGGAAAATGATCCTGACTTCCTATGAGCACAGGCTGGACAATGTTACCGGCACTGCTGTGCTATAGAGAATTACCTCAAAGATATACCAGCTTCACTTATGACAAGAAGGAAAGCTTACTAGTAAGACGATGGCTATTTAAATTTTTCCTTTTGTAGTGATGCTGTGACCCCACAGCTTACCTGAAGAATGCTGTGGTGGCTTATAACTTAGTTGAAAGCCCTCCAGCCTTCGTTGCTCCTTATGCCGCTCAGAATATAGCTTCATCCCTCCCCCAGGATGATGCTGAGCAGCAGGCTGCATTCCTGCCCTTACTAATGAAAGGTTCCTCATGACACTCTAGCACCCAAAATCAGGAAGAACTGCAGTAAGACAAAGTCCACCACCAGCACTTGGTAGCAAAGAAGAGGGTTTTGCTCTATTAAATTAGGACTTGAAGATCTGGGCTATCACTAAGTTAATTGGTAACTGAAAATGGAATGCTTTTGGGGTCTACAGTTCAAGACAGAAGTGTATAGTTATATTTGACTTCTTCGATGGAAATGTGACACTGAGTATACTTTGTGTAACTACTGTGAAGCTGTTAATATGTTTCTGCTGATGGTGACCTGTGTGTCTGTTCCCAGTTATGGGGGCAGGTACTCAAGTAGGGATGTTTAGCATCTAAGATTTAGTATCTCTGCTCTGTGGGGAAGATAGATGGCATCCTAGGAAAAAGAAACTATT
This sequence comes from Eospalax fontanierii, assembly GCA_035773235.1. Lineage (NCBI taxonomy): Eukaryota > Metazoa > Chordata > Mammalia > Rodentia > Spalacidae > Eospalax > Eospalax fontanierii. The sequence continues at coordinate 33,936,032 of CM069536.1, read as the reverse complement.
GTAACTTAGTTCCCACCATGAGTAAAACATTTGTATGTGTTTGGTGATAAATATTCTGTATCTGAAGAGTCTAAAATTTCTTTTTTTCTTGAAGAACTCTCCTATGCATATTGGCAGAATAACCTACACAATGATAAAAGTCAGGTACCTCCTTTACTGGCCAGTTAGTAGCTAGAAGAAGTTCCCAAGAAACCCACTGTTCTCAATCCAGAGATAATGTGACTTGGAAATGTGCTACTAGATATTGAGTCCCTTCTTTGCATTTAAAACTCAGTCCAAACTCCTGAATGCACTTATCCTGATAAAGTGTCTTCCTATAACTCAATTTTTAAAGCATCAGTATCTTCAAAGTATGATTGACAGGCTCATTAACCATATAGAATGTGTTTTCAAAAAATCTGACATTGGATTTATCCTCAACAATCCTTGCATTTCTGCAAAACATCTGTTCCTGCCCTTTTAAGTGACAATATGAAAATAATTTACATTCAACAGTGTTTCTGATAAGCAACTTCCTTGTTCTCAGGATATGTTGCTTTTTATTTATATAGTATTGATAGATAAATTAGAATATGTAGATGGGTTTTCTTAGGCCTAAATAGTAGATACATGTGGATGTTTTCTGTGGTTCATGTATCTGGATTTATGTATTTGATTTTATACTGTGAATGTGACAATAAACATTTGGGAGAAGAAAATGGGAATAATACCTTCTAGGACTGTGTTAAACAACAAATGGAATGCATCTGTTTAAATGCTATTTGTCAACAAAGTGCTATATGAATATAGGGTTGGGTATAGTGTTATAATTATAATCATAACTTGTCTTTTGCGGTTCACCATGAAGTCTGTATTTGCCTTTTTAGTTATAAATGATTACTATTCTTGGTTTATGCTATTAATACCCAAGAAGCTTTCAAAGGAACTTCAAGGTCAAAATTCTTTTCATAATGATACCAACATGCTATTTGCCATTTCATGTGTTCTCTTACAACTGGAATTTTCTAGAAGCTATGTGACTTGTAATATCACAACAGATTGAACACAGAGGCATATGTGAAACTTCTAGTTTGCGAACATATCCATTAAAGCTGTTGTACTCAGTATGCCTTTGGAGATAACAATGTTAATAAATATCTGTCACTTGGATTTGGGAGATGGTTTAGTGGTTAAAGCTGACTGTGCAAATCTGATTACCCGAATTTGGATTCCCAGAACCTGTGTAAAATCTGGATGCAGTAGCACGCATGTCTGTAATCCCAGGGCTCCTACAGGAAGATAGGAGGCAGAGACAGGAAAGTCCCTGGAAGTTCACAGGCCAGCAATCCTGGCATATGCAATGGTGACCAAGAGAGACCTTGTCCCTGTCTCAAGGTGGAAGGTGAGGACCAGCACTCATTTGTCCTCTAAACTCCACATGTGTGCATGCCTACACTCACACATAAACATACATGAACATGCACAGACAAACACATCAGACAACAATATGTTGTATTTTTTGTTAATTTTTAATGTTGTATTAAAAATCTGCCCTTCATATGGACATGAAATGAGCTTATTTGAAATGAATTACTGGAATTTAATTTTTCAGTTTAATTTTCAATACAGTAATATCCATATATATATAATCCACCTAAACCGAAGACCTTAGAAATCTTCAGTACTTCTTAAGATTATAAGGGTTCTTCAGATCAGAGTGTTGGAGAACCTCTAGTGCAGATGGATTCCTTGCCTTTGATCCATCAGGAGCACTGTGCTCTTTTCTGCTGATTTCCAGGCTGTCTTTCTTCCTGCTGCCCTAATTAATCTATCCGAGTATTTCTAGTTTCCCGTTGATCCTTCTGTGCTTCAAGAATGAGTGCCTCTGATTCAGGTCCCACTCATTGTTGGTCTTCTTCCTTGATGGTTTCTATGACCCAGCAAGCTCTCTTCCAGGCAACTGAAGACTTTGGATTGGTTTAGTTTTCTGCTTCTTGTCCAAACTCTTTTCCTGATTTCGAAGCTTTCCATGGTTCTAAATCTTGCTGGGAAAACAGAGCCCTGTCTTCCCCGTTAGGAACTGAAGTCAGCGTGTGAGCTGTTTTCCTACTGGGTTCCAAGCACATGGCAGGTGATAGAGACTGGAACAGCTGAATGCTCATTTGGAGCTTTGATCTGGTACTGGCAATGTGAAAAGGAAGGTAAAGTAGGACTTTCCCAGGAAAGCACAAGGAGTTTGGTGTAACAGGGACAGTGCTGGGGGCAGGAGTGTGCCATGATAGTGGTGCAGTGCGGGGGCAGAGGATGCTGCCCAGTCTGGGTATCTGCATGTCTGCCCTGTCCCTGCCTGTTTTATGTGCTTTCTCCCATCTTTCCATTCTGCAAGCAATACGATTTCCTTTCAGTATATTCCTTTACTGCCTAACTGAGCCAGAGCCGATTTCTATTGCTTGCAATCAGTAACAAACATCACTCGAATGAACTTCCCACACATCTCCTGATGCCATTCTAAGTACTCCATGTACACGAACTCATTTAGCCCTCACAACAGTGCTGTGAGAAAAATACTACTGTAATTTTGCTCTTTTCACTGTGTAACATTGGCTAGCTTCAGACTCAAGATCCTCCTGGCTTAGCTTCCTGAGTGCTGGGATTACAGGTGTGTACCACCGTGCTTTACTTTTATGACCCTCTTTCTACATATCGGGAAATACGAGAGAAACTAAGTAGTGTTTCCCAAATCATACAGATAGTAAGCACCTATGCCAGGACATAGGCCCAGGCAGATGTCCAGGCTTTTACTCTATACAACCTCTCACATGCTGACATAGATGATTAACACAAAGATATAAGTTACTGCTAGGCAAGCAGTTGAGGCTGGTGCCAAGAGAAATCTGAAGACTTTCATTGACTCCTACAACTCTCAACCTTTTTGTGTGTAGAAACATACCTTAATTTACATAGGAAGTGAAATAGTGAGTAATTAATGATCATCTTTCTACTTTTTTCTAAATATATTAAAATTTTTCCTTTCTATATGTCTATGAATTATGAGTCTATGTAGAATCTGACAGATAGTAATAGCCACTCTATCATCTATCTATCTACCTATCTATGTATCATCTATCTATTTATCACCTATCTATCATCTATCCATCATTTATCTATACATATATCTATCATCTATCTACCATTTATCTCTCAATCATCTATCATCTATTTATCATCTGACTCTACTGCTATTGTCTGTCATCTGTCTATAATATCTATCTATCTAATCTATCTATCATCTATCAATTTACACATATGTTTAGTACAGCTGACTCGCAGCTGAACCTAGTGTGACTAGTGACTCACCAGTAGGAATGAAGAATGACAGAAAATGCAGTATGACAGCTCTGCACTGTACTTTCCTCTGTATCACAGACTAAGAGGGTCAGCTACATCTTCATCTCTAGTCCCACACTTTTCCACTCTCCAGAGGCTTAACAAGGGACTACAGATGGCACTGCTCATTCCTTTTAAACTAAAATGCAAATCAGGCAGTGGAATTAATAAAAAGTAAGAAAATCCAACAAGAAATAGACTTTAGGGCATTAGCTCACTTCCATGCCCTGCATTGTGTAATTATGAACCACATAGTTTCTCGGCAATTACATCATCACGCACAGTGAAATTACATTGCAATGATAATACTAAGACTACATCAGTGGCAATCTAATATTAATAACGCTGAACGTGGTTACAGAAAGCTAATGTCTATGGTTCAGTAAATACTACTACTTGTACTTGGAGTTAAAGTTTCATTTACTTTAGATTTAACATGTTATCTCTTTAACATTCATCAGAGTGCAACTTGTTCTCCAAAAATCTTATAATCCTAGTCAAATAAAGACAGAAAGCAGTGTCATACATTCCTGATGCAGAGTAGACATTTTGACTTTGAGAGCAATAGAAAGAGTATTCAAGGAGCCTGTTTTGTAGCATTCAAGGGAGATGGTTACATAATTGTATGGTATTGAAAGCTTTGGTAACTTTATGAAAAGGAAATGCATTCTGATATGATGAAAAGAGCTGGTCTAAATATCAGAAAAGCACTAGATTTCTGACTGGTCTGTTCTGTGCGAAGAGGAGAGCACACCATGTTCTCTTTTGAAAGGTAGAAAAACAGGAATTCTGTTCATTTTAGTTTTCATTATTCTTCCCCGAATTTTCAGGAGCTACTTAGCAGCCAAAGACTCATAGTCTGAACTTGAGGAAAGGCCAAAGGAAGCACTTGAGGCAAAATTTTACTCCAGAGATATTGAATCCTGGGAGGGCTCAGTTTAGATTCTTGTGTCTGGTCCAGCTTTACCAGAGGGCCACTCTTTGATCATCATTCTGGTTAAGGCTGTATAAGTCTGAGCCTTTCAAGTACTGCTTGTGAAATGCCCTAGCTCTGTTAAGAAAATTGGGTCAAGCATAGCTTATGTTCCTCAGAAAGAAATTTCATAAGAATATTTTTTCTCTCTGTCATGATGATGAAAATTTAGGGAAAATGCATGCAACAATGCAAGTTTTTACTGGAAATTGTGGGCAACATAAAATAGCCACATTTTCCCATTTGTTTTCAGGTATAATTTAGACCTTAGATGATTCCAAGTAGTCATATGGTCTTTTGTCACCCTGTCTTCCTTATTGTGGTTGACTACTGATCCCCACAATGTATGTACATATCTCAACCCCAAGAATTCTTTCTACTTTAGAGTCTTGTTTAATTTCTCACTTGGTATTAGGTCTATCTTCAGAATTAAGGTAGACAGGAAATTAGTCCTGTCCACCTCCACATGTTCCCTTCCATTGTGTTTTGTGAAGTAGCTCTGTGTTGGGCATAATGCAGGTTGGGCCTAGCCAGGCCACCTGCCAGGAGGAATGGAGGAATGGCTCTCATGGGTGTGGTGCTCCACACTGGTTGGTTGTGAAGCCAGTTTCTGCCCAGCATTTGGAGGGAACCTGATCCACCTGGGAACAAACTGCGATTGGTTGTGGTCAGGACACTAAATCTATTGGCTAACAAGACCTATAAGACTCTCTGCTCTTTCTTGAATAAATGAATTTGCAGCAGACCACGACTGCTGGCTTTCCATCAACTCCCGCAGTTGGTGTTTTGATTCTGTGCCTACTCACCTCCCACAACCCCACGGTGGGCGGAGATCCTTCGGTCCCCCTCGGGCTGACCCTGAGTGCTGGTACCGCCAACAGCTCTGATTTTTGTGTGTCCTTGAAGTTTTGTTGACTTGAAGTTGGGCCACTGGGATGTGCCAGCATAGATAAGACGACATTGAATTGGCTCCCTGGAGTAAAGAATCAGGGTGATAAATTGGACTATCAACACCTACAGGACTGGGAATTGCTTTCGATTTGTCTTATGTAGCTTGTTTACCTAGAGTGTACCTTTTATACAAACAGTATGCTTTGCGACAGATACCCATATGAGAGATATAACTAGTGTTAAAATATAGGCAGAAGAGATCACCACTTTGAAATGGAACCAGTAGCAACCCAGAAGAGCCATAGTAATGAAAGCTATAAAATGAGAAAAAGTTTATGTCGTGGATTTAAGAGAACTGCCTTAATTGTAAGAATCCATTGGACCCTAACAAAGAAATGCAGCACAGATGGGCATGAGCAGGGACCATGGCTTGAGTGACATCCCAGGGTAAAGCATCTAAACGTTGCAGCATCCAAGTAGAGGAGAAAGCAAAAGCAAAGCAAAACAAAACAAAAAACCACAAATAAAACTCCACAAAACAACAATAACAACAACAGCAAAGGGCCAGTTCTCTCTTGATGGCCATGGCACACTTTGACAGAAGGAGCTGCTGCTGCTGGCCATTAGAAGGAACTGTCTGAATGGCAGTAAATTAATGTTTTACTGGAAATTGTCAGTCTGCCTTACCTGGCTTCATACCAAGTGCAAAGTGGGGAAGTATTTGGAAGTAGAAGGTGTCAGCAAAAGGGGTTGATCATAAGCAGTTTCGCCTGGTGGACATCAGCCCGGAGCTGCCAAAGGCATTGTCATTCATTAATTTAACAAATGCTATATTAGTTCATTTTTATTGTTGTAACTGAACATCAAAGATGGGGATATTTGTAAGAAAAAATAGCAACCAAAACCCAGAAAGTTATTTACCTCATGTTCTGGTGACTGGGTGTTCTGGTGCCAATATTAAGGTGCCATCAGCTGATAAATTAGGTGGCTTTCTGCTACATTGTAAGAAGCAGATGGCAACAAATGGTTAGATGGCACAAGTGTGTTAGCTGAGTCTCTTTCTCTCAGGAAGTCATTAATGTGATCATGGGGTTCTCCTTCTCATGACATCATCTAATCCTAATTATGCCATGAAGGCCCCACATCCAAATATCACTGATATATTTGAGCATTAGGTGTCTTATCTAATTGCATGAACTTCTGAGGGCCATATTCAAAGCATTGTAATTACTGATTACCACTGAAATGCCAAACATTTCTAGACACCAGTGACCTAACAGCAAACAAAACAGTGAAAATACCCGCTTTCCTCAAATGCTACAAGGTTTAGCTGCACTGCCTTACCCTGGAATGTCACTCAAGACATGGTCCCTGCTCATGCCCATTTGGGCTGCATTTCTTTGTCAAGGTTCACAGATTCTTACAGTTAAGGCATCAATTCTCTTCTATCTGTGACATAAAACTTTTCTTATCATATAGTTTTTATTACTATGAATCTCCTGGTGTTACCACTGATTCCACTTCAGAATATGTGGGCTTAGTCTAATCTCTTTTCCTTTCCAATAGTGGGACACAGTAAACAAAATAAGCAAAATATTCAGAAAGTTAGATGGTAAGTGCAAAGAGAAAACACAGCAAGGGAGTCAGATTGGGGCTCTAATTACAAATAGGATGTCTACGGAGGAGCAGACCAAGCAATGTGTACCACATTACATACATCTTTACAGTTTCTGGATTTAATGGAACACGAAAGAATATTCAGTAATTATTTTTGGGGTCACGATCTTTAAGAAGATCCCCTTTAAGAAAGGGGATGTCTGAAGAAATAATCAGAAAAGGGGCTATGAAGTGAATAGTTATGGAGCTGGAGGAGAAGAATGAAGGAAGAGAGCCAGAAAGAGGGAAAGCCAATTAGGATATGGCTGGTATTTTCTAGGAACAAAGCAATGCGATTCTTCTAGAAAAGAAGTTGGTTTAGAATGTTGGCCATAACAGATTCTAGGACAGGAAGATGCCTGTTTCATACATGTCCCCAGTGTACAAAATCGTGTAGCATCTCAATCTCTACTAGATGCAGGTCAAAGGTCCATCTGTGTGTGTCATATTATACTGGTCTCACTTCATTGGCAACTCTCCATCCAGTACCAGGTGTTACATTTTAAGGACACAGTGCCAAATTGGTGGGCAGTCAGAAAATCTGGCCAATAGGGTGAAAAGAGCTGAAACAAGTTCACAAGAGAAATAAGTGAAGGAACTGAAAAAAGTTAACTATGTAGTAAAGTCACAGGGCTATCTTGTTGGCTATTTTCAGATATTCCAGAGTTGCTATTGGAAGATGGTTTGTTTGTTTTATGTGGCTTCAGAAAACTACAATCAGATAGTAGAGATTTATCGTATAGAGACTTTACCTGGACATACTCTAACAGGTAGACCCTAGAGATTGGGATGAAGTGTCTTAGGATACAAGCTATTGCCAGAAGTGCTCTCTTCAGTGTTGGAGCAACAACTAGAGGGGCTGCTCTAGAGGCAACGGAAGACTCAGTGCAGAATTTGGGTTGAATTCAATGTTGACTCTTGCTGGAGCCATCTTTTAGAATAGACCCCAACCCAGCTCTATACCAGAATCACTGTGTTCCATCCTGAGGATGCTGAATCTGATGGTTTTGGTGGAGCCTTGGTGGGAGTTTTCAAGAAGATCGTCAGACAATTCTGATGTGCAGACATAGCTGAGAAACACTGATTAGAAGAGCCAGGCACAATGACTTATGCCTGCACTCCCAGCCCTCAGGAGACTGAGGATGGAAGAATGCCGTGAGTTTGAGGCCAGGCTGGGCTGTGACTAGTTTCACAGGCTTGTTTCTTCTCCCATCTCTGCTGAGATTTTGTGTGCCTGCATATCTGACCAGGCTATTATCTCAGTATTACACGGATTAGTAGGATTAACCTTGGAGGTCATTAAGGATAGTCATCTTCTTCCTTCTTCCTTCTCCCCTTGCTGGGCCTGTCAGTCACTTGACTAGTATTCCATTCCCTAGGAAATCTAATTTATCATTAAGGAGAGGGGAGGAATAATTATTCCCTTAGTGAGATAATATACTTGACCTTTCCGAAGCCCCTCTGTTTGTGCAGTGGCTTATTAGAACTTTAACCGTGCAGCAGCAATGGGAAGCCCTTCTCCTTTTCTGAGCCTGCATTTTTACTTTATTTCTTTCCTATCTGTGTGTTTTTGAATTCTGAGCATGCATTTTCTGACAATATGACTTTCTTTTTCTTGAAAGCACACCCTCCTCTCTTGGTGGTGGCTTATCCACCACGTGACTGATGGCTGACCTCCACTGCTGAACATGCCTGCTTTCTTGAATCCTCACTTAAAAGATGTGGCTTTCTACATTCTTCTTCCCCATCTTTCTCCTCCTGGCAGATGCTGGGATTTGCAGTCTGCCTACCCTGCTGTTTTTCTCTCAAATGCTAATAAAATTATCCTCAAGATTCTTTGCAAGTCTATTCTTAAATTCTTTTAATGACAAGACCAAGAACCCAATTTCTCCAGTAACACCAGGACAACGGCTCCCACAAACTGGTATTTTGCAGTCTCTTGCCATCATCCAAAAACTCTATTTTGTCTGTTCCCAAATTCTAGTCAGGGATTTAAAGAACAAAACTGGAGTTCCTAAGTTCCCATTAGAATTTAGATTTTATATATTAGAAAAATTAGAATGCAAAGAAAAGCAAAAGGTATTAGTATTAGTCAGGCTACGTTAGAGGAACAGAACCACTAGAATGAATACATATTACAAAGAAGCTTTATTAGACTGGCATTGGCATGCTGGAGAGACTGAGAAACCAGTAACTGGTCAGTCTGCATGAGGCTGGATCCTTCAGCAATCCTAAAGCCATCTCTCACTTGGGATTATTCCTGGAGAGCCGTTGGTCCTTAGTCAGCATGGTAAGTCTGAAGAAGCTGGGCCTTCATGCCTGTAAAGGATGACAGTATCATTGCAACAACAGTGGATGCACTCACCAGCAAGGAGCAAAGGTGGATGGATAAGACACTTCTGCTTGCTACTCAAAGCTCTTTATAGCTAGCAACTGCTGGGGGAGGATCTCATCCCCCCCATCACGTAACAGACCTCCCAAAAAGTGTGTGTTTTTGTGTTTTAGTTGATTCCTAATCCAATTACATTGACAACCATGATTATTATCACATACCCCAAATTTATAATCTATCCATCAGTTATAGTTTCCTATTCTTTTATACATATTTAATAATTATTTTCATATATAGGTTTAATCCCATCATGAAATACATTTTCTACTTACATTATTCAGTAATCCTGACCTATCATAGTATTTATTGTGTAATATTTAATCACTGGAATACATTATGAACTACCCAAGCACTCTGTGAATGGTGAACACTTACCTAACGGTTTTTTCATTACTTTATATTAAGCATTCGAATCAGTAGATTGAGTAAAGATTTAAAGTTAGGAGATGATGGGACTTCTTGGTCTCTATAATTATGTGAATAGATTCTCATAATACATCTGTTGAGATTTGATACACACGCAGAGACACAGACACAGACAGAGAGACACAAACACAGACATGGACACACACACACACACACACACACACACACATACACACACACTTACTGCTCTTTTGCTTTAGAGAACCCTGACTAATATAGGACCTTAGCAATATAAATTTTTTTTGTGTTTTCACTTAAAATTTAAGATAATTTGATCTTTATCTTCAAAATAGCATGTAAGATTTTAAAGTTTATTCTACAAATAGTTTAAGGTTGAGTAAATGTCCTAACAATTTTGAGAGTCCTATTTCACGAGCATGGCTAGTTCTCCATGTATTGAAATCGTTGCCCTTTTCTAAGCTTTTCCTTTATTGACTATGCTTCAGTTCTCCTTTCTCCCAGTCCTGGCAATAAGCAAAGGGAATTTTATCTCATCTAGAAACTTTCCTCTTTAAAGTTCTAGGAATTTCCACAATCGCCAATAAATTAGACAATGTGTTTTCAAGATCTCAGGTTCCCCAAATTTTAACCTCTGGGGACTGAGATCTCATTAGAGGGTTTCTAGAAATAGCAGTATTCTAAAGCAGGAAGCAGAAGTAAAGGAAAGGACAAAGGGAAAGTCATTATGCACATACAGGGACGCTGGGTGCTATTCTGCCTCAGGGCATGATGTCAAATATCTAGTCAGTGATTTGAGTGAACACAATGAATATTCTTCTGTTGTTTCTTGCACACTCGTTTTGTTTGAATGTTGAGCTGCACTATGGTTTCAAAGGCCCTCAGAACATCACCCTTCTCAACAATAACTCTTTAATGGACTTCCCAATGGCACTCTAATAAAGCAGTTATCAGTGGCTCTTGATTTTCTTATATCCCTAAAATCCGAACTTGCTTCTTTACCAACATTTAAAAAATGTGAGGTTGTTTCTTTACACCTTGAATTTTTAGTCAAGGCAAATCTTGCTTCAAATGATTATAGGCAAATTAGCTGATGGGGTTCTACAGCTGTGCATTTTTAGAAAGTGCTCCATAGAAAGAGGCAGTTTTTTCCAGCATTAGGTTTAGTGCTTTTTAAATGCAAGTTTATTAAGTGGTAATGGGCCTATAGATTGGTTTAGCTGATGATTCCTATTGAGGCCATAAACCAGGCTCACAGTTTTCTCAAGCACAAACACTGTTACTTTTACACATGGCTAGGTTGTAGCAATTTTTAATGCTGCCCAGAATTTCAAGGCTCATAATTGATTATCTAGTATTGTATTTTGATAGAACTTATAGGAAATGTTTTAAAAATTTGTTATTTCTTTATTGTGTCTTTTGTTCCTATTTTTCCTTTTTATTGTTTAATTGATAATTAAAGAAATCCAAGTATACTTTTTCATTTGGGAAGGAATTGCAGTTTATTTATGTAATGAAATACTTGTCTTAATTTTGGCTGGTATGAAACCTTGGTTGGACAGCTCTTGCCTCCCCTTGGTGAACTGTCATGTTTAGGCTGATGTAGCAGGGTTTGTTAGTCTTGGAATCCTCATGTTCAGGAATGATTGGGAGATGCAACAATTCTGTCCTAGGTTATTTGAAAATTTTAAAATTTGAATTTCACAAAAACTCTCTTAAGAAATTTTGGGGCTAACAAGCAGATGAATGAAACTGGTGAACAACAATTAGGTATTTTTAACTATTTTTAAAAGAAGAAGAGGAACAAAACTAAAGAGAAAAATAAGTTACTTTAAAAAAATAACTAATTTTTTCCTTGTAAGAAACAAATCATTGCAGTCTATTTTTAAAGCATGAGATGCTCTTACAGATCCTCAAAAATTGCAGATAAGCAGGGGGCACTAAGCTCCTCTTTTCCCTGTGGAAGTTGACATCTGCTTGTTTCAGATCTCTGAGGGTTGAAAAGTTACACACTGAGTCCAGATTCCTTAGATAAGGCTTTGCATCCTGAACCAATAAGATGCAGAATTTGGGGACGATGCTCGAAGAGTGAGAAGGTTATAACTCTGAAATGCCAACTTATGGAAGAAAGGACAAGAATTTCTTGTGATCGGGAACTTTTAAAAATTGCATCTTTGTGTACTTCATACAGAATATCTCAGTCAATCTTAGTCATCTTTATATCCCTTTACCCACTGGTACCTCCCCTATAACCCCCTCCCCCAACTTGAATCCATACATTCTGTCATTTATGTTAAGGCCTATTGTGCCATGTTAGTGTCCCCAGACATTCCTCAGTGCAAGTTCATCCACTGAGGTCCAGTCAGCCTATCTAGAGTCCCTTGCAGTAGGAAGATCAGCTTTCTTATCCAGTAATAATCAGTTGCCAGTATTTCTTCATGTAAGATTGGGGTCTGCTGTCCATTTCCTCTGTTCTCTGCTGGGTTTTTGTCTGCTTGACTTTGCATGGGTCCCACACACATTGGCACCATTGCTGTAGGTTCGTGTGGGCAGGGCTCTGGGAGCCTGCAGGGCCCTGTTTCCATATGGTCATGCACCTCCTTCCTGGCTCTTACAATCTTTCTATCACCTCTTCCAAAATGGTCCCTGAGCCCTGGGTGCGTGAAGTTTAATATAGGAGTCCTGTCCAAGGACCGGCATTCTGCAGACTCTTAATCTCTATGCTTTGGCCATTTTTGACCTTTTGTGTTCCTGGCCCTCTGTTGCATGAGGGAACCTCATTAATGAGATTGAGAGATTCTTTAGTGACCTCTTTACCCCTTGATCTATGTTCTGTGAGTCTTAGGTACAGAGAATGCATTATAGATGTGCAACTTAGGCTTGGGCAATTCACAGACATTCTCTGTGTGAGACTAGTTGTGCAAAAGAAGCTTCTTTGATTAGTGGTGACGGATATAATGACCTGCACAGCACATGACATTGGTGCAGTAGTGGCACACTCATCTTGGAAGTAATCATCAGCTACCTAATTGAACTAAAAATTCACTCAATGGGAGGAAACTCATATGTGGTACCGTAAACAGCAAATACATATGGCTGGAGAGGTCATAGATCTTAGAGAAAACCCTAAGACTGTCACATCCCTAGACTAATGTAATTCCCTACTGTGTGAAAAATACATATCCTTATATTTACAGACAAACATCCCAGTGATCAGGAACTTTACAAACCACTGCCATACACCAAATTGTTACACAAGTCTTTTTGCCTTTTCGCTAAGGTTGGTATCCTATTGTGCATAAATGAATATTAAAATCTGTTTGCTTTTGTTAGTCTCTTGAATTTGTTGTTACAAAGTGACAAATGTTTTTCACATTCTTAATTGGGACAGTGATCTTATTTTGTATATAATTCCAATTTTTCAATATTTTATAGAATTTAATACTTTTGGCATAAAAATATAAGTATAAATTCTCAAAATTGTTTCTCATTAATTATATAAAACTTCATGACTGTTTAAACAAAGTTGGTTGCCTTTCAAAACAACAAGAGTACGAAGTAGCATAGAGTTTATTCCTCTGTCTTACAAGCTAGTGAGCTCCTATATTTTGATAGTGCTGAAGTGTATTGATTCTGTAGTTGTCAGAGGAAAGGGCCTATGCTAAAATGTTTTGCTGACATGAGAACACCTGCCATGAACACTGGATCTTTCATTTGTTTTTCCACAAGGTCATTATAAAAAACGAGGATTTGATTCCAATACTCTGACTCCAAGGAAACAGTTATGAACAGACTCTTGAATGTTTATATTTCCAGTTGGACAACAGAAAATATTTATTTTGATAAATATTCAAGGACAACTTCCTCCACTGGTCTCTTTCAACCACTTCTGTATTTGGAAGCTCTAAAACATCCTTGGACTTGATAATTCACTAAAAGGCTTGACAGGTCCTTCAGACTATCATGCTTGTGGCTATGATTGTTTTACTTTTACATTGAATGTCTCATGTTAATATTAATAAAGGGATATGTGCATGCCCAAGAGTAAGCCAGTGTGGGACTACAGGTGTTCTTCTCAGTGGACTTGTATAGGAATTGCTTAATTCTCCTAGCAGTGTTGTGTGACAATATGTATTAAGTGTGACAACCAAAGCAACTCACTGGAACCTTGATGGCCAAGGCTTTTAGTAGGCAGAATCACATAGGTATGTGGTGTCTATGTGATTGATCTTAGCTACTCAGTGTCTAGCTACCACACTAGCTTCCATCCTACCCAGAGACCAAACTAATACAGAATGCCCTGAAAAATAGGTATTAAAAATAATGAAAAATAAGTAAATCACACTTATTCTAATAGCCATTATTCAGACTGATAAAGGGTGGTCTAAGGCTTCAGGAATGCAGATGGTTTTTATAATGCAAGACAGTCTAAGATATTACAAAGAAGCAGAGGTTTTATTCCATGAGAGGATCAAGAACCAATCTCCCAGACACAGATCATTCTGTGGAATGGGCAGAGCCTGAGCAAACCAAGGCCTGATGAATTAACTCCGTGCCACACAATTTCCAACATGAGCTTTCTGAGAAGCCAGAATCACAAATTAACCCAAAGACAAGCACAGAAAAATGGAACGTCAAGTTCCTCAAGTTTAGAGTTAAGGCCAGTCCCACTCCCTTCCTTACCTTGCCGTATCTCGCCCGCTCCTTTTTCTTCACTCTTAAATGTCTTCCCTCAAATCAAGGCTGTCTTTCTAGTCTTCTCCGGCTCTCTGAAAAAATAATTGCTTTATTTTAGTTATAACCAACCCATAAAATGAGACAGATAAATTTATGCAAGTATTTTTTATTATTGGAACGATGTAAGTATATATGAAGTATAATAATGAAGCTGAAATACTCTCTCTCTGCACGGGAAAGGTGCTGAGTGTCTCCAAGGGAATAATGTGATTGCAGGGCACATAGTTAAAGATTTCTGGATGCTGGAGATGTCTTCTTCTTTCCTTTATAGAGATAGTACTTTTTTTTTTTTTTTTAGCAATTCCTGATGTAGCTATATATAATGAGAGTTTTCATTTATTGTGCAAGAAGAAAATCACAATTTTGCCAAGCAGTTTTCCAAAACAGCAACTCAACATGCTATAATAGAAATAAGTTGGAAGTAAAAAGACAGCTCTCTGCCTCCAAGTAGGGGAAAGGCAAGACAGAGTATATTTTCTGAGTTTGTGTAGCAGACAGTGTTTACTGGAATGAGAAGAGTTGTTATTAACTCATTGGCAAAACACATGCTTTACAAGCCTAACATGAGAGCATTCCAGACACAGTAGCTTCTGCAAAGATAAGAAACACAAACAAGATTGTGTCTGTTTCATAGAAATGGAAGGCAGGTTTATTTGGATGTAGATACCATGTGTTGTAGAGAGGTATTATCTATAGACAAGCCCTAACTAAAGTCAACTTGGCCTCCACTTTTGGGAACAAGTGGGTCACCATTGGCTTCGTTTTTATGGTGACCTGGCATCAAACCAAACTTTCTATTTAATAAGCCTCCTGAAAAATACTCATATAATGTCAATGTGAGTGCCTGTATCTATGTGACAAAAACCACAATGCCAGGCAAGGAACAGTTTCCTTCAAGTTGTTGGTCAGTTAAGAACAAGAGACTATCAAAATAACACAGACTATTGCCACAGCCCTTAATTGCCTTCCAGAACTTGAGGGTAAGGCCTAATTGCTGAAGACATGATATACTTTGGACACAGAATATGGAACAATTGAGCTGGAATTGACCTCCTCTCTGAAAACTAGCTCTCAAAATATCAGAAGATACTATATAGGTTTCCAAGGGAGAAAACCAATGAATGATCCTACCCAGCTATAACACCTAAGAACTACAATGACCAGCCCAGCAAACTCTCTATTGATGGCTTAGTAACATTTTTATCTTGGGGTTAATCAACAGCTGTCTAATTGGACTGAAGAGCCACTCACTGGGAGGAACTCGTGTGTGGTACTGTTCACATAGCCAAATACACGTGACTGGAGAGATCCTAGATCTTGGAGGGAAACCCACTTTTGTCTTATCCTTAGACCAATGTAATTTCTTGTTGTATTCTAAATATGAATCCTTATATTTACAGACAAATGTACCTCTCACCATGCATCAAATTAGTTTCTTTTTGCAACACATGGAGACTATCACAGAGTTCCCTAACTGGTCAAACACAACTATGTAACACTATGTCCTCTGTGAACTTACATTCTCTAGTTAACAGGATTAAACTTTACAAGTATTCCTCCACATTAAAGCATCCTTTTACTCATTTTTCAAACAGAGCTCTTTGAGGATAACTTGTTCCCATTTTTATTACAGATTACTTTTCTTTCAGCTTTCACAGCACATATATAGGATGTATATACTTTTGATAATAATGTATTCTGGTTATTGATACAGAACTTTGGAGAATAACCATTCCACAAAGTACTTAACTACTAGTTAGTGGAGCCTCAGAAGAAAAATGAATAAAGATCAATGCTCATCCTCCCATGAACTAGAGCTGTGGTCCCCTCCTGTGGGATCTGGAGTTATTCCAAATCCTCCAATCTATAGAGTTTTTCAGTATAATCATGTTATTTTTAAAATCAATGCTATTTTTTTTAAAGAAAAAAATCTAGTTTTCTTCTTTTTTATTTATTTAACATTTTTTTATTATATGTGTTTAAGTATATTGCCTGTTATGTATGTGAGTATACCTGAGTCATGCAGTGCCTTCAGAAGTCAGAAGCAGGTGTTGGATCCTCTGGAGTGGAGTAAGGATATTGGTTAACTGACATGTGGGTGCTGTGATTTGAACCTGGGTCCTCTGCAAGAGCAGCCAGTGCTTTTAACCACTGGGCTATCTCTCCAGCCCCACATATACTGTTCTTATAAAGGACACATGTTTGATTTCTAACACCGACATTACATGGTTCACAGTTGCCTGCAACTCTAGTTCTAAGGGATCTGAAGCCTTCACCTGGCCTCCATAAGCACCTTCTCCCATGTGCACATACTCACACACAGTCATACACACACACAACTATTTAAAAATAAAATAAATCTTTAAAAAAATCAATGCCTGATTGCAGCTCAGTTAGTAATATATCACAGAAGAAGAGATATTAGTGGAATCTAACAATTTATGCAATAAGTTTATATAATTCCTTGAATCTGTCTAGGAATTAGAACATACATCATAAATCCCTTTGAAGCTAAATTTAGTACCCTCTTACAGTAACTCATTTCAATCTTCACATGTTTATTCATTACTCTGAGCTGGTTTTTGATCTCCATTTTTATTTTTAATAGTCTATCATATTTTAATATTAAAGCCATCCTAAATCCTTTCAGGAAACAGCTAAGATAAAAATAATAAGCATACTAACAAATTCAGTGAGATACCTGCTCAAAGCACAGCTAATGTAAGAAGACTAAACATTTAACTGTTTGATAAGTTCAAATTGAGAAGCTGTCAGAGTGTGTCTAGGATTGCTTTGGAGGACACTGTACTCATGGTCAGCAGAACTGTAGTGGCAAGCAGTTCAGGAAATACTGGATGGAATGGCCCTGGGTCTGAGAGGCAAAGTTGTCTAGCAATATATAGACATCTTTTCCCTTAACTATAAGAGTTACTCTATACTTTTGTGCTACTAAGTAATGTATTTTAGAGTGTAGAAATAATGTAAATAATAGAACATGTTGGCAATCACCATTTACTATTCTAAAATATCTGAGTCTTTGGAGCAGTGAGTATGCATGTGCTTGGCACTCTGCTTATCTCCATGAGAGAGCTAAAGCATGGCTTTCCTTTTTAAAGATTTTATATTCTTATTATCCTGAGAGCCATGGTATACTAGATTACAAAGTATTCTTTCATTTACTTGATGCTCAGCATAGAGGCACCCTCAGTAACTAATACTGAAAGAATGAATAATATTGGAATGTCATAATTCTGAGCCTCAATTTGTAACAGATATGAGAAGTCTCGGGAATATGCAGGATTTTTGATGGTGTTTCTAAGCATATAAATTTTTCTTAAATGCATAAGGAAAAAGAAAAAGTTGGCTAAAATTTGACAGGAATATTGGCAGTAAAGTTTATTTCATTCTTTAAAAAATGACAAATTGTAATTATATGTATTTATGCACTGCAGTGTTATAATTCACCATACGTATTATAATATCCAAAGATCAAATCTGGGTATTAGCATCTTTCTCCTTAAACACTCATTTCTTTGTGTAAAACTCTTGTGAACAGGGCTATGAGAAAATATTTGACTTATTTGCATAGCAGCATTTTTAAGTGCATTTTATGGCACCAGGCAGACATGTAAGATGAGTGGTTGGTTACATTGGACTTCAAATGATGAAGGATTAATCTTTAACAATATATACCCACAGGCAGGTTTTGGAAATCAGGCTTAATACTTCATTGATACAAGCTTCCTAAAATTTCTCAATCAAGTACACTCCCTTTTTGTTGATGATTGTTCATTTTTGCTTGCTGTGTTTAGTTTTGTTCAACAAAACAAAACAAAACAAAGCAAAACATCAAAAGAACTCAGAAGACCCAAGATGAAAGATAACATTCAGACACAGTCTGCTTTAATCTCCAGGGAATAAACTGGGAAAAGCTAGATAACAACCATCAGAAGAATTGGGTGGATGATGGCCAAAAATCTCTAGTTCAATAGCAAATTATATTTATTTTTATTATTTTAAATTATATCTATGTGTGGGAAGACATTATGTGTCTGTTCTCAGTATGTGCACATGACATTGGATCACCCTGGAAATGGAGTTACAGGTAGTTATAAACAGTCTGACATGGGTGCTGGGAGTGGAACTCTGGTCCTCTGCAAGGGCATTATACATTTATAACTGCTGAGCCAACACTTCAGCCCCGCTAACAGCAAATTAAAACAGAAAACTTTCAAAAGTGGAAAAAAAATCAGAGTAGGCAAAATAAACAGAGCACATCCTGGAGGGGTTGGTGCAACCTGGGGAGCTCCCCATTCCCAGTGGGAGAGTTAGCAGGGTCACACTTAAGACAGGGCCTCAGAAAGCCAACATTGTACTGTCAGTGCCAAACATCTTAAAAATAAAAAGAGGAAGGAAGGGAGACAAAAGTTTTATGCTTGTATTGGGCAGTGGCAGAAAGAGAGACTCTGGGAAAGCCCTCTCCTTTAGTACTTTGGGAACTGTATTCTTGGGAAACTCAGAATGAAAGTCATGGTGAATATGTTGAATCCTGGCCAGCCGAATACCTCTAGACCACAGGGAAGCAACTCTGAATCAGATTTCAAGAATATTCAGCTAGGTGAAACACTTGGACCCAGAGTCTACAGAGGAACCCAGACTTAAGTTCCAAGCACTGGGTGGAACATCAAGAAAGATTGCCAATGGACTGGGCCAACATTCACAGCCTGACTCAAACAGCATTTTGACCTTGTATCTCCATACAGCCCTCTCCCCTTCGTCACACTTACTCCTCCTTTAAAACCTAATGAAAATCTATCCGGCCATTTTTGATCTCATCTCTCTTTTCTTTTTTGTACTTTCTGTCTTATTTTCCTTTTGATAGGCTTCTCAATCACATCGGCTAACCTGGTGTGCAGGGTCTTCATGTTTCAGCCTCTTGAGAGCTGGGTCTCCCAGATTATCTGATTATATTCTTTATTATCTCTTTTTTATTTTACTTTTAGCCAAAACTGCCTCGCCTTCCCCTTGTCCCTATTCTCCTTCTACTTATTTTCGTTCCTCTACTTTTTCCTTTTTTAGCACCAGGCTATTAACTAGTCTTACTCTGCTTTTTTTCCTTTCCACTCATAGAGACAGTAATTGATATCTTAACATACAACATGCTACCAGTACTTTTATTCTTTAAAAATATTGGTCGTTAAGGAATGATTGCTATTTAAGTGTTACTGTAAGTTCATAGTGGGCCTACACTTTAATAGCGGTTATTTTTGCAGATGGTATTCTTTTGAGGGAATATTTGAAACAAAGTTTGATGACCTACATATCAGTGTAGCAGAGAAAGATGACAGTTTAGCACTACTACAGTCTGGTTTCTCTTAAACATGGTAAATACTTCCGTTGAAGGAACAAATCCAACAATAAAACTTAACTCAAGATGCACAAATCTCAATGCAAAAACTCTGTCTCAGACAGAGGCTTATGCATTGACTTCCAGATAGAATTTTTTTAACATTTTTTTCTAAATTTATAATAATTTTCCTGGTTTTAGGACCTTGCTGATAGCTAATAAATATATATGTTTCTTTCTCACTGTAACCCAATGCCTAAGGTATAAAAGATACATGTCGCTTTCCTTTGTGGTCCAGATTTTGAGGTCTGAGCCCCACTGTACCAGGCTGCAACCTAAATAAAATATGTGCTTCTTGTATACTCCCATTGTCCTGCCTGATCTTTCCTATAACATGCCCCAAATTGTTAATTCCATGATAATATCCTCCAATGAGAGTGAATTAGATGAAATCCCAGACAAATAATTAATAAGAATGATTCTAAATTCAAAGAAATCAAAGAAGACACAAACTTCTGAATTAATTTCAAAAGAGCATAAACAAACAGATTAATGATATAAGGAAGCCAATACAAGATAAGAAAGTAGAATTCAATAAAGAAATAGAAATACTGGAATAAAGCTAAATACTGGAATTGAAAATTTCAATAAGTTAAATAAAAAGATCAGTGGAAAACAGCATTGATGGAAGAGATTAAGAGGAGGACAGGCGATGAGGGCTTGAAGACCGGAACATTCAGAAAGATATATTATTAAGAAGGTATTAATGAAATACTCAAGATCTGAGACACTATTTGAATCTTTGAAGCATGGGCAAAGAAGAACAAGAGTTTCACAATAAAGTCATAGGAAACATTTTCAATAAAAATCATCATAGAGTTACCTAAATCCAGTGCAAGGAGTGCTCATAGTTTTAAAAGATACTTAGAACACTAGACAGGATAAGAGAAGAAAAACCTCATGTCATATTAGAGTCAAAGCTTAAATATACAGCACAAAGAAAGCTAACTTAAAGTTTCACGAGAGAAATTCCAAGTCATACATGAAGACAGGTCCATCAGAGTAATACAAGATTTATTAATGATGACTTTAGGCTTAGACAAATATATTTAAAACTCTGAAAGAAAACTACCAAATTATACCATATTATATCCATATACCGATATTATATCCAGCAAAACTATCTGTCATAAATGAAGGAGAATGAAAAATCTTTTCATGATAAGAAAATGTTAAAGAAATTCATGACTACTAAACAAGTTCAATAGAAGGTACTTGAAAAAATCGTTTGAACCAAAGAAAAACATAACATATCCATGAGGTTACAGGAAAGAATAAATCATACTAAAACAGTAATTGGGCAAATGAAGACTAGGAAAATATAGCACTACAAAATCAACCAAACACAGGAATTAATACATACCTTTAAAAACTCTGAACATTAATAGTCTAAATTCCTGAAATAAGAGACAAAGTTTATAAATTTGAATTCAACAGCAATATTCATCTATTTCTTGCCTCTAGGAAATAGCCTTCACCATCAGAGATGAATTTAACCTAAGGGAGAAAGAATGGCGAAAGATATTCCAGGCAAATGGAACTAGAAAACAGGTATGTGCTACTGTTCTAACACCTGACAAAATAAACATTGAACCCAAACTAGTCAGAATAGATAAAGTCTTTTCATACTGATTAAAGGAACAATCCAACAAAAGAGTATTACAATTTTAAACATATGTGCACCAAACACTGGCGTACCCAGTTTCATAAAACAAATTATATTAGCTGTAAAGACACAGATTGTCCTCAACACAATAATGTTGGGTAGTTTCAATATTCTGCTTTCATGAATAGACAGGTCATCTCAACAAAAAACCAAGAAACGACCAAGTTAAATTATATAATAGACTATATGAATTGAACAGACATCTCCAGAATATTACATCAAGTACTATAGAACAGACATGCTTCTAAGCAACTCATGGAACTTCCTTTAAAATACATCATAAAATAGGACACAAATCAAGTGTGGTGTTTAATTGTTTGTCAATTTGATAGGTTTCAGAATTACCAAGGAGACGGAATGAAATCCCATGTCTGTGAGACAGTTTCTAGATTAGGTAATTGTGATGGCTAATCTTGATTGTCAACTTGACTGGATCTGGAATTAACTGAAATGAGAGAGACTTTCTTGATTGGATTATTTGAAGCTGGAAGACCCACCCTAAATGTGGGCGTTAACTTCTGGTAGCAGCCCATATAAAAGGTCATGGCAAAAGGGAGCGTTTGCTTTTTGTCACATGCCTTCTCACTCATGTGTCAGTTCGACTTGCTGTTGTGGCATTCCTTTGCTGATAGTAGAACCAGCTTCTTGGGATTCCAACATAGCAAATCTTCAGGAATCCTTCAGGCCTTCAGTGCCAGATTGGGACTACTGAGACATATAGCCTCATGAACTGAGCAACTATGGATTCTCAGGCTCTCCAGTGTGGTGCAGCCATTGTTGGACTACTTGAATTTCATCCTGTAAACTAATATAATAATATAATATATCATCTCCATTTTATCAGGGTTTTTTTTTTTTTTTTTTTTAAAGCGGACTCTGAGTAACAAAGATTGTGGTACCAAAGTGGTTCTAGAGAAACAGACTTGAAGGGATGAATTTCTTTAATGGGCTTAGTGGTATCTGGAGTAGGCTTTCCATCTCAAGGAATCCTGCAGTTACTAAAGACTCCCCTGGTGGCAGAGAGAGCACTGAAAATCCATGGCGTGCACTATTTGAAGAAATTATGAAAATAAAGACATTTAAGTCTTCCAACTTACCCCTTGTGAAGAGAAAGGAATTTGGTGACTTTATATGTAAAAGTTTGACAATTGGGAGAAAAATAAGGAAATTAATGATTTTTGGCTGGTCACTTCTACCATCTCTGCATAGGGTTGGAGTAAAAAATGAGCTCAAGGATAAAATTAATTGGCTCCAGGTTTGTTTGAACAGTCTAAAAGTTTCTAAATGTTCCCTCCAGTAGCTATAGAGCTCAAGCTGCTAAAGCCCTCATTATACATTGACTGACTTACAACACAGTTTTAATTCCCAGCCTCAAAGAATGTTTGCAGTAAAAGTGAGGGTACTGTTAGGGGAAGAGTGGAATCTTGAAATTTGGGATGGAGATGTGTGGGAGAATCCTAAAGAGGCTGAGGGCTTTGAACCCTCAGATGCTGAAGGATGTGTTTCACCTGATGAATTAGTCTCTCTGCCATCAGCAGAGAATGCATCCCCACACTCTACAGACTAACCCTCCCCACCCTTGCTTGAGAGAATTAATACCACATGGCAAGACAAACCTGATATCCCTCAGTACCCACCAATTGTTGCCTCTAGACCTATAATCAGACTCAAACAGGAGGCCCTTAGAAGTGAGATAGAAAGCGTGGTCCATGAGGAGGTGTGCTATAACACTAAAGAACTTAATGAATTTGCAATAAGTTCAAGCAGAAATATGGGGAATATATTTGGGAATGGATTTTAAGGGTGTGAGATAATGACGTAAGCCCTTTCTGGACCACAGCTTCTATGTGCTGACCCTGGGGAAATACTTCTCTGAACATTTTGCCACAATGGTGCTTGTTACTCACAGCTGATTTTTCAACCCCAGCTAACCAGCATCAATTGTCTAATTCAGCAAAAGTTTCACTTCTGTGGTTTTGGGTTCTTCTTAATCACAGCTGATTTTTCAGCTCCAGCTGACCAGAAACCACAGATTCTGAATTCAAAATGTCTCACAAACAACCTTGTTAGTCTTCCCTTTGAAACGTCACAAGCTTTGCCTCCATTGTCTACACTTCTTTCAATATAACTTTTCCAAGCTCCACAGCAACAAACTCTAAGCACTTAGTAGCTTTGCTAGCCCACTATTTGGTACCAATCTCTGTTCTAGTTTGCCTTCATATTGCTGTGATGAAAACAGAAAAGGTTTATTAGGCTTACAGTATAGTTCATAACAAGGGAAGTCAAGGCAGGCACTCAAGGCAGGAAACAGGGGCACAGACCATGGAAGAATGCTACTAACTGGCTTGCTCCTCTGGCCTGTGCTCATCCTACTTATATAATACAGGATCACCTGCCTGGGGTGGCAATGCTCTCAGTGGACTGGACCCTCCCACATCACTCAACTGTCAAGAAAATGCTTCACAGACATAATCACAGGACAGTTCAATGGAGGCAATTCCCCAGTTGAGGCTCCTTCTACCTAGGTATGTCAAATTGACAGCAAATGCTGTCCAGAACAGAAGGGAACCCTTTTACACTGCTGATGGGAGTGTTAACCATTCTAAACCCTATGGAACTCGGTATACAGGTATTTATGAAAAGGACTTTAAGTGAACCTATTATGGAAATAACTTGTGCATCAATGTTTATAGAAGCACTATTCACAACAGTTAAGTTAAAACTAACCTAGATGTCCAATAATGCACAAAGGGATGCTTTTCAACTACAAAGGACAAAGTTATGTTCTTCGTAGGAAAATGGACACAACTGGAGATAATCATATTAGTTAATCCTGTCTCGGACAGACAAAAGTCATCTGTTTATTTTCATATGTGGTTCTTAGATTTGATATTGATACATTATATATGTTTACATGGCACAAAGGTAGAAGTGAAGGCATCTAGGAATAAAGAGGAGACTAACAGGAGCAGGGTTTATATGTGTGCAAAAAGTGAAAAATGAAAGAAACAAGCAAGCAAGCAAACAAGCAAAATACCAAGCAGGCAGCATGCAGTGACATAAAGGGGAATCACGGAGTAGAAAGAATTAAATGTGGTGGGAAATGGGAAAGCAAGGCAGAGGAGGGAGGATGGAGAGGGATAACTAGCACTAAAAGCCTTTAGAAAAAGCCAGCCTACCACTATATAAGCTATGTAAAGTAGCATACACATGTACATACACATTATAAAGAGATTAAAAGGAGTTAGATTATACAGGGACATTGTCCATACTAGACACATTAGGCTAGTAGAGTAAAAGTTCAATGCCAGAATGAACTCCCTCTTTTAAAGCTGTTGAGCAGGTTCCCATAGACTGTCAAATAATACTGCCCATTGCCCCTGCACTTGATTACCCACAAGAACTTGATGATAAAACCATATTGCTGAAGATACTACATACATGAACTGTAGAACAAACAAGGAAAAATCAAGCAGGTGCCAACTTCAAAGCCTCATCTCTACTGGTTAGTTCTCCTAATGCTGGAAGGTGCTATGCACGTTACCTGAAGAGAAAATAAAGCATCAACCTTCCCCTGCTGTGAATCCTGTGAGATACAACAACTGGTCTGGCAAGATATGCCCACAGATACAATAGTGGTTCTAGTTTGCTCCAATTGCTGTGACAAAACACTCCGACCAACACCAACTTGTGGAGGAAATGGTTTATTCTGCTTATATCTCCTGGGTCACAGTTCATTACCAAGGGAGACGAAGGTAAAATTCAGCAGGAATCTGGAAGCAGTTGCTGAAGCACAGGCCATAGAAGAATGCTACTTACTGGCTTGCTCCTCTGGTCCATGCTTGGCCTACTTTCTTATACAATACAGAACAACCTGCCCAAGGTTGGTATCACCCACATTGGGCTAGGCCTTCCCACATCCCTCAACAAGCAAGAGAATACTCTGCAGACATGACTACGGGCTAGTCCAATGGAGGCAGTTCCCTAACTGAGGCTCCCTCAGTCCAGATGTGTTATCTGTTGGTGATGTCAAAGCTATCCAGCACGAGGGGCATGAATGTCATAGGAGTAACCAATTGCTTTCTAATTGAATTTAAAGTCTGCTTCATAGGATGGACCCCATATGTCACACTGATGTCAGGTCTAGGAACCTGAGGCTAGACAGCCTACAAGTCATGGAAGAAAACCCAATAGAACTATTTTCCTAAATATAGTATTAAACTGATTTCTAGACTTATTGTTATACCTATAAATTAACGAATCTCTGAACTCTCAGCAGAAAAGCACCCTTCCACAGCAGGTACGAGGTAGAGAGAATAAGAGGCTCTAGACTACTTATGTCTGAGTGGGACATCTTTAATCAAACTCCTGACTCTAAGGATCAGGGAGCATTGCAGAAGACAGAGATTGTGAGGACAGATGTGGTGGCCAGCCACAAGGAAACAGTTTTCCAGACAACTAGTCAGTTACTTATATGAACTTACTACAATGGTTAAAGTGTAGACAAATTCTATATAAGCTCAAGCCATACAAAATCCCAGCATAGACAGAGGAAAGTGGGTAAGAAACCCGAATCGTGCCTGAGGAAGTATTGACAACTGATAATTGCTGGTATGGGAAGAATCTCATTTAAAGGTGAGATTCTTAGAAGGTTGACCATGCTCCAGTAGATGAGCCCACAAAGAAGGGCATTTCAGGACACAAACCTCACTCTATAGACCTTAATGTATATAATGGATGTGTGTTTACATATATACATATATGTATGTGTATGTATATAATATATGCATATATATATTATAGAAATTTGGTAGGGGGCTACAAAGGGAGCACAGACACAGAGGGGTCCAAATATGATTAAATATATTATATGGAATTTATAAAAATGTAGTAAAAATTAATTTCAAAAAACCCCCAAAACTCCCAGAGGATTTCAGTGTTCAAATCTTTATTTACTATCTTTGGTTTCATCATTGTCTATCTGTTGGTGATGTCAAAATGATTTTTAATCCTATGAGCTTTATAAAACATTATTTCATTTGGTGATCCAACATTTGAGGAGCATTTTTTCAAGGCTTATTTATTTTTAGTGTTTAAATTTATTTCATGTTTATTTTTAATCTTTTTAAAATTGAGTTTTCATGATTTTCATACACGATAACTTGATGGTGTTTAGATTCCCCTCTCCTGTCTATACCTCTTCGTATTGCCCCTGCTGCCTAATTTAATGTACTCTATGCCTAGCGAGCTTAATTTATGTATTCAAAAGTCCTCAATGAATGATCTATCCACTGGAGCTTGGTTATCCTACCAAGAGTCCCACCCCTGTAAGAGATTGTCTCTCTTCTTCCCTGCAGCCATTAGTTGCCAACATTTCTTCAGATTGGGTTGGGTTTTTTACTCACTTTCCCATATCTATGCTTGGATTTTGTCTGGTTTGAGTGTGCATGGGTCTTGTGCATGCTGTCACCACTGCTGTGAGTTCATATATGATACTGATCAGCTGCCTGGAAAACTCCATTATTTTGTGGGCATCTACCACCTCTGGCTCCTACAATCTTTCTGCCCCGTCTTCTGCAATGAACCCTGACCCCTTGGAGGCAGAAGTTTGATACAAGCATCCTATTCAGGAACTTTGCAGGGACAAGTTCTCTGTATATTGGCCAGTTGTGAGTTTCTGTGTTAATTACCAACCATTGCATAAGGAAAATTCTCTGGTGAGAGCTAAGAATGCATTAATCTCTGGGTATAACAATAAATCATTGGAAGTTAGCTTAATACGATAATAACTTATTAGAAAACTAGTCTATCCTCAGTTTCCTGAGCCTGATATTAGTGTCAGATATGGGTTCTGGTTTATGATATATAGACCTTAAATCCAATTACAGAATGATTAATTACTCCAATCATATTCATGCTGCTATTGTACCAGTGGGCTTTATCTTGCCAGGGCAGTTTCTGTAGTTCACATAATTCACAGCTGGGTAAGATGCATGATTTTCATTCTGGTAGTATGCCTAGTAGCTTCCAGAACTATGAATGCTAGCCAGTAGATATGAAGCTGTGAAGTTACTACTAACTTGATTTCTCTTTGTTTGTTCTACAACTCATATCTGTAGTGTTTTTAGCAATAAGGTCTTAATGTCAAGTTCTGGTGGGTAACCGAAAGCAGAGGCCAGTATTGTTTGATGGTCTATGGGATGCTGGGTCAACAGCTTCTAGAGAGATTGTCTGTTGAGGTTTTTTTGTTAGCCTATGATGTCTTGAAGGAGCATTGTTGCCCTGATATAGAGTAAATCCTTTTAATCTTCTTTCATAATGTATATGTATATACTTTAAGATGCGTCTATAGTGGTAGGTTTCTCTACAGCTTTTTATTTTACTGTCTTTAGTGTTACCTATCTCTCCTGAAGCCCTAGTTGGCTTGGAACTCGCTATGTAGATTAGGCTGCTTCCATCTCGCAGACATCCACCTACCTCTGCCTCCTGAGTTCTGGGATTAAAGGCATGTACCAACAAGCCTGAATGCTATTTATTATTTTATGTGTATGAATGTTTTGCCTACATGTATGTAAGGATATTCATGTTGTGCAATGCCTGCATAAACCAGAAGAAGGTTGGACACCCTGGAACTGGAGCTACAGATGGTTTATACTTTCTATATGGGTGCTGGGAGTCGAACCTGGGTTCTTTGAAAGAGCAGCTAGAACTCTATCACTGAGCCATTTATCCACGCCCGAGAAACATTTTTGTTATTGAATTTTAGCTCAATAGCACCTTTTTTCTTCTGTTGTTATCACTGTGTAAAAGTAATAAAGATGCAATGTTTTAGTTTGTATGAGTTTAATTTATCAATATCAAAAATGTTAAATTTTCTTTTTTGGTTCATTAGTCAAGTAACTCGTTGTCTCCATGTTTAAAATCGCTAAAATAAAAAATTGTTTTCAAGTAATGAGATTTTAGTAACTGCTATACTTTGTAAAGTTTGATCTTTTGTTTTTTTTATAATGAAGAGTTAATGTATTGCTTAAGTTTTAATTCCACATCATTAGCTAACATTAGGTCCTTATATTAATATTGAATTAAGATAATATTTTTAGGCTCTATGGATAGTTTCAAAAAAAGATAAATACACGCATTAGTTACCACACAGTTTTCAGTTCCCTCTTTTCTTTATTCAATAGCTACAAATTATCAGGGGAATAAAGTCATTGGATATAATGCTTAACTTTATTATTGCTGCTTTAAAATTTATATAAGTAATATAAAATGTTGGTGGCAGGAGAAAGAAATCAGGTAATTCTTGGCTTCCTGGCTTTTGCTTCCTTTAGAAGGAAAGAAGTTTTGCTTTGGTTTTGATTTTTTTGTTTGTTATAGGTTACCATACAAAGTAATGGCTCTCATTATGGCCTTGTACCCTCTTCTCCTTTCACATCACATATATTCAATTACTCACTTTCTGCACCTCCCTCCTTTAAGATTTGAATTAGTTACTTTTCTGTTGCTATGATAAAATACCAGAACCAAGGCTACTTATAGAATGAAGAGTTTATTTGGCTTACGTTGGTTCCAGGGTTCCAGAGGGATGCAATTCCATCATGGGGCAAGCATAAAAGGTGGGAGGAGGAGAGGAGGGGGGAGGGGATGCGAGCCACGGGGAAGGGAGGGGAGGGGACGGTGGGGAGGGTAGGTAGGAGCTTTCTTAGGTCATACCTCCTAAATCTCTCCAAACAGTACCACCAGCTAGGGACAAAGTGCTCAAATACTTGGAGCCTTGGAGCCTATGGGGAACATTCTCACTTAAACCATCATGAAATCTGTTCTCTTTTCATGATCCCCTTTCTTGTTTCATAACTTGCACACATAAACACATTCACACATATCAACACACATATATACAAATGAGATATAACCTACAACAAAAGAACTGAACAATTAAAGTACAAAAGTTTAAATAAAAGTAAAGATAAAAAGCACAATAAAAGATCTGATAGCACCAGTCAACATCTCATCCTGGTTGAGATGAAGGCCACTCCTGTCACGTCTCTTGATGTCTTGTAGTATGCTCTGCAGGTGGGCAGAGGGCTACGAGTGCCAGTAATTTAAACAAATTAAATAGATATGTCCTGTTCTTCCTTTCTAATAGTGGTTTCTACTTGAGACTCTGCTTTCTGAGGAATTCCTGTTTGAGAACCCTGCCTCCCACCAGGTGCTGAGCTGGGATCCAACTCCACACAGGACTTGCTGTGCCTGAGGCTCTGAGGAGGTGTGCAAGGTCTTTCCTTGGTTGTGTGAGTTGTGTTCATGTTTTCTGTCGGGACACTGATTGTTCTCTTGCAGGTGGATCTCAGCTAGATATTCCCTCTGGGAATGTCCCACAGTTCTTATCTGACAGTAGTCTTACCAGTTAGGTTAATGAGACTGTGCCAGGATCAGTATACTTTTCTCTCATCTGGGTGGTGGCCCAAGTGGTGCTTCCTCACTGTAATCACTCCACAGTGCTCTCAAGGAATCTCAGCTTCAGGTTCCTGTGCTGTGCTAACACGGCAGCCTCTCCAGCCAGGGCTGCTGCGGTCATCTCTCCACAGGCAACCATCCAGCTTCTGAATGTCTCTCTTTGGCTCAGGGTCGTGTCTGTAAGGGGACATTAGCCTCCTGTTTGCTCTCTCTTACCCATTCTGTGAGCAGGTGAGACTGTAGCTACTCCTGGCTGCTTCTCTGGGGAGGTTTCTTCTGGGAAAGCATTTTGAACTTGAGGAAAGAAAAAGAATAACAAATATAATGAATGGTAATAGTATTGCCAGGCACAATAGTCATATTTCCTGTTGAAGTAAGTGACTTCTTACTTCTTATAATGACTGGATTGAGGAGGGTTTTGATAATGGGATGTTTATTGAATGTATCATAGATGTGAAGGAAATCAATTGTATAGGCATAATAACCCAATGTAACATTCTCTTGGAGAAGTGATTCAAATAGGGCTTTAAGAAATTTCTCGTTCTTTGTGTTGTATGGAAGTCTTTCGCATTTCAACAATTAAGAACATTTCAAAGGCTTATGTGGCAAGCAGGAGACATAGGGGAATTATGCAATCTGTTGGCATTGTGATTTAAACATTTTTTTTCTCCAGGTAATGAGATTCTTTTCTGACTCCCGAGAAGAAAAAACACAAAAAATTAAAAAATATTAATTGTTTTCTCTATCATCTCTCTCTCTCTCTCTCTCTCTCTCTCTCTCTCTCTATATATATATATATATATATATATATATGTTCTTGGATTTTTGGTAATGTACTTAACCTTTAGCCTATGTAGTTACAAATTTCCATTATAGTATAAACCTTAAAATTTCTTTTATTTTGAGAGATTTTTGTCTTCTAAAAGTCTGAGTTTTGCTTGCCTTGAGTGTTATGTGGGATTCTGCAGAGTAATAGCAAAATACTCTGTAAGTGTTGTGCAAGTCTTCCACCTTCACCGAGCCTCTAGCCACAGACACGGGCTCATTCTACGTGGGGGTTTTGAGCCACCATGCTCCCGCCAACTCCAACAGGCCTACCATTACATATGCCCTCAGGTAGCGTATCTCTTGATTCTTACTTCCACAGTGTACTTAGCTTCAGATCCACAGAGCCCAGAATTGAGGGTGTCTTTGTTCCTAACTTTATTATGGACCACAGCCTCAAAAATCAAGACTGGAGGACAAGGGGCAAGAGAGGCCAGGCAGAGGAGGAATCCCAGTGTGAAAATTGTTATGGAGCCAGCAGTCTCATGAACGGCCCTTCACAGCCTGTCAAGTTTCTTCATCAGAGCAGAGAAAGGATGCTGTTGGAGCCACAGCCAATTTTCTTTCCTGGGTCCATTCAACCATTCCCTACTTGCCATATTGGTTGCTCAGGGCATTCCATTGCTGTCTTCTCTGGAGAATTGTCAGTCACTTCAGCACAGTCAAGTCCCTGGAGGCAGGGGAAACGGACTGCCTGACAAGAGGTTCAAAGGACTCTCTCTGTTTCTCATTCATGCTACAGAGTACCCAGTGGGATCCAACTGAAGCCTCTCCTCTGAGGTAAATCTTGCTTGTTCCCTCCTTGTCCTAACTTGCTGGTATCATTCTCTCTTTCTCTTGGGAATACTTCTTCAATAAATCACCTGAAAATGAATTTCTGTCTCACATTCTGATTTCTGGCTTCAAAGAGGAATAATTTATCCACTGCTTCCTGTCTCACTTGGTCCTGAATAAATAAGGGAGCGGAGGAAAGAGGGATTTTATTCAGGCATGAGGTGACATGCTGTCAGCTGCACCATTGTGAGGTTAGTTGCAGCCTGTTTGGAGCTGGATTAATGTGGCAACAAATGGAACTAGAGGTAGATGAAGCCAAGATCACCTATATGGCATATAAGAGAAACTGGGTGTATTCTATCCCATGGACCATTCACATGTACTTGGTCACCATCCTTCCTCCAGCATAACCTGGGATCTCCAGTGTGTCATGAGAGCATCATGACCCAATTTCTTCTGTTTTAAGTAAGTACAAGTGACTGAAAACTTTTTAAAGTGGAAGCCAGCATTATAAAAAGTACTGAGGCAAAAAGGAGAGTAAACTAAGTTGCCACGATTCCTTATTTAGTATACATTTTTTTCTGTGGTGTGTTTTGATTTCTTTCATTCCTCATCAGAACTTCAGTTGATATGAACTGCGTATCTGGTAGGAGAATTGAATTTTTTTTTCATGGAATTCCCACCATTACATTCCCTCTTCCTCACTTGGGGACCAGGATTTGCAACATGCCAGAGGTGAACGCTGGAGAAATTCTGAGCACAGATTCTGCAAGTAGGTCACTGTGAGGGATGGTTTACACGGCCAACTCTATCTGCAGTCCTTTGGGTTATAGATGTAAAGTATAGCCTTTGAAGACATAGTTCTGTATAACCATTGCAACTTTAATTACAAACACCACCAGTCTGTAAAGGTGATGCCTGAAGTCTATTTTTAATAGATCACTTACTAGAACAGTTCTTGGTGGAGACCATGGCAAGGCCAGTGGCTTCTGTTGTCTTCTGCCTCTGTCGTTATCTTAGCCTTACAACAACTCCTTTGTTCAGTGGTGATATGTTTGGCAAGGGCAAGGATGGGATGGAGACATTTTTGGAGTTTTCCCAGTCTCTTCTGATCCTATTATCTTTATTTCATAGTTCAGAGTCTGCAGATTACATCATAAAAAATGAGGAATAAGGGAATAACCACATG
Organism: Eospalax fontanierii; assembly: GCA_035773235.1. Classification (NCBI taxonomy): domain Eukaryota; kingdom Metazoa; phylum Chordata; class Mammalia; order Rodentia; family Spalacidae; genus Eospalax; species Eospalax fontanierii. Next base: position 33,903,315 of record CM069536.1, on the reverse strand, counting down.
CTGGGTCTATGATAGCCTTGGTAGTAGATATACTGTTCACTAACGAATATTTGGTCTCTTTACTAGGTAAAAATTCTGTGGAACTGTAGAAGAGAAGCATGGGCATCTCACTTGATTTGGCTAAAAAAGCATCAGAAGTCATGACAGTCACTCTTGATAGAAGCTTTGATGATCCAATGGATCATCAAGCTTTCCAAATGATTTGTCCCGTTTTTCAGATAGTGAACCGCTTTCTCGTGGCTTTGTTTCTTCTTTCTGCACGTGTCCTAGAAGCCTGTGCTCGAGCATGCCATCTGTTTTCTTATGAGCATTCTTAGCATCAGAGTGTTTCCATTGGATCTTTTCTGCCAGCCCTGATTTGGATCAATCACACTTTCTGTTCCTATGCCTCAGATGCTGAGATGCTGGATGAAGCATGGGTTTAGGGCACCAATACCAAACCAACAGTCACTACTGTAACTTGCAACTTCAGCACTGTCTTGAATCAGTTTCTCTTCTATTCCTTTCCATCACCTTTTCCAAACATTTACCTTCTTCTTCAACGCTTAGTCACTATTTACCCTTTTCTCCGAAGACTTTCATTTTGGCATGGAAAAAAATGTGACTATCAAAATAAATGTAGCTCTTGTTGAATTATCTTAGCATACCAATTATCTGTGTTTACCCAACTTACTGCCTGCTTAGCCTTTCCATGTGGGGAAGATGCCCTATATCTAAGAGGAATTAATAATGCTCTCTTTAGTGGTCTTGATTTCATTGATTCTACTACATTGACCACTTTTTACTAGTTACTCCCCTTAAGTTGAAGACATAGCTAAGTGAGATAGTTTATGCTTACAGATGCTCCCGGTCCACCTGCTTCTGCCCTCACCTTTATCCTTCACAACTAGGACTTTCAACCAGACAACTCACAATTCTTATATTTTTAAGGGCTATTCTTTTCAGTACATTATTACTCTTTTAAAAAGTATTTTAATTACTTTAATTCTATTTTTTTATATTTTAATTTTATGTTTAAGAGTGTATTTCCTACATGTGTGTAAGTGCACCCATGTTGTACAGTGCCCGCAGAGGACAGAAAAAGGTGTCTGATTACCTCAAACTGGAATTATGGGGCTGTTAGCCACCATGTGGGTGCTGGGAATCAAACTTGGGTCTTCTGCAAACACAGTCAGTGCTCTTAACTGATGAGCCATCTCTTCAGGACATTATAATGTAGTTTCAGCCCCCATGGAAGCTTTAAGACATTCCATGGAAGTATCTGACCTTATGATAAAAGCTTTTTAAAATTAGCGTATTAATTATACAAAGTAATGGGTTTAGTTGTGACATTTTCATACACGCAGATAACATACTTTAGTCACACACACTCCCTCTATCGCCCTCTCTTATCGTTCATTTCCCTCCCCCTTTCCGATATACATCCCCTTTCACAATTTCCAATGTTGTTTTAAAGTTAATATTATATGTTCCTATGAAATGTCATTATGATATAAGTACTTTTTAGAATTCCTAACATATGCTCAGACCGGATTTTCTCCACTCAATTTCAGGGAAAAATGTCCTTTTGTATCATTGAAGGTTTTTTCCTTTTTCAGTATTTTTAATTTATTCTTGAGAATTTAACTCATGTATTCAATAAAATATGAACATATTTACCCTCACCATTTTCCCTTATCACCCTCAGAAGATCCCCTTCCAATTTCATGTCTTAAAATATATATATATTTTTATCACCGGCTAAGTTCAATTAGCGATGCCCTTGTAGGAGTAAGATCTTCCACCGGGGCCTGGGAATCCTACCAGTGGCCACAACCTCAAAGAAGGGCGTTCTCTCTCTCCCAGCAACCATAACTGCCAATAGCTACTCAGTGAGAGTGGAGCCTAGTGATTGCTTATCTCATTTATGCAGGGATTTTGAAAAATCCCCAGGGCAAGCATGCTGTAAATCTTAGAGCTCTCTTATTCTTTCTACCTCTTCTTCTAGGATGTTCCCTGAACCTTGGGTGGGGAATGAGCCCTGTTTAGGGCTGAGCACTCAGTTTTCTATTCTCAGCACTTTACATGTCATAGAGTTTTGTTTTGGTGTCTGGAGTGCTTCATATGACTTAAGGACACATAGTTTATATTGAGGACAGTATTTTATTCTTAGGAGTTTTGAAGGGATAAATTACTTTGATGTGTTCTAGTGGTGAACATTAAAGCTCCAGTGCTTAAAGGCTTAACTGACAGTTTCCATATACATTTAATTTTGTACTCTGACCAAATAACATGACAAAAAGTTGAAAAGAAGCCCAGTGTTTGTCTTGATGCGGCATCCACATTTTTTTTTTTTTTTTTTTTTTTTTTTGCAGATCTCCTGCTAGCTGTAACATGTAATAGTACAGCAACAAGGCAAGTTGAAAACTTTTCTTTGAGAACATTGATGGCTCATCTTTTTATTGCTAGATTTAAGATGATGAACACTTGTTTTGAAAAATGTGATTTTTCTCTATTACTGTGTTTAATTAAATGCAAAAATCCTAGAGTGGAGCAACCTTTAAGACTGCAAATTCGAACACATAAAAGTCAGATAATGGAAAAGTGAAGGTTGTGATAGCAGCGTTAACTCATGCATTGCATAAAGGTTGCACTTTGCATGACTAATTAGGCGATTTAAGCAAGGGCGATGCCAGTGAAGTGTTTTCCTCTTTCCTCACCCAATCCTGTGACTATTTTAAACTAGCCTTTCTATATGCTTCATTTAGTAAGAGCCAAAAATACTTTTAGCATAATTTAATGTTAGTATTTCTCTCTGAGAATTTGTGTTAGCTTTGAGAATAACCCCACGTTGCGTGGTTGGCACTAAGTTATAGTCACTTTCTAGTGTGTTTTCTCTGAAAAAAAAATGTATTGAGTTTAATATGTGAAAGACTAAGACAATATAACAATTGGGAAATTTCTTTATTAACTTTATTAGATTATATTCTGAGCTTGTAGGGGTTTAAGTAGTAAACTCTCTTAGCTAGAGACTGACAGTCATGGTACACTATAAGCAACTATGGTGTTGGAGCCTGGTTTGCTGACTTTTCTTGTCACTGGAATAGAGTACCTGTAAGAAGTAACCTAATGCAGGAAGGAGTTATTCTAGCTGTAGTCGGGGTGAATATAGTTTATCCTGGTGGCAGGAGGGGCGCTGTGCTGTGGCAGTGGAAGCTCATCCCATAGTAAACTACTTCTTCACATCAGGGTTCACCTTTTCAACTGGTGGGTGTGCCCATGGTCCACATGTGTGGAGAGTAGTTATGAATGCCGCCCAACACATTTGTAGAGTACAATATCAGAAAGGTGGACCCCATGAAGGCTTCACAGCACCCCCACCCCAAGTAGTAGCACCAGTAGGGAGAACAAATGCTCCCACACATAAGCCTATGGAGGACATTTTTCATTCAATCTGTAAGAGAGTCATATCACCTGGTTCTGATTTTATTACATAGTAGATATATGAGTTGAAGTGGCTAAGCTAATTTATTTGATTCTGTTGGCTCAGCTGTAAAAAGATGATGAAACTCTGTCCTGTAGGAGGGTTGTGAGGATTAAAGACGTTGAGTGGTGGTGGATTATTATCTCAGTATTATTTTCTTAGGAAATAGAGTTATAATGACACTCTAGAACATTTGAAATGTTTCCCTCTTTCCACCCAAGTACAATTTACTGCCGAGTTAGTTTGACATCCTTCTGGTGTGGTAGACATGGGACGTATCTTATAACATGTTCACATAGTTTTTTCTTCTTTCTTTGCTGCCATAGTAACTTTTCTAAAGTTCACTTCCTTGCCAAAATCCTTTAAAGGATCTCACTGCTTTTGTGACAAAGCCCCACAGCATTCTGAATTTTTGCTTGGATCCTCCTTTTCTTCCACAATCTGTGCCTCTCTGCATTGCTGTTCCTGGTTGATATGTTTTACCCATGGCATATTATACACCCTCTTTTATTCCTAAATTCATTCTGGGCATGAATCCTTTGGGAAAGTTTTCTGTCATCATCCCAAATGATTAGGTGCCTTTCCTGGGGCTGGGAGAGGTTTGGTTCTCCTAGCATTCTATGGAAGGCCTTTATTTTTTTGTACTGTAATTGTCCATGTCTTAATAGACATCCTGGAGGCTACTCTTAGCATCTTACTCATCTCAGGATCCCCAGGCCTGGAAAACTCTGATAAATGCTCCGCAGTGTTCACCTATAGTGGGATGTGTAAGAAATACCAGCTGGGACTGCCTGCTTTGAGCAGTTGGCTTCAGGAAACTCAAGGAAGCATGCTGAGCTTACTCCGACCTCCAGCAATGAATACCATTTTTTTTTGAGGAAACATGGAGAGAAAAGTACAGTAAAGGTATATATTTATGGAATTATTTCTTTCTTAACAGAACTCATTTTTAGAAATTATAAATTATAATACCCTTTCTTTGTTTATGGATTACCAGAAGCAAAGTGAATTATTTCTTCCAGGTCTTTTAAGGAGAATGGACCAACATATGCTAATTAGTCCATGGCGATATCACATTGAGCAGTATTAAGTATTCTTTACCTTAAAAATATTTTAGTTATTATTTTTATTTTATGTGTATGAGTGTATTGCCTGTATGTATGTAAGTGCACCCATATTGTGAAATGTCCATGAAGATCAGAAGAGGACATTGGATCCCCTGGAACTGGAGTTACTGATGGCTGTTAGCCGCTATGTCGGGGCTGGGACCCAAACCTAGGTCCTCTGCAAGAGCATCCAGAGTTCTTAATTGCTGAGTCCATCTCTTTCTTTACTTTTTAAAGCATACATTTGCAAATGTGTAATGGAAACTATAATCTCTGCATTCCTGGAGAGCAGAGCCAGCCAGATAAGGGTTACTTGTCAAACTACTGACAAAATTTGACATAGGCCCTAGATGAACTTGTCGAGTAGTCAGTGAAGTTAGTGTTCCCATTTATATATGGATTCTCTAGGTTTAGATTGTAAGATAAAAATGCTATGGGCAAGTAGACTAATATTTTAATTTTTTTTTCTGGGGTGGGGGAAGCAATGGGTGAGAATGTAAGCTGAGAGAAATCAGTCAAACCATCGCCAATTTTCAAAACCAAAATTTGAAAGTGTTAATTTCAATTAAAAATGATAAAATAATCCATAGTAATTCTTCATTCATTTGGTAAGGAAGTGACTATGAATGGATCAGGACTTTGGTGCTGAGATGATACAGAATTAAACATGGGTGACAGTTCTCTGTATTTAGGCAAGTAGGAAAGCTTTCTTTCAAAAATTATAGATGATGATGAGCCTAATAGATGATGATGGTTTTCAGGACTTGCTTCCCATAAATACTAAATTAATTTATTTGCAACTTCACAGTTCTTCTCATTAAAAGGAGTAGAGTGAGCGATGTCTTATAAAGATAGAATGTGAATTTCCTTTGTAACATGTGGAGGTTAGTTCAAGATAAGTGGTTTTAATTTTTAAGAAAAGACATTATTAATTTTTGATGAAATTTAATATCAAAGAAGAGCTGGCGGTGATCCTGAAAAATGGTGAGTCTATTTTCCCCAGGGTGAAAAGGAGCTTTGACTCCTGATAAGTCTTAGAGAAAATATAAAACACTTAGAGATGTCCAACTTCAATTAGATTAAAATTTTAGTTTATAAGGTTTTGCAAGAGTGTGACATTCTTTAAAAAAAATTATTGCTATTTTTTTTTTTGAAACCTGCATGCTGAAAACACATTAAGTCCTCAGCAGGGTGTGTGGTAAAAATGTCTGGAAGTTTTATATTAAATTACAGCACAAGCTGGCTGTGGGTGATAGGATAAAAGGTGGATATGAGCTGAAGACGGAGCAGAGCTGACCAAAGAATCAGCTATTGAATGATATCATTCTGCAAGTTAAATTTGGAATCCTTAACACATTCGTGTGGCTGTATGTTTAACCTGCTGAAGGATGATCAGTTTCAGAACTCGAAGTAAAGTCACGGACAGGGTTTTATCCTACAACTTTATCTGAAAAATTTTCCTCCTTTCGCACAGGACCTTCAATTTGTTAATATTGTCAGAAACATTGGCAAGGAGGAGCAAGATGCTGAGACAGTTATCAGATAAGTACAGGACATGTTTGTAATTGTTAAATGTTTCAAACATCACAGAAATATGTATGCATATTTAAGAAAACCATCATAGGTAAAATGAAATCTATGTGGTTTCATTATCCATTACTCTCCTGTCTCAGAGTTAAAACTTTTGAATCTTTTCCCTACTCATACATAATTTTATGGTATTGGAAGATACGTGTCTTGACAAAAGGATCAGTATTATTTCATGCACGTGTTTTTCCAGTGCTGACGAGTGAAACATGGGCCTTGCACTTGCTAGACATGCACTCTATCACTGAGCCTTCTTAATGCCAGTCTTATATTAATTAAATTAATTAACTGATTAATTGATTGACTGATTGATTAATGACATGTGAGTCTCACTGTGTTCCAAAGACTAGCCTTCAACTCGCATCCTCCTGTCTGCCTCCCAAATGCTGGGATTGCAAGCTTGTGCCAGGGTGCCTGACTTTATAGGCTGGAGCACTATCAGGGGCATCATCAACTTCCTTCCTCTTGGTTTTTAGACAGTGTTGGGATGGAATAGAAGGCCACACATGTGATAAGCAAGCACTCTACCATTGAGCTACACCCACACCCTAAATGACATTACATTCAATACCAAATAATTCCTCGCATATTTTTAGACTGTAATATATTCATCCATTCTCCTTCCATGAGACTTTAAAGAAATTTTTGATTTTGCTCTTTAAATTATATTATGTATCTGTGCATTCAGTGTGATTGGAAAGGAGAAACTGAGGGACAGAATGAGAGAATTCAGAGAAGTAATGAGGCTTTGATGAGTTTATTATAATTATTATATATAGATATCAATTATATAGAATCAACCACCCCCAAATGCTTAGTATACTTACTTTTACTTTATTGCTTTCTCATTTTTCCTGTTACGACTTTCATCGTGAACATGTTTTTATTTTCTATGTATCTATTCTCCTTTTTAGTTAAAAATTCAAATTAGCATCCAAAGTGACACATCATTCTTATTCCTCCCCCTCCATTGCCCCCCTCCCATTGTCCTGCCCTACTCTTCTTGGTCCATTTCTCCTCCAGATGGCCACACATCTGCCTTCATGTCACATACATTCCATTCCATTCCTTTTGCCTTCCTCCTTTCTTAGAACCTCTTCTCTCATGGCCCTCTTGTAGGAATGACTTTTATAAAACAGACAGTCTGGATTGACTCTTAATTAACACTGGCAAAACCACATGCTCTTGGGTCTTGTGACCTGGGCACCTAACCTTGTTTCTTGGGAACCTGAAATTGAGACTCCACTCAAATGTTAATGAATGAATGTGGTTATGCTTCAGAATTAACATCTCAAAGTGCTGAAAGCACACTGGCCTTCATGAAAGCAGGAGGACTGAGAAAGAATGCTTGTGGATAAGGGTGGACCCAAACTTGTACTTCCCCAAATGAAGCAGGAGAAACCATTCTGAATAACATCATGGATGGGGCCAGACTTGTTCCAGACACAGTTCCAGCAGCGCAGCTCCAGGGCACCGATGATTCCAAGAGATACCTGGGAAATGAGTCTTCTCAGAATTCAGGCCCACTGTTAGGAACTAAATGTGAGAGTCAACTTTTTGTTCAGGTAATTGAAATGTTAACATAATAATGCTGCATCTCCGTTTTAGTAATGACACATCCCCTTTTCAGTAATGCTGCATTCCATTTTTAGTTTCATTACACAAAGACACACACACACACGCACACATGCAACTTTAAGTCTAGGTTCTTCATATGAGAGAAAGCATATGGTATTTGTCTTTCTAAGTATGGTTTATTGCACATTACACAATAATTTCCAGTTCTATTCATTTTTCCTGCAAATGTCATGATTACATTTTTCTTGCAGCTGTCTCAATATCCCTGCTGTATATGTGCCTTATTTTTTTTTTTAACCTATTCATCAGTTGATGTGCAGCTAGGCTGGTTCCATTTTGTAACTTGTAAATAGTACATCAATAAACATGGATGTCCAAGTATCTCTATGGTGTGACTTAGAGTTCTTGAGATATATATTCAGGAGTAGTATAGCTGGGTCATTCTTCAAATTACTTACAGTTTTATCCTCATTGGTAACTTTCTTTGTGTAGGTCCTGAATTGATTTCTTTACCTTGTTTGCCTGCTTATTCGGATCCTTTATGTAGTCATTGACTCTTTGCAAACGTAGGACTCAGAAATCTTTTTCTGGCATTAGCTATCTCATTATCTTCATCTCTGGTATGGAGGAGTTGTGAACTTAGCATTATAAGAAACAAGCTAGAACACATACAGGTACAGAAAAGGGAATGGAGAGTAATAAAGTCTATTTAAAGGTCTATTAAGCCAAAACACAACTAAACAATTGCAGTACAAAGATGTAATTAAGAAGAAAAATATAAAATGAAATGAAAGGTATAACGTTAGTCTGTATTTCTTCCTAGTGTTATTTTAACAGGTTCTGCAGTTGTAGGAAGAGCAAGTCACTTCTGTAGGTTCAACAGCTAGATCTGCAAGTCCTCCCTGCCGGGAGGAGCTTCTGTTTGGTACTCCGCTTTGTGAAGGGATTCCTCAGTCTGTGACCTATCTGCCTGCTACCTCCAAATTTTCCTCTGGTGTGCTGAGGATCATATTTTCTGTCATGGGTCAAGATAAAATATCCAACACCATGTGGATGGAATAGCAAGGTCTTTTATTTTCAGCCAGCCAGGCTGCTTAACTTGGGAGTAAGTGCATTGATCATGCTCTGGAAGAAGCTTTTATAGGGCATCCAGCTGCAGCAGCCACTGGTTACAATTTGAAACATCCAACAAGAATGGAGCATTTTCCCAGGCTTATGATCTCCAATAAGAAACACAAAGTTTCCCGTGTGTGCACATTCTTAACAAAAACAGATCAGGGGGTTAGCTCTTTGCACATGTCCCTCCCAGATTAGAACACCACTTGGGGTGTGGTTGGGCAAGTTTTTGGAACTGGCCAGGTCACTCCTTTCCACTAGAAGGGAAAAACTCCTGTTCCACTAGAAGGGGTTAGGCAAAGGTCAAGCACCAGTGGACTTTAAGTCTGGACAAACAGCAAAATGAAAGTCTTTACCCCATTTTCCTAGGCTATTACATTTTCCATGCGGTCATTTGTCAGACTGGTGCTCTAAAGTGGTATGGCAGGCATGTCCACACTTGTGTTTGTCTTTGAGTTGAGCCATGTCTTGTTGGCCTGATTTTCAGCTGCTTTTTCACTGATGTCCTTCAGCTGTTGCCTGAGAACAGCAGTATTCACTTGTGACTCTCGGTCAGCTTTAGTGTTCCTGTGTTGTCACTTGTCTAGGCAGTGGCTGGGCTGGTGTGTTTATGTAGTCCTCACACTGGTTACTCTGTGGGTCTCTTACAGAATATCAGCTTCAGACTCCTGGACTGTACTTCCTCTGCTGTCTACATAGCCAAGGCTGCTCCAGTGACTCACCACCCATAATTTATGTAGCCCTGGATGCATCTCTGCACCCCATTGAATCTCTCTTCCGTTTGTTCTTATTGCACTCCTGTTCAGGAGAGGACAGGTACAGCTGCTCCCAACCAGGCAGAGCGATGCTGTTGCTCCTGGCTGTGTCTCTGTGAGGATCTGTGGAACTCAGCTCAGTTCTCTGTGTTACTCTCCTTTATTTCCCTTCACCTTCCGGTGTCCCACTAACCCCTCTGTGTGCTTCTGATGTTCTCCAGCTCTTTCATAGAGACAGAGTCTGTTCTTTTTCTCTCTGACTCTCTTGCCAGGATCACACAGAGGCAGCTTCTAATCTACCATCCTTCCCGGAAGTATGTCCTGACTCATTTATTACTGTGAAACATCTCAAGCAACAGTTATTTAAGAAAATGGCAACAATATTTAAGAAAACAGTTGCAGCTAAAATAGTTCAAGTCATTTTAATTGTGTGACTTTTTCTCTGTGTGGGACGGAATGTCACTACAGTGTTTTGAGTAGACAGAAGAGAACTGGGGTGATCAATGATAGATGATTCTTTTGAGGAATTTTTCTATATAAGGAAATAGAAAAAAATAAGAGGAATAGGTACAGCAAGTGTAAAACATTTTTCAGGTGGAAAATATAGCCAGAGGGGAATTTGATTTTGTAATGGAAAGAAAGGGAAACTCTCTGAAGTTTAAAGGATGCCAGTATTCAAATATAGTAGACAAAGGCACATTTTGAAGTGGTTATGCCACTTCACCCTCCTGTCAGTTGTGCATACAAGGGCTTCCTTGAGTAATTTCCCCAAACTCAGTGTTGCCCTGCTTTGCTAATGTGATGGGTATATCATGCTATGGTACACCTGTGTGTGTGTGTGTGTGTGTGTGCGTGTGTGTGTGTGTCCCCTGGTTATTAGTGAATTCGGTATCTTTTACTTAGTAGCTATTCATATTTTAATAGATAGTGACTATTCATTGCAATGTTTCTTTTCCTCATCTGTTTGTAGAGTTTTTGAAAAATACAATGTAGATGTAGATATCTTTTCAGATAATGGGATGCAACAATTATTAAATTCTATTTATTATCTTATTTTTAACTCTTTATCTAAACTACTTTAATACATTGTTGATGAACAGATGTTCTTATGGTTTTCTGTTTTAAACAGATGAAGTATTTTATGAATTCACATTTAAAAATTATTTTTGTTTTATTATTAATTATTTTAGGAAATTCATCCCTATCTTACTGTTAGAAGGCTATCTTCCAATATAATCTTAAAATGTTAAAGGTGTTGCTTTTCTTCCTCAAATTTGTGATTTGTGTCTTTAATTTTCCTGAAATTTAATTTTGTAATTTCTACAAACCAGAGTAATTTTACAGCTTTTTCCCCTTGAACTTAACTTTATTTTTTTCTGTTGTTGTTAATGTTGTTTTGTTTTGATTTTTTTTTTTTTTTTTGAGACAGCTTCTCCATGTAGCCCCAGCTGGCCTGGAACTAGCCATGTAGACCAGGCTGATCTCTCTCCCAGAGATCAGTCTGCCTCTGCTTCCGGAGTGCTAGGATTAAAGGTGTGGGTCACCGCACTCAGCTTTGTTTTTGTTTTTATTTCTTTTTTTTTTCTACAAAAGTATCAATTGCTCCTGTATATTTAATGGCTAGTTCATTATTTTTTTCTCTGACCCTCATTGCCAACTCTGTTTTGTGTTTGATATCCATATATTTGAAAATTCATGTCTGAGATCTGTCTTTGGTATTATAGCAATATTATACTGTCTTTATTCAATATGTTCTAGTGATTTTTTAATACAATGATGGCTCACTGAATTTATATATGAATTTGGAGTACACAGACATCTTAACATATTAACTCTTCACATCCATGTAGTTGGTATATCTATGTTTTTATCTTATTTTGTAGCCTCAAATGTTGTTTCATGGTCTTTCACATCTTTTGGTATGGTCACTTTTCGATAATTTATGTACTTTTTTGCTATTGAATAGGCCGTACACCTATGTTTTAAATTATGTTTTGGATTTTTGTATTACTGGCATATGGGGATGCTAATGGTGTTGAAGATTTCACCCTGTATTAAAAACTTTGCACTATAAAACTCTTCTAATCATTGGCCACAGTTTATCTTGAATTTACTATAGATAATTGTTTTCAGACAGGGTCAGCTTTTTCTCACTTTCTAATTCTAGATTCCCATGTTTAATTGTTAAGTAATAAAGGATATCCTTGTATCAATACTGTTTTAGTGAGGATACCACTAAAAGTTTCTTTGTCAATCACAGCATTGCTATAAGTTCCTTAAATATCCATTACAGGTCAATGAAGATTCTTTATATCTTGTGTTTGATAAGTATATTTTCATAAACAGAAGATGAACATTAGTGAGGTTTTCTGCATCCACTGTCATACCACCGCTTCCCATGATAACCTACGGATATTGATAACCTACAGATATTGATAACCTAATTTGTAGAAACTGAGTTTTAGAACAGTAGTTTGGGTAATAGTGAATCAGGCTCGAATCTCGAGACAAACTCCACTCTCAACTTTTCTGCTAAGTCTGATTTGTTCATACGTGTTCAGGATATTTCGGTATAATCATATGAAGATTGGTCTGGAGCTTTTCTTTTCCTCGTTCTGTCCTGGTTCAGTTTGGTTGGACTATGCTACTCTTTCAAAACATTCTGAATTAGCTTCTTCTTTATCGGAAACAGTTTATGAACTGTTGTTTTCTTAAGGTTTGAAAATTTTACTTACAAAACCAAATGTAGTTTTGTTTCCCTGTGTCCCAGGATGCATTTTTCTTTTAGAATTTTATACGTTACTAGTGGATTTACATAATTTCTCCACCACCTCCAGCTCTTCCCACTCCTCCTATCCCTCTCAATTTTGTGACCTCTTCTTTGATGATTATTGGTGTGTGTGTGTGTGTGTGTGTGTAAATCTGTAGAGCTCATTTAGTGTGCTTGTGTGTATATGTCTTTAGGGTCTATCACTTAGGATTGGGGTAACCTATTAGAAAACTTGTCTCTGGAGAAAACTGGTTCTTTATCCCTCAATAGCCATTGATTCTCAATAGCTCTTTGTTTAGAGGTGGGACCTTGTGAAATTCCTCTTTACAACACTGGCTTAACAACTGGTGTTGTCATTATGTCGGTCTTGTTTAGGCAGCCATATTGTTGAGATTTCATGGGTACAACAGGAATACTGATGCTCTAGCTCTAACAACCTCTCTGCCCTCTCCTGCAGTGTTCCTTGAACCTTAGGTGCAGGGTTGTATTTTAGATGTATCAATTGGGGCTGGGTTCCCCATGATCACTTATTCTCTGCATTTTGATCAGTTGTGGAACTTTGTAAAATTCTCCACCTGTCTCAAAAAGAAGCTTCTTTGATGAGTGGTGAGAGCTACACTTATCTATGGCTATAAAGGTAATTATTAGAATATAGTTATAGATATTATTGGTTTAGAAAAGTGGAAGCAGTAGGTTCTCCACTGGGGTCCATGACCTCTTCTGCTATTGGTACTTGGCTATGTTTATAGCACCAGTCAACAATTCTCTCCTATTGAGTGGGTCTTAAGTCCAATTAGATAGATAGCTGTTGGTTACCCTAAGATAAATGTGCCACTGACCATTTGGGATATTTTGCTGTGTTTGTCATTGTTATGGTTCATACTATTTACAGCTGGTAGGACTATTGATTGCTTTTCTTCCTTGGCAGCTTGCATAGCACCTTCTGATACTATGAAAGCTAGTTCTTAGAATGGAGGCTTCCAAGTCAGTTCAAGCTTGGTTTCTCTAAGGACTGTGTCTGAAGGGTGTGGTGTTGTCAGCCACAGAAACTTATCTTCAAGTTCTGGGAGGCACTCAAAACCAAACATGTAGATCAATGCAACAACATAGAAGATGCAAATGTGACTACCTGTAATTACAGCCATCTGCTATTTGACAAAGTAACCAAAAATATATGTCAGAGGAAAAATAGCATCTTCAGCAAATGGTGCTGGAAAATTGGATCTCCATGTGTATAAGAATGAAGTTAAACCTAAATCTATCACCCTGCCCAAAAATCAATTCCAAATGGATCAAAGACCTCAAAGAGAAACCTGAAATACTGAAGTTATTTGAAGAAAACGGGCAATACACTGCAAGAAATAGATGAAGGAAAGGACTTTTTGAACTGGACTTCATTTGATCGAAATTAAGGTGAACAATTGACAAATTGGACCTCATTAAAAAGCTCTGTACAGCAAAGGAAACAATAGAATGGCGAGGAAGCCCACAGAATGGGAGAGAAAGGATTAATACCAGCATATACAAAGAACTGAAAAAACAAAGAATCAAGAAAACAAATGGCTCAATTAAAAAAATGAGCTGTGATGTAAACAGAGAGTTCTCAAAAGAAGAAATAAAAATGACTAAGAAATATCTTAAAATATGTTCACATCTTTAGCAATTAAGTAAATACAAATTATAAATACGTCAAGATTTCTTCTTACCCTAGTTAGAATGGCTAAGATCAAGAAAACAAATGACAACCAATGCTGGCAAGGATGTGGGGGAGGGAAACCCTCACTCACTGCTGGTGGGATTGCTATTGGGGTGCAACCACTATGGAAATGTCAGGAAAGGGAAACAAACCTTCCTTCCAGGGCATTCTGAGAGATTCCCCCAAATCATCTGTCTTGCTATCTGTCTTTTGATTTTCCCTTCAAGTTCCTTAATAACTTTTTGTATATTTTGTGTATGTTTTCAATTTTTAAAATACATTTTCCAAAAAAGATCCATACTCATACATTTTAAGATGTAGTGGCATAGGTTTTCCTAGATTTAACTTGTGATTTCAAATAGAAACTTTGTTTCTAATTACGTCTCTTTATTGATATTTTCCTTATGCCCTCTCTCTTCCTTTCTTATTTCTCTCTCTTCTAAACCAAATTTTATTAGAATATTTTTATCAAAGTGCTTACTTTTGATTTGTTGCTCTCTAATATTACATTTAATGGTTCATTAACTTTTTTTTAAACTCGCCATCATTTCCCTTTCTCAGTTTCCTTTTATTTTTGGATTTAGTTTCTTATTCTTTTTATAGCTCATTAGATTTAAATGTATTTAAAATATCTTGGAGCTGGAGATATTGGGTAAGAGTCTCTGCTTTGTAAGCATGAGGACCTGAGCTCAGATCCAGGAACTCACGTAAAAAGCTAGGTGTGGCTTTTCACCTGCCTATAACCTCATCACTATTGGGGGCAGAGACCAGTGAATTGCTGGGGCTTGGGGCTCCCAGCCTACCTGAAGTGCCTGTGAGAGACCCTATCTCAAGGGGAAAAGGTGGAAAAAGAGAGAGCGGCACACCTAATATCCTCCTCTGGCTTCTAAATATGTGCATAGGCATGACCCCACATGTACATATACAGTATCAACATGCTCTACACACATATATGTGCTAACACATGTACACACAAATTAATAAAGATATTATAATCATTAGAAAATCTTCATATATAAATACATTTAAGGTTATAAAATTTCTTCCAGCTATCTCTTTAAACATATCATTAGTTATATATAGCAATTTCATCATTATTCATTACTAAATGACTAAGAACTTTTATTACCATTTTATTTTCAGTATAGTGCATATTTAATGGCTTCTAAAATTTATAAACTTTAAAAAAAATTTTTCCTAATTAAATATATGTCAAACAATAAGATATGAATGTTTTTGATTGTTTAAAATTTTATTGAGTCTGCCATTGTGATTTATTATCACATGATCAGTTTTTGTGGATATTCCATATTTTCCAGCTGTGAAAAGAGCACTAAGTTTCTGTTGGTTCATTCACTGTAGGATTTTATATCTATTGCATAAAAGTTATTAATTTTGTGTTCATATCTTCTCTAGATTTGTATTTTTTCCTCCATTTGATTCATTGGTTTATGTATAAGTTTATTAATTATTATTTTGCCTACACCCATGTTTGTGGCACAGTGTAATAATCTGACATCTGTGTCCAGTACACAATGATCAAGTCATGGTATTAGCTACCATAGAAATACAAAGATATAGTGCTCATTTAGTGCTCTCTATTTGTAATGATCTTTCGCTGGTTTCTGACAGAGGTATGTTTAGAGTCTCTCAATAGCCAGATGCTGGCAAACACCTGTCATCTCAGGACTTGAGAGGAAAACCAGTAGTTCAAGGCTTTCCTTGCCTAAACAATGAGTTAAATGCCAGTCTACACTACATCTTATCCTGCCTCAAAAACAAAAACAAAAACAAAAACCCCAACCCTCCCAATATGTTTGTTCTTTCATAATATTACTCCTAATGTTCAGAAGATGGTTCTATTTTCACGTGTCTGTGTGAGTTCCAGGTGGGGAAGATGAACATCATAGTTGAGGAAGCCATAGAATTAATGTTTCTACTGGGGAAACACAGTCATAAATTTTAAGATGAGCAGGGTTTGTGCCCTGGGGCATAATACTTGTGCTAAAGCTTTAGTTTCTTTGCATGTGTCCTGAGTTAGAGCTGTTAAGTTGGATAGACTTATCAGTGTCTGATATCTGATAAATGTTCACTATATTGTTGTTGCATGAGAAGCATGGAGCAAACAAGAACTTTGCAAGACAAAAAATCTTAAAACTATGCCTAATATCTTAACACAGGAATTGGAATATTTTGGACAGAGTATTTCTAAGGAATCTGGATAATGAAACTAGATATATAAAGGATGACTTGCAACTGGCTTCAATTAGAGGTTGTAATTCATATTTTTATTTTATTTTATGCCTATGAGTGCACTGTTTTCATGTGTGCAAGGGCACTCATTTGTGCAGTGCCCAAAGAGGTCAGAAGAGGGTGTCGAATTCCCTGGACCTGGACTTAAGGTTGGTTATTAGCTGCTGGGAACTGAATCCAGGTCCTCTGCAAGAGCATTCAGTACTCTTAATCCCTGAGTTATCTCTCCAGTCCCTAGTTCTTATTTTTTAAAACTTTATTTTATTTTTGAGAATTTCATATATTGGCATTCTTTCCATCCCTCCCAGGCCTCCTCCCATCTATCCCTCCCACTCCCTTTCAATTTCTTCTTTTTTTTGAGTATTATTGTTTTATATATATATATATATATATATATATATATATGGTACTGAGTCCAATTGTTGTATGTTTAGGACTGCCTACCCATCAATCCCTCCCACTCCCTTTCAATTTCTTCTTTTTTGAGTATTATTGTTATATATATATATATATATATATATGGTACTGAGTCCAATTGTTGTATGTTTAGGACTGCCTAACTGGGATTAGATAAAATCTCAGAGTTAGTTCCTGGAGAAAATTGAAATAATTATTTAATTTTTATATCCATTTGAAATCTGATTAATTTTATAACAAAATTAAGTGGTCAGCTTTACATTTCTTTAAAATCAGTTTGTGTAACTGAATGAATTGATATTTTCAATAAGAAATGAACTGTCATTCCATTAATCTCTGGTATTAAAATGTTTTAGGATTGAAAATGCGTGTGATTGTATTGATCTCTCCTGAATCACCTCTTATTAATTCAAACATTTTGGGGAGAATATTTTTCATTGCATATTGTTGGTCAATGTCCTAGTAACTTTCTGTTGTGATAAAAACACTGACCAAAACCAACCTGAGGAGAGAGTTTATTTACCTTACATCTCCCAGGTCATAGCCCATCACTGAGGGAAGTCAGGATGGGGACTTAGACACAGGAACTGGAGCACAGATCAAGGATGCCTGCTGCTTACTGCCTTGCTCCCTTGCCCTGTGTTTAGCCTACTTTCTTATACAGTACAAGACCACCTGCCCAAGGGTGGCATTTGCCCACAGTGGGCTGCGCCCTCCCACATGACTCAACAATCAAGAAAATGCCCCACAGACTTGGCCACAGGCCAGTCCAATAGAGAAAATTCCTCAACTGATGTTCCTTCTGCTTAGTGTGTCTTGATAACTGAAACTATCCAACACAGCCAATATTTGAAATACAGTTGCCAACATAAGTTTACTTTAAAGTAAGGATCAAGATAACCAAGAAGACAAATGTAGGAAACATTTTGAGAAGATTTTCTCATCCATATTTTGCTGGAAATAATGCTCATGAATAGGGTATTTAAATCCTCCTTTCTAGGAAAAATAGCTCCGCCTCGACTCCAGTGCAGTTGCTTTCAAAATAAGCTTTTTTTTTCTATTGATGTATTTATGTATGTATGTGTTGTGTATGTGCATGTGTGCATGGTGTGCATGAGATTGTGTGGGAAAACCACAACATATTGTGGAGGACTGCTTGTGGGAGTCTTTTCTTCACCATGTGATTTCCAGGGATCAAACTCAGGTCATCAGTTTTGGCAGCAAGTGACTTTACCCATTGAGCTATCCTCCTGGTCTCCAATTCTTAGAGACTTCCTAAGTCTTAGTTCCTTCTCTGTAGCAATGGAAAAAGCCTGTATCATAGGATTCTTGAAAGGATCAAGTGAATAAAGGCAGATTTTGAAACTGTCATTTAATATTTGCAAAACCATAGGTTCTCTGCTGCCCAAAGTAAGCATTTACTATTCTACAAACAATTTCTGTTAAAAATTAGAATTATTATTATTATTATTATTATTATTATTAGTAGTAGTAGTAGTAGTAGTAGTAGTAATTTTGAGACAGGATCTCCTTATAGCCTCAGCTGACCTGGAACTAACTATGGAGACCCAGCTGGCCTCAATCTCACAGAGATCTGTCTGCCTCTGCCTTCTGAATCCTGGGACTAAAAGCATTTGCCACCATGCCCAGCTCTAGAAATATTTTTAATGTTTAAAACCAATTTCCTTAGCCAGGCATTATGGCACACTCCTTTAATCTCAGCTATATGGAGGAAGGGCTAGGTAGATCTCTGTGAGATTGAGGTCAACCTGGTTTATATAGTAAGTTCCAAATTAGCTGAGGCTACAGGGAGGCCATCTCAACTATCCTCTGATTTTCTCTCTCCCTCACTTTTTCCCTCCCCAGTTTCTTTTCCCACCTCCAACTACTTACGTCTCCATTCTGATCAGAGAGAACCTGGTGATTTAGATAGAAAGTGAGGGTTGTTTCTAATGGTGCATGAACCAAGCTGTATTGCACAGTTCCTTTAATTTCTATCAAAATAGGTTTTAAAAATATCTTTGGTCTTGTATAAAATTTCACACTGGAGAATCAAAATTATTAAAGACTGATTTATTGTTTTTCATCAAGAAAAAATTGACTTTCAGGACATAACTTTAAGGGTATATTCAGGTACATTCATTTTTCCCCCCACAGAGTACAAAGATTAATTTACCATCACATCAATAAGAAGGGGTGATTATGACAAACTCCCGAGTTGAGAAGAGTCATTAAAAGTAAGCAAGAGATATTTCACAGGTTAAGTGTTTTGTCTACGAGCTTCACCCTGGTTATTAGTTTAAAATGCTGCTCTTCAAGGCAATTTAATTCTTACAGACATATCTTTCCTTTCACAATTAAAAAAAATAGAGATTGAGTAGGGAGGAGTGATTGTCATTAACTCTTTTCAAGATAGGGCCTATTTTAGAGCGAGAGCACTCTTAGACCATCATTATGCATTTACTATATACAGGTATGGATTTTATGTATAGATTTATGAATTTTTGTTTCTTTGGTTGTTTGAGAGGATCTCCCTGTAACCTCAGCTGATTTTGAACCAGGCTGGCTTCGATCTCACAGAGATCCATCTGCCTCTGCCTTCCTATAGCTAGGATTAAAAGTGTGTGCCTTTGAAATTGTTTTTAAACATTAGAAATATTATTTTCAGAGCCTGGCATGGTGGCACATTCCTTTAGTCCCAGCACTACAGAGGAAGAGTTAGGCAGATCTCTGTGAGATCAAGGCCAGCTTGGTCTACAAGAAAATTATGTGTTGGCTTTTAGAGCTGTAGAGGTGTCTACACTAGAGCAACACCTTAGAAATGAATTCTCTTTTCATCTGGATTGAGAACATTATTTCCAGGTAGTGAATACATGTGCTGAATAATGTTCACTTCCTCAAAGGCCTGCCACTCAAGGCTACTTTGGGCTTTTCCACCCCATGTTTTATATGTGTGACTTGGTAGTTCACACCATATCCTATTACTTTTTCTATTTTCTATTTTACTATTACCTGGTATAATTAGTTTTTTTACTCACTTATCTATTTCTTTCCTTGAGTTACTTAAATTAATCTAGCTATCTTATATTATCCTATATGGAAGGCATTCTAGTTATTTATTTTGTGTTGATTAAATCTTGATTCAATTTGAATAGTGTGCAAATATTATCTTGTGAAAATAACCCAGTCATTTGAATATGGAATCTGATGTGATTTTTTAAATTAGTGATCAAATAGTTTCTGGAAAGTGAGAGCCAGTGCGGCTGGGTAACTCAGATGTAAATTGTATTCTGTGCCGGATCTCCCTTAAGATGTTGGATAATCCAAACTTCTCAAAGAGAACATCATAATTAAATGCTAAAATTCAGCTAGATTTTATTCAAGTTGTGGTTTTGTGCTACTAAATGTATAATTTTGACAGATGATTAACTACTCTGAGTTTTTGTTTTCTCTCATGTAAAATGGAATATTTGTACAAAATATTTATTGGTTAAAATATTAATGTTCCTTGCATGATGTGCTTAAGATTATGGGATTAAAGGAGATACTAGATGGCATAAATTTAGTGTCTAGATAATTAACAAGTCATAGCTCCATCATATCACTCTTAATTCATTTTATTTTATCAATATCACTTGCTATAGAAGAGTAGGTTCATGCTGGGTATTTCTCAGACTGTTTGGCATCTCTGGACTACAGAGAGTGAAGGTGTTTATTTGACCAGCACGGCATTTTAAAGTGAAGGAATTTGAGAATTAATCATAATTTGTAGTCTTTAACTGACCATTTTGTTATGAGTGTGGGGGTTATGAGAATGTCCCCTACAGGCTTTAGGTATTTGGACAGTATTTGGGGGCACTGTTTTGGGAGGTCTTAGAAAGTGTGGCCATGCTGGAGGAAGCATGTCACTGGGGTGGGTTTAGAGAGCTCTTATGCCTTGCTGCAGCTCCAGTTGCTTTGCTTCCTATGTCTGTTTGAGGATGTGAATGCTTAGCTGCTGCATCTACTACAGCCACCTCTGCCTCCCTGCCATGATGGAATCTTACCCCTTTGAAACCATAAGCTAAATAAATTCTTCCTTTTATAATTTCCTTTGGTCAGTGTTTCTATCACAGCAACAGAAAAGTAACTAACACAAGCTATTTCACCAGAGAATACCTCTCAAATGCAAGATATTGCCAAAAGAAAGTCTTTATAGCCAGCTAGCAACTACATTGGGCAAATTTGTCCCAAGTGCAGCATCAGGTCTTTCTCACAGCAAGATTTTATACAGAAGTTCCTAAGCTTAAAGATGGAAATCCTTCAACACTTTCTATCCTGCAGAAGCAAGACAAGCAGAAAGTCCAGAAGCTAACATTAAGCATTTAGCAAGAGTGGTCAGGCATTTTATTCAGGCACAAACTGTCCTTTTCTCAGACCCCTGGTGCAGCTGGGTTAAACTTCTCTATTTCCACACTTTGAATCAACTGCCTGTAGTTTTAGAGGCTAGGCTCAGCCTGGACTTTGACTTGGCAAAGTTATGGTTAATTTAGAAGGTGCCTGATCACAGTTTCATCATTCTAGGGTATTGGCTTCAGGTTTAGCTCTACATTAGAGTTGTCTGGAATCAGTTACTTACAAATACTCAGTCCATATCTCAGACTAATCATGTAAGAATCTGTGTGGTGAGCCCAGGAATCACTGTTATTTAAAGCCTTACTAGTGACCTTAATGTGCAGCAGCACTTCAGTTTTGGAGCTCAGTTCATCTACTGTGTGAACTGTGTGGTTCTGAATTCTGGAAGGCAGTGAATACAGTCCATAAAGTGACCCTATGACTCTGGATTCTAGGAAGGCTTCTTTGTTTAATGTAACTTTCAGGTCTTGCCATTATCTAAGTATGAAAGTCCCTTTGGATGGGACCAGCCATCTTCAGGTCCTTCTCCGCCTCTGACTACATTCTCTGAGTTGACGGACCTCACTTTGGTTAACGTGTGAGATTATTACTAAGGCCTTTTCTGAAATGCATGAATTTCCTTTATAAACCACTAGACAATATTTTTTGCCTCGTTTTGTGCATGTGTGATTCAAGGTTATTTCATCTGCCAAGGCTGTTTTCTTTTAATTAGGTGGTTGAGTTCACGGTCAGGTGAGAGCTGCTGAAATTAAACATTTCTGGTTAGCTATTTGGTTGCTTTCCTTAGAAATGCTATTTTTTTAGTGCTCCTGTTTAGAAAAGTGTCAACCCTCAGTAGGCCAACATTATATAAAGAAATATTAATATGAAGAAAATGACACCAGATGTGTTCTCTGCTTGAAATGTGGACAAGGGGTTGGAGGCAGCCAAGAGTGTCAATGGTGACTTTAAAAAGTTTAAGAGTTAAACCTAAATAAGTTCCATCTGTCTGACCTAATTTTTCAATTGCCAATGAAGTGTTTAAATAAACATATTTTGGAACCCTCTGTTGTACAATTTTAGTTGTTTAATGGGCTTGATAAAAACCCTTGTGTGTATGTTTTGTAATAACGTTTGATTTGTGAACATGAGTGCCCAAGTAGATCATCCCAGGGAACAGTTGGCTGAAAACACTTGTCTTTTATTGTTTCCCACGAACCATTGTGATTAGATGCTAGCAGAATGACTAATACAAACTAGGTCTGAAAGCACAAGAACCAGTTGATCCCTTGCCATGTATTTAGGGTTATGCAAACAGCTTTGTGGGTTCCACAGACGGCAGATATCAAGCCTTTTGTATAAAACGATGATGTAAAAATCCCTAAGCAAACATCAGTATTAATAATATGGCAACAGTTTTATGATAGTGATAATAAAAACCAAGGCAGATTCCTGGAATCGTTTTTCTTCTATTTCATGACAAATGCATCCTTTATCATGAGATTCAATTGTTTGTGGTCTTTGGAAACTATCTAGCAAATGGCTATGGGGTTTTTTCCAATCTCATTATCGATATGGTTTACTTATTTCAACTTTCCCCTTAGGCTGAAGTCACAAATTAATGACTCTTGTGTTTGTTGCTGTCATTGAATTAACTTGAATAGAACACTTTTGATTTGTCACATTCTCCCCCAGACTGGATTAGCTTGTAACTCTCTTCTACTAAGTCTAAATTGAGTCATCATTTTTCTTTCGCTGTTGTAATCTGAGTTCAATAGTCTTATTCTGCATATCCGTTTCCTCTCACCTTCTTTATCCCTTCAGCAACTTTAGTCTTCTTTGTTGATATCAGGTCGCTCCTGAGCTGGCCTATTGCTAAATACACTTGAGAAGTCCTCAGGATAATGCTACTCATCTCCCTTGCTCTCCTCTGAACAGTTACTGATCTATATTCCTGTTGGCCTACAAAGAATGTTCACTAAAACCTGCCTTTGAATAGGTCCCTTGTGTTCACAGAACTCAACTCCTTATTGGCTTCTCAGAGTAGTGTCTGGTGTGGAGTCCTGAATCTTACATCCTCAGGAAAGTTTCCTGTTCCGTCTTCATAAAAGCAATGTCCTCTCTTCTAGAAACACAAAATGCTGTTTTCCCCAACATTTAATTTATTGTTTTGTTTTGTTATTTTCTGCTTGGTGTCTCATCCCTCTAGTACATATTAAATTCCTAAGGGAATCTTCATAGAAAAAAATGTTCAATAAATATATATCATTGGTGATAACAGACTGTAGATTATACTTTTTGGGTGACTGGAGGCAAAGTCTCCAAAGTAAATCTACAATTTCAGACTTATTCCTTTTCCTAGATAAAACAGAGCTCATTTGTTGAAGGCTTAAATAATGATATTTGACATGAATTTTCTTTTATTCTGCCATATCCTATGAGATTAATGCCATTTTTGGATGAGGAAACAGAGGCACAGAAAGCTTAAGCAACTAATCCAAATCTCAGTGCCATTGATTGGGTAGTTTAGAAGGCAAAGAAGTTGGATTCAGAAACCTGTGCATTTAACTGATCTCTCTCCATCTCATTTGGACCTAGTTTTGAATGAATGTAGGCAGTTTTAGTATCAAGAGTTTTTGGTCCATGAAATGTCAAGTGCCTAAGAAATCTTTCAGAGATTTCCAAAACATAGTTCCAATTATCAAATCTGTAGTGAGCCGTGGATTGTCTGACTCTTGCCCATTGAGGAAGAGATTTGCCAGGCCCCTTGGAGAACTATTCTTGTTGAAGTTTCCTGTGAAAATAGTGATGCTTAGAATCCTACCACATTAGTTAATCCCAAAGTGTTGGGGTTGCACTGAACATAAGAGTCTATGGATTACAACATTTTTATATCACCCAGAAAAATAACTTTAGAAATGCTCATGGCTTAATTCTTTCTTATTACTTGGGTTTTACAACTTTTTACTTACCAAAAGTACTCTAGTAGACTTTTCAATTTTTAAAATGTTTTATTGATCCTTTGAGAATTTCATACAATGTATTTTGATCATGTTTAGACCCCTCCCACTCTATCTCCCTACCTTAATACTCCTTAGATTTCATGTCTTCTATTATTACCCATCAAGTCTAATTTGTGTTCAACCCTTAGAGCCTGGTCAGCTAACCCAATGTCATACCCTTAAGAAATCCTGACTCTCCCTCTCCCTGTAGTTATCAGTTGCCAGTAGTCCTTCAGCTGGAGTTGGTGCCTTTTGCTTACCTCCCTTCCTCTATGCTGGGAATTCGTCTAGCTTGAGCTCGCATAAGTCTTTTGCATGCTGTCACAACTGCTGTAAATTCATATGTGCAACAGCCCTGCTGTGTGGAAAGCACTGTTTCCTTGCAGACATCTACCACCTCTGTAATTTACAGTCTTTCTGCCCTCTTCTGCAATGATCCCTGTGCTTAGGGAGAAGAGGATGTGATTTGGTGTCCCAGTTAGGGCTGATTACTCTACAATATCTTATTCTCTGCGTGTTGACCAGTTGGGAGTCTTTGCATTAATTGCTATCTGTTGCAAGAAGACTCTTCTTTCTGGTGAGAGTTGAGAGATACCTTAATCTATGGGTATAACAACAAGTCATTAGGAATTGGTTTAATACTATGTTCATTTAGCAGAATAATAGGATTGGTTTTTCCCTATTGCCAATGACCTGTCTAGTCACAGGTTCTTGGCCCTGATAACATGGGCTCCATCTTATGAAGTGGGCCTAAGATACAATCAGACTGTGGTTGGTTACCCTTAATAGTCATGCCACAATTGGACTAGTGGGCATATCTTGCCCTACTAGTTACCATTGTAGCTCTAAGGGTTCACAACTGGGCACAGTTGATGGTTACTTTCTTTTTCTGAAAGGAACTGGATCACTCAGTCAAAGGAAATGTTAAATTAAAAAAAAACCCACGAGAATGTGCAGGAAATATGGGATGCTATAAAAGACCAAACCTATAAGTTATAGCTATAGAAGAAGGAGCAGAAACATAAGTCCATAGCTCAGAAAATATTTTCAGTCATGTCATAGAAGAAAACCCCTCAAATCTAAGGAAATAGAGGCATATAGAACACCAAATAGAACCAGAAAAGAAACTCTTATAGTCTTATTAGGCATATATGAATTTCTTACAATGTTCCTAAGCTTTCTTTACCTGTAGAATCTCCCATGTTTATGTTCTCCAGATTATATCATTCACTTTGCCATCAAAATATTGATGTGACAGTATTTCTTGAACATTCCACTACATCTGGCATTTTCTTGCAAGCCACTGACACTGTCTTTACAAGATTGTGTGAAAATGTGCAGACTACCAGAATTCCATCTCTACTATTCCTTGGTGATAGCAGATTTAAGATATGCTTTGTTTTCAGACATGCTCAAATGTGAAAAATGTTCATCAGAATTGGAAACATAGCAAAATGATTTTGTTTGAAGAAGTGAGTATCACTGTTTAAAAATATTTGCAAACTTCTGGTATAGTCATAGAGTTAGTTACAGTTTAGTTACAGAGATTGAGAAGGCCTGGGTAGAGAAGACCTAGGTTAAGTCCTGGCTCGCCTGTTTTTCTGTGAAAGTGACATTAGCTTCTGAAATTCTATTTTTCAACTGGCAAGAAGAATAACTATTTTATCTCACGGTGTGACTGCCAGAATGAAACAGTTAAATTCTGCAAAACCAGGAAGGCGTTTATCTTGGTTGTTACTGTCTTTGCATTCTTTAGAGAAATGATAGGCTCTAGGAAGAGCAAATGAACCAAAAGATGAACACTAAACAATGGCAAACTATATGTAGAAGTGTCTGGGTTCACAATTTGTTGCAGTGTGAGGAAACATATTCTAATTGAAGAAGAAAATAAAGCATGGAGTATGTAACTCTCCTTAGGCTCCTTCTGTTTATCCTAGTTATTTTGTGGTTTCGGATTCTGCCTTTTTCTTAAATGCTGGTAATTTCTTCTACTTTAAACTTATTTAGTTATTTTCTTATACATTAAAGAAACAAAGCATAATCATAAGCCAGAAAGTTATTATTCTTGAATTCTTTTTTTAAAAATATTTTATTTATTATTTTTATATTATGTATACAAAGTGTATTGCTTACATGTAGGTAGCAATGCCCATCTCGTACAGTGCTCATGGAGGTCAGAGGAGGGTGTCAGATCCTCTAAAACTGGAGTCACAGATAGTTGTTAGCCACCATTTGGGTGCTGGGAATTGAACCTGGGTCCTCTGCAATAACAATCAGTGCTCTTAACTGCTGAGTCATCTCTCTAGCCCCTACTTTTAAATTCTTAAGAACATTATTTATCATAGTCTATTTTAATTTCAACATATTTAATGTTGAAATATCTAAATATAAAAATATGGAACAGTAAGACACTTACTGAAGACATTATATATGTGAGTTATAGAACAAACAAGGAAAGACCAAGCTGGTACTGATCTTGAAGCTTCATTTCTGTCAGCTTCCATAGTGCTAGAAGGTGCTGTGCATGATACTGAAAGAGAAAATTTACCTTCATTTACTCCGCTGTGAACCTTGTGAGCTATAGTAACAACTGGCCAAGTAAGATATGTCCACTGGTACAATGGTGACATCAATGTCGAATGAGTAACCAACCACATTCTGATTGAATATAAGGCCCATTTCACAATATGGGGCCCCTACCTGGCACTGATATCAGACCTAGGAACCTATGACTGAATGGGTCACAGGCAATAGGGAAGAACCCACTATTATTATTTTGCTAAGTGGACATAGTATTCAATTCCTAATGACTTATTGTTGTATCTATAGATAAGAAGTCTTTTAGCTCTCACCAGAGAAGCTTCTTCTTGCAGCAAATGCCAGTGAGCCCAAACCTTACAACTAGTCAATGGACAAGTAATAAGAAACTGTGGTTAAGACTGCTTAACCTTGAAGGATCAAGGATCAGTGTGAAAGAAGGAACCGAAAGATTGTAAAAGCCAGAGGTGGTGGATGAGTATTTGGAAACAGTGTTTTCCAGACACAGGGCAGTTACTCCCATGAATTCATAGTAATTGTGACAGCATGCACCAGACCTGTGTAAACTCAAGTCAGACATATTCTCTGCAGAGATGTGGGAAAGTGGGTAGGAAGTCTTAACCCTAGCTGAGTAAAGTTTTGAGAACTGATAGCTGCCTCTAGAGTCAGGCAGTTTTCTTTAAGGGTGTGATTCTGGTAGGTTAAGCAGGCTCCAGGGCATGGACCCACACTGATAGAATTTGGGGACACAAATTAGACTGATAAGCCTTAAAAAAATAGAGGATATGAAATGAGGAGGCGAGTATGCTAAGGGGAGGGGGTCTTAATATAGTCAAAATACAGTGTATGAAATTGTAAAAACAAATCCCATAAAATATTTTTTAAAACATAGAAAAGAAATAATCATTATTAAAAATTCTACTGTCTAGAGAGAATAATTGCTAATGCTTATCTCTTATGTATAAAGCAATGGAGGATACTTATCATTTTAAACCTGAGTTTTCACTTGCTATGGTCGAATATCTCCACATACTTACATGGTTTTGTAAAGTTGTTTATGATGGGTTCCATATTATAATTAGTTAAGTAATGTATACTTAATGAAATCTATGTTGTTTCCACTGTTTTCATGATTTTAGTATTGTAATAAAGAACATAAAGAACACTCTTGAATGTTTATATATATATGCAGGTTTCTGTATTTTTCTGAATGAATCCCTGAAAGTGAATTTACATAATAAAAGGGTATTCAATTTTATTTTAATTTATATGAGGACCTCTGAATTAGCTAAAATGCTTATCAAGAAGGAGGTAAAAATCAATAGTGTTTTCAAGATGTGCCAGTATGGAATTGCTCAACTGGATTCCATCCTTTCTCTTTTTTTCCTGCATTTGTCTACTGTGATGTGGTTTCTGAGTGACATTAGGGCTCAGGGGGAACTGGAACTGTCAGATGTTAGGACTGATAATCTTCTTATTTATCTTTCTTTTTCACCTCCCCCCGCCCCAATTTGAACATAGTGTCCTCACTAAATGACAGATAACTATGAGGAACAGATCCCATTATTCCTTCATTTCATTCACATGATGAATGACTTAGAAAACGAATACAATGTCTGAGCACCAGGGGATCTGATTGTCACAGTATGAAAAGCTTTTTAGTGATAACTGCATACATGGCCCCATATTACTGCCAACATAGCTAGTGCAATCTAGTTAGAATGGTAGATGCACCGACTCCCATGTGAGACCACTGACGCTTTATAAACCATTTGTAGCCCAGTGTTATTGTAGTTTGCCAAGTTGCATCCTCCCAGTGAAGTCCAAATAGAACTATTGAGAGATTCACTTTTCAGTGCAATGGGAAGCAGACCAGTGAAAAAAAAGTCTGGATTACACTCCAAATTGTCACACAAACCTGTCCCAGAAATATGTATTATTTTCTGAATACATTCCAGCAGAACCATAGGAAAAATAACAACCAAAAACCATAATGGCTCATTGGTGGATTTTGTGTCCCATCTGTTGGTAGCAGTAAGAAAAGATCCAGGCTGTTACATCCCAAAAGCTTACAGATAAAAACACCAAATCCCATCACAGTGTTTTTGTGCTTTAAAACTCATTTTTTTGACATGTTTCATTTATAAGGAAGAAAAATATGAAAGTGTTGAATATTATTTGTCTGAAGATCAATAAATTTTCAGCTTTCTGGTTTTTTTCATAAAAGGTGGATGAATGATTTTATACTAAGCAGCAGGTTTTGGTGAGCCAGAAGCTTTAGTTGGGATTTCTGCAAAGTACTATATGCACTGGTCAGTTTACTCTTAAATATTTAATAACTCAAAAAATGTTATTAGGGAAAAAACTCCTAATTATATTTTATGGCCAAGAGTGTAGGACCCTAATCCTTTCTTGCAGGTTTAGGATTCTGGCTTAGGTCATTTGGAAGGCCAGAATCAACACTGGTCAGTCATTAACAGAGAACTGAGGTGCCTCAGGGAGCAATCCAACTCAGGTACTCAGTATGGAAGCAGTATCACTACAGAAGAGACAGTCGTAAGATATGGGATTGTCCCTGTCTTTTGCATCTGGGTTTTGGTCTGGCTTCCTCATGGGGCTAGTGTTGGAATCCTGTTGGCACATGAACGGTGAGAGTGAAAGGACAAGAAGTTTAAAATCATCTGGGCCTCTGCAAGTCTAGTTGGGAAGTCCCTACAGATGTGTAAGCCCAGATAACAGCTCTAGGGGAGATTAGGGTGGTTTCTTGAAGAACCTTGAAGTGAAGGTTCAGTGTCCAGAGGGACAGGTACTTGTGACTCACTCCTGTAGTTTCCTAAGTCCTTGGAAGTGAGAGGCCATGCTATGAGAGGCTGGGGATGGTGAGGACAAGTGGAATCACAGCCCAGTGAAATTTGAGCTATTTCTATTAATATGACCTCATTTACACATTGGGAAATTAAGATCCTTAAATCAGCATTCAGTTCACAAGGTACTCAGGAGAGTCATTAAGTTAAAGGGTATTAATGCAGCCAAAGTCTAATGCTACAGGGACCTAATATTAACCATACTGAGACCTAACTGTGAAAGAAAATTAGGAGAACTAGTCAAACAGAACTGTGCTTATGGGCAGAAAATACTTGAACTTACTTCTTTTTCTTATAATATGCATACATTGGAACTGTAACTTTTTTTTGCCTTGTGCTGAAAGGCGCTTTACATATGGGAGGGGTGTGGGATAGGTGTCCTAAGTACTTTATGTATTAAATGATTTCATTTTACAATAGCCCTGTGACTCATTACTTTAACAATATTTTAATGATGAAGAAACTGAGACCCAGAGAACAAAAACAACTTACTCAAGATCACATAGCTGGTAAGGGGCACAAATGGAATACAAATTCAAGCATTCTGGTTTTGGAAATTGCACTTTTGAAAAAAAAATTTACGTATATTGATTTTTGTGTATGTATGTATGTGTGTGTGTGCATGCATGTGTGTGTGGGTGCAAGCATGCCATGATAAGAGTATGAAGATCCGAGGACAACTTACAGGGGTTGGATTTTTCCTTTTACCATATGGTCTTTGGGATTGAACTAACAGTGTCAGGCCTGGTAGCAGGCATCTTTATCCATGGAGCAATCTTGCTGGACAGAAGCCATGTTTTAAGATGCTATGGTTTTGGCAAAATTCTTTCAAATGCAAAGGTCCCACAAGCAGGTTTCTCTCTCTCTCTCTCTCTCTCTCTCTCTCTCTCTCTCTCTCTGGTGTTGAGCAGTTGCAACAAATACAAATATAATCCAAAGATATTTGAGAAATTTTACTTTACAATTTAAAAATTGAAGCAGAACTCAAGAAAGAAGCATTACACGTTCTTGTACCTCAGTCCTTTAATCTCTCCTCTATAAGGTAAAATCTCAGTGTACTAATCCCTTATGAAGGAATACATCCTGATTTAGTTTCAAACCCTTTGACAGAGTGACCCATCCCTAACACCACCCGCCCGGCATGAAAAGGATTAACTTTGATCTGATGAGCTGTATTTTATAAATAGAATTAATTGTGGACTACAGGGAGATGAGATCATCAGATTTATACTGAAGTATTAGTGCGGTGAAGACATTGAGGCCACATCTGCTCAGCTCAAAGGGTGAATCTTCTCTTTTCCATGAAGGTAGTTGGCCTTGACTCCTCAAATTTGGGGCATTCTTTGTCAAACAGAAACAATCCAGCTGCTATGTTCAATCTAGAGATATGGTGAGAGCCTGTCAGAGAAAAACGAGTGTTTTCTTACCATTATCGGTATCTAACTAAAGTTATGTCTTTGGTCTAGGCTTGGAACATTGTGCATTCTCTTTAGATATCTTTGATACAACTGAAAATACACAATATTTTCAGTTGTTGTGATGTGTGTTGTGCATAGTTTCCGACTGTCTCGTGCTTTCCACAAGAGGAGGAAGAAGGAATTTTACCTGTCCAGTTTTTTATTCTCTTTGGGCTCTTGCATATGGACCTGATGCTGCTCTGATTATCAAGACCATAAGAAGGAATTTACTAATTATGTCTTTCCTATTACTATTGACAGTTTTCCAACTCAGAACCAACATTACAAGCTTCCTTTTGTATCTAAGATTTCGTGCCAGAACACACACACACACATACACACACACACACTCACGTGCACACATACACACACACTTTTCAAATTGTTTGAAACTCTAATATTGCTAGAAAAAGTGGCCAGAGTCCCTCCAGTTAACTCTGAAATTCCTCATCTTTGTATGTTTAGCCCTATGAATAAATAATATAGTTTAAGTCTGGTTTCTTTCTAGGATATGGAAGTTCTCTCTGAGAGCTTGTGAGGGTCTAATCACCCTAGGGAGACGATTAGAATAAGGCCATCAAGGTTGATATCTCTTGAGTACTGACGGCTTTATAAGAAGACGGAGAGAGAACAGAGTTGATGTACACAAACTTACAATCTGTCTAACATTTGTGATGCTTTGGAACCATGCCTGGACTCTGGCAGTAAAAGAACGTCATCAAATGTGACCCCTTGAATATGAATCTAACCATAAACTGCAATGAAAACTCTCGTGTGTATGACTTACCCACTCTGTGACACTTTGTTGTTGGTAGTGGAAAGCAGGCAAATATATAACTCCTACAGACTTATTGGGCTATCACTGGTCATTTTTACAGTAGAGACTTCATGAGATAATCTCTAAGTGTCCTGGCAGCAGCGTTCTTTGGATTTTCATAGCTGTGAATTTGTTAGTGTGAGGTTAGGGGACAGCCTGTAGGTGGTCAACTGCTTCCCAAGGAAGCCTTAAGTATCAATAACAAAGCTTTTTCCAGGAATTCATATGTGAGGGTTGTAAGAACTCTCAAACAAGAGTTCACCAATCTTTAGTAAAGGAAATCTGGCAGAGGACTGTTCTAGTCTGGATCCTTTATGGAAACAAACTATAAGGATTCAAGTTTTTGTTAGAGCAAACATATATGAGAAAACATGGGGAAATACTGGGTGAGCAGGGAGCTACACCATGAGGAACATGGGGAGGAAGGGTGGGCAGAAGCTTACAGGCAGCTAAATGCTCTAGGGCATTTTTAATAAGGCCTTTGGGAGAGACCTGGAACCAAAGCTGCCTGACAGAGTATCTCTAAGTTTCACAGAAGAGAGCCTACCTTAACATCCTTGACATTTTAGTCATCCAGTAAGAAGAGCCCAAGAAATGTGTCCTTGATATAAAACATGGTGATAGATTTCAGAGTACAGCAGCTGTAGCTCTAGCCAATCACATTTCTTGTAGGTAGAGGTATGTTGGAAGCATTCTTACCAATACTCCAATAAAGGACTAATCCACTGTGGCTCAAGCATGAGGATGCTTGGATCATAAACAAACAGAGGTGTTGAAGGTGGTGCAGACAGATGCTGGATTTCTGAGCTCAATGGCAGGGAGGACCCGAGGCCTCCAATCAAAGAGAGGCAGACTCATCTCCCCAATGTTTATGCTTTGGAAAAGTAATAAGGAAAGTCGCAGCATTTGATACTGACCGCAACAGTATGGGGAAGAGCTAAAGAGCTGGCTGTGGGAGAGGGGGATTTCCCTCTGTCCCAGTCACGAACAGCAGCCAGGAACATCTTCAGCACAGAGCCAGGTTACAGCAGTGGGAGTCAGAACCACAATGAAGGAGACACTGCCTGGCAGCAGTGACTGATGGAGGTGGAAGAGGTACAGTGATTCTGCAGTGGTCAGTAGTGTGGGGCAGCATTGAACCCAGGTCAAGTCAAGCAGTGTCAGAATGAGGATGACTGTAGTCGATCGCAGCACACGTACTTCAAGGAACAGAGGAGACTGGCAGCTCAGGGTTCCAACTGTACACTCGCAGCTGGAGAGCTCTTAGAGACAGTCAGCTTGTCTAACGCTGTGGAAAGGCACCTGTCATATGTGCTCACACTAACAAAAGAAGTATCTCCTTTTCCTTTACTCTTCAAGCACAAGTCAAGTGTGATTAAACCAAGAAGTAACTGAAAAGGAAGCGGAACAGTTATGCAGTTAAAAATCATCCATCTTGCACAGCAGAAAACACTCACTAAATACAGGTAGTAGGCAAATCATTTTTCTGTGTTGGTCTGAGAAGACCTGGGAATGTGTTGAAGAAAGAGAACCAGCTCTTCAGAAACCAACTGCTCCTACTCACTGGCTGGCAGCCCTGTATTTATATTTTACATAAGCCATGCTGAGCCAAATAAAGGGGAACTAGCCAAATTAGCAGGATGTGGGTCCTCATTCCTGGAACCTGTT
Source organism: Eospalax fontanierii (assembly GCA_035773235.1). NCBI lineage: Eukaryota > Metazoa > Chordata > Mammalia > Rodentia > Spalacidae > Eospalax > Eospalax fontanierii. Next base: position 33,869,854 of record CM069536.1, on the reverse strand, counting down.
AAGAGGAGAGTATCAATCAGGCTTACTGAATTAGCATTTTACTGATAGCAAAGCACAAAGCTTTTTAATGATGACTTTAGAGTCTCTGAGCTTAGGCTCTTGACTGCTTGTTCCTAAGCAACCATAAGATTGGCAGAGAATGTGTTTTGATGTATCATTAAATAAAGGCTGCACAATGCTGAAAACAGTGGACAGAAATTGGGATAATTGTATTTAGTTTTGGGTGTATTATGTTAAAAATAAACAAAGAATCCTTTATGCCCTAGAAAATGTCGCATCTCTCTCTTTTTCTCTCTCAAATGCATGCACACACATTACTTTTTTTTTCTAATTTTCCTCCTGAAATTTAAGCATAACATTTCTTTTTTTTTAATGGATGACATTTTAGGACTTTCTCCAGCTCTGTTCTATCATAGAAAAATTAGACCATACACAATAGTAAAAGAGGTCTGAGTGATTTTTTTTTAGCAAACTTACCCCTGACTCCTTGCTTAAGCCTTCCAGAACGCATGATCCAGATAGATAAGACCCTGTACAGATTCAGCTTGTTTTTACCTTTCCGGTCATCATCACTTCCTCTGTGTTGTCTTTGCAGGCGTTATGGCATGGCCTCTTGTGTGAAAGGGCACTCTTTCTGCTATCTTCACTGCGCCTTAGGATCCTGCAATACTATATGGTGGTAGTGGTTTATCTGTTTGCCTAATAAGTTCCCTTGTAACTCTATTTCACTGCCCCATATCTAGAGCTGCATATGGTGTCTGACTTGCAGTGGATGCTCAGTAAACATTCAGTGAATGCGTTGTCTCAGGTCACGTGGTCAGTAGGACTAATACTTGGACTTCCTGTTTTTCTAGTTTAATATTTTCTATGACCTATGGAAAATATCAGGAGGATGTGGACACAGTCATATTTGGAGGATACATCTTCCTATTGCTCTCATCCAAAGTAAATGGATCCCAGCAGTATGATAAAGAGTAAGTCCAATTAGTTAGCTCTGATTATGAGCCACTAGAGCTTCAGCTCTTGCTCTGCTGTGGGCTGATCTACTTCCTTCTGAGGCCTTTTGTGGAAGAAGCTGGCCTTGATCTCGGAGTGCCCCACTTTCCTTTCTTGTACTTACCTAGGACAAAGTACCTATTCCCCAGGTGCCATGTTAACCTCTGGTGATGCAATGGTTCAGGAACACAGAGATATTACTTACAGGGCCTGGCTTCTGGGCACATACACTACCAGTCCCTCATACTTTACTTCATGCCAAGTCTTAGCTTTCAAATTCTGTATTTTGGAGTTCTCTAACTTTTGTGAGAAATCTCTTATGAGGTTCTTCTATGCTACACATTTCCTTTCCTTTTCAATTAGAATGAGATGGAGCCTTCTTTACATACAAGTGACATTAAGGCGTCCCTTTCCTATACTTAGTGCATTTGTACGGATACTCCACATTGACTGTCGGACTTCCTTACTTTTCATTTATTTTGTAATCAACTACAGTGAGGCTTCTGTTCCTCATTCTTCAATGCATCTTTCATTGGCATCCATTCTAGAATTCTGTGTCAAAGTCTCTGATGGTTTCTAATCAACAAATACAGGGAAGAAATTTTCAATACTCATTTACTTGTTATTTCTATGGTATGGTAGATCCTTGACTCTTGAGTGAATATCTCCCAACATGCTCCTTAGATTCTTGAACATTATTATAGCTTGCGGTGTTGTCATAACTTGAAATCGATTTCAGCTACAGAATTTTGCTGTTTTAGATTCTTATGAATGTAAAAGTGTCCTTGATATCAAGAATGTGAAGTCACTTAAGGATGTGGGTATTCCCTGTTAAGAGGTACATTCTCTATGCTAGCTATACACTCAGGTTCGTACTCTATAATTTCAAGTCATTGCCTGTCATGGAACTTGTTCCTGCTTAAATAATGGAAACTAAGAAAGTTAAAGCAGTCCATTCCAGAGGATACTCTACTGTTGTTCGTTTTGCCTTCAAAACCTTTGCCATCTTCAGCTTTGGACTACTGACCTCTGCCTCTCTCTTCTCTCCATGTTGGATTTCTTTCTTTATGCCCACTTCTTAAGTATTAATGTGACATAGAAATTATCATCAGGTAGTTTCCCCTTTATCAAATAAATTCTCTTGTGCCAATGGGCTTGGCCATATCATACTTTATATGATTCCTCATACTGGTTGGCCAGTAAGTTGAATGTGCTAAGGAAACTGTGAACTCACAAATGTGACTCTGTCACATGGACGCATCTCCCTATATGCCACCAGTGAAGGAATTGGTGCTTATTATTCTCTCTTTGCTTCCTAGATCTATTTTCCACATTTCTCTGCCCTGCTCTGTGCTCTGAAAGGCCTTTCTGCAGTCTGTGTAATTTCCCGACCCATTTGACCAGTTGGAGACGCTGATAGCCCAAGACAGGAGAAAAGAGAAGTAGTGGCGATAACTTCTCTTTGTGGCCATAACTTCTCCTGGGTGTAGGTGACTTCTTTTCCATGCTCCAGTTTTCACTGGATTGTAATGTGTTTTCTTCTTCCCTGCTGTTGCCAGTCCCTCGTTGCTTCCCAGTTCTCTTGTTGGTTCCCTTAGCCATGCCTGTGCCTATGTGAGGAATGCCATCATTTGAAATCTCTTCATTTCAGTCCTTTAGAAAGTGGCATCTGCTTCCTCAGGTTCCAGTGTGACGCAGAGCTAATTCACATTGCGAAACATTATTCTTTACCTTTCTTTAATTGTCTTGATTAGTTTTCAAATAATCTTGCAACCTCTGTTGCCGGAGCCCGCCAGCAGAAATCGAACTGTACCTGAATTGGGGAGTTAGGATTGAGAAATGAAGAGAGAGAGAGATAAAGATAGTTTCGGGAGGGCACTCAGTCAATACTGAGGCCTCGGCTTTATTATTTTCAATGTAGTTATAGTCTTACAAACGTATGAGGAACAATACCACCATCAGGAGCTCAAGCATGCATTTACATATGTGAAAATATTCAAACCACTCACATCTACTAACAATGGGTCCTCAGCCTTGGGCTCAAGGCAGGCTCCCATTCAGGAGTCACAAGATTCTTGCATAACAAAGCACCCTGCTCCCACAGCACTTCCGTGACTGTGGTGACTGTGTCTGTTTAGCCCTTGAGCTAGGGCATAGCTCAAAAACAGGCAAATGGCTCCAGACAGCTCCCTCTTTATTATTTTATAAAAAACCATAGCTTTCCCAGCTATGGGCAGAAAGACTGTGCCTGTCTTAGGTCATTCTCTCCAAAACATAAACCTTACCTGTCATTGGCACGTGAATGTCCACCATTCACGCCCTGTCTTAGGTTAGCTTAGTTCGAGAGAAGGTTGCCCGTCTCTGGCTATCCAGTCTCTGCAAGGGGCAACTCTACTTAAGGTAGAGTTCTGAGCCTTGCTTTTTGCACGTCAGCCTTAAATATTCTAGGAATGTGCTGAGGATATCACCATGGAGGGAGCATGCAAATTCTAAAGAAAACACAAAAGCCCAAGGCTATAATACTTTTTAACCATGAGGTTAAAGTAAAGAAGACCCTGAAAGCAAACAGGCTTTCAATTTTGAATAATAACTTAGCAGTAGTTTTTGCAGAGTCAAATTTAAGTGGCCAAATTTTCACTATGCTAAACCCCTTGTAAATGCATTCTTTTCTCCAAATCACATTGACTGAATATCTTAGGAGTAACACAAATTCACTGATCGTCTGCATGACATACCAAACGAAATTTTGTAACTTTTACAAGCAAATCACAATATATGAAATTGCTGAAACACCATAACTTACATTCTTATGGAAATGCAAATTAGACAAGTTACATAGAACACAGTGAACATTAAACCAGATAACATCATGAGGAATGCTTAATTGTCCAATGTCCTGATTGTTTTTTGACCAGTCCATAATATATCTGAATAATTAAAGTCAGTTTTTTGCTGTCCCATGTAAGAATGTCCTGACAGGCAAGTATCATTCTCCATCACTGCAACTTTCTTTTCTTCCCATATGGCTGGATGCAGCATAGTTGAATCTGGTACACGAGTCCAATACAGCTCTCTGTGTGTCATCAGGTGAACTGATTCCATCTCGGACAGCTACAACAGCGTCACTCTTCCTCCTTTCAGTCCCTGCGAACCGAACCAGCCTTTCTGGAAGCCACCTGGCATTTTCAGCATTCTGTGGAAAAACACAAACATGCCCTCTTCCCCAAATTAATACTGGGTCTGGACCATGCCATTTCCCATCAATTGGATCCTTCCATCTCACTCGTGCATAGGTATCCAATGTTTTGGGATGCCACAACCTATCTGCAGCAGAAAAACCAAGAGCATCCACATTTAAAAAATTTAAAATAAAAAGAGCATGATTTAAAGAATTCTGTGGAGATCTGGGGTATAACTCCCCCCTTTTTATTTTTTGTAATTGATTTTTTAAAACTCCATGGGCACGCTCAACAATCCCTTGCCCCTGGGGATTGTATGGTATGCCTGTTTTATGCACAATAGATAACTGAGCACAGAAACATTGGAAAGTTTCACTAGTATATCCTGTGCCATTGTCTGTTTTTATAACAGATGGCAAGCCAGCAACAGCAAAACATTTAATGCAGTGTGCTATTACATGCTTAGTAGCTTTCCCAGTTTGGGCGGTGGCCATAAGAAATCCTGAATAGGTATCAATGGACACATGAACATATTTTAACTTTCCAAACTCAGAGATGTGAGTTACATCCATCTGCCATAATTGATTAGGCTTTAGTCCTCTAGGGTTTACTTCATAATGAGGTACCAAATGATGTTTAGGACAAGAATGACATTGTTTAATAATTTGTCTAGCAGCTTCCCTAGTAAGGCGAAACTGCTTCCTCAAACTTTGGCTGTTTTGGTGATGAATAGCATGAGATTTTTGTGCTAATTCCAACTGAGATAAACCTATGAGCCGAGTGGCCTTATCTGCTAAATCATTCCCTAAAGCTAAAGGACCTGGAAGCCCAGTATGGGCTCTAATATGTCCTACAAAGCAGGGCTGAGAACGGGCATGTAAACACCTTTGTATCTGACTAAATAATTCCTGAACTTTGGTATTATTTGTCTTGATATAAGGCACAGTTTCAAGCATCTGTAAAGCTCTAGCAATATAATGACTATCAGTGTATAGATTAAAAGAAGTAGAGGCCATAAGCTGAAATACAGTGGCTACAGCTCGAAGTTCTATTACTTGAGCTGAAGCTGGAGAAGTTTGAAAAACATAAGATTGCCCCTGTATTACATAAGTAGCCCTACCATTAGAAGACCCATCTGTAAATATCACTAAAGCATCCTTAATAGGTTCCTGTTTCATAATTTTTGGAAAAATAAAAGCATGACTATTTGCAAATTGTAATAACTTATCTTTTGGATAATGATTATCAATAATGCCAGAAAAATGAGCAAAAGCTATAGCCCATGAATCCACATTTTGAAATAACCAATCTAACTGTTGTTTTGTAAATGGAAGTCCTATTATATTAGGTTCTTTTCCAAAATATTTTCGAGATTCAGCTCGAGCCATTTGAACTAAACATGCCACAGCCTCATAATAAGGAGTCAACACTTTAGCGGGCGATACTGGTAAATGCAACCATAGCAAAGGTCCTTTCTGCCATAAAACTGCAGTTGGAGTATGACTAGTAGCCAAAATATATGCTGCGCACTCTTGGCTATAATCTATATATTGCATTTGTTGATTTTCAATAGCTAGTTCTATTTGAGACAATGCCTTTCTGGCCTCCTCTGTCAAGCCTCTAGTTGATTTAGGATCTGGATCACCTTTTAAAATGTCAAAAAGGCTTCAGTTCTCCTGTAGTAATTTTTAAATGAGGTCTAAGCCAATTTATATCTCCCAATAATTTTTGGAAGTCATTTAAAGTTTTTAACCCATCTTTTCTAATCTGAATTTTTTGAGGTAAAATCATTTTAGGATATAACTTATAACCCAAATATGAATATGGAGATTCTGTTTGTACCTTTTCAGGAGCTATAATTAGTCCTTGTTCTTTCAGAGCCTGCTGTAAATGAGCATAGGCTGCAAGTAAAATTCCCTCCTGCTTATGAACCAAAAGTATATCATCCATATAGTGAATTATATACACTTGAGAATAAGCTTGTCTAGTTTTTGCAACTGCTTGGGCCACAAATCTTTGACACAGGGTGGGGCTGTTTGCCATACCCTGAGGTAGTACTTTCCATTGAAATCTTTTCATAGGTTCCTTAAAATTTATTGAAGGTACACTGAATGCAAATCTTTTACAATCCTGAGTCGCAAGAGGAATAGTATAAAAACAATCTTTTAAATCTAAAATAATCTTATAAGTATCTTTAGGAATAGCAGAAGGAATGGGCTCCCGACACTCTGTTATATAGAATGTAAGGAGCTGTGAAAGCCATGTATAAGGGAAGGGCCTTATATAACTGCACGAAATAAGGGCTGGGCCAGAGAAAAGCCATCAGAGACACAGGGAGGCAAATTACTACATCCTCTCTGCTTCTTCTCCTCATTGACACCCATAATAACTTTTAAAATTCAAATATAATCTTGTTGCTCTCCTTAGAACCTTCAATGGCTTTCGGGTATCTACAGAGTAAATGTGAACCCTTTAACATAGTATAGAACTCATTGATGTTAGTTTTTACTTACTTTTCTTTGGCCTCATTCTGCTAACCCCTGAATGAATCCTTCTGGTCCTTTACATGCATCAACTTACATATTTAGTTGAGTATTTTCCTTTCTGGGGTTTCTCTTGCTTTGTTTCCCTTCCCATTTAATGCTGTCATTACCCCTCCAAATCCTAAACTTCATAATGGACTTAGAAAAAGTCTCTCAACTCCAACGTATAGTTGCTTGCCAAATACCACCTGTGAGAAAGGCTTCATACTACTAGAAAATCCACCCCCTGTAAGTTTTCAGGTTTGTGTATCCTGAAGGGTTTGGTACACACTGGACAGGTGTTATGAGTTAGCCTAGGATACAGAAGATCACTGAGAGCTCTGAAAGGTTCCAAATAACTCATCCCACTCTAATTCTTTATATTGTGTCTTTTTTTCTTTCAGAAATGCATTCTTCCTTCACAGTGTCTACTTTAAGAATGTGGAAATAGAGGTGGAGAACATTTCCCCGTGGTTCCATAAAAGAACCACAACCTAGGGGGCCGAAGAGAAAAAAATGAGAATAATTAAAATTCAGAGACAGTTCATTATCAAATTGCAAATTTGGCAGTTTTAATTTTGGAATTAGAACAGCCAGACTGTGTTCATTTAAAATGTTTTATATTGGCATAACAGATGTTGTCCCCTGGGAACGGAACATTCTTAGCAATTAAAAATATATAGATACATAAAGTATAAATATATATGTATATATTTTAATTCAGTATTATGTGGCATTGTGGCTTTATGTCACCAGCCAGAAGAAATTCTGTAATGATAGTGTTAGCAGACATGTTAACAAACTCTTCTTGTGCCATTCCTGAATCAAAGGGAAGAAGAAATACCTTGAGATGTCAAAGCCGAAGGGTGTCTCAATCTAGAAAAATCTGCCCTTTTATCTGTCTTCTCATATTAGGATTCACAAAGAGCAGCTACTAAGTCTACGGAGTGAAACTTTATACAATTTAAAGCAGTGGTTTGCTGCCAAAGAGATCAAGGGAAACAGTTAGTGGGTTAGTGTTTTCATAAATAAGCAAAACTTACTATGTTTTATTTTATTTTTGCCTTGGAATTCTGAAATTGACCTAAGTATTTGTATTAACCAGGGATCAGCCAAGATAATAGGAACTATTTACCCAGTTCAAGAACTGAGGCTTTAGAGAATCGCAGGTTTACAGGAAGTTAGAAAGGCTAGAGAGAGGAAGATCCAAGAAGCTCCAGCACGGATGCAATTTCAAATGAATGCTTCTGCAGGTGTACCCTGTAGGCTTCTGTGAGGGAACTCATAGAACCTCAGCATTTGGCACTGAAGAAGTTTGTCTCAAGGAAGCTCTATCTACCGCCTCAGCAGTCTCCACAGCTTGGAAGCTGCCCTTTCTCTACTCAAAACTGCCTTTACAGAATACCCCATCTTTCTGATCTCACACCAAGAGCTATGTATTAGTAACTGAGAACCAAGGGATTCTTGGGATGTTGTTCCTCTCTGTAATTTGTAGGCAGCTATACAAGGAGATACAGTCACATGAAAAGTGTATTATACCATTTTTTGAGTAAAAGGAACATATTTGGTAGCACATTTCAAATGGCATTAGAAAACCTTTAAAATATTTTCATGAGCAGGAAGGAAATATGATAACAAAAAATGGAGTAGTCTTTGAGATTGACAGGTTAAGTTTATATTTCAGAACCATCATACATAGCTGGGTGATCCTGAGTCACTTCTACCATTTGAAACCTTTGCTTTTTAACTATCAAAATGTGGCAAATGGTGTTCACTTTTGAGTATTTCTTTCAAAAGAAAATGAAATAGTCTATGAAAAACACCTATTTGGCACACAGTGCCTAGAATATACTAAAGCAGTCAGTTGGTAAATGTTCACTCTGTAAGAAATCCAAACTGAGACTGACACTGGGGGTGATAGCAGATTGTCTATTTCTATGCCTTGACCAAATTACATTGTTGTTATTAGTTGTAATGGCTTGCCTTTTCCCTTGTAACCCATTACTTACATTCAGTATCAAAAAGTTTCTCTCTCTTAGTATGCTTCTTCTACAATTTTCTCTTCCAGAAATAGCACAGGCAGGCAGCTTAGTTTGGAAAATTTGCCAATAATTGGCCAATGTTCCCTGAACAATTAAGTTACTTTCTCAAAACTTCAATCTTCTTATGTGTAAAATAATGAATTGGACAGGTGGGGACAGGAAGAACAGCTGACAGGTTGTGATTGATTTGTTTTTGTTCCTTTGCCCAACGTTTCCTTGCCTGTTTAAGTCACTGTGTTAGTCACTATGGGAGTGATTAGAAAAGATGTACATAAAAACATGGCCCTTGCCTTTCAGGACAATATAATCCAGCAAAGTGAAGGTATCAATGGGAGACACATCAAAAATGGCCAAAGTGGAGCTTCCGGCCTAAAGACAATAAGGTTTTTATTGAGACCATAAATCTAGTAATAAGCATATCAATCAGAAACTCCTTGGAGAAGAAAAGAAATAATATTCGTCTTAAAAAAATAATCTAGTTGTTCTTTAAGGTGGTTCCTTTGGTTTCGAGAAGAAAACTCATGTAATACATAAATGGCTGGGCTCTCCTGTCATCTTAGTCTTAACAGTTTGGCACACATTTTTGAACACCTGTACTGGAATCAGTCCCATGTTTAGATGTGGGTATAAAGGCAAACCATTTTATCTGACCTCAAAGATTTTCCACATTAGCTGCTTGAATGTAATTTTTACCTAATTGCCTTGTATTAGTTGCCAAAATAAATAATTCTAGTCCCCGCTTTGTTATTATATTAAAACTTAACCTCATTTAGTTTTTTCTAAAGTTTTGACTAATGCTACTCATTCTACATTCTTACTGATATTTGATTTAGGAATATGGGTGCTGCTGCCTTTTCTAATGTTCCACTAAATTAAATTCACAGAGTGTAATTTTGTGTGCTGCATACACTGGCCATCATCAGTAAAATGTTAATTAAGGAAGCAATTTAGCAAGCAGGGCTGGTCTCACTTTAAATGCAGTTTTAACTGTGAAAACTTATGACCTACACATATAATTGAAATCAAGTTGCACTAAGAAAAATAGGTAAGTTAGATATTGTTCAAGTAGAGTTGAAATGAAATAGGAAGGTTGTTGCTTGATCAATGTTTCAGAATATGTGTTTTAAAAAAGGACCAGAGAGAATCAAGCTCCCACTTTACTATAGTACTATAATTTCAGCTGTTTCTATTTGGTTTTCCTTAGGGACACAGTTCATGTGTAAACAAGTCTTCCATTCAGAGATTTGTGACTTTGTAAACACTAATGGATGAGCCATCAGCCTGATGCGGGGACAGCTGGCTTTAAGTTTAAGTTAAGGTCCTAATCATTAGTCCTTGACTTTTCACACTCCACGAAAAAGTTGATTTAGGTTTTCAAATCCTGTTAAAACAAGACTTCATCAGTTGGTGCCATTCTGCAGTGCCCTAGTGCCTTGTATAAGCTTCATTGGTGTCATTTCACTTTTGTCTGCACATGTGTGCAACCACCGCAGATGATCTGTAGCCTTGTTGTGACTTGCTCAGGCCATGCTCTGTAATTAGGACAAGACTTTTCAGTTTGAGTGCTTGCTATTAAAATGGGTTTTCCTTACTACATTAGGCTGTCCTAGTAATGGATTACCATAGAATGTACCATCAACCATTCCACTTGCATCATCTCCAAATGACACAGAAGGGTGTGTGTGTGTGTGTGTGTGTGTGTGTGTGTGTGTGTGTGTTGAGACAGAGATTTGCTAAAGAGTAAAGGAAATTTGGGAACTAGAAAAGATAAAGCCCTCTATTAATATCTCAAATACTGTTTACTAGTTTGATCATTTTATAGAAGTGGAAAGCCAGACCGATACATTTACAGAACAGTGGGATAACTTTACTCTTTTGTTTAAAATCCTCTTCAGACTTCCTTTATTTTTCAAGTCAAATGCCCGCTATCTTGGCTCAGGTTTACGTTGGTGGAGTCTGCTTTGCTTCTCCAACATTACCCTATTTTATCTTCTAACAGTCCTCCTCCCAACCTCCCACCCCCAAGAACCCTTAAAATCCACTCTTAGCAAAATGCTTGTCTGTCCTTGATGATCTTGCTTTTTCTTCTTCCTTGGGAATGTTCTCTTCTCCATATCTAGATTGTAGCCAGAGCTCACGTGAAAACTCTCTTGGGTAGCATCCTCTGAGCGGCACTATGTAATTAATTGAAATCTGCAAAAACCTAGCCAGAGATACATTTAAAGTATCTACCAAATTAACTCAGAGTGAGAGAGTATTTAGTAGGCATTATTTTAGGCTAAAGGACTGTTGTGGTGCTCTACATACTTTTATAATGTGTGCTTATTATTCTGTTTTATAATTTCTAATTACAGATTTGACCTTGATATGATACTTCATCTACAGTATCCAGTACCATCCCTGTAACAGACAAAATCTCAGAGCTAACATTTGATAACTCGTAATACACCAGGCACTTTACCAAGTCCTTTGTAGGGCATTAACTCATTTAATTTTCACTATAACTTTGTGACCAAGAGTTTTCATGATCTCCATTGCGGAGATCAGGAATTACAATAGCTGCAAATTTGGTCCATTTTCCAAGGTCATTTAGTAAGTAAGTGATAGAATCAAATATTGGGTAGTGTGATCCCAAGGCCTGTCCTTTTAACCATGATATATATTGTGCAGATTCTCAGAAATGTTTGGAAGAGCAATAATACAGTTAATCACTGCATAAATTCAGTTGCAAAGCTGGCAAATTTCTTAGCCTGAGTCTGTATTATCAGTGCAAACAGTCTTCTTTAACCTTGGCCTTTGATATGCTTTGAGAGTCAGAGGCCCAGCGTAAAGAGCCATTGAACTGGCTAACTTGCATTCTGGTTAAATCTTGCTATAAGACTTAAGAAAAGTAAATTTACTATCTGACCTCAGTTTCTATATCTGTAAAGGTATTAGATTCAAGGAAACTAGCAACTCTAGTTTCATAATTCTTCAGTATAACAGCATTTACCTCCAAAATATAATTAAAATGGATCCCTGTCTCTCTCTCTCTCTCTCTCTCTCTCTCTCTCTCTCTCTCCGTGCGTGCGTGTGTGTGTAGGTCAGAGCTTGGCAGTGAGTGTTTTTGATGGTTTGCCATCTTATTTTTTGAGACAGGTTTTCTCACTGAAGCTGGGACTCACTGATTGACTAGATCAGCTGATCAGTGAGCTCTAGGGTTTGTTCAGTCAGAATGATAAATTGTGATCTTGTATACAATAGTATTGGTGACCTTGTTCCCATTTACAAATATTAGTCAAAGAGTGAGCCTGTGTTGTAGTTTTAATTAGATAAATAATAACGACTGAGGTGCTACCCTCAGTGGGGAAAGAACATGGACCCATCTAACGCAAATGCTTAGAACTGTCTGACCTTCTTTATATATGAGATAATTAAATGTCTTCTTTTCAACAAAGAAAGCTTACATATTTTGGTTTGTGTAGCCCAAAGCATCCTAACTTACATAAGCAACTGAAGTATAAATCTGTAAATAAAAAGGGAATATAGAAATAAGCAACATTTTCATGGTCAATATTAAGAAGAAAGTAGTTAATACTCTTTTGGAATGTTAACAAAGGATTTTGGAGGAGTTGTCTCTAAAGTTGACTTTGAAGGATGAAAGTGTTTTCTTTAATCCTTATGTCCCCTGGACAAGGGTCAGAAAGTAACAAGCAGCAATCAGGATATTGTACAGAAGAGCAGATATGGTCAAGGTCTTTGGGTATTAGAGAAACTACCAATAAGGCAATTTCTTGGTATGTTAAGAGCAGGGTGAAAAGCACTGAAAGTGGATCTGAATCTTAAGTGGAAGAGGTTAGGCCTCAGGGCTTTATTAATGTGCTAAGAAATGCAACTTTCTTCTATGAGCACAGATGATGGGAGCACTTAAGTCGGAGAGGAACTTAGGTAGTAGTGGTCATGTTTATAGTTTAGAAAGACCAATTTCTCTAAACATCTATGATGGTGTGTGTGTGTGTGTGTGTGTGTGTGTGTGTGTGTGTGAGAGAGAGAGAGAGAGAGAGAGAGAGAGAGAGAGAGAGAGAGAGACAGGGAGAGAGAGAGAGAGAGACCTCTGTGTCATCTATCAGAAAGAAAGACAAATAAGGATAAGATTCTGGGGTACCCTGAGGCCAAGTTTAAAATGTTGGGAAATCACTGAAGGATTTTGACAAGGAGAAGTATGATCAAAGTCTTCTCTTCAAAGAGATGTGATATCATTTACAAAATAATTCTAAATAGAACTTTACCAGAATAAAGCATCAGGAAACACGGCACTCGACGAGCAAATCTCAGGTTTTCATGTGCACATGGAATTTCTGAGGATCTGATTAAAACACAGATTTCACTTCAGTGAGTCTTGGGGGAGGCCTGATTCTCTGCATTTTTCCCACAAACTTCTAGATGATGCTAAGGCTCCGATCCACAAGCCACTCTTTTAGTGACAGGGCATTGCTACTCAAAGAGTTCATTGTGGGAAACTTGAAAGCTCAAAAAACACAAACTAAAAACAAACACTTCCCCCAAACTTAACCATTCCTTTCAATTAAAAAAATTTGAAAATTACAAAGCATCTCAGCATTTTAAGTATAGGATGAATATTGTCTCATTTGTCCTTCTATGTCTAGTGACTAGACAGTGCTTTCACAATGTGCTTACCGGTCAGTTATTCTGTGCAGTAAATACTGTCATGTTACTCAAAACAAACATTCCGGCTCCCCTGTGCAGTCATAGCACATATTCCAGTTCCCTGTTCCTACTAGAAGAGAACCTAGCTTATTTCCTCGGTTAAGTATATCTGTGATGTTTTCAGGTTAGTTTTACATATCTTCAATTAGGGAGTTTCTACAGCAGTTACAGAATTATGATATATTTTAGTGTATCTTTTTTTATACTCTGTATAGCTTCATTATTTTTTCTTATTGAATTTTATAAAACAACCATTCTTTTATAAAAGGCCTGATCAAATGTGTTTTACACACACACACACACACACACACATACACAAACACACACACACATTTATATAAGTATATATTCTGTCCAAATTGCATAGCTTTCAGTTTTCAAGGAGAAAGATACACTATTTTTCAGTTTAATATGTCCGGATGAAACATTTTCAAATATTTCGTAGGAACTTCTATACTTTAATATCTGGCAATCTATCCTTCATTATGTTAAATGCATTTAAAAGAAGTATCCTGCACAAATCCACAGATGACTCCCTGGCATACAAAATGGGTTCATCCCCATAAAAATGCAAATTAACTGTGTGCAAATGTAGGCCTTGAGCATTTGTATAGGAAATAAAAAAAGGCTTCTAACTGAGCCCAGAGGAACTCTACCACAATGAGCTGTGAGCAGCCACAGTAACAGCCCTGCGTATATTACAAGCCTTTCTCTGAAGATGCTTCCTGAGTATTTAACTAGAAACTCAAAAGTTTTTAATCAGAAAGTAGTCTGCTTGAAAAGAATTAAAGACCTGTTAGGACTTTGCGGAGCAGAGTGGCCCCATATTCTGCCTCTCTTAGATTATACGGGCATTGAAAATTTCCTGGATGAGTGCAGAAATTGTGCAGTAATTGGATCAAACTCTGAAATGATCAATGAACAAAGAGATGTGATTATTTAAACAGTGGCAAGCAAGAGCCTCTAAGCCTTTGGCACTGTTTTATTGGGCCTGTCTGGAACTCTGTGTGTGTGCAGTTGTGTTAAAGACCCTGTTTTATGACAGTCATGCATAATGACAAATGTTTACTAGAGCCAAGCTCCAGCCAATTCTTGCCTTCTGCAGGAAAAAAAGGAGCTGAGGCTTTGTACCAAGTTCATGTAAGGCGAACTTTGCTTTGTGTGGTCTTGTCTTAAAAAGCTGATGTGAATGATAAATGTTTTACTGTGTTTAACTCCCCGGCGAACTTTTTAGTGGGTGCAAAGCAGCAAGACATAGTCTGGTGGAACTACTAATCACCTTCTCAGTATGTTTCCAAAATCATCTTAGCTTTCAGCAAATTACTCTTTCTGAGAGGCATAACCACTGTGGTTGTTTTGCTTTCTATCTTGCCAGGACTTGTTACAGAGCAGAAAGTCCTTACAAACTGCAGGGCTTAACAACACAGAAGACAGCCCTGGCTTGAGGACTGGCCTTCTGTCCATGATTTTAACCTCTTTGCCCTTGCTGAGTGTGGTGGTTTGAATGAGGATGTCCTCCATAGGTTACAAGTTTTGAATATTTGGCCCCATTTGGGAGTGCTGTTTGTAGAGACTTTGGAAGTACTGTCTTGCTGGAGGAAGCACGTCACTGAGGGCCAGCTTCGGGGGTACATAGCTTTGCTTCATTTTTAGTGTGTCCTCTTTCTACCTCATGTGAGTGCTCAGAGATGTGAATGCTCATCTTTTGTCTCCAGATGCCACCCTCCCATGATGGACTCTTTTCTCTCTGGAACCGTAAGTCCAATAAACTCTTCCTTCTGTTAGCTGCCTTGGTCACGGTGTTTGATCACAGCAACAGAAAAGTAACTAATACACCAGGCTAGCCAGTAGACATTTTCTTTCCAAAGCAGCTCCATTTTTAATGATTTTTCTACTTGTATTTATTATTTCCAAACTTGGAATCCATTCCTTTTATTTTAAAGTTATTCTTAAGTATATCAGTGTAACTCTAATTTTCTACCATGAATTCTTTTCTCTTTATGGCAGAGTTTTCCCAATCCTTTATGATACAGTTTTTAATGTAGACAATTTCTATGTTAATATGTGTTGTGGAGTCCAAGTCATTCTCTCAGAAAGCATGAAGAACAAGGCAACTTTTCAGGTTGTCCTTGTTTAATTTAACCATTTCCTCTTTATCATTTTTTCCTTAAAAATGGTAAAGCAGTAGATGAATTCAGAAAGAGCTGTGGATCAGGGGACACAGTTGTCCTTCAATTTCTTCTGGAGTTTGGTTCTGGGCTCACAAGGTCCCAGGGAGACAATGTCTGGTTTCTATTAGACAGATCTATTAGTTACTTTTCTCACTGAGGTGCAAATTAGCTGACACAAGCAGCTTAAAGAAGGAAAGCTTTACTTTGGCTTCTAGAAGGTGCAGCCCATCACGATGGAGAAGTTATGGTGTCAGGAACTTGAGGCAATAGATTGCCTTGTGTTCTCAGTCAGAAAGAAGAAAGTGCTCAACTCTTCTTCTCCTTCTCCTTCTTCTTCTTCTTCTTCTTCTTCCTCCTCCTCCTCCTCCTCCTCCTCCTCCTCCTCCTCCTCCTCCTCCTCCTCCTCCTCTTCCTCCTCCTCCTTCTCTTCTTCTTCTTCTTCTTCTTCTTCTTCTTCTTCTCTTCTTCTCCTTCTTCTTCTTCTTCTTCTTCTTCTTCTTCTTCTTCTTCTTCTTCTCCTTCTTCTTCTTCTTCTTCTTCTTCTTCTTCTTCTTCTTCTTCTTCTTCTTCTTCTTCTTCTTCTTCTCTTTCTTCTTCTTCTTCTTCTTTTTTTCCTTCTCATTCTCTCCAGAACCCCTGCCTATGAAATGAAGCCATCCACATATAGGGTGAGTCATTCTACCTCAAATAATTCAATCTAGAAACTCCCTCAAAGACATACCCAGAGGTTTAAAATACCATGGTGTTTTTAAATCCCATCAAGCTGACAGTCAAGATTAACCACTACCATGGCCTCACCTAGAGTGGTTGGGAAATAACAGAGATATCCCAGTTCCAAGACCAGCATGAGATTTAGTGAAGGATATACAGGACTAGAAAGAGCCAATGGACAGGATGAATGAAGATCTGCCCCTAAACAGGTATGGCCTGAGATGGACCCCCAGCAGATACTGCCTGGTAGGATGACTCAAGGGCCATTGCCACTGTCCAGACACCTTTCTGGGTCCTCCATAAGGAAGGAAGCAGGGAACCCTGAACTGTTGGAGATGAACTTTCTATATTCCAGATGGGAAGAGAAATTACATTCAACTATTCAAAATCAAAGAGAACTATTGCTCTTATGTAATTAAGTTGTACACTTCAACTTCATGAATAGCTTGGCAAACATCTGCCTTGGAAGACCCATTAGCCTTTTACAAAATTTATTGAATCATTGTGTATTTCATACAGAATATCTCAATCTTAATCACGTTTATATCCCCTTTTCCACTGGCCTTCTTCCATAGTCCCCCAACCGGAATCCATACATTCCTTCAACTGTGTTAAGGTCTATTGTGCCAAGTTAGTGTCCCCCAATGTTCCTCAGTGCATGTTCAGCCACTGAAGTCTAGTCCACCTATCCGCCTCCCTTGCTTTAAGAATATTAGCTCATTCTCACTCAACGGTAACCAGCTGCCAATATTTCTTAAGCAAAAGCTAGGATCTGCTTCCCATTTCTCCAGTGCCATGCTGGGTTTTTGTCTGCTTTGTTGCATAGGTCTTTTGCATGCCGACCCTATTGCTGTAGGTTCCTATGCTCAGGGTCCCAGGAGTGAGTAGGATTCTGTTTCTGTGTGGTCACGCATCTCCTCACTGGCTCTGACAGTCTTTCCTCATTTTTGTTGTATGTTCTTTTTAAAAGGCCTTAACTTTTTTCTTCCTTTCTTAACTTTTTGTTTCCTTCCTTTTAACTCTCAATATTTTCTTTGAATGATGCAGTTAGGTGAGTGATGCCCATCTGTAAGTGAGGAAGGAAATGAACACTGTCCTAAAGCAAAGCTGGCAACAAGAAGTCCTGCCTTGGATCAAACAGCAAAGTCAAAGAAAATCTGCACTAAGGAAGAACAAAAGCTAGAGCAGGTCTTACCACTTTTCAAGCCACGTGAGAGCATACCAAAAGTTATTTGCTTATTAAGGGAAATTTTGATGTTTTTAGATCATACAGAGTCAACTGTTTTTACTAAGGCATGCATTATAATGATACTAAGTTCTTGGGGATTCTGAGTGTTTGCTTAGATTCACCCTTGACCTAGTTGAGGTTGTATGGGTAAACTTTCTTCTCAGGAAGCTTCTGTTACTGTTAATGCATACCCCAAGTCCTTAGTAAATGTGTCATCCACTAAGATCTCAGAGTCTCCTACGAGTTAGCACAATCCAGCCAACAAGTGCCAATGGTTCTCAAGAAAAACAGTAAACAAGGAGAAAACTTGCAAACAGAAATTGAGGGAAAGCCTAAAAAGACAAAAGGCTATGGTTGCCTTATTTTTCAATGCTAGTGAATGATAAATGTAGGTGTAGAGTTTTCTGATAACTAGTTAGAGCACGCTCAGTTAAGGCTCTGTTTGCTGCTGTGATAAAACCATGATGAAAAGCAGCTTGGGAGGAAAGGACTGATTTCATCTTATATTTCTAGGTTATAATTCATTGAGGGATGTAAGGGCAGGAAGTCCAGCAGGAGCTGAAGTGAAAATCATGGAGGAATGAAGCTTGCTGGCTGTGTCCTTTTGCTCAGCTAGGTTTTCTAAATTTAATTTTTTTGTTAATTAGAGAATTTCATACATGTTTTGATCACATTCAGACCCACTCCCCCGATCCACCTCCACTCTACTCCCCCCGACTTCATATATTCTATTATTGTTTATCACTTTTTTAAAAAAAGGCCTATCAAGTCTAATCTACTCTCCAAATATTCTTGAGTTGGGTCTATCCCTTGGAGTCTGGTCCAGGTACCAGGCATCATACTAGTAAAGAGACCGACTCCCCCTCTACAAATGGCTATCAATTAATTGCCAGTCGATTCTCAGCTAGGATTGGGGTTTCTTGCTCACCTCCCCTATTCACGCTGGCTTTTTGTCTGACTTGGGCTTGCACAGGTCTTGTACATGCTGACAAAAGTACTGTGGGTTCATGTATGCAACTATCATGTGGCATCTAGACATTTCAATCCATATGTACTACATGTAGTGATCTAATCAGGGTAATGATTGTATCTTGGATATATATATATACATATTATACATATATATACACATGTCATATATATGTGTGTGTGTGTGTGTGTGTGTTTGTGTGTGTATGTATAAAATTTCCTTGCATTGGAAACACTCAAAATTTCCTCAACTAATGAATAAAAATGTTCAATGCATTGTCAATCATACTCATCCTATTGAACAGTAGAAGTTATTCCTCCCATCGACCTGTATCCTGGTACCCATTAGCCACACTCTCTCCATCTCTCTCTTCTTATTCTTTCTCTTCTAAAAAAATACACTTGCATATATGTAAGGTGTGCAAAATGGTGTTCTGATATACTCATGTTGAAAAAACAAAGTACCACTGTAGTCAAATGAATTAACATAGCCAGCATTTCTGTGGTTACTTTGTTTTATGGTAAGAATACCTAAAATATCTCTTCTAAAATCACCAGAGAACAATAAAACAGCCTTAACAATGTTCTGTATTATCCCTCTAGACTTACTCATCCTAATAACTACAACTTTGTACCTTTTGAAATACATCTTCTCATTCCCAGTCCTTCTAGCCACCATTTTGTTCTGTTTCTATTTATTTAATTATTAAAATTCCACATCCTTTTTTCATTATGTGCCTGGCTTATTTTATTGACTATAGTATCCTCTAGTTCATCTAGATTGTTTCAAAGAACTTCATGGAGATTTCCTATATGAAAGCTGAAGAAGAACTTCGCTGTTTTCATCCTGGTGTTAAGTCCTCTAGTTCTCTCCTGCACAGTGGGGAGGAATCTGCCTCCTTGTCTGGATCCTACACACATTATATTTATTGGTTAATAAACTAGTGCTTTCTTTTCCTTTTGTTTTTAAAATCTGATTTTTGTCTGATATGGCATATGATATACCCAAGTAATGCATCAAAATTCGCTTCTAGAAAAACCAAAATTAAATAGAAAATACTTTAAACATTGGGTCGAAACAAGCAACAATAATGCTTCAAAGGGCAAAAACCATATCACCTGCTTATTCCTCTGAGAGATTCATTTAGTAATCCCTAGATGAATGCAACCGACTATCCAATTACTGAAATCCACTGTTATTCACAAATCTTTGGGAAGTTCCATTGAGAGTACCTGCTCCTTTTGCTGGGTCACATTGATACCTGACTTTTTCTTTATTTGTCAATTTTCCTCTCAATTACAGTGTGAGTGCCTTAAGTTTGGCACTGTGTTCACTCACTTTTGAATTCTCTGTGTTTCAAGAAGAAAGGCACAACTAGAGTCCCACCTGAGTTTGGTTTTTATCTTTGTGCATCTAAGTTAAGACCTCGTCTCCTAGCTAAGGCGGGTCTTTGGAGGGGCACACCTAGTACAAGGCCAATGCTTAGGGTCCATTTTCAGTCAAGAGGTAAAGCAGGGCACTCAGCTAAAGAAAAGAGAACTAAGCCATGTTTGAGGACTTCAACATTTCAAAATCAAATTAAATGATTTGCTTGGACCCCTGCCACTCAGTGAGTGACATACCTTGAGCTCTTATTCATTTATGGATCATTTTTGCAAGAACTGATCTTTGATTTTTTTGTTATTTCATACTGAGCAATTTGGTATTTTAGAAGATATTTTATTGTATGTGTATACGTGTTTTGCTTGCAGGTATGTGAGTACACCTGTATCATGTAATGTCCACAGAAGTCAGAAGAGGGCATCAGATCCCTTGAAACTGGAGTTATGGATGGTTGTTTGCTGCTGAACCCAGGTCCTCTTAACCACTGAGCCTCTCTTCAGCCTCCGGTTTGGTATTTTTATTGTGTATTTTATTCTTGAACAGCAATATTAAACTTCATCAACATTTAAAATTATTGGTGCTAAATGAAGATGATCTCAGACCTGCTCAGGATAATGCTCTAAGATATTCATATCAGCACACTTTAAGAGAAAAATGGCCTGTAAAGAACTTCCTTAAAAATGATAGGGATTAGAACCAAAGAAATCGCAGGCACGAAAAGTACTTAATGTTGTCCCCAGACGTACATGTGAAAAGAGTTTGTTTCTAAATTATCAGAGGAAAAATATCTTAACACAACACGCTTACGGACTTTCACCCGTATTATTATAGTGGATTGTTGAAGGAGATGGAAGACATAGGTATTTATGGGAATCACCTCATTTTGGACTTTTTACTTAGGAGAAAAATATATTCGTTCACAAAGTCTCACCAACTAAAAAAAATGTGAAGGACAGATAATGTTTGTGATGAGCACCTCCACCATGGTTTTGGTCCAGATGTTTTATTTCCTATGATACCCCTATTTAATTAGTAGCAAATTCAATATAGTAGCAGATGTGTCAGTGAAATGCTGATGATAAAACCATTACACTGTATAATTGTTTTAGCTCTTCCAATTATTCTTTTCTTCTTCTCTAATGCCCTATCATGCATTCTCATCGCAAATAAAATTTGTGCATCTGGGAGGAGCTGCAGCTAGTTGTGATTGGTAATGGTTACCTTGGAGATTATTTTTCTCAAGTGATTTTGAACTTTTTGGATGTTGTATATTAACTTGAAACTGATAGACAAAAGTGATTTAACTCCTCCCTCAAACAAATAGCTATACTTGTATTGGAGAACTAATCTCAGAACTATTGAATTGTTGGACAGAAATTGGTTGGAACAACTTTAAAGATGGAAACATTCACTTCTTGAGGCTGAAGAAAAGTAGATATTTTTGGTTTATAATTCTGAATAAGGGAGCCCAGTGGTTAAGAGCACTGGCTGCTCTTGCAGAGGACCTGGGTTTAGTTCCCAGCACCTACATGGTGACTAACAACCATCTATAATTCCAGATCCAGGGGATCTGATGCCCTCTTCTGACCTCCATGGGCATTGCATATGACATGGGTGCACTTACATACATGCAGGTAAAACACTCATACTCCTGAAAATATAATAAAAATAATCATTCTGAGTAAGGTCTATAGCTATCAGTGTCTTGTTTATTAGCTATTTCTATATTTCAAGTTTGTTGAACCATGTTTTCTTTTCTCCATTATTTCTGTGTATCTTTTCTTTATACCATTTATATTTACCAAGGCACCAAAACCTATTTCAGTTATTTCCAAGGAAACAGTTGGGTGTTCCATAAATTTGTTTATTAGTAAGGCTATGGATTTTATTTTAACACTTAAACAAAGGTATAAAGTAAAAAAATAAATCAGCAGAGGACATTCTCACAGTCCATAATGAATTATTTGCAAATAGTTTGGATTTCTAGACATCCAGAAGAGCATATGAAGCTGCCTTCAGAGGTGTTAGCTAGGGCCCAGGTAGAAGCCACATAATGGAACACTGCCTGAATTTCAAGGAGATGTTTCTTAAAGAGCAAAACTTCAGTGAATACAGTCCGGTAATGCTTTTATTGCTGACAAACGACAGGAGGGACTCAGAATTGTATAGAAGCAACATTTCAAGAATAAAAAAGATAATTGTATACAAAACATTAAGGTTCTGATGTGTTCCTGAGTTCTGGAGGGTCTCAAATTTTTCTAAATGAGGTGGTTCTTTCCAAGTTCCAGTTCTTTAGGTGGTGAAAAACTGAACATCTTTTTTTTGTAGGAACTTCACAACTCTAAAACTTAACATGGAAAACAACTACTTTGACTATACTTCCCTTTGTCTTGGCCCAAACCAGAAACAGCAACAAATTTTTTAAATGAAAAATTTCTCCTATTCAGGACCATTTAAGAATAAATGAAATAATCACATAAAACAAGTTATAGGATTATACTAATAAGAAAATAATCCATTTTCTAATTTCATTTTTCAAAAATAAGGACAATTCTGATCATAGTATACTTCACATAGAGACACCAGTGATAAACACTGATTTTAAAAAAAAATCATGCATCTAAAGATAGTTAGACTATTTCCCAATATTGGAGAAATGAGAAATGAGTAAAATGGGTTATTAGGTTAAACAATTTAAGTAGCTATTCTCTTTTTAGCTTAAATGAGTATATAAGTGAGGTCATAAGGAGTAAAACACAACCTTATCATATGCTAATGAGCACCACTTTAACTCTAAGAAAGGTGAGGAGCAGCCTTTGGAAGTGAACTTGAAGAAGCACTTCCAGTGCATGTGCAGCTTGGGAGAGTTCTTTCACAGGAATGAAGTTGAGCTAATTCAGGCAGTTGTTGGTTTTCTGGTGCTGTGTCTGAAAATTTACAACAAAGGCAGTTGGTTAAATTGGGACAAAGTTGTTGGTTTGTATTTCTGCAGGTTAGAAGCCCAAGTAGTTTCATCTGGATACTTGTCCAGATCAAGGCACTGGACTGGATTCCTATATAGAAGCTGTGAAGAAGTACAACCTTTGACTGTACTTCATAGTACAATCTAGTAGTGACCGTAGGTTGCAAGTCCTTATTTGTTTCCTGCTCCGCTGACAGGGATGTGCCCTCAGCACCTTGAAGCCCTTCTATTTCCAAAATTGCAACTTGGCAAGTTTGCCATCTTCTCATCTTTACAAATCTTGAACTTGCTACTTTTCTGTCTTCTCTGCCACCAGCCAGAAAAAGCTATTTTTTTTAAATACAGGATTTCTCTATTAGTTACTTTTCTATTGCTGTGATAAAACGCTATGACCAAGGCAGTTTGTAGAAGGAAGTGTTTATTTGGCTTATGGTCCAGAGGGATAAGAGTCCATAATGGTGGGTGAAACATGGTGGCAGAGGTGGCCAGAGCAGAAAGTCTAATGATCACTTCTTCAAGCAGGCACAGTAAACAGAAATAGATCAGAAATTCGGCAAGGCTTAAGAATTCTCAAAGCCCTCCCCCACACAGTGATGTGTTTCCTCCCCCATGGCCACACCTCTTAAAAGTTCCAATACTTTACCCAAACAGTACCACAAACTGGGAACCAAGTGTCCAAATACTTGGAGCCTCATTCAAACCACTAGAGTCTCCCTATAGCCCTAGGTAGCTCATAAATCGTTATATAGACCAAGCTGGCCTGGATCTCATAGAGGCTCTTGTCTCTGGAGTGCTGGGATTAAATGTGTGCTCTACTATGTCCAACAATTAAACTTACTCACTTTTAGAAGTTCATATGGTTAGACTAGGCTCACTTGTATAATCTTTCATTTTTAAGGTAATTATGTTATTAATACATACTTATAATAATATGATAATAATAATTATATAGTGTTTTGCTTGCTCTTGTGATGTGATGAGAACGTGGATTTTCAGGGGGCATTTGCAGTATGTAGAAATTCTGTCAACTACAATGGTTTCATAATATTGGTGTGGGGGTACAAATGACAAAAGAATCATTTGTAGCTTTCTTCCTGCCTTTGCCTCTTGGCTTTTCTTCCTGTTCAGACTGACTTCTTTCTGTTGCCTCAAAGCATACTTGTGGCTGGATTAAAAGCAAGGTTCTTCCTGGCATTTGTTTTGAAGATCTGAGCATAAGGAAGGTAGAAGTTACCAGCTACAAAACAATGTGTTGTCCTCAAATACAACTTAGCCAGATATCTTCCCATCTGAGAAATTCCCAGTGAAAGGAACAAGGAATGTGACCACAGCAGAGGGGTCTTGTTTCCGGGAATGGATGTTGGGGAGTTGGACAGGTCCTTGAGCTGGAGCTGCTGTCTGAATGCTTGGTAAAGAAGTTGATAGTCTCCTGAAGGGTTTCCTCAAGTGTGACACAGAAAACCTGCCAGGCGAAAACCAAGAAGCTTGAAGGATGGATGCCAGTGGATTCAGCGGTGTTTGGAAACGAGATTTTTCCATGTCAACAGAACAAAAGTGTAGATGGTTGGTCAACTGCAACTATCAGGTTAGTGAGGGCAAAGACATACTTGTCTGTACCAGAAGAGTTATATCTATGTAAAAACCACTGTTCCCTGAATACTGCAACAGTATCTCTCTCTCTCTCTCTCTCTCTCTCTCTCTCTCTCTCTCTCTCTCTCCTTCCTTTTCTCTCATTCTCTCCTTTCCTCTCTTTCATGTTAGGACTGGAACCCAGAACCATCGAGTACTCCACCACCGAGCTATACCCTCAATCTAAAACATTCACTTAAAATTATTTTAATTATCTATATGTTTGTGTGTCTCTGAATGTGCATGGCACTACATGCAGGTATCTGCAGACCCCTGAAGAGGCTCTCAGATCCCCAGTTGTGAGCCATCTCTTGTGGGTGCTGGGAGCCAAACTTGGGTCCTCTGTAAGAGGGGTAAGTGCGCTTAATGGCCATGCCATCTCTCCAGTCCCTTATTTACTTTTTGCAAACAATATCACTTTTTGCTCATTCTGTATATTTTTTTTCTTAATCACCTGTGACTCTGTGTTCTGCCAGCTTCACTGAGGGATCTGGATGGGAAAAGCTGCACCTTTGTGAAGCATGCCGATCTTATGACAGAGTACGAGAGGCAGAGCATTTCACACTTCTCTTTGAGGGTCAGACATCTCACTGTTCCCATTTTATTGTGCAAGTAAGACATGAAATTAATGATGACATCAATAGGGTGGACATACATAATCCTCTCACAGGGAGAGTGGAATTACTTTAAAATATACAAAATATACTATATGTTCTTGCCCCCAACGCCTTAAATTTTATTCTTAATGTATTTTGTGCAGTGACTTTATATTCAAAATATAAACTGCTAGCTCTGTTTTTCCTACTCATGGTTCTAATTCATGATATCCATACTTATGTGTTGGATGTTTTGTTTTACTATTTGGATAAATTTAAACATACCAAATTGAGTATTTCTGGGCTATGCTGGTGTCTCTCTCTAGGACATTTTCAGATGCTCTCATTTTCTAGAAGATGCCAGTGACCCCGATGCTGACTAGATGAGGATGTTGGTTCTGATTCAAAGACTGCAGTAGCTGGGGGCTCTGCCGCATGTCTGTCTGCATCCACAGCTTATTAAGTAAGCAGCATGAACTTGAGTTCTGTGAGATTCAGTTGTAGGAAATAAAACAGAGTTCATTGGTCCCTGTCGAGGTTAATGAACTCATAACTTCTTCATTGTTTTTGTTTTACTTTGTTTGAATTATCTTTGAAATCTTAATGATTCACATAATTGCACATACATTAAAATTAATTTCAATTTGGACACAGTGAGATACATAATAACTGCACATGTCTGAGAGGAAGGGAATGATTTCAGAAGGGTGATGATTTCAGCTCTGAGATTTGAAATAAGAAATGGGCTAATAGTATAATTTAAGGTCAAGAAGAACTCTGGATCATTTATCAAAAAATCATCACATAGTGAGCTTGAGAGTATTATTTGAGATTTACTCAGCCTCCTTATTATTATCTCTTAATATTCAGGTCTTGTCACTTACATATTGTATGACTCACAACATTTTCTTTCCATTGAAATGACTGCCTAAACGTTGGACCAAGCAGCGGAAGAATGTCTTTTCCATGGTGATAAATGCCTTTAACCCTAGCACTCTGGAGGCAGAGGCAGGTAGATCTCACCAGCCTGGTCTCCATAATGAGGTCCAGGCCAGCTGAGGCTACAGAAAGACCTTATCTCAAAAAGACAATAAGGAAAAAAAATAATTGGATGAAAAGAAATAATTTATACTTTTATTTTCTTAACAAACAAACAAACAAACATTCAGACTCAGTTCCTTCCCTTAAAAAGCAATAACAGATGAGTCTGGGAATTTTTTTTTTAATTTGTTTTTTATTTAATCTTTTCTAAAAAATATTTTTATTGATTTTTTGTGGATTTCATGTATCTTTATCATATTTAGCACCCCTCTTCTCTATTCACACCTCCCACAGCCCACCCAGAGGACTTCGCACATTGTGTCATATATGTTAAGGTCTATTGAGTGAAGTTTGTGTACCCGGTTATCCTTGGTGTAAGTTCATCCACTGAAGCCTGTTCCGCTTTCTAGTGTTACTACCTTAAAGAAGATCAACTATCTAAATTTAAGATGAATTATATGAAACGCACAAAAACTCAATTAAAAATTGGGGGTAAAAAAGATCAACTCTCCCTCAGCCAGCAGTGATCAACTGTCAATAGTTCTTCACCAAGGAGTTCTTCACCTCCCAAATTCTATGCTGGTTTTTGTCTGATTGAGTTTGCATGGGTCTTGTGCATGCTGTCACTGCTGCTATAATTTCTTATGAGCAAGGTCCCAGGAGCTTGTAAGAGTCTGTTTCCTTGTGGCCATGCTCCTCCTGTGGCTCTTACAATATTTCTACCCCCTCTTCCGCTATGGTTCCTGAATCCCGGGGTGTGTGGCATTTAATATAGGAGTCCTATCCAAGGATTCACATTATGCAGTCTCTTATTCTCTACACTTTGGCCAGTTGTGGTCTTTTTTGTTCATCGTCCTCTGCTGCATGAGGGAGCTTGACTGGTGAGTGCAGACAGATGCATTAGTATTCTCTCTACCCCTTGTTCCACTATGTTCTGTGAGTCTTACATGTGGTGGTTCCAATGTAGATATGTCACTTAGGGTTGGGCATCTCATAGACACTTACTCTCTGTGTGTGACCAGTTATGGAACTCTGCAGTAGTCTCCGTCTGGTAAAAAGTAACTTCTTTGATGAGTGGTGGCTGGCATGTTTTTCTGTAAATATAAGGATCTATTAGCAGTAAAAAAAATTATGTTTATCTAGGGATGTGACAGCCTTAGGATTTTCTCTAAGATCTATGACCCCTCCAGCCATGTGTATTTGGCTATGTTTACAGTACCACATATGAGTTCTCTCCATTGAGCAGGCTTTAAGTCTAATTGGGTAGCTGTTGATTTCCCTCAAGATGAAAATGCCACTACTGCACCAATATAGTTTGCTGTGTCAGTCATTGTCATGGTTATTAGGCTTTAAAGCTGGAATTATACTATTGATAGATGTTTTCAGTTAGCAGCTTGCATAGTGTCCTCCAAAACTATGAAAGCTAATCTTCAGGGAAGAGGCTTCCAGGTCAGTTTGGGAGTCTTATATTTAGCATCGGATGGGGAGAAGGCAATGGTCAGAGTTGAAGTGCTGCAGCCTTTTCTTTGTGACATTGCTAAGGTCCAGGAAGCTTGAGTTGCCCGGGGTCCCACAGCCGTATCTCTGACATCCATATGTTTGCCTTCTCCTTGACTGGGTTTCTCTAAGCACTGTGGATGTGGCTCATCTCCTTTCCTTCTTGCACCCTCTCTATCTCTGTCCTCTTTTCTTTGCCTTGTGGAAATTGCTGTCTCTGTAGTTGTTGAGGAATCTTGGCTGTTGGCAATGAGGATGCTGACTTCATGCAGCCTGTACATTAACAACACACTGAGTGTGTCTAGGATGCCTCAAATGTACGCTATAGGTTTGGCTAGAAATGGAATACAGCATAATTCCACACCTACACATGAACCAGTATGTCTTGCTTTTGTTTGAGCTCTGATGAAGCCAGCCTGTCAGCCTTCAGCAGAAGTTCTGCCTGTGTTGACACAGTTTTCTTGAATTTTTCTTTTTTGACATCCTGCTCCTGAAGGAATAGAATTCAGGGAGTTTCTTGTTGCTTAAATGTTTTTGTTGTTGTTGTCAGTTGTAAACCAATTGATCCCTCAATATCTTGACTTTGTAAAGCAGCTAAGCTTTGTATGTCTTAATAGAGTTGTCTTGGTGCTAGTTCCTGTTTTCTTTTGTGTGTGTTTCTGGCAGGCTGCAGTGATGATTAGTATATGATTTTTTTTTTTGTGGTTTTTGAAAATGACAGTTAATGGTGATACAGTTATCAAGCCCCAAATTGGGCAAATAGGGCCATTTACCCAAGTGCACATTATCAGGAGCCCAGGAGTACCAGTGACAGGAAAGTCAGAAGGGCGTAATGAGGTGTATGCTTCTCTGCAAAATGTGTGAGGCTGATAAGATGCTGTTTTGTGAGACTCTGGGAAATTAAATTGCTGAACGACACTAGCACTAGTAGGAATTAGGTCTGTTCCACAAGCTAGTACATGATGGAAGGAGTGTGAGCAGTGATTTTACAATCAGCAAAGTATAATTCATGTTAAGCATATGAGATGTAACATGCCCTTCAGATATGAACGAAGGCAACAAGTCACTGTAGGGAAAGCACCTGTAACTTTGTCAAAATAGAAATCATAGGTGCTTTCATATCATACCCGTGTTGTTGGAGGCAACTCAAAATATCACTTTCAAATTATAGATGCTAATAGTGAGGCATACTGCCACCTCTTTCCATTTATGGTACTATGAAAGAAAAACATACATTACTTTTGAAAATGAAGGTTTTGATACTGTGTTCATTGCTTTTTATTATACCATTTGTTTCATGCCTTTAGAAGCATTATTTGGAGAAGAGGTCCCTGGTACAGAAGATTAGAAGCCTCTGCTTTCATAGATGCATTAGGTCTATTAAGACAGACAAGGTTAGCTTGTTTACAAAGTCAAGCTATTGAGGGATCAGTTGGTTAACAACTGATAACAACAAAAACACTTAGGCAATGGGAAACTTCCTGAATTCTGTTACTTCAGAGTAGGCTGTAAATCTTACCAACAGATTTCTTTTTGCTAACCTCTTCTTTCCTTTCCTTAGTCTCGAGTACAATCCAGGGTGCTCCTTCCAAAGATGGGTCTAGCCTTCCTGCCTACAATGAATACTCCCTTTCTGAGATCCTGATTCCTCTTGCAAACTTCAAATCTGCAAGTGTGATTTAAAATAGGACAAATAAACAAATCCAAATGTAGGCCCAAAAGACTTAGAGTAGCATAATCTCTGAGATCTAGAAAATGCTAAGTGATAATTGTGAAATTATTATACAGTTCAAAATATCTATTATATATATATATATACATATATAT
Organism: Eospalax fontanierii; assembly: GCA_035773235.1. Lineage (NCBI taxonomy): Eukaryota > Metazoa > Chordata > Mammalia > Rodentia > Spalacidae > Eospalax > Eospalax fontanierii. The sequence continues at coordinate 33,840,393 of CM069536.1, read as the reverse complement.
ATTCAATTGCAGTCATCTTTCAAATTTACAGCTACTTTCAAACCCTTCAAGGAGCTGGCTCCTTAAACATGGGGTACATGATTTGTTCAGTATCGAATTCCTTGCAACAACCCTGACATTCAGGAGGCATTCAATTAATGTTTCTTAAATTGAATTATAAGTGAGAAACACGTGCAGTTTTCACAGAAATTGAAGATATGTTGTTCTTGCTTTGAGTACTGAATTAGTAGCTAATATCTTCTGGCTGTTACCAAAACCTTTAAAATAGGTTTTTGGGTAACAATGGAGTCATTAGAGTCATGCAATACATAATATACTTCTCCAATGAAAGCAATGGTGACCTACAAACAAACATGGTTGCATAGGTATGTTGGAGTATTCCTGAACCTATCACAGTTATTGCATCAACTGAAGTAAATTGGTTCCACACTAGATTGACAGCTGTTCTGAGGCAGCAGCTGCTTTTCCCGGAGTAATTACAGATATTGTTTTTAGTGCAGTGTCAGAACACAATTTTCTCATATGACGGACATGATATCAGCTTTGGAGCTTAAGTAGATGTGCTCGGATTTAAGATGACATATGTTTTGCTTTCTCCCTCCTATTTAACCGTTCAGTATTTCCAATAACGAATACACTTAAGGGATGTCAAGAAAATAGAAAATTTTGACCATAAAAGTTTATGGCTCTTCAGAAGAAGCAAATGATCCTTGTTCTAGTAATTTTTAAGCATTGACTATTTGCTTATGGAAAATATATTGAAAAAGGGGAAAAATCTTCTACCTCTGTTGTCCAAGTTTGTATTCATTTTACTTTTATTGAGCTTATAAACTTCTAAATTCCCCAAGATATTATATATTTTTTAATATATGCATTATTTCCTGTCTGGCTCCACTTAATAACTCATGAGCTCCTTCAGGACAAAATCATATTAGCTTATGTGTCCTAATAACCTAAAATGATCACTGGCACAATAAGTATTTGTTTGATAAATGAGTGACTGAAAAATACAAATATACAAAATATATAACATATGATTTGGGCTTGATTCTAATCTCATTTATCATGGTCAGTTTTATCCCAGTAGTTTAACATCTCTTACTGGACCCTTTAAAATTTTATAATTGATTGCCATAAGCCTTAAATTTAAGACTCTATGGTTCTGTTCATGGTGGCTTACTCGTAAACAGCACAGTGAATCTCCTATGAGTTGTCTGGGAAATAATGACCAGAGGTTGAATAATTGTGCCACTATTCTGTTGGCTTTATAGAATGAGTGAAATGTTAATATTGGCATCTGTTTCCAGATTCCCACTGGAACGCAAATTCTAAACTAGACAATGAGCATTGAAAACGTGAGACCTTTATAGTTAAAAATTATTACTGAGAGGTAGACATCAGAATAGTTGAACACAGTAGAAATTTAGGCACTGAGTACTTCTTGGTTAATTAATGGCACAGAAAGAAGTGTGTGAAATGGTGTTCTAGCTTTGCCTTTGCATTAGTTACTGTTCTGTTGCTGTGATATAACACCACAACCAAGGCAATTTATAGAATGAAGAGTTTATTTGGCTTAGGATTCCAGAGGGTAAGAGTCTATCACGTCAGGGAGGCATGGTCCCAGGAGGTGGCCGAGCAGAAAGCTGGGAAGTCACATCTTCTAGCAGCACAAGAAGCAGAGAGAGGAACTGGCAGTGGAAATGTGGTGTATGAACTCTCAAAGTCCACCACCAGTGATGAGCTCCTCCATCATGGCCATACCTCCTAAAGGGTCCATGATCCTTCACAAAACAGTACTGTAACTGGGGAGTAAGTGTCCAAAAACTCAGAACCCAAGGAATCCACTTATTCATGCCACCCCAGCCTTCTAATTATCGGTGCCTTAAGAATATGTTCTTTGACTTGAGTATTGAACTAACTTTTGAACTGTTTAAATGCCAATCTTAATTTTAACTTCTCAGTTAAAATTCATGTTCTCAAACTGTGAATGTTTTTCTGTGTTGGAAAAAGGAAAGGTTTCTAGAATGGAGAACAAAAAGGCCATACAACTTTGTATTGGCAGGCACAGATGTCATTTTAAATGAAATATGGGCCAAATAATCATGAAGAGTCAATCGTTGTGCTCACTCCCAGTTATGAGAACAGTCACTAACTGCCATTCTCCAGAAAAGACATATCATCTCCTCAGACTGAAGAATTTCATGAGCTTCATTTGATTATTTGAAAACTTTTTGTTCTTTGGAAGGAGATAAAAAATAAAATATGATTCTTTCCTCACAGTAATAAAGCAAATAGCTGAGGAGCAAAATGTTTAGACAACAGCCATTAACCATATTATTAATAAATCCAATAATATAGTTAACTGGATCCAACAGTACAAAAGAATTCAATGTGGCAAAGGAAAATAAAATGTGTGTACTGACATGTCCACTTTTCTTATTGCCTGTATGCCCGGAGTGATAACGAAAATAAATGAGCAAAGGAAGACAGAAGCAGCTTTGATACAGTTGAAGTCTGACCAGTTGGAATAGAGCCTTAGAAATGTGGTGAGGAGAGCAAGGGTGTGCTAGCAGGTCCAGGGCCACTGCCACCACCTCCTCCTCCTCTGTGATTGCACTTTAACTCATTTAATCCTAAAAATAACCCCATGAAATCACTATGATTCTCATCTGCATTTCCAGTCTGAGAATGTGATGTTCCAGGGTAAGAACTTGAATTAAGCTCATTTGGTTAGTACACAGGACTTGAATCCAAATTTCCTGATTGCAGATCCCATGTCATCTCTCTGATAGATGCTCTTCCCAATTTCAAGCTTCTGGAGTAAAACCCTCCTCTTAGCTCCCCTGAAAAAGTAGCGCCCCTGCTCGTGATCTTATGGGCCCCCAGGTTGCTTTCCCATTTGTGCTTCATGTCATTGTTTTTTTGCATCTGATTGTTTTATTGATTTGAACTTAAATGTGAATCTATGATTAAAGATTTCAGATCTTAAAACTTAAAACTTTAATAGAAGGACAGGGAGGATTTGGGGGATGGAATTGGCACCATGGATGAACTGGGGACACTAGAGTGGCTTGTGTTTCTCTGAGACACGTTTTTCACCATGTGAAATCCCACTAACATATAATAATGATTCCATTGTAATTCTTTCGTTGGCTTATTATCTCTCTAGGGTAAGACAAAGCCCTGTTGCTGAGTAATTACCTAGGCATTCATTCTCAATCCTGATCCATCCTAGACTTCCTTTAATCTGTTTTGGCATCTGAATCTGTGTTTATCAGGATAGTTTTTTGTGTCTTTATTCATACATTCTTCTTACTGATGAGATCTGGGCACCCTAGTTGCTGTCTTATAATACCCAGAAATATATGTCCCTTAGATTAATGATTGACTGGGATTTGGGACAGAGAAAGGATTTCATTTTGCTTGACTTCCTTGACTGGGAAACTTTTGACCATTCCCTGAAACATACAGCAGATTTAGCCTTGTAGCCTTCTGTTCAAAGTGTTGTTATATGATTGATAATCCAAAGGGATCTCTTTGAGGGGACACTATTAATAACTGCATCAGGATAAACAGATATTAACAGGGTCTATCTCAAGCAGACTAGGAAATATGGTCAGATAATCAATAAAAGACTCATTAATGACTAAATAAAAATAATTCCCTTCACTCACAATTTATGTTCTGTGATTAATGTTCAGGAACTATAAGTACATCCTGGCCTGGGGGACCCTTTAAAAAATGGCTCACTCACCATTCCATCAGTTTATCCATTTTGTATTTCCCTGTAGGAGGAGAGCAAGGACAAAGTCAAAGTATTGTAACTGTCAACTTTATATAAATACCTAACAAGGGAATTATGTAATAATGTAGGACAGAAATCTAAAAGGTCTTATTTTGAAACACTGTCCCTCACTGGAATCTGTGCAGAAGTTCCTCATTGGCTTTGGAGAAAAAGTTGATGATATTGTCTTAGAAAACATATCACAGGATCTGTCCTCCAGATAAGCTTCTGCATCTTTATGAAGGCCATATTTTCTAAGCTTGTATATTTTTATATTGTTATATAATTCAGTGATAAAAGGCAAAAGGCTAGCAATAAACACATAACCACATCTTTATGATATATTCAGATATGAAAATCTTTAGACTGGACCACAATGCTCTCCCTTCCTCTGGTTGGAAGCTGTGATTGAATTGTATTTTTATGCAAATAAAAAGACATTAACTTTGGAACAGCTATGTAATGAATCCCTTCTGGGGTTTCAGAAGTCTGTTGAATTCAAATGCATTTTAGATGCTATAAATGATGCTAGCATGATAGGAGATGAGCTATGTTCAAGAGAACGCCTCTAAACTTCCATCAATTTGCTGTAAAACAACCTCAAGAACCTTTGGGCATCATGTGAAAAATGTTAACCATTTTGACTTTCCGCAAAAGTCTGAGGATTAAAAACTTCTTTTAAAAATATTTAAAATTTATATATTTTATTTAGATATTTTTGTTGAATATTTGTGATTTTTTTGTACAATATAATTTGATGGCATTTAGATCCAGTTCCCTAGTCACACCTTACTTATTGGCCCTCACCCAATTTAATGTACTTATATTATATAGAATTATATTATATTATTATATTATATAGAATGTATATTATATAGAGTCTAATTTGTGTCCACAAATGCTCTTGAGTGTGGGTCCATTCACTGGAACCTGGTTTACCTACCAAGAGTCCTAGCTTTGAAAGAGGCTGTCTTCCCCTGGTCCCAGGAGACATCAGTTGCCAAAATTTCCTCAAGGAGGGTTGAGGTTTCTTGCCCACTTTCCCATGTCTGTGCTGAGATTTTGTCTGGTTTGTGCTTGAATGTGACTTGTGTGTGCTGTCACCATTTCTGTGAGTTCATATGAGTAACTTCCCAGCTGTCTGCTTCCTTTTAGTCATCCACCACATCTAGTTCTTACAGTCCTTCTGCCCTCAGTTCCACAATGCTCCCTGAGCCCTTGGGAGGCAGAAGTTTGATACAGCTGTCCTACTCAGGGATAAGCACTCTGTAGCCTCTTGTTCTCTGCACATTGGCCAGCTGCAGGTTTCTGGTTAATCATCATCTGCTGTATAAAGAAACTGAGAATTTAACATTTCCTGAAAGCAAAAGTTATACCACAGCATCCTCACATGGACCAAAATGTCTGGTTTTACATGGCATTTAGTGTCTTGTAACATGAGGTTAATCTTAGATATACTATTCTCTGCTTGAATATTTTTGGCTATTAGGTACACATATTTTTAGGCATTAGATATTTTAGAATCCTTTCTGTTTCTAAAATTAAAACCCAAATGAGAAGTTGATCATTATGCAGTATTGAATTTAATATTGCTATAATGGTATTAAGAAAGGGTACAAGATAATGTGCTGGGAGACAGGCTGAATCTTTACTAATGTAAAATTGAGAGTCAACACAGTGGCTTTTGATTATAAATGAATTTAACCATTAGAGACTACAATTGTTAAATATATAATTTCATACTTGTTCTCAGCACATTTTAATGATGTGATGGAAAGTAAGTTATGGGCATCTAAATTCAATCATTATAATTAGGCCTCTATTATATTACACAAATTTAATAACAAACATGCTAAAACAATGGAAAGTAATGAAGAAATGAGACATATTGAATGACAGGAAAATTAGAGAATATCACAATTCAAGAAACAATTAGAATAAAAAATGTTAGTAGTTTGCCTGGTGGGTGTGTGGGGAATAAGTGTGGCTCATATTGAAACACACTTTTCTAGTAGATTGAACATTATGGGTACATGAGTTACAGTGAAGGAGAAGAAAAAAAAATAAAGAATAACTGTAAAATTTCTAGTTTCAGTGGTTGGGGGGATGGATGATAATGTGGTGTACAGACCTAGGAGAAGGAGGAAGATTCACAGGTGCAAGATAAGTCGGCACAGTGATGAAATCAAATGACATTGTTTCAGAATATCTTGGAGAGTGGTTTTAAAGTAGACTATCAAGGAAAGAACTGACCTGGTAGGAACAGAGAAGACTGGAAAGAGGAGGGTCTTTGGAAGTCAGAGACTGGGAATAAAAGCCATGGAAAGGGAATTCACCTTGTTCCTCTGGAGAATTTTAAAACACAGTCATATTAAAGAAGTCCCCCAGGAAAGCCATGTATCCACAGGTAGTTTCCAAGTGGACATCAGTTTAAAAATGAATTGGATTTTTATGTCAATACAGCAATTACATGTATATGTAAAGATTGGCTATTTTTGGTCTTCTCTAGTAGAAGCAAGGGCAAATTTATCATTTTGATATCTTATAGAATGGTACATAACTTTTTCTGGTTAACTATATAATAGATTTTTCCCTTCTGAGCATAGAAATAATAAGATAAGCACGTTGATAATTTCATATGATCCCTTTAATAGTAGACCTTTAAACTGTGCCTTTTGTTCAGGTGAGGGAAATGAAACTTAGAGCTAAGTTAGGCAACTTTTTCAGAATTACACAGTGTGGAAGCTGGGTTTCAAATCCAAGAATCCTGCTTCTAGAACTGACAGTCTTAATTATTATACTCCTACAAATTATTGTCTCAAAGAACAAGCAGTTATATCGGGGCCAATGAAGTTACTCCTACTAATATAGCGCTCACATACAGTTCAGAACATAAGTAGAAAACCTTCACCCTCAGGAAATTAAAAGTAATGTCCTACCCTTTGGAAGGTAGAGGACAATAAAAATTCACCATTGTGATTTGAAATTATCTAGAGAGGGAAAAGGTCATTTCTAAATATAGTAACAAGATGTTAATATTTCCCCTGAGTTATTTATCAATCTTGGTGTATTATGTCACAAAGCAGACAGGATAGAGAGCTGTAGCAGACTGGCTAGAGAATCATATTGTTGCTGTCCCTCTGCTTGGGGCCAACCCTCGGGAATGCAGAGGCAGGGAGACACTGGGAGCTGGGTGGAAGCTTGCAGAGGGCGAGCTGCAAACTCATTTTATTCAAGGAAGTGAAAGGGCTTTTATGGGTTTGGTTAGCCAATCGCTCCATGGGGTGGTTACCAACTGCGGCCAATAGGAATCTGTCTCCGGGTAGATCATCTCAGTGCAGGTTCTGTCCAGATGCTGGGCAGAAACTGGTGTCATGCCTGGCTGGAGCAGAACGCTAGGTCACAGAAGCCATTCCCTTATTCCTCTTGGCAGGCTGCCTGGTTAAGGCCCAGCCTGCTTTATACCATACATCATATTAGCTAATATTTCCGTATTTTCATGTATGTTCACATACAATGCATACATTCAACAGAAAAACTGTATAGATTTGGGAACTATTTCTCTTTTACTACTGATCTTTACAATGAAAGTCTTAAAAAGGGGGTTGAAAAAAACCCAAGGGATTGAATTTACATTATTGTGTATTACTCTATTGAAGAATAATAGGTCAATGCCAGAGAAGGAGTCATGCTAAGCATTGCTGTCATGAAGGTCAGTAACTACCCACTTCCCACTGACAGAAGTCCCTTACCAAAAGCTGTAGGATTGTGGAGAGTCCAGATTATAAATTATATCCATTTAATCTTTCTTCATGAACCCCTAAAGCCGCTTATGTGAACAGCTGATAACTCATGCCTCCTTGTTTATGACAACTATTATATTAAGGATGGAGTGGCTCCAGATTTAATCTATTGTTGACATTTCTATAAAAAAATGACCTTATCATCTTCCTGCAGGAACATTCTCATATATTGTTTCCAGCTTCTTTTGTCTTGTGACTACAGACACAGACACAACACACACACACACATACACACTTAATTATATAGCTTCAAAAGTAGTTTACTATTACTTTGTTTCTCTGCATTTATTCAGATATGTTAAATAAAGCATAGTATATTGATTATTATTTTAAAAATCAGAATTTGTACACATCATAAGAGAAAATGAGAATTACATTTATTATTTTATATTATGCAAATGCACTAGTGTTTGCCATATATATCATTTTTTTAATGGTAGTGTTGAACACGATGAGACTAAAATTAACTTATAATGGTCTGTCACATCAAGAATGACGCCATATGTCCTTCTATCTATATGGAAGGTGAAAAATGGCTGAATTATTACAGAATATTATACACAGTGCAATTCTTGAATTATGATTGTCCTAATTGTTAGAAGTATGTATTAATTTTAAACAGCTATATTATTTTGTCAGGTAGATGATATAAAAGCCATATATTTTGTTTCAAATATGACTTCAGTTTATTGAGACAGATTTTCTATTTTCTTGTGAATGAAATATAGGTTAGCAGATATGCTTTTGCAGGAAAGACTAAAACTTCTGGTTCTTGGTGTAGCTGTGAAGAGGCTAAGAATGTTCATCTCTTTCCAGTGTGTGCATCTTTCTTACTCCTTTTCTTGGAACATTTCACATTATTATGCTAGGATTCTTCAAAGTTAGATGAAACTTACATTAGTTACTAGTAAGTAAAACTGTTAACAACAAAGAGACTAAGAAATGGTGTTGAATGTGGTTTTATAGTCTTTAGTGAAATGATCCAAGGTTAGAGAGTGGGTTGGCTGTTCCTTTTCAATCTGAGTTCAGTGGCTGTCTTTATTTACTATTTCCAATCAGTGGGAAGGAAGGAAAAAGAAGTACTGGCAGAAGGCTCAAGCAGAAGATGTGGAGTTTTATCTATTCTTTCCATTCAGAGTCTCTTGATGTACATCTAGTCAGAATGCTTCATGTCATTCGCAAAAAAGATTGGGAATTTCAATCTGTAGATGGGTGACCATGCCCAGCTCAAATTTTAGGAACATTATCTTTCTAAGAGTGATAGAAAACTTCAACATGGTCTACCTTCGTAGTCCTGTCGGTCTTCCTGTCCTGCATAAAATGCAGTTGCTTTTTATAAGAGACAGTTATAAATACAACCCAGTTATTTCACCCCACTCAAGAAGTAGGGTTTGGAGTAATGCTTGTCCTCTCCAGCAGGTCAGGTTATAGTTCTTTGAAGTTCATCAAACCATAAACTAAAAGACAAAATATTTTTCTCATCTTTAGTATTGAACATGTAATGTGAAGCAATAGGATAATGAAATTTCCATATTCAAGCAGAATATAGGGGAATACCCAACAGATGTTGTTAAAGAGTAGTTATTGAATCCTTCTCCATAGACATCGTGGACTTCCCTGAACTGATTGGAAGATAGTTCCTTCGTGGATCCAACTTGCTGCTTCTGCCTCTGGAGTTACTCTCGTGGTCATTGGTTTTATTCTGTTATCTTTGGCAACATATGAGGGAAGTGTTGGAAAATGTGCTCTTGTGAGCACTGCTCGGCACTTCCAGTCAGACTCTTAATAGTATAGAATTGTATGATGGTTACTTTGGTGGTGAAGCAAAGAACCTGATGGAAGAGGTTGAATAACTGTTTTCTAGAACTTCTATTATTGAAGATGGACATACTTTGGAGACACATTTTGGAGCTGGAGCTGACCTGGAAGCCACTTTTTCTGAAGGCTAGCTCTCATAGTTCTGAAGAGCACTAAGAGAGAACATCAATTGATGGCCTAACACCAGCTTCATGAACAAATAACCACATCAATGACCAGCACAGCATACGGTAGTACAGTAGTAGAACTTTTATCTTGGGGCAATCAAGAGCTACCTAACTGGACTTAAAGCCCTTCAATGGGAGGGAACTCATGTGTGATCCTGTAATCATAGCCTAATACACATGACTGAAGAAGTCATAGATCTCAGAGAAATCCCCAAGGTTGTCACAGACTAATCCCTAGCCTAATGTAACTTCTAACTACATGCAAAATATGTATATTTATATTACAGTCAAGTATCCCAGTCAGTACTCATCAAAGAAGTTTCTTTTGAACCAGATGGAGATTCCTACAGAGTATCACAACTGGTGACTCACAGACATTGTCTGTGAATTGCTCATGCCTACGCAGGACATCTACAATGCAACCTCTACACCTAAGACTTATGCAACATTGAACAAGGGGTAAGAGGACACTCATGAATCTCTCAGTGCTCATTAATGAAGCTCCTCATGCAACAGAGAGCCAGGAACACAAAAGGTCACAAATGGCCAAAACATGGACATTAAGAGTCTACAGAGTCTGGGTCCCTGGACAGCACTCATCTACCCAGGCCTCAGGAACCATCGCAGAAGAGATAGCAGAAAGATTTTAAGAGCCATGGAGGAGGTGCTTCACCATATAGAAATATAACCTACAAGCTCCTGGGACCCTGCTCATATGAACCTACAGCAATGGTTTCAGCATGCTCAAGACCCATGCAAACTCACGCAGACAAAAACCCAGAATGGAACTGAAGAAATGGGCAGCAGATCCCAGTCACTGCTGAAGAAATATTGGCAGCTGATTACTGTTGGGTGAGGAGGAGATAATCTTCTTAAAGCCAGGGACCTTGGATGAGCTGGCTAGACTTCAGTGAATGAACATGCACTAAGGAACATCTGGGGATCCGAACTTGACACAATAGGCCTTAACACAGATGTCAGAATATATGGATTCCAGTTGGGGGATTATAGGGGGGAGTGCTGGTGGGAAAGGGTGTATAAAGGGTGTATAAACATGCTTAAGATTGATTGATATGTTCTGTATGAAATACAAAAAGATTTTAAAAGTTCGAACTCAGTAATTTTTAAAAATCAGAATATTGAGGTCACATGAAATTTGGAGTCTATAATCTACCTTTATAACTTACTATATAGTCCTTACAAGACCCATGTTTTCATGAAGGCAAATTGTGTGTTAAGTATGTGATGAAAGAGATATTAATTATAACATCAAAACATTGCATACTTGCAAATATAAGTATTTTACATACACGGGCTTCTGTTTGCTTTGATATAATGAAAATTCACAAAGAAATTGCTGTTTGGACTATGATCTAAGATCGTTTCTAAGCGTTTGTTAAATCCTTGAGTGACACATTGGATAACATAGTGAAAATTGGCTGCCAATTCTCATATCTAATGATGGTTAATAGTTCAAAAAACAAGCTTAGAATTCACACTCTCATAATGGGGATGTGCCACTGTCAAATCACTTAGATATAATTATGATTTTGAAATCATAATGACTAAGTGTGTATAATTAACCAAACTGAACTTTGAGTGAAAAGAAAATGTGAAAATGTATTTGACAATTAAAAACAAAGTGCAAGATCCACTTATTTATTTGCATATATTAAGACATACAGCTTGATGTTTTGATGTACTTATATGTGGTAAAATGGTTATTATAGTCAAGAAAATAAGCACATCTATCATCTTGCAGCCATCCCCCAGTAAGAATATCTAAAATATTCTTTCTTAGCAAACTTCCATTATATGGCATAATAACTATAGTTCTCATGTTTTACTTTAGATATGTTGGCTTATTCATTCAATGTATGTGCATCTGTGTGCTTTTTGGTTGCTTCTTTTTATGTCCACACCCTGCTCTCATATCTTGCACCCAGAACCAACTACTTTGTTCAGAAACAACATAATGAAAATGCTTCCTGTGTTAGAAGAAATATGTAAAAACTTGAAGGGAGGTTTCTCCTGTCTCACACTGTTTCTTGTTATGTAGCCTTCACGTATACACATGGACTCATGTAGAGATATTATGTGTGTAATTTTTCAGTAGGCTTTGAACTAATATATTTCCCTCTGGTTTTTCACACCAGCTAAGCATTATTTATCCTCCTCTCTCTCTCCCATCTAACTCATCCTCCTCCCTTCCCAGTTAAAGTACCCCCACTTTCTCCATAATATTACCTGTCTCCTATGGTCTTCCCTCTCTTGAGCTCCTTGTTCATTCCCCTTTACTGCCATGGTTCTTTGTATAACCCTCCTTACTCCCCTCCCAGTTAAGTTAGCCCATTTTACCCATTTTCTACTGGTGTTGTCCAGGGTAGATCAAAAGACTCCCAAAATTATACAAGTTATTTCCACAGCCCGTGATCATCTCCCAGAACTTGAAGGTAAGACCCTATTGCCGAAGACAGGACCTGCTTCAGACCTAGGACTTAGACAATGGAGCTGGAACTGACCTTGAAGCCATCTTCCTAAAAGCTAGCTCTCATAGTTTTAGAGGACATCATGTAAACTGCTAAGGAAGAAGATCAATCAATGAACCAACCCCAGCTTTAAGGTCTAATAACCACAGTGTCAGGCATAGGAAACAATATTGGTACAGTAGTGACATTTTATCTTGGGGATAATCAAGAGCTACCTAATTGGACTTAAATCCCCTTCAATAGAACTTTATTATAAATGGGATGATTTATAAACATAACCAAATATACATGGCCAGAGAGGTCATAGATATTAGAGAAAATCTTAAGGCTGTCATATTCCTAGACAAATATAATTTCTTACTATATGCTAAATAGGGGTCTTTATATTTACAGAGAAATATGCCAGTCACCACTCATCAAAGAAGCTTTTTTTTTTTCAACAGATGGAGACTGTTGACCAGAGTTCCACAGATAGTCACACACAGAGAATAAGTGTCTGTGAGATGCCCAGCTCTAAGTGACACATCTATAATGGAACTTCTATACCCAAGTCTCACGGAACAGAGTGGAACAAGGGGTAGAGAGAATACTAATGCATCTCTCAATTCTCATCAATGAAGCTCTCTCATGCAACAGAGGGTGATGAACACAAAAGGCCACAGCTAGCCATTATGTAGAGAATGAGACTGCAGAGAGTGAGTCCTTGGGTAAGACTCCTATATTAAACTCCACAAATCCAAAGGGCTTAGGAACTATTGTAGAAGAGGGTGTGGAATTTAAGATTTTAAGAGCTGGGGGAAGAGGTGTATGATCATAGGAAAAGAATGAATACAGACTCCTGGAAAATCATTCATATGAACTTATAGCAATGATGTCAGCAAGCACAAGACCCATGCAAACTCAAACTGACAAAAAACAGTATAAAACTGAGGAAATGGGCATCAGGCCCTAACCTTAACCAAAGAACTACTGGCAGATAATTAATGCTAGGCGATGGAGAGTTGATATTTAAGGGAGTGACTCTAGATATGCTTACTAGACCCCAGTGGATGAACTTGCACTGAGAAAAATCTGGGTACACTAACTTGACTCATTGGGCCTTAACATAAAAGACAGAATGTATCAAATCTGTTTGGAGGGATATGACGGGGTATGAATTGGGGAGGGAATACAAAGATGACTAAGATGTTGTATGTGAAATACACAAAAATTCAATTAACATTATACAAAAAAGAAATAATTAAAAATCTGAAACCAAACAAACAGAAAGGTTAATACCACATCACACTAAGAATATGCAGAATTAATTTCTACTATGGTTAAATTCACTTATATAGGGTATAATTTCTATTAAATATTTCACGTGGCCAGAGTAAGGTTCTCGAAATGTGTTTGGATTAATATCTTCATGTTCTTAATGACATGCTGATTTTTGTGTCATATTTCGGCATACAGGTCTTTGAACTCATTTTGGGTGAGTGAAAATTACACAAAGCTGAGTTCTGGATAACTTCACAGACTCTAAACTTGATCCCAAGGTTAATAAAATCATATGTGACTTGATATTTGAAGGGAAATAGGTTTATTATAGACAAAGTTCTTGGTTTGTAATTATTGCTCTTTATATGAATATCTGAATTTGGTTATTATTTAACTTCAATCTTATCCTGTGGCATCCACCCACATTTTCTATGAATTTAGACTTGGATAATATTTTTAATTTCTTATTATAAAATAAGATATCTGTATTTATTGTGTGCTTCTATAGGAAATAAAATTCTTAGCATTAGAAACATAGTATATTTTGCTCATTTTAATTATTGTAGAAAAAATACTTTTATTTATAGATATTTTTATATTTATACACGTTCCGTTCTTCTTTTCTATTGAGTCATTGTGTGTTTCATACTGGGTGTCTCAATGAATCATAATCATCTTCATACCCCCTCTCTCCCCACAGCTCCCCATACCCTTCACCTTGAAGCCATATATTTTTTCATTTGTGTTAAGGTCTATTGTGTCAAGTCAGTGTCTCCTCAGTGCAGGTTCATCCACTGAGGGTTAGAACACCTATCTGGAGTTCCTTGCTTTAGGAAGATTAGCACATCCTGACACAACAGTCATCAGTTGTCAATATTTCTTCAGCAAATATTGGGATCTGCTGCCCATTTCCACAGGATCTTGCAGGATTCTGTTTTCGTATGGTCACACACCACCTCCTTGTCCTGTCTTCCCCAATGGCCCCTGAGCCTTGGACAAATGAAACTTAATTTGAGTCCTGTCCAGGGACCCACACTCTGCAGACTCTTAATCTCCATGTTTTGGCCATTTATGACCTTTTGTGTTCCTGGCCCTCTGTTGCATGAGGAAGCTTCATTAATGAGAATTGAGAGCTTCATTAGTGTTCTCTTTACTCCTTGGTCCATGTTGCATTGTAGATGTGCCGCTTAGGCATGGGCAACTCACAGGCAATGTCTATATGCGACCAGTTGTGATAGTCTGTAGTAGTCTCTGCTTGGTGCAAAATAAGCTTCTTTGATGAGTGGTTACTGGGATACTTGACTGTATCTGTAAGGATACATATTTTGCACTTAGCAAGAAGTGAAATTAGCCTGGGGATTTCTCCAAATTCTGTGACCTCTTCAGCCATGTCTATTTGCCTATGATTACAATATGACATGAGTTACTTCCTATTGAGTGGTCTCTAAGACCTATTAAGTAGCCATTGATTGACCCCAGATACAAGTGCCACTACCTGCACCAGTGTCAAGTGCTGTGCTGGTCATTGATGTGGCTTTTTGGTCATGAAGCTGGTGTTGTGTCATTGACTGATATTGTCCCTTGGATGTTTGCATTATGCTCTCTAGAGCTATGAGAAGGAGCCTTCAGGGGAAGTGCTTCCAGGTCAGTTCCAGCTCCATTGTTCCAATTCTGGTGTCTGAAGTATGTCCTGCTTTCAGCAATAGGGTCTTACCTTCAAGTTCTGGGAAGCAATCAAGATCTGGGACAATAGCCTGTGTGATTTTAGAAGTTGCTTGGACCACCATGGCCAACAACTCAAAGGAATGTTTCTCCTATATGGCACTGTTTCTTGTTATGTAGCCTTCAGCTACGCATGTGGGATCATGTAGAGATATTCTATGTGTAATTTGTCATTAGGTTGCTAGACTAATATGATTTCCTCTGGTGTTTTACACCAGCCTGTCTGTCTCTCTGCCTCTGTCTCTGTCTCTGTCTCTGTCTCTGTCTCTCTCCTATCTAACCCTCCCTCTGTGATTTCCCCAATTAAAGTGTCTCCATTTCCCCATTTCTCTGTTGACAATGCCAGTCTCCTACAGTCCCACCTCTCTTGAGCTCCTTCTTTCTCTTTATCCCCATAGTTCCTTGTATAACTCTCCCTCCCAACTCCCATTTAATACCCTTTTATCTATTTCTCCCTCCCTTAGTAACACCTGTCTCCTATTATTCTTCTCTCTCATGTTCTTTCTTTCCCTTTACTTCCCTGGATCCTTTCTCTTACCCTGACGCCTGTAGTTACATCAGGATACATACTCACATATAAGGGTTTGGTGGTAGAATCCACAAATGAGGGAGAATATACTTCGTTTCTTTTTCCAACTCTGTGTTACTTCAGTTAGCATAACAAATGTCATGATTTTGTCTTTCTTTACCTCTGAGTAGAACTCCATTGTCTAAATGTACCACATTTTCCTTATCCACTCATCAGTTGAGGGACAGTCAGTTTGCTTCCATCTCTTTGCTACTGTGGAGAGAGCAACAACAAACCCTGATGTATAGGTATCTCTGCAATAGGATGAGTCCTTGGGGTATATGCTGAGGAGTGGTATAAACGGGTTAAATGTTAGATTCAGTTTTAGTTTTTTAAGGAGTACTCCACGCTGCTTTCCATAGAGGTTGCAGGAATTTTCAGTCCACCAGCGGTGAATGAGCACTGCTCTTTTCCCACATCTTGTCCAGCATTTGGTATCATTTAATCTCTGGGTTTTAGCCAGTCTGACTGGGGTAAGATGAAATCTTAAAGTGGTTTAAGTTTGTATTTGCTAGGTCTGTATTTATTAATGATGTTCAACACTTTTTGAGATGGTTTTTAGCCATCATTACTTTTTTTGAAAATTTTCTGGTCAGATCCCTAGCCCATCTCTTAATCTGGTCACTTGTTTGTTTTCTTGATTCTTTGTTTTTTGGGTTCTTTGTATCTTCTGGATATTAAACCTCTGACATACATTTTGCTGGTAAAGATTTTCTCCCCCTTTGTGGGCTTTCTCTTCACTTCTTTGGTTGTTTATTTTGCTGTACAGAAGCTTTGTAGTTTAATGAGGTCCCCTTGTTGTATTGATCTTAATTCCTGAGCAACTGATGTCTGATTTAAAAAGTTCTTTCTAACGTATATCTTGCTAAGTTACTGGCAATGTTTTCTTCTAACAGTTTCAGAGTTTCAGGTTTCACATTGAGGTCTTTGATCCATCTGGACTTGACCTTTGTGCAAGGTGAAAAGTAAGTGTAAAGTTTCATTCCTCTAGGTTTACCAGCATCATTTGCTGGATGCCATTTTGCTCCAGTAAGTGTTCTTGGCCCCTTTGTCAAATATCAGGTGGCTGACATTGCATATACTCAGATTTGGTCTTCACTTATACTCCATTGGTCTACAGGTCAATTTTTGTGCTGGTATCATGCTGTTTTTATGACTACAGCTCTGTAATATAGTTTGATATCGTGTATAGTAATCTCCCCTCCATTGCTCTATGTGCTCAAGGTTGTTTGGCTATCCAGGGTCTTCTATGCTTCCATATGAATTTTAGGGTGAATTTTTCTAATTCTGTGAAGAATGTCATGGGGACTTTGATTGGGATTGTGTTGAATCTATATATTGCTTTTGGTAGGTTGTTCATTTTCACAATATTAATTCTTCCAATCCCTGAACTGGGAGGTCCTTCCATTGTCTGGTGTCCTCATCAATCTCTTTCTTTAAAGATCTAAAATTTTTATTGTAGACATCTTCAATTTCTTTAGTCAGGTTTATTCTGAAATATTCTATTTTGTGGTTTTGAGGCTATTGTCAATGGGAGGGGCTCCTTGCACTCTTTCTCCTATTACTTGTTATTGGTATATAGAAAGGCTACTGATTTTTATAGGTTAATTTTGTAACCTACCACTTTATTGATAGTATTAATCATTTCTAGGAATTTTCTGGTGGAGTTTTTGTCAGATAATAAAATGGCAACTCCTGCTTGTTTCGTAGCGCTATTTGCTTAGAATATATTTTCCATCCTTTCACTTCAAGGTTGTGTCTGTCCTTGAAGGTGAGATGGGTTTCTTGCAGACAATAGAAGGGTGGATTTTGTTTCCTGACCTATTCAACTAGCCTGTGTTTTTTTACTTGGGAGTTAAGTCCATTGATATTTAAAGTTATTATTGAAAGGTGTACATTAATTCCTGTCATTTTAAATTCTATTTGCATCTTTTGTCTAACTTTGTGATTTCCCAGTTATATCTTCATTTAGTTTCTTTTTGTTGCCCTTGGGTACAGTCATTCCTTTCTTTAGCTCTTTGTATTGCTTCAAGTATTCTGTGAAAGGCTGGTTTTTTGGACATGAATTCTTTCAGCCTATTCATGTCGTTTAATATTTTTCTTCCCCCTTTAAGCATAATAGACATTTTTTTTTTGCCAGGCAAAGTGTTTTGAGTTGTCATTTATTTTCATTTAGCACTGGGAATACTTTGATTCAGGCTGTTCTGGTTTTCCTAGTTTGCATTGAAAAATCAGCTGTAATTCTGATGGGTTTTCCTTGATATGTGGCTTGTTGTTCTTTTGCATCTTTCAGAATTCTCTGTTTTTCTGTATGTTTAAGGTTTTTACTAGGGTATGCTGTGGGGAGCTTCTTTTCTGGTCCTGTATATTTGGTGTTCTATATGCTTCTTATATTTCTATGGGCATGCCTCTTCTTATCTTTGGGAAATTTTCTTCTACAGTCTGGTTGAAGATCTGGTCAATACCATTAACCAGAGAGTCTTGCCCTTCCTCTATGTCTATGATACATAAATTTGATCTTTTTATGGTGTCCCACATTTCCTGCATATTCCAGTCCTGGATTTTTTAAATTATTCTGTAATCTTTGCTTGAGTATTCCAGTTCTTCAACTTTATCGTCCAGTCTTGATATTCTGTTTTCCATTTCATTCATTCTATTGATGAGACTTTTTCCTGTCATTTCAAACTGGCTTACTGAGTTTCTCATTTCCTTCTTCAATGCAGCTTTAATTTTCCTCAGTATTTCTATCTCTTTTGTGGATTCAGTGAGAAGATTTTTCCTATCTTCTTTTAGTTCTTTGATTTGATTGTTTGTATCTATTTTGGCATTATTCATAAGAGTCACAGCTATCGGATCAGCTTAGGACCCTGGCAACAGATGCATACATAAAATAAGTATGACATACATACATACATAATAGAGTATCATTCAGCCATAAAGAAGGATGGAATTGTGTGATTTACAGGAAAGTGGATGAAACTGTAGATCAGCATAGTCTCCCAAATAAGCTAACCTCAAAAGGATAAATATTGCATTTCCCCCTCAACTGAAAAATCTTAAATACAAAGGGAACACTTTTCTGAAAGCGTAAAAGATACTAATAGGGAAAGGAGGCCAAGAGATGGTATTAGGGAAGGTAAATGCAAACAAAGCAGCACATTTGCATGTATATAAATGACACAAAGGTCAGCTCTATTTAACCAAATTTCTTCTTGTTTTGTCCAGAAATGATAATACGTAAACCTTTTCAAAGAATACTTTGCTTTTTCAAAACAATAAATAAATACTTTTAAAAATTCATCTACATCTAGTTATAGAAGCAAGAGACTGCTTACTTTCTGTTCAATAGAGTATTTAGAATATATTACAAAACACATTTTATCTTTATCATGTCCAAATTTTTCTGTTCTTGGATGGAAATTCTTGTTTTATGTTTTGGTATAATATTATCCTTACACAGGTACTCTCCTTAGGGAGAGAACTGCCTCTGAACAGAACACATAGTTCCTGACAAAGGTCCTAAAAGATGGCGACACTCTGATGTCCCGCCAGCAAGAATGTACTATCATTCCAATGTTCTAGGAGGGAGGGAGTGATTAAATATTATTTACATAGACAGAGCCAAAGGGGCACTCAGTGTTGGCTATCCAGTTCTCTTTTTAATCTAAGGTATGTGTTCTCAGTGTTGAGGGGCATGAGTGCAGGAAGAAAACATCTTTGAACCATTTTAGGGAATCTGATTCATGAAGCAAACTCAGATTGTATCATGTGTGGAAATCTGAATATTTTAATCTATATTTAGCTCCATATAACCCATAATTACTGTAAGTTTTCCAGACTGTAACATAACAATATTAGTTTCTGTTTCTGGCATTCAGAATATTTTTTAATCCAATTTTGTGAAATTATATGGTATTTAGATGAATATTGGGAAAGGCTATGTGGTGACCCAAGATAATAAAATTATGATCACAAAATTTCAAGACTCCATTTAAATGAAATTTCCCTGAAAACTAATACAGCTGTAGCCAAACTATTGGGTGATATTTTTCCTTACATATCTCTTTATAGATACATATATATATATATACATACAAAGAGAGGGAAGTTGTTTCTCTGAGTTTGGACTTATAGATGAGTAATTTATAGTTGTAAATAATTTAAATGGTTTAAATATCTTAGTGTTTACTTGAAGTATCTATTTGTTAAGTTACAACTGAAATACATAGTAATGTCTTAGTATACACCAGGCTGTCCTTGTCCCTTTTTTTCTCTTGAAATTATTAGATTTGTTTTCCACTGATTATTCCTGTATTTTCATAGTGGGCTTATCCAAAAGCTCTAGTTGCTTCTGAAGTTAGTACTCTACTCTTGGAGTGGTGCTTAAGATTGCATAGGGTGCTCTGAATGTGTGGGCTGAAGGTTTAGTTACTGAGCCACACTCTGCAACCCATGAAACTATACCTAAAATGGACCACATATTTTGAAGACACAAAGCAAGTCCTAACAAGTAGGAATAGAAATAACCTGACCACACTAGAATAGAATGAAAAATCAACAGTAAAAGAAACTACAAAATATGTACAAATTCATGGGCACCACAGTTGAGTGAGAGCATTATTGAAAGTATCAAGAGTGAAAAGTTTTCCAGAATTGATATGTAAACACAGTGCATCATACCATATGAAATACACTGAAAATGGTTCTGAGAAGGAATTTTATAGCTGAAGATGCCTACATTAAAAAAATAAAAGTATTAGATTTTGTATTGAGGTTCTTGATCCATTTGGAGTTAAAGTTTGTGCAGGTGAAAGAAAAGGATATAGTCTCATTCTTTTACGTGTAGCTCTCCAGTTTGATCAGCACCATTTACCAAACATTCTGTCTTTGTTCAATGTGTGTCTCTGGCATCTTTATAAAAAACTCAGATGACCGTTAAGTGTGTGGACTTAAGTCCAGGTCTTCAATTCTACTCCATTGGTCAGTGAGTCAAGTGATACAGTGAATTTGATAGAGGATAACATAGGGAATCTACAGGAATTTATAGGCTCTGGAAAGGACTTTCTGAACAGGACCTTTATAGCACAGACTTTAAGACCAAAATTGACGGGATGTCATAAAACTGAAAAGCTTCTGTACATCATTCAGTGGGCAACTGACAGAATGGAAAAAAAAAACTTTATCGCCTACACATCTGACAAAAGGATAGTATCTAGAATGTACAAAGAACTGAAAAATACTTAAACATCAAAACAACAACAACAAAAAACAAACAACCCAATGAAAACACTGAGAGTTCTCAAAAGATGAAATGAAAATAGCTAAGAAATGTTTTTTAAAATGTTCAACATTTTTAGCCATTATGGAAATGTAAAGAAAACTACTTTGAAATTTCAGCTTATTCCATTCCAAAACACAAATGATGGCAAATACCGGTGAGAATTAGGGAAAAGGGAACACTTATTCACTGCTGGTGGCAGTGCAAAATGGTGCAATCTTTATGGAAATTAGTGTGGATCTTTGTCAAAAAATCTAAAACTATATCTCTCACATGTCTCCACCACACCACTCTTGGGCAGATACTCAAAGGACTCTGTATTCTACCACAGAGGCACCTGTTCATCTGTGTTCGTTGCTGCTCGATTGATAGTAGCCAGGAAATGGAAACAACTTAGATGTCTATTAACTGACGAATAGATAATGAGAGTGTGATATATTTATACCATAGACTATTACTCAAGTATGAAATTATAAAACTCAGAGGTAAACGGAAGGAACTGGAAACAGTCATCATAAATGAGGTAACCTAGATCCAGAAAGACAGATACTACATGTGCTCTCTCATAAGTGGATGATAGCTCTGAAACTTTGAACTGTGTGTTTCAATCAGAAAGTCCTTAGAGAGCAAAAAATTAATAAAGACCATGAGGGGTCATTCATGGTTGGAGAGATAGAATATAGTGATATAAATGGGGAGAGGAGCATAATATTTAACCGGCTAGGGAATAGAAGGGAAGGGCAGGAGAGGGAATAAGGGAAGGAAAGCAAACACTAAAGGCATTTTGAAAGAGTCATATGGAAACTTACTGTAGGAGCTTCTTTCAATATATACATATACACTATAAAAGGAGTTTAAATGTATTTACTCTTTAGCAGGGATTCAGCGGCCCTAATAAACAACAAAGGCTAACAAAAGAAAACCCAATACCAGGAATAGATACCATATTTCTTGACCAGGAAGGTCCCATAGACCCTCAAGTAATACCGGCAATTGCCATTGCACTTGGTTATCCACCAGAAATTGATGGTAAGACCCTGTTGCTAAAAACACTGCATACACGAGCTACAGCTCAAACAAGGAAAACTGTTAGATCTGACAAGCACTTGCAACAATCTAGCAGGATACAAAATCAACATACAAAAATCAGTAGCTTTTTCTGTATACCAATAATGAACATATTGAGAAAGAAACTAGGGAAAAAAATTCCATTTCTAACAGCTTCAAAAATACCAGAAATAAACACTAACTGATAAAATAAAAGTCCTTTGTGATGAGAATTTTAAAATAGTACAGGAATTGAAGAAGGTATTAGAAGATGGAAAGATTTCCTATACTTAGGACTCACCAGAGTTAATATCATGAAAATGGTTATGTTACCAAAAGACATCTATAAATATAATGCAAGCCTCATCACAGTTCCATTGGTACAGATGGAAATTCTGCATTCATATAGAAGCACAAAAGACCCTAGGTAACCAAAGCAATCCTGGGCAAAAAGAACAATGCTAAGAGTACCACATTCCTTGACATCAAATTGCACAGAGGCAGTGACAAAACCAGCACATGCCCTGCACAAAGCAGCCATGTAGACCAATGAAATAAAACAAGGGACCCTAAAAGAAACTCACACAGCCCCAGACATGCAGTTTTCAAAAGAGACGTCAAAAACAGACCTTGAAGGAAGAAAACATCCTTTTCAGCAAAAGGTGTTGGGAAATCTGGTTATCTCCATGTAGAGGATGAAACTAGATCCTTATCTGTACAAAAATCAATTCAAAATATATCAAAGACCTTAATGTAAGACCTAAAACTCTGAAACTGCTTGGGGAAAACAGGGAAAGTATCTCAAGGTAAGGGCATAGAAAAAGACTTTTTGAAAAGAACTCCAGTAGCTTAGGAAATAAAGCCAAGAACTCATAAATGGAATGGCATGAAACATAAAGCTTCTGAACAGTAAATGAAACAGTGGAGTGAAGGAGCAGTCTACATAGGGCGGTGCGTCTCCACTAGAAAAAGAAAAAGGTGCTTTGTAACCACAATGTTATGTAGAATTTTGTTAAGGTCCTGTAACTATCATTAAGTTCAAATATATAATTAAAGGTGCAATATCTAAACATTATAAGGAAGGTACCAGAATTACTGCCTTTGTCCTGTGTCTTCCAAGCTCAGGCAAACTGGAGTAAAGGGGACTTTAGAAAGTATATTTACTAGGGGATATGATCATTCACACCAAACTGGTTGTTTTCTGAGCAGCAGAAATCTAAGTTTCTTTTTCCTCCCTAAGTTCTATGAAAGACTCCAATGAGGAATCCAGCAAAATGTAGGTCTGCCTCTGCCTTGTGGTTTTCAAAAAGTAGCCAGCATTTAAATAGCACACCAAGGAGATTCAAACACCAGGTCACTATTGTGTCAAGTGGGTGAGATCTCTATATGGGTCCTCTCCCTTCATGATCCCACTCACAGCCTGAAGAGGAGAGGAAGGCAAAATAGTAAGGAAGGAGTTTTAAAGAAATGATCGTATCTGAACATTTAAACCAATATTTTAAATTCTAACATGGAATACTTATATTCTTACATACATAATCCATGTTTAATCTATGACAGGTCATACATCCAGATATGATTAAATAACATGGACAGATTGAGGTATCTTTTGACTTGTAAAATGGTACACCTGGAAGAAATTCATTATTGCTTTTTAATTCCATGAGAATTCTAGTTTTATAAAAAAAAATGTCTAAATACTCAGCTATGCCATATCCCCCCTGTACTTATAAAATGCTTGTGACTTCAGGTTGCCTAATACAAATTAAATGGTAAATGTGAAACATATCTCTACATTTTTTCTTCTGGAGAAATAGGGAGCCTAGTGGAAGAGAATAAAACTGTCCTTATCACAACTCTAAGTATGGAAGGATAATGGGGAAATGCTAAGAGGCTATTTTGAACCAAAATTTCTAGTATTTCTTTCTAAAGGGACTTTTTTTTCTCTGAACATTTAGTGAGTTGCGGATTACGGGCTAAGAGTAATTGTTCTACAGAACAGGATGAGAAAAGCTTGGAGCTATCTGCTATCGGTGCTATTCAGGGACAAAGGCAGATGGGGAAGAAAATGAAGAAGAGAAGCAATTGAACTCGGGTGAGATCTTAATCTGAGAGGTGAAGCAGCTGATGAAAACCCCAAGTTACAGAGGATTAACAGAACATCTAATAGAATTTGAAATTATTTTCATTGCTGCTTGATAATCTCTCCCTTTCTCTCCTTAGGATGACATAACAGTCAACCAAGCAGTGTGTAAAAATGGTGTGTTTTATTTTATTTTGTTTATGGATATTGGGAAAATACATGAAGTTCACATTCGACATTCCGCACAGTAGTGTAAAGGCAGCATACAAAACTAACACAGTCCCTCATTTAAGACAACTTGAGCTGGAAAGTTGAGCATGGGAATATGACCCTTTCCCTCAAGGACTCTTTTGAAAACCACATTATGTAGAATGAGATGGTCCACACTATCTTATCTATAATTTAGGAGAATTTCCTGCTAACATTAGTTTTTAAAAAATAGAACATAATTATAATAGAATATTGACTATTTTATTGGCATATATTTGTTGTACATAATGCTTAGCTTGATAAATACATTTTCTTTTGTATTAATGTTTTTTATATTTTGTGAATTTCATACGTGAGCAGTGTATTGACATTATTTCCACTCCTTCCCTCTCCATATGAATATATACAACCTATATATATATTGAGTCCATTCAGAGTGAGATACTCCTATGTACATGTGTTTAGGTATGACATTTTGGATTGCCTAGTCTTCTGTACTTGTGTTATTTTTTTCCTTGAACTGTGTTTTCACAGCAGGGCTATGAGAGTTTCATCTGTAATAATACATCTCACCTTTATGTGTTCTGTGTTCTAGAAAAGTTCATGAAGCTCTGGGATTGACCTAACTCTAGGTGGTGATTGCCGTACCTCACAGGAAGATTGTGAGACTTTTGGAGATAGGAAGGTCAGTTGGCTAAGGCAGGGTTAACCTGATAGTCTGAGTTTAAGGGGTAAATCCTATTTTTTTTCCATAGTTCTAAGGATAGTCCATCCCTTTCAGCATTTTTTTTTTTATTCTACATCCCTTCACTCCAACAGCTACCAGTCACTTGGTGAAGACAGGAAAGAAGCAGGTGTTCCTTTTGGGTGGAAACAAAGTGTCTTTTCCTTCCTGGGAAGGATGAAAGAGTTCCATTTTCCTTTGACACACGGTACTGAAAAAGTTTGAAAGATCATTTTATTCTTACTATGTCACCATGGAAACATGGCCTTCTTTAGCTAATTGTGAGCTTGCTTTATTCTTTCCTTCCCAACAGCATGAGCTTCACTTACATTCAGCATTTCTTATAGCAAAGTGAAGTACCCAGAAGTGAAGACTGACAGTTTTGCCTATGGAAATTTGTGCTTAAGAATAATTGTTGACCATATGTCAGCTGAGGAGAGAAGCTAGAGATTTGTGAGTTCACAAAAACAAAACTAGAACAGTCTTTACATTGATACTGATGTTTTGGCTTTTCTGAAACATTTACCTTTCAACCTAAAAGATGAGGGTGACATTATATCTTATTGCTTTTGAAGGCAACCAGCCAAAAAGTAAGGGCTTGGAGTACATGCTTGTTCTGGACAGTGATTTCAGCAGTGAGAAATCTTTCCGGCTCAATAGTAAATGAGCATTCTTTCAATGAGAATTGGAAGGGAATGAAATGAGAGGCTCTGTGTTAGAGATCTGAGCAATGAATGCCTTATTTCTAATAATCCTGTTATACATGAGCTTCCTTTTGGACTGATATCATTTCATTTCTTTAAACCTTTGGAGCACAAAACTATGGATATAAAATTTTTATTTTCTTATAAGACTGTAGCATCTGTCTAACTTCAGTTAAAAACCTTAGAAAAAATGCTGTTTATGTGAAAGTTACGCATTACAGTGGAAGAATTATTATGAAACCATTTTCTTCAGTGTACTGTGGTTACTCAACGTGAAAATACACTTAACAGAGATTTGTAGTACCAGTCACTCAGCTATTAAGAATGTGCTATAGCTAGCATCTATTATACTTCAAATTCTGATAAGAATGGCTTATGTCAGTTCTCTTAGAGTCTAGATGGCATCATTTAATTCATTCTAAAACTAGACTAATGAACTAGTGGGTAACTAATTTTGCTTTCTACTTTAGAGGAACAAGAGAACAAGTCATTCTTAGAGGTGGAGTAGCTGGATATTCATGGCCCCATGGGAGAGCAGAATCACATCATATTATATACAGGATAAGCTGCAGTGACTCCATTCTTCAAGTTTTCTAAAATGGTAGACAGAACAGTGTGTTTAAGTTGAAGAAATGAGATAGAATTTCTGAATGGGGGAAACAGTACCTCCAAGGGCATGTTATATATCTAATATTTTAAATCCGTGATTCCACTTTATCAACACAATGGCTTTGGAAGGTAGGCAAGATTGAGCTCCTTTTATAGACAAGTGAATCTGAAGTTCTGAGAAGTAATTTTACCAAAGCCAGAAAGGCAGAAACTATTGAAAAGAAGGATTCAAATTCAAGTCTGGCCTTGCTAGAGGAAATATGTCCCTAGGGCCAGGTCTGGGTTTTATAGCCTCATCTCACTTCCCTTGGCTCTCTGTGCTTTGTTTGTGCTTAGGGTGTGATTTCACAGCTTCCTGTTCTGGCCCCCTATTGCCATGACCCCTTCCACCTGCCCTTAGAGATTTTCCATCTGGATCTGAAAGTCAAAAGAAATCCTTTCTAATTGTCCCAGAATCTTCTCACAGCCACTGAAAGCTAATACACTGTTCATTTTACTGTTTTAAGTGTTGAGCATTAAGACTATTACTAAATTCTTAGAGGCAATCAAGGCTGTAGCAATAGCCTATGTTATTCTGGGAATCTCTTGGACTACCCTGACCAACAAATTGAAAGCAGATTTTCTTGCCTGAAACTTGTTTTTTGTTATATAACCTTCAGCTCTACACATGCACTCCAATATATATTGTATGTGCAATTTTTTCAGGAGACTTTTTGAACAAATGCACTTCCCTCTTGTGTTTTGTACCACCTAAGTGTTATTTGTCTTTCTTCTCTCTCTTCCAGTATAATCTTACCTCCTCCATCCCTGTTAAAGTATCCCCACTCTCCCCTAATAACACCTGCATCTTTCTATCCCTCTCTATGGACTGTCTTCTTCCCTTTACCCCATTGGTTCATTTCCAGTTTCCTGTCTCCTACAGTTGATTGCCTCCCACAACTTTAAGGCAGTTCCCTATTGCTGAAGGCAGGACATACTTCAGACACAGGATTCGCTCAGTGGTAGGGATCTCATGTGGTACTTCCAACACAGCCAAGTACCTGTGGCTGTAGATCCTAGAGATCCTAGAGAAAACCCAATTTTGTCACATCCCTAGATCAATGTTATTTCTTATTGTGCTATAAATATATATCCCTAAGTTTACAGACAAGTGTACCTCTCACCAGTCACCAAAAAAGCTTCCTTTAGCAGCAAATGGAGACTATCACAGAGTTCTACAACTCATAAAAATGAAGAGAATAAGTACCTATGAGATGCCCATCCCAAAGTGACACATCTACAGTGCAACTTCTACACCCAAGGCTCAGAAAACATAGCAGAGCAAGGGGCAGAAAAAATATTAATGCCTCTCTCAGCTTTTACTAGCAAAGCTTCCTCAGGCAACAGATGGTGATTAACCCAGAAAACCACAGCTGGCCCAAATTCAGAGACTAAGAGACTGAAGAGTGCTCATCCCTGGGTTGGGCTCGTATATTAAACCACTGCCGCCCAAGGCTCAGGAACCACTGTGGAAGAGGGGCAGAGAAAGCCAGGGGTGGCAGGTGACTGTAAGGAAACAGAGTTTTCCAGGCATCCGAGAAGCTGTTCATATGAACTTATAAAAATGGTGACACATATACAAGACCCAGGCAAGCTCAGACCAGAGGAAAACCTAGAAGAGAAGTGAGAAAATGGGTGAAAAGCTCCAACCTTAGCTGCTGTGCTATTGGTAACTGATGATGATGACTATTGATAGAGGGGGCGTTGGTTTCCTTTAATGGAGTAACTCTAAATAGGTTGATTAGGCTGCAGTGGATGGACTCATACCAAGGGACATCTGGGGCCACAGATGTGGCTCAGTAAGCCTTAATACATATATATATTATATTCCATATATATTATATATATTCCATATATATATATATATATGGAAAGTATGAAATCAGGTTGGGGGATGATGAGGGTGTGAATAAGGGAGGGGTATAAATATGATCAAAAGTTTTGTACAAAATTCACAAAAATTCAATAAAAAAGAATATAACTAAGGTTCAAGATCTTCCCTCATGACTGTCTTCACATAAGTGAAAAGCAAGGTTCCAAGTTGTCAGTAGCCAGTCCACTGTTTCAGCTCAGCTTTCCAGAAGAGAAGCTTTCTAAGAGGTTAGAACTGTGGTAGCTTTGGGCACAGGTCATACACTTCTCCTGTGAAAATTCTGCATATAGAAATTAAAAATAAAAATAGAATGTGATTAAAGGGAATTGTGTATGGTATAACTATTTAATCCCAGGCATAAAGGGAGTCAAAGTAATCTCCTCAGAAAAACTAGACCTGAGGCCATTATTAATATGCAACTATGAACAGGGATTTAAGTAAAATCATGTTGAAAGTTATTCTCCCTTACGAACTTTATTTACTCTTAACCTCTAAACAGTAATAATGAAACTATCCAGCACAATGAGAATGATCATGATTAAAAGGGCTCTAAAAATCAATAATATCATGGTTCTCCATGCCCTCATATGTCACTCTAGGAATGCACCACACAGAATCGATTAAATAATACACTACACAGAACCTGATGTTAAGTACTGCCCCTCCCTTGTCCTCTGCTCCCAAGCATACTCCCTAGAGAAGTGTAGGCAGGGAAGATCCATCTATTGGGAGGAATTCTTAACACTTTTACAAGGCAAATTTCTGGCCTGTCCAAAAAGTGTCTTTCAAATGGGATGTAGGAAACTAGACAATGAAACTTTATCAGTATTTGTGTCATTTAATTGAAACAAATTCAGCTCTAGGACCTGCACAGTTGAACAGAGGGGAAGTTCCAACAGCTGCCCAAATTCCTTCCATTTTAGCAACTTGAATGAAGTGTTGAGTGGTGGAGGCCAATCCCAAGGCTCCAGCAGACACCACAACGGCAGATGCTTGAGTTGAGGAGCTGGGTTATTTCTGGCACAGGAGCTAGCAGCATGGCACCTCTGTTGTCTCTGTCCATAGAACCTCTCGTAGTCACATGGGCTATTTATCTCTTCCTCTTTCACCACAGAGAAGAGTCCCTCGAATTCCTCCTGCTGTTGCCACACTGTTTATTCTGGTTGAGCCTCACCTGTTCCTCAACCCTCCTCCTGCCTGAACTCCATCTGCTTTTGTTTTTGGATCTTCTGGTTGTAGTGGTTCTTTCATTCTCTGAAGCTTTCCTTGGTGCCTCATGAAATCTTGCCTCGTTAACATGACCTGGTTATCATGGTGAGCTGCCTTCACCCCCATGTCTAGGCAATCTCGCGCTTCTGTGGTGATGCAGTGCACTTCATCCTGCTGCTTCTCCAACTCAGTGTCTTCCCACTCGTGGCCTACTTACACTCAGAAGAGCCAGGTTGTGCAAATCTGAGTGGCTGATCTCACTCGGTGTGAAACTTTTATTGATTCTATGTTGGTTTACTTCTCCGAAATTCCCTCTTCATCATCTAAGGGTCCGTGGAATCCATGATCACAGACTGATGAAATGTGATTAGCAGGAATGATCCTTCATTGTGTCTTTCTAAAGCTTTCTAAGCAGTTGGCTTCCTTGAGAACTCAAAGGTGTCTTTTCCAGAGGGCATTTCTCCATTATCTCCCAATGACTGACAACTCCCTGTGCCTGGGCAAACACAGATACTCAGTAGAGACACTACTGAGGAAGGCTTCAGACCCATAAGGGATACATTCAGGTGAGCAAAGGATGCAGCTGTTTTCCACTGTGGTATACCATCCAGTTCTGCTTTGATAATTTCCACTGGGGTTTGTGTTTCCTTGGGGATAAATCTTTATCCTTAGGAA
Source organism: Eospalax fontanierii (assembly GCA_035773235.1). Classification (NCBI taxonomy): domain Eukaryota; kingdom Metazoa; phylum Chordata; class Mammalia; order Rodentia; family Spalacidae; genus Eospalax; species Eospalax fontanierii. Next base: position 33,810,331 of record CM069536.1, on the reverse strand, counting down.
TGAAATTTCCCATTTTCTCATGTTTCTCAGATTGGAGGAAGAGTGTCTTTAAGGAGATGGTCATGTTGGGTAAAGGGCCTCTTTGGTATCCTAAACGTCTTCAGGTCAGTGGTCAAGCTTTCATTCTGGCTTGCTGGCCTTCTCACATTTGTAAGTGTTGGAGGCTGGGTGGCAGCTACTGAAGCCATAAGAGGTGCTGTTGATGATGCTTCTTGTAGTATGGGTCTGCATCTTCAGGTGAAAGGTTTTACTACTCTCCATTTCTCTGTACCTATCTCCTGAGAGTTATCTGTTCTCTAACTGAATTTTTGACTCTGAAATCTTAGTCTGCATAACATGGCATTTGTACCTTCCTCAAACTTCTGAAATTGGATCGTATGATCCTAGGAAATAAAAAAATAAATACAGAGGACAAAACTATACAATGTTGTTGGGGGTCCCTGTGCTCAGAGCCACCAAGGGGACAAAGGGTCTTCACCGTGGGGGGGTGAGTAGGCCCAGAAACAACAAACGGACTCCAGGAGCTGAGTGAGAAGCAAGTGGAGGGCAAGCTGCTGCAAGCTCGTTTATTCAAGGAAGTGCAAGGGCCTTATAGGTCTGGTTAGCACAATTGCCTTATGGGGTGGGGTCCCGACTGCAGCCAATACTAACCTGTCCCCAGGTAGATCATCTTGGTGCAGGTTCTTTCCAGATGCTGGGTAGAAGCTGGTACCTCGACTAGCCAGAGTAGAACGCCACTCCCACAGGATTCATTCCTCTATTCCTCATAACAGGTGACCTGGCTAAGGTCTCATCCTGCATTGTACCCTACACAATGTGAATTTTAATGTTTATTCAGAACATTTGTTTGTTATTTAAAATGTAATATTTAAGTAAATGTATCAGCCACATAAATATATAGCATTCTATTCATTTAATCTAAATCTATTATTAGATTTAGAATGATTAGGTGATTAAGAAGGTACCTAATAGGTGAAATACTTACAAATCTTACAAATCAAATATATTAAATGTATAAATCCAATTTAAAATATTGAAAGAAGCAGGTTAAATTAAGGATAAATAACTCAGGAGTGCTTAAGTTGTTCAAATGCAGCTAATGAAACACCAATCATAGACAAAGAGCCAGACTGACTGGATTTGAATTTATGGGCTGTCATCTATTGTTCTGTGATTTGTGCAAGTAACTTAACTGCCTTGTTACTAACTTTCCTCAGTTGTAAAATGTAGATAACAATAAACCTTTCTTAGGTTGTTAGGAGAATTAAAAGAGTCCTTGAAATCTGCTTGGACCACGGCCCCTAGGCAGGAGCTCTCTAGGCATGTTGCTACTGTTAATAGCAAAGTAGCTGGTGTTACCCTGTGCTTTGATCTTTTGGTCTTCCTCAGTGAAATCCTGTGTGTGTTCCTAGCCCTCAGTCCCATTCACATTAGGGCAGGTACCTGATCTTTTATGTTCTGTTGGGGCAAGTACTTCCAGCTCATACCCATTAGAGCAGACTTTAAGTGTAATAGCCACCAAACCCACAGAGTTTTAAAGGACTCAGTTCTAAACCTAAAAGTAACATCAACTTGTGGACAGTGTTTGCCATGGTTTAATTCCGCACTTGGATACACAGAACCACGAGGATACTTGATAGTTCACTGTTTTCTCCCCAAATCACTTCTGTTCACTTGTCAGCTGCCTGAATGCCTTTCTCTACCTACATGCTTTTCCCAGCCCAGGACTGACAGACTCCGCCCTTTCTTCTTCCTCATTTTTCACATCATGAAAAGCTCAAATGTGTTTTTTAGGATAAAGTCCTTCTCAAACTGGGAAGGGTAAGACTCTTAATGTTAAAATAATATGAGTCATATAGAAGAGTGGATTTTAAGGTGTAGCCGCAAATAGGGGGAAATCAGTGGATGAAACCGTCTGTAATGATGACTACTGCTTCCATACTGTACCACTCCCTGCTCACATCAAGTCATTCAGCTTCAGTTCTTTAATTTACCAATTGGCTTTATAGAAGTCTCATGTTTAGTTAAAATACCAGTGAACATTGAATATGATGTCGGTAATAAGCATAGTTTTGTAAATGCTACTGTGTATATACATAATGAAAAGACTAGGTTTTAAGCCTATAAAGACATATTATTGGAATTTTCCAGATAATGTGCTTACTGGAGAGAAAGATTCTGAAGAATGAGGAAGAGTATACCTGCTTACTTTTGTTCATAATGCTTAACATTATTTATTCACAATGAATTAAAATAGTCAAAACACTTTAATTTAGAAACTGAACTCTATAAAACCTACTAAAATAACTTTTAATTGTAACAGAAGACCACAAGTCTAATTGACTATATAACTGAAATAAATCAATTGATCCAGAGGCTTAGCCAATAGAGATGGTATTTGGAAGTGTCTTGTTACAGATTTAAATATTTTTAGTTTTAATTCTTTCCAGTGGTATTTTTAATTTTAATTTTCCTTTATTAATTATTATTATTATTATTAAAAATTTGAAGCAAGATCTTACCAAGTTGCTCAGCTGGCCTTGAACTTGCTGTGTAGCCTTGGCAGATCTTGATCGGTGATCCTCTTTCCTCAGTTTCCCAAGTAAGACCTCAGGTCTTGCCTACTAGGCATCCCCTCCTTCTCTGTGTCTCTGTTTCTCTCTCAGGAGAGGGAAGGTCTGCAGTGAGAACACTGTGAATTGGAAGTCATGTGCAGGGTTCATGGTGATGGTCTGATTGGACCCAAGTGGCATGTAGAGCGGTATGTGTGCAACATAATTCCTGAGGCTGGAATGAGGAGAGTAGTGCATTAGAGAGCATCAATAAGATTGATTACTGCAAATGATTCCTAGGATGATAAGCAGTATGCAGAAAGTGATGGGAAATTAGAAAAATTAAGCTTACATAAACTTATTATTAAAGAGAACTATAGATTTTTATATTTGAGAACTGACATCTTTAAAATCATTTTACTGGCTTCCGGAAAACATTTATCTGAGGCATTAGATTTTATAGATTTTTCTATTTGTTTCCCAAGTTCTTACCAATTACATATGTTATGCCACTAAAACTAATCTTAGTGAATAAAGTGACAGAAGAATGAATCTGTGTTAAATTCCACTTTCTTGGGATATGTATCCTTAGCTATGTGGGAAGGAGACTTTTAAGAATGTTACCTAAAACTAAGAATTACCTGTATCTTTAGAAACAGAATCAGACCTACCTATTGTAGAAAGCAATCTGAGTATAGTGGTTGCCAAATATTTCCATATACTTTGAGTTCCTTGGTAATTTTCAGGACAGGCCACCGTTAGGTCTTTTGATTCAGACTCCAGAGAAGAGTAATTTGTTGGTTTAATGACTTTACTAAATGGTATGGATTCTTTATTCAATAGACCTTTTTTTTTTATAAATCTAAAAATTTCACATTAGTGGATATCAATTCCTTCTGAAGTCTCATGGCCTCTCTGCATGGCCTCCATGAGGACCAGTCTGAGAGGGATTTAGGGGAGAAGCAACAGGAAGAGGAAACATGTGCGAGCACAGAAGTGTCAAGAAGATTTCTTACTTCTAATTTCTACAGTTGAATATTGGTGGTGACATATACAGGTATAACTACTCCTGAAGGATTGGCGAAATGTCTTATCAAGTAAAGGTGCTTATTGCCAAATCTGACCATCTTAGTTTGATCTCTGGAACCCACGTGGTGGAAGGAGAGAACCAGTTCTTGCAAGTTGTTCTCTGACCTCCATATGCGCCCTGGGGCGCACGCACACACACACACACACACAGAATGAAAAAGAGAGAGAGAGACACAGAAACACAGAGAGAATATATAAATGTAACAAGAATCTTTAAAAATAAGCAAATTCAAGCAGAAAGGAGCCTGCACAGAACTGCAGAAAGGGGCAGCAGACCCCAGTCTCAGTCAAGAATTATTGGCAACTGATTACTGCTGGGTGAGGACTGCTGATCTTCCTAACAGGAGGGACTCTAGGTGGGCTGAGTAGACCCTAGTGGATGAGCTTGCACTGAGGGATGTCTGGAAAGACAAGCTTGACAGGATGGGTCCGGACACAGATGATAGAATGTATGAATTTAAGCGGGGTGGGCGGCTGTGGGAGGGTTCCAATCGGGGAACGGGGTATGAAGACGATTGGGAAGTTCTGAGTGAAATACACAAATATTCAATAAATAATTTACAAAAAAATAATACTATAACAATAAAGCAGATGAGAGTTTGGAAGTAGGAAAAACAGATTTCGTTTTTTACTTGCTACATTCCCAGTGCTGTTGTTTAAGGTTAGGTACATTTTAAAGGCAAGAAGTTTATTTAGATCACAGTTAGAAACTGAAAGTCAAAGATTTGGTAGTCCTATTCAGGCCCACAGTAGATAACATCCCAATGGTTGAAACTTGTAATGGAAGAACTCAAGGGCGAATCAGGAAGCTGGAGTGATTCAGGAGCCAGGATTATACTTCTATTTCCTAAAAATTAAGAGTGCCTCTTTAGGAACGAATCGGGTGCTAAGAGAGCTACATTAATCCTTTCTCAGAACATTGTCTTCAATCACCTAACTACTTTCCACCAGGCCCCATCTCTTAAAGGTTCCCCCATTTGAGCACCACAACACTGGGAGCCAATATCCTAGCACTGCAATCTGCCAGAAAACTCTCTGAAATTATATTCATTTCATAGCAGTCACTAGAGCACAGTGCTTAACATTCCTTAGTCCTGCATGTTATGGGGACTGGGATTTAAATAGAAATTCAACTTTGAGGAACATTATATGGTGTTTTTAAAAAGCATTTATTTTATTTTTAAGTTATGTCTCTGTATGTGTGTCTCTGTGTGGTATATGCACATGAGCAGAGTGCTCACTGAAGTCAGAAGAAGGCTTTGGATCCTCTGGAGCTTAAGTTATAAGTGGTTGAGTTTCTGAAGTGGATACTGGAAAAAGAATTCCTTGGTTTCTCTGCAAGATCAATAAGTACTCTTAAGCTTTGAGCCATTTTTTCTATGCCCCAATGGTGTTATTATTTTTTAAGTGGCACCTTTTGCCATATGTTTTATAAGTAAAGCTATCAAAATAGGATAAGATATTGAAAAAACCAGATATTTTTAATTGTTGCTATATTTGTTAGGATATAATTGAAAGATTATCAATAGGACTGAGGTATTTGCTCCGTGGAAGAACATTTGCTTATTTGCCTATCATGTGTAAGATCCTAGTTTTGATCTGAGAGAGAGAGAGAGAGAGAGAGAGAGAGAGAGAGAGAGAGAGAGGAGAAAGAGAGAGGAGAGATTATACTTATTTATAAAGTTAGTTTTGGGGGCATGAGTGATTTGAAGTTGGTGGAAGCAGTTGTCTTCTATAGAAAGAAATTGGTAGGTATTGCACGTATTTATCCATATCTGTGGATTGAGAGTGATATAAATGATGAGGAGAGAGCATAGGTATATTCGAAATTTTCTTTAAAAATATTTTTGTTGATACTTCGAGAATTTCATACAATGTATTTTGATCACATTCAGATCCCTCCCTGATCTCAACCTGTAGCCCATAATCTCCCCAACTTCATATCCTCTATGATTATTTCGTTTTTAAAGATCTATTGAGTTGAATCTGTGTTTTCCAAATGCTCTTGGGTATGGGTCTATCTGGTCTGTCTCATGAAAACTGGTCAATTTATTGGACATCACATCATTGCATAAAACTGACTCTCCTTTTCCCAGCAGCTGTCAGTTGCCAATACATCCTCAAGTAGGGCTGGGGCTTCTTGCCTACCTTTCCCCATGCATGGCGGGTTTTGTTTGGTTAGGTTTGCACAGGGCTTGTGAATGCGATCACAAATGCTATGAATTCATATGTGCAAATACCCTGTGATGTCCAAAAACTACGGTTCCTTGTATTTATATGCCACCTCTGACTCTTACAATCTTTCTGCCCCTCTTTCACAATGATCCATTTACCTTGGGAGGAGAGGGTGTGATAGAGATGTTACATTTAGAGGTGGGCACTCCACAGTCTCTTATTCTCTGCATGATGACCAGTTATGAATGTTTTTATTAATTGCCATCCACTACAAGAATTTTCTCTCATGGGAGTCGAGTGATGCAGTAGTCTGTGGTTATAAGAATATGTCATTAGGAATCAGTTTAGTACTATATTTGTTAGAAGAATAGTAGGTTCTCCCCTATGGTCTATAACCTATCTAGTCACAGGTGTGGAATCAATCTTGTGAAGTGGGCCTTAAATCCAATCAGAAGGTAAAATTGGTTGGTCACTTTTATAACATTCATGCCACTATTGTACCAGTGGGCATATCTTATGAAGCCAGTTGTTACTATAGTTCACAGGGTTCATAGCTGGGTAAGGTGACAAGATGGATTCATTGCATAATTCTATTAGAACTTCAAAGAAGAACTAATACCAGTACTCCTTAAATTATTCCATAAAATAAAAAGGGAAAGAGCATTTCCAAATTCTTTCTACAAAGCTAGTAGTCCTCTGATAACCAAACCAGAAAATGACCCAACAATAAAAGGAAAATTATAGGCCAGTCTTTCTGATGAACATAGATGCAAAAATTCTCAACAAAATATTTGCAAACTGAATTTAAGAATAATTCAAAAAATATTATCCCCCGTGACCACCTTGGCTTCATTCTGGAGATGCAGAGATATTTCAACACACATAAATCAATAAATGTAATCTACCACATAAACAGACTCAAGGACAGAAACCAAGTGATTATCTCCTGAGATGCAGGAAAGACCTTTGACAAAAGGCAGCATTCCTTCATCATAAAAGTTATGGAGAATCTAGTGATATGTAGAATATATCTCAACCTGATTGAGACAATATACAGCAAGCGCACAGCCAACATTATACTAAATGGATAAAAACCTCAAGGCATTCTCACTAAAATCAGAAACAATATAAAGATATTCACTGTCTCCTTTCCTGTTCAATATAGTGCATGATGTATTAGTTAGAGCACTAAGGCAAGTGATGGTGATAAACGCAATAGAGATTGGAAGGGAAGAACTCAAATATCCTTATTTACAGATTATATGATTCTATACATAAAAGACCCTAAAGGCTTTACCAGAAAGTTCTTGGAACTGATAAACACATCCATCAAAGTACCAGGATAAAAAATTAATACACAAAAATTAGTAGCCTTCCTATATACCAACAACAAAACAATCCCAACCATGATAACCTCAAAACACATAAAATAGCTCAGAATAAATCTAACCAGGAAGTGAAATAAATGCATAATAAAACTTTAAAACAAAGAAGAAAGAAATTGAGAAAGATACCAGAAGATGAAAAAACTTCCCACGTTCATGGATTGGTAGAATTATTATGGCAAAATTGGTGATTCTATCAATAGTAGTCTATGGATTCAATGCAATTACCATTAAAATTCCAACACAATTCTTCACAGAGATTGGAAAAATAACCTCAAATTTCATATGGAAACACACAAAAAACCCAAGATAGTAAAAAAAATCTTGAACAACACAAGAAAAATCCTGGAGGCATCACCATCCTAAATTTCAGATTATACTACATGGTTATAGTAATAAAAACAGCATAGAACTGGCATGAAAACAGACAGACACATTGATCAATGGAGTAGAACTGAAAATCCGGATTTCAGTTCACATATTTACAGCCACCTGATAAAGTGGCCAAAAACATGCATTGGAGAAAAGACAGCATGTATGAAAAATTGTGCTTGTCAAACTGCCTAACAACATGTAGGAAAATGAAGGTAGATCCTTATCTCTTATCTCACCCTACACAAAATTCATTTCCAAGAGATCCAAACTTTATAAAATTGATTATACTTATTTAAAAGAATATCCAATATAAACTATAATTCATGGTATCCCAAATTTTGATTTATGGGCATCTATGTTCAGATTTTTACTTAAGACATTTATCAATGAATATTTCTTTGTCTTGTTAGAACTAGGTTATTGTTAGGGTGTACTATTTTTTGTTTGGTTGGTCATTTTGGTACTTAGGATTGAACATAGGTTCTTGTTGCTAGGCAAGCACCCTACTTATGCGTTACATCCCCAATGTTTAAACAAGTTATTTTGAGACAGGGTGTCACTAAATTGCCCAGGCTGGCTTAAAATTCATAGTCTTTCTGCCTCAGCCTTCCGCAGCTGGAATTATAGCTACGTAGCAGCATGACTGGACAGGACATACAAATTTAAATATATATTTTGCAAATATTGTTATTTTAGGGTGGAAAATTTAGAATTGAGGAATGGAAAGAATTCCAAGCAAGTCATTTTTAAAGCGTTAAGAAAATAGTAAGTAAAAAATATTCTGTGTTTGTGTGTGTGTGTGAGAGAGAGAGAGAGAGAGAGAGAGAGAATGTATATGTTTCACTGTTAAGTGCATTTTGCAAATTAGTACACTGTTGCTCAAAGCTACCTTCTGTGACTGTTGGAGTCTTAGTTGGCCAACCATTTAAACATACTTAGTTCATTTCTGGTCCTACTACTCCAAAGGAGGGATTAGAGGATAGGTTGAATAGTTTATACACCGTGGTGTACAAAAGCGATAAGATTTTTGACATGATTACTACAATAGTTATGCATTGGGTTAGCTAAATCTTTTAAAGTCATAGGTTCAGAATTTTATAGAGGAAGTTGCTATGATTGTAAAGGAATAAAGCTGTATGGGGTGGGCCATTTAGTAACCGCAGCGATCCTTATATCTGGGAACAAGCACATTTTCCAAGTTTTTAAAACTGCATTACAATAAAATGTGTCATACAAATGATTAGATAAAGTTAGTACTTTAAAGAAAATTAAAATTTCACAGAGCTCTAGCTGTTTAAAATTCATTTTTGTAAACACAATTATGTTTTGTATAAATACATAAAAATCATGCTTATTCTTCATGTGCCTGTCTGTGTCATGTAAATATACATGAGCAGAGAGAGGCAAATGCACCTGAAATGCCAAGTTTCTGCAAATTGGGCATTCAATCATAAGGTAGTTCCATCTTCCTTTAAGTCAATTTTTGGTTGTTTTGATTCACTTTAAAACAGAACGTAAGGAAATGTCAGATTTCAGGTTGATTTAAAAAAGTTTTAAGAATGTATTTGTATATTGATGTTATGTTTATTCATATTTCAGATGGCTGAAAAGAGTTAATCCTTAGTTAAAAAATTCATGTCTTACATGTAGGGAATCCAAACTAAGCTTTTTCTTTTTAAGCAAAATGCTTTACTTCTGATGACCCTTAAAGAACGCTGTGTATTTATGCATATGTTTTAGAAAAACAATGCAGAATACAGCTGTCATACAAAATAGTGCTTAATCCTTTTAGTTTGATAGATAAGGAAATTATACCTCCAAACTGTGAATTGCAAAACCTCTTGGGAATAAATGATCTGACACAAATGTGACATTTGAAAATGAAATTGCATCAATAATGTGGCAACTCCTCCAGTTTCATTGGACTCTGCTAGTGAATCGGAGATGAGCATGGACTGCCATGAACCCGCTTCAGTGACTGTGTTACCCCTTATCTGGCATGGTGTCAAAAAACCTTCATGAAGATTTAAAGTCTTGGAGATAAGCTTACAATTGAAAATGCATTCCTATTATGTATTTAAAGCAATGTGATACTACCTGTTCTCTAGACTGAATTTTATAGAGCTAGAGCTATTTCAAACTAATTTCCTGGATTTAATGCTAATTTCCCCTGATTATTCTTACCACACTTCATTGTAATATTCCATTTTAAAATGAATTTAGAATTATTTCAAATGATTTTATTGTTAGGGATTATTAGTAAGAAGTTGCAAAGAAATTTCTTCACCACAACCTTATTTCCATGGTGCTAGTTTTTCTTACTTGCAAAACTAAATGCCTCACAAGACTTAGATACAGGAATCATCTGATCTGATCTGGCATACTGATGATTGATCAACTTAGAACTGAAACCTAGCGGGGAGGGCTTTTCCTAAGAAATTACCTACTCTGTGTGTTGACATGACTTAAAACATGCTACAAAAGGCACTGCTTTCAATTTTTGTGTATGTGCATATGTGTGTATGTGATTTAGAGGGACATGGCATGTGTGCGTTAATGATTTACATGTGTGTGAGAGTGATTTACATGCAGATGAGCACATATGTATGAGTGATTTAGATGGAGATCAGCATGTGTATGTGTGAGTGATTTAGATGTAGGTGAGCACATGTTTATAAGTGAGTTACATGGAGGTAAGCATGTGGGTGTGAGTGATTTGCGTGGAGATCAACATATGTGTGGGAGTGGTTTACATGTAGATGAGCACATGGGTGTGAGTGATTTACATGGAGATGAACATGTATGTGAGATTTACATAGAGATGAATACATGTGTGAGTGATTTACATGGAGATGAACATGTATGTGAGATTTACATAGAGATGAATACATGTGTGAGTGATTTACATGGAGATGAGATGATGTAGTATTTTGCAGACTCAGTACTCTTAGAGCTGATATTTAGAGCAGGCCCAGTTGAGCACACTGCTGAGTCCTAGCTGGCCATTTATGTGGTTTCAGCAAGTTCTTAGCCTCCTGAAGCCTTAGTGTCCTCTTTGTAAATGGGCATAATAATGCCTGCCTTGAAGAGGAGTCTCTAAAATTTAGTTTTGATAAGAAAGTAGCATATATACTTGTTCTAGATTGCCTTCCGATGCTGTGATAAACACCATGTTCAAAAGCAATGTGCAGAGGAGAAGGTTTAATTTAGCTTACTGGTTATAGTTTATCATCGAGAGAAGCCAAAGCTAGAGCTCAAGGCAGGAGCTTGAGGCATAAACCATGGAATAGTGCTGCTCATCGGCTCATTCCCAGGTTTATAGTCAGCTAGCTTTCTTACACAGTTCAGGCTCACCTGCCTAGGGATGGCACCACATACAGAAGGCTGGGCTGGAAGACATCAATGAACAATCAATAAAATGCTCCACAGTCATGGCCACAGGCCAATGTGATGGAGACAGTTCTTCAGCTGACAACCCAGATTAGCTGTCACACATTAGGAATTTTATGAATTTTCAAAACTTACAATAAAAGTTGGATTAAGACAGTAGTTCTCAAATGATTAGCTTGCTAGAGGATATTTGACAGGTCAGAAGACAAGACATTTTTCTTACACCCAAGAGTGTTCAGGAAGGAATAATCTAGTGGGTCGAGGTTAGAGATGGTGTTCAGTATCTAACACTGAACAGGATGGTCCCTTCAGCAAAGTTGCCTGATGCCAAAATGTCAATGCTGCTCTTTCTGGAAAATCTTGGGTTAAATGTAGAAATGGTCAACCATTTATATAACTCCAATGGCCTTATTTTTCCAGTGTTTCAACCATTTTTTGTATGTCTAGAAATGCCATACTTATTTGCAATTTAGTCTTAAACATGCTTACAAATAACAGTACTCATATATTATTTAACTTTAAAGAAAGTGTGATAATAACTGTCCATAAATATCCTCTTAGGATCAAAATTCAGGGCTCTCAATATCATGGATATATTAGGCATTTAAAAATGTTTCAGATGTTTATTTTGGTGCATGATTCATTTATAATCCATTATATGAGAATCATATAGTATAAATATAAGTTCAGAATCCTTTTGGATTGTTGCAATAACTCTGTATATTTTACATAATGTGTATGCATTGAATACTATGTAGTAGCGCATAAGATCTGGGAATGTGCCTAGTAATCAATAATTGCTATTTATTTAATAAAATGTGTGAATAATCACAGTATGTTGATTAAATATTTCATATCAGATTAAATTATGTTTTGACATTAAGGAATTAGGTAAGGTTAGGTTTTGTAGTCAAATGAATTGTAAAACAAGTCTTCTAGTTTCTAGTAATTTTGTGATTTCTGTCATATTGATTACATATATATATGTGATATATGCAATGCATTTCTTTATTAAGCACAGTGCCTCACATTTGTGAGGCTGTGTCATAGCACCTAGAGAATACCAGAGTATAAAAGTTTTGATTGTACCAAGTAAATACGTACTCCCCTCCTGACTCATTCAGTAATTGTTGGAAAGGGCATATATATCTGAAACATGTACTGCCTTAATTAATGTTCCAAGTTATGCCAGACTATATAAATAAGTGTCCCAGTTAATGAGCAGTTGCATCCAATTTTCACAGTTACAAGGAAAATACACCCTGAAAAATGAAAACATGCATAGAAAGGATGCAATTTATAACACAAGATATTTACAGAACTATAATTGGATATATGTAGTCTGAGAGTAGAAGTATTATTAGTGTCTATTTTAATTAATAGTGAATGCATGTGTTAAGAACTTGACACGGTTTCAGGATAATGTCATTGTGATGAAGTATAATTATGCACCCAACTCTCACGTATTTCCTTGGGAATCTTAAAATCACAGGCTTATTTAAAGGAGATGGTGGAGCAGCTCGATAAGTGACATCATGAATTGGAAATGCAACAGAATGTATCTCAATGACTGTGGTTTCTGCATAAAGACTGTGGCCATGTTGTATGTGTGATTCTTACTGAGATTTATAGGTAGCTAACTTTCTCTCAGGTTAATTCTTGAAGGTTCCTTTTACTGAAGTACTGAAGCCTGCATATTTGAAGGGTTTCAGAGCCATGTATCATTGTATCTTCAATATTCAGTAAACTGTTTCGCTTTGCCTCCTACACCATGTTCAAGTCAAATTTCTTTGATGTAAATTTCTTGGGAATGAACAGGCATGTTTGACATACTCTTTTATTTAATTTTTTATTGAACCACTGTGTTTCACACATAACATCTCAATCAATATTAATCTTCCTTATATTCCTTTTCCACCCACTCATGGCGCCCCTAACTGCAATCCATGCATTCTTTCATTTGTGTTAAGACCTATTGTATCAATTTAGTGTTCCCAAGTGACCTCAGTGCAGATTCTATTGCAGTCTAGTCAGCCTACCCAGAGTCCCTCACTTTAGGAAGACTAGCCCATCCTCACCCAATAGTAATCAGTTGCCAATATTTCTTAAGTAGAGGTTGGGGTCTGCTACCCATTTCCCCAGTGCCGTACTTGGTTTTTGCTGATCGAGTTTGCATGGATCTTGAGCATGCTGAAATGATTTCTATAGGTTCGTATGAGCAGGGTCCCAGGAACTTGTAGGATTCTATGTCCATATCATCACATACCTCCTCACGGTCTCTTACAAACTTTCTGCCCCCCGCCCTCCACAAGGTCCCTGAGTCTGGATGAGTGAGAGTTAATATAAGAGTCCTGTCCATGGACCCACATTCTGCAGATTGCTAATCTCCATGATTTAGCCATTTGTGACCTTTTGTGTTACTGGCCTTTTGTTGCATGAGGGAGCTTCATTAAGGAGAATGAAAGATTCATTGATGTCCTATTTATCCCTTGTTCTATATTTTGTGAACCTTAGGTGCACAGTTTGCAATGTAGATGTTCTGCTTAGTCATGGGCAATTCACAGACAATATCTGTGTGTGACCAGCTGTGGTACTCTGTATTAGTCTCCGTTTGGTGCAAAAGAAGCTTCTTTGACGAGTGGTGATGGGGATACCTGATTGTAAATATAAGGATACGTATTTTGCACTTAGTAATAAGTTACATCAGTCTTGGAATGTAACAGCCTTGGTGATTTTTTTAGGATGTATGACCTGTGCAGCCATTTTATTTGGCTATGATTATGATACCACACATGAGTTTCCTCCCATTGATTGGGATAATGTGGTAGAGGAAAATGTCACTGTTTAGGAAATATGACACTTGCCAAGCATGTTTTTGACACTGTGTTGTATTAAATAAATGAATACGTGCTTGAAAGTTTTCCAGTAATCAGAACTCCCTTTTTTGGGTTGGTTTCATACCTACAAAATGTGTAAAGTCTCATGATCTCTAAATAAGAAATTAATAAAAACCTTGTCCTTGAGGTAAATTGCAAAACGGTGCCAAATGTGTCTATGGAAATACACATATAAATATATGGTCAATGTAAATTAATAATCACAAATTATCAAGATGCAAGGTAGATAAAACCATCCAAAAATGAGTTATCATGCATAATAAACGTAAGATTTGATGTCTCAAAATTTAGGAATACCTGTTATAGGTATTTAAGCATTCCAAATTATCATGGTAACAAAGGTGAAACATTAGATGTACAAGGATGAGAAAAAATGTTTTAAAAGTTTATTTTTACCTCTTCTGACCTCCATGAGCATTTGCATGACATGGATGCAGTTACATACATGCAAATAATACACTCATATACATAAAATAAAAATAATAAATAAAAGATATTTAAAAAGTCCATTTTTAATATAAAAATATAAACCATCACTAGATGCTGAAAAATAATAAAATTATTGACATAAATAAAAAAATCATTACAAATCAAATTTGAGGAATGTTGCTAAGCTAGATTTTAATCAAAATGCATGTAACAAAATTTTTATAAGAGGAACAAAAAGGCTGAAAATTGTGGCAACTAAGCTTAAAATTCTGGAAATGATACATAGAAGAAAGCTAAAATAAACATTATAGCACAAAATATTATAATAGAAGCAAAGAAGTTGCAGAGATGATCAACAGAAGCAAAAAGTAATTTTCAGAAAATAATAATAAAACAGCCAAAGGATTGGTATGCTTGAGCAAAAAAAAAAAAAATACAACAGGAAATGAGGCAAAATTTGACAGTATTAGAGGTGTGATGTAACTCAGCATTAGGGCATTTATCAAAACAATATAATTAGAGCTAAAACAGAGAAGAAAAGTCAGGAGAAATGTATTGTTAGTGAACTGGAAAACATATTAAAATAATTTGTTTCTTAGAAATACCAAACTGTCCTAAGGAGAGAGAAAACCCACAGAGACACACAGACGTGCATTAGTGATTTTAAGTCTTCTCCAAACATGTTTCCCAAATTAGGCATACATGGTCTTACTGGTGAGGGGTTCTAAACATTTCAAAATTAAGTGCTCTTAATTTGTTGCTATAGAAGAAGACAGTTATCAATCTCTTCTTTTAAAAAATGTATATAACATCAGATAGGCTTTTCTGTTTAATTTTAAACATATTTAGGCTCATATTCTGTAGGCGGCTTTGAAGCTTCCACTTCCAATTAGCAAAGTTGAAACAGAATGGGGAGACAAATAGGAGGGACTGCTTATGCAGTGCAAGGTGGTATGACTATTATTTGAAAGCTATTTTAAATAGTCCATTATATACAAAAGGCAAGGTCCTGCACAAAGTACATGTTCACTACCTGTTTAAAATGTATCCATATATAAACACATAGTTATAGCCATGTTCTTGTATTACAACCATTCTAATCACCTTATCTCTAGCAAACCTTTATGAGGCATTATGATTTTAAAGATATCTTTTGAGTAGATTTTGAGAAATATAACTTTTAATCTCAAATCTGTGTAAGCCATAGAAATAACAACCAATCTGGAGTGTTCAACCCTGTTTCCACACACATGTTAAGTAATATTTTACTTGTTTATATTTTTTCCTGAATATAAAGGGAAGCTAATAAGTTAACAGGTTTATTTCATATCTTGTGTTCTGAAAAAGGAGTGGATAAAAGTGATTACTTTCATGCCAATACTGTAAGTGGAAGAGGACCATCCGAAAAGACAGTTTATTGTTGAAATTTTCAATCTAAATGTAGAACTCCTAATTTAAACATTTGATGCTTCAGTTTCAGTAGAATGATTTTGTTGCATTTATTCAACTAATGTAGATTAATGAATGATTACACAAACAGATTAAAGAAGTCACTTACTCTAAGTAGATACAACCAAAACATCTCATTAGTGATTAGCTCTTTCTAAACTATGAGGACATCTCATGAGCAGTATCTGTCCTCAAGCAGAGCCAGGGTTGGCTCCTTTAGGAGTACCAGCAGGAATAGTCAGGATTATTTGTAGTTTTTCTCTGTAGACAAATGAAGTGTTTACTTCCAAACAGTCCATGGAGGGCAAAGCCTATCTGAGTATCCTGAATTTCTTATGTAGTGGTTGTGACACATTGCTAATGCCCAGACCAGACCTCCTGTTCCTGGAGTACTCTGTTAACTGGCTTCTAGATTCTGGCTTGTGTACATGTAGGAGAGTTCTGAGTCCATAATTTTATTCTACTCTCACTTGTATTTGGCTCTGAGAAATTTTCTGAACTTTTGATTGAGCTTAGAGATGCTTTTAAAAGCATCCTCATTGCAATTTATTCAACATCTGCAAGCTGTATGTTAGCCAAGGGAATTTGGCCCTTCTATATATTAATTTTTGTGCTAATTATTGTAAATGTGTTTCCAAGTTGGTCATCTATTTTTTGGCAAGCAAATAAATGACAGTAACTAAAGTAACATACAGGTCATCAATACTATAGCATATACTGCCTGGTATAGACACACACACACATACAGATACACATATACACACAAACATGCATGTGCATACATACACAATCATCTCTCCAGATCTATAGGATATTGGCTCCAGAATTCCTCTATACTATTCAGTGTGGATACTGAAATCTATGGGTATTATCTCACATTCAAATGTATAGTATTTGCATATGATCTTTATAATACTTCCACATATATTTGAGATCATCTCTGAGTTAGTTACAATACTTGATAAAAAGGCAATTTATGTAAACAGACATTGTACTGTATTGTTTAGGAAGTAACAAGAAAAATTAATGCAGGTTCAATATAGATGCAGTTTATTTATTCTAAATATTTTTGGTCTGTGTTTGGTTAAATCAAAACCACCCTACATATTATAGGAAAAAGAAAATGACCATGCACAAGTATAACAAGAACTGAGCAGGACCTATTTGCATAAATTTCTAAATTACACAAGAAAATTCTAACATGGAAATTCACAATATAATTGAAGAAAACAATCTTAACTCAAAAATAGTTTCCTTAGATGAATTAATTTATGCATTAATGGAATTTTGTCGATATGGTAATATGTTATTTTTATATTCTGGATAAAAAACTGGTTTGAAGATTCTTATGAAAAACATAAAGGAAAACAGCTAGAAATGCTTTTTTCCTCTCTGTCTCTCTCTCTGTCTCTGTCTCTCTCTCTCTCTCTCTGTGTCTTGAGGGAATGTGGTATTTGATATTACACATTGAAGTGTATAGTAAGTCCACAGTCATTCAAAAGAATATGATGCTGGTGTTCCAATAGACAGATAATAGAATATAGTATAAAAATCCAGAACTGACCATAGGAACTTAGTTTATCATTCAAAATAGCAGCTAGAATAATTAGTAAAAAGATGATTTAATAAACAGCCTTGGGGAATGACTAACCATTTATTAAAAAAAAGACTTGCTTTTCCTAAATTCATAGAACTTTAAAGATTATCAAGGAGTTGAATTATTTTAAAACCATGCACATTTTAAGTAAAATTATGGAAAATATTTTATCTGAAATGGAACATTTTTATATTTTCATATATCATATATGATATTTTTTTTTCTCTAAGCAACTGCATGAAAATAACTGTGTGAACTTGAAAGAGAACCTTATGATTCACAAAGGACACTTTCTAATTGGCACCTAGACTGTAGCATTGTGAATCTGTGTGCATGATCCAGCTATGCCTCCTCTGACTTCTGGCCCACAGAAACTATGAAGTAATAAATATGCTATTGTGGAAATTTATTAGACACTAATAAAAAATACATGATTCATTCTCATTACTGAGATAAAATGTATGAAAGAAGCAACTTGAAGAAGGAAGGATTTACTTTATCGTACTTATTCTTTTTTTAAGTTATCTTATTTTTAATTATGTGTGCATTGTGGGGGTATGTGCATGTGACTACTGGTGGCTGTAGAGGCCAGAGGCATTGGTTCCCTCTGGAACTGGAATTACAGACAGTTGTAAACAGCATGACTTAGATACTGGGAACCAGTTCAGGTCTTTTGCTACAGCAGTATGCATTCTTAACTACTGAGCCTTCTATCTAGTCCCTGCAAGGATTTGCTTTAGCTTGTATCTAAACCAGGGTTTAGTCCATCACGGTGGGAGGGCATGGCAGTAAGATAGGCTCCTGTCTCTGGTGGTGATAACATGAGGCTGCTTGCTAGATGGTGTCAACAGCCAGGAAGCAAAGGAACTTGGCTGGAACTGGGACTGAGTTTCTCTTGTCGCTTTGCCCATGTCTAAAGGGTTCCAGCACCTCCTCAAACAGTGCCAGCTGCTAGAGACCAAGCATACAACACCTGAGCCTCTCTCTCTCTTTCTCTCTCTCTCTCTCTCTCTCTCTCTGTGTGTGTATGTGTGTATAATTCATATTTATTATATTCATATGTATAATATTCTGCTCCTGCTTCCAGTAAGCTCATGGCCATCTCATAATGCAAAATGAAAATGTCCTCATAGTCTTACAATTCCAAAATTGTTCAAAAGTCTGAAGTCCAAAGTCTCTTCTGAATCTCAAGGCAATGTCTTAACTGTGAACTCTTACAAAACTAAAAATCACATTGTCTGTCTATCATCCATCCACCCATCTTCAATATATAATAGTACAGAGTAAACTTTCCCATTCCAAAGGGAAGGATGGGGGCATAACAAGGAAAGATCAGATTGAAGCAAGGCAAAAGCACACCACAGCAAACCCTACAGCTCCATATCAGCATTTGAAGACTGAAAGTGGCATTATCTGGGTCCCGACAGGCTTGGGTAGCACTGCCTCTGCATCCCCATCCCTGCAGTACATGTGGTCTCTCTCTTGGACCAATCTGCTTAGTGCCTGAAGCTTCTTCCAGCAGATGCCCCATGTTCCTTGCATTCTTAACATCCTAGCATATCCATTGTAACTTGGGTTTCACCTTCATAGCTTCAGATACAACCGACTCAAGGGTTCAGTGCAGGGACTTGGACTCTGCTCCATACAGCCTGGCCTCAGTGGCTTTGTAGAATCTTAGTGCATCTATGATTTCATCACCGTTACAATGTGTGTGTGTATCAAACTAGTACTACATGGATGATGATACCTCACTCTGCTGTGGCCTTCCTTCCCTGGACCATAGCCTCAGTATCCAAGTGCTTATTTTATTGAAGAGGGAAAAGCATTTCCCTAGACAGCCATTTCTGAGCAGGAATCTCCTAAGGAGGGACTCTTGTCAGCACCCTTCATCTCATGTGTTTTCAGTGGTATACCTTGCAGCCTTCTGTGGGTGGGGTTTGTCCTGAAGGCAACATTCCTATTGTCTAGCAGAGTTTCTTCTTAACCATGCCAATCTCTTTAGCAATTATAACCACTTCGTCCATACGTGTGTTGCTTACCCTCCCTGGGCTCCTCTTTCTTACATTAGACCAATGCATGGAGCCAAGTAGGCACGTGGTGATTCTCAGGCTTATGGTTTGCTTTAATTCTCTCAGGAACTGTTATTCTCCATTCTCTGTTGTGCAATCTAGTTACCTATGTGTTGAAAGAGTAATTCTGCTCTCAATGCATTGTTGTCAGGAGATCAAATTTGGTGTTAGTTATTTTTTTTTTTTGTGGCTGGGTACGTAAATAAATAATTGTTCATTTAAAAGTTTGTGTCATCATCTCTTGATGTAGTTCATAATATTAATGTGAAGTATTCTGCAGGTTTGAGATTTGTCTTGTTTGCCAAGGATTATTTTAACTCTAAATAAGTCCTTATTAGTTAAATCCTTTAGTGAAATTTTCTTTTCATGAATTAGTCTCCAAAGTAAGAATGCATGATATAAGGCAGAACAAAAAGTTTAGTTTTCGGAAAGTGAATTATTTAAAAGATTTATGTACACGAAATAGTGAAAAATTCAATCATTTTAAGAAGATAATTCACTCATATTTATGTGGGTACATACATAGAGCCAAGGTAAGTGAAAGACATATTTTACTGGAAGCAGAACGAAACATTTACAAAAGAAGTATATACTTGCTCTAAAAGTGTATTCTGAAAGTATGTGGAACTCTGGTTTTCTTGAGGAGTGGCCGACTCTCAGAAAGAGAGTACTTTAGAGTTCAAGTCTGCTTCTTCACTATCCGCATCAAGAAAAGGCTGTGAACAGTGTGTTTCAGGGCTATTCTTACTGTGCAGTTGTTTCTGCATCTCCATATCTGCATCTCTCATAATTATACATTTTTGGGGTATGATCCAAAGAATTTGCTAATTCTGAAATCAGAGAAACTATTAAGTCAATCTAAAACGAGGCTTTTACATAAGCCTTTTGCATATATTCTTTTACAGGAGACAATTAAAAAAGAATTTATTGCCATATGAAAGTCAGAATCTATGTAGAAACTATTGTGTATTTATATAGCTTACAGTATTCTGTTATAAGATAGTGTTATTTATTCGCTTTTAATTTCTATGTAGTGGCTGACAGTTTTGCTTATAGACTCATAATAAGGAAATACATGACAAATGGAACTATTTGCCTTAAACATATTCCAGTTTAATGATGCTGTCTTATACTCAAATTCTTTATGTTATTAGTTATGCTTTAAAGTTCTAGAACTACTTAGAACATAAAAGATCTATGTGACTATCTTTAGATTTGGTCTTTAAATTAATTTTCTAATTATTTTTGTCCTTGCGATTTGTAGTCATTAATTTTAAAGTGATTAAAAGCAAATAATTCATTATGATTAACAATTTTTAAAATAAACATTATTTAGAAAATTTTCCTATTTTCAGTCATAAATCTTGCTCAAGAACTTCACCAAATTCTTGCAGCACATAAAAATTGTTAAATTCTCTTTAATATGTATTAGTTAAAGTGAGGAAAAGCTATGGATAACTCCCACATTGAAATGTAATCTTTGATATCTCACCTTAACCTTTCCTTGTTCTTTGAAGTGATTATTCATGTAAAAGACTGTTTTCACTTACAGATACTAAAGCCATTACTCAAACTAATGACAGTGGATCCTCAGGACTTAGAGTTGCATAAACCTGATAAATCCGCTGGCTGCTCTGAACGGACTCTCTTTGCTATCATTAGTAAAACAGTCACATCCATGGAACCACTGAAGTCACTCTTCCTGCAAGGATGTTGAAAATGGATGACATGGAGTCCTTTTGGGGGGCATTAGCTATAACACAATTTCACATGCTGTGTCATCTTTACAGAATGGTCCCATAATCATGATGGCTGATCTCTATAACTGCAGAAAGTTCAACTGATTTTATCTGTAACACTAACAGGATATTCTTGAATGCCACTCTTTTGAGTACATAAATGTATTGTCTCTTGTCCTTGAGTTATAAAGGACTGGACATTTCAACGTTAAAGGAAAGTGCCTCCATGGCAATATATGTATCTCAAAGCTGCCACTCACAATTATGCCTGGAAAATTCCCTACGGGAAATACAATGACTTGCTTTATTCCAAGATGCATGTATTTCTCTTCTGGTTCTATGGTCTTCTGTGTTCTAAACTCAAGATGAAGTGGACCTTCATCTTCTATTGAAAAGCTTGACCTTCAGTTTCCTGTGATCCTGTGGCTGAAGAGATAAAAGGACCTTACCAGTAAGATTGTCTAATGGGCATTGGCAACCTTTTCAATTCCTCCTTCAGGCAAGGTGGGGCATGCTAAAGCAAGATATGTGCCTGCTGTGCAACCTTTACATGTGACCTGACATTTTAGGTTTGTCTTGTTCCATTCATGGGAGTCCATACCTGATTTCAGAGTAGTGGAGGAATTAGTTTGAAGAAAATGATCTCCAGACACGGATGGAAAAAAGATTCTGAGAATGAGTGATCAGGTGTCAGCTAGCTCACAGCAGGGAGCTTTGCTGTTACCTGCAATAGCTTCCCTGGAATTGACAAACCCGAGACAAACCTGACTGTGGCTGTACCACCTTGAACATATCCAATCTCATCTTTAAGCTGTGTGATGAACCATCATCAATTTCATTTCTGAAACACAAGTGCCTTTTTATGTACTTCACAGGTTACAAACATTATTTTTTCCCCTGCTCTAAAGAATTCTGGTTCTTTAACTTGGCACAAGAGTTCTTTTATGGTCAAGACTTAATTTCTTCTCCTAACCACTTTCTTTGATTGAACCACAATCAGCTATAAGTATACTAAGTTTACATTTACATGTATCACATAAATTAGAGGCAAGTCACTGGGAGTATGATCTTCATTCCTATACTTCCTTCACATTTCTTTACCTCTGTGCCTTAAGCTTTGTTTGCAATTCATTCCACTTATTTTTTTGAATTGTACAGGAGATTTTTAAAATATATATTTTAGTTGAATTTTTGTGCATCATATTTGGACCCCTCCCGTAACCCACCCACTGAACTTCATACATTCTGTCATATATGTTAAGGCCTAGTGAGTCAAATTTATGTCCCCAGATGTCCCTCAGTGTGCGTTCATCTACTGGCACCTGATCAATCTATCTAGTGTCACTCTCTTAAAGAAGATCAACTCTCCCCCAGCAGTGATAAGCTGCTAATATGGGTCTTCTCATTCATTTCCCCATTTTTATGCTGGATTTTTGTCTGGTTTGAGTTTGCATGGATCTTGTACATACTGTCATCATTCCTGCAAGTTCAGATGTACAAGTTCCCAGCAGCCTAGAGGATTCTGTTTCCTTTTGTTTCTGTACCACCCCTAGCTCTTACAATCCTTCTGCTCCCTCTTCCATAATAGTGACTGAGCCCTGGGTAAGTAAAGCTTAATGCAGAAGTCCTATCCAGGGACATGAATTCTGAAGAGTTTTATTCTCTACACTTTGACCAGCCGTGGTCTTTTGTGTTCATTGCTCTCTGGTGAGAGTTGAGAGATGCATTAATATTCTATTTTTCAGTGTTACTTTGTCAGTTAAGTCTCAATGATGTTACTAAGTGCTTTATACGATCTAATGATTTTTTATTGTTTTTTCTTGACACTTTCCTTTAAAGTACATGGCTGTAGTCTCTGGTATTTCAGCCTTTCCTCAAAACCAAACAGAAGATGGTACAGATACTGAAAAGTCACAGATTTGCAGCCCTGTGCTTTACTGTATCTTTTTAGTTGCAGGTCCAGCAGTATTATCTCTGGCAGTGATGAGCTGTAACTGTTTGTCAGCATACAGCAGTAACTGCAGAAAAGAGGCCACAGCAGCAGAAATTTATTTTGCAGAATGTACTCAGCTTAAGGATTATTCAGTGGAAGCTCATTGACTGTGAACTGGTGCATGGTGGTCTATTGAGGGTCACTGGCTGTTGGTGGAAAGCAGTTTTCGGCATAGCTCTCATAGGGAAGAATGTTGACCAGTTCTATCACGCTATGAAAACTACATATAAGAACAGTTTTGTCCTGCCCTGTTATGTATGCCCTATACAGTCCTATATACTTTCCAAAGGCATTTTTCTCTTCAATACTTTCAGGGTTTATCTCCTTGTTCTTTTCCTTTGCTTGGAAGTTATCTTTTCAAATCGGTGGCTGTCTTCTTCTTTCTAAACACCAGGCTGAAACACTGTCTTTTTGGGAAGCTCTCTTGGCCCACATCTCACTCTTGTCATTTGTCATGTTGCTATGTTTCTGTATTGTTTAAAACTGATTTTGGTTACACAGACTGCCCTAATGATTAGATCACAGAGTACATATGTAATGATTCAGAATATGCTTTTAGGACCTGGAGAGATGGCTCAGCAGTTAAGAGCACTGACTGTGCTTCCAGAGGACTCAAGTTTGCAATACCCACAAGTTGGCTAACAACCATTTATATCTCCAGTTTCAGGGGATTTGATGCCTTCTCCTGGCTTTTGGAGACATTGTGTAACATGGGTACTCTTATATGAAGACAAAACACTTGGACACATAAGGTAAACAAAAGAATATATTTCTAAGTTGTCATTTGATCGTCAAAGCCTCTTGAAGTCAAGTGAATATTGAAATACCCAAGCACCTTTTAAAGAAATCTTCTTGAGCAGCTAATAATGATCAGCTATAGTTAATTATTAGGTCAAATCCAGTCTAATTATGAAGTTTTGTTTGATTTGTTTTCTGGAAAGTCTCAGAGTCTTCTGTTTGACTAGTGAATCAGATACTAGCTTTTCCGAGGTTAGGGGAATTGGTAGAGCATGCATTTAGGAGAAATTCTGAATTCTCAGGAGTTGTAGATGTAACCTTCATAGACCTTGGCAGACATATGACTTTGGAGTCAACCTGAACTTGATTGAGTCAAGTATAGAGGCAGAGTACAGTAATAAAAGCTTTTCATGATCCCCAAAATGTCATGATTAGTCTTTGTGACAATTTGTATTTACTGTATTATTTTACATGTTGTTGAGCCACAAAAGTGTGTTTATTACTTTGAGTAGTACTTACACCTGGGAATACATGACAAAGATTAATATATGTTGATTTTGTTGGAACATAGTCATAGTAAATTAAGTTTTATTGGATGACTTACCATAGTAGTAGTTATATGGGGAGAGAGATTATTGCTAATGAACGAATGAAAGATAACTAAATTCACAAACATATACCTTTAAATATTTCTTATTATATTTTTATTTATTTTTTGTTGGGGGTTGATATGTGTGCAGGTCAGAGGACAACTTGTAGAAGCTGGTTCTCTCCTTCAGTTATGTGACTCTAGGGGGATGGAACTCAGACTGTCAGGCTTGGTGGAAAGAGCTTTTACCTGCTGAGCCATTTTGGTTGGCACCACAAGTTTTTTTTGGAGTAGAAAATGTTTTTCTGTTACTGTATATAGATGAAAGATATTACAAATCTTCCCTTTTCAGGTTTTATTATTATTATTTTTTTAAGTGAAAAGTAGATATCTCAAACCTTCTCTGTTAGGTAGGATCAACAACTAGTCTATCCTATTCCTATGACTCTCCTTGAGCTTTGGTTCCATCCCAATGAGAGAGCCAGAGAGTGGCTCACTAGCCAGGATGAGTTGCCTAAATCCCTCCACGCCCATCCCCCTTGCCTTGAGATCATCTTCAGTTCCAATGTTCCAGAGCTCAGAACTCTGCTAGCTAGTATGGATCAGCTTATTCTGGTCCAAGAGCTCTCCTTGAGCCTTGGCTCTGTCCCACTCAGGCTGCTAGAAAGCACCTGACTGCCTGGGAGAGATAACCAGATCCTGTCTTGCCAGGTCACCTCTGCTTTGAGACCAACTCCAGCCACTTGGCACCAGGGTTCATACCTTCCTTGCTTAGCTAGTTAGCACTGGCCCAACTGATATGCATCACCTCGTCTTGGGATTAGGCTCCTTCCCCCTTCTGGAGAACTCCTGACTAGTCTACCTGGATCCAAAAAAAAAAAAAAAAAAAAAAAAAACCATCAAAAGAGAGAACTTGCAGCCAAGACTAAGCCCAACTGACTGTTCATACTAGATCAGAAAGCAGCCAAGCTACATGAACAATATAAACAGAATTAAACTTCAACTTAAAGAAGGCAGACTTGACTTTCATACAAGAAACAGAATCAACAAAAGAAATCTATATTCCCAGACCATAATGAAAAAATACAAATAAGAAAACCTAAATAATATATTGCCAACAAACCCCACAAGTCACAGAAATGGTCTACAGTGAGAACTACCTAGAAGAACCTCAAGACACAGAATTTAAAAGAACAATCATGAACGTGATCAAATAATTCAAGAATTTTAAAGAACACTTGGATAACTCAAAGAATTCAAAGAGGATAGGGATTAAACTCTCCACAGAAGCTCAAGAAAATACAAATATGCGTATGAATGAAATGACAAGACATTTCAGGATTGAAGAGTGAATTCATGAAAGAAATGCTGAAGAAAACTCAGGTTGAAATGAAGATGGAATTGAAAAAAGCAAACAAACAATAAACCTCACTGCCAGAATGGATGAAACAAAAAACCGAATAGATAGTAAAGGTAAAGAATTGAACTAGTCAAGCAAAGAATATGAAAAAAAAAAAATAATGGGAATGGAATGTGCAGAAAACGTGGGACAGCATGAAAAGACTAGATTTATCATAGACATAGAGGAAGGAGAAGAATCCCGTGTCAATGGTATTGATCAGATCTTCTACAGAATTATAAAAGAAAATTTCCCAGAGCTGGAGAGATGGCTCAGTGATTAAGTGCCCTGGCTACTCTTACAGAGTACTTGCATTCAGGTCCAAGCACCCATATGGCAGTTAACAACCATCTGTAACTCCAGTTCAAGGGGATCCAACACCCCACCCTCTTTTGACCTCTGTGGGCATTGTATGACACAGGTGCACTTACATAGATACCTGCAATACACATATATGTATAAAAATAAAAAATAAAATATTTTTAAGAAGAAAATTTCCCTAAATTAAGGAAAGACATACCCATGCCGATACAAGAAACACATGGAACACCAAATAGGACCAGAACAGAAACTCCTACAGCATATCATAGTAAAAATACTAAATATACAGAACCATGAGAGAACACTGAAAGTTGTAAGAGAAAAGCAAAAAGTTACAAATAAAGAAAAACCAATCAGAATTATAGCTGACATTTCGCTGCAAAGTATAAAATCCAGAAGATCCTGGAGAAGAGTAAGTTCTAAATGACCATAGATGCCAACCCAGAATACTTTACTCAGCAAAACTGTCTATCATAGTTGAAGGGGAAAGAAACATCTTCAATGATGCGAATAGGCTGAAAGAATTCATGTCCACCAAACCAGTCCACAGTACATACTTAAAGTAACACAAAGGACTGAAGAAAGAAATGAGCACAACCAAGAAAGAGAAAAAATGAATGTATAATTATGGAAACACAAAATAAGACCAAGAACACAAACAAATGAGAGAAACCAATACACATCTTTCATTAATAACCTTAAATATAATGGCTTCAACTCCCCAGTCAAAAGACACAAAGTAGTTGAATGGATTAAGAAACAAAGTCTGTCTTTGTTGTCTACAAGAAAGTCATCTCAAATTCAAGACCAGAAAATACCTTAGAGTGCAAGGTTGGAAAATAATATTCCAAACAAATGGCACTAAGAAACAAACAGGCATCACAATTATAATATATGATAAAATTTACTTCAATTTAAAATTAACCAGAAGAGATGAAGAAGGTCACTACATTCTGATGATGATAAAAATTGACCAAGAGAACTTTACAGTCATATATACACCAAACCCTCGGGTACTTAGTTTCATACAAAGAATACTACAGGACTTCAAGATACAGATTAACACCAACTCAGTAACAGTAGATTATTTCAATACCCCATTCTCTCCAATAGACAGGTCAAGTAGACAAAGGATAAAGAGAGAAACATCTGAATTAACTGGTATACATCCAACAGATCCAACAGACATCTACAAAATCTTTCACCCAAGGACCAAAGAATATACACTGTACTAAACAGCCCATGGAAGTTACTCTAAAACTGACCACGTACTGGAGCACAAGACAAACCTCTACAAATACAAAAATTGAAATAATCTGATACATTCTATCAGGTTACAATGCAATATAGCTTAAAATCAATAGCAAAAGAAGCTCTAGTAACTACACAAACTCCTGGAGCTTAAACACCTAACTCCTGAATGATGAATGGGTCAAAGAAGAAACCAAGAAATGAATCAAAGACCTCAATGTGAAATCTGAAACTCTTAAACTGTTTTAAGAAAATATTGGTAGTAATCTATAAGATATAGGTGTAGGAAAGGAGTTTCTAAATTATACATCAGTTGCTCAGGAATTAAGGTCAACAATAAACAACCGGGACCTCATTAAACTAAAAAGCTTCTGTATAGCAAAAGAAACATCCAAGTAAGTGAAGAGAAAACCCACAGACTGGAAGAAAATCTTCACCAGTGACACATCTGACAGAGGTTTAACATCCAGAGTATATAAAGAACTCAAAAAAAAAAAGAATTAAGAAAACAAGTGAACCAATTATAAGAAGGGCCAAGGATCTGAGCAGAGAGCTCTCAAAAGAAGAAATAAAGATGGCTAAGAAACAACTTAAGAAGAACTCAGCATCATTAGTAATAGGGAAATGAAAATTAAAACCAGCCTCAGATTTCATTGACTGTTTTCACAATAGCTAAGAGATAGAAGTGTCCCTCACTTCTAAGTGTCCCTCAGCTGAAGAGTGAATTATGAAAATGTGGTACATTTACACACTGGATTACTACTCAATGGTAAAGAAAGACAAAATCATGAAATTTTGCTGGTAAATGGATTGGAATAGAACTGTTATATTAAGTGAAGTAACCCAGACTCGAAAAAACAAATGCCATATGTTCTTCCTCTTTTGTGGATCCTAGCACCAAATACTTATATGTGAGTACATATCCTGATGTAACTGCAGGAACCAGGAAAATGGAAAGTAACCAAGGAAGTAAAGGGAAGGAAGGAACCTGAGAGAGAAGAACAGTAGGAGACAGGTGTTATTGAGGGAGAAATGGGAAAAAATGGGGTGTTTAAATGGGAGGGAGAGGGAGGATTATACAAGGAACTGTGGGGATGAAAGAGGGTAGAAAGATGTCAAGAGAGGTGGGGCCATAAGAGACAGATATTATCAGGGCAGAAATGGGGAAAATGGGGATACTTTAAATAGAGAGGATATGGAAGGAGGGTTAGACAAGGAGAGAGAAAGAGAGAGAAGAGACAAATCATGCCTAGTAATGTAAAAACAGAGGGAATCATATTCATACAAAAACTTATTGAATTACACATACAATATCTCTATATGAATCTATGTGTATAGTTGAAGGCTACATAATAACAACAACAAAAAACAGTGCCAGACAGGAGAAACCTTTCTTTCAGATGTTTGCCAGTATAGTCTGAGACACTCCCAAAATTGCACAGGCTATTGCCATAGTCTTGATTACCTCTCAGAACTTGAAGGTAAGACTCTATTGTTGAAGACATGACATACATTGGAGATCGAATCTGGAGCAATGGAGCTGTAACTGACCTGGATGCCACCTTCCCTGAAGGCTAACTCTCATAGCTTTGGAGAACACTGAGCAGTATGTAAGCTCTTAGAGGAGAATATCGATTGCTGGTCCAACCCCAACTTTAAGGCTTAATAACCACATCAATGACCAGAACAGCAAACAACATTGGTGCAGTAGTGGCACTTTTGTCTTGGAGCTAATCAACAACCACCTAATTGGACTTAAAGTCCACTCAATGGGAAGAAACTCATGTGTTGTTCTGTAAGCATAGCCAAATACAGAGGACTGTAGAGGTCATAGACCTTAGAGAAAACCCCAAGGCTGTCACATACTTAGACAAATATAATTTCTTATTATGTGCAAAATATGAATCCTTGTATTTACAGACAAGCATCCCAAGTCACCACTCATCAAAAAGCTCCATTTTCAAAAGACACAGATTATTACAGAGTTCCACAATTGGTCATACACATAGATTGACTGTGAAATGCCCAAGCCTAAGTTGACATCAATTATGCAACCTCTACACCTAAGGCTCATGGAATATAGAACAAGTGGTAAAGGGAACATTAATGCATCTCTCACTTCTCATCAGTGAGGCTCCCTCATGCAACAGAGGGCCAGTAGCACAAAGGTCACAGATGGCCAAAGAATAGAGAATAAGAGTCTTCAGAGTGTGGATCCTTTTACAGGACTCTTATATTATCCTGCCCGCCCCCCGACCCCACCCTGACAGTCTCAGGGACCATTGAGGAACAAGGGTTGGAAAAACTGTAAGAGCCAGGGAAGGGTTGCATGACCATATGGAAACAGAATCATACAGGCTCCTGGAACCTTGCTCACACAAACCTACAGCAATGTTGTCAGCATGAAAAAGACCCCATGCAAACGGAAGCAGACAAAACCCAGCACAGAACTGGGGAAATGAACAGTGGGCTTCAATCTTTTTATTTAATTAAAATTTTAATTAAGTCTTATACATTTTGTACAACAGTTCCTAATGACCTTTAGACCCCTTCCCATGTTCATCTCCCCCAACCCAAGTTTCATAGAATAAAGACTGCAGAATGTGCATCCCCGGGATAGGACTCCTATATTGAACCTCGCCCACCTGTGACTCAGGAATCATTGCAGAAGAGGGGCAGAAAGACTGTTAAGAGCCGGGGCTTGTTCATGAACTTAGGGAAGCAGAGTTTTTCAGGCTACTGGAAGCTTGCACATGTGAAATTGTGGCAATGATGGCACTGAGCACAGGACCCACACCAACTCAAATTAGACAAAGGCCCGGAGTGGAGCTTTAGAAATGGATTGGCGGGCCAGACTAGACTAAGGGCAGGCCTCAATCTTAGTAGAAGAATTATTGGAAGCTGATTACTTCTGGGTGGGGAATAGCTTGTATTCTTATGGGGAGGGACTCTGAATGGACTGACTGGCTCCCAGTGGATGAACTTGCACTGAGGGACGTCTGGGGAAACTAGCTTGACTGGATAGGCCTTGACATAGAAAACAGAATGTATGAATTCTAGTCTGGATGGGGGTGCTGTGGGAAGGTGCCTATTGAGGAGGGGGTATAGAGATGATTGGGATGTTCTATGTGAAGTACACAAAAATTCAGTAAAATAATCTAAAAATAAATCTACCGTATGATCCAATCACACCACTTCAAGGCATATAACCAAAGGTCTCATCCTACTACAGAGTTTCTCATGCAGCCATGGTTATTGCTGTTCTTTTCCCAATAGTTGAGAAATGGAAACAACCTAAATATCCCACAACTGATGAGTGGATAAGGAAAAAAATCATGAAATTTGCAGCCAAGAAAATGAAAGGAAAGAAATCATGGGCACAAAGTGTAAGAAGGAGTTTGGGAGAGGGAGACAGTAGGATACAGATGTTATTAAGGGAGAAATTACAATGTTATTGTAATTACAGATGTCATTACAAGGGGATACTTTAACTGAGAAGGGAGCAGGAGGAGTTATACATGGAGAAAGAGAGGAGAGTTAAATAATGCTTAGATGAAAACTAGGGGCAAATGTATTAATCCAATGTCCTATTGACAAATATACATATAATAAATATGCATGTGCATAACTGAAGGTTATATAGCAAAGAACACAGTGCCACCCAGGAGAACTCGCCCTTCGAGTGGTTGGTCAGGGTAGTACAAGAGACTCCCAAAATAGCATAGGCTATTGCCTTCCAGAACTTGAACCCGAGACCCTATTTCTGAAGACAGGCCACACATCTGACACAGAACTTGAAGTGATTGAGCTGGCATTGACCTGGAAGCCTCCTTCTTGAAAACTAACTCTCATGGTATCAGAGAATACTATGTAAACTTCCAAGGGAAAAACAAATTAATTGTCCTACCCAGCTGTGAATACTAAAAAACAATCACTATTTCAGCAAACTATTGCAATTGATACGGTAGGGGCACTTTTTTTCTTGAGACACTGACAACTTTGAAAGTGGCCAAGCTTTGAATGCTTATCACAAGTGAAGTTCCAAAAAGTCTAAGTGAGATTTCCCTCTCCCAAGACGGGACTGCATGAGGATGCATTTTATTTGAGCCCATGGTGCCTGTTAAGTGCTTTCATTCATCAGAAATATGTTCTAGGAAAAGCACAGCTCTGAAATAAAAATTTAATGTTTTAAGAAGCTAGTAAACCTGATTTTGAACATTCAAATTTACTAGACTGAAATGACATTAAAATATTTAATGAAATTTAACTTAAATTTTTAAATTTTTAAATTTAACTTAAATTATTTTATTTTATGTGTATGAATGTATTGCCTTCATGTATGTAAATGCACCTGTGTCGTACATTGCCAGAGGGAGGTCAGAAAAGAACTTCAGATCCCCTGAAAGTGGCGTTATGGTTGGTTGTTAGTTACCATGTGGGTGCTGGAAATTGAACTCGAGTCCTTTACCAGAGTAGCTTGTTTCTTAGTGCCATTTTCTTGGAATGTTCTTTTCTATCCTTTTACCTTAAGTAGTTCCTATTCTTGAAGGTGTGATAAGTTTCTTACAAACAATAAGAAGATGGATTTTGTTTCCTAATCCATTTAACTAGCCTGTGCCTTTTGCTGAGGAACTCAGGTCAATGATGTTTAAAGTTATTATGGAAAGATGTGTATTGATTACTGTCATTTTAATTTCTGTTCGTGTTCTTGGTCTAATTTTGTCTTTCCATAATTATGCATTCATTTAGTTTCTTTCTGTTGCCTCTTGGTTATAACTGTTCCTTTTTCCAGTCTTCTGTATTGCTTAGAGTGTCTCTGAAGGGCTAGTTGGGAAGCCATGAATTCTTTCTGCCTAGTCTTATCATGGAAGATTTTTCTTTCCTCTTCATCTATAGTAGTTTTGCTGGGAAAAGTATTCTGGGTTGGCATCTCTGATCATTTAAAACTTAGTATACTTTGGCTCAGGCTCTTTTGGCTGTGGAAATGTGGCCCTTCCAGATGATGTCTCCACAGAAAAGATAGCTCAAACTCAGTACCAAGAGACCTTGAGAATGTAATTAGAAGGACTCGAACAGATCTGAGAGCAAAGACATGTGCACTTTTAAGGATTATGTATTTCAGAGAGTAAGAGTATCTTTTGGGTAGGAAATAATTAGGTATTTGTGAGACTAAACTTCCACAGTTTTCCAGCCTTGCTGTGCAGGACAACAAGAAAGTCACACACAGTGTTTCCTCTAGCACAGCCCTATGCCCTGATTCTAGTTCTTAAGAAAGTAGTGTGTTTTCTGTGCATAAAATATAGTCTACTTTCATATGGGTTGCAACTCCATGCTCTTTTCTCTTGTAAGTGAGTGGCAGAAATCCTGGGAACCAGAGACTTTGCTCTCCTAAGATGATTTCATAGACCACTGGGTCCTAATTTCCTGATACTGAATTAGGCACTAATTCGCCATTCCCTCATATGGACTTCATGGAGTCTCAGATTTCAGGGTGACATTTTCTGTCACTATTTCTCTTATAAGTCCTTATCATGCAGATGTCATAACTGTTTTCTCTCCATCCTGATTAGGGTCTGACCCCAAAGGAGTTCTATTCTCACCAGCTATTGGAACTAATTACATAGGTCTCTCTGAGATCTGTTCACTAAAAGTAACAAGAAGATGAAGATTAACTAAGCTAAGAACTCCTATTGTATCCTCAGATGCTACCACTCTTAACTCTTAGTCTTGCGCTGCAGAATGATGCTTCTTACAAGAGAATGCATGTACAATAGTGCTGCAAGATTATAATAAAACTGAAAAATTCTCATTGTCTATTGTTGGCATAGCTGTCCTAACATCTAATGTAATACGTTACTCTTGTATGTGCATTCATTTTCTATTGTTTAAGTTGTATAAAAGCACAGCACATACAGTTATTAATAGTGCATAATATTTGCCAATGATTATAAATGTTATGACTTTACACATTTACCATACTGAACTTTCAGTCATTATTTTCAGGTGTATTCTTACTCATACAATTTGTTTACGTGACTAGAGAGATGGATTAGTGATCAAGAGCAGTGAGCACTGACTGCTCTTGCAGAGGACCCAGTTCCATTCCCAGCACCTAAATGGTGGCTAACAACTGTCTACAACTCTAGTTCCAGGGGATCTGATACCTTCTTCTGACTTTTGTGGGCACTGCATGACATGGATACACTTACACACATGCAGGCAATATACTCATACACATAAAATAAAAATAATAAATAAAATATTTAAAAAAGAATGTCAGACTGCAAAACAGTTTGCGAAGGGTACTGCATAGGGGTACCAGGCAGTGCTTGGGTAAAAGTTATTCTTTGGAGCTGTCCACATCTCCTGGGAGTCCTCCCTCAAACACTTTACCCAACTCTGTCACTAACTGGGAACAATGGCCTTGGTGCAAATGTGATGGTGCCCTTGTTAAGTTATACCCCCTTTTCTCAGAATCTCAGGAGCTCACTCTCTTTGCTGCCACACTACCACCAAACACTGCAGCCCACACCTCCATGTACAATCACCCTCGCCTCTGCCTGGCTCTTTGGTATGGGCACTATTCATCACAGTATAATATAATTGAGCATTTATTCAACTGTGATTATAAATCAAGAAGGGAAATACTAAAATTCTTGGTCTACAGAAACTGTGCATTAAAAAATGGTTATTATTTCAGTCTTCAAAACTGTGGTTTTGAAAATTCAGCAATAGATAACTAATACAAGTCTATGTTAATTTACTTATTTAGTACTTAGTATCCAAATATATTCTGAAGAAATAAGTGAATTTATGAAATGCTTATTGTACATCAATCATGTAAAAGACTTACTTTTGAGTGTCTATCACAAGAGAAAAGTCCTGAGGTATAGGAGATAAGCTGTATCAATGGTAGGAAGCAGATAGCAAAATATGAATGCTAGATTGCCCAGGAGGGTTTACAGATGGAAGTAATAGGAGTTAATTTGTGGGACAAGAGTAAGTTTGGATCCCTCATCTGCTAGAGCAAAACATTCCTTCTCTTCCCAAATGAGAGACAGGAAAAAGAGAAACAAAATAAAGGTCAAGTAGACGGATCTCTTTTTTTCTAGAGAATTAATACAACATCTATTCAACTGAGTAAACCAGGAACAGAGACCTTCCTAATATGCTAGTGGGGTCTTATGAAGGTTGTTGAATTGACTCTGTGTGGCTGTGGCTGATCTCTGGTTCCTACTTAACAGTGGCGTCTTTGCTACTGACTGACACTCAAGACAGATTGAGCATCTCCAAAGCTAAAGACCTCAGCTTTGAAGTGAGGGAGTTGTTCTGTGAGGCCAGGATACTAAATGAAGGTAATTGTTATAAAATGTGTTTATTTTGTTGATGAAAGAGTTTTCTACCATTGGCCTGACTGTCTTATATTCTCATCTTTGGCCTTGTTTCTAATCTGAGATACTTTAAAGCAGTTATTATGAAAAGTGTTGATTTTACAGCCTAGTTTGCATACTGATCTCTCACAGTGTAAAGTGTTTGGTTGGAACCTTCACAGTGGAAGCTGGGTCAATGCTCTAAACCTTGAGTAACTGAAGTCAGTGTTCTCATGGGAAGGCAAAGTGGAATACAATTTAGTCAATGAAAACAGAGAAAAAGAAAATCTCACTGCTTCTTAATGGAGTGCTCGCTTTTTGGAGACATGTCTGAAAATAACCTACTTGGCTTTGACTTCCATTTTATGTTCAAACATGATGCCCATGGCATAAATTACAAGGCTTTTAAGTGTGTCATTTTTATGAAAGAGAATGATACATGCTATGTTTTAAATTATAGCAATGAGCCACTTATTTGGAAGTGGAACTTTTGACAAACTTCACCTTTAGGAACTCAGTACTAATTCAGAACTAAGAAGAAACGTCCTTCAAAGCCGACATTATGGTTACAAAAACATGGCCTTAACTTCTAAAGCCAGGGCTTTAATGATTTTTCTTTAACACATAATTTTTTACCACCTTGGTTATTTGGTACCCCAGCTCATATCGGAAAAGAAACTACAAACCAGTGAAAGGCAAAGAAATTGCTATGCATAGTCATCAACTTAGCAGTGATTGTTGACACCCTGGCAGGGGATGCAGAGGTAAGGGAACCAAATGCATTGGCAGAAGAGAATTACCAGTCAGGTCAAGAGGGATCCCATACTATTCAGAAAATTCATGATTTATGTCACCATCCTCTACAAAAGAAGTCATGTGTATAGTTGTAATTCTTTGATATCAAAGTTTTATTTTTCTAATTCCTTCAAACTCTTTACTCTTCCTCCCTCCTCACTGAAACAACAGTGAAAGTTTTCTATTTCACTCTGCTGTGCAGGATAGTCAACACAGAGTAAAGTGAAATTCTTGGCCTTTTAGCTCTTGTGTGTACATTTGCATCTCTATATCAGGGATGAAATCTTAAAATTTTCCTTCATTTGGAAGAGAGTCAGAGACTCAGGTCAGGATCGCAGAGTTCATGAGTTTTCTAAAGCTTGACTTGATATAATAAGCCTTGCAGCATGGGAGATTTTTTTAAAGCATAACATTTGAACCATAGAC
Source organism: Eospalax fontanierii (assembly GCA_035773235.1). NCBI lineage: Eukaryota > Metazoa > Chordata > Mammalia > Rodentia > Spalacidae > Eospalax > Eospalax fontanierii. The sequence continues at coordinate 33,774,303 of CM069536.1, read as the reverse complement.
TCTAGAATGGAAAGCATTCCTGATGAAATAAACATCATTTTCCTGATAAGAGAAGATAAAAAAAATTGGAGGACATGCCTTTAGAGTATACTGAAGTCCCAGTGAAGAGTCCAATTCTTCCTGATTTTGATGAGTCTTGTTGTGGGGGTAGTGATTGAACCTCGAGTAGATTAAGAGCATTTGAGATCAATGTATTTTGCCCCAGAATGTAGAGTAGGAATGTTATAAGACTCTTAGGGACATTACATGTTACAGAATAATAAAAGAGGAACGTTCAGTGGGATTTTTAGGATGTAAACTTCTCAGCGCTATCTAATTTAGTATAAGAATCCATCAAAAAGATTTCTGTTGTTACACTCTACCCTGTATCCCAAATACTCCCCCGAAGTAGCTAAGATGAGCCTCCATTCTCAACATAATTCCTCGTGTCAAGAGTATGTTGTTCTGGCCTCCACACGCTAGAGCTAGAGGCCCGGAAGATGATGTAAGGAAAGGGAGGGACAGAAATGTGTGAGGTGATGGATATACTAATTTGCTTGATATGATAATTCCATATTTTCATACGTACCACATGGTACACTCTCTTTATATGCACATCTAATCTAATTAAAAATAGAATCAATAAAAGAAAGGGTAGATGGTACAAAGTGTGACCTGTATGTCTTCTGTGTGCTTCCCTCTGTTGAGGCCAGAACACACTCTGTGGGAAGGAAAGAAGGCATATGCATGAAAGCACTTCAAATGGATTGAAAAATTGCTCAGAAGACAATAAAGTTTATCCTGAAAATGAAGAATCACTGTCTCATGGGGTAAGGTTCCTTTACTTATGGAGAAATAATGAGCATTATATTTTTGTACATTAAGAATACAAAGGAAAAAATAAAAAAGCTTTTCACTTCAAATGGTTAAAATGAAAAAAAAAAGTCATGTATAAGCATTGCATAAGGCTGTCCTCTGATAGGGAGATGGACAGACACCATCTTCCTAAGCTTGGTTGCACCCACTTACGTAGGATCCTCACAGCTAAGCGTGTTGACTGTTACTCTTAGCAAGAAAGGAGGGGCGGAGAGAGTGAGCCACATTTCCCAACCAACCAGCGAGCCCTAGTTGCAGGAGTGGTGGTGGAGGGGCTAAGGAGATTTAAACTGAGGAAGCTATGGGGAGGGTCTCTTGTCGTTTTGTGTGTCTGTGGGGAAGTGAAGATACAAGCGTAGATGGAGACTTTTCAGTGCAGCTTTAGGAGGGGAGTACTCACATTTCTGTAAGTAAACCCCCAGCCATTGTCCTGTAGGTTAACAGAATAAACTCACTGGTTTTCCAGATTGTACTTTGGTGAAATTGGACCTCTGTTTGTTGTAGGGACCAAAGGAGGAGGGGGCGGGGCGATTTTTGTGCCTTCCAGAAGAAAATTCAGCTACAAAAAGAAAACTAAACTTCATGAGGACTTGCTTTTACAAATCATCTCATGTTTTCACTATGCCACTAACAACAGCAATAAAAGCAAAGGCATATCCATGTATGACAATTTAATTATGTCTCCTTTTACATGGCAAATGCCAAAGAACATTACCCTTAAAGCTCTTGATTTTAGAGAACAGAAAATCTCCTGGATCACAGGGGGTTAAAAGTACCTGAAGCACAGTAATCTATGAGGTGTGAGTGGTATGAATACTGACTGTGTCCTAGAGAGGAAGCAAGCTCTCCCCGCTTTCACCCAAAGCTGCTAGACTGTGCATCTCGTCCTATTGATCCCTGTGCGCATATTCCAGCAAGGGAATGCACTTTCTTAGTTACTCATGTCGCTCTCAAACCGCTCCTGTTCAGCAGCATTTTTCCCACACGATTAACACTCAAGTAGCATTTTCCACATTAACCTTGTGATGTCTGATAGGAGGACAGAGACAGATATGGCTTTGCTGGAATGTGTACACATAATCCATAATGAAAAACTGCAGTTCCTCTGTGACCATGACACGACATCAAAGCTAAGGGAGGACCAAGTCCAAGGAGATGCTGGGTCCTAAGGAGTAAAGTATCACTATCTGACTGAGTATACCATTTAGCATATCAGGGAAGATCTTTCACATTTGGCCCGGTAGAGGCCTCTAATTACTGATCCTGCTCTGATCTGTTCCCAAGGAGGCACCACCCCATTCTCCTGGGGTGCTGGTGTAGGTTACACTTCTGATACGACCCATGGAGCCAGCTCAGGTATCAGTGTAACCTCTGTGTTCCACCTGTTTCCACAGCATTGTACAGGCACCAAAGTTGTACAGAAACTTTTAAGGGAGTGAATGTGTTCCAGAGGCTTCAAACATGGCTGATGTTTCTCAGCAGGTGAAAGGTTAATTGGCTTCCCAAAGTGGAACTTAAATGGAGCACCATTTTATATTTGGTCTAAAACGCAACTAAACAGAAGTAGAATTAATTTCTTGAAATACTTTCACTTTTCCCCAGCCATGTAACAATACACAGCCCTTAATGGGCAGTTGGGTGCAGTAAGGAATCAGAAATTGTATTTTCCTGACTAGAGATCAAGGTTTGACTTATACATGTTCTTTCATACATTTAAGCAATGATACAGAGAACTTCAAGCACTACTGTTAGTTAAGAGTTAAAGTCTATCTTGGGGAATATTTTGCAAAATAAACAAACATCTAATACAGTCCTGAGTTCCTCATATTTTTCTGTGTTTATAATGTAGTCAAGTATGAATCAACAAAGAATAAAGTACCCTTCAGTGTTACTAGTATTGATGTGTTTAGGTCGTATTGTCCTGCTTCAGTATTTCATCAACAGTGGTTCAGTCCTGAACTATTCACAACTAGTGCATAATGGTGTCTTACAAAAGTGTTCGTCAGTAAATAATGTATAAATCGCCTGTCAATGTTGTCAGAATGTAGACTCTGAATCAGTAGTGTAAGGACATTGAGTAAGGTCTGTGATATGTATTTCCAGCAAGTTTCCAGGTGATACTGATGCTCTGTGGGTCACACATTAGTTACAAGGTTAAATCTAGCATTGTAATAGGAGAAGTAAGGAAACCATAATGTTCCATATGCTTATACACAGTATTCTTGCTTTATTTATGATAAGATGTTCTCTTTATTCCTCTAAATCTCTCTCCACGAAATCACTACAATCCCAGTTTCATTGCTCATAGTGGTTACAGTATCTGATGGGGAAAGCAGCAATTTCTGTTCTCACTAAAGCTCGAGTAATTTTTCAGGGTCCACAAACTCTTTGCATCTGCATGGGAATATTTGCCCAGGCAGAGTTGTTCTATCTTGGGATACGTGTCTGTAATTCTTCTTTCTCTAAATTATTATTGACAGCTATTCTCCTAAAATAGTTTCTTCAATTAATAAGCAGTTCTAAGTGAAGCATCAGGAAAGGAGGAGATCAAGGAATGAGCACATTCAGCTTAACAAACCCTTATTGACTGAATTCTTTATACCAAACCTACATGACGATAAAGTTAGTACAGGCTCTGCCATATACAGCTATACTCTATAGGTCTATATTATTTATCTGGGGAAACAGTGCATATTTTAGCAAATTCCACAAAGATTATATCTAATAATAATTTTATCTGATATTCTCACAACAAAAACTGTAGAAATGTTAGTTCAAAAAATTGTGATTAAACCTCAGCCCCATGCACTGTGTTTCCCTTAATCAATCTCTTAAGGGCAGTTGAATTTCAGATTGATTAACATGACTCAGCACATGAACTAACCCAGAGTTTTCCTCTTCAGGAAATGAGAATCAGTTCCTTTTGTCTAAAACTAGACTTTGTAAGTTTCTCCCCGTTTGATTATTTGTACTTCACATCAATTATGTATATGTTGATGTGAAAATTTGGGGAACAGTATTAACCTATAGCTTGTAATCATGCATATAACCAAATAAACCATAATGATAAGAGAATGAAGGAGATGAAGATTGCACAATGTTTGCAATTACTTCATTTTCAACAAATCAGTCCTTAATAAGATATTTGGTAAAGTTACCAATGTTTTCTCATGATATCTACATGCTGATGTCTGTTTGCTTTCAAGAGAAACACATTCAAGTTAATGTTAATAGCTTGTGGTTTTTAAAGAAGGTTTTGTGAGCTGAATTCAACATTACTAAATTTTAATAGCTTCTATGTAAAAGCTATATGGGAATATAAATTAATACAACCTAGTTTATTAATGACTAGCATAGATTCTTCACCAAAACCTGAGAGGATATGTATTTACTTCCTGCAAAGTGCAATTCAGTGACAAAATTATTTTAAGAGAAAATATGCAAATGAAATGGTTTAACAGTACAGGAGCCTTTAATCCAATTTTATACCAGAGAGTGGGCTATTGCTATGACAGATCTGACTCAGTTGTTTTGGGGAGGATTGTGGAAGTCTTTGGAGTTTTGAACTGGAAAATCTATTGAGTGTTTAGAGCTTAGTGAGCTGTTTTGTAGGAACCTGGAAGATAATGCTGAAAGAGGGATGCATCATGTAGGTCTGGCATGTGAAGCCTCAAAGGGAAGCAAAGATTATCAGGACTGTTTGTATTATATTTTGAATTGAAAATCTGTTGTTGATGGTCAGCTGAGGCTGAAGAGCTTTTTGTGATTAAGAAGAGACCAGCACCGCTGAAGGGAAACCTTTGCTTAACTGGGACAATTGATGCTGATTAACTGGGGCTGAAAGATTAGCTGTGAGTAACAAGAGACCAGTATCACTGAGGCAAAATCTTCTGTGAAGTACTTCCTCAGGTTTAGCTCACAGAAGCTGTGGTCCAAATGGGGCTTCAGCCGCCATCTCAAGCTGGAAGCATGACCTGGTAATGTGTAAGATTTTCCTCCATGGTTCTTGTGTTGAAGATGTGAAGAGGTTATGGAGAGAAGGTATGGCTTTGTCAAAAGAACTCATTGGGAAAGGTGCCACCTCAGTTTCAGTAGATTGGAAATGCCAGGACCATGGGACAACTACTAAGGAAATGGCAGAAGTAGAATTATCCAGCCTGAGCCCAAGACACAAGCTGTGTGTGCTGGGAATAGCAGAGCCAGAGAACTGAAACTGCCCAAGCCCCTTGGAGCCCGGAAGATTGTGAGTGAAGCCCAGATGTTGAGCTTTGAGCTAGTTTGCTGGACTTTGGTTTTGCATAAGTATGCTCAATTCTTTCCTTTTGAAATAAGACAGTACTTGTTTTGGGTTTTATAAGAGCTCACAGTTAAGAGACTTTTAATTTTTAGTGTTTGAATTTTTTAAAGAGTGTGGGATGTTTAAAGTTGTAGTGTTTTATGTTGTAATATCAATATAAATATGAGATCTTAGGGATAAGAAATGGAAGGGTTATGGTTTAAAGTGATGTGTTTGTGTATCAAGTTGACAAGGGGTCAATTGTATCAGGTAGCTTTAGTTGTGAACTTGACAAACCTGGGTAGAGGACACCTCAGTTGAGAAATGTACTTGATTGGACTGGTCTGTGGCCATGTCTGTGGAGCATGTTCTTGATTGTTGAGCGATGTAGGAGGGCCCAGCCCACTGAGCACAGAAAAGGAGCGAGCCAATAAGCAGTGTTCTTCATGGTCGGTGCTCCAGGTTCCTGCCCTGGTTTCCCTTAATGATGACGTCAAATAAACTGGTTTTGGTCAGTGTTTTTATCACAGCAACAGAGAGTAAGTAAGATGCTCCCCCAAACCTGAGAAGACATGGATATACTTCCCCTAAGGTGCAAAATGCAGTGGCAAAATTATTTTAAGACAAAGTAGGCACATGAAAGAGTTTAATAGTGCAGCCAGGCATAGTGGCAACTTTAATCTCTGCACCTCAGAGGCAGAGGTAGGCAGATCTCTCAGAAGTCAGCCTGGTCCACATAACAAGTTCAAAGTCAGCTGGGACAACAGGGAGACTGTTCGAAGGGTGTGTCAATGTTATTAAGATTGTTAATGTTATATGAAACGCAAACAGCCAACTTTAGGCTCGAATTGTTGATCTGGTAAATTGCACAGAATTTGCAATTTGCAATTGATCTGGTAAATTGCACAGGAAGTTAGATGAAGACAGAAAGGCATGATAAAGTCTTGAAGCAGACTGGTAAGATTGCTAAGAGAAAAAAAAGACAGGTAGGAAAAGTGAAAAAAAAATCACAAAGGAAACTGCATGGCTTGATAGTTTATTGGATATGAAGATAGGATATAATATGACACCAAGACTTTATGCAAGAATGCTCAAGGAGATGTTGTTTATCACCTGAATTGAGAAAAAAAATGGCAGTTATGGAAAAGGAATGGCTATTATATAAAGAACAACAACTAAAGAGAGCAAAGGCTGCCTGCTCTGGGTGAGGAGGAAAAAGACTTTGTGGCACTTGTTGATGGGAATATAAGTCAGTAGAGCCTAACTAACTAATACACTAATGGAGGTTGCTCAAAACATTGAAAACTGGACTACCATACCATCTAGCAATTCTGTTCTTGAATCCTGTGTTAGTCACTTATCTGTTGCTAGGATAGAAACACTGACCAAGGGAACTGATAAAAGGAAGAGTATATTTAGCTTAAGGTTCCAAAGGGGCAAGAGTCCATCATGGCGGGGAGGCATGGCCACAGAGGTGGCTAGAGTAGATGCATAACCCACACACTCACATCTTCGAGCAGGCACAGGAAACACAGCAATACTAGAGATCCCACAAGGCTTAAGAACTCTCTGACCCACCCCCAGTATTGTGCTTCCTCCAGCATGGCCACACCTTCTAAGACTTCCCCAACCAGTGCCACCCACTGGGGACAAAATGTTCAAATACTTAGAGCCTATGGGGAATATTCTCATTCAAACCATCACACATCCAGAGGATGTGTTGAAGAGGTATCTGCATTCCTACATTCATTGCAGAACTCTTACCAATAACTAAGAACTGAAAGCAACACAATTATCCATGAACTTATGAATGAATAAATCTGGGTTTGATTTCTAGCACCCCCATGGCAGCTAACAACTCCAGTTCCAGAGGATCTGATTTCCTCTTCTGATCTTCGTGGGCATTGCATGACATGGTGCACTTACATATATGCAGACAATTCACTCATATCATAAAAGTAATAAGTAAGATATTAAAAAAAATAAAAATTGTATCCAATGTAAGGGTTGTGAGGGATTTCTCATTTACCTTTGCTTTACACTTCCTTGATGATTTATGAGGTTGGATATTTCTCACATGCTTGTGCATCATTTATACAGTGTGTTTGTCGAATTTTCTTTGTAAGTACTTTCATCATTTCGTTGAGTCAAAGGTGTTCTTTACATACTCTGAATATTGACTTCTTATTAGACATATGATTTACAAATATATTCTCTTGCTTGACTGATTATATTAGCACAGCTAATAATTACCATTGCCAAGTAGAATTTTGATGTTGCTACATTTGTCTCATTTTTTTGTGTGTGTTGTGAATTTTTTTCCTTCTTATAAGATGGCCAAATGATATTGCCAAGACTAAATGATCAATAAAGACAGATTACTGATGTTGAATTTACCAGATCCATGAGGTCTAACATTTTGGTCACCATTCTGGAATTATGTGCTTGATTTTACTTAATGAGAATTAGTTTATTATTTGCAGATTCTTTTGTGAGATTCATAGAAAATTCTTCTGTTTACTCATAAAGATGGAATGTGTTTGTTCTGAGAATGTCACTGTCAGATAAGAGTTAGCTCAGCAGACTGTAATTAATGTTTCTCTCGGTTATAACAACTTGTGTCTTTCTATATACAGCAGCTACATTCAGTTGGAAGAACATCTTTCAAAGTCAATTAATAGGCAGAGGCAAATAGGACAGAAATCACAGTAGAGCTGTACACTGTCCCTCTATTAAGTGAAACTGGAGACGAAGCTGCTTAATGCAGTTTAGAACTTGTCATTGAAGGCAGTGTTTTGCTCAGTTTACTAAATGTATTGACTGCAGGATACAAATAAATCCCTTGCAAACAGGTTTAAATGCATTTCAATTGCAGAAACATCCATCCATTGTTTTTCTCTCTCTCTTTAATCTCCAGTGAAAGAGAATAACACCTGGTGCTGTACCTAACCTCAAGGAAAGAGGCACAAAACAACTCTGGTTCCCCTACATCACTTCTCTCTTTAGCATTGCCCCCTCCACTCAGTAGTTGATTGACATGTAAAGCATGGATTACTGTTGACTGTCACCGTTTCCTAGTAAAAAATAATGATGAGTTCTGAGGATGAAAAATGTCTCTAATTCTACATGACTCAGATGGATCCAGTATTGTAACCATTTATCCTTCTGTGTCACAAGTGAAGAGGAAGACATTTCTATAGAAGCAGAGTATACTCAAGTATTTGCAGGAGACTTTGGTTTCAGCTTGGAAGTCCTGACTACCTCAGTCACATTGCTGTAGTCAATTTTATATCAAGATCATGAACTTTACTTTTCCTTTAATTGGCCACTGAAAAAATTGGTCAACTACTTCTTGACATTCTTTTAGAAAGTGTATCTTTAATTGGGCCCTGTATTTCCACATCGAAGTCTTCATTCTGACCTCAGTCACCAATGTTCTATTTCCCTACAATTCTTTCTCTTATTCCCTGTTCATCAAACTGCTTTCATCTTTTCAAAGTTGGTTGGAAAATTAAAGATATGGCTGTTCTAATTATTTAGGTTAGGATGTTATCACCCACTAGCATGCTCCCAGATATCCCTCTAAACCACAACCATCCAACAAGAACAGGAAGTAATGATTTCATGAGAAAAACCACCTGGAAATTTGAAAATATTATGTCAAGAAAAAGAAATGATAACTATATTTTTCCCTTCCACTGTTAGAAGATACGAGATTGGTTCTTTTGGTGCAAACAAAATTAATATTTTGCCAGAAAGATAAATGTGAGCAAGAAAATATGACTGGAGGAAATATTTAGTGCCTGCTACAAAATCGCTTTTCCAATGATGAACATACTTAATGAAGAACAAAGAAGAGAAAATGGGCAGTGTCGTGAAATGAGAGTGGAGACAATCTGCACTGAAACTCCATCAACAGGATGAAGCATGGCCAACAGTGCGCACTTTCTTAGTCCTTAGAATGCTGCCCGAATGCTTGTTATACTAAAAAGCCTCTGAAGGGAAGCTTAAAGAGACTGATAGTGAACGGAATTAATTTGTGGTAGGACCACAGTTTATAACCCTTAAGCCAAGGGATCAAACACTTGCTTTGTAAGTTGAGTCCCATTCAAGGTCTCAACTGTGAAAATGTGACTTAGAAATGATCTTATTTCTCTAACTTTTTATTGTTAAGTAATTACATATTTCCAGATACTTACAAATATACCAACTTTCGTAAATGCTAATTAATACTTTATATAAGTTTATCGCAATACTTAAACCACGTTACTATCATGGATACATCCTATCTAACTGATTTAGATTGTATAAGCTAAACATTCATAAAGAAGTGATATGTCAAAATTTATTTTATTTTAATTCTTTCACAGTCTTGATCTAGAGTTTGGAAACCTAACCATCAAATTGTCTAAAATGCTGAAAAGGACATTCTGCTATTTGCTCTGTTGAGAGGCACTCCACATACTGTGGTATGTCACCTTACATTGTCCAGCTCCTGCCAAATCCTCACTCAGCATGGCCTGCCAGTTAGGCCTCCCTGATTTGATTCTGAATGGCAGCCAGAGCTGTAACATCATCCTTTTTTTATTCATTAGACTAAGTTTATTTCAATAAAAATTGGGGAAAACAGTTAAACTGCTTCTGTTCTCATTTTTAAAATATGCACCCAAATTATGTGGCTCCATTATAAGGTGTTATGTTTTTTATTTATTTATATTTGTTTTGGCCCTTTGTGTCCTGACTTGAGGCCTTCTGTGACCTCAAACGTGCTTTGTTCTTCTTGTTTCTATAAACACTGCCAGATATGTTTAACCTAACCCACAGTAGGAGAGAAGTGAATGTCTGGACAGTGGGTGAGTCGCTCTTGTTCCTCTGTTGGTAGAGAATTCTCATTTTCCTCTTTTCCAAGAGCTCTGTGGTTGCTGAGCTCCTGCTGTCTTGTACTTCAGGGCCCAGGCATAGAAGGAAGTCCCTTAGGAGAGCCAGTTAAGAAGCACTCTCTTCCTTTTGGAGCAGAGTCAGTAAAAATCAGAGGAAGTTACCAAATGAGGTAAACCAAGCAGAGAATTTCTTGGCCCTTCTTGGTTATTTTACTTGACTGATCTTTATGTCACCAATTCATTTATTCCTTCTAGTACTGATGCTGAATATCCTGTTTTGTGTGTGGTCTGGGTAGGTCTTGAGTTCATGGAAATCCTCCTGCCTCAACTCCTCAAGTATTGAGATTACAGGAGTGAGCCACCATGCTTGACTAATGTTTTGAAGCCTTGTGTAAGTCACTTTACCTCTTTAGAGTTTTCCTATTGGAAAAGATCAACTGGATTAGAGCATTTGATCATTTACATTCTATAGTTTTGTAAACATTTTCATTATTAACAGGAAATTGACTTTGTTTACAATAGATTTGTAAGTAAATCAAAGTAACATATGTTTCTCCTAAAAGTTCAAAATTTTCATTTTATCTTTTATTGATAATTTTGCAAATTTTATACAATATATTTCAATTGTATTTAGATATCCTCCCCTGCCCAATTTATTATATATATAATATATATAACAATATATATAATATAACTATTATATATATGTTGAGGCTTATAGAATCAAATTTGTGTCTCCAAATGTCTATGATGCAGACCCATCCCCTGGAGCCTGATAAAACTAAGAGTCACATCTGTGAAAGAGATTGACTTTCCCATTCCCAGTAGCCATCGGTTTCTAATAACTCCTCAGATAGGTATGGATTTCTTACCAACTTCCCTATATCTATGCTGGGATTTTGTCTGGCTTGACTAGTGCATGCTGTTACCACTCCTGTGAGCTCATATGAATAACTTCTCAGCTGTCCAGAAAGGTTTTGTGTTCTTGTGGTCATCCACCACCTCTGGCTCTTACAATCTCTCTGCCCCCTCTTCTGCAATGATCCCTGAGCCTTTAGAGGCGGAAGTTTGATACGCATTTCCAATTCAGGGATAATCACTCTGCAGTCTCTTATTCACTGCACGTTGGCAGGTTGTGTTCTTTGTGTTAATTACCATCTGTTTCATAAGGAAGCTTCTCTGGTGAGAGCTGAGAGGTGCATAATTTTATGCATATGACAGTAAGTCATTAGGAGTTGTTTTAATACTATCTCTAATTAGCAGAATGATAGAACTAGCCATTTTCCCATAGTCTGTAGCCTATTTAGCCACAGGTTCCCAGGCCTGGTATCAGTGTCAGGCATGGACTCTCTCTAATGAAGGAGACCTTAAGTTCAATTAGAAGGTGGTTGGTTACTCCTGTAATATTCATGCTACTACTACGCCAGAAGTCATATCTTGCCAGACAAGTTTGTTGGGGAAGCACACAGGATTCACAGCTGGGTAAGGCTGATGACTATTTTTTTTTTCTTCTGGTGGCATGCATAGCATCTTCTAGCACTATGAAAATTAGATAGAAATGAAGTTGTGAAATCAGTACCAGCTTGATTTCTCCTTGTTTTTTTTTCCTATACCTCATATATGCAGTATGTTCAGCAACATGTTTTCCTGTCAAGTTCTGGTGGTAAGCAAGAATAGGAGTAATGACAAATATTGTTTGAGGATCTATGGGACACCTAGTCACCAGCTTTATAATAGGGTGTCCTTTCCTGTCAGTGGCTTTAGTTATTGCTTCCCATGGTCCCTCCTCTGCTCTGCCCTCCCATTTTCCACCCCAGTAAACCATTCCTACTCTATTATTTATAGTGAAGTTTTCTTACTGAGAGTGTTGAAAAATGCGGTATAAACGATAGGTAGTCTGACAAGATCTGCATATAATGACAAACTAGTTGATATACCAAGCTGGATGGGAAAAATTTCATGGGGTCTCACTTCAAGATGAAGAGTTACAGGCCACCAGTGGATGCTGAGGGAAGGGGAATCAAGTTCTCTGGAGACTAGGTCTTTGAGAGGTTATCTGTTTCCAAGTAGGCAGCCCTAAACACAGGCATAAATGAACACCACTAAATGAACATAGTACATTGTGCACACACACACACACACATACCACATACACATATATGTATATTTTTATATGTAACAATAATATTCAAAGAAGAGGACAAGAAATTGAGAGGGAGTAGAGACATGGGAGGAGCTGGAGAGGGACCTGGAGGGATAGAAATGATGCAAAGAGAATACTTGTGTGATACTCACAAAAATAAAAAATAAAAATTTCAAGGTAAAAACAGAAGAATGAGAGGAAGTAACTATACCAAACTTGAATGAGAAACTTGGTCATAGAGAAAGTAAATTTAATAGAAAATTTGAGGAATAGTGGGAGAAGATATTGACGTGGTAGAATGAAACCAAGGGCAGTAAGAGGAGAGGCTGAGTGAGGGGACAAAAGCAAAGGAATCAGTAAACAGGTAGAAACCGAGTTGCATCCAGGGGATGTAGGAGAGTAAACAAAAAGCGAAGGGCGTCTTTAGAGCCTCAGCTCTACTGGGCATCAGTCACACTTTTCTTTCTCTTACGTTAAAGGTTTTGCAGCAGTAACAGCATCTTAGAAAGTCAAGTCTGTGACTATAGTAATTCTGTCTCCATTTCTCTGTACAGTTCCTTCCTCCAGTCTCTCATGGAACCATATGTGGTATGCCAGGTCCCTGAATAACATGCACACTTTCCATATGTGTGCAGTTCCCTAGCAAGAGCTGTAGTTAGAGATGGACACAATCTCTTCTTGGGTCCACTTATTTCTATAACCGTGTGGATAAATATATCATAATGTGGAAATCCATTCAATGATTGAATAACATTGAATTATTTTTCAGATTTTTGTTTTAAAAATAATGTTGCTAAGAGGTTGGAGAGGTGGCTCAGTGGTTAAGAACACTGGCTGCACTTGCAGAGAACCCAGGTTTGGGCCCCAACATCTACATGGCAGCTTACAACCATCTGAAACTCCAGTTCCAAGGATCCGACTCACTCTCTTCTGGCCTCTGTGGGCATTGCATGCACACAGTTCATGTATACAGGCAAAACATTCATACATATGAAATTAAAATGAGTTTAAAAAATAGTGCTGCTACAAAATAAAATATAAAAACCATGGTAAGAGTTGACCCTGGGGAAAAAAGAGTTACCCATTGACTTCATGAGTTGCTAAAAAAAAGGAGGTAAAAGTAGAGTTAAATTTGGAGGGGAAAGGAAGGGAATTTGATGTTCATGATCATCAAAATATTTTTATTATTTTAGTGTACTATAAAGTGAAGACTATAAGTGGCCCTTTGAGGCTTTATATAAAATGATGAATAGTTAGAAAAGCCATTTGGGAAGTCAAGCAAGAATAGATGAACAGATTATGAATAATAATGACCGTGTACTTGAAGTCATAAATCTCCTCTAGGTACTGATTAGTTTGTAATCTGATAGATTATCCCCAGTTTGTTTTGACATTTCTAGCACAGCCCACTGTTTGAAAAAATCATTCTTTTAACAAATACTTGCTCAGCATTTACTATACACCGGGGACTAAAATAATAGCTATCATTTATTGTGTGGTGACTATATGCTAAGCACTTTATATCTGTTATTAGCCCAAAAACTTTTGAGAAAAAGACAATTTTCTTTTCCAATTTCTCACGAGAAGCCATTGAAATTAGAGAAGTGAAGGTCATCCAGTTATGAGTGGATAAAACAGCATTTGGAAGTAGATCATTAAATATAAACCTTTACCCATAATATTCGTGCCATTATATTCCTGTCTACAGGAAAGTAAATATCTCCCCCACATCGGACATTGGAACTTATAGTCTGAGCCCCAAACCAAAACATGTTCATAGGTAAAGTAGTTCCAGATTGTGGAGAGTCCTGGTAAGGAAACAACTAGATTGATCAACTGGAAATAATGGGACAGGATGAAAGAGAGTAGACCAGGAGTCTGCCTTAGAGAGGGTTGTCAAGGAAACCTTCCTAAGAGCATTTTAATGAGAAACCTGAAGAAACTGAGGTGAAACTGAGATGGAGTCAGACAAATGAAAAACTGGGTACAAAACACTTTACACAGAGACAAAAAAGAATAGTTGAAGAAATTAAAATAGCGATGAACTCGGTATTTCTGAAGACCTAAAAGAAAACTAAAATATGAAGAATGGGAAACATAAGATAAAGATCAAGAGGAGAAGATGTCATTTCAGTATGATAGAGGTAGATAGGACCCTGAGGCTGAGGATGTGGCAGTATAGCGCTTGCCTAGCATGTAGATGATACTGGGTTCAGTGAAATTAAGAACGCAAGTAACTGAAGCTTTGATGGCAGGGAAAGGCTATAATATTCTAAGAGACTGAAAGGAATTGTTGAAAGAATTTAATCATGGAAATGAGACAATCTGATTTGCATTTTAAATCATTATCTTTAGCGGATTTCTGTAATAAGCAGACAGGAATGTGTTAAAGTTGAATACAGGAAACTGGTAGGAGACTGTAAGCTTGTTAGGAAAAGATGATGGTGACCACGATTAAGCAAATGCCAAAAGTACTGGGAGAATGGAAGTCACGCTATGCACAGTGTTCAGGAGCATCCACGGGACTGCCAGAGACGGAGCGGAGGATAGAATCTCCAGGATGAATTCTAGGGATTTGTTTTGAGTAACTGGTAGCTAAAGATCCAATTTTGTATCGTAGGGAGGCTGGGGGAATGAAAAGACCAAAAGCTGATTTGGGCTACACTTTTTTTGGAAGCTCTGAAACATTCAAGTGGAGATGCAAACCTCAGAGATAATTTACAAACTGCTGAATGTGTACTCTGTTGGGAAGTGGGTGGTTGAGAGATAGTTTTGTCTGTGAATCTAAAGTCATGCAGCAAAGTACATTATTTCAGTAATGAGTTCAAAGAGGATCCTCTTATCTTTCCATGAATCAAATACAGTACTACATCTTTATCACAGTAGGATAGTGTAGTAACTAGGTGTAGAGACTATGCTGTATGAAGCGATCAAATCATTTCCTGGCTGGAGTTTGAGGATGTGGCCAGCACTGTCGCCATATTTTATGTATTCCGGCTCTGATCACAGAAAAGATTTTCCACATACTCTAAACTATAATTATATTTTTGTTCTCATTGTTTTGTTTGAGACAGTATCATTATACAGCTCAGGTTAGCCTGGAACTAACTAGCCCATGTTAGTCTTAGTCTTTCAGCAAACATCCTGTCTTAATTTCCCAGCTCAGTATTAGTTTTTTTGACATACATTATATACTGGTTTACTATTTTAGAATATGGAAAAATTATATTAACAGTGACAAAATGCCATTGATTCAATGTTGGATATGTTGGGAATCATCTTTCTAAGCCATTAAATGACATATTATCCACATACAATGTCAATAAATCACTGAACTAGAGTGCATGTTCATTATCTCTGATATTCTCAAATTGAAAAAAAAAAGACCACTGATATTTCTATTTGGAATTTAAATGTATAGTCACCAAAACGCAAGTTCTTAAATGCTGCTAAAAACTACAAATCTCTCAACCTATACTTAAATATATAGGCTTTGGACAGAAGAAGGAGCTTAAATTTTCTCTTAGAATTTAATTTTATTGTATCTGGGACATACTTTAACTTATTTATATTACTCTTGTTTATACATGTTTATGCTACTCCTGTACTTTAAATCAAATCTCTAATCCCAAGGTTCATGGAACTTAATGGAATAAGGGTTTAAACAGCATATTAATGAATCTCTCAACTCACAACAACAAAGCTTCCTCATACAACAGAGGATGATTAACACAGAAAGCCACAACTGTCCAAAGTACAGACAATAAGAGACCAAAGAGGGCCTGTCCCTAGATAGGGCTCCTGTTCTGAATCTCTGCTATCCAGCGTTCAAGGACCATAGTAGAAGAGGGAGTAGAAATACTATTAGAGTCAGAGATGGTAGATGACCATAAAGAAACAAGAGTTTCCCAGGCAGCCCAGAACTTCCTCATATGAAATTACAGCAATGATGATAGCATGTACAAGACTGATGTAAACTCAGATGATACAAAAATCCAGCATATAACTGGGAAAAATGGATAAGAAGCCCCATATTGGCAGCTGATCACTGCTGGGTGAGGGAGAGTTGGTCTTTAAGGGAGCAATGCTAGATGACCAGGCTCCAGTGCATAAACTTGCACTGAGGAACATCTGGGAACACAAATTTGACTCTATAGGACTTCACATGTCTGACAGAATGCACGAAATCCATCCAGTGGGGGGCTATGTAGGGTGCAGATAGGGTAGGGGTCTAAATATGATTAAAATGTATAAAATGCACAAAAATTCAATAAAATATATTATAAAAAATGGTGCATGGATAGGAGAGGGTGTCTAAATTTTATCAAGAAACTGTTGTATAAAATGTTACAAAAGCTCAATGAAAAATTAAAGGAAAAAAATGAACCAGACCAAATGAGGATACATCCATTTATAATATCATTTGAAATTTTAAAAGGGGAATACTAATCCTTAATAAAACCATGTAATATCGATGTAACTTAACCTTGTTTTGTTCTGTTCTACCAAACATTTCTTTTCTAGTCTTGCTTTAGAAAATCAGCTTACTAGCCCATGCGGCTGCTCAACGCAATAGCCTATGATTCAAAATTACTTCTTATCTTTCCATATCCAATGTATCATTCAATACGTATTGTGCTTAGATGAAGTTTCTGGAGACTCCAGTGCCATGGCCTCACCCTACGATGCTGAAACCACTCCTCCCTAGCCCTGCTCCTCCTGTCTATTACTATAGTTGGCACACTACAACAGTGTATATCAGCATATATCACTGCCCTGCTTAAAAAGTCCTAAAACTCTTGTCTCTCCATCCTACTTATTATGAAGTCCAAAGTTCTCATCTGATTTTTGGTCTTATATCTATCATTTTCCCTGGCTTTTTTCTTCTCAAAATGCTTGTTCTACTTTGTGTCTTATCCATTTTCTTTCTGCCCATGCTTTTCCTTCACATAGGTATCTATGAGAAGCTTAACATCTCAGATAAAGTGTGGACTCCTCTCTAAGTCCACCCTACACAAGTCTCTTAACACATCTCATCTCTTCACTGTAATTTCTTTATATCAATCACTGTCTGATTATTTTGTTTACTGGCTTGTTATCTGAATTCTCTTTTAGGCTACAAGGCCTTGAAATGTTGGGATTTTTCCTATATTGGGACATCATTTTACCCCAAGTTCTATAGTAAATGAATGATAGATTAGCAAAATTTTGTTAAACAGGTAATATACTAATTTCATTAATGGCTAACTCACCTTTTGCCCTTCTGGATATAAAATATTGCTTTGTAGGAATACTGTTTAATTCAGTGCATATATATTAGCCCTATTTTTAGATCTATCAGTTAGAAACCTTGCTAAGAAAGAAATTTTGGTTGTAGTACTAGGGAATTGAAACTATGGCCTCATACTTGGTAAGCAAGTACTCTAACACTAAGCTACATCCCTAAACCTTTTTAAGACTTTTCTTTTCCTTTTTTCTAGACAGACTCTTCCTGAGTTGTCTAGACTGGTTGTGAGCTAGTACTGTGTCCCAGGGAGGACTTAAATTTGTGATCCTCCTGACTACTATCCTGTAGGTACGATTCCCAGCCTGGTGATCCAAGCCCCACTCTGCAAAATTATTTTAAATATATGATACCATGTATCAACTTACTGGTAAAGTTATGACTGAAATTAATGGGAGGTCTATAAGTTTTCTGAGACCCTTATACAGTCGTTTGGTAGTTATACATGTTTTTGGAGGATATATGTTCCTCCTGTATTTTAATTATCATTCACATATCTGACACAAAGATATCTAAAACTTTCATCTGCCATCTGTTGTAATGGTACATTTTCATCTAATGTGTAAGTCTATACCAAGTGTATCTTACTGCTTTTAACATGAAAACCACATTTACCATCTCCAGCAATATAGCAAGTTTCACCTTTCACACAGTTTTCTAAAGACAACCCACAGGAATTTGTCAACCTCAAGTGAAAGTTTGCTTAACAACCTGAATTATATAACCTTCAGGTCAAGAGATCTGAACATGTTTATAGCCCAAAAATGCTCCGTCAGAATCTCTTCTCTCATCTTTAGTTTCAATTCTCACATAATTAGTCTTTGTTCTATATACTTTAGTCTAAATGTCATCTATCTTGATTTTGAGGACAGAAGCAAAGGAGGAATTAAGAGCTCATCTTTCATTTGCTGTCCATCAACAACACACCATGAACGTCAAACAGTGGGTGTACTTTTTCTTTCTTGTTCGTTTTCTTTCTTTGAAGAAACACATTTGCAGGTAGCATCATGAAGTATCTAAATGAGCCTAAAGAAAAGAGGGCAACAGAAATAATACTGTTGGAGGCACACATGAAATACCACCTCGGGTGATGTTAAAGTTAATAGATGCTTTAGTGTGTTTTTGACACAGGTCAGAGACCCAGAACAAGAGACAAGATAAAGTCTCCTGTGTGTGGGGGGGGTGGGGGGTGTCCCCTTCAGCCACTCAGAATCAAGCCTGCTCTTGATGTTATTTCCCCCAAATTGATACCAGTTATCACTATCATACTTTAGTTAAGTTTACTTTTTAATTAACACATTAAAAACACGAGTTGTGCATGTTAATGGAGTAACATGAATATATTTTGTAACTCTGGTCTTAGACTGTCTTGTTTGATTCCTTACATTTCACAATTACATCTGACTTTCAAGTCATTCTCTTCTTACATAACACTTTATGGAAGTCTTTAGCAAAGGATCCCAAATTCATTGTATCCTTCCCAGCACATTCCTCCTAGATTACTGTACAGTTAGTTACCAACAACAGAGGGGACAAATGTGCTACTTTGAGGAATAATGCATAAATTATAACATCTTTGGATAGAGTAATGACTTTAACTACTATTTAAAAAGCAACACCTTAAATTAAATACAATAAGTGAATACCCAGATTTGCCTTGAGCAAGGGAGCAAGAGGATCATGCCCCTTAATCAAGTGATTAAACAACCAATAAACAAAAAGTGAGGAAGAAGGACAAGAATTAAAAAGGAAAGAAAACTCCTTTACTCACTATTTCCTTTCATGTATTGCTAGCTTTATGGAGGATTTTTGCATTTGTGAGAATATTTAATGATAGTTCAAAAGGAGAGGAGGTCTTGTTTGGAAGCCTCATTATTGCAAGAGCAAATAAAGCCATGGACATAATGCAGACTGAAGAAAAACCATGGACTGAGGAAATGACTCAGTTATTAAAGTACCTGCCCCACTGACATGATGACCTGAATTTGGATCCTCAGCACACACATAAAAACAAAATCAAACCAAACAAAAACCGAAACACAAGTACATCAGCGTGTGCTTATTGTAAGGTTCGGAAGACATAACAGAAATCAATCAGAGACGGGAATTGACTGAACCGGTTTTATTGGGCATTGAACTGACTCCCAATTGGGAAAGGGAAATTAGCTGGGACTAGTTTTCCCCCGGGAGTGGAGAAGGAACTAGCCCATCCTTAGCTGGTCAGGAGGGCTTTTTTATAGGGAAAAGGTACCCCCTTGGCATCCGTTTGATGTTAAAATAAACCAGGAAGGAATCCCATCTTTCGCAGTTGTTTATGCATTCCTTGAGTCCAGAACTTTATCTATTAAGGAAGCCCAGTGTCTTTTGTTAATTTGGGGTCTGGAGTCTTATCTGAGCTATTTGCAAGGCTTGGATCTCTGAGAGGTTGTAATAGTCGGTCTTTCCTCATTCATCCTTTTGTAAACTCTGGCTCCAGATTTCTTCCCATCTTCCTGAGTCTGAAACTGTTGGGAGTTTCAGTCACACCTTACACTTATGATCTCAGCCCTGGATAAGCAGAGATAGGCAGATCACTGGGGCTTATTGGCTAGCCAGCCTAGCTGATCCAGACAGGTCCAGATTCAGTGAGCGACTGTTTCTCAAAAATTACTATGGATAAGCACTCTGTGGCTTCTGCATACTGGCTAATTGTGGGTGTCTGTGTTACTTACCATCTGCTGCACAAGGAAAGTTCTCTGGTGAGAGTTAAGAGATGCATTCATCCTAAGTGTAGAGGTTGTGTTCAAGACATGTCACTTAGAGTTAAGCATCTCACACTTTCTGCATTTGACCAGTTCTGGAATTCTGTAAAAGTCTCCCCCGCCCCTTTTAAGCTATAGTCAAATACTCTCTCAAAAACACAAACCCTCCACAAACCCACTGATACAGAGTGTAAGGTTCAGGGTTCGAGAGACGCAGCAGACAGAAGGGACCAGACTCCACTGGCAGCTAACAGGAACCGGCTTTATTAAGAGAAGACTAGATGGGACTAGCTGCTCCGCACCCACGAGTGGAGAAATGCTAGTACCCCTTGGGGGCTAGCCTCCCCGAAGAGATGGGAAGAGCCTAGCCCCCTCACTCCCATCTTGGGGCTGGGGCTCCGGGGAACCAGGCTGGCTTGCCAGGCTCCAGATCGGGATGGAGGAGCTCCCTCCGGGAGAGTGCGAGAGGCAAGCTCCCCGGGGGAGCTAGCTCAGCCCAAGTCTGAGTCTCAAAAGCCCTTGCACAGTGCCAGCATGTTGTCCAAGTCCTCAAAGCCTTAAAAACCTTCAGCCCCCTCCTGGCTTTTTTAGGAGAGAGGGGTTGCCATAACATCTGATTGATGTTTAAGGCAAGCTTCTGGCCAGGAAGTAGTCCTTTTTAATCTTATCTGCCAAGGAAGCCCAGTGTCCTTTGTGAATTTGGGATCTGGAGTTTTTATCTGAGCTATTTGCAAGGCTTAGATAAGCTCTGGCTCCAGGTTTCCTTCCATCTTCCTGAGCTTGAAACTGTTGGGGGTTTCATTCACACCTTACACAGAGAAGCAAAAAGAAGCTTTGATGGTGAGTGGTAAGAGGTATGCTTTTCTGTACATATAAAGAAACACATTTAGAATAAAGTAAGAAATTACTTTGGTCTAGGGATGTGGCAAAAGAAGGGTTTTTCTCTCCAGCAATATGTATGTGGCTGTGTTTACAGTACCATACACACATGAGTCCCATTTAGAGGTCTTAATTACAATTAGACAGCTGTTGATTACACTCCCCTCCAGATGTTCCCCTACTTCACCAGCAGCGATAGTTTGCTGGACCAGCCATTGTTGTGTATTAGGCTTCATAGCTGAGCAGCACCATTGACTGGTTTTCTTCCTTGGCATAGCATCTATTTCAAACTTCTGCCTTCACAAGTTTAGGGATAACTGAGGAAGAAGAAGCAGAAAGAGTGTACGAACCAGAGTGGGTAGATGACCTCAAGGAAACAGAGTCTTCCAGAAAGCTGGTCAGCTACTCATATGAACTCACAGCGATGGTGACAGCATACACAAGTCTTATGCAAGCCGAAGCTTGACAAAATCCAGGCACAGAGATGGGGAAGTGGGTTTGAAATCCCAACTAACCTAAGGGACTTTTGGCAATTGATGGTTGCTGGGAGGGAGAAAGACATTTCTTACAGTGATGGGAGTCTTGGTGAGCCCAGTGAACAAATCCACACTGAAGAGCACTGAGGGGCACAAATCATACTGTATAGGTCATATTAGATATGTATGAGTTGATTAAATTGGGCAGGGGGAAGTAGGGGAAGGTGAGGAGAGGGGAGAGAATATAAATGCATCTAACTATATTGTACGAAAGTTACAAAAGTTCAATAAAAATGCAAAAAAATACACAATAGATAAGCCACCAAAGAAGGCACCTGAAGTCATCCTCTAATGTTCACACACAAGTGTACACACATGCAGCACATGCGTGAGAGAGAGAGAGAGAGACAGAGAAAGAGAGAGAGAGAGAGAGAGAGAGTAGAATACTACAGTATTTGTTAAGATTTGATGCGTATATTGTGCATATGACCCTTTGGAAGGCAATGAAAGATAGGCCCCTTTGAGGACTTGGAGTTTATCATTTGATAATTTTGCAATTTACATACACACAGACAGACGTAGACTCATTCAGTCTCCCATTTTCCCTATGGAGGCTCTGTGATTTTCATAAACGCATTTCCCCCAAAGAGCTTAAAATGAATTTTATAGGATCTGTAGTGGGAAACATTAACGCACTTCAGAATATGAGCAAATTTGGCACCTGTAATAAATTTCCAGTGTCATTCTTTGAACCTGATAGACCTTGCTAGAATTTTAATAGCGTCTCCACATACCTGGAAATACAGCTACAGTGTCTGTCACCTTTAGAAATAATCATTCTGACATGCTTTATTCACTTACAACTCACTTGACACATTTTCAGTTACATTTAAATGTGAGCTTCATTTAATCCCTCATTTCAAAAAGCAAAGGTTAGGTATTCATTACATAAGTTGTTTCCAGACACAGAAAGACCCAGGTCAACAAAATTAGAATGTAATGTGCACATAGTGTTCTTGCTAATTCTTCTGTGTGCAAAATATATTTCCAATTAATTACAGATGTCTTTAATGTGCCTTGAAGCTAATGGAAATATCAATATTGACTGTGCCATTACTCACCTGCATTTCTTTTCCAGAAAAGAAACATTTATTTTCCTTATTAGGGAATATTTTATACTTGAAAACTTGCTGTTTGCTGATGGAAGGACAGAACTGAGTCATTATTAGGTCTTGCATCTGAAGTCTTCGATTGGAAGGTTTTTGCTTTCCATTTCACTTTGAGAAGCATAGAAAGATTTCACATTAGCATTAGCTAATTCATTTCAAAGCTGGAATGATTTGACAGCCTATTGAGGACACAGTGGGGGAAGAGGTATACTTTCGTGTTTTCATTGAAAGGGAATCTGAGGCTGAGATCAATCCAGGAAAAAGACAAGAATGGGAAGTATTAAAAAAAAAACTGGCTAGATTTACATTTAGTGACGGGAGAATCTTTGCCAAATTCTAGTCTCCAGGACTGGTATGGCTTTGTGCAGCCAACCCCCTGGTTCTTGTCTTGGTCTTGACAGAAGACTTGACTGATTCTGGGCTGACATCTACTTGGTAGGCAGTTTTGTGGTCTGACATTGTGTCTAACATTCAGTTTTCAGTGTGATGTTGGGAGCAAAGGGAGATTTCAAACTTCTTCAGGCAGAAAATGGTGTGTTACAAAGGGATCAGGATATGAGCTTGTCTTCTAAGCTCAGGCAGTGAAACTGTTTTCTGAACAGACCTATAAATGTATCATTTTCCTGTGGCTACACATAGCCCTTTACAGAAATGAAAGAGAGCACTGGGTTGTAGGTAGACATAGCGATGCTCTCTAGAATGAATGCTTCTATGCTGCAGAATTCTCTAACATGTAAAGGACTGATTTTACCCCCAGACATAGAGTAGGGAGGAAGCTTTAAGGAAGATCAGTCATTATAAAAATGATACTTGTTAAATTACATTTGCACAGTCCCTTGGATTTTTTAAAGCGGTTTAATTTTTCATAATCTCTTTTGACCTCTAAAAGAGCACTGTGATTTAATTTAGGCATATGTGTACATGTGTGGTGTATATGTGTGTATATGTGTGGTGTGTGTGTGTGTGTGTGTGTGTTAAACAAGGACTCTGAAACTCCAAAGGAGACCTTTCACTTTGCTTCATTGCCTCCAATGTCCTCCGAGTAAACATGGTAGGATCGCATCATTTATTCATTTAACTCAAACAAAGCCTTTTGTTCCTGTCTTCTTCACTGGCATATAATCGTCCACTCCAACTTATGTGTTTAACACAGCAAGGATACAGAATAAACTGAATGCCTAGCCACAGACCTCACACAAAATTTAACTCGAAATGGGTCATAGACCTGAACATGAATGCAAAAATATAAAATTTCCAGGAGAACATTTTTCACCTTTCCTTGGACATTAGTTTCTAGAGATAACACTAAAAGCTAGGCTTATGGAAAAAAAAATGTAAGACATTATTAAAATTACAACTTTCCTCTGGGAATGATACTATCAAGAAATAAAAAAGGCAAATCATTGAGAGGAAATATTTACAAATCATGTTTGATAGAATATGTTCCTCAGATATTTTTTAAATCATAAAATTAATAATAAGAAAACAAAAACAACCCAATTAAAAATGGCCAAAGATCTGAACACATACTTCACAAAGGAATCTGCATAGAGGACTACTAAGCATATAAAAACATTCTCCACATTATTTGCATGTAAAAAGAATAAGGAGCTACCACACACACATCTTAGAATGGGTAAAATCCTCATACACCTGACTGTATTGACTGCTGACTGGCAAAGATGCAGAACAGGAAGTCTTGGTTGCTAGTACAATCGCAAAGTTAACACCAACAGCAATAAGTCAGGTTGACAGTGTGTATCCTTGATATGATGTGATGAGAATGGCATTTATCTTGGTGTTCTTTCTTAAACTCTAAACTCTAAACTAGTCATGAGGAAGACATTGGCAATCTCAACTGAAGGACTTTCTACTGCAGAGCTGACAGATAATCCTCAAAATTGCTGAGCTCTGGGGCCTGGAGAGATGGCTCAGCTGCTAAGAATGCTTGATACACTTGAGAGGACCTGAGTTCAGTTCCCAGCACCTGTATTAGATGGATTACAACTGCCTGTAACTCTAGCTCCAGAGGTCACACACCCTCTTCTACCTTCTGTGGGTACCAGTGCAAATGTGCACAAATATACACAGAGACACACACGCTCACAAATAGTAATAAAAGAAATCTTAAAGAATGAAATTGTTAAAGTTACAGTATTACTCTTCCCCTTGCTGTGACTAAATTCCTGACAAGAAACGACCAAAGGAAGAAAGACTCATTTTGAGTTCTGGTTTGAGGAGATAGTCCATTGTGGTGGGAGATGCCTGGAGGCCAGCAGAAATTCACTCAACTCTAGGAAAAGCAGAAAACAGAGAAAAGGAAATGCTGGCACTCAACTGACTTCCTCCTTCCATTTTTGTTCTGTCTGGGACCCCTGTCCATGGGATGGCAGCAACCACATTTAGAGTAGTCTTCTCTCCTCAGTTAATCTCTGGAACACCCCTTCTACCCCATTAACCTAACACTTCAATACTTCATTTTCAACCATAACATTCCACCCCTTGTCCTCCAGGGTTCATGGTCACCTCATAATGCAAATGCATTTAATTCATCTGTAAGAGTCCCAAAAGTTATAAGCTATGTTGACATCACCTGTGTTCCAATGGGTTTGGGAAGCCCTGTTCCTCCAGTTCTGCTACTAATAACATGAATAGCACCTCTCCTGGGCCAACTCCACTCTTTTCCTGAAGATTTCTTTAGTGGTGGATCATAGACCTGTCCTTCGCCTAACAAGCTGGGCTGCATCCTATGGCATTGGCCTGCTTACATCATTACAAGCAAACTTGACTGTTGGTGCTCCTCAGAAAGGAAGGGGCAGAAAAAGAGGCAGTCATGTCTTCCAAGCAGCCAGTGACCTGAATCATACATGGGTGAGGGATTGAGAGCATGAACTAGCCCTTTTGCCATTTTAGACAACTGCTAGGAGGTCACAGGGTCCCTGCTGGGATATAGAATTTGCTGTACAGCCTCAGTAGGGGAGCCTCCAGTAGGTAAACAATCCCCTCACCTATTGTTCTGTAAGCAAGCCCAGTAAAGTCTGGTTTTCCAAACTGTAGTTTGGTGAAATTATACCTCACTTTGTCCTTAGTTACCTAGAGAGGAGAATGGGGCCAGATGCCACTTGCAACAGAATGAATTTTAACAACAAATGGGCATCCCATGGTCCTGGTAACTCCAATATCCTAGAGTCTCTATTGAAACTCAAGTTTCTTCTTCATGGATTTACCCAGTGGTCTCTCAGGGTTTCCTTGCAGGAAAATCTGACTCTTTTACACATTATCTGACTTCAGCAATTTTCTGGAACCTTCTGAAATCCACCTTGATCCCAAGACTCTTACATTTTGCATGCTTGCAAACCAATACCATGCAGATGATGTCAAATTCTGCTTCCAGCTTGAAATGTAGTTTGGCTTTCTTCTGCCACAGCTGAGGAAACAGTTCCCCAAATAGTTGTTTTAGAACAGGGAACCCCATAAATGACATTTTCAATTCAGACTTTTTCTTTATAAACGAATTTACATTTTCATAAGTTGGAGCTTTCAGTGGGTATACTGCTCCTATTATGTGAATACAGAGTCTGAGTTAGTTTTTTAACGGCAATAATATTTTAAATAATTGAAGCTTGTTTTTCCTTAGTTACCTTGTCTATATAGAGAATTCACATTATTTTCTTTACCCAACTTCCCATTTTTCAATTTTTCTGTTCTTTTCCCCTGTAAATTTAACTAAGAACACCATGCCAAAACCCAGATATTGTATTCTCTTGAAATTTACTCCACCAGACACCTTAGTTCATTACTTCTGAATTCAGCCTCAGTCAGATTTCCAGGACACGGGTGGAATATAGACAGATTATTTTTCAGAACATAGCATGATTAGGCTCTAGCCAAGCTCCCAATAGAACACTTGTTCTCCTCTGGAACCTTCTGAGCTGGGCCTCCACTGTCTGTATTCCTTGTGATATTTGATCTATCAGAATTGCCTACTAAACTCTGCTTTTATTTTGGGAGTCTCTTAGACCATCCTGGACAACTCAAAGGCAGGTTCCTCCTGTCTGGCACTGTTTCTTGTTAAGTAGATATGTACATGGACTCATGTAGAGATATTGTATGTGGAATTTGTCATTAGGTTGTTGATTGCCTCCCAGAACTTGATGGTAAGACCCTTCTGCTCAAAACAGGACATACTACAGAGACCAGATTTGGAACAACGGAGCTAGAACTGACCTGGAAGAAGTGACTTCCCCTGAAGTCTAGCTCACATAGCTCTGGAGAGCACCATGAATGCAGTCAAAGGAGAATATCAATGACCCAACACTAGCTTCATGATCAAATAACCACATCAATGACCAACACCACACTCAACACTGGTGTAGTAGTGACACTTTTATCTGGGCCAATCAATAGCTACCTAATTGTTATTAAAACACACTCAAAGGGAGGAAATTCATATGTGGTACTGTAATCATAGTCAAATAGACATGGCTGAAGAAGTAGATCTTAGAGAAATCCTAAGACTGTCATATCCCTAGGCTAATGTAACTTCTTACTAAGTGCAAAATATCTGTCCTTATATATACAGTTAAGTATCCCAGTCATCACTCATCAAGGAAGCTTCTTTTGCACAAGACAGAGACTAATAGAGTACCACAACTATTCCTATACAGATGAACTCCATGAACTGCCCAAGCCCAAGCTGCACACCTACAATGCAATCTCTATGTCTAAGGCTAATGCAGCGTGGAACAAGGGGTAAAGAGGATACTAATGAATTTCTCAACTCTCATTAATGAAGCTCCCTCATGTAACAGAGGCTCAGGAACACAAAAGGTCACAAATGGCCAAAGGATGGAGATTAAGAATCTGAAGAATGGGGGTTTCTGGACAGGACTCCTGTATTAAGTTTCACTGAGTCAAGCCTCAGAGACCATTGCAGAAGAGGGGGCAAAAAGATTGTAAGAGCCAGGAAGGATTCCAGTGCATCAACATATGGAAATAGAATCCTATAAGTTCTTGGGACCCTGTGCATACAAACCTACAGCAATGGCTTCAGCATGCTCAAGACCCATTTAAAAAACAAAAGCCCAGTATGGAACTGGAACTATTACCCAGTATGGGTAGTAGACCCCTATCTTTGATGAAGAAATATTGAAAACTGATTCCTATTGGGTGAGGTGAAGCTAATCTTCCTAAAGTGAGGAACTATGGATAGACCTCAGTGAATAGACCTGTACCGAGGAACATTTGGGGGCACTAACTTGACATGATAGACCTTCACACAGATGAAAGAATGTATGGATTCCAGTTGGTGGGCTATGGGAGGTGCCAGTGGGGAAGGGGATATAAAGATGATTAAGATTGATTGAGATGTCCTGTATGAAATACACAACAATTCAATCATAAAAAATAGTTTTTATTATTGCATATATGTATGTACGTATATATGTATGTGTGTATGTATATATGTGTGAATACATGCATGTGTACCATGGAGCATCAGGTCTGTCCTGCATGGGGCATCAGGTTTCTCCTACCATGTAGATCCTGGGGAACAACTCAAGTTATCAGGCTTGGTAGCAGGGCACCTTTGCCCATTCGGCCATCTTGCATTGCGATTATATTTTTTCAAATTTACATATGTCCTCTGAAACTTCCTTCATTTCTACAGTGAAATAAACCCCTGTGTTCCTTAAAAGGCAGGAGATTTGCCAGAATTTTAAGCATCAGATTCTGCTTCAAAACATGCAGCATAGCAATATCCTTGTCACAAAATTCAAGACAGAACCTCCAGGAGGAGTGGTTTGCTGTAGAAAGATGGGCCACTGAGAAGGCAGAGAAACCAAAGACTTCTCTGAGGGAAACAGGACAATGGCTTGGACCGATTATCTTGCTTTAGTTTTTCAGTACCTGGAGCTGAGAATGAGATTTTTTTGTTGTTTTTGCTGTTTTTTTTGAGACAGGGTCTTACTGCAGCCCCACCTGGCCTGGAACTTATATAGACAGGGCTGCCCTAGATCCACCAAACTCTGCTTTCTGAATTCTGGGATTAAAGGCACGGGCCACCACAACTGGCTTGGGAAGGAGATTTTCTACAGTAAATATTATATAATACCTCCTTACTTTCTTAAAAAAGACTATACATAAAAAATCATAAAGAATCAATCTGGGCATGATGTCACATACCTTTAATCATGCCACGAGGAAGGCCAAAGAAGGTGGAGCTCAGTGAGCTTGAGGCCATTCTGGTCTATGTAGTGAGACTCTGTTGCCAAAAAAATTACAGAATTGAATTTTTATACTGAAATTAAATTGCAATTTAAGTGCAATATAAAAAGAAAGTTATAGGTAATGGCTTTCGTTTCAGAACATAAATATACAAGACCAATTGCCCGGTTACACCAGGAGACAACAAATAAGCCAATAAAGAAACAATAGTTCATATTTCCCAAATGTCCTTAGGTGGAAGATGCTGCAATCGTGCCTCCAGCGAGGATATTAATGAACTGTAGACTTGGAGACTGCGAATCTGGGCATTCTCAAAATATGGCTCTATGAGTGAGCAGAGGTTTGAAAAAATAAGATTTATTTTAGGTCGAGGGAGCAGCAAATGTCAAGATCTGGAGGTCTGTGGTTGGATCATGAGGAACATTGTGGGAGTAGCAGAAGCAGGAGCCAGGAGGCAGGGACCAAGCAGAAAGTCCTCCAGCACTAGGTTGGGAGACTAGTTTGTTTAGGTTAATCCACTCACTCATTGTATTGCCACAGAAAGCAGGACCCATGCATTGGGCTAGATAATTAGATAGTAATTCATGCTAAAATTTTAAAATTATCTATATGTACCTCCCCACTTTGAAAAAAGGTTTCCAACTCTCTCTCTCTCCTCTCTCTCTCTCTCTCTCTCTCTGTATTGAGAAGCAGAAAATGGGTTGAGAAAGAAAAATTACAGTCGCCAAAATATTACATGTATCAACTCCACTTCTACCATTTCTTTAAAACTTTTACCTGAGTAGAACAATTATAGAGAGAATTCGTTGCTCTGTCAGGATTTTCTGAAGGTTTCGAAATTGTTATTGCAGTCAGCCTACTCCCATGTGCTGTAGAATGCTGATGCTTCCGTGCTCGGATGTGTAAGCAGAGCCAGCAGCCGGGGGCTGACTCCCTCGTTCTGGCTGAAAATAGCCATAATGATGCTGCTGTTTATTTTGCCTGCAGCATTTCCCCACAGCTGCCACAGAGCACGCCTCCAGATACTGAAGTGTGCGAAGAAGAACAATGATGTTTCAGGATAAATCATTTGAAAGTCTGGAACATGGCAGCGCATTGGGGTTAATTGTAATTCCCAGTGGGTGTTTGTGTGGGTTTGGGTATCTGCAATCAGCAGCCAGAGCCTGGAGCCTTCTTTCTCAGTTTCGCAGGGAGAACATTCCTCTTGTCTAGTGCCAGTGCCTTCTAAGGTTACCAGGTCAGAATTCTGAAAGTGTGCTGCATGGCATTTTTGATGAATGATGTCCATTTATTTAATATTGTGACTAAGGTCCACAGCCACAAAACTGAAGAACTGGGGGCAACTGTGTGTCTTGTGTTAAAAGCAAAACTACCAGATATGCCTAAACTATAGTCATTTTGATATGAAATATGAATGCTATTGATGAATGTATTGTCATCTTTTGAGTATCAAAAAGTGCTTTTGGGGGAAGGAAATTGTTAGAGTGGAGAAAGGGCCTACTGACCCATTCTGATTGTGAAATATATGTGAAAGCTTCTTTCTTTTGATGATTTAAGGATTGTTTCTATTTCACATACATTGCAGTTTTTGAAGGCTTATAGGGTAAAAAGACTTGATCAATTATTATGATAATGACACATGAGTCAAATTATAAGTTTAATTATAATTACCATTTTTATAGATAATTAATCATAAAAGAGTACATTATATAATGTTTCTGTTTAATGAAATTCATTATAGAGGTTCCCAAAGGCCTAAATATAGTTTTAAACAAATTAAACCCATAGCTGGCAGTTAAGGCGATTAACGGAAATGTGGTCTGGATTAGTCACTAGAAAAGACTGAACAGACATTAGGCCCCCAAAGTGTTGAGACATCAGACCCCAGTGACATATATATTTTTTACTCTGGTAAGCAAAACACATAATTTAGTGACTTTTTGAGTAATCTTGAAATTTCAGGGTAAGGCTGAGACTGAATAATTTAACTGGCATAGATGATTCAAATAGCTGTATGAAGGGTGACGTTTTGCAATATTGGAATCATTCACATATATTGAAGTTGAATCTATTGAGAATATAATCTGTGCATCATTAGCTAACCAACCCTCACATTCAAGGTGGCCATTAGTAAGAGTGAGGTACATAACATTGAAAGTGTACTGAGAGAAAACACATTTGGAATCAAATGAGACATTACAGACCTATGTTCTAGGCACAACCAAATCCTGTTGATCCATGCACACAAAAAGTCCTACATGTGCCAAAGTCTCCAATTGGAATTTGTACCATTGATGTCCCTTTATATAGCTAGACAAAATTGCCCAGGCTCCAGGATTAAAGTGGGTCACAGATAAAAGGAATCAAGTCATGGATGGAAAAACAGTAGAACTTGAGTGCTCGCAGACTTGCAGACTCTGAAGCAGCATGCACCTGGCATGATGTGCCAGCCTTCCCTAACGGCTTTGTCTTGGTTTAATTCTACTTTCCCAAAAAATACTTTTTCAAATTCTTATGGCTATTCACATCTCTTTGTATTTATTTCTATGTATCTTTAGAATTTTTAATGATTTCTGTAACAAAGCATCGTGGATTTTGTTTTAGATTACGCGGAATATAAAGATCATGCTTAGGAGAACTTACATCATAAAAATGTCTTCAAGGCTGTGAACACTACATAGCTCTGCATGTATTCCTTCTGGAAAAAATTTGGAATTTTTCCATTTAGAAATTGACTTGAGGGTAATAAAAATAAAACAGCTATTTCTGTCTGGCTTCTTTAACCTAGCACATGCTTTTTACATCCATGTTTTTATAATATCAATGATTTGTTTTCATTATTGAGTAATATTCTATGCACTGCACAGATGTAACTCAATTTATTTATGCAGGTCATTTACAACAGAAACTTGGATATTTTCCAGTGGTTTTGCTAAAATTGATAAAGGGTTTTGTATATTCAAATACAAGTCTTATTAGATATTTTTTTTTTCACTTTTCTAAGGTAAATGTCTAGGATTGGGATTGGTAGGTTGACTGTAAATCTAAAAAGTTTCAAAAATGGCAAACTGCTTACCAAAGAGACTGTTCCATTTTGTATTCATACCAGAAATGTGTAAGGACCACAATTCCTTCATGAGCTCATCACTGCTTGGCATTGTCACTGAGACTAAACACCCTTCAACCCCAGTTCAGAATGTGAAATGTCCTCAAATCCTAAATTTAAACAAATTTACTGATTTTTTTTTTTGGTGCAGCTATATGTGAGTGCAGGTGTATGTGTACCATGGTGATGGTATGTGGAGGTCAGAGGACAACTCTGGAGAGTCGGTTCTTTCCTGCCATGTTGTAAAATTAGGAGACCAAACTCAGGTGGTCAGGCCTGTGTGCAAGCATCCTCACCAGCTAGCCATCTCTCTACTCAAAATCTGAAACTTTTTGAGTATTTACAAGATGACAAAGCAGGAGAATTTCACATCTAATCTGATGTGATGAGTCACAGCCAAAATTCATGAGCATTAAGTTCTTTGTATAAAATTATTTCAGGTTATGTGTATAAAGTGCCTATGAAAGAAAATGTATTTGATTTTTACCATCCCAAGATAGCTCATTATGTGTCTGTAAGTACCTTAAAATCAGAAAAATCCAAATCTGCAAAACTTCTTGTCTTGGGCTTTTGAGATAAGAGATAAAGTATATTTGAGTTGTAATCTTTTGCTGGTGATTTGTGGTGTTACATTGTTTAAATCTGCATTTTACTATTGAATGTAAATGGTGATGTTTGTTGATCACCTGTATATTTTCTTTGGTGAAATTTGCATTATAAGTTTTTTATCTATTTAAAATGTTTTATGTACCTTCTATCAATTTTTAGTGTTATATTTATTTTATTGATATATTAGAGATATGGCCTGTTTTACAGAGCAATTTTAATAGGTCATTACAAGCCTGAAGTTTCAGAGAATAAATTAATAGAGTGGACTCATCAAATTAAAGCTATTGTTCTTCTAAAGGCGTTTAACTTAAGACACCCATAAGAATGTAATGTATTTGTAAATGAACATTGGACATTGGATTTGTAATCACAGCACAAATAAAAATATTTATTTTCTAAAAACTGGTCTAAAATTATCAGGACACTTTACTTCACATAATATCTGCATGTTTATTCTCCAACATATATATACATAAATCTCAAATGATATCTATGTGTCTATTCTTATATACACACACAAATGGTCAAAAAACAGGAAGAGAAAGCCAACATCATAACTGAGTTATGTTCAACCCTAATATAGCTCAAATTTTATTACCTTTTTCAAGTTTATTTGGTTATTCTAGGCTCTTTGTGTTTCTATGTAGCTTTTAGTTGGCTTGGTTTAACTATCAGGCTCCTCAGATTATGACTGGGATTGTATATAGTATAGAAATAGTTCTTGGGAGAATTGAAAATGTCTTCCAAGTTGTGAACATGACATATATCTCTGCATTTGTTTATTTCTCTCATTTCTCTTAGCAACATTTCTAGGCTTCTCTGTACAGGCTTTGCATATGCTAAGACTTATCTCCTGTATATGGCATGTTTTATCATGTTCTATATGATTTCAACTTAATTCAATGTCCAAATTTTTATTATACATACAAAGATATTCTATCACAAAAACTTGTTATTCCCAATTATTAGTTATTTTAAAGTCATTTAATATTTTATAGATTCATTAGGATTTTCTGTGTAGGCGATCATTCCATCTACAAACAAAAAGAGACTAAGATGACCCCACCCCTCCCGTACACCAAACACACACACACACACACACACACACACACACACACACACATATGTAATATCCTTGATCTTAATGGTAGGAGGAAAGTTTTCTGTAGGTTTTCACCAGTAATTTTTAATAAATTGAGTATTTTATCTTCTATTTATATTTGCTGAAAAAATAAGAAATCATGAATGGATCCTGACTTCTGTTAAATGTTTTATTGCATTTATTGAGATTATACAATTTTTCTAAAAAGTCTTTTAGAATGGTGAAATGTATTGATTGACTTTTACATGTTAAAGCGTCTTTGTATTCTTAGATAAAATACGTTGGGTCAGGATGTATTAAGCTTTTAATATTGTTGTATACAGTGTGCTGCAATTTGTTATTCATTTTTGTGTCTATGTTCATGAGGGATATTGGTCTTTTTCTCCATCAAGGCTCTTTGGTTTTGGCATCAAGATTTGTCATAATGTTGGTTTTATAAAATAACTTAGGAATTGATGCCTATTCTTTTAATTCTTAGAAAAATTTGTGCAGAATTAATACAACTTATCAAAATTTGACAATGTTTGCTTCTAAAACAATACACATTTAGATTTCTTTGTGGAAGTGATTTTAGATATGAATTTAATTTCTTTATCAAATGCAATGCTATTGAAATTATATTTTTCTTTTTGAGTTAGTTTTTGTGATTTGCATCTTTCATAGAACTTCTATTATGATCATCTATATTATGAAATTTATGAACAAATTCTGGGATCAAATCCAGGGCTTCAATGCTACACTTATACTACTGAACCGCATCCTTGATCCTTATTTAATATTTAGTGATCCTCTCCCTTATCTCCTGTATTAACAATTTGTGTCTTCACTCTCTATTTTCCCTTATTGATTTATAGATGATTCAGTGTTAATCATATTTTCAAAGGTCATCTTTTGGATTTTCTTGGTTTTCCTCAATTTTTGTTAAAGATTTCATTAGTTTTTACCTTGTATCTTTTCCATCAGCTTTACATGAGTATTGGTGGCAGCTAAAACGACTTTTTATAATCCTGTTTGTTTCCTAATATGTTAGTGTTATGTGCTCTATTTATCACTGCTTTAGCTGAATCCCACAATTTTTGGTATGTCCTATTATTTTCATTAGATAAATTTATTTTCCAACTCGACTCAGTCTTTCTTCTTTGGCTTTTTACTATTTAGCAGCCTGGTAGGCAATTTTCCAAAATAGTCAAGGATTTTTCAGATTTATGTTACATTCTACTTTAATTCCCTTGTCAGATAAATTACCCATCTGATTTTAACCTTATCAGTTTTACTGACTTGTTTTATGACTAAATAAATCTATCCTTTAAGACAGGATCTCATACTGTAGTCAAGGCTGGTTTGGAACTCACTATGTAGACGAGGTTGGTCTAGAACTCATGACAGTCCTACCCAGTCTTCTGAGTGCTGGGATTGCAGGTATGAGCCAACATACCTGGAAATAAATCTATCTTCAGTATCATTTTCTTGGTAGGTATTTTGTTTATAGCTAAGAAAAAAAGTATAGCTCCTTATTTTGTGTTAATGTTGTGTAACTCTCAATACGATCAACTTCCTCAATTAATGTTGTTTATATTTTTTCCTTATCTTTACTGTGACTATTTTTTTTTTGTTCTGTCAGTCGTTGATTAATTGTATTGAAACTTCCCATTTTGTTTGTGAGTCTTAATTTTTTTCTCCCATGTTGTCAGTTTTTAAATGTATTTTTCATTAATGAAGTATATATACACTGAAGATTGTTATAGGTGCTTGGTAATTGACCATTTTATCATTATGAAATTCTTCTTTTCTCCTTGTCCTGAAATATAGCTTGTTTAATGTTAATATAGTTACTCATGCTTTAAAGATATCTGTTGTGAGAGTTAACCAAAAGGAAGAGGGTATGGAAAAGCCGTATGGAATTTTACCGTCTTTCATTCCAATAAAGATACCACTGGAGAGGACAATAGACTGTGATATGAAAAACAAAGGAGGGAATTCTGGGGGTTAAGTGGAGACACGGGCAGAGAAATGGGAGAGAGAAGAGGTAGAGGTAATGTTGACCAAATCTAAGGATGTGTAAAATAGCCTTAAGGGAGCTCACAAGTTTGTAAGCTAATTACAAAGAAAAAAAAAAAATTAAAGGGGTTTGAAAGGAAACACCTTGCATGTGAACAGGGCTGCTCCCAGAGGACAAACATGTCAGCACCAGGAATGTAATACTTCTCTATTGGTAGGGAGAGGCCTCAGCAATCCTCAAACCAGCACAGCTATTGCCATTGCTTTAATTTGTCCTCCATAACTAGTTGGAAAAGCCCTTGTTGCTGAAGGCATCACACACTTGGTTGCAGGACATAGAGAAATCACTTTCCAATTCACCAGAAATCTCTTACCCTGTCGACCAGCTTCATCATGCTGGAGGTGCTACCTAGGATGCTGAGAGAGAAAAGACATCAGTGTCTTACCAAGCACTGTAGCCTGCTTGCTACAAAACTGACTTGCCAGACAGTTCTCTTATTTAAATTAACATTAATAACCTTCAGTTTAATATTTTTTTAAAAAAATATTATGTTTAGGTGCTAAAGAGATAGCTAAATAGGTAAACATTAACTGCTCTTGTGGGGTGGAATCCCAGCACCCACATGCAGCTAACAAATGTCTGTGACTCCAGTTCCAGGGGATCTGACGTCCTCTTTGGATCTCCATGGATACTGCATAACACAGGTGCACTTACATACATACAGGCAATACACTCACACAGATCAAATAAAAATAATTAATAAAAATTTTAAAATAATTATGTTTATTGAAAAATCCAATGTAATTTTTAAGATATTTTATTATTATTTTTACTTTACATGTATGAGTGTATTGTCTGCATGTATGTAAGTACACTTGTGTTGTGCAATGTCTGTGAGCATCAAAAAGGGTGTCAGATCTCTTGGGGCTGTAGCCACAGATGGGTGTTAGCTGTCATGTGGGTACTGGGTACTGAACCCTGGGTCTCTGCAAGAGCAGCCAGTGCTCATTTTTTTTTGTTACTTTAAATCAATCGTGTCTTTGTTTATTGGGTACATAGATTCTGACAAGAAGTCTTATGGCATGTTATATTATTACTTCTGTGTGCAGTGTTGTGCTATGTCACCTTGTGTCTCTTTGTTAGAGCTGATAGTGTGCCACCAGGCCTAACTGAATATTCAGACATTGAAATGGTATACTGAAACAATGTAGGTGGAAGTGTTTGCAGTACAGGAGTCAGAAAACGTTACAAGTCAACATTACAACACTTGTTTTAACAGTAGACCATTATCTGTCAGAATGTCTTTTCTTAGTTAAATTTCTGCTATTCACATATTTTATTAAAAATGTGCTCTTACATGTTTTCTTCATTCTTTGTTTCCATTTAAGATTTTTTTTTAGATTCTTACATCTGCAGTTTAATAATTTTGATCAGATTTGGAGTTTCTTTCCCTCCATTCCTGATTACGCTTTTTCTGTCTCTGACTCTAATTACATTTAGATTAAATTATTTTATTTAAAAACTTATCAACGCTCTGTATCTTTTCCTTTAGCATTTTTTCACTATTTAATTTTCAGTTTCTGTGGCTCTCTCCAGGTTCTTCTCTTGCTGTGTTTTCTGCTCTTAATATTACCCAGTATTCTGTACTTTCATTTTTATCTTAGTATGAATTTTTATACCACTTATTCCTTCCCCATCATGTTCATGGTCTTCTCTGCCTTCTTGAATGTAGAGAGAATACTTAAAAGTGTCTTTAATTCTGATTTTATGACTTATTATTTTGTCTAATACCATTAATTGAATTTCACTTATTCATGCTCCCACATTTTCTTTTTCTCTTATAAATAGCAATGCTTTTCTTAGATGAAGGTCATTGGGAACAATGCTCTTGGTTTCTGAATTCAGTTGAGTCCTATTGTATCATAAAATCACATTCATTTATGTTAGTATGGTCATTGGAAGCTTTGTTTGAAACATTATTGGGGTAGCAACTGAAGAACCCTTACTATGGGGAAAACAGCGTCACTGTTGAATAATGGTTCATGGGATTTTATCTAATGTTCTTTGTATTATAAGGCATTTTCAATTTGATAAGAATATGAACATTTTTGAGTCCTGTGTATATTTTACTAACAATTTTTCAGAATTGTTTGCCTGGTCATGGGTAGATTTCTCTCAAATGTGAATAAAATCATTTGTTAGCCAACGAATTTTCCAGAGCTCGTTCAGATATTCTAGATGGCAAATTATTTTTGTCTCCATACATTCTAATCTTTTTTTTTATATTAGAGATGTGTTGGACTTTGATTGCATTCCCTGCTTTGCACTGGGGTCTGAGCAATGACCAAGGCAGTGGGCTGGTGCAGCCTCAGAACTCATTTTGCTTTCTCCCCTACTCAGAGATCACAGCAATATACTTAGTTGTCTAAATATAAAATCTGTACCCTTTACACCACTGTACCTGGAATTAGAAGTTAAAGATTGCATTTTTCTTAATTATTAATACTATGAATTGATTATCTTCATTGCTTGTTCACATTTGATGGTAGACTTTGCAAAATTTCATAATTGTTCATCCTGTGGGGACCTCATTACCAATTGAATGTTTAGTCCTTATATACATGTGTCTATGCAATGATCTAATAATCTTATCAATAATCTTGTCAAACATCTAAGTTTCCATAGAGAGTATGATCAGTGTGATATATAAAGACTTTAAACCACATCGTATTTATATCCCATGCATTACTAAAGCAGATTGTAAACTGTTATGATAAAACAAACCTAAAAATTAGATTTCTTTTTCTGTGTTATTAAAAACTTTCATCTCGTAATTTTATTCATTCTTTTATACTTAAGAGCATCACTTTGGCCTTTGAAAGGAAAAACGCAGAGGTCATTATTGAGTATAAATTTCTACTCTTTTCAGAAAAGGGAGCATAAACTATGGAGGAATCCACTTTCATTTATGATTGTAAAATTTGGAAGGCAGTCGAAAAGATATATTGTCAAATAGGCACATTCTGATTTCTTACCTTGGAAAAAACACAGAAATCATCATGAGTCACATAAAGGAAGTAAAGAGCACTGGCCTGACTAGAAATCTATCAAACCTTTGAAATGATCATTTCTTTTCATAGGTAGTAAGTCAGGCCTTTTGTTCCTGGGCACTTTAGACTAAATGGAAATGGGTAATGTAAAATGTAGCTCTTTCTTCTGTAATATACTTGCATGCTTCTCTTTATTAGCCTAACCAATCTTGTCTATCTCTTTCCCTTTTACATGGGAACCATCTCACTGTTTTTAATCTTTAGAAATTCTTTTCTTTCTGTCCAAAGAAAAAGCCTGCATAGTTGACCTTCAAAATTAGAATTAAGAAGATACGTTCTCAAGATTCCTTCCTAGAGCATGCCCCTTTGGCTCTAGTTCTCCTAATGTAAGACCTTGTATGGAGAATATTGAGAATCCTGTACTGTACACACAGTTCAGCTGAAGCAACCTAAGGAGCCACGGTTGATCTCGCATACAGGGACTGAAGAGACTATAACTTTAGAGTTGTGTCCCTAGGATTGAAAAAATATATGTCTTCATAGTTCTCTAGAGTTCAGCATCATTCCTGCTGAGGTTTCTTAACCACCTCCTCACATGGGCTAACAATACTGCTAAATTTCACCTTGTACTTTTCCAACTTTGGATCTTTCATTCTTTTACTTTGAAGACTATTCCACTTAACTTCTGTGAATGTAAAACGCTCTGCCACAATCGTATTCTTCAAGCCTTCTCTTTCTTATTACTCAAAATGTCTCAAAATTATGGGCAGGCGATAGATTCTCAATTATAACTGAGATGTCTTTCCCTGGAGAATTTTTCTAAGCCTCAGAAATTATTTTCCTTTAAAGCACATCAGTTTTCAATATCTTTCAGTAATTTCACTTTATCTATTGAAGATTGTTTTCTCCTTGAAGAAAATAAGAATCAAAATAAGTATCCTTTTGTTTTGTTCTAAAGCAAAGTCTACAGCTTTCACTATAAGTTTCTACGATAAACTTCTCTTAAAGCATTATGTTTTCCTGTTAAAATTATATTTATAGATTTAATGACCACCAGATTTTTTTTTCAGAATTGTATTACTAGTTGAGTTAGGTCTAGTACAGCTGTTGCTTTTTTTCTTTATATATATATTTCCCTTTATATTAACTTAAACAGACATATATTTCTTTTATATGACAAATATTTATTGATTGAAAACTCATGAAATAAGAAATCATACATTAAAGAAAACCTGTTCATATGTACATGTACATTAACTCTATAGTGTACTTGAAACATATTTCTCCCTCCAAAGTAATAAGGTGATAATGTAGAAATGAAGAAAATAAAACCTAAGCCAGGAATTTGAAACATGGCAATTGGAAAAGACAAAGGAGAGAGAATTTTCATTCTTTCTTCTCTTCCGTAGGTGACCTGTGTCTTGAGTCTGGATTGGTACTTGACTACCTGCTGTAGGGTCTGCTCTATCTTGAGCACTAAGAAGCAAAACAGGAAGAAAATGCAAAGTGGTTGTTCTCTCAATGTAGCTGATGTTAAGAGGATGCCGTGGAAGCTAGAATTCAGGAAAGCCAGAGAGAACTACAGGATCCTGGTCAAATTCAGAGGGATCAGTTGTAAGGTGTCCCAAGCTGTTGACCTGAATGATGAAGAGTGTGACTGGGTAAGCAGCAATCAGTGAGAAAATTATCAGCCTAGATGCTTAAGAAGCAGAGAACACTTTCATGCCCCTTTGCCTGAAGATTATAACAACCTATCTATCTCAGTGAGTTATAGCAAAGCTATCTTAAAAATGGCTAGAAGACAGGGGCAGAAAGTTGAAAGGAGACAGTAATTAATTGGTATTACAGAAGATCAAGTTTATGAGAGTAGATGTTTAGTACTTATTTTGTCTTGGGGGTATAGCTCAGTGGTAGGGTGCTGCTTAGCATTTTAGTCCTAGCACTGAAAAGCATGGCAGGAATATTTTTATTGTTTTGTTAGGTTTAGTTTTTTCCTTGGGAAATCAAACAGTTAAGAATCTCATGGAAAGGCAGAGTAGTCAGGGAAAAATTAAGGATCTGTTAAGTGGATTGTTTTTTAGAATTAAGGGAACTGTGGACACTTTGGTAACTCTTGTCGTGCAGCAGTCACAGCTGCTTGGACCAGGCTAGTGACACAGAGGAGAACAGCAGGTATACACCTACTTTTTTCCTTCTTTATTCTTGAAATTCTAATTGTTCCTTTGCTTCTCTCAGCTTTGCTTTCCCATTCTTTGCTTTATAAATGGAGGTTATGCTTTTCATTTCTGGAGCATAATGTAAGGGAAGAATTACTGTAATTTCAAAGTTACTGCCTAAAACTGAGCATTATACACCACCGTTAGAAGAGACCTTGGGTTGTTTGGTTAGAAGGGCTTCTCTTCTGTAAACTCCAGTGTGCTGACATTTCCAGGAACTCTTTTTCCTCTTGGCTGCTCTGTCCTAGATGAGGCTCTCATAGCTACCTCTGAAAGATACTAAAAACGACCCCTTACTGAACTTTTGTAACCGATATCTCATCTACTCCTGGAATGAATGTAGAGATAGCCTAAAACAAATAAATGAGCTGGTGCAGTAATGTAATACTATTTTCCCCTAATGTTTCCACAATGTAGAAGAAGATAATACCTTGGTGGCAGAACTGTTTCTGGGATTAAAGGTTATGTTGGTTGAAGTAGCTTAAAGAAGAAAATGAAAGAGAAGATGGTATTTTGCTTCAGTTATGCTAATAAGTTGCCCTGCTCTGTGCTTGTAGAATCAGCAGAGGTTCAGCTAGTCCTCATAGTATGTCTTCCTTTGAGAAAGATGCTTCTGTAATTGCCAGAAACTCCATTCATGTAGGTTTGTGATGTTAGTGCACCTGGATTAATTTGTACATTGTTAGTTCTAAAGATAGTCACCTTATATATCCATCAGGACAGGGCAAATTCATATCCATCAGGACAGGGCAAGGTCATGGCAGGCACACTTCACACTGATGGTTTCATGGCAATGCAATCTCTCACTGCAAAGCTATGGAGTTACTTATAATACCTGACACACATCCCTTTTTAATGTTCTGACTTTGCTTATCTATTTCTATTGCATTGCTTAACATGTCCTTCCTATGTAGGAGAGACACTGAAATTTCTGCTCAGCTCAGCTTAACTCACATACTGCCTGCTC
This sequence comes from Eospalax fontanierii, assembly GCA_035773235.1. Classification (NCBI taxonomy): domain Eukaryota; kingdom Metazoa; phylum Chordata; class Mammalia; order Rodentia; family Spalacidae; genus Eospalax; species Eospalax fontanierii. The sequence goes on along the minus strand of CM069536.1, from coordinate 33,732,326 downwards.
TTTTCTGACTCTCCACTTAACATCTTATCTGCTCCTCTCCATATTGAACCATCATCTCTCCTGTAACCTGAATGTGTCTTATAAATATTTCCATTCTGGAACTTTCCATTTTATGCTATAATTGACTCCTTTGTATTCCTGCCAAATTTTGAACTCTCTAAAGGCAATCCTCTATGTTCTGTTCACCCCAAAGTTGCTAGACTTATTGGGTACTTGAAAAGTGTTGACTGAATCAAGGCAATAGATGCACAGCTGTAATTGGAATTCCTACAGTGTGTCATTCTGATAAGTGTTTAAGTTTCTATCCTGCTTCCTGTTCCTCTTAATCTTTCTAATCTCCTTTTATACTATGCTTGGCCTGGCTCATTGCTCAGTCACTGTCCTCTCTACTGCATGTGAAGTATACCAGGGTCACATTTCCACCTTACCATCTCGCCAGTGAGTGAGTGTTCTCTATGTCAGGAAGGCACTTTCTCAGCTACCTGTGTAGCTTGCTAGTCCCTCCTTCTGGTCTCTGGTCATATGTTACCTTCTCAAGAGTTGTTATCCCTTCCTGGCCCGTCTCCAGAGACCCCTTGCCATGGAGCTCTCCCCTTGTTGAATTTCTTATTTTTTTCCGTAGCACTAACTTCTAATATGCTCTCATACTTGTCTGTTTTGTTTTGTTTTTTCTCTCCTGGCAAGAATATCTGTTTCATGAGGGCTGGCATTCACATCTGCTTTCTTCACAGATATTCTTCAGTGATGGATCCTTAATGGCACAGAATAGAATATTGCTTAGTGCTCCGGATACTCTATTAGTACTTGCTGAATGACAAATGTATTAATATCAATTGTATTAGAAGCAATTATCTTAGAGTGTAAGAACACAAAGTCCGTTTTCTAATTACTGTCCAAGATAGAGAAAAACAGAGAGAGAGAAAGAGAGAGAGAGAGAGAGAGAGAGAGAGAGAGAGAGAGAGAAGTACATTTAAATGAAAAAAATAGGAATCTTTCCATATTGTTATGAGTTGGGAATGAATAAGCCAAGGAAAGCCCTTTTTGTGTGTGAGGATTCAGGAATGGCCCTTGTACAGCCTGAATTATGGTAATGGTAGTCGGGAAGAACAACTCTAGCATTTTGAAAGCAAATGTAGGATGTCTCCATCCCACATTTTCTTAGCATAAATCCTACATGCAGTAATTGTTGTCATCAGTATTCTCATATATTTTCAGTGTTGTCATAGTGGGCAGAGTTCCAGGTGACTGTTGCCTGTAAGGACAGCACAAAATATTTATTAGCTTGATGAATTTACATAATATCATAAAATTTTAACCCAGAACAAACTGTTTCCACAAAGTAAAGAAAACCTCAGGCAATATGAAAATAAAGTTCAACTGTTGCTGGCTAAACTAGGTGATTTCTTTTTGACCAAATTTTATCTTTTAGACCAAATGAGGTAAAAATACTGATTTATAATATGCAACACTCATTGGAACATGATTAAAGAACTATTAATTAGGTGTATACACATGTAGGTGCATTTTCCATTGCTATGTTGATTTAGGGAGCTAAAAGTAATTTGATATTTTTGTATTTCTCTTGTTCTTGAGTCTGTTTGGGGGTCATTCTTTATCTTAGTAAGTATTCAGCAAAGATTTAGTATTTAACATTCAGGAGTCTTTCCTTGTAACCTGTAGTTTTTCAAGCATATGGCATATAAACCCATATTTGTGATATGAAATTGAGTACTATTCATAGGTAAGATAAATGGAAGGAAAATATATCAGAATATATTTCAGTAAGCTATACCATGAATTGATCTATGATGTTTTGACTTCCAAAAGAAAATTATGTCTTTATCATGCAGGATTGAGAGCTGTATTAAATAGGAGGTTTCAGATGCTTGATACAGTGCACCTACCTTGGATTAATTTTGCAAATACGTCTTATTCGAGACTAAACAACAATAACGCTACATGGCAGAAGAAAAGATTGATGCAGCCATATTAAGTAAGAAAGCATTGTATCTTGGGATGATGAAAGTTCTTATTTATTTTCTATCTTGTTAATAAAAAGAAGCACTTTGGAGAAATTCATCTTTATGCTTCAGGCCAGAAGCTGATGATATAATAAAGACATGAAGAAACATTTTCCTCTGAGGTGCAATGCTGAACATTTGGACAGGTGCACCAAATATATTTTCTCTTCTCTCTTCTTAAATATCGACTGCAGAGAGCACATTTATAAAGCGCATGCGGAATAAGCTGGAAAATAAATCTAAGACTGTAATTTCTCATTGTATGGAAGGACTAAGCAAGAGTTAGACATTTTGCTCTACCTTTTTTATTCATGGAGTTTATATGCATTTTAAGTAGTGTAGCAGGTGTTAACATGTCTATAATCTGCTTTACAATTCATTAGTATAAACAGTGTCATGAAAATGTGCTCTAATCTCTACTAGAGGAGTAATCAGTTGACCTAATTCAGTGTTAGCACTCAAGTGGTGGTCCACTAGCAAGGCCACACCCCAGAAACACTACTAGTGTTTTACCGTTCTTTATCTCTAGGACCAAAGATTAATTAATTAGCATGTTAGGAGGTTTTTACTGTCACATCTAATGGCTCCAGCATACTGGATGACATAAATGAATTATAGGGCAAAACTAGTAATTTAAATATATTCTATTGGTTAAAATACTCCAGGAATAGTCTCTGCTCAAACAGAGTTGTAGTAAATCTCTTGTCCTTCATCTTAAAGAATGAGATTTGAGCCTTGCTTCTAAAGTAATTTTATATGATGTCCTGACTTTGAAGGGTTCAGATTATCTATGGTTCATATTACCTGGATTCTACCTTCAGAATAGTTTTGCAAGAACCTTCTTCATCCAAGAGTTTTGGGGCAATGGATGGTTGAAGTACTTTAAAAGTCAGAGAGCTTAGACTTTGTTAAATTTGCAGAGTATGCTTAAAGATCATTTTGTTTCTGTTTCCTAATAAATATCTGGAACTGAGTGTCTGTTTATATTTGTCTTCATGTACCTGCATGTATAAATAAGCTTGCTTTCTTTATGATCTGGTTGTGAACAGCAAATTATGCTCAAGTCACCTACCCTACAACTTACATTTTTCCTACATGTTTATATGTTCCCTTCTCAACTGATCTTGAAATTTTAACATATCTTATCAAGATGATGGAATTAGATGAGGCCCTTTAAGAGGTAATTCAATCCTCAGGGAAGAATTTTACTGAAGAGGATTACTGTCTTTATGAAATAGTCCTCCCACCTTGTAAGGGCACATTATGAACCAGGAAACTGGCCATCATACACACTACATTTTCTGGCACATTGATTTTCAACTTCTCTGCCTCCAGAACTCTGAAAAATATTCTGTTCTGTTTATAAACTACCAAAAAATGCTATTATGTTATGGCATCCCAAACAAACCAAAGTACCTAGTCACTAATTTATTCATTTTATGACTATTTCAATACATACTTATTAGACATCTATATACTGAGCATTATGTTCTTTGCTGTGAATATAAAAATGGAAAAGATGAAGTTCTCAGAAAAATTCAAGTTCAGTGGAAAACACACTTAGTTTTGTCCACATATGGACAACTGCAGAGTTTGGACTATGAGGCTTTATTGGGGTCCTCTACCCAGTTAAAGAGGATCAGGGGCTCAGAGAAGTAGAAGTTAATCTGATCATATTGGTTATGTTGGATTCGGTTTGTTGAGGGAATGGAAAGAGCACAGGCAGGAAAGGAACACGAACATGGTGGGACTGGAGCTAATAAAAAGCCTGATGTGTACAGGCAGGGTAGCCACAGAGCTGGGCTAAGGACCTGGTCGTGGAGGTTGTGTCTTCTCTATGTTAGGGAACCTGAACAGTATTTTAGGACTTCCTGGAGCGTTTGAAGGAGTCTAAGTTATTAATATATCAGAGTCACAGTTTAATTGACCATTTGATGACAGTATGAAGGGAGGCTTGCAGGAGGCACTGGTTTAAGGAGATGTTGCAATGACTGAGACAGCAAGGTAGGTCAGGAATGAAACAGGTAGGATCATCTTACTGAGTATTTAAGAGTTTTGTTACAAGTTGTAATGTAGTGGGTACCAAAGGAAGAAAAAAAGACATTGAGGCTTCCTGATGGCTATACACTGAAATTATGAAATAGCTAGGTATCCAAAGGGAAGAAATGAATAACATGAGCAGTTGTAATAGAATCACTTTTAGGACCCCTGCCATTGGAATGTGACAGGAGAACAAGAAAGGAGAAGAAAGCACAATAGAGAATAACTAAGGCGTACTTGATGCGCCTCTCAACTTAACTGAATGCTAGATGGGTCTCTTCTAACCAAAGGCCCCAACTTGGTTTTTCCTAAGGTATTTACTTTAGAAAACTTTAAATCGTAGGTTTTTTTCTCTGCTCCTTTGAAATAGAAATTTAACAATCTAGGAATGCATTTTTAGGAACCTGGAGGGAGGGTCATCCTTATGTAATATCCTCATTTAAGTTCTTCCTTTTTTGAGTGGCACCAGAACCTAGTTTTCATAAACACCAACGAGTGTGCTCTTATGGTTTGACCACAGTGGCATGCCTAGCCCCCCTCCTACCCCCAATAAAACCTCAAGTACTTTTCCACTAGCTCACATCAGCTCTTAATTTATTCTTGCCTTTTGTGTTGACAGAATTGGGTTCAATATCTCTCAATTTTTGCAATTATCCTAAATACAGTCTTATATATTGGGCTGAGGGAACAATGCCCTCCAAATATTTCACAGAGAGAACAATATCCTCCAAATATTTCTTTTGTAACAATTTGATATAAAGGAAACTAAAAGTCATGAAAATCAGACCCAAATCAAGATTCACTTAATTTTCTCGTTTTTCCCTCTCTCTGCAAAGTGAGAGACTTTCTGCAAAGTTTTCCTAGTTACCTGATAGAATCCAAAGAATACTCCTTTCTTGGTCTTGTTAAATTTGCATTACTAGAGTTGACTAAGCTTACATATGAGGATGAGTCTCTCTCATAAATGATTATCTACTCCTCCCCCATAATCATTTAGATCATTGTCTTTTCTGAGGGACAAATGAACTTTATCCCAGGCCAATTATTATTCCCTGTCCTCCAAATCTAAGAAAGTCCCCTACAAATCATTAATGATCCCTAAAACAATCATTAGTTCCCATTGTATACACGCCTATATAAACACAGTCTAGTGGTTTCTGAATAATTTTGAACTTGTTTGTCTACTCTTCCTGTGACTTTTTCTCATGCCTTGATTTTTCCCATTTTGTCATTAACAAATACTTATGGCTACACTGCATACCAAACCAGTACTTCATGATACATCTTTATATACTTTATTTATTTATTTTAAGTTATGTGGATATGAAGGGCACGTTCACATGGGTACAAGTTCCGGTGGAAGTCAGAGGCTCCTATTCCCCTAGGAGCTGGAATTACAGACAAACAACATGAGAACTAGACATAATCGCTAGGTATTAGCTCGGGTCTTCTGGACAAGCAGTACATGCTCTTAACTGCTCAGTCGTTTCTCTAGTCCATTACACACCTTTAGAAGGGGGGAAAAGTCACATTGGGAATTGGTAGAGATAATTGAACCATTACATGTGGAAATCATGTAGGATCACAAGGAATATATACAAAATAGTAACGTCCTATCTCCAAAAGAACGCCTAGCAGCAATTTACAAAGAAAATTGTATTGTTGAAATTCAGGAGAAATACAAACATGCAAATACAATTGTGTAAAACAAAAGAACCAAGTCATCTTTAAAGGAGTCTGCATAATGTTAAGATCAGAGTTATGAATAGATATGAGACAATCAAGTTAGAGTAGAAGGACATATCCAAGTGTGTGTTTATGGGTTAATGTGAAACACTATGTATACGAAGCCTGCACTGATCAAGTCATCATAATTAATGCTTACATCTGCTGATTACCAGTTTGGTTCGGAGTCTTTGACTTACTCTGTTCTAGTTATTCATAAAATACATGATAATTTGTAATGACTGTATCACCCTACCGTCCTGTAGATCACTGGAGCATATTCTCTCCTATTTGAGAAACTCTTATCTAGCATCCTACTATCTCCTCTCCCCTTCACTCTTCTCTGATTCTAGTCTTCAGGATTAACTATTCCAGTCAGTCTTTAAAAATATCCAAATAAAAGAACTTCATTAGCATAATAAGTAACAAGTCAGTCTCTTAAAAATTATGCAAATATAAAATGTTATATGTGGAATTTGTGTTTTTTTTGCATTTTATTTCTTTTATTTAATGCCACCAAATCCCATGCATTATGCTGAAAAATAATATTATCAATTTTTGTGGCTTAATAATAATTAATTATATTAATAATAATTAATATAATATATTGTATACATGTATATCACTTTTAAGCAAGGATACTATAATAATACAGGAAACTATTCTTCAAAAATGAAATATAAATTAAACCTCTCCAGGTATTCAAGAACGGAGGCAACTGATGACTACAGACAGGCTTTACCAAAGATGATCAGGGTAATACTACATTGACAAGCCAAAAAAAAGATTCCATAATGAAAGTATAGAGCCCACCAAAAGAACAGAAACAGAGAATAAGATACAAGGCTTATCAATCCATAAGCCATCATACCACAAAATGAACAATAAAAAAAATACAACACATAATCTAGACAAACAGAAGAAATTTAACCAAATGAGGAGTGGCTCCTTACTTATCAATAATACCCATGAGTATAAATATACTAAATTTCCTTCTTTTATTATCAAAATTATTGTTATGAATATAAATGCAAATTATATGGTCTGTTGTGGTTTGAATGAGAAATATCCCCTGAGGTGCATGTGTCTGTACTTCGTGGCACTGTTTAAGAAGGTTCTAGAAATTTTAGGTTGTGGAGCTTTTCTGGGGCTAGTATGTTACTTGGGGTTTTGAGAGTTCATGTTCTCTCATTTCAAGTTCTCTCTTTCTCTCTGCTTTCTGCATGTGGATGGAGATGTGATCTCTCAGCTTCCTGTCTGGTGGACTGCCATCATGCTTCGCTAATCATTATGGACTGTCTGGAGCCATAAGCCAAATGAGCTTGTTTTTAACCATGGTGCTTTATCATAGCAACAAAAAGTCACCAATACATAGTCATTCTGCTTTTAAGTGGTAATGTTTAAAATGCCACTTGGATTTTAGTAATCAAAGCACCTGAGCACTCTGAGTAGACTGAGGGAATCTTGGCTTTTAGTGGGAAGAGATGTCTCGGAAAGTGGGCTCAGATGGCATACTAGAGAATGGATTAGAAGAAAATGCTAGAAATAGTTGAAGTGGCTTTTGCAGTTGTCCATATGCCAGGAAATGAGGAAGTGAATTTGGGTAGTAAATCTGAGATTAGGACACACAGACACACAAAGAATCAATAGAAAAACAAATGAGATAAATATTTCCTTGTTAATTGCAAGATTTCCAACACATGAAGTATATTGTAGGTTAAAATGAATAGTCCGGTCTAAATCACATTTAATATAATCATAACTTTTGAGTTCTTATAGTTATTTGAGATTTTTTTTTTGAAGTGTGGCTAGATAGCAATAAATTTGTGTGTAGCTGTTGGCTAAATATAGCTTTTTGATTTTGATTTTTAGAATAAACAAATAGTTTATTATTAAGTACTAAAAAAGTAAAATAATTCAAATGTTTAATATGTAACTTGACATCTAAAGGCTTATTCAGTGTACTGGCGAAACATTTCCTTCCTATATATTTAAATATGAAATCTCACTGTGTGCCGGTCTTAACAGTTCCCTGGCAGAGAGTAGGCCGCTGGGTAACACATTTTTAGGACCATAAATCTAGCTGTTTTCGATTTCCATCACAGAAGTTCCTATAGTAACCAGTGACATTCAGAGCTGACTTAATGGCTCACACTGAATGAAAACTGCTTTTGCTTTTGCTCTGATGAGTTTCAATTGCTTAATACCCTCTAATTTCCTACCTTTTACCTCTTTTCATTTTATGTGCATCCTGTTCCAATCCATCCACCAACATGTTTGTTCACTTGAAAATGCAGCAATCACAGTTTTTCTCAAGGTAATCACCTAATTCAGATACAGTGTTGAAATTCACTCAGCAGATGAGTGAGTTTTAGAGACTCCAGATTCCAATAGGTTAACCAAAAGCAATTCTCATAACATAGGTGATACCTTAATGTTTCAACATATCTTTTAAACTTGAATTATAGCAAATTTGAGTTCTGTCGTGTACCTTAAAAAAATTGTAGTAGAATTTATTTTTAGAGCAGTCTTAGGTTCATGATGAAATAGAGCAGAAGGCATAGGGATTTCTCCTCTACCCTTAGCTGTCATCAACTTGGATAGCCTCCTATATTATCAATATTCCCCAACAGACTGCATATTTGATATAATTGACAAGCTTATGCTAGCTAACATTGTTACTGCCCAAAGTCAAGCGTTTTCAGTAGAGTTCCCTTTTGGAGTCAAACTTTTCCAAAAGCTTCGTACAGATCTCTATGACATATATTCAATATTCTGGTACATACAGAATAGTTTCACTGCCCTAAAAGATCATTTGCTGTGCATTTTTACTCTCCTCATCCCACAACAATTAATATTCTTAGCAACGCTTTCATAGATTTGTGTTCACCTATGTTTGGAAACAAATTCGCATCATTTAGTTCTTAATTGTCTTCTCCTCCTAAGAGAAGACTTCCTTGCCTAAAGTAAGCCCCTAAACCTTTACTTTATCACTTTGATTAATATAAGTCATTTATTAACTTGTTCTTTATAGTCTGCTATCATAAAAATTTACCTCAGTTAACCTTAATTTTTATTATCTGCCTCATGATATTTCATAAAAAGGGACCTTAACTGCTTTGTTAATGGTTATGTCCTCAGTGAATAAACAATGCTTGGCCAATGACGTGGGCTCATTAGGTTGGTGAATTAATGAATAGATTGATGAATAGCTGATGATCTATAAGGATGGTATCAAGGAAAGCACTTGATACCAGGAGGGTATTTAAATGATAAAACTTAGTATTACTAACTATGGAATTAATATTTGCTTGGAAAAGATGTCAAATGGCTAATGTAGAATTTAATTTGATTATTTAAAATGACAGGATATTTATAAATAAACCATCCAACCATAGCTTACTTGGAGCATGCCACCTATTTCTTTTTGGAATCTTGATTGATTTTTGTTCATCATACAGAAAATAATGTTAGTTTTTTCAGTTAGCATTTTTCTTTCAGGTATGAGTTCTTTGAAGATCTTCTTTCTACATCCAAGAAGGAACGACTTCTCCTTCCTTTGTTGTTTCTTACACATACAACACAGTGACTATAATGTTTAATGATGCTACGGTCTTGAGCTATCAATAATTTTTACTCAATCATGTTCTAAGGAGCAGGCTTAAGTCTTCTTTCTCTAGCAATCTAAAATGCCAAGTACAAAGTTTATCTCTTGGTGAATCCACTATCATTGCTTGCTGAGTGAATGACTCTGAGATCTATCAAGTACTTTGTTCACTCCAGGATTCCAAGATTTGTCTTTTCATAATTCTAAGATCTCAAATCCAGACTCTCAATATTGATTTTAGGAGTTTTTGTGATTTAGCACTCACTCATTCACTTTGACGTATCTTAGCCTTTTTCTTTTGCTTTTATAACAAAATATCACAGACTGGATAACTTAAAAAAAAATACAAATGCATTTCTCACAGTTCAGAAAGTTGAGAATCCTATGGTCAAGTTCTGGCAAGTCACAGACTTGCTATTTTGGGTTTCGATGGAGGTGCCTTGAATGCTAGGTCCTCTAGAAGAAAGGAAAGCCATGGACTTTCATAGCAAAAGTTACAGAGAGAGAGTGCATGACGACACTCTAGCCCTTTGTATACTAACATGAATCTGTTCCAAAAGGCCTTACCACTAAACACTCCTACCCGAGGGATCAAATTTTCAATACATGAAAATTAGAGGAAGTAATCAGATCACACATCAGTTCTCCAGCGTAGCTAAATAAGTCACAGGAATTAGGTCAGATAGTCATGTGGCTCTAAACTAAGATGAATGAGCAATGGAGCAATTTAAGAGTAATGGAAAGGTGAGCAGAGAGACAACATGAGAGAACATGAATAGATGATCCTACTTACATTTTCCATCACAAGCTAATTTTAATAAATAACTACATGTCTTTCAAAATAGTGAATAAAACTAATTCCTGATTAACAATAGTTTTCAAAAATATTAGTGTTTTAGATATGTTAGGATTCAGTGCTATTCTGAAGGTGTAAGCTTTTTCCTTTTCTTAAATTGGTTCCTACTTTTATTCTACCAAACAACCATGATGGGTTTTCATTTATAAGAGTAATAGGGTTAGGGCTGGAGAGATGGCTCAGTGGTTAAGAGCACTGGCTCCTCTTGCAGAGGACCAAGGTTCGATTCCCATCACCCACGTGGTGGCTAACAACCTTTCATAACTCCAGTTACAGGGGAATCCAATGCCTTCTTGACTCCGCAGGCATTGCAAGACATGGGTATACTTACAAACGTGCAGTCAATACACTCATACACATAACATAAGAATAATAAATAAAATATAAATAAAAAAGTTAATAGGTTAAGGATTATTATTGATTGTGCTACAATTTTATATTAAGTGGAAACATATTTTAGTCAGATTTATACCCTTGGTAAACATAAGCAATATAGGAAAACTTTAAATATACTCTAGAAGTGCAATTAATAATTCGATGCCCTTAACATTAGTTTTATCAGGAGTTTCTATTGTTCTTCATTTCTTTGTGGTGATATTTGGACAGTAAGTTAAAATTCACCAACATAGGAGAAGAGTACAAAAGTTGTTCTATTAACTTATTTAAATGTCTCCTAAGACATATTTACATAACATATAATTCAAATACCCCTACTTAGTCATACTAAGCCTTCAATGAGAATATTATTACAGGTTTCAAATTTGCCACAACTAGTGCTCACTAATCTGTGCAGATTATTTCATTCGTTATTCAGAGAATGAAGACCACATCAATAAAGTCTAGTAAGAGTATGAAATCTTTAATTACTCAGAAAGGTTTAGCATCAGTATTTCATAGAACTTTGAATATTGGATTGTCTTTGACTTTTTTCCTTTCTTTCAAAATTACTAGCATATTCAAAGGGTATTCTATAGAACACTTAGTATCACCTGCTTGCTAAACTCCTGGGGTGTCCCCCAAACCTTCTGTACTGGGGGATCTCAAGTGATTTCAAACAAAGTGCTGAAATATATTTTATCTTTCTTAAGGAATCACTGACCTATGCTGTAGCTAAATTCCTTTTGGGAGGCTCAGATAATGTCCAGGCCCCTCTTTCCTTGATTCCTACAACAAATGGAGATCCATTTTCACCAAGCTGCAGTCTGGGAAACCAAATAGTTTATTGGACTTACAGAGCAGTGGGTGAGGGTTTACTTGCAGGAGCATGGATGCTCCCCACCTAAAACAACACTGGAATGTCTCCATCCAGGCATGGATCATGACTTTCTCATAAACCCACAAAATGGCAAGAGACCCTCCAAACGGCTTGATTGGTTTACACACTCTTAGCATCTCAGCACATACCACCGCCCCCCCCAACCCCCACCTTGTGCAACTAGGGCCAACTGGTTGATTGGGAGCTGTGACTGACTTTCCCTGCTCCTCCTTTCATGTGGAGTGTGGCAGTCAACAAACTTAGCTATGATAATTCTAGGCAAGTGGGTGCAGCCAAGCTTGGGAAGAAGGCATTTGCCTCCTATAGGAAGACAGTCCTAAGCAGGATATGCATTGATGGTCTTTCTTGTGTGTTGTATCCTATCCATTCTATGTATATCTACCTGTCTTTCTGTCTTCTAATTTGTGTGTGTGCCACACATGTGTGCAGATGCATGCATCCATGTATGTGACTGTGGGGGTCTGATTTTGATGTTGGGGGTCTTCCTCTATGGATCTGCACTTTATATTTTTGAGACAGTATTTGTCTTGAACTTGAAACTCACCAACTGGTAGACTAGATAGCCAGCAAGCACTTGATATCCTCCTGCCTTGAACTCCCAGCTTAGGGGTTACAGACCCAGTATCCTTGTCCAGATTTTCATGTGGATGCTGAGGATCACAACTCAGGTCCTCATGACTAAGCACTTTACTCACTGAGCCATCTCCTCATCCCCTATCTTTTAAAAATTAAGCTATAATTCATATGCATAAGATCCACCGTTTTAAACTGCACAGTTCAGTGGCTTTTAGCATAGTCACAAGATTACATAACCATGGGTGCTACCCAAGACGTATTTGAAGCAAATGCTCTGGAGAATTCAGTGATGTGGAGGAGTCACTGAGGGGTGAATGGAAAGGAGCAGAAGCAAGCACTTAAGATGCTCACAACAGATATGATATACTAGATATTAAGGGCAGAATTCTTTGTTCTCCCACAGTACACAGTGGAGCAGCCAGTGGGGAACAAGGAAGAATGCTGCTCCAAATTCACATGCCAAGTCATCACTCCATTTAGTATCTTTGATGTGTTTGCAGCATTTGCATTGAACAACATGTTAGAAAAATAAATGATCCACTTGAAATAATGCATTTCTGAGGGTTCCAGTGGCTTCAGGCAAAGGAGTGACTTTCTCAGTTTCCTTCTTTAGTGTTTAATACAAACTGTGTAGGTGGTTACCAGTACTGTCGGAGGTGATACTGGGCCTCATTAGGTGCAGTCTTTAGATAGGTGTAACACATTTGCTCAGGGTTCTCTCATGAGTGGAATGGGGCCACTTTCATCAGCATAAACTCTGAGAGAACCACACACAGTACTATCCAGAGTCACTACCATTAAAAAAGTAAAGAAATGAAATACTTATCCTCTGTCTTTAGTTTAAGAATATATATATATATATATATATATATACATATATATATATATATGTATATACATATATACACACACAAAATTTTGGCTTTTAAAATCTGTCAAATTTCTGAGTGATTTTTTTTTTTCATGGAATTTCTTTTTTTAAAGGTTCAAATAGCAAATGGATGAAGATAAAATAATGGAAACATTACAGGACAATGATTCTAAATGATTCTATGCCACTGTAAGTCTCAAAATACGCAGCTGCAATTGTAACAGCTTTTATGTTATACATTAGAGTGAAGATTTCCCAATGGCCTGAATTAGATTACTTCATGAAGTGGTAATTTGTACTTGATAAAAATTGATTCTTTGTAGCAAAATCAGTTTTGTCAAACTCCTCCATGATTATGGAGTTAATAAAAGTTAATATTCAAAAGGAAAATATTGACATTGAAAAAATAATAAGATGTGGAGTTAGTAAGACCAAATTCCAAATATATAAGAGAATTTCTGATCAATTGCTTTAACTAGACAGTTTTCCACTGAAGTAACTTGAGCATAGATAGACTTTGACTATCAAGAACACTGCTCACCTTACTAGTGTGCACTCCCTGAGTCCTTGTGTTTTGATGAAACTCTACAGAATTTCCCTTTTTCTTTAACTAGCATATCATGTGTTGAGGCCAAGATTCGAAATTCAGGCCTAAAGTGAAAGACAGTTCCCCACCTTCCTCCAAACTTACAAGCGCCTCAGGTAGGAGGATTTTAATGAAAGAGCCTTCCTGGTCTGAGATGCTGCATCCAGCTCTGCACTGGAACACTTGTTTTTGGCAGGTTGAAAACTTTTAAATCATAAAAGATTTACATGAATGATGTAAGCTTTGAAATGTTTTATGGCGTGCTCATTCACACTAAATCAGCCTTTGCCTTTTTCAACTTTTCTTTCAAGACACTTATGCAAATCCAAAATGACAGGAAGGGATTTAAAATTATTCTCAGCATCTGAACATTAGCAAAAATTGACAGACTTATAAAGTACTGAATTTTTTTTTTCCTGAGGGTAAAATCTTCCAGACATTGTGATCTGGAGCAGACTGGGAAGAGAATAGATAAACAGAGGAAAGCTGTTAATTTCATCTTTGTTGTTAGAGCCATTCAACTGCTTACACTCAGGATGCTGTCATCCCCACCACTGGCAGTAATGTCATCGGACACACCCATTGCTCTGCTCAGAAGTATTATCATCTGTGTTCTTACTGTGTTGAACTAGCTTAGGAGAATTTGAAATACTAAGCAAAAACTTTGTGGAACAGGCTGAATTGTTATTTGATGAATTTGATTCTGTTTTCCACTGAAGTTGACTTTCCTCATGAAAGTAGAAATCATCTTCATTAGGTAGTATTTAAATGTTTAATAAAAATGCAGTTAATTGTATATCAATCAGTAGAATGTGATATTTTCACTTCATGGGATAGTACTTAAATATTTTGTTTAGGTTTTCCTCATATTAATTACTTCTGTTAGCACTTCCAAGAGGCATAAAAAGGACAGGCGTGAATGTTTAGTAACTAGATCACACAAAATCAGCAGACAATGGAGGAAAAATAAGTGGCCACATATGCTGAAACCCTGGAAGTGTATGGAAAAGAATCAGGGTGTTTACAGTAGTTGTGACAGAGTCTCTAAGTATGATTTCATGATAATTTGATCTTGATTCTCGGGTCCAGTACAGTCCCCTGGAGCCCACTTCCCCTTTTCTCTTGCTTCCACTGTGACTTGTTTATAAGAAATCAGACAGTCCAGATGCTGTGAGCTTTCTGATGCTGGATGAGAAGTCGATAGCTTCTGCCTTGCTTTCTGGATGCTTCTCAGAAGTTGCCTCCTTGAACCCAGTAGCCTGTGTGTTCTATTGACCTAGAGCATTTTCTACCCTGTCCAGAGCCTCAGGGTACTGCTGCACTTTGGAGAACATTTCTTGGAATTTTCCAAGACTGACTGTGGAGTCCGAGACCGGGAGCTGGCACTAATACCTGCTATGGTCTGGGTGTTGGTATCCCCCAAATCATGTGCTGAATGGCTTTAAGAGAAGTGGAATTTAGGAGATAATGAAATCAAGACAGTGGGGCTAGGATGTGAGATCAGTGGTCTCACAGAGGAGCCCAGAGTAGCTTGACTGGTCATGCAGAAAGATACTGTTCAATGAACCATAGTCTTCACTACACAGTGGCTCTGCTGAAATCTGAATCCTGAGTTTCTCATCCTCTAGAACTATGATCAATAATTTTTTATCGTTTGTAAGCCACACAGTTAATGATATTCTGTTATAGTAGCACAAGTGAACTGAAGACAGTACCCCAGTTTGGAATGATTCCTATGCAGATACTCATACTTATGGCTTTAATCTTTATCCCAATATGTGGAGTTGATCAGATTGCAGAGGAATCATACCTATGGAATTTTTCAGGTGCTCTACGGCTGGGTCTAGAGTCTAGGAGGGCAGCTGGATGAGCAATTCCCTCTTGGTAGTGTGCCGTATTTCTTTTGTGTGTATCATGTGAGATTGGCCTGCCAGACCGTGACCTGTTCCCTGAAGGAATTCAACCTCACATTGGACACAAGGAGGACCCACGGGTCAGGGCAGTTCATCATCATCTGTGCTTCAGGACACACTCTAGACTACATTTGGCTGGAATGGGTGAGTGATGGACATCTTTTGTGCCAATGGAATCATTATTCTCCTTGTCTTTACAGTACTTACTGGAACACTATAAGACAGCTTACCACTCCTTGTGTGAGTAGACTCACATGTAGAAACACAAGGAAAAAGAGAATAAGAGAGAACACAACCATTGTTAGACAATACAGCAACGGGAGGTTAAATTAGGAGCAAATAACTGGTTCAGAAAGCTGGAAGGAGAAAACATTAAACTTAAAAAAATGTTTGCATTTATTATTATTATCCCTCACTCAGAAGGCAGAGGCAGGCAGAGTTCAAGGCCAATCTGCTCCACATAGTGAGTTCCAGACTAGCTAGGGTTACAGGGAGACTGTCTCAAAAAGACCAAAATATAAAATAAATAAAAAAGAAAGAAAAAATCAGTTCTTACCACTAACTTTATAATAACCCGACAATAAATATTTAGATACAATTCAAGAATGAATAAAAATTTCAGAACTTATAACACTATCCAAAATTCCTTGTCCATTTGAGTATTGTGAAGTAATGTATAACTTATGTATGTTACAGAACTGGGAGAGGTGATGATTAAAAAATGTAGTTTGTTCTTTTATCTGAGAAGTCTCTGATACTTTGTTATATATGGGAAGAATAGTTCCTGTCTTTTCTGACTGGATGGTGGATAATTCTGTGACTAGCAGCTCAAAGATAGAAGCAATTGAAAGTGATGTATTTCATTACATAAATGATACATAGGAACCAAGAGATATTATGTTCAGAAACGTTCTAAGGTAGTATAACTACAAGATAAATATGATAGATTGTCAACTTGACACAGTCTAGAATCACCTAGAAAGAGAGTCTCAAAGGGGGATTGTCTAGATTATGGTGTCCTGTGAGAATGTCTGTGGGGAATTGTCTTGATTATTATTTGATAAGGGAAGACCCAGCCCATTGTGGACAGTGCCATTCCCTGGGTTTGGGTCCTGGAATATATGTGTATAGAAGGAATTGGGTCCAAGTAGACATGAATACATTAATTTTCTCTCTGCTCTTCAGTGTGGATATAACTAATTAATTCAAGTTCCTGCCTTGATTTTTCTGCAGTGACAACTGTGACATGGAATTTTCAGTCAGCTAAATACTTTCCCCTTAAAGTTGCTTTTGTCAGATATTTATCACAACAACATAAATGAGGTTAAAACCTGAGCCCAAGCATACCATAAAAATAAGTGGGAACTGTAATGAAAGAGAAACTATAAACCAACCAGCCAGATAGTGTCAAAACCAGAAAAGCAAAGAGAATTTGATTCATTATGAACATGGTATTCCAGCTTGACCAGTGAATACATTCTTGTTTATTACTAATTTTTTTTTAATTTTTTGCACTTTAAACAGGATTAGTTATGAAGTTAGATAAGTTAGATAAGATAAATTGTGAAACTTTTGAGAAGTTTTAAGCTTAAGGTACCCATACATCTTAGTTTCCATTATGATTTTATATACAAATATTTGTGAACAATAAGTTAAACGGTTCCTTTATCTCACAGCTGTGAGAGAAAATATCTATGAAGACAGTAGTAGATTTCCTTTGCCTCCCAGTGATTTAGAGATGGAGTAAAATCTGTAATTCTAAGTTGATCATAGAAACTTCCAGGACTTGTCTGGTATTATGTTTCCTGCCTGTGCTTTAACTGTACTAACAGTTTCTTGGAATGGTAAGGAAGATTCTATTGGCAATGTCACTACATTTATATAAAGAATTCATAAAATTAACTTTAAAAATGTCTCAGGTTTTTATATATTTCAGATAGTTATATCTTCCAGAAAGGCAGATGATTTTCAGTGTAACCATGAATTTGTTATTAATAAGGAAAAGCCTGTTCTTGCATGACAGGTTCCCTGCTACTAGTGTGCTAGTGAATACACACATCATTTTATATTGTAGAAGACCCAGCTCTGATTTTCATTAAGTCTCTTCACAAAATTTAAATAGTTAGCTTTACTACACAATTCTGGAGTATTCATATCTTTTCTTTGTTTAAAAATCTATGCCAGTTAGTGAGCATATTATGCTGGGCTGATTGATGTTGTAGCTCCCAAGATAGTGAGCTACAGTGGTTGTAGCTGGGCAAGCATGATGATCACCCCTCTCTTCTGGCAGCATGCACAGCACCTTCCAGCACGAAGAATGTTAAACAGAAGAGATGAAGTTTTAAAATCAGTATTGCCTTGATTTCTATATTCAGTGCTCCCTGAAGTTCCATGTGTTAAAGGTTTTTCTCCAAAGACAAAGGGGCAGTAGTGTGAGTCGTGGAACTTTTAGGAGATGGGGCCTTTTAAGAAGGTTGTAGGTCATTGGGAGAATGCCCTCTAAAGAACTGTAGGACCACTGTGTCTTTCTTGATTTTTTTTTTGTTGTTTGTTTGTTTGTTTCCAGGTACATATTATAAACAATTTTCTCTATCATATGTTGTGGACATAATGTCTTGACCCTCATCAGAAGATCAGAGATAAAATGTTCACTTAATCTTAGATTGGATCCTCCAAACAAACATTTTTTTTCCTGACAATTTTTTTTATCTCAGGTATTTCACTATAGTAACGGAAAAATGACTACTATACATACATATATCAATCTACTAATTTAGCAAATATCATTATGCTACTATGTAATATCTAAATTCAACAGAAAGTACTCTGAAAAATATAAAATACAAAATGGGGCCTGTTTCCTATGCTCTCTATCTAAAAATAGCACTTTGAGCATGAACAAGCCAAGTGCCTTAGGTTATTACTGACATTTTGCCTTAAGATCTGAATAGCGGTAATGATAACATAGAACGCCAGGCTTAATAGCATCTCAGAAATTATAGCACACCGTAATGTTGCCTCCATAAAGTAATTACCAGAATTAAGTACCGCTTCCTGGGTGGTTTTTAGGCTCACTAAATTTTGAGAACCGTGGAGACATTAATCCTGAGTGTGTGTGTGTGTGTGTGTGTGTGTGTTTCTTTACGCCAGAGTCTTATGGAGTGACAGCACATTCATCCCTTTGGTACTCTGCTGATGCCTGTAAGGTGCATTTATTCCTAAAAAAACTCTCTTCAAAAACCAGTGCAATTTCCAACATAAAATTTCAAAGAAAACCAGTGCTACTGAAATATACTTCTGTTCACAAGGCCTTTTGGGCCTCCAGATAAATAATGTTGATAATTGGTATTTAGAAAGTTTGGCAGAAAAGCAATGGTCTATTGTCATGTTGGGTGGTAAAGATGTGCTCCTTCAGTGTTCCTATGTTTAAGTTCTGATTTCCGATATTCGGAATTGGACGTTATTCAGAAAGAGTGTTGCAAATGTAATCAACCAAGATGAAGTCATTTCAGAGAAGCATGAGTGCCTGTCTGACATGATAGGACCCTTACATAAAGGAATGCATAGATGGAATTGTGCTGCCACAAGCCGAGAATCTAGCAGAGAATGACCCTACTGACATTTGATCTTGGGCTTCTGGTCTCCAGAACTGTGACAGGACATGTTTCTGTTGAAGCCACTCAGTTTGTCTTGTTTTATTATGACAGCTTCTCCCCAAAAATATCATAGAAAAAAGAAGATAATCTTTTTCAAAAATCTGGTTAGGCTTTATACTATGTCAAAGTAACAGATGTATATAATTTGATTGTCTAGAAACATGTTAGCATTGGAGGGAAATAATAATGCTTATGAAAAATTGGTTTTAGCAATAGACAAACATGAACCCAAAATTCAAATCTTCTAGTTACTAGCTGTGTCACCTTTCTGTGCCTTAGTTTCTGTGCCTTAGTTTTCTCATCTGTAGTCTGTTAACACTGACAAATGTGTACTTCACAGAGTTGCAGAAATCAAAAAATCTCTGATTGCCTGAGTCTAGACATGGGCTTCTGTGAAATTTCCCTATCCATGGTGACATTTCAACTGATGCTGTCTTTATGCAGGTCTCATTTAGGCAACGATATTGTTGAGATCTCATGGATGCAGCTTCTCTGTCATATCCAGAAGACATTGTCCAGAAGCAGGCATTCTAGTCTTCTGGCTCTTTAATCTTTCTCCACCCTCTCCCTCAATCTTCTCTGGGCTTCAAGTGCAGGGTTCGCGCTGTATCAACAGGGCAATGGCACATATGTATCAGCTGTGCTGCTGACAGAGGGAGAATCAGTTTTCTTTAGGGACAAGCTCTGTTATGGGTTATCCAGTCCCATGTGATCTTAACCACATATACATATAAACATACATAATAGACTTAGTAGATTATATCTATTTATCATTTATCTATCCATCAATCCATCATCTATCTATCGTCTATCTATTCATGTATCTATCTACCTCTGTTGAAGAAGAGATACTAATTGAAGAAGAGGTCGTGAAACTGACAGAGAGAACAAAGGAAGAGAGGGACCGGTGGAAACACAGTACTCATGTATGGAATTATCAAAAAAAATATAAAGAAATATTAGGAAACAAGGCACCTTAAAGCATTCCTAGGTACTGTGGTAAACTTTCATTACATGAATAATACCATCAAGATCTATTATCATTATTATTATTCCCCAATTACCATTTAATTCATAATAACTCCTCAACAGAAAGATGGCAAGAGCTGCTTTCTTTTTTTTTTCCTGAGTATACTAGGTGAGACTCTTGCAGCCTGATGGATTTGTTGGTTTGTATAGTTATGGATATATCACTATGAGCCTCACAAGTCAGTTTATTGATAGACAGAAATTATAGCTTTATAAATAAAGTGACTTACCATTTAAATAAATACTTTATTCACATTCCTATCTAGCATTGTCTCATGCAAGAAGGATGGTTCACTAAGCCTACAATTTCCAGCCTTGAAATTTCTGATCATAAAATATTTTCTTTATGTCCCTGAATGTCTAAACTCACAAATATAAAATAATGGCAGTCAAACTGAGAGCATTATTTTTTATAATTAAGGTAATACTTTACTGTTTTAGAAATATTTTAAAAATCCAAGGAAAATGAAAAAAAAAATCACTCCTCACCACAGTATTGTAGATAACAAAATCACCATTAACATTTTGATGTGGATCTGTTTATATAGTCATAAAACACATGTACACATGAAAATAATGAGTCTTACTACCTTCAAATGTGTCTAAATATTTGTATATTTCATAATTTATCAATAATCCAATGTTTCTATATTTACATTGTTTTAAAATATTTAAAACTA
This sequence comes from Eospalax fontanierii, assembly GCA_035773235.1. Taxonomy (NCBI): domain Eukaryota; kingdom Metazoa; phylum Chordata; class Mammalia; order Rodentia; family Spalacidae; genus Eospalax; species Eospalax fontanierii. The sequence goes on along the minus strand of CM069536.1, from coordinate 33,711,490 downwards.
CTTGGTGGGAGGTAGTCTTAAATGAGACTTGTGTATATCTGTCTTGACTTCTTCAGAATAAAGTATTTGAATGTTCTTGAACTGTAGCTGATAGCCAAAACAGAAATCCAAGAAATCTTGTTTGGGATGCATTTTTACACAGAATACATTGATTAAATTAATTGAAGAAAAAAATCTGTGATCAGTCAGCCAATACGATATATGGGAACCCAGTGTCACACTTCCCGTTTCATAGACAAGGACTTTTATTTCCTTGGCCCAAACTGGATGGAAAGTGTGATTGTCTCTTTTATTGTCATAATCACTTCTAACTTGTTATTGTTGTGAAATGCTGCATTATATGCTTCTGCTTGTCACTGTAATACCTCCTCTGTAGTGAGCAGCCTTCTGAAGTCTCAGCTACTGACAAAGGGATATGAGACTCAGCCCAGTGCTGTCTGACCTCTATGCCCATCTCTTGTATCCGCTATCCTTCACAAACTTTCAAGGATTCTTAAACCTATTTACAACTTAGGTCAACTACAATCTTTCTGAATGCAGTGCTCCTTTCACTTTCTTTGATGTTTCTCCTGCCTGAAAATTGTATTTCCACTTTGGGATGGCACTAGCTTCCTGATAAACACCTGAGTTCTAGTAATATATGACAAGGACATTTGAAAGTCTGTGCATTGGAGGATAAACCATGGCAGATTTCACTGCACCCTGTGCCTGATGCTTCCTGGAGAGCACACCATGTTCTACAACCTTTCATTTTCTAACCTGAGGAATAATGCAGAAATTATGTCACTGGAATTTATTTTAAAATATCACTATGATGCCCTGGGCAGAGAATACAGGTTTTTAAATTTTTTGGTTCAGCATGAAGAGCCTGTGCAGTTGTTAAAATCTTGTAAACCTGACAGCCAACCTAGTTATAATTCCTAGAACACAATGTCAAAAGGAAATATCCAAAAGATCAGACATGTTATACAGAAGTAATCTCTTTACAATGGTTAGAGGAAGGCAAGGAGCAGACACTTAAGAAAAAGATTTACATAATCTCTTGAATTTTAAAACTGTGAGATTTACAGATATGTCTAAGTAGTGCTGAAACTACAAGTAAAATAATTCAATTTGATTTAAAAAGTTAGGAAGAGAATTGGATGGCAAGTCTGCCTTTCAATGATTCCTTCACTACTATTGACTCTAAAGCTCATTATTGAAAATGTATTTTATACGAGACTACAAAGAGAGAATAAAAGGAATTGAAAAGAGAAATTTCTAGTGGCTTTCCGAATATTAACACCAATTTCTACTCATGAAACACAAATTTTTATCTGTCCATAGGCTACTTTTTTATATTCATTCAGATTTAAAATATGAAATTTAAGCTGTAGAGAGGTTTTGTGTTTCTGTGTTTCCAGAAGGTGACAACAGGTAGATTTCTACAAGTGTCATTTGTGGAGTTGTCACATAAAGGAATGGGCTGGTGAGAAAGGAGGGAGACAAGAAAAAGAAGTGAGATGGGTTAGCACAAGCAATCACAAGAGAGAAAGAAGTAGGTTCAGAGGGGAAGGAGAGTGAGCAAATCTCTCTCACCGTGTCTTTGAATTGCATTTGGGAGAACAGTTAAAGGCACAGGGAGATGTGTTTGATAAAACTTTGGTTATTACTCAATGTCTACAGAGCAAAATCCCAATATACTTCAGCCAGCTGTTTTGTGGTTTGAGATTGGGAGAAATTATGGTTTTGTTTTTTCTTCATCTAAGATTCTATGCTAAATATGGACTTTAGACCTAGAAGGTGATCAGACAATAAAGGAAAAAGAGAGAGAAGAAAAAGAACCTGCTATAATCCCTGGCATGGTAGTTGATCGCTAGTAAGTTTTTCCCTCTTAAAGAGTAGATGAAGGGGCTGCAATGATAGCTCGGCAGTTAGGAGTACCTGCTCTCCTTTTAGAGGACCCAGGTTCAGTTCCCAGCACCAACATGTTGGCTCATGACCGTCCATAACTCAGCTCCAAAGCCCTCTTCAGGGCTCAGAGTGATGATACACGTACCTGGTGCACTTCCAGGCATGCAAGCAAAACAGTCACACACATGAAATAATAAATTAAAATGTGAAAAAGTAAATGGAAATTGGGAAGAAGTTCTGGAAAAGCTTTGATCACGTAGGATGATGAGCGGAACTCACTTAAAATGAAGAGCAGAACTTAAGCCGAGAAGGAAACGGCCGGGTACTTTCTGTTTCTCTTCAGTTCAGAAATCAAATATTAAGAATTTGCGTGAAAAAGGAGCAGGCATCTAACTCTCTTTGGTTGTGTTATGTATATGTCTGGCTTGGTGTGAATCATATAGGGAAATATTCATTTTACTAAATTACTTTATTCTCACACATAAACAGGATTTTTATGACAGTTGGCTCAAGGTATTGAAAGACAAAGTTCCATGACTGTCCTACATTCCTACCTTCTGTGATGCTATCGACTCTGCTCTAGATTGTCTTTTCACAGGATGACTGTACAGAGATCAGCCTTGAAAAGTCCTCTCTTCAGTGGAAAGGAAGTCATCCTCACCACACAGCATGGAAGATTCATGTTCCCAAGGTTTCTCTCTTGCAGTGTACCTCTGCATGGGTAGATAATCACCTGAGTCCATCCCCATCACCCTCGGGGAACTTGTGGAGAAGGGAAACTGTAGCAGATATGCTGGTGGTCCTGTTGCTGGCTGTGCTATATCAATAAAATTCCTTTGTATTTGACTCAGGAGTCATAACTCTTCTGCCAACATCTACAAATCTGGCAGGGAAACTCATTAAACTCTGAGCTTCTTCCTGGTTCTTACACATAGGTTTTATATAAACTACCTATTGAAGAACTGAACACATTTCTTGAATTAACACAAATTAATTAACACAAATTAATAGAACTTCATGTACATGGAGTTGATTTACATCCTTTAAAAAGTGTATATATTAGAAAACATTGGATGTATCTATACTGAATGTATTTTCAGATTGATATATGGTAAACTAGTACGGAGGATTTTACTCAAGAATAGCGCCATATTGTAAAAGAAGAGAGATGAGGTTTAAATTAAAATATAACAACGATAGTTGGAGATTTACAGCCTATGAGCAGAGTGAACGTAAAATCAAGGATGCTAACAGCAGAGGAATTTTTTCCAAATTGACTTCTCAGGACTTCTATTGAAGGTAGAGAAAGGACAGACATCAAGGGTGTGGAAAGGAGGAATCTGATTAGATATTAAATGTGATCATACGTTGATGATGGAGTGATTTGCAGTAAACTGACTTCTCAGGATTCTTGCTAGTCAGATCAGAGAAAAGGCCAAAGTCAATGTCTAGTCACAAAGAGGGCTAAGAAGAGCTTAACTGTTCAGCTCACGGACAGAGTTTTCAGTATAGTTTGAAGGTCATGTGGAAAAACACTTTTAGTTGTGCTGTTGGAAGACTTAACATTGCTTTGTTATATAGGGCGTCTGCTGACTTTATAGAGAATGAATGTTTATTGCAGTAGCAGCTGAGATGACAGTTCAACAAGGAAACCTTTCTAGACCAGCCAAGCCAGAAGCATTATTTATTGCTTCTAAGAATGTCCACAACCTCTATTTGTTCCTGGGCCTAAAGTTTTTACTCAGAACTGATTTATAGTATGCTGCATACTATTTCAAATTTGTACTATGTAACACTTATTTAGTCATTATTTTACTAATATTTAATTAAAGTAGCACTTACCACAATTGCTTAGTGATCTTTGCAAAAATCAGCATCACAACTCTCGTTTTCCTATTCTTTCTCAATAGACACACACTACATATACACATGCATATGCATATATGCATAATATCCATGTATAAATCTTTATTTTTCAGATTTTAAGATTATACAGACTGTATATAGCATAATCAATGTATTGTATTCAACAAGAATGGCAGATTGGTATTGCCATAGTCATGTTTTATGTATCATTAAGTAAGTAGTAGCAAGAGATCACAATTATTTTTTTTTTTTTGAGACAGGCTCTGTCTGTAGCTCCAGCTGATCTGGATCTAGATGTGTAGATCAGGCTGGCCTTGATTACACAGAGATTCACCTGCCTCTGCCTTCGAAATGCTGGGATTAAAGATGTGAGTCACCATACTTGGCAAGATTGTGAAATTCTAAAAGAAATAATTAGAGATACACTGTTTGTTTTTTGAACTAATAGTAAATGGGTGAACTAATTTTGATATTTTCTGCTTGAGTTCGCACGGGTCTTGAGCATGCCAACACCATTGCTGTAGGTTCATATGAGCAGGGTCCTAGGAGCTTGTAGGATTTTATTTTCATGTAGTCATGTATTTCTTCCTTGACTCTTACAATCTTTCTGTCCCCTCTTCCACCCTGAGCCCTGGATGAGTGAAGCTTAATATAGGATTTCTTTCCAGGGACCCACACCTTGCCAATTCCTAATCCCCATGCTTTAGCAATTTGTGACCTTTTGTGTTCTTGGCCCTTTGTTGCATGTAGGAACTTCATTAATGAGAGCAGAGATTTTCATTAGTGTCCTCTTTACCCTTTGTTCTATGTTTTGTGAGGCTTAGGGTAGAGGTTGCATTGTAAATGTGCTGCTTAGACTTGGGGGCAATTCATAGACAATGTCTGTGTGTGACCAGTTGTTATACTCTGTAGTAGTCTCTGTCTGATGCAAAATAAGTTTCTTTGGTGAGTGGTGACTGGGATACTTGACTGTAAATATAAGGATACATATTTTGCACTTAGTAAGAAGTTGTATTAGTCTAGGATGTGACAGCCTTGAGGATTTCTCTAAGATCTATGACTTGTTCAGCCATGTGTATTTGGCTATGATTACAATACCACACATGAGTTTCCTCCCACTGAGTGGGCCTTAAGTCCAATTGGGTAGCCTTAGATTGGTCCCAAGATAAAATTCTCACTACTGCACCAGTGTTGTATGCTATGTCAGTCATTGATGTGATTATTTGTTCATGAAGCTGGTATTGGACCATCACTTGATGCTCCCCCTTAACATCTTTCATAGTGCTCTCCAGGGCCATGAGAGCTAGCCCTCAGAGGACGTGGCTTCTAGGTCAGTTCCAGCTCCGTTACTCCAAATTTTCAAAGCACCTGGGTGCAGCCTTATATGTTGCAAGTTTCATTTAGGTTTTTAATATTTTTATTTTTCTTAAATTGAATGTTTGTGACTCCTGAACCACAATCTGTCTTAGTTGATTTTAAAGTAAAAATTAAAGGCAGCAAATTAAATGTAGGGACCACATTTTTGACATCTTTTTAACTCATATATCTATATATCATTTCCCAGAAAATGTTTCATTAGTGAGACTGAAAGTCTCACAGTTTTAATTTTGAATTATAATTCGTACTTTTATCTGATTATAAAAGAAATATGTGCTAATTACAACAGTTTTTCAAAGTAAAGAGAGATATTGCATATGTACACAAAAAACTTGGTAACAATGACAAGGATAACCACTTTTAATGAGTTAATAATGTTGTATATTATTTTAGGACTTTAATTACTATATTTCCTTTAAAAAATAAAATCATCATGTGCAGTGCTTCTAATATGATTTCTATTACTAGTATGCTCATAATAATAAAGTAATTATTAATTACTTAATAAAACTAATTAATTATTAAAATAATAAAAGCAGTTAATAGTTTTGGTTGATGGGCTCCAGAGTATTCTAATACATGGATACAGCACAATTTCTTTAACCTGTTACTTATTTTTTTTGAAATTTAATTTATTTCTTCTTAAAACATTCTTTCACAGAATATCACCATTGAAAAGTGTATGTGTATATCCCCTGTCTTACCTTAAAAATACTAACTTGACACCATATGTCTTAACACAAATGAAAGAATGTATGGATTCCAGTTGGGGAGTTATGGGAGGGTGCTGGTGGGAGAAGGGATATAAAGATGATTACTATTTATTGAGATGCTCTGTATGAAACACACAATGATTCAACTTAAAAAGCCTAAGAAATATATAATCTTAGAAGTAAGGCTTTTGGATCAAATAGAAGCATGTATTAAATACTTAGAAAAAGATGCTGAATTAAATCACCAGTGGCAGTAGTAATCATTGGTAAATTCTTAAAATTTAATTATATATTCAAAGGCACACATAGAAAATAACAATGCAGAGTCATTATAACAATGCAATCATATGACATTAAAGTCACATATATTTCTTCTTCTGCACTACAACACATATATATGTATATATACATATATTTAATTTATTATTTTGTGGGAAAATTACCTATTTGTTCAGTTTTTTTATCATTGTAAATATTTCTTTTTATGGAATGTAACTTGCCAAATAATTTAAAGAATATAAATATTTAATAAGACATACTATGAAAGACATTTACACTGATAAGCTCTGCTCTAAGATGACTTCTTGTGAATTATTTTCCTGGATTTTGATATGAGTATTTACTCTGCGTATTTACCTCAATGAGTTCTTATTATTTGCATATAAGCTCCTGTTGTGTAAAGGTACATAAAAGACTAGCTTGTAAATGTCAGGTTGGGTTTTATTGTTTAAATAAAATGTCTCAACTATGAAAGACTTAAAAGACTTAGCTGTGATGCAAATAAATAAAAAGTAAAGACACAACCAGAGTGAATACAAGAGAATGCTTCAAACACTCTTAGGTAAAAAGATAGAAACTAAACCATTTTATCAAAAAATTAAAAAGGCAAATACATAATTTCAGATTTATTTTGTAGGAAATAACTTAAAATGCCAATATCCATGCCTTCCAAAAAGATGTGAAAACATATACCATAGTCTAGATAGTGAGTTCTAAGTTAGCCAAGGGTACATTTCAAGTTCCTGTCTCAAAATAAATAAATGAATGAATGAACAAATAAATAAATACTGAGAAAAAGGAAAAGAAAATGAGTTTGTAGTTTTAAAAAATCATACAACAAAAACTCGAGATTCAGATGATTTCACTGGGGAATCCCATTCAGTGTTTAAAGAGAAAGTACCACTATGCCACCCATGAACTCTTTCTGAAAATTGAAGAGCCTACTAAAGAGAAAACAGAGGTTCATTTTAAAAAATATAAGTGTAAGATAATTTGTAAGGGAAAGTTTAATGTTTCCAAGAAAAGTGCTAGAAAATTGAAAATCTGAATTAGAAAGAAGTAAATATCGTAAACATAAACTAAATGAAAATTTCTTTCAGAATAAACTTTTGTTTATTCAGTTAGGCAAATATTTCACAGATAAAATGCCAAAATCCTAATCTGTAAAAGATCAAATTGATGATTTGGATTTTAAAGCTTCTGTAATTTGAACTACAGTGTTCAAGGAATGAAAAAGCAAGCCAAGATCCAGAGAAAATATTAGCAAAGATTCATTTATCTGATAAGGCTTTCTATCTAGAATGTGCATAAAAGTCTCAGAATTCATTAATAAGTAAACAAAAACTCAGTATAAAATAGGTAAACATATGAACATATCCTTCACAACTTAAAATTAACAATAGAATGTACATTCGTATTGAAATACAGAAATCTTATTATATCTAGAATTGGCATAACCAAATTTCACAGTCTAGGAGACATCCACAGAAATCTGCTGTCTTAGTTATAGAGGCTGTGTGGCCAAAACAAAGGTATCAACAGGACTTTGATCCCTTCTAACACCTGTAGGTAATTTGAGTCAAGGACTCTTCCTGGCATATGGAAGTTTTCTAGATGTCTTTGATCTTCCTTGGCTTATAGCTAGTTAAGTCAGCTCATTTTCTCCTCTGGTATTCAATAGATGTTTTTCTCTGTCTTTATGTCTTCATGTGGTAATCTTTAATAAACAGTGATATTTGACTGGGACAGATACTATTCCAGTGCACTCTCATTTTAAAACAATTGCATTTGCCATAAACCTATTTCCAACATTTATGGGACAAAATTCAATGCATAACCCTTAAATATAAGATATTATACTCACCCAGGGCTCAGGGACTGTTGGGGAAGGGGAACCCAAAGACTGTACTAGCCAGGGCGGAGGGGCGTGACTGCATGGAAATAAAATCCCAGAAGCTCCTAGGACCCTGCTCATATGAACCTACAGCAATCGTTTCAGCATGCTCAGGATCCATGCAAACCCAAACAGGCAAAAACCCAGCATGGCACTGGGAAAATGGGTAGCAGACCCCAGTCTTTGCTTAAGACATATTGACAACTGATTACTGTTGGGTGAGGCTGAGCTAGTCTTCCTAAAGCAAGGGATTCTAGGTTGGCTGACTAGACCTCAGTGGATGAACCTGCACTGAGATCACTTGGGAACACTAATTTGACACAATAGACCTTAACACAGATGAAAGAATGTATGAATTCCAGTTGAGGAAAGGTCTATAAAGAGGATTAAAATTGATTGAGATGTTCTATATGAAACACACAGTGATTTAATTCAAAAAATATCAAAAAAATATAAAGAGGCCTGTGATGCCAACACTAGTGTCTAGGTATCTGGTCTGGTACCCAGGGTTGTGATTCTCTTCCTTAGGTCAGAAGTGAGGGACAGCAGTAGGCTGTTCAGGAGCTCACACTTGTTATGTACAAAGAATATATCAATCTAGATCTATGATGTTTTGAACAGGCACTTTATTTTCATTTTTTTCAACCAGGGAGCTTGAGATATTTTGCCCTCTTTCAATATGCGTTCACCACTCACACAAATATTCCAGGTAAAACCTTATGATTTGTCTATTATGATAACAATTTGAAAATACTGAACAATGACAGCTTTACCTTTCAAATGTTTTAGATTCCTAAGAAAACACATGTCTGGCTGTAGAGATGACTCAGCAGTTAAGAGCACTGATGCTCTTGTAGTAGAAGACCTAGGCTTGAATCTAGTCTGCACCTACATGGCAGTTAATAATCATCTGTAACTGCAGTTCCAGGGGATCCGATGCCCCATTCTGTCCTCTGTGGGCGCTTCAAAACACAGTTGCAGTTACATAGATGCGGGCAATACACTCATACACTTATAACAAAAATAGAAATGCATGTCAATTCAAAGTGAAAATATCAGTAATACTTGTAAAAGTTAAACAGTGTGTGTTCTACAATGGGTAAAACTTTAGTGTCCCAAGAACTGCAGATTAGTGACAAATACCATTATTTAGTATTTATACAATAACAATTCAAAGTATAATTATAGTGTAAGCCAAAATGTGCTTTAAGCTGAAGGTATAGCTCAGTGGTAGATCACTTGCAAAGCATATGTTATCTAAATATGGCACCAGTCAGATACTAAGATTCCAGAACTAGAGAGATGGCTCAGCAGCTAACAGTACCGGCTGATCTTGCAGATGATCCAAGTTATGTTTCCAGTACCCACGTGGCAACTAGCATCCATAACTCCAGTTCCGTTGATGCCCTCTTTTCGTCTTGCAGGCATTGCTTGACATGGGCGCACTTATATGCATGCACACTCATACACATAAAATGATATAAATGATATTTATTTAAAGAAGATATCAAATTCCTCAAATGTTAAATTGAGCTCTTATCGCCATTTCAAAGGCATATTTTTTAGGACAAACTTCAACGACACCTCCAGTAATGTTTAGGAAGCACTGGAAATGTGATAGATAATTTTCTTGAATGGTAAATGAACCAAGAACTGTAATAAATTCTAGTCATTATGTATGTTCCTACAAAAAAACTCCCAGATTTATGTAATTTCTCATCTAATTCTTACAGAGGTATTAAGAGATTTAACTAGTGGTCATTACATTTATTTAAAAAATTTCTTACTCTGGCCAGAATAGCCAAGATCCAAAACAAAACAAAAAACAAATAACAACAACAACAACAAAAAACAAAGGATGACAAATGCTGGCGAAGATGTGGGGAACAGGGAACACTTAATTCAGAAACCCACGACTGGCCAACGTGTAGAGAACAAGTGGTTGCAGAATCCTTAGCCTGGAACAGTACAGCTTTTTCAAACTCTGCCTGCCAAGATTCAGGGCTCATTCCAAAAGGGGACGGAAATATTGTAAAAGGCAGAGGTCGTCGATGATCACAGGGAATCAGTTTTCTAGACAATTGGTCAGTTACTCTTGTGAACTCACAACAATGGTAACAGCATGCACAAGCCCCATGCGAACTCAAACCAGCTAAAAATCCCAGCACAAATATGGGGAAGTGGGTAAGAAATCCCACTCCAATGTACAGAAGTTTTGGCACCTGGTGGCTGCTGGGAAGGGGAAGGCTAGATGGGACTCTTGGTGGACCTAACGGACTAGTCCACACCGAAGGAAATTTGGGGACCCAAATCAGACTCTGAAGACCTTATTATATACATAAGAGAGTACATTAAATTGGGTGGGGGGAAGTGGGAAGAGGTTCAGATACTGGAGTGTATCTGAATGCCACCAATCCATATTGTATGAAATTCACAAAAATTCAATAAAAATTAAAAGTAGAGTATGAGTTTATGTGCTGGATAGCTTTAGTGTTAACTTGACACACCTAGGTTGAGGGAGCCTCAACTGGGGAATTGCCTCCATTGGATTGGTCTGTGGCCATGTCTGTGGGGCATTTTCTTGGTTGTTGAGTGCTGCCAGATGGCCCAGCCCATTGTGGGCAGTGCCATCCCTGGGCAGGTTGTTGTCTATTGTATAAGAAAGCAGGCTGAGCATGGGCCAGGGGAGCAAGCCAGTAAGCAGCGTTCCTCTGTGGCCTGTGCTCCAGCTCCTGCCTCCAGGTTCCTGCCCTGAGTTTCTACTTGAACTCCCTGATGAACTGTGTGACCTGGGAGATGTAAGCAGAATAAACCATTTCCTCCCCAAGTTGGTATTGGTCAGAGTGTTTTGTCATAGCAATGGAGAAACAAACTAGGATAGCTTGCAAGTTTTTATTTTATTATCTACTTTAGATGTTTGGCTCCCTTTCAGTTCACCACAGTAATCCTAGTGGACCATGTTGTATGATCTATAAATCCTACTTTAAAACTTACCAAAAGTATAATTATGTAACGTGCAGTGACTTCCTTCCAACATGGTTTACCTTAAAACTAGAAAATTCAGTCACTTCTACTATACAAGGCAGTCGTTTTTGTTGGGCAATAATGCCCTGGAGATGATCAGGAGATTATGTACAAGAATGAGGGAAAGTTATTCTAGGATGAAATATGTATTACACATCTGGCAGCACAGCATCACTACATGGAAAAGATATAAAGAGTGAATTTCAGTAGAAATGTATTAACCAATGTACTAGGTCAGATCAGTTATGTTTTAGTTACTCTGTTAATTAATAAAAATAACAAATACTTTGATTCAGTTCAGATTTACAGCCCTTTGCTTATGCTGTTATTTTTTGCCTGAGACAGTCTGCAATCTGTGCCCCACCCTCATTGCATTCTTATTTTCTAAGGAATCAGATAACTCACCCTATGAAAAGTTCCCTTGCTCTTCAGCATCCAATACAATTATAAGCATCTAATACATTATAGAATACTATTGGCCATAAAAAAGAATGAAATTGTGTCATTTGAGCAACATGGGTGAAAGAGATTATTGGGTTAAGTGAAATAAGCCAAGGAAAGAAAGTGATGCATAGAACTATGTCATTCACATGGGGATTTTTAACAAGACATTAAAACTAGAATAGTAGTTACCAGAAGCTGAACACAGTGGCTCTTTGGTTTTTTTTTTTTTTTTCTCTTTGTTTCTTAAAATATTGATGGAAGGAAATATTGTGAAAAGTTATCATAAAGTAATTTTTATGAATGCACTGTCATTAAATCTGACAGAGTTCTCCATAGTTTAATATTAACCATGTGCTTATATTCAGTTATTTCTGAATGTAGAGAATTCTAACTGTTCAATCTCATGACAATGATAATTTATTTTGAGATGAGAGCTTTGGTAAATGTCTAATTTTTCAGATGATTTTCATAAAGAATGTCTTATGGAGTGAGGATTTTGTGCTCTGAGTTGCCTACCTTTTGAAGATGATAATATTCAGGTATGATAGTTATCATTAACCCATGTCCTGTAATGTTTCCACTTTGGTATAAAAAGAAAATGATAATGATTATTTTATGTTCTTATGCCTTAGCACAGAGGCTACTGTGCAATAAAATCCCTTTAAGACAAAGAACCACAGTTATTTAATAGAACTCTAAATTAACATATTAAGAATATTCTTAACCTACAGTGCAGTTTTAGAAAGCTAATTTGCTGTTGTTTACTTTTTTTGTTGTTTTGTAAGACAGGGTTACATACTATAGCCCAGACTCAGTTGGAATGCATTACACAGCCCAGGTTGGTCTGAATTCATACCACTCTTCTTGCCTCAACCTCCCAGGGGCATGGCATTATAGGCATGAACTTAAATTTACTTTTTAACTGATACATAAAACATGGGGCTTCTGCATATTAATAAGGCACCATGCAATGATTCAATATGTGTATACATTGTATAATATTTACATCAGGCAAAACAGTTACTCAAACATTTATTACTTTCTTATTGTGAAAGTATTCAAAATTTGTTCTTTTTAAATAATTTTGGAAATGTACAGTGCATCATTTTCATCAACAGCTATCCTCCTGGGAAATAGCATAGCACTACCTTTTGCTTCCATCTCATTGTAACTTATTGATCAATCATTTTTCCCCTTCTCTCCCTGCCACTGTGTTCAGCTTCTGGTAACTACTATTCTAGTTTTAATATCTACGTGATCAACTTGTTTAAAAATCCCCATGTGAATGACATAATTCTATACATCACTTTCTTTCTTTGGCTTATTTCACTTAACCCAATAATCTCTTTCACACATGTTGCTCAAATGATACAACTTCATTCTTTTTTATGGCCAAATAGTATTCTATAATGTATATGTATGCTGGATAGCTTTAGTGTCAACTTGACACACATGGGTAAAGGGAGTCTCAATTGGAGAATTGTCTCTATTGAGCTGATCTATGGTCATGTCTGTGGGAATTTTCTTGATTGATGAATCATGTGAGAGGAATCAGCCCACTGTGGGTGGTACCACCTCTGGGCAGGTTATTCTGTATTGTATAAGAAAGCAGGCTGAGCATGGATCAGGGGACCAAGTCAGTAAGCAGTGCTCCTCCATGGGCTCTGCTTCAGCTCCTGCCTCCAGGTTCCTGCCCTGAGCTCCTACCTTGGGCTCCCTAAGTCATGAACTATGACTCAGTAGATGCAAGCTGAATAAATCCTTCCCTCCCCAAGTTGGTGTTGGTCAGAGTGTTTTGTCACAGCAATGAAGCCAACTAGAACAATGTGTAATGCATTTTATTTACCCACTCACCAGGTGATAGACACAACAGTATTGCTATGCACATGGGAATGCAGATGTTTCTTAAACATTCTTATTTCGTTTTATTGAGTATAAAGCCTAAGAGACTCCTGGATCAAATAGCAGTTCTTCTTGTAGCTTTTTGTAACTTCCATAGTAATCTTCCTATTTACCTTCTCACCACCAGCTTACATGAGTTTCTTTTTTTTCTTGCACCCATTTCAACACTTGTTGTCTTTGGTCTTTTTAATATTAGTGATTCTTACGTTGGTGAATAAATACAAATAACTTGTAGACTCTGTTTACCTTTTCCTAATGATGTTGATGTTCCTTTTCATGTATCCAATAACTATTTGTCTTCTTTTGGGAAATATCTACTTAGATCTATTTCTCACTTATAAATTAGATTTATTTTCTGCCTTTGAGTTTGTACATCTCCTTCTTTATTCTGGGTATCAGCCTCTTGTGATATTATCATTTGAAGATATTTTATCCAAATCTAGAGACTGCATCTGCACCTTATTAATTCCTTTATTGTGCAGGACCATATTAGTGTGCCATCATCCTATTTGTCCATTTCTTGCTTTTGTTTGTTGTGTTTTTAAGATGTTCAAAATATTCCTTTATATTTCTGTCCCCAGTGCTTCGTCATAATAGTTTCCCAGGTTCCAGTCTTACAATTAAGTTTTTCATCTATGCTGAATTATTTTTTGTAGCTGGAGATAGTACACTTTCTTTTTCTCCTCCTTCCTTTCTTCCTTCATGTTTTTTTTTCCAACAGAGTGATATTGGTTCATTTCAGGAAAGTGAGGGAAACTCTCAGAAGTGGAAATTCTCTTAAGAGAAGAATAACCCATTGTTCTGTTTTTTCTTTTGGGTGTGGATATTTAATTGGTCAGGCCACCATTTATTGAAAGGGCTTCCGTCCTTCAAAGTTTGTTCTTAGCAGCTGTGGAAAATCAATTGCTTAAAATATGTAAGTTTATTTCTGAGCTTTCTATTCTGTTCCATTAGTCTAGGTGTCTGGTTTATGTCAACACCACGTTGCTTTGATTACTAAAGTTTGGTAGAATATTTTGAAGTCAAGTCATGTAATTTCTCCTTCTCTGTTTTTTGCTTAAGAGGACTTTGGCTATTTGGTTTTTTTGTGGTTTCAATAAATTTTAGAATGTGTTTTTGCAGTTCTGTGAAAGATGCCATTAATGTTTTGATAAGGGCTTTAAAGTAGTTTTGAGTTGTGTGTACATCTTGAACTTGGGATGCCTTTCTACTCATTTTGTGTCTCTTTTTCATATATGTTCTATAATTTTCATTGTAAAAATGTTTCATCCTTTGGGTTAAATTTATTTCTGGGCATTTTATATTTCCATAGCTACTGAAAATGGAATTGTCATCTTGATTTCTAGTTCAGATGATTCTGTAATGACACAGGACAATGAAATGTATTGGGTTTTCCTTTTGTTTTGCTTTTGTATAGTGTAGCTTTTTATTAGCTGTATTAGCTTTTCCTGGTATTTGGGGGGGTTCTATTTATAAAGATCATATTGTGTGAATACAGAAAAAATTAAACTTACTTTTTTCTAATTTCTGTGCTATTTCTTTTTCTTAGTTGATGGTTGTGATTAAGAATTTCAGTAATACATTGAGTCAAAGGGTTGAAAGTGAGCATCTACTTGTGGTTTGTTCCACATCTTAGATGGAGAACTTTCACATTTTTCTCCATTCAGTATCATGTTATCTCTTGACTTACTATATGTAGCTTTTACTAGACTGTATTTTAGATCATTTAAAAATCATAAATGAATGTTCAGTTTTATCAAATGCTTTTTTCTGCATGTACTTAGAAGATCATATCCTTTTTTCACCCTTGATGTGGTATATCATATTTATTGATGTGCATAGCTCAACCATCCTTACATCCTTGAGATAAATTCCATTTGGGATTTGATACATTTATATATATATATATATATATATATATTCAACCAAATTAATTTTAATGCAGGGATAGATTCAGTTTGAAGAATTCCATTGAATATTTTTGCGTGTGTGTTTATTAGCGATTATAGCCTTTATTTCTGTTGGATTTCTTTTGTTTTATTTTCAGAGTAATACTGACCTCCTTGAATGGGTTTGAAACAAGTGTTTTCTTTTTAATGTTTTGATCATTTAGAAATGACTGATGTTCGTTCTTTGTTCTTAAACATGTTTCATAGAATTCAACAAGCTTCAAGGACCTGAGCTTTTCTTTGATAGCAGATTTTTTTAATATCTGAGTCAACTTCATTACCTATTATTGACCTGTTCATATTTTCTTTCTTCATGATTCAACTTTCACAAGGTATACGTGCCCAGAATTTAGTCTATGTTCTCAGGTTATCAAAATTATTGGTATGTAATTATTCATAATAAAATCTTTTTCTTTTTCCATTTTATGTATGTATGCATATTTGCATGTTTTGTACATGTGTGCGGGTACCTGTGCTTATGAGTGTACATGCGTAAGGAGGACTGGGGTCAATGTTGGATATCATCCTAAATTACATTTATACTTTATTTTTTTGAGACACAGCCTCTCAATTAAATATAGAGCTCATTGATATAGGTAGTCTTGCTAGCCAGCTTGGTCTGTACTTTATCTCTGCCTTCTAAGGCTAGAATTATAGGAGATTCATTATACTCACCTGGCATTTACTTGGGATCTGGATATCTCAACTCTGGATGTCATACTTGTGTGGTAAGTGATTAAACCACTGAGCCATTTCCCCAACCAAGCTATTCATAATAATGTATAGTGATCCTTTGTATTCCTGTCCTTTCAGTTACATTATCTCTTATCACCTCTGTTTTTTAGTTATTCCTTTACTTTTCTTAATTATTCTAGCTAAAGTTTTATCTATTGATCTTATCAAATAATCAAGTTTTTATTTGACTGATATTTTGAATTATACTTTTATTCCTCTTTTCTTAATCTCTGCTATGGCATAAAGATGCATTCTTAAAGAATTGCTGGCTTGATTTGATTTGAAGCAAGATAGTAATCGAGTTATCATAAATAATGATTAGCTAAAAGTTGAATCTTTATGTATTAATAAACAGAAAAGCCAATTGTTACTTGTGACAGGGAGTCAATTTAATTCTTAGAAAGCTGGAACTGATAATCCTCAAACATATTTTTCATTTTCACGTGATCAGATAGCTGGTTTCCTTCAAATAATATGTATTTCTGTAGATAAAATATAAACTAACGAAATAATTTCATCAGTTTGAAATTTTTACCATTACTAGGTGAAGCTAGATAAACAAAACTTCAATTAAATCTTTAACAGGCTACTGCTTCATAAGTTTAAAAATATTTTATCTCTTCTTTGAGAACTTCATACAGGTATAAAATGTATTTTGATGATATTCACCCCCTATTCCCCATCCTCAGGCTTCCCCCGGGTCCCCTCTGTCCACCTCCCAACCTTATATCCTCTTTTGTTGTTGTTTCTAACCTAGTGTCCACTAGAGCTGTGTAGAGTCTCACCCACTGGGACATAGGCAATCCATGAGAAGTCACACACATCAAGGAAAATAAGCCTCTTCCCTCCAGCAAACATTTATTGCCAACAGCTCTCAACTAGGGATGGCACTATCCATGCTGGGATACTGACTGATTCATCTTGAGCAGGCTTTATGTAGGTAGCCACAGTTGCTGTGAGTTCGTGAGTACAATGGCCCTGTCATGTCCAGGAGACACTATTTTGCAGCAATCCTTCCCAATCTCTGGCTTCTACAGTGTTTCTGTCACCTCTCCCTTGATTTTCCTTGAGCCTTAAGGGGAGGAGATACAGAGGTCCCACTTGTGACTGAGCACTGCACAGTCACTTACTTTTTGCACTTTGAGTAGTTGTGAGTCTCTGTGCTAACTGCCCCCCACTGTAACAATATTCTCTTATGAGGGGTGAGAGCTGCACTAACCTAAAAGTAGAAGGACAAATATTTAGAAGGCAAATGACCTCTCCTAGGGCACATCACCACCTCGGTAGGAATTTTGGTTAATTTACAGAACCAGATATGGATTTCCTCCTGTGGGCTTTAAATTCAACCAGAAAGCTGTTGGTTTCCCACTTCACATTTGTGTCACTATTGTACTATTTGGCATATGTTTCCAGGATGGTCATGACTGTTGCTTGCAGGGTTCACAGCTGGGTTAAACTGTTTAACGATTTCTCACCCCAGTAGCCTGCATAGCACCTTTTAGCACCATGAAAGCTAGTCATAAGGGAAGAAGCTTCCAAGTCATCACCAGCTTGATTTTTCCTTGTCCTGTGACCAAAGTATGTGCTCTCTTCAGTAATAGGCTCTTATAGTATTTGTTCACAAAATATTCAGAAGACCTACTGTGCAATTGTGTGTAGGGCAAAAATTGAGAATTCATTTTACATTTGAACCTTATGTCACTTCTAGAGATTCTACAAAGTCATGAATTCAGAGTGTCACTGTTATCACACTGAACTGAACTGAGAAGGATATCACCTGATTCATAAGAAGGCTGCCTTCTTTCTGTGGCGCCTGTTACACTTTTCTCCCTTCTTGCCTTTGCCGCGTCTCATGAACATTTCTCGTTTACAAAACTTTAACAAAATAAAGATGCCTTGAGGAGACAACTTATGCTTTATTTTCACTTTATTAACATCTATTAAAATTAACAGTATGCAGATATATAAGAAATATTTGTTAAATTTAATGTATCTGCTTTTTTGCATATCAGCAAAAGATCAGATTGATATCCTTTTGACATGAATGAGATTGCCTGACTTATGATATCAGATAGAAATTTAATGTGCTTCCAGAAGCATAGAGATCCATCAGGTTGCTGGGAGGACCAGGATCATTACTGATTCCCATGGGAGAGTTGTAGTTGAGGAGTTGCTATAATTTGTGGCATTGAGACTTACCAACAACATATCTTTTCAAAGTTCATTTATTACTGTATTTTGCTCTTGATAAAATACCATCCACAATAGTTTATAATATTTTTTTTCATCAGGCCATCCATTTTTGACAATTTGGTTGTAGGATGCTTTTAATTTCTTTCAAGAATTTAGATCTCTCTACATCTAAAAGTAGGAGAAAGTAGAAAGCAAAATCAATAATTTATGTCACAAAAAGAAAGAAAACTACATATGTTACTGAAACTCTGAGCAAATATGGGGAATTACCCTAACACAAATTTGGACCAAATCTTAAATTTGTTGATGAACAAATCTGGTTGTTCTTGGGATTACATAGCTTGGCCAAAGAATTGGGTGATGTTTGCAGTGCTATCAAACTGAAACAACAGTCAAATTTTAGATGAAGAATTAGACTGTCTGAGCAGTTGTCACTATTTCTCAAAATGCACCTACTCTGATACCACGCCAAGTGCCTGCAAATCACTGTAACTACAATTGAAAGCACTATTAAATTGCTGTTGAGTGCTGAGGAAACCTTGAACTGCTGTGCTTCCCCAAATCATTAAATGGAAAATATCTTTCTATTTTAACTTCCTAAAAAAGAGTAATAAATCTGAGCTACAATTATGCTGATAAAAGATAACTCTTAACAGCTGAACTGGGCTTAAGGAAGGCACAAAAGAATCAAAGGTGCAAATTAAATTTCCATGATGATAAAAAATTTGCATGATATCAAGCAGTGAGACACCCTATTAGCTGATAAATAACCTCATGGCTGTGTACCTTTCTCACACTTTATGATAATTATTTCTTGCCTGGGGACATTTGTTAAGAAAAACATTCAACATTCTCAACAGAAAGGTCACAGTGACACTTTTCAAATTAAATTGAAGATGAATGAAATGCATGTCTACTAAGTTTTGATGCTATGATTACGTTTGGTTTGTGAAAGTCACAAGAATACAAAATAAGAGATAATAACAGCATAATTAGTAACTTTGGCATAGTTTTATGAAGATATATTGTTAATGGAAAAATCCAATAGATTTCTGGAAACTTTGATAATGCAAACACTTTTAAAAAAATTCTACTTCTTATATTAAAACACCAAATTATTCATTAAGCAGCATTTCCAGTAAATCCTTTTTGGATATCTGTGCCATTTCATCACGCTTCTATCATTTCATCACTTAGAAAGCAAAGGTGCTCAAAACAAATACGTTTTTCAAGGAAAAAGTGAGAATTTAGAGGTAGGATGTGCCTTCTGTGAATTAATTTATTCATCAAAGATTTTAAATAAAACTCCATTTTGACTAAAAGGTCTGGCTTAAAAGAAAGAGATAACAAAATAGTAGCCAAGAGGAAACGTTATTCAGAGAATAATAGTAATTACTGTCAGCAAACTAATAAACTTTCATTTAGTATGTGGATAGCAGGCACTATGCACAAAGTGAAATATTATGTCTATGCTCTTACAGCTCTATAAGTCCCTACTATTGTCCCATTGTCCAGATGATCATTTATATTTAGGCATGCACACACTAAGGTGTGCATATATAGGTATAGCTCATTCATTTTGAATAATCAGAATTATATTTTGACATTCAAATTATTTAAATAAGAATATAGTTAAGATTGCTAATTTTTGCTATCATTAGTGATATCATAATAAAGTAATAGAATATATTCAGATTTACTTATTTTTGTATCTATTATATTAAGTGGATTTGATGGGTGAGAGAGGGGCACTCATTTAAATTTTCCTGCATATCTTAGAACTGCTGTCTGTGAAGATTTTACCCAGGTAGGATAAATACTGTGTATGAGAACGCATTTTCCCCCATCTTTACAACAACTTGGCATTATTAATCTCACTAGTTATTGAAAGCTGCATGATAAAAACTGGTAGGGAGGAGGTTGGAGAGATGTCCCTGTGGTTAAGACAACTGGTTTCTCTTGAAGAGGACTGGGTTCAATTCCCCACATCCACATGGTGGTTAACAACCATCTGGAGCTCTAGTTCCAGAGGCCTCTACTGCCCTCTTCTGACCTTTATGGAAATTTCACAACTTGGGTGTATTTACATGCATGCAGACAATACATTCATACAAAAAGTAAAAATAATAAATAAAATATTTTTAAAACTGCTAGGGTAGTATGCTATTACCGTTACTGTATTTATCTGATAGCAAATGACATTCTCATATTCTTTATGTTCACTCATGACTTCTAGTAAGTGTTTTGTAAACTGTTTGAAGAGGTGAATATCAATTCTCAGGAAGTGTTTCCTTTTAGGGCTACTGATTCATCTTCATCCGACTGGATTCATGAATTCCCTTATTTTCCATGGGCTGCAGCACCATGTGGTCACTGTTTATTTAAATGTTCACATTAGTCCAGATTGACCTTGTAAGCTGGCTCTCATGTTCTATTAATATTTACTATTATTTTTTGCAGTATATTTTTTATGGTCTTACACAGCGAGATACAGAAGGAATGATGAAATGAAGAAAGCATCATTTGGCAATCACCAATAATGACTGTATTTCACAGAATCACTTATGCCTACTAATATGACGAGGTGGGAAAATAGGATGACTACGTAGTTTCAAAATATCTTCCCCCAAATCTGTATACGTCACAAAGAAAAAATAAGTCATTTTAATGTGGAGAAGACACTTAATTCCAAATTGACCAAACAGTGTTTTCATTACCAGATGTAATACAAACCTACACCATTTCTCTCCTTTGCTCTGCAAAGGATAAACACACCTGGCACAACCCTTCAAAAGCATGAAGATCACTTAATCATTAGAAAATGGCCAATTGAGGGATATTGTGCCTCATAATGGCCTATACACTGGACACATGCCAATCATGAAAGACCTGCCTAGACTGAGGAATAGTTCAGCCTTACAGAAATGTGAGATCTGGATGAGAAAGAAAGATTTTCCCTTACTACAGAGGACCCAAGTAGAATACTGGTCAAATTTAAATGCATTTCTGGGTTAAATTATAGTTCATTTTCTGGTATTGCTAATTGATAACAGTGATTGTGTAAAAGATTATCTCTCTGTTAAAAATACACACTGAAATGTTTAAGAATAAGGTAAATTATGTCTTCAATTTACCAAATATTTTAGGAAAAAATGAGGATTTGTGGAGATGGATCAGGGGTACGCTTGCAATACAAGCAGGAAAACCTAAGTTCAGATCCTAACAGCTATGTAAGGCATGGACTGGTGTTAACCTCAGCAGTCAGGAAGGAGAGCCAGAGAGAGTGGACTCTCAGAGTTCAATGGCCAGCCTAGCCAACTGGTGAGTTTCAAGTTCAGTGTGAGATTCTGTCTCACATATAAGGTAGAGAGCATGAAGACACCTGATGATGACCTCTGGCTCCTACACACATGTGAACATGCAGAAACATATACATTTTTATATACCACATACACACACAGACACACACACATTCGTATCATGTGGGTTAAAAGAGAAGGACAAAGGAAAAAATGGGGAATGACGGGGAGGGAGAGAGGAAGGGAAAATGCCATGAATGGATGACTCTTAGGAACTTTGAAATCTGTCTCTGCTGTTTTTGCAACTTATAAGCCAAATTAGTTCAAAATAAAGAAGTTAAAAAGAAAGTTGATCATCATTTACTCCTTTGTGGTATCAATAATTTCTTGACTGCTTGCATGCCTTTCTCTGTTAGACTTACATAATAGTCCATAATGGAATGAAGATGTTTCAGTTTATCCATTTGCTGAAATTTCTCATATCAGTAGTTTTCTAGATAAGTTGTAGCACACGAGGGAAGTCAAACTGCCATGCTGATCACCTGCTAATCTTTGGTAACATGCAAAAGTGACTAAGTGAGATATGACCTAATTTAGAGTCATGTACCATAAGAGAGAAGTAATTTAAATTTTTTTTATTCGTGTTTGGATTTCCACAAGCAGACTACAGTGTATTGCTCTAATTTCATTCAGGTTGTCAAAAATCATTAAAACAATAAAACATATAGTTGTCATATTATCCAGTTATCACCAAATGTCAATTTATACTTGTTTGCTGTTCTGATAAAATTTAGTATCTTCTGGTGCTCACAGTGATGCTGTAGCTTTGATTACGAGATGAACCAGTTATGACAAAGCCCCATTATGAGTTTCTTTCAGCATTTTTAATAATTAAATTTATAACTAGGATTCAAGATAAATCTGCTTTATAATCTGTTTTACAGCAAAAGGAGTTGTACCGAATTAAATCTGGTGACTATTTTAAGTTTTAATAATACTAGACTTTCAAAGATAAAATTTAATTTTAAAAGCTATTTGGAATGTCTTAACACAGGATAGACCACTATTCCATGATGGAACTTAGGTTTAGAGGTGCAACAGATGTAAGCTGGCATTGAATCTCAGTGACATAGAGCTCTGGCCTTAGGTAATCCAATCCCTACTTCTAAGAACTACATTGGAAAATAAAGGAACTACAAAGGGAAAAAAAAAGAATGAATGTACAGTGCTAGTGAGAGAAAAATTACAGAAGGCATGTGCTCAGAAAGCAGAGTTAAATTAGAATTTTTAAGAAGACAAGGTTACGGTAAATCATGTAACAAAAACGGCAATTAAATGTAATTTATAGTGACATAAAACCAGTTCTCCATTTAGAAAGCCCAGCTGTAAAAGTATCTCATCAAGCAGGGCAATGCTGGCGCTTTGTGATACATTCTAATTGTCTTCAGCATCTTTCTCTGGGTGCTTTAATTAACCTCTGAGACCTGGTCCTCAGCCTAATCCTCCACCATAGCTTGGAAGCAACAGAATTATGATCCTTTTCTCTGGCAGGTCACTGAACTGAGTGATGTGAGCTTGCTAAGTCCAGGCCTTTTCTCCTTACAGGCACTGTGTCGTGAAATGAACCGTGAAGAAGTTGGTGCTCTTGAAGTGTTAAACATTTTTAGTATACTTAAGTTATCTTCCTGAATAAGTTCCTTTCCCCCGATAAAGAATACATTTTGGATATCTATCAGAAAACTTAATCTTTGTGAGAATGGTAATATTTTGGTGAAAAGCCCCACTTTTGGGAAAGTATGAAATAGAATATTTTGGAGACATTTTAAGATAACAGAAAATAGTGCTGTTTAAATGCTTAAAAATATTGGTGGAACAAGTTAGACTTCCTTATCTTTTTTTTTTTTTTTTTTAAAGTCTCTGTGTTTTCAAGGGTGGATATGGCCAAGTTGAGGTCTGAAGACACCTTGGCTTCTGGTATCAAGGAATGTTTTTCACTAACTTCAGCATATAGACAACGGCTGCAACTGTGGTCCAAGGGGTGGGGGGCTGCTCCATCCCAAAGTGGCACTCCAACTTGGCAGTATAATCTACCTGATACTGATTTGGGAGACAAGAAATATACAAAAGTGAGGGAGTCTTGGATTCTTTTTCCATCGTTTCAGAGACCTGTGATGTCAGGGCCAGAGTTCTTTCAAGGAGACCTTAAAAAGTCATTTTATGAAGGTGTAACTGTGAAGCCTGGGTGGAGGTGGAAACCCCAATGTATTGGAGATGCCAGTATCATGAGGCACCTGCCAAGAAGGGCTTCATACAGGGAATGGAAAGAGCTTCAGACGTAGATCTGAATATCTCCATATTATGGCAGTGGAGCTGGGGAAGCAGAACAAACTAAGCTCTTCGAAACTCAAGTCCCAGACATGTAGCTTAGGGTTTGTTGCTTTCCCTGGGTTTCAGTCTTGTGTTGGTCCAGTCTTTCCCTCCCTTTTGGAATGGCAATTTATATTCTGTGCCATTGTATGTTAGAATGGTACAACTTGTTTTATGATTTTGCATGGGGGTCACAGTTAAGAGATTGTCTTGAGTCTCAGAACAGACTTTGGTCTTTGTGCCTTTGAACAGTTGGGACTTTTGAAGTTTTACTAAATGGATTTCTTATCATGGATTGCCATGAGCCTGTGGGGGCAGAACGTTGTGATTTAAGTAACAAATGCACCTATAAGCTCATGCTTTTGAACACCTGATCTTTGGTTGGTAGTGTTGTTTGGGAGAGATTATATAATCTTTAGGAAGTAGAACCTTGCTGGAGGAAACACATCACTGGGGTTGGGTTTGAGGGTTTATAGTCTTGCTTGTTGTGGATCAAATGGGACCAGCCAGCTTCCTGTTCCCAATCACTAGGCTTTCCTTGATTGCTCTAACACATTCTCACTATGATGGTTCAGGTCAGCTGGGGCTATGTGGAAATATTGAAAAAAAACGGACATAGAGTTGGGTAGAAGGGAGATAGATATGTGTTGGGGGAGGGGGTTCCTAGAGGGAATCGGAAGTGGAAATGGAGAGTGA
Organism: Eospalax fontanierii; assembly: GCA_035773235.1. Taxonomy (NCBI): domain Eukaryota; kingdom Metazoa; phylum Chordata; class Mammalia; order Rodentia; family Spalacidae; genus Eospalax; species Eospalax fontanierii. The sequence goes on along the minus strand of CM069536.1, from coordinate 33,686,859 downwards.
GTAGTAGATTTGACAGCATGATGCATTTTATACATGTATGTTTTTTTCAAAGAAGAAATAAAAATATTAATAAATAAATAATGTGTATTTATTAATAAAAAACTGCAATTTTTTTAGATAAATCAACAAATAGGTGAAAGAAATGAAGCATATTCTACATAGGATTAAACTAATTCTAATACAAAGTGAACTGCAATATAAAGTTAACAACCTTTTTTCTATGCCATTTATAAGAAGTTGACTAAGAATATCTTGGAAAAATTACAATGAAGAGTTTGTGGAAAAGATATCCATAAGCACACAGAGAGACAAACGCAATGAGAACAAAAGAACTGATGATTTTATCTAAAGACTGAATTTCAGATTAAAATCCACTAAATAAGATAAGAAAGAATAGGGGTGGGGGAGCAGCTCAGTGGTTCATGACATGCTTCTCGTGGGTGAAGGTCTGGACTTAATCCCCAGTGAATGTGTTTATACTTGTGTATGCACGCACACACACACACACACACACACACACACACACACACACAATTAATGAAAGTTAACAGAGTGCAGAGAGACTGGGAGAAAATATTTGTGAACTATTAATCCTCCAAGAGGCTCATATCCATAGTAGGTAAGAAACTCCAAAAACTCAATATCAAAGACCAAAATAACACAATTAAAAATGAACATTGAGTTCTGCTGGGTCACCGAGAGCAGGGGCAGTGGTTCATGTGGCTTGAGATTCTATGAGACCCCGTGGTCAACAGATTCAAAGGAGGGAGAACATTCCTAGCATTGAACTTTATGACAACTTCTTTTAATCTCTTTTTATGATGTATATGTGTATCCTTTAAGAAACTGTTACGCGGCAGGCTTACATATGGCTTTTCTAAAGGTCTTTACTTATACTTATTCCTCCTCATCCACGCTCCTCTGTCCTCCCCTCCCATTCCTCACCCCATCTGGCCCTTCCTACTCTAATGTTCCCCCTTTCCTCTTAATATCAATGCATTCTATCATCCCTCCTAGGAAGCCTTCCCCCACATGGCCGTTTATTAGTTTCAAAAGTCTCTGGATTTTCAGATTGAAACATGTGTACCTTTTATTTCAGAGTTAGCATCTAACTATGACAGAGAACAAGCAATATTTGTTTGGAGGGGTGTGGGGTACCTCACTCAGGGTAATGGTTTCCGGTTCTATCCATTTACTGCAAATTTTATAATTTCATTTTTAAGCATTGAATAATATTCCATTGTATATATGTACCACACCTTCATTATTCATTCATCAGTTGATGGGCAACTAGGTGTTTCCAATGTCTGGCTATTATGAAATGTATAGTAATGAACATAGACAGACAGATATTTCTGGAGTAGTGTATAGAATCTTTTGGGTGTATGCCTAGTGTTGTGACCGGATCTTATGTTAGATCAATTTTGAGCTTTTTGCAGAATCTCCACACTGATTTCCATAATGGCTACCCAAGTTTGCTCTCCCAGCAGAGGTAGATAAGCATCCCCTTTTCTCTACATTCTATCCAGTTCTTGTTTGGTTTTGAATCAGCTATTCTGAGTGGGTTAAGATGAAATATCAAGGTGTTCTTAATCTGCATTTCCCTGATGACAAAAGACGTCAAACAGTTTTTGAAGTACTTCTCATCTGCTTGCATTTCATATTCAGAGAACTGCCTGTTTAGTCCGGCTCCTTGTTCTGCTTTTTAATTGATCCTTCTGATGCTTAGATATTTTAGTTCTTTGTATATTCTAGATACTAAGCTTCTGTTAGAAGTATATCTGGTAAAGATTTTTCTCTCATTCTGTAGATTGCCTCTTCACTTGTATGATTGTGTCTTTATTGCTGATGACACTTACATACCTGAATTGTTGAACAAACAAGGAGAAATCAAGTTGGTGCTTACTTCAGAACCTCATATCTACTGGCTATCATCCATAGTGCAGAAGGTACTTTTCATGCTGCCAGAAGGAAAAAAAAATAATTTACCTCCCAACTGTGAATCCTGTGAATGACAACAACAACTGGCACAGATACTATGGGAGTAGCTAATCACTCTCTAATTGAATTTAAGGTATGCTTCATAGGATGAAGCCCATACCTGACAGATGTCAGGCTTAGGAACTTAAGGCTAAACAGGTTGCAAGACATAGGGAAGAGCATACTAGTTTCCTACTAAATAGTTACCATATTAAACTGACACCTAATGGCTTATTGTTATTCCCATAGATTAAGGCATTTCTCAGTTCTTTCCATAAAAGTTTCCTTGTTCAGCAGATAATGGTTAACACAGAAATTCACAGCTGGCCGATGGGCAGAGAAAAGTAGACTGAAGAATGTGTATTCCTGAATAGGACACCTGTATCAAATGTCTGCTTCCCAAGGCTCAGGGATTATTGTGAAAGAGAAAGTGGAAAGATTGTAAGAGCCAGATGTGGTAGATGACCACAAGGAAACAGAATTTTCTAGACAGCTGGGAAATTACTCATATCAACTCATAGCAATGCTGACAGCATTCACAATTCCCATGTAAGCTCAAACCAAATAAAATTCCAGACATGACAAAATGGGTAAGAAACCCAAACCCAACCTAAGGAACTTTTGGCAGCCAGTAGTTGTTGGGAGGAGAAACAGTCCCTTTTAAGGACTGGACTCTTGGTAGGTTAACCAGGCTCCAATGGATGGACTCACACTGAAGGATATTTGGGGACACTATAGGTCTTATTTTGTATTAAGTTGGGTGAAAAGGAGAGGTAATCTAAATACCATCAAATTATATTTAATGAAAATCTCAAACACTCAATTAAATATAAATTAAAATAGGCATTGATTAAAATAGTCATTCTTCAAAATATATATCAACAGAGCAAGGAAGATCCACTGGCTTTGTGGGGGAAGAGGGGGCATCGATTTGAATTGTGCAGATGAAAACTGGTAAAGCAATTTAGAAAAGAGAATCATTTGGAACAAGTTTTTTTCTGGAGGGAGGAGCTCCATGAGAGTGGTCTGAGCTTCATGAGGAAATTAGTGTAGGATTTTATAGAGAAGAGACAAATAGAGATCTTGAGCTCAGAATGGCAAAGAGTGTATTAGGTTTACTCAGGAGATATATGTGACAGGTCTGATTAGTATTACAAAGGGAGGCAATGTTCATCATTTAGGAAATGAGTGCAAAATCATTACTTTTCAAAAACTTGACTTTGCATGACTTGTTAAATATAAGGTAGCATTCTGCAATAAACCTCCATTCTCTTCCATATGTAAAGTAGTGGTTCAGAGATCCCAAATGTTCTTCCATATGCTTGTTGAGAAGGCCATTTATTTTCCTGTATTAGGGCTCAAGACATGCATTTTCAATAAAGAGTCTCTAAGGTACTTAAGAGTGGAATGTGGTCCAAAGATACTAAATATCTTTAGGAAAAACTGAGGTTACCTCTGGGGCTTTGAAAAGTAGAGTGTCTGCTCTTGAGTGATGATCAATCTTTACTGATGCTTCCTCCTTCTAAATATAAATCCTCATTTACCCAAGTTCTTTGAACAGTGCTTCTAGCCCAGTCCTGTATCTCAGAGCAGCTGATATTTTGGGGCTTCTAGTGACTCTGGGAACTGTATTTTTGAAAACAATATATTCAACTGGGGAATATCATCATTTTTCTTCATTTTTTCTGACATTTTAACCATTATATTCTGAGTTTGCCTAGAGGACAGAAATAAATAGTTCAGACTTCTTTAAAAAAACTTTCAATTGAATGAATTCAGAAGCTGTTTGATATTTTGCACACTGATCATAGAGTGTCTTTACCCAACGCTCCCCTTTCCTAGAGAATTCTATTTATTTCGAGCCATGGAAAGAGGTCTTGGCATCATGGAGAGATCCAGAATAATTGCTAGTAATAGTTGTGTATAACTAGAGCCACATAATGACATTATTGAAAATATGATTTACTTTCTAGTTTATAAGTTAAAAGCAACCATCCTATACAAGGCTAATTACATTTGTAACTAACTTGACATTTTAAAATTCCTGCTCCAGTATAAATCTGATGAAAGCAGAGTCCCTGTGAGGAAGTCTTCATTGTTTTTCTTCTTTATTTTGTGGTGAAAGCACAATTTTTAGAGAAGTCACTCCCAGCCTCCTAGCAGAATGGAAGGCCCTCACATAGAAACAGTTCCATCATGAAACCCCTTTGGTTTACAGGGATGAGGGTGCTCTAAAAGCAAGTGGAAGTCAAGAGTACTCCTGAAAACACCTTCTAGTCTTTCATCTCTCCTTACTTTCTGAAAACTGTTAAGGATCCTGCTGCTCTTTTTGAATTTTCCTAAGTTGCACATATGACACTGAGACTTGGGTCTCACCTGGTTTGGAACACCTAGGTGGCGAAGAAGTTGGTCAGAGAGAGAAAAGTACTATCCTAAGCCCCCTGTGAGTCTACTGTACATACTTGGGCATTTCCTTCTGCCCTGGCCTACTATACCAGCCAACTATCCCACAGAGTTAGGCAAGAAATAAAGAGAATAGATAAAATTAAGTAATTCCAGGCTCAAGTAAAAGAAAATTCAGTGTGTAAGCAATGCCTCAATGTACATATATTCAATTGAAGTTTAACAAATCATTCAGATTTTATACACCAATTCTCTTCTCTCTCTCTCGGTAAGGCAGAATTCTATGATATTTCCCAGTTCCGAGATCCGATTCCTAGACCACAATTCATTCATACCACTTCTTCCAAGAATTCAATAAAATAGAAATCTAGGTGCTACAGTGAATGAATTATGAAGATATGATGAAGGTCTCAGATCAGTTGGCTATAAAAAATCGAGATTATCTGATTGAGAGTGACTATGTGATTCAACTACAAAAATCCTTCATTTACATCTAAGTCGGGAGAAAATTAGAAGAGATGTGAACTCAGAAAGAGACTGGATGCGAGGGAAGATTCTTTGTGTATTGCTTTGAGGATGGGAGGGTCACATGGGCCGGAGCATAGGCAGTCTCTAAGAGCCCAGGGTAGCATCTGGCTGGTAGCCAATCAAGATTAAGGACCTCAAATGAATTCTTCCGTCAGTGAACTTGTAGCAGATGTTTGCCTGAACCTGAGGGTAAGACGTCAACCTGGAAGAGATCTTGTGTATAGCCTCCGGTTCCTTGGACAGAGATCATGATGTTACCACTTAACGGAAGTGTGAATGAATAGATCCTATTTTCAAAGGGACCTATATTTGTGGAAACTATACCCTTTCTTATCTCTGAGAATGCATGCGAGTTCTCAGAGACTAATATAGTGCCAAGCAAAGTCTCGGGAATGGGATGGGGTCAGAAGATGACACACAGTACTTCAGGTCTGTTCAGTTTGGAAACCCACTGCTGCTGTCATCTGTGGACACCCTCCTCCCATCAGTGTGCTTCCACACCAGCCTGTGCTCCTTGTTCTCAGTCCTGTCCATGCTCCAGGTATTTGCCCCTGCTTGTATCTGCTGCTATGTCCCTTGGCCTTTCTCTCCTGTCTAAAATGACTTCTCATGTCCTGTCTCTGTACAGTTACCTGCATGATGAGATCCCTGGAATCTTTATACAGATACTTCTGTCCATTCTTCCTCACCATTTGGACACAGAATCTTTCTGTAAGACTGAAAAAAATGCCTAGACCTTTATGAGAGAGAAGAACTTGTCCTCTGTTCTAGAATACCTACAGACTTCTTCAGGGTCCTTTAATTTTAGCTAATTTCTCTAAGCTTCACAACAGATGTTTTACTCAGAAGAAGGTAAAGTGACCTTAAAAGATGGCCATCAACACTGAAGTCTATGAATTTCCTGCTCAACCACTTTCAGGAAAATTTTGTGGCTAGAATATTATAGTAAGGATTCTTCCACTCATGTTTTTCTCCAGCTTAGGCTTTGGCATACTAATACTAAAGTCAATAATTTGACATCTTCACTCTGTTTTTGCTGTGACAACATTATCTTGGGGCAATGGTTGCTGAAGAAAGTTGGTGGAATATGAAAAATACAGAGAAGAAAAAAATCAACTAATGATTTAAATATTCCCTCACCATATCTGTTTTTTAAAATTTTTATTTAGTTTTATTTTCTATGTATGAGTGTTACGCCCGCATGTATGTAAGTGCACCCATGTCATGCAGTGCCTGCAGAGGCCAGGAAAGGGTGCCAGATTCCTTGAAACTGGAGTTACTGTCCATTGTTAACTACCATGTGGGTGCTGGGAATCGAATCTGGATCCTCTGGAAGGGCAGTTGGTGCTCTTAACTGCTGAGCCTCCTCTCCAGCCTAATTTCCTTTTTAACAAGAGCTGAATAATATTCCATTGTGTCTACCTACCACACCTTCCTTGTTCATTCATTGGTTGATGGAACCCTAGGTTATTTCTGATTTCTGGCTGTTATGAAAATGGTGTATGAACAGGTATCTCTGTAGTAGGGTGTAGAGTCTTTTTGGTATATAACGGAGAGTGGTTGAATCATACGGCAGATCAATTTCAAACTTTCTGAGAAATACCCACACTGATTTCTGTGGAATTGCACCAGTTTATGCTCCCATCAGCAGCTGACAAGCATTCCCTTCTCCACTCCTCACCTTCACTTGTCATAGTTTGTTTTTTGCATCTTAGTCATTCTTTAAGAAGATTTAAGTTACTTTTTGGAAATTTTATGTGTAAAATATTTTCCTGTTGCTAAATTCTTTGTGATTCCACATTTGATTTTGCTGTAACCTTGTATGTTGTAAGAATCTGTGGGACGTACAGAAGGGTAGTAGCTTTTAAAGAACTACTCTGGTGTTTTTTGAGCTTCAGATCTACCCTTTGACCAATCAGTCTTTCTGGAGTGGAGTGGGGTGCTGAGATGATCAACCGAGTTACCTGGTTCCAGGTGTTGGGGGGAAGCAACTCCACCTAACTTACAACTTCATCTAAATGGAACTGAACAGAGGAGCTGAAGTTCCCAAATGTGCAAAAGCCTGATAACTAAATTTTTTCTCCCTGCATCTTAATTTAGGCCTTTAATTAACTGGACTTGTAGGATATAGTAAGCCACTTAAATTGCCTGGGCTTGTTAAAATAAGGAATTATGCTACATGATTGCTGTTCACTTATCTGTCTATACTTCAGTCAGTTACCATTCTCTGCCAGGTGGTGTGCTAGTCCCTTGCTCTAATGGTGTTGTGTGGAGGATAAACATTAAGTTAAACAATGGCAATGTCATCTTACACTTAGTGGTATAGAATACTAATGAAAGTAATTATTCACTGGGAACTTATTTTGTACTAGGGTCTCCTATTTTACATATATGATGGCATTTGGCTCTATTACATAATTAGACAATTTCTTAAGTAACTCACTTTAAAGATGAGCGATCTAAGTTTAGAAGGATTTGGTAAGTCATATCATCATTAGTGGAGGCTGTAAATTTGACTTACAGGTAGACTCTAGATTCTCTGTTCTCATACCTGCATCAAAATCAGAAATTCAATAGCTATATGTATTGGCAAGTAGCAAACAGACCTCCCTGAAGATGCAGCATTACAACCAGTGGAAAGATAAGAACTTGCTAAATAGACAAGAAAAAATTCACAAAAAGTTTATCTTGGAGAACAGTGAGCAAGTGTGTTTTACAGACTCAAGCAAATGGCTGCTGAGGAACTTGAGGGGGACACAGAAGATAAATGAGCTACAAATGTGTCAAGCACTTTGGGTTAAGGTATTTGGGTTTAATTGTAGACAACAGTAACACTAGGTAGAATTCTAATATTTCTACTTAGAAATATTAACTGTGGTCCTTCCATGATAACATCCTTTTATTTAGCTTTACATACAGCTCTGCCTTATATTAGATAAGTTAAATTCAAAGAGCTTGAAATGCTACAGAATAAAATAAATAAGGGACTTAGAACTTTTAAGTTTTGACTTCTGCCATATCTTTCATATTAGTTAACTTAATCTTAATCTTCACTTCTATCCCAGTTTTTTTCTTTCCTAAGAATGAATGAAGAACTCTCGATTTTGTATTGTTACATGACCACCAGGATCCTTCTCATTTTTACATCGATGGAAACTGGAATTCAGAAATTTCTGGCTCATCTATAATACCATATCTCTAAATGGGCTTTTACATTCATTGTCTGTTTGGTAGAAGGGGGCCCGGCCTTTGTGTTTGCCTATGAGAAGATGAATTGTGTATAGTGAGCATCTTTGTTTCCATAGGAAAAGATGGTATGAGCTAGGCATGACAAGACAGCTGCTTATCAGGTAGAGTGTCACTGTGTTAGGACAATTTATTTATTTTTGCAATGTGGACTATGATAAATTAAATTGAATGAAAAAATCAACTTATTGTATATTAACAATGCTGTTAAATTATTTTGACTCATTTTGTTTGAGATTTAGTTAGGTTTTCACGTTAAACCATTATTCATTAGAAAATGCCCTCTAGTACTTATGATGATGTCTCATTCATTACAATAATTTTTTTAGTGTATCACATAGAAATTGTACTTCATTATTATGGCCCTTCTTGAGATGTTGTTAACCCCCTGGCCTGATGCTAACAATGCCTTGCCACTTTAAATAGATTGAAATATCTTGATGCATTTACACTGACAGTTCTTGCAAGAGCCCATAATCTTGAAATTTCATGAAAATAAAAGTCCTTTCCCCCATATGCTTTAAAAGTTAAAAGCACAACCTTATTTTCTATTGTATTTTATCTGTTTTTATTATAGAAGGTAGATAGTTTAACATTATCTTTATTAACTAGAAGATGAGCTATATATAGATAACCAAATTTACAAACTTCTCTTTCTCAATCCTTTCTTCTGCATTGTCATTTTCATGTCCAAATAAATGTTGGGGAATGATGGTAATGTTACAAATGTATTATGGTATGCTGGTTAAACACATTCAGACCTAAGGTACCATGTTCAGAATGTTATCTTGGAAATATCTTGTGTAACTGTCCCCACCTCTGTCTTAAAAACTTGGACTTAAAGAAACAAACAAAAACTTGGTCTTATGTCAATTTCTAACATTCACATTGCAATGTTTTCTATGTATAATTCTTTATGTCTATGGACACTTAAAGTCCCTTCACACTTACTTTGACTCCTAGTTTTCTTGCATGATTTATTGCTTGGTATTACTATACTAACACATGTGTTCATAATTTACATGCAGTTGCATTTGATTTGTGATTCACTGGTGTTCAGTAGACAGTATACTATTGCTCATGGTTGACTACAGAACAATTTTCAGTATGCAGTTATAATTTTTCATCTTTGCTGATACTGGAGTTAGAAAAGGTGATGGATTTGATGCATGCAGAATTTACTTGATATTATATAATGCCTTTTCTGACACAAGAAAAGTTTGCACATTTAATAGTAATGAAATTCTCTGTTCATTGTCCCAATGTTCTGGAAAATCTACTTTAAAATGTTGCACTGCTAAGAGGAACTGCTATGTGGATGTTTTTTTTCTACTCACAACCACAACGGTCAAAAGTCTGGGCAGAAAATGAGTTAAAGAAAGCTGATCTGGAACCTGATTAAAAGCCTGGTGAGATTATTGCTCTTCCCCTTAATGCTCTTTTAACGATACATGTGACCAAGGTCAGGCTTGAAATGGTAATATTTACATTTCTGTTTGTAAAAGTTTCCCAGACTCTCTAGAACTGACAAAAAGTGCTTAGAACGGTTTGGTTTTTGCAAAATGTTTTCCTTTCTGTTTTGGGAAACAAAGAAAAAATTTTCTCCTTGAAAAGCAGAAGGTGACATTACAGAATGTTTACCTAATTAGGTAGTGATATTTCAGTAAAATTTTAAAAATTATCAACAAAATTGGCATAGCCTACCCATATTTAGAAGGTGCCAAAATTTTTTATTATTAAGAATGTATTTCATACAGAACATCCCAGCCAATCTTAATCATCTCTATACCCTCTTCCCTTCTGATACCTTCCCATAGTTCCCCAACTAGAATGCATACATTTTGCCATCTGTGTCAAGGTCTATTTTGTCAAATAAGGTCAAGTTCATCCATTGAGGTCCAATCAGCCTATCTGGGGGCACAGATTTTAAAATATTAAATATCTAGGTTCTTTTATGAGATATATGATGTGGAGTTTTATTTTATCATTTGTAACCTGTCTTTCCATTTTCATAGTACTGTCTTTCAAAGCACACGCTTTTTAATCATGACAAATTCCACTTCATCATATTCTATTTTTCATGATATTTCATTTTCTGTGTGGTAGCTAGGAATTCTTTGCTATCCAAAGTTATAAAGAGTTTTGTCCTTGTGCTTTCTTATATATTGAAAAAATATTGTAGACTTTCAAGTTTTATGTTCATGGTGACTTTTAATTAATTTTTTTTAGTTTATTTTGGAATTTTCGTGATTTTTTTACACAATGTAATTTGATGGTCTTTAGATATATCTGCAACTCTTCTATTGTCTTCCCCTGGCAAAATTTAATATACAAAATATATACATGTGTAAATATATATATATATAAGTATTCATATACATATTAAGACCAAAGAGTCTAATTTGCATCTCCAAATGTCCTTCACTGTGAGTCCATCCACTGGAACCTGGTTAACCTACTGAGTCCCATGCTTGATAGACAATGTCTCTGCTCTTCCCAAAGTCATCTATTGCCACAATTTCCTTAGATGGGGTTGGAGCTTCTTACTTACTTCCTCATGTTTATGTTGCCTTTTTTTCTAGTCCGAGGTTGTGTAGGACTTATGCATGCTGTTACCAGTGCTGTGAGTTCATATGAGTAAGTTCCCAGTTGTCTGGAATACTGTTTCCTTGTGGTCATCCACCACCTCTGACTCTTGCAATCTTTCCACTCCTTCTTCCACAATGATCCCTAAGCCTTGGGAGCCCCAAGTTTGCTGCAGATGTCCTATTCAGAGATAAGCACTCTAGAGTCTGTTGTTCTCTGCACATTGGTCAGTTGTGGATTTCTGTGTTAATCACCATCTTGCCTAAGAAAACTTCTCTTCTGAGAATTGTGATATGCATTTATCTCTGGGTATAACAATAACTCATTAGAAATCAGTTTAATGTAACTCTTTAGTAGGAAACTAATATTAGTTTCTACCCTATATCCTGTAACCTGTCTAAACTCAGGTTCCTAAGCTTGATATCAGTGTCAGATATGGGCTCCGTCTTAGGTAGAAGATCTTAGATCCAATTAAAAGTGATTAGATGCTCCCATAATATTTATGCCACTAGTGAACCAGTGAAAATATCTTGTTGTTACTGTAGTTCACAGGAGTCACAGCTAGGCAAGCTTGATGATTAGTGTTTTTTTTTATTTTTTCTGATAACATGCACAGCATCTTTCAGAACTATGAAACTTAGCCAGTGGAGATGAAGTTCTAATGTTAGCACCAGTTTAATTTTTCTTTGTTTGTTCTATAGGTCACAAGTGTACTGTCTTCAGCAATAGGATCATCCAGTTCTGGGGCAGGGGCCAGTATTGTTTGGGGATCTATGGCACTCCTGGTCAATAGCTTCTAGATGGAAAGTCTGTTTCTGGAATTGAGGGTTTATTTTATTTTATTTTTTATTTTGTGTGTACGAATGTATTCCCTGCATGTATATCAAGTTCATCCTGGTCTTGCAATGCCTGAAGAGGCCAGAAGAGGGCATCAGATCCCATGGAACTAAAGTTATGAACAGTTGTTAGCTACCACATGAGTGTACGGAATCCAATCCAAGACTTTTGCAAGAGCAATTTTTTCTCCATTTAGTATGATGTTGGCTGCAGGCTTGTGGTACATTTTCTTCATTATGTTGAGATATTTCCTCTGTATGCCTAGGTTCTCTATGATTTTTATCAATAACAGATGTTGGATTTAGCCAAAAGCCTTTTCTGCATTCAATGAGATGATTCTGTGGTTTCTATCCTTGAGTCTGTTTATGAGGCGAATTACATTTAGTGATTTGTGTATGTTGAAATATCTCTGCACTTTAGGGGATAGGAATGAAGCCAACTTGATCATGGTGGATAAGACTTCTTTAAATGTCCATGAAGGTTTTAGAATCAGTGCGTGAATTTCTACTAAAATACCGACTGTGGTTTGGATTGAGTTTATTGAATCTATAGCCCAATCTAGAATATATTTGGATGTATTCTTACATTCGGTTTGTGAACATTTTATTGAGAATTTGTGCATCTATGTTCATCCGAGAAATTTTTGTCTTATGTCTTCTTATATGTTGTAAAATGTTGGAGACTTTGAAGTTTTATGTCCATTGTTTTTTTATAATTAATTTTTATACAACCTTTAAACTGTAGAGCTTACTTTTTGCATATAGACATTCAAGGTTTTTACTGCACTAATCTTTGGAAAGACTAATTTGTCCTTTAAAAACTTTTGTCATGTTTATTTGTTTGTTTGTTTTTGTGTGTATATCTGTGTGTGTGTGTGTGCTTGTGTGGTGTGGTATGCACAAGCATGCACAACATGGCACACACCATGAGAGGGTCGGTTCACTCCCTTTAGCACAAAGGTGCTGAGAATGTTATTCAGGTCAGCAAGTTTTGCAACAGACATCTTTACCCTCTGAGCCATCTTGCTGGCCCAAGACAGTCATTTCTTAACTGAATTTCCTTTACAACTTTGTTGGCAATAAGTTGTTCATAAACATATTAGCATTTTCCTGGACTCTCTATTCTGTTTCATTAAGCTATTTGTGTCTTTACAGCAACACTTCATTGACATGGACAGTTCAGGTTTAGTAGAAGATTTGAAATAAGTTAATGATATTCCTTCTACCATACTCTTTTCTGAGATTTTTTTGGCTAGAGACTTTAAATGTCCTTGAAGGTTTTAGAATCAGTGCGTGAATTTCTACTAAAACACCGACTGTGGTTTGGATTGAGTGTATTGAATCTATAGCTCAATCTAGAATAATTTGTTCCTTAACAGTATTGAATCTTCTATTTTAGTGAATGGTGCATTTTTCCACTTATTTATTTTCCAAATTTTCTCAGTAGCATTTTGTAGTGGTTAGAACTTGAGCACACATTTTTAGAGTCACATTTGTGTAGGTCATATTTCTGTATTCATTAAGAGTAATACTTTTTAGGAAATTTCAATTTCTAATTGCTGGTTGCAAGTACACTAAAATGAAGCTGATTTTTTGCATATTGATTTTCTATCCTTTAACCTTGCTAATCATTTAAAAATTGATTACATTGAGTTTTTAATGTATTTGAATTATCTTATATTAGTTTCACTTGTCTCTGTGCTTGATGTTTATGGGCCATGAACACATAATAGCTTCTTTGTCTAATATTGCCTGTGAAGTATGTAGCAATTGGATAAAAATTAACATTTCAGTCTCTAACAAAGGAAGCATGATGTTATCACAGTTATGGCTGGATCCCAAGTGCAGTTAGGAATAAAATAACCATTTTTGCCCAGAGACCATGACTAACTTGAAATTTTAAATAGTTTCTTATATATTGTTAATGCTCAATAAATATTAAATATTAGTACAGTTAAGTGGGCTAAAAACTCTTCTTATCAATATTGATTGACTTTCATATAATATTTATCTTTCAACGAAACAGAATAATGCATGGAAGCAGCCACAATGTCTCTCTCTTAAATCATTATTTCCTGCTCTTTGTCCTATGGAACACTATAAAGAGCTTTAATTGAGATTAGCAACAGTGTTCTGCCTTTATCAAAGTGCCTTCATTGAAGGTGCTTGCGTTATTTTCTCCTGAATAATTTCAAGTATTAAAACATTGTTTTTTTAAAGAATATTTACAGTGAGTTAATCATATTAAATAAAACACTCTCAGAAGAAATTTACTCAAAAATCTTTATACTGCATTGCCTACTTAAAGGTATATCAAGGCAAAATAATTTTTACTGGCATCTAATTTCTCAGACAAATATCTTCTTTTCTCTCTTAAAGAACAAGCTTTATAACATAGATGATTTTCTTTCACTTAACACGCAATTCAACAATGATATCATTTAAGAAAATGTCTTTCGTCATGAATGTAGCATCCCCCTCTGTTGGAATACTCCTAAGCTTCCTGTTTCTTTCTTATCATATTGCTGCTCATTTCAGGGGAAGGGGGTTGACCTGCTCACATGCCAATGTGATGCGGATGCTCTGAACTATCATCTTTGTAGAGTCAAGGACATGCTCCTCAGCTTACTTCCTAACAGGTTTTGGAAGACATAAGATGTTCAAAGAATGCTACCACTGAGTGAATTACTTTAAAATATGCTACATATGTAACAAGTTTAACAAGTAATAAGTTTCCACACAAAGTGTCAAAATGGTAAGTCATTTCCATTTTTTATGCATACAAACATTATACAAGTAAACTCTAATATAATAAGCAAACCAAATACAACCAACCAGTTTTTTTTAAAGATTTTTTTTCTGACTAGGAAATTAAATACATTGAACATCATTTGACACCAGCACCCAAAGCAAAATATTAGTTGCGAAAACTTTATTCTAAACAAATATAGGTAGCATACTGAAATTCACTTTATACCATATTCTCAGATGTTACTACAAAAGAAGTCATAGTTATATATTTTTATTTTGTAGTATTTTATTTTATTTTATGAATGTATTATTGCCTGCTTTATGTAAGTGTTCCTATGTTGTGCAGTAGGCGCAGAGAACCTAGGGTGTTAGATCCATTGGGACTGGAATTATGGACGGCTCTTAGCCTATATTTCTTTGAAACTGAGACTGAAACAAGGATTTATGGTGCAGAAAAATTATTTAAAAGGTTCCCCAGAAACAAGAGCTTTTGGAGAGAGAGACTGAAGAAAGTAAGCTCCACGAGCAAGCGTGGTATTAAACTTGCTGTGGTTGAGTTAGAAGCATTCATTTCTACTGGAACCTCTAAGAAATGGACAGAGCCCACCTCAGAATTATCCTTTGATGGCCAGGAGACAAAAGATTTACCTACAATTTTTACCTTACTTTTTAAGGTTTAAAGCTTTTGCAGAGGTCCTACTATCCCATGCTACCAACAAGCACTTGTGGGCAGGTGAGCAGACTCCTAGTCAGTCAGGGATCCTCGAAGAAGATATAAGCCCTTGATTTCAGGGTGAGTGCTGATGCTGCGAAGGGAGCTGAGCCCACATAGATGGCCTACGCCCCAGAACTAGGGCTGAAACGAGAGAACTCCATCTGCTAGGGAGTGAGATAGTGTGTGATCAACCTGGACTTCTAGCAAGAAAGTGCAACCGACACAAGCAAAGTTCAGGGAGAAAAGATGCAGGAATTATCCTGATCGTTGTCGAACCATAAAAAAATTCTAAATCCTCTCAAGCTTTCGCTGTCATTTTTTTCACCTGATCTTAGCCAGTCTGACAGGGGAAAGATGAAATGTTAAAGTGGTTTTGATTTGCATTTCTATAATTATTAACACATGAAAAAACTTGTTTTGATTTATTCATTTTTATGTTATGTGTATGAGCATGTTGCCTACATGTATGTAAGCACACCCGGGCAATGCAATGCCTGTGGAGGACAGAAGAGGGGATCAGATCCCCTGGAACTGAAGATACAGACAGACAGTTGTTAGCTGCCAGCTGAGCACTAGGATTTGAACCTGAGTCTTCTGTAAGAGCAGCCAGTGCCCTTAACCACTGAGCCATCGCTCCAGCTCCAAAATGTGGAAGGGTTTATTTTTTAAATTTTCTGAGTATTAGTGTTATGCTTGTATGTATGCAAGTGCTCCTGTGTCATGCAATGCCCACGGAGGACAGAAGAGGGCAGTAGATTCCCTGGAACTGGGCTTACCGCCAATTGTTAGCTGTCACGTGGGTGCTGGGATTCAAACTGGTTCCTCTGCAAGAGCAGTCCGTACTCTTAACTCCTGAGCCATCTCTCCAGCCCCGAATGTTGAACACTTTTCAAGGTGTTTCTTAGTCATTTTTATTTTTTTGTTTGAAAACTCTGTATGGGTCCTTAGTACATCATTTTATTAGATCACTTGTTTTCTTGCTTCTCTGTTTTTTGAAATCTTTGTATATTCTGGGTATTAACCCAATGTCAGATGTGTAGCTAGTGGAGAATTTTTTCCCCATTCACTGGGTTTCCTCTTTACTTACTTGACTGTTTATTTAGGTTTACAGAAGCTTTTTAGTTTAATAGGTCTCACTTGTTCATTGTTGACTTTAATTCCTGAGCAACTGATGTCAGATTAAGAAAGTCCTTTACTTCACCTATATGTTGCAGAGGTATTGCCTATATTTTCTTCTAATAGTTTCAGAGTTTCAGGTTTCACATTGAGGTCTCTGATGTCTTTGGAGCTGACTTTTGTGCAGAGTGAAAGATAAGGGTCTAATTGCATTCTTCCTCAGGTGGAGATCCTGTTTTGCAATCTTCAGTTTTTGAAGATGCTGTCCTCACTCCAGTATGGGTTCCTGTCAAATGTCAGGTGGCTGAAACTGCGTGCACCCCTGCTGGGTATTCTTTTATGTTTCCTTGATCTATGTGTCTGCTTTGTGCTATGTAGCTCTGTAACATAGTTTGAGATCTGGTATGGCATTCCCTCCACCACTGCTCATTGTGCTGAGGATTGCTTTTGGCTATCTGAGGTCTTTTGTGATTCCATATGAATTTTAGGATTTCTTTCCTAATGCTCTTTAGAATGTCATGGGGATTTTGATTGGCATTGCACTGAATCTCTAGATTGCTTTTTGGTAGGATGGTTATTTTCAGAATATTAATTCTGTCAAACCATGAGAATGGGAGGTTCTTCCTTCTGATGTCTTTCTAAATCTCTTCAAAGATTTTAAAATGTCACTGTAGAGATCTTTAATGATTTGGTTAGGTTTAGTACTAGGTAATTTTTGAAGATACTGTGAGTGGGAGGGTTTCCATGAATGCTTTCTTAGATTGCTTGTTATTAGTATAAAGAAAGATATTGATTTTTGTAGGACAGCCTTGTCTGGTTCCCGATTTTGATGAAAGTGCTTCCAGCTTTATTACATTTAGACTGAAGTTGGCTGTGGTTTGTTGTGTAGAGCTTTGATTATGTTGAGGCATGTTCCCTCCAGACTAATTCCCTCTAGGATTTTTAATATGAATGCATGTACAGTTTGTCAAAGGCTTTTTCTGTAGCTATTGTGATGGTCATGTGATTTTTGTCTTAAGTCCATTTATATGATTAATTACATTTGTTGTCTTATGTATATTGAACCATCTCTGTATCTCTGGAGTAAAGCCAACTTGATCATGATATCTGATAATTTTGATGTTCATCTGTATGTGATTTCTGAGTATTTTGTTGATGGTTTTTGCATCTCTTTTTATCTAGAGTTTATATATAGCCTGTAGCTTTCTTTTTGTTGTGTCTTTACATGGTTAGAATGATGCTGACTTCACAGGAGGAATTTTGTTTCTATCTTTTGAATAATTTAAGCAGTATTGGTTGTAGATCTTCTTTGACCCCAAATGCGGGTGAGAATGGGAAGAAAGGGGAATTCTCATTCACGGGTGGTGGGACTGCAAACTCATGCAACCACCATGGAGAGCATTGCGGAAAACTCTCAGAAAACTACAACTGAGAGGCTTGGGAGATAGCTCAATGGTTAAGAGCACAGACTGCTCTTGCTGAAGACCTGGGTTTAGTTCCCAGAACCCATATGGCAGCTAACAACTGTCTGTAACTCCAATTCCAGGGAATCTGACTCCCTCTTCTGATCTCTGTAGGTATTGTACTACACAGATGCACTTACACACATGCAAACAAAACACTGATACACATAAAATTAAAAATCAATAACTAAAATATTAAACTATAACTGAATGTACCATGTGATCGTGTTAAACCACTCCCTGGCATATACCCAGGACTCATCCTAATGTAGAGATTCTTTTACATCCATTTTTTGTTGCAGCTCTTTTCACAACGACTAAGAAATGGAAACAACCTAAATTTCCCTCAACTGAACAATGGATAATGAAAGTATGGTCCATTTACACAACGGAGTTCTACTCAGTGATAAAGGAAGATGGAATCATGACATTTGTAGGTAAATAGAGAGACCTAGAAACTTTTATACTAAGTGAAGTAATGCAGGCTCAGAAAAACAAGCAATGTATGTTCTTTGTCATTTGTGGATCTTAGTACCAAATTCTTATATGTGAGTATATATCCTGATGTAACTGCAGGAGCCAGGAAAATAGTAAGGAACCATGGAAGGAAAGCGAAGGAAAGAGCCCAGGTGTGGGAAGAGTAGTAAAAAGATGTTACCAAGGGCAAAGGAGTTCAAGAGAGGGGGCTAATTGGAGGCAGGCATTATCAAGGGGAAAATGGAGGTATTTTAATGGGGGAAAGAAGTGGGAAGTGAGAAAGAGAAGAGAGATTAAATAAAGCTTAGGTGTTATGAAAAACCAGAAGGAAATGCATTAGCTCAAAAAACTATTGAAATATACACATATAATATCTGAACAAGAGTGCATATATGTATGAAGGTTATATAAGAAGAAACACACTGCTAGACAGGAGAAACCTCTCTTAGATTTATTGTTCATGGCAGTTCAAGGGACCCCTGAAAAACCACACAGGCTAATTGTCATAGTCTTTGATTACTTCCCACAACTTGAAGGTAAGACCCTGTTGCTGAAGACAGGGCATACGTCAGACACAGGACTTATAGCAATGGAACTGGAAATTATCTGGAAACTTCCACCCTGAAGACGAATTTGGAATTTCACAGGGTGGAATGGAAATGGCATGGAATGAGACAAAAAATACAAAATATTTATTCCTGTTCCATTTACTTCTGATTGGGGTGTCTATGCATAATATTCGAAAGACAGTGGGTGAAGACAGATAAGGACCTTTCACTCCACCCAAATGGGTTATGAAAGGAAAAAAACTATTCAAGTCTTCTCTCATTAAACCAAAACCAACAACCAAACAACAATAAATTCAACTTTAACTCAGAGGGTAGTAAATAAAGGTGTTGGGAATGCAGAAATGAACTGAAATTTGTAAATTGTAAAGAATTTTTAAAATCCTATTTTTTCTGTATTAGGAAAAAACTCATATGTACTACTTAATATAACTGCCATCCCTTAAAATTTAAACAATGAATAAACTATCAGAAAACAGCTTTTTTAATGTTTATTTTTTATTGAATTTTTGTGTATTTCATACAGAACATCTCATTTAATTTTGATCACCTTTATACCCTCTTCTTCCTGGTTCCATGCTGGGTTTTTGTCTGCTTGAGTTTGCTTGGGTCTTGACATGCCAACACCATTGCTGCAGGTTCACATGATCTATGCACTCTGCTATGGCTCTTACAACCTTTCTTCCCCCTCTTCCACAATGATCCCTGAGCCCTGGGTGAGTGAAGCTTAATATAGGAGTCCTGTCAGGACCCAGACTCCTAATCTCCATGTTTGTCCATTTGTGACCTTTTGTAGAACACAGGTATTTTATCATAAAAAGAACAGACATCCAAATTTTGATTCAAAAAATATGAGTTGTCAATTTTAGCACATAGACAAAATATTAGAGGTTGTAGTCTAGATGCTTGCAATGGAAGATGATTGAATTTTTGCTAAGAATTCCTTTTGTCCTTTAGCCCCTTAGGTAATGTGTAAGGGAAAACAGTGTTTTTAGTCAGAGAATATAAGGTTTATCCTTGAATGAAAAAAACCAACAGGAAGAGCAGTTTATCACAGGAGTGTGGTTTTAATGGTTTCCTATGAATGTAATTTTGTACCAATAAGCTCTGAAAATTCTGAAAAGAGGAGCACTAACTGGTCTCTCTGGATCTGATTATCTGCCCTAACTATCAACTTGTTAGTCAATGCATATTAGTCCAAGTCCAGCTTTGTCCATTGTGCTGATACTATTACTAAATTCACTCAGTGAATTAGCTCAGAATAAAAAAAAAATCATTCTCTCTTATAGTCAGGCATGTGATAATAGGTATTTAAAGACATCAATTTAATTACTGAGGTGGTGGATGAAGTCCATTTTACCCCGACCCTGCTAGCATAACATCTGTTAAATTTATCACCTCTCCCCCAATATGACTGTGCAGTGTTGATTAACTAAGCATGTGGCCCTTCCAATTTGGTGACTCAAGAGAGCCCATATATCACTTAGCACATCAGAAAGCATGTTCAATTGCTTTTGCCTTCATTTATTACCCCTTAGGAGAGAAATGACTCTCAGCTTTCCTGATTAAAACACTATGACCGTGCTTTAAGTTTAATTGTATACATTGCTACTTAATAGCAAGCACTCCCTTAGGCATAAACTTTTAAATCTCATTTAGACTGACTTTGTATTATGACAGAGGCTCTAGCTTATAGAGAAACGTTGTCACATCTTTGGTCTCTAGTTATATAATGTGCTTCCTGGAATTCACAGAAAAAAGGCAATGTATCTTAATTCAAAGACACAATCCCACATAAATAGTCCTTAGAAAATATTCAGTTTCAATGAAAAATAATATGGTTCTGGTAACTTTTTCTTAAAGAAATTAGAATGACTTTTAGGGATTATTCAGGCAAGTTATAAGTGAACTAAATTATTCTTTAAAATGTACATGAATTAAAAATAATCTTTAGAATAGAGCAACAGAAATGTTGTTCTCTAGTTTCTGAAATGGGGATTCAGTGGCCAAAGAGAGTTGTTTCAATGTTATTGAACATCTTAAGTTGAGTTAGCCACTTGATATTTGAAGGGACACATTGAGTCTGGCTGCATTTATAAAACTGCAACTCAAGAAAAAGTCAAAGTCAGATACACGTTTTCACTTCTTCAGTGATGTGATGTAAAGTCACAGGACTGGGTGAGTTCAACTCTGATGTAATTTCAAGTAAAAATGAATCTAGGATATGGACATAATTGTTCTGAAGTTAGAAAGAGGCATAGAAATCATTCGAGATCTCAGAGGAGCAGCCAATGAAATAAGTACAACCAAGACTGAAAGTGATCATCTGAGTTCTAAAGATGGGTGCTGGATGAAGCCATCCTGAACTACACAGAGGAGGTTGTTTGGACAGAGGCACAACATGCATTTAATGTCCTCAAACTGGATTTTCAGTTTTAGAGAGACATGGGGAGAGGGATGTTGTTAATTTCTGTACTGCACTACCCTAAAATGAATGCTTTCATCTCAGGGTACCTGAATCACTCCTAAATGTGTATTAACATGACAGACTTGCACTACTCAGTAGAAAGATGCTTTACCTAAACTTGGATTGCTTTGTAGAAAGTAAAAATAGTATGTATCATGTATATATTCAAGAGCCCATAATGAGATGGTGCTCTAGGTCAGAGATGATAGAGGCTTGAATTAGGGTGGTATTAACATCCTGAAAGGACCACAACCTACATAGAAAGGTTACCCTTACAAATAAATATAAAATTTATTTGATACGAATTTGATTTATTAATATTTATTTATGTCCTTTTTTTGAGACAAGTTTTCCCTGTAGTCCCAGCTCTCCTGAAACTCACTCTGTTGATCAGGCTGGCCTTGAATTTACAGAGATCCACCTGCCTCTGGCTCTGAGTGCTGGGATTAAAGGCGTGTACACCACACCCACTGTATTTATTTTTTAAAGTGCAATAAGAGATAGTTCCCAGTTCCCTCTGCATGTGGGGGCGGGGCATGTATTTATTCTTATGTTGTTAGAACATTCTTAGGTTTTGATGTCGCTGAAGTTGAGTAGCAGACAGGAAGAGCAGTCTTCATGAGAAAGGAATAGCTGGCTAAAGCCAGGAAGGAAGAAAGTTCTGGATAATATAGAAACTATTAGCCTTCATGATCTAGATCTGACTTTTTCTTTTATTTTACCCTCTGTAACTGACATAGTATTTACATATGACCTATAATAAAATCATTACACCTAAAATTAAAATAATCAAGAACATTGCTTGGTTTAATGGAGTAAATATAACAGATGAAGGAAACACACATTTAATAAATGATATCGACTACTTGATTCTACCCTGTATTTACAGTTGTTTTTACTCCATGAACTGTAACTATCTTATTTATAGCTTAAGTATTTAATCAAATCTATTATCTTCTAAATTTTAGGTCTTCTCTTGGCCAGTTTGATCTTACAGCTGTAACTTCATGTGAAGTGGCTAACTCCCTCTGCAGTAGCTCTTATCTGTGCATAATGGCTTGATCTATTTAAGTATTTTGATATCATAGAGGGCTTAGTTTGTAAAAGTACACGAACAACACAGAAGAAATTACATAACAATATAATATTCTCAAAACTTTCTTTTAACAAATATATCTTCATTTACATTCCAAATAGTAATAATATTGACAGAAAAAAAATACAATACCTACTGGGAATCAGAATTGTATAGGTCTACTAGGAATAACCAAATTTCCTTTTATTATAGTGATTAGAAATGGAAATTGGACTCTAGGAGTCACTGTAGCATCATCCATTATTTTCATTAGTAACATATAAATATTACTTAATTACTATTTTAATCCCATGTAATTGTACTATATAGGACACCTTAGAAACTCATTTAATGAAAGAATGTAAACATGAATATTGTTGTTATTAGAGATTGATGTCTTTTGTATAATTTGGATAAGAAAAGTTAACCCAAAACTTTGAGTATCTCTATCTAGAGTAAATAGGATTACAGTTATTTTGTTAAATACTGGAGCATGTTATAAGGCCTTTTAGTCTAATTGGTTGGATTCAAATTATACATATACTAACAAACACATTAATAAGCAAATGTGAAAATTGTACATTTTTACCCAAATTATACTGAATAATGAGGAAAAACACACAAATATTTTTACAAAGATTGATAGTTTTTGAATCTTATAAACATGTAAATTGGTTTTGAGTAAGGTAGTGGTTCCGGATAAGCAAATAATTGTAACTAAAAGCTGACTTTTATAAAAAGTAACATCAACATTTGTAACCTAAGTCATACCAAAATCAACATTATTTTATGATCCAAGAATACACCAGTGAAATTCTAAATATCAGAAACCATTAAAATATCTAATCATAAAAGAATATAAGAAACAAAAATGATCAGTTACTTGGGGTACTAAATTATAAGTGTAGCTGAAGTTGAGTACCATCAAGCAATTCTGAAGCCCATATGGATGAGTTCTCAGCTTAAGTATGTCCATATGAATAAGAATCCAAAAGTTCTTCTTGAAGTCTGTAGTACAGGAGTAGGATAAAAGTACAAGGATACAAATTGGGTTTAGTCATTTCAGCACATAAAGAGAGTTCTTTTAATAAAAAAATCATGATTTATTGAGATGAATTAAATTTTTCTTTATAAATTGCCTATGTTTTACTTTTAGTGAATTAAGTAATTAAGTTAGTTTTATAATGCATGTGCTGAATGCAGGGTTCTAGATGGTCTGTATCTCTTTGCTTTAGTGAATTAGTAATACCTTTCTTTAGAAGGGGATGTCAAAATATTCTGTCTGGTTCTCATCTAGCCATCCCTGTCATGTGTCACTTGATTTTGTGTTTCTCTCCAGGTTGCTTCAGTGATCAACGATGTCCAGTACTTAATTCGTGCCTGTTAACTTTTCTCCATCATAATGAATGCAAAAAAATTTTTACCTCTTACAATTGTTCAGATTTCAGGATATTTTAACAGAATTTCTGTTTAAGTCCTTTCTCTTATTTGCTACTGTGCAATGGTGAAATATATTAAAATATGTATTGTATTTGTACACATAGGTAGGAGAAATTATACAGAAAATATGCATAGAATTAGATAAAACTGTGATTGGATAATTGATATATCTTTGTATTTATTTGTCAATGTATTTCTGACTGTGATACATCAATGTGTATATATTTATATATACATATATATGTTTATACATGTGTAAGTATGGCTTACTTATGCTATCTGGAACAAAGTGCTCTCAATAGCTGAATTCTGCCTACAAATCTGATGAAATGCAACCATCCTCATCAAGCAACATTGAAGAATGAATGGCCCTTATGTTTACTTATTCTTTAGATTTTTAAGTTAAAAATTTTAGTTATGTGTACATGTAAAAATCCATGGGTGGGTTTATGAAAATGAGCAAATTGCCCTCAGGACCCAGAAGAGGACATCAGATCTTTTAAAGAGCTGGAGTTATAGGCAGTTGTGAGGCACCCTATCTGTGTGCTGAGAACTAAACCCGAGCCCTCTGTAAAAAAAGCATTTATGTCTTCTTTAATGCTGAGCCATCTCTTTGGCCCCACCTCTTCTGTTTTGATCAGGCATAGGTTTGCAATTAGTTGCTCAGTAGCTAGCTAGATAAAGCTATAAATTATAGCATAAATCTAGAGCCTTTACTTTTTTTATATAATGATTTTACCTATATCTTTGTTTCTATTTCATAATCTCAGACATACAGAGAGCTAAGTTCACATTCACAGGCAGGCAAAATAATACACCAAAATGTTAGTCTGTTTTACTTGCTTTCTTCTCAAATAATCAGTAAACATGTTAAGAAAAACTGGAAAATTATGTGTTAAATCTATGATCTCTAGTTAATATGTAGATATAATGGTATAACTTAAAACTTTTCTTGGGGATGGAGAGATGGCTTAGTGCTTACAGACACTGGCTGCCCTTGCAGAAGATCTGAGTTTGGTTCCCAGCAACCATCCATAACTCCAGTTCCAGGGGATCTGACATCCTCCTCTGACCTCCATGGGCATTGCATGACATGAATGCACTTACATACATGCAGGCAATACACTTATACACATAAAATAATAATGGAAACACTTTTCTCAATGAAAAAGGGGAGTCCTAAATGGCAAAATGGGCAAACATAAGAAATATTCAAGCATATTAAGAAGTTAATAGTAATTTATTATGAAAAATCAAATACAATTTTTACCTAAATGACTAATATTTAATAAATATATATAGTTTGGAAGACTTTAAAAAATAAGTATTGAATTAGGTTTTTGGAGGAAAAAATGAATTTATAAACCTTGAGAACCTGCATCTTTTTATTTGATAATTTAATAGAATGAACATTGGTTACAATAGTAGAGAAAGAAAAGATGTCTACAAGTGTCCATTGTATTGGGGGGCTTAAAAAACTTATAAACACTGAGGATTTGGTATAGGCATCAAAATGATGTTGTCAAAACATATTCAATAATATGGAAAACTATACTTCAAACACTGTGTTAAATATAACTGTACATGCATATTTTTGTGTTTGGGAGAACGTGTTTATTATATGTGTGTATGAGAGATAGAGAAAAAGAGAGGCAGAAAGAAAGAGAAAGAAGAAATAGAGAGGAGAGAAAGGGTGAGAAAGAGAGAGAGAGAAAGAGAGAGAGAATATAGTGTGATCGTCGTGGTTAGGATTTCAGCTCAGAGACCAATGTACTCAGATTCATATTCTGACACCATCATTTTCCCACTCTGTCCTGGGCAAATCATTTCACATACCTCAGTTTCTTTATCCTTATGAAGAACAAGGTATTAATACTCGGGGATGATTAAATAAATTTGTGTACATAAAGTTCTAAAGGAATGTCCCAAAATAATCATTACAACACACACACACACACACACACACACACATTTTACTTTTAACCAAAATGTTAACATTGGGTTTTTATTTATTCAATTAACAATTATGCCAACACTGGGAATGCTGTGCAAATTCCTACCCCCAAAGTGCTTAGATTCTATTGGAGGTAAACAGCATCAAGATAAACAAATAGGATCACAATTAAGTTAGTGATGAATATTAAGGAAATTGCAGAATGAATGAGAGGGGTGGGGTGAGGGGTTTAGCTGTAGATAGGCTTTCAAGGAGGGCCTCTTGCAGGAGGTGTTGCTTCCCTAGGGAAGCTGAGAAAGTGTGTGTACGTGTGACAAGGTAAAGAGCACCCCAATTCATTATAACAGCTAGAAATGCTCTGTGGTGATGCATTTGCAAATTTGAGAAATGCTGACTCAGTTCTGGGTTAGAGTGGAGTGAAGTGGAGTGTTGGGAAACATGTGAGGCGGAGAAAGCCTGAGGCCGGGGTGTTTGGGGATATGTCAGCATGAGAGTATTTTAGACTTTATTTTACAGGGTTCTGGAGATTAATAATGCAAAATGACTATTTTAGTTGCTTTGAATAAATAGACTCCCCTGGTGCAAAAGCAGTTAGTAGTATATAATAAATTATTTATTTTAAATTATCTTTTTTGTCCAACTGCATTTTCAAAAAAAGTTTGATTAACATGTAACATGGCATGGCTATTGTTTTTCATAGCTTTCTCCAGCAGTGTCAAATTTATAGTTATATAAGGTCTCCAGGACTCTGAGTCCTCTTTCTCTCCCTCTCTCCTCTCTCCTCTCTTTTTCCCTCTCTGTCTCCATCTCTCTCTCTCTCTCTCTTCCCCCCCCTCTCTCTTAGATCACACCAGGGTCCTTGTGCATGCCAGGCTCATGCTATAGCCCTGAACATTACCCTAATCCTAACTGACTCTTAAAAGTTACTTTTGGTTATCTATCCTTTATAAACACAGAATATGGTTCACTTTTTAATTCTCATTTTTAGAAAGAGCTTATCATTACCCAATGATATCTTCATAACCATTGTAGAAAGTACAGTTGTTCTCCTGTCATCCTTCCATGGTTTTGGTTTTAAGACTCCAAGCCAACAGACTCATTCACTTTTCTTCACTCCTCAGTCAGTGTGAGCAAGACATTGTTGATTTGCTAGGACCAATAGAAACTATAACAGTTGCTGATAAAAAACAGCACACTTGATCTCCTATTTCATTATCTCCTGACTGTCTTTGACAAAGGAATAAAAACCTCTTCATCTGTCAGGGAAACACTACATGTTACAATATGGGACTTTCCCTCCTTCAGGCCACACTGCCTGTGAGTGGGGAGGATGGCTTTGCTTGACTGCTCTTGAAGCATGCAGTTCATGAGGGGTAATGTGAACACTTGGGCATTTACAATGTTGGAGAGTGGGTCTTTCTCACCATCACTTTTTTGAACAACCACTTCATGTTTGACACTCATGCCCTTAGCCAGAGTTCTTTGGAATAAATAAAAATATTGTTTGAAAAATATCGTATGTGGTCACTTATCTTCTGTAGCTATATGTTTAAAAATAAGGTATAACTATAAAGGAAGGTAAACACCGCAGTCTCAGGCACTTTGTATAGCATGCTAGCTGTGGTTAAAAGGCATATGACAGTGTGACATGGATATATTTGAAAGGCAATAATAGTGGCTAACAGCTTAAATTCAGGTGACATGAAAGAACTTACTTTGCAAGCATTCTTGTCTTAGCGGCTATTTTTCATGTAAGGCACAGTGGGTCTTGGCTTGGACTGTTATAGAGAAGGAGAGAAACTGAACACAGGAGGCATCGTCAGTAGATAAGTCAGGTACACAACTAATTCTGTCCTTTCTTTGTATAAGGCAAAAACAAAGGGCTTAGAATGGCTGACTTATATAGTCTAGCCTAGTACCCAATGATTGCTCCACAGATATCATCTCACACAACACTACAGGATGGTAAATGGCATTAAAGGCAGTATGCTAATTAGAGCCACAATTCTATGAACTGCTGAAACTCCTTGCCGTGGTGGAAATTTCTAAGGGCTTTGCCTGCATGTTGGATTGATCCTCACTAATCTGTAAATGCTGGATGACAGCCGGAGAATTATGGTGATTGCTATCTCATTATACATATATGGAAGAAGCTGAAGGCAAATAGACTGTTGAGGATCACACAGCTAAACTGGGTAGCCTGTAATCCCAGCAACTGGGGAGGCTGGGATTGTAAACTCAAGGCTATCATGGAAAACTCAGTGGGAGGAATCCTGGAAATAAAGAATGGAAAGAAAGAAGGAAGGAAAAAAGGAACAGGAGGAGGAAAGAAGAGAAAAGAAAAGCTAAAGCAAAAAGTTTGCACAATCAGTTGGTGACAGACTCTGAGCCGAATGTCGAGGACACTGACTCCACACATTACATTCTCTCCACACACAGTCTTCAGAGAAATACTGTATTTGAACTCATTGTATCACATGCAGTGATTGCCCTATAAAGGTCAGCCCTTATGATGGCATTACAATGACTTTTCTAAAATTGAGATTATACAGCTAAGATTTACTCAGTGTTTCAAATAAGACTGCATGAGTTTAATCAGCTACATAACTTGTCACCATGCATGAAGATACTCCTAAATGCATATATCTCTTTCATTGTTTCTTTTAAAGAAAGATTTATCCTAAATGTGACTCCTGTCTTCAATCAAAGTCTGTATACAATGTTTAGAGTATCTGAGTCAATTTTTGAATAGAGTTAAGGCATTTTCCTTAAGATTTACTTTTGTTTTTTCTGTTGAATGGAATGAATAACTCTCTATTATTTTCCCTGTGGCTTAGGAACCCAGCTAGGCATACAACCACATGTTCTCTCTAAATGCCATACATACACAAAAACCCATTAGGCTCATGCATTATGTTCAGAAAGATAATTAGAGTAATCACAATCTACTCACAGCCTCTGCAGAAGCATTTTTGACTGAAGGTACTAGCAATTGACTGTTTCTATTTAGACCCAGAGAGAACATGAACTTATCATTAGTGGCAGGTTTTTCTGCAAAGAAAGCCTGGGCTCTTGTGTATACTTAAAATTTGTCACACGTCAGGAGAGGAGTCACTGTATAAGCCATGGTAATAACTATCTGGGAAATTTGGTTATCCATTTGAAAGTAACAACCCTGTTGTTATTAGTTTCTAAATTTATTTTAACTTCCATTGGCACAAATTAAAATGGAGCTCTTGCTGTCTATTGATCATGTCAGTGGTAGATTTTTTTTTCTCTGCAGAATTCATTTTTAAAGACCTTACTTTTATTAAACTAAATACTGCTGGTTAACTAAAGTCTTAGCTTTTATAGACTCAAGAGAGCAAGATCTAACATAAATTAATCATGACTTAATTGACTGAACTAATTCAAGTTCCCTCCAGTCCACTGCACAACAATATTCTTGTCTTACCAATGAAAGCTAAATGGTACATTGCTCCAGGACTAGCAGCTTCTACATCTTTAGTTCATTTTTCCTGGGACCGAGTTTTAATATTCTTGAAATTGTCTACAAGTGTCTTTCAAGTTAGGAAGACTAAATTAATTGCTTTCTAATATAACATATATTATAGCTGACTATTTCCTTTCTAGTACTTATTCAATGCCTAAAATGACATTTTTGTTTATTTAATTCTGTTAATGATATGCACACATCAATGATAACATTTTTTCATCATAAATTACGTCTTTCTCACACACATAGGATATTAAAATACTCTATTTTAACAACATTAGATAAAAATAAGTCATGAGTGACAATGGTTTTCTCAAACTATAATTAGGCAGCTAGCAAATATTAATAAAATTGGTGAAGAAATTATGAAAATACTATTTAAAGGCAGTGGTATAGTATGTAAATATTAGAATAATAACAAAATTTTTATATTTTTGATATTTATATATTACTTAAAAATAAATTACAGAAATGATAAATTTAAAATGATTTATGTACTGTTATAGTGGAAGAAAAATACGCAAAAATCAAATCAAGCAGGCACTGTTTCTTTCTCTAAATTAATATGCTGTTTTAAAAATACTATGAAGCCTATATTAGTGAAGAAAAATAATTCTATTTCTAAGTGGAGATTAGAAGATCTTTGTAAATGATTGGACAGATTTTTGTTTATGTGTAATTCTGTTTTGCATTAATTCATTGTTTTTGCTTTGTCTTACTAAATTTTGTTTTATGTATTTACTTTCTTTGGATCCTAGAACCTTCCCTAAGCCATACTAATTGCCCTGTCTTATATTTTTAAGTATAAGTGTACAGGAATGTCACAGAGACTGTGACTGCAAGTGATGTGGTCAGATTCCCAAGCGTCATGGAGTCAAAGCCAGCATAATGCAAATAGTGATTAAACTTTACTGAGAATCTCTGAACATTTTATGTTTTTCTTGGTATATCACATAAAAAATAATCCCACAATAAAAAACCCATTATTTTTAAGCTAATTAAAAATATAAAAAGGAATTTGAACACAGGGTGGATGATGCTGCCCTCAGAAGGCATAGGTAATTACATGAAAATCTTAGTGCCAGATGTGAGATACCATCTTACAAGTTGTTAGTCAGGAGGGTCCAGAACTATCTCCCAAACCACATGGGCAATTGCTACTGCTTTTTGTTTCCCACTATAAATAGCTGGTAAGACCCCATTCCTGAAGACACAAGGCACAGACAAAATGTGACTGCTGGTGGTATGAAGGTTATAGAGATAACCCGCTGCTTTCTGATTAGATTGGAGACCTGCTCCACATGTCTGGTAGCATAGAGCTGATTAACAGTCCATTGCTTAGCAAGTTATAGGCCCTGAGAGGAACGGAAACTACTGCAGTTCTTCTGTCAAACGAGCATGCTGTCGAACAGCCTTCTAAATATTTATGTTTATGCCCGTAGATTAGTGCTGCTTTTATCTTGTCCAGGGAAGTTTCTTTCTGCAACGGGTATCCGTTAATACACTGACTCTTAACTGATCCAAATGCTGAGAATAAGTGACTGTTTAGTGTTCAGCCTAAACAACTCATGTGGACCAGCATTGTAGAGGTTCAGGGAATGCAGCAGAAGAGGAGGCAGAAAAAAATTAACAGCTGGAGTATAGGGAGGAGAGCTGTGAAATACTGTATTCTGGATGTGACATGGCCATTGCACTCATGAACTCACTAAACCTAAGGTCATCTGCATAAGCTCGAGACAACAAGATTAATCACCATTCCGGCAGACAGTACCAATTGAGCTGTAAAGTGAGTTTAAAGGATAGAATATTAAAGGTGAGTGAGGGATGTGTTGGGTGTTTTCTACAGGTTGTGGGAGAGGCAAGTTGGAAGTGCATGGGTTCAAGATAAATTTTATACATATTTGAAATTGTTTTTAAAGTATTTTATTATGTTATATGCATGAGTATATTGCCTGAATGCGTTTAAATATACCCTTGTCATGCAATGCCTGTAGAAGTCAGAAGAGAGCATTGGATTCCCCTGGAACTGGAGTTACAGACAGTTGTTAGCTGCCATGTGGAGCTGAGAACTGAACTCAGGTCCTTTACAAGAGCAGTCAGTGCTCTTAACTGCTGAGCCCATCTTTCCAGATCCCTTGTTAAATAACAAATAAAGGATATTTTATTTAAAATAAGAAAGCAAGCTTATCGCAAGCATGGAAGGACCCCCTTCTCCACTTCCTTTACTCGGAATGTGCATGTAATATGATCAACTCCTTCATGTTCCTGATACCTGGACTTCTTTGCTCTGGTAGGCTGTACCCTGGAACTTGAACTAATGTAAACCCCTTTTCCTTTAAAAATACCTCATAGTTTAAGAATCTGCAGATAGTGGGTTCCTGAACAGGACTCTTATATTGTTTCACTCACTCACGGATTCAGGGGCCATTGTGGAATAGGGGGCAGAAAGATTCTAAGAGCCAGGTAGGAGATGCATGTCCATATGGAAATAGAATCCTAAAAGCTCCTGGGATCCTGTACATATGAAGCTACAGCAATGATTTTGGCATGGTCAAAACCCATGCAAACTCAAGCAGACAAAAACTTACCATGGAACTGGAGAAATGGGTAGCAGACCCCAATCTTTGCTGAAGAAATACTGGCAACTGATTATTTTTGGGTGAGTATGAACTCTTCCTAAAACCAGGGACTCCTGATAGGCTGACTAGACCTCAGTGGATGAACGTGGGCACTGCACGAAACAGGTGCACTTACATTCATGTGGGCAATACATTCATATACATAAAATAGAAATAATGAATATTTTAAAAAGCAGTTACAAATGATGAGGTATGTTTTAATGTGGTCATACATAATAGAGCTATTTGAACATAATAAAATATATTGGGTACCTATGGACCTAAGTCCCTTCTTTCAGAGTCTGCAGAGAGCATCTGACTAGCAGGGGTGAGTTAAGCAAATCTCTCTGCCACAGCCATCATCCTGCTTTGGGACCACCCCCAGTCCCACTGCACACGAATTCATGCGTTCTGTGCTAGCTAGTAAAAAGTGGCCCTTTCCTGCTGAAGCTGCTAGGAGCATCTCCACTGGTGGGGAGAGTTAGCGAGGTCCTACCACACTGGGTCACCCACCATTCCTCTGATCTGGCACCAGCCCCAGTTGCTCAACTCCAGGGCTCATACCTTCTCTCCATAGCTACTTAGAACCAACCCAACTGATTCCCATCACCCCAACTTGTGCCTAGGCTCCTTTGCCCTTCTAAAGAACACTTTACCTGCCATCTGTTCTCTCCAATATAAAACTCAAAAGAGAGAACCTGAAGCACAAATCAGCTAACTATTATACCTGATCAGAAAGCAACCAAGCTACAGAAACAATATAAACAGAATCAAATTTCAACTCAAAAAAGGCAGGCCTGAGTTTTATATTAAATCAACAAAAGAATCCATATGCCCAGACCGAACATTTATAGACATGATCAAACAATTCGACAAGTTTAAAGAATACACAAACAAATAACTCAAAGAACTCCAAGAGGATAGGGGTAAACTTCTGACTGAAGCTCAAAAAAAAAAAAAAAACCCCAACAAATACATGGATGAAATGACAAAGACAATTCAGAATATGTTAAGTGAATTCATGATTCATAAAAGAGACAGAAATACTGATGAAGAAGGCTGAAACAAAGATGGAATTGAAAAACTCAATAAACCAATTTGAAACAACAGGAAAAAGCCTTACCAACAGAATTACTGAAATGGAAAACAAAGGATAAAGCCTGGATGATAAAGGTGAAGAACTGGATTACTCAAGCAAAGAATATGAAAAATGAAAAAAAAATCACAGAAATAGAATATACAGGGAATATGGGGACGCCATGAAAAGACCGAATTTATACATCATAGGCATAGAGGGATGGGAAGAATCTTAGGCCAATGACACTGAACAGATCTTCTACAGGATTACAGAAGAAAATATCCCTAAATTCAGGAAAGGTGTGCTTATACAGATACAAGAAACACTCAGTACACCAAATAAATAGGACCAGAAACTCCCCACAAATTATCATGGTAAAAACACTAAATGTACAAAACAAAGAGAGGATACTGGAAGTTATATATAAAGGAAAACCCATCAGAATTACACCTGAATTTTCAATGCAAAGTATAAAAGCCAGAAGGGTTTGGCACAAAGTGCTCCAATATCTAAATGGTCCTAGATGGTAACCTAGAAATCTTTATCTGGCAAAACTGTCTATCATAGCCGAAGGGGAAAGAAAAATCTTCCATGATCAAATAGGCTGAAAGAATTCATGGTTACAAAACCAACTCTATAAAGAATGCTTGAAGCAATGCAAAGTAATGAAGAAATGAATGACCATGAAGAAGAGGTCACAGAAAAAAAAAGCAAATGAAGGTATAATTACAGAAACATAGCATAAGACCGAAAACACATCAGAAATGAAAATGACAGTAACCAGTACAAATATTTTAGTAGTAAAGTTAAATATCAATGGCCTCAACTCCCAAGTCAAAAGGCACAAACTAGTTGAATGGATTAAGAAGCAAAATCGATTATTTCAATAGACAGAGAAAAGGCCTTTGACAAAACCCAACATGTATTCAAGTTAAAAGTCCTAAGGGAATTAGACTGGAGGAAACCTACCTCCACATAATTAAGACCACATACCCAAAACCCATAGCCAACTTCCTTCAAAACAGAGAAAAACTGTAAGCATTCCCATTAAAATCAGGAACCAAACAAGGTGGTCCATGATCCCCACTCCTTTTTAATATAGTACTTAAACTCTAGCTAGAGCAATAAGACAAGTGAAGTAAATTAAAAAGTTACTAATTGAAAAAAGAAGAGCTATGAAACATTCTTCACAGAAATTAAAAAATCCATTCTAAAATTCATATGGAGACCCAAAAGACCCCAGCCAAAGCAATCCTAAGTACAGCTAGCAATGCCAGGGGACTTAATATAAAATACTTCAATGCATATTATAGAGTTATATTCATCAAAACAACATGGTATTGGCATAAAAATAGATGGATTAATGGAACAAAATAGAAAATCCAAACATGAGTGCATTCAATTACATTACAGCCACCTGATATTTGACAAAGTTGCTAAGAACACACACTGGAGGAAAACTGCACCTTCAACAAATGGTGCTGACAAAACTGGATCTCCATATGTAGAAGAATGAAATTAGACATATACCTATCACTATCACCCTGCCCAAAAGTCACCTCACTTTTAGAAGAAAACATAGGAAGTACTCTACATAGGTACAGGGATGCTATTTCTAAATCAGATATCAGTAGATCAGGAATTAAGATCAACAACTGACAAAATGTTAAACTCATTAAACTAAAAAGCTTCTGTACAGCAGAGGAAACAATCAGTCCAATAAAGAGAAATATAAAGAAACCAGAACACAAATTACCCAATTAGAAAAAACAAGCTATGTATCTGAACAGAGAGAGAAAGAGAGAGGAGTGGGGGAGGGAGAGAGCACACTCAACAGAAGAAAGAACAATGGCTAAAAAACACCTTAAAAAGACTTCAACATCCTTAGTAATTAGGGAAATGCTAAGAATGGCTCAGATCAAGAGAACAAGTGCTGGTGGGGATGCAGGGAAAGGAGAGCCCTCATCCAGTGTCGCTGGGACTGCAAACTAGTGCACCCACTGCGGAAATCAGTGGAAGAACTCTTCACAAACTATAAATCTACTGTATGATGTGATTATAGCACTCCTGTACTCCGAAGTCTCATTCTACTGCAGAGATACTTCACAGCCATGTTTGTTGCTCTTTTTTCCACAATACCTAAGAAATGGAAACAACCTAATGTCTTTCAACTGATGAATGGATAATGAAAACGTGGTTCATTTACACAATGTAGTTCTGCTCAGCAGTAAAGGAAAATAAAATCATGAAATTTGCAGGTAAATGGATGGAACTAGAAATTTTTATAATAAGTGAAGTTACAGGCTCAGAATAAAAAGCAAAATGTTCTCTCTCATTTGTGGATCATAGCTCCAAATTCTGAGAGGTGAGGATGTGAGTATATATCCTGACGTAATCATTGGAGTTAAGAAAATGAAAAGGAACTGGAGGATGAGGGCGAAGAAGAAATTTGAGAGAGACATAGGAGGTCACATGTGTTATCAGAGGGGTTATGGGGAAAAGCAGACGTACTTTAACTGGGGAGGCAGTCAGGAGGGTTACAGAGAGGGACTGAGAGGTGGGATAAATAATGCATAGATGTCATGAAAAACCAGAGGAAAGATATAGCTCAAAGGCATATTGAAAAATATACACACATTAACACACAAACACACACACACACACACACACACACTAATAATGCCATTAAAGAGAAACCTCCATTCAATGACAGGGTACTTCAGGAGACTGCCAAAATAACCAAAATGGCATAAGCCCTTGATTGCCTCCCAGAATTTGAAGGAAAGAGTTTATTGCTGAAGATGGGCCAGACTTTGGACACAGGACTTGGAGAAATTGAGCTTGAACTGACCCAAAAGCCTCCTCCTTGTGAACTAGCTCTCATGCTATCAGAAGATACTATGCAAGCTATCAAGTGAGAAGAGAATTCAATGTTCCTATCCAGGTGTAAAGCTGAATAAACAACAATGATTGGTCCAGCAAACTATTGTCATTGGTCCAGTACTGTCACCTTTATCTTGGGGGCAATCAACAGGTGTCTAATTGAAATTATGGATTGTTCAATAGGAGGGAACTTAGGTGTGATATTAAAAATAGCCAAATACACATGGCTAGAGAGGTCATAGAACTTACAGGAAAAACATACTTTTGCCATATCCCCAAACCAATGTATTTTGTTACTATATTCTAAATATGTATCCTTATATTTACAGAGAAGTATACCTTTCACCACTCATTTAAGAAGCTTCTTTTTGCAACAGATAGAGACTAACAGAGTTCCACAACTGGTCAAATGCAGAGAGTAATTGTCTATGAGACACTTCGTCCTAAGTGACACATTTCCAATGCAACGTCTACTCACATCATGAATGTATCTTTCAACTCTCACCAGAGAAGTTTCCTTATGTAGCATGTGGTAATTAACACAGAACCCTAGAATTGGCCAATGTGTAGAAAACAAAAGGCAGAAGATTGCTAATTCCTGAATAGAAAAGCTATTCCAAATTTCTGCCTCCCAAGGCTCAGGGATCATTGCAGACTATGGAGTGGAAAGATTTTAAGAGCCAGAGGTGGTGGATCATCACAAGTAAACAGTTTTCCAGACAACTGGCTAGTTACATATATGAACTCACAGCAATGGGGACAACATGCACAAGTCTCATGAAAGCTAAGCCAGACAAAATTCCAACACAGACATGGGAAGGTGGGTAAGAAACCCCAACCCAGTCGATGGAACTTTTGGTAACTGGTTGCTGGGAGGGGGTGAGGCAGTCTCTTATGGGGAGACTCTTGATAGGTTAACCATGCTCCTGTTTCTTGACCCACGCTGAGGGATATGTGCAGACACAAATTGGACTCTATAGGCCACACTGTATACATAATGGAGTGCATTGCCTTGGGCTAGGGGAAGAGAGCGGAGGTACGATGGAGGAGGGGATCTAAATATGATCAAATTATATTGTGCGGAAATTGCAAAAATGCAATAAAAATTCAGAAAATATATTTGGTTTTAATTAAAATATATTCACTTCTTAATGGAGAAAATTCTTCTGGGCTATATTTCTGAAAACAAGGAAAGCAGAAAATATGTTTTTTTTTCTGTATTTTGTTCCTACAAAATACTTCAAAATTTAAGCAAAATAGAAAAATCTGAAACAAACCAATTTTAATTTACATTTTTCAATTTATAAGTTGGTTTTTCTGCCAAGCTATGAGAGACTGACACAGCGTTACTATGAAGAAGGGCTTTTGAGATATTAGAATTTTTCACTGAATACATCAACTGAAAAGTGAGAAGAATCCAGACCATTTCTGAATTGATGTTGCTGTATATTTCTGGTGTGGATTAACTTGAAGATTGGGATAATATTGTCACAAGATAAAAATATGCTGTAGAAGTAAAGGTTTGTACTGGTACTGATGGAAGAATCTAGAAGGCATAAGAGAAACTTAAGGGAAATAAATTTAGCCAATAAAGCCTAGGATTTGGTTTGAGAGTCCCTTTTTTGACTCATGTTGGAAAGTTTAGAAGGATATTTAATATCACGTTTTAGCTGCATTGTGTTTGAAGTGCTAAATTCGTAAACATGTTTGCCATTTTCTTGTTTTCTTGAGACAGGGTCTCACTATGTGGCTCTGGCTGGCTTGAAACTCGCTATGCGGCCCAGACTAACTCAAATTCACAGAGATATACTCACCTCTGCCTCCCAAGTGCTTCTTGTACCACTTCCTCTAGCTTGTGCTGCAGGTGGTTTTTTCTTTATTTTCTTATCACTGTGACAAACCTCTGAGAAAAGCGACTTAAGATGGGCCATTATTTATTTCCTTGGTGTGTGTGTGTGCTTGTGTGTGTGTGCTTGTGTGGTGTATACTTCTGTGGTGTTATGAGTCCTGTGCACACACATGGAAGCCACAGAAGGATGTCAGGCACCCTGCTCTATCACTGTCTGTCTTGATGCTATTGTTATTAAGATTTCTCTTGGGAGAGGCAAACCAACTTAACCTGCCTCTCTCCCTAGGCCTTGCAACCCCCAAAACTCCCCAGGCCTTGCAATAAACACACAAATTTCTCCACTCACAGTTAGGCAAATGCTAGGTAGTGTACTTGGGCTTACAAACAGCGCAGTGGGTGGGGGTTACTTACAGAACATGGGTGCCCACCCTGCCCTCCGCAAGTTACAAGGAGCATTAGTAAATCCATGAGGCTTGGATCTTGCTACTTCCCGGTAGTGGGATCCAAATTGCCAACGGGGGAGGAAAAAAGGGGCGGCCTCCTGGGGCCCCCAGTTTAAATACTTTTAGCCTCTCCTCTTCTTACATCCAAGGCCAATGGACAGGGTGGGTGGGGCATAGGACTTTCCCAGCTCCTGTGCCCATCAGGCTTTTCCCTCGGAGAATCGATCTATTCTACAGCTTTGAAACAGGATCTATCATTGAACATAGTAATATGTTGTGCATCATTACTATGTTCATCAAACCCCAGTGTTCATCTTGTCTTCACACTTCTACAACACTGAGATTACAGAGGTACATTACCACACCCATCTTAGGTTCTGGGGATTTGAACTCAGAAACTCATGGCCAGTGCTCTGACACACAGAGCTTCTTCCTATCATGAAATTCTTTGATTTTTTAAACTTGTGGATGGTTTGGGAAGTTTCACCCTGTGATGACAGAGCAGAGATGCTCATAAGGATGGAGAATAGAGGGAGAGAGCACTGTGATGACTGGTAATATCAACCTGACAGGATTTAGAATCACCTAGAGACAAATCTCTGGGTATGTCTATAAGGGATTTTCTAGATTACGTTAATTAAGGTTGAGAAAAAAAAAACTAATTGTGGGTATCATTGTCATATATAATAGGATCCTGGGCTGAACAAAAAGGAGAAAGTGATCTGAGCACGGGGATTCAGCTTCTTCTGCTTCCTGAGTGCAGATATAATAAGTCTAGGCACCTCACCTTGAGTATCATGTCTTTACTGTCAGGTAGACTGTATTCTCTCAGAGCTTAAATTCCTTCTTGTTGGTCTTTTGTTAGGTCAATGAGAAAAGTAACACAGGTACCTATGAGGTAAATACTATCATTATCCCCACTTGAATTCAAACAAATTAATTGTACTTCATTGCCTACAACTTTAATCAGTCTATGCAGTTAGCTCTTTAAGAGAAAGCAGGTGGAGATGACTATATTGTGAACAGACATTTTCCTCCTTGATATCTGCAGTTCTGCCCAGGTAGACTCTTCTCTTCTACTGTAATCAGTGACATCTCCCTGTGTTCAAGTTAAGCCAGATTTCCCTACTTGGTTATACATTTTTTTGACCTTAGCCTATTCTCATATTTTGCTTACATTGTCGTATCTTAGTTCTTCTCATCATATAATTACCTATTCCGTATGAAAATTCTCATCAGCATAAAGTATCTCCTTTTAAAATAAGCCATAATATCTCATATTCCTCTAACTTCTACCCCATTTCTCTGTAGTACTTTAAGAGTGTACCCATTAAAACTCTAACATAATTCTTCACAGAAATTCAAAGAATAATTTCAAATTTCATATGGAACACCCCAGCTCAAAAAAAAAAACCCTAGAAATAGTCAATGTAATCCTGAAAAGTAAAAGAACTGCTAGAAGCATTAAAATGCCTGATTTCCAATTATACTGCAGATCTTCTGTAGTAAAAATAGCATGATAGTGGCATAAAAACAGCCGCATGGCTTCACAGAATAGAACTGAGGAAACAAATTTATATCTATGTATTTGTAACCACTTGATTTTTGACAAAGGAATCACAAATATGCACTGGCGAAAAGACAACATATTCAACAAATAATGCTGATCAAAGTGGATAGCTGCATGCAGAAGATGAGACTAGATCCCTAGCTTATACCATGCACAAAACTCAGCTCCTGTTTATCAGTTACCTCAACATAATGTCTGGCTCTCTGAATCTAACAGAGGGGAATGTAGGAAATTCACTGGAACCTATAGGCACAGGAAAGGACTTTCTGAACCGCACTCTCCTAGCACAGGCGTTAAGTCCCACAACTGACAATGTGACCTTGCGAAACTAAGAAGTTTCTTCTATATAGCAAAGGACACCATTATAGAATGAAAAGGCAATCTATAGAATAGACAATGCCAGACATATTTGGGGTTGAGTCTTATTACTATCATTGGGCTCTTCCCACAGCCTTCTAAGCTTCAGTAAGTAATGCTGCCATTCATCATCTTATTCAGAGATACTGGAGTCATGACTGAGTTCCATTTTGCATACAGATAATCAATTATCAATATTCTTAAATATTTCTCAAAATTTCTTACCTTCTCTGTGATTAGTGTATTCTAAATAATGCTGGAATCTCCAATCTTGTCCTTGAACCAACTGTTTATTTTAAAACACTTAACTTCACTGCCTATAAGTTTGGAACTACGGGCTTTCTGTTCTTCCACCAGTTGTAATCTGATTTCTTGTCCACATTAACCTTTCTACTTTTCTCTGACAATATACATACTCTTGCTCCCATCTCAGATATCTACATTGACTGTTATGTCTGGAACTCAGTTTTCATTGTGTTGTTAAGCTGAATTGCTTTCGTCATTTGGCTCTCACTTGAAATGATGCTTCCTTTGGGAAGCCACAGTGACAAAAGCAACCCGCTCAGTCTCATCCTACTTCTCGCCTCCTACTGTCTATTTCATTTTATGCTCTCAGTGAGGATTTCGTGTTTTATTGATTGAATGATTGCCATTCATTTAGTTATCGCTTGTTTTCCCATGACTAAGCCATTAGCTCAAAAAGGACTGGTACGTCATCTGAAGGTTAGTAAATATTTAATAAGTATTTACAGCATGAATTAGTTCATTAACATTTTAGAACTGAAAAGCGGTTCTCATGTGCATAAATTCACCACCTGGTTAACAATTATCAGCAAAAGGAGCAATGTAGTCTCTTCTGTCTTTGAACCTAAATCAATAAAAACTTAAAAGAGCATCTGTCTCAACTTTGATGCCACTGTGAAGATTTCAGAGAATTTTGTTATTACTTTTCACATACACACATGTCTGTCTGTCTCTCTGTGTCTCTCTCTGTCTCTGTCTCTGTCTCTCTCTCTCTCTCTCTCTCTCTCTGGAGATATATATATATATACATCTCCCAGATTAACCTGGAGCTTGGTATATAGCTGAGGTTAGTCTTGATCTCCCTACTTCAACCTCCAAAGAACTGAGATCTGAGGTTATAAATATTCTCTATATGCCCAGAACTTCAGGGATCTTTAATTGACTTACACAAATCTTTAGGAAGAGTTGAAATGCATTTGTTCTTATACCATGTTTATCACTATTCTGGAGTTGAATGTAGGACTTCATACTTGCTGTATAAGAACTTGACAATTGAGCTTCATCCTCAGTCTTCCCTGTCCCTTTTACATTTAATGTCTCAGTAAATTGTGTAAGTTGAACTTGAGTACTTACTCAGTCAAATCTTGAACTTGTAATTCTCTTCCCTATGTATGCTAAGTTTCTGGGTTTGGGAGCCTGTACCATCAGGCCTGGCATCGATGACTTTTCTGTATTGCTCTTTTGAAAGTTCAAAAGCATTGAAACATTTGCAGATAACATCCTCAAATTGCCCCTTTAAAGTAATGCTAAGTGTATTATCTATTCAAATTTGATCAAATTAAGCATCTGAAGTAATTCATGAAGAAATGATAAACAGGTTCCTGCTCTTCAGAATAGGGTGATCCTTAGTCCCCATTTTTGAGGAAAAAGAAAGTAGTTAAGAATTGATCTAAGAGTATCAGAGTTTCTCCTACAACTCACCAAGGGGATCAGAAATCATCCAGTTCTGCTTTAATATTTACTGAATGAACACTAGGTATGATGCTGATTAACTTTGCCTGTGATATCTGATTTGATTCCCATGATCATTTTACAGTTGTTTTTGGAATTTGGGCTTTATCAGAAAGTCTTGTACAGCAGAAAATATATATCACTAGGATTTTTACCAAAGGTTTCTGACTTATAATTAATTGGTTCTATATTGTTTAAAGTATCTGCACTATCAGGGAAACATTAATGCAACCGAATTATTAGAATGTTGTCACTGTATTGCAAGATACATTAGTGCTCTTCTGATATTTGCATTGCGTACATCACACATTGGATTCTTCCTTCATTTATTTTCGTTTATGTGTATACATCATCTTTAGTTCGTTAAGAAATCATGCCTGTTCTTCACTTTCCCCATAATTCTTGTCATTGTGCTCATTGAAACATTATCTTTGACTTGAACTTGTATCTCTGTGTCCATTTTTTCTCTCATGCAACAACAATGCTTGCTTCCATACATGAAGGAACTACAACTTATCCTCCACAAGCTGAAATCATGTATTAGTACTTTATTTATCAAAACAAAATATATAAGCAAGTAATCAAACCAAACAACCTCTGAAGATTTTTGCTGTTGTGTTTGATATTAAAACCAAGCCCTTTCTTTGGCTTGTGGTCTTTATATTTGTTCCTCGTTCCTTCGATGCATCCCAATAACATCTTTTCATGGCTGGTCATTTTCATAATGTTAGTCTCAGAGGTCTAGTAGCTTTAAGAGAAAATGTGGTATAAATGCACAAAAGTACTTCTCAGTTACAAAGAACAAAGTTATGTTATTTACAGACCTCAGTGTCTAAAGTTTCATGAGCACAAGTCATGTTCCTAGCGATTGCCTCAGAAACATACAAGGAGAAGCATTGTTCCTGAGGGAAAGTACAAAGCAGAATGGGTGCAGCACAAGAGGAGGCAAAGGTGACCAGGGTGGGGAGAAGGTCAGAGTAAGTTAGATTCATGTATGAAATAGCATAACAAAGCTCATCATTTTGAGCAATTAAAATACATTAATAAAAGGCAGAAGGCCGGGTATTGCATATCTTTAATCCCAGCATTTGGGAGGCAGAAGCAGGCACATCTCTGTGAATTCAAGGCCAATCTGATCTACATAGTGAGTTCCAGGCCAGCTGGGGCTACAGGGAGACCCTGTCTCAGAAAACCAAAACAAAACAAAAGGCATAAAAGGAAAAAATATATAAAGAGAGAGAGATCTTCAAAGGCCACTTTTGTATGTCCCTTTTTGCCTATTTTGTTATTGTTTTTAGTTCTTGTCTATTTTCTATCTTTTCTCTGAGAAAATTCTCAGTTTGTGAGTCAGGCTCTTTTTACATTATTATCATTTTTTGTCATACTCCAGAAAAGTGCTGAATACCTGTTTCTCAAATGAGTTGACAATGAGGAGAAAAACACAACCGGAATTAAGACAGATGACTGGCTTAAAGCTATTGATTTGCCTTCTTCATTTAATAAGTTCAATGTCTAAGATCGAGTCTTTATTATAGGACAGATAATAAAGAGAAAACCACAGCATGGAAGTGATACAGAAACAGGCAGGTAGATCAATGGAATGGGATAGATGACCCAGAGATAAGCCTGAGTCAGCTTCAGCTGTCTGATTTTTGACCATGATGTCAAAACATGGGTTGAAGAAAACAGAATCTTCAACAAATGGTTTTGGGAAACCTGGATATCAACACACAGAAGATTAAAACCAGATTCCCATCCTTCAACTTGCACAAAACTGAATTTCAGGTATATGAAAACACTCAATAGAAGACTTGATATACTGAAATTGCTAGAGGAAAATGATAGGGAGCGTGCTTCCACTAATAGGCACAGTATAAAGTTTCTAAAAAGGACTGTAGTTTTGTTATTGGCAGTGGATGGTTGCTGTGGGAAGGAGAATCAATATTGTTTGTGGGTCTGGCCACTGATAGCCTGCTCATGCTCCAGTGAGTAGCCCCACATTCGTTCACATATGGACTCAGTGGGCTATAATTTTTTTAAAAGAAGAAATGAAGTTAGGAGAAGTTTAAAAGAGTATGTTGGGATGTTCCAGGATTTGAAGGCAGGGTATTGGGGATAGATATAATCAAAATACATTACATACATGTAAATTAATTTGAAAAAGCGTATTTGTTCCTGAGGATTAAATTTGATGCTTAAGATAGAAATACATTATATTAATTGAGAAAAATAACAATTGTGTATCTAGTCATACTTAAAGCAACTTCCAGAAAATTTTACATTAATTAAATTATCTTTTGGCTGAACTTCTCTACTAGGAAAAAGTGACTGATATCAGTAACCTAGCCAGATTTATCTCCCTTTGTATACAATTAATTTAACAATCTAATTTAAAATCAAATTAAATTCAATTGTAGTGAACTGAAACTCTTTGTAAAAAAGTTATAAAGGTAGGGCATACATGATGATGCATCATATGGATTTCAGAGTATCAGTAAAAATGAACAACTTCATCAATAAGATGAAAAGCTTACATAAGTTATTGTTTTCCTGAAAACCAGAAAGTATCATAATATAATCAGAAAGAAAAAGAGATCTGTGGCTATGGAAGAAGTGGACTCAGTCTGCTGTGTACTAGCCACATTTTTCAAAACCTGGGGTTTAAAAAAGTTTACAAAGGAATTTTGCAAAAACTTTTAAGAAAGACAGTGTCAACCTATTATAAATTACAGGTCAGAATGCCATAGGTTTTCCAACTCAACATGAAGGGTGACTACTATTTGCTATAAAACAGTATAAAGATAGAAAAAGAAAATTAAATCAATATTTATACTTATAATGTATATCAAATTATATATATATATGTATATATATCAAGCAGATTCTAGAGCAAATCTTCAAGAGTTGTTAAATAGCCCATATACATTTATTTTAATGTCTGTAAACCATGAATTAGTATAATAATTAAGCCACAGATATTAGAAAATTTAAGTTATAATTTAAGAACAAGTAAGTATGCCAACTAAATTGGATCCTATTCAATATTTCACATGAGATGTTTAATAAACCAAAATTATTTTAGAAGATGAAATATGATTACAGGACAGGAAAAATAAAATTTCATTATTTAGGGATGAAATGCTAGCTAATGAGATAA
Organism: Eospalax fontanierii; assembly: GCA_035773235.1. Lineage (NCBI taxonomy): Eukaryota > Metazoa > Chordata > Mammalia > Rodentia > Spalacidae > Eospalax > Eospalax fontanierii. The sequence continues at coordinate 33,642,050 of CM069536.1, read as the reverse complement.
TAAAATCAAAAGTAGCAACATACAGAGGAGCACAAAGAGCAATTTCCCATGCACAGTTACTACTCTGAAAAATGTGATTTAAATACTACTTTTCACAGTAGCACTTAGGGGAAAAGTATGTAAGTGTAAGAAAATATATCAATATTTGGGACCAGAAGTATTTTAAATTTCAAATTTTGTTTTGTTTGGTTTTAGAATATTTATACGTATATAATGAAATATGCGGGGATGGAAACCAAGAATAAGCACAGCACTTATTTATGTTTCATATAAACTTTATGTACACAGACCTGAGGTAATCTTATACAATATTTTCATAATGCATCTTCATTTGGATTGTGACTGCTCACATGGTGTTCAGTGTAAAATTTTACGTCTGTACTAAAAAAAAGTTTTGGATTTTTTTGAGTGTTTTAGATTGTGTATATGTGTGTTGCCTATTCTACATAGAAATTTCTAAAGCATATATAAATATTACAACAATACATAAAGAAATATTAAATGAATAAATCTTGCTGATGTATAAGGAGATGCAGTATTGTATAACAGACATTTCTTATCTTAAAATTTATATATTCCACACAATTTCATTAAAATGTCCAATAAGATCATACCTGGAAGCTTTCATACAAAACACTAACGAGATTTAAAACAATATTTGAACATAAACTGGTTTGTGAAAGCATAGCACACAGACGTGTGAACATCATTAGTGTAAAGCTGAGAATGCTCTCATCAGCCAACTTGGAAAGTCACACCACACGGGGCAGCAAAGCAGTGTTAGTACATCCTCAGCTACTTTCTGACTCCCAACACCATCTTTCATTTTGCCTGTTTTAAATGATATTTAAATGGTATAATCAATCATGCATCATTCTGTGTTTGGCATTTACAGTATTATGTCTGCGAAGTTCAGTCATTTGTTAGATATGATAGAATCCCATTCACTCTTGTTCTTATGTAGCTTTCCTTTGGTCTGCTTTTATGCTAAAATTTATTCATTTTAGCATATACTGTATATCTTGTTTCAGTTTGATTATTACAGACAATACCCCCTATGAGTGATCACATGTTTGTCCCAGGTGTAGACATACATAAACCCACACATGAACACACACCGCACGTGTGCTTTGTACCCTGTGTGTAGCTGAGGAAGAGACAGGATTTGGGGTCATAGCAACAGATATGCTTGATTTCAATAGATACTACCAAACTCATTTCATAGTAGTTTTGCCAAATTAGAATCCAGACTGATGAATTCTCATTGTTTATACCAGACCTACATATGATATCATCAGTCATTTAAATCAGCCTGCCTGGTGGGGACACAGTGAAATAACATTATAGTGTTTGTATTTCCTCATGACAAGGGAAGCTGACATCTTTTTTATTGAGCATTCCCATATGTTATTTTTTTGATTTATCTCCAAGCCTTTTCATTCATTTCTTGTTAGGTGGCCTATTTTTATCTTATTGATTCATGTATTTTTCCTCTGGACACAAATCCCTTGTCAGTTTTATGATTGCAAATATGTTCCTCATTCATAAACTTCTCTCCGGGCACTTAGCAATGTCTTTTGATGAACTGACATTCTTACTTTTGGCATGGTATGATTTAGTGATATCTTCTTTTATGCTTAGTTTTTTAGTGTCTAGATTTGACAATTTTTGTTTGTCCAATATACACTTGTTTCCTTACTCTGCTACAAGAAATTATCAAAAACTAGGTGGAGTAAAAGAAGAGAAGGAGCTGAGGAGATGGTTCAGCCAGTAAAGATCCTGCTGTACAACCCTAAGGACATGAGTTCTGGTCTCCAGCATGCACATAAAAAGTCAGGTGTGGCAGCACACATACACATAAATCTAGCTTTGGGGGTGGGGTGCAGGGATAGGTGGATCCCTAAAGATAACTGAGCAGCCAGACTAGCCAACTGGTGAGTGTCAACTTCAGTCAGAGTTTTTGTCTCAAAATCTAAGGTGGGGAGCAGTTGAGCAAGACATCTGACATCCCATATACATGTGAGTACACATATACACATATATACACTACAGTATAGTACACTACAGAGAGAGAGAGAGAGAGAGGGAGAGAGGCGGGGGAGAGAGAGAGAAACAGAGGAGACAGGACAGAAACAGAGAAAACAGAACATTTATTCTTTCATAGTTCTGGAGCCAAAAATTTGAGCATAAATTGAGCATAAACCTGGGTACTGGAAAGAGCTCCTTGTCTCTTCCAGCTTCTAAAGGTTGCAGCAGCCTTTGCCTTGTCGCTGAATCACTTCCAATATCTACCTGATCACATTGCCATCACCTCTTCTAGGCAATTTTCCCTCTGCCTCCCTTTCATAAGAATACATAGAATTACACTTAGGGTACACTCTCAATATTGGGCAATTTCTCTACAGAAAGATTTTGCTTCTAGAAAGATACCTTTTCCTTCTGCTCTCTCTGCTGTGGTGGTCCCTGGCCTTAGAGGGAGAAGGTGATACAGGTGTCCCATTTAGAGCTGAGCATACTGAGTCTGCACTTTGACCAGTTAAGAGTCTCTGTATTAACTGCTGTGCGTTACAGAAAGATCAAGCTCAGGATGGCATTTTTGTGAGTTGATGAGTTCCTACTTCTCTTTCTACTGTATCACAGAAGAACTGGAGCTATTTAGATCGAGGCTGCATTTAAACTAGAGAACAATAGAATTGTGGGGGGACTGCAGGCTTGTGATTCTGAATCTTCCGTTTCGTCTTATAATTTCATGGGATTTTTTTTACGTTTATTTGTATGTGTGTGTATGTATACATGTATGTGCATACACATGAACCATGGTATGTCTGTGGAGGTCGCAGGATAGCTTGTGGGAGTCAGTTCTGTCCTTCCGTCATGTGTGTTCTGGGGACTCAACAAGTGTCTATACTCAGTAAGCCACCTTGCTGTGCTTATGAGGAAATTGATTGTCATTGTTTTAGATGTGGTTATCATTTGGCTTTGTTGTTAGCTTGTTTCTATTATCTGCTTATTCTCATCTTCATTTTTGTCTATTCACATCTTCCAGGCTCCTTTGTATAATGCTAGTTGTTGCACTAATAATACAGAGATATCTTGGGTATCTGGATGATGTTGTGTTCTCCAAAGCAAGATTTCCTTTTGCTTTTTCTCAGATGCAGTAGGAGTGGATCACACTGGTTCAATCAATGATAAAAGCTTTTTGGAATGCAGTACAGTTAATTGTGTTATTTTCTCTTTTATCAAAGAAAAGCAGTATGAAGATTAACTTGTGTAACTATTCCTTTAAAATGCTCTTTTTTCAGTTTCTTGATTTGCAATTGATAATATGTTTCTTATACAGATTTTAGGTGAAAAGTTTTGACATACAATTGTGATTTATTTTAACACTGCATCGTAATGTAATGTTACCAGTTTTACGTTTTTACAACATTATGAACTAAATTTATCCTTAATGTTATTTTTTCCTCATTATTTATAAGCTAAATACTAAAAGTCTAAACTTTCATAAGGGCCCAGAAGAAATAGCCCAAAACATTTTAATTACACTTTTTATGTTCCCTACCGAAAAGGTAGAGACACAAATACAACCTTACCTCAACATCTCACTGCTTGTCTTTTGACTTTTATTTATAACTTTATAAAGTGATACAGCCTAGAACCTAGACTTGTTGAAAGAACATAAAAAGATGAGATTCCTATGTCAAAAGCAAAAAAGGGATGATATTAATAAACACAATTAAAATTTAGACCTCACTTTTTTCTTTTGTGGCAACAGTAACTCTATGCTGAACACGGGTGCCAGATACCTGAAACTACAACATATATAAGGAAAAGCAGCGTGATATATCTAATCTTCATAGTTGTTCCTCAAAGCTGAACATTTTCAAGTGAATGAGATGGTATCTCTGCCTACCTGAATCATAAGGACAAAGTCCGTGTCCCAGGAGAACACCTCAGTCTATCCAATAGACTGTGATAGCAGTTTTCCCTTTTAAAAACTATTTTGACCCATAAAGAAACACATATGAACAGCTTATTTGATAGTGACTTCATGCTCCAAAATTCTTACAACTTTCCAAAGAATTCCTGGGAAGCAAAGCCCTTATATAATCCCTCCTCAAGCCATTTTTAGAAAACAGAGACCGTCTTTGAATTGGTTAGGCATCCAGAGACAATGTCGAGGAGCTTTAGAAGGTATTCTCAGTGCCCCAGTGTTAGCACACTTGGAGAGAGGAACACTACTGTGCGGGTTCAGCATCATGGTTTTCTCTCTTCCTCCTCTCCGTCTTCTTCCTTCTGGCAGCTGCAGGGATTTACAGCTTGCCTGCCCTGGTGTGTGTTTGTAGTTTTGTCTTTTTTCCTCAACCTCTAATAGAACTGTCCTTAAACTTTAATCCATTCTTAAATTCTTTTGTTAATGAGGCTAAGAATCCAAAGAGGAAACCTCAGTTTCCTCAGTAACACTATCCTAAACTGAAAATAGATTCCCACACTATGGCTTTTTTTCCCAAGAAATGTTCTTTTGTTTGTTTGTTTGTTGTTGTCATTTAAAAATATTCTTATTAAGCTTTTGGACATTTCATACAACAGTTTAGACCCCTTCCCTTATGCCGTCCCCACAACAGACCTCACGTATTCAGGTATTCAGCCATACATGTTAAGTTAAGCGTTTAGACCCAGGAGTCCTTCAGTGAAAGTTCACCCCGTGAGATCTAGTCAGCCTACCTATAGATCTTAAGGAAGGTCTACTCTCCCTCACTCAGTGGTAATCAGTCTCCAGTATTTCTGAGGCCAGGGCTATCTGCCATCCATTCCCCCACGCTCCACTCTGAACCCTTGTCTGAGTGAGTCGGCATGGGTCTTGTGCTCAAAGTCACCACTGCTGCTAGTTCACATGAGCAAGCTTCCAGTAGTCTGAAAGCCTCCGTTTCCGTATGCTCATGGACCAACCCTGGCTCTCACAATCTTTCTGCCCCCTCTTTGGAAATAGTTCCTGAGCTATGGGTTGGTATGTTGTGATATAGGAGTCCTATCCAAGGACACACACTCTTCAGTTTCTTATTCCCTAAAACTTAGCCAGTTGTGACCTTCTGTGTGCTTCACACTCTGTTGTATAAGGAAGTTTCACTGATGAGAGTTGAGGGATGCACTAGTATTCTCTCCACTCCCTGTTCTATTATGTTCCATGAGCCTTAGGTGTAGAGGTTGCACTGTATATATGTCACCCAGGCATGGGCATCTCTCAGAAGTATATTCTGTGTGTGACAGGTTGTGTAACTGTAGTAGCCTCCATCTGTTGCAAAAAACACTTTCACGAGTGGTTTATGTTGTATTTGTCTTTAAATAAAGGGCTCATATTTAGCATATGGTAAGAATTTCATTTGTCCTGAGATATGACAGAGACAGGGCTTTCTCTCTGATCTGTGACCTCTCCAGTTTGGCAGTAATTACAGTGCCACCCATGAGTTCCCTCCCATTGAGAGGTTCAATTAGATGGGTGTTGATAAACCTCCAGGTAACAGTGCCTGGTAACTAACGCACCAATAGAGGCAGTTTGCTGTGCCAGTTGTTATGGTTATTCTGCTTTAGGATTGGGTTGGACCACTGATTGATTTTTTTCTCCTTTAGCAGCTTGCATAGTGTCCTTTAGAATTATGAGAGTAGTCTTCAGGGAGAAGGCTTCCAGGTCAGTTCCTGCTCCATTGCTCCAAGTCCCATGTCCAAAATATGTCTTATCTTCAGTAATAAGGTCTTACCTCAAGATCTAGGAGATAAGCAAGGGATCCTATGTTACTTTGGGAGTCCCAGACTATGGCTTTTAAATGGTTTTGTCTGGAAATATATTTCAGACATGTGAATTTTACTTAACCCAAGATCTCTTTTTAATCTTTTTTTAAACTAAACTCTGAGTTTCTTAGATTCAATACCAAGGCTTTAGAAAATTCTTGGCTGGAGGAACACTTTTAAGTATTCTCTCCTGGATGTATTTGCTGATTCCTTTAGAACTGTCTATGCCTTTAGTATTTGAGATATTATCTCCAATGACTAATGAAGGTGAGCAAAATCATTGGGCCAGGTAAATCTGGCTTATTTCATGTCAGAGCAATATTCTCTGTGGTTTTGAGTAGTTATAAATATTATTTTCAAGTTAAGTAGAGCAGACCAGCCTATTACTGTGAACTATTGTCTGCATGTGGGTCAAAAGCTTGTACATCAAAGTTACCTCTAATGCAGAATTAAAATTCCTGACTTGTACAAAAGGTGCTCGTGCATGCAATCATTAGCAAGATGATGGCAATTAGCCCAGCTTGTGTCACGAAGGCCACAGTTATGGTCAGTACTCGAGATATTGGCTTGGAGCAGCTGCATCAAAAATATATAAAATATTGCAGATTGCATGGAACAATACCCACCCCAGGCCAGGTGGGAACAATTATAATCAGCTTATAAACACTTTACTTCTAATACATGAGCTGAAATATATGACTCAGGCCAGTTCCACTGAACTTCTAAATTTCCTCACATGGTTTAGTAGAATCTTTATTTGCCAAAAGTTACAAATTTTTATAGCATCTTGTTTCTTTTAAAAGCATGGCATCTGGTATGATAACAAGGGATGCTTTTCATTTATTTCTTTGGGTTGAACCATTGTTTGATATTTATGTCAAAATGGCTCCATGTTGTATCTTCTAACTAAAAAGTCATTTGTGTTTGAAGCAGAGACTAACCACTTCTCAGCATCTTCATCACCAAAATCACCCTGGTTGAAACCGCACTGCTGCTCCTCCATTCATGCCCTGAATTGGCTTCTCTTTTTCCTGCTCAGCATTCAATATCCTGGTAATTCTTATGAGAGCACAATATTCTGCCCGAGAGCATCTAGTGCTTTCCGTATCATTCCTCGGAAATCTAACTTCGTGAACAGGATGCACAGGCCCAGTGCTCTGACCTCTGTCCTATACCTACCTTTCTTCTGCTTGTTTTAGTCTTGTTAGCTTCCTTAGAGTTCCAGGAAAACATTTGAGAATTTGAGAATTTCCTCTCTGCCTACGAGCTACTTTTCAAAGTGCAGCTCTTTAAGTTATACAAATCCTTATATTAGTTCGTGCCATAAAAACAGACTTCCTTCAGTAATAATTAGTGCAAAAGGAAAGAAGGTTTTGATTTGAACTGAACTCTGCTTTTCTGAAAGAAATTGCAGGAGATTTCTGTGCTTACAGAAAGACACTCAGAGGGGGTTAAGAGGGGTTGAAATACCAACTAGTCACCTGACTGTGTTCATTGGAGATTATCCAGAAAATAAATGAACTTCTTTTATCTTTATGACAAGAGACAACCGTGTCAGTTAAATGCCTTCCACACTAAGGCTCTCACTCTCCACACAGGGACTGGGAACAAGAGAGAAAGGTTTCTCTGCAATGCATGCATTTCAGAGAGTTCTCAGGGCTTTGAGAAGAGAGTTCTGAGTAGAGGACTTGTATCTTAACAAAATGGAGAAAGGTTCAAGAATTGGAAACTTTAAAAATAACCGTTCTAAGAGGGGTGTATGGGCTTATCTGCCTATTACTGGATTTTGGCTTAAACAAACAAAAAAGTGCTACCAACACTGAAGTTTTTCAGGGAGGCACTTATTGAAGTTCAAATCAATAGCTTAGTGATGTAGCCTTGAGTTATTGTGAACTAGTGTTAGTATTTGTTCAAATTTCTCCTCTCTGTTTCTGTCTCTGTCTCTGTCTCTGTCTCTCTCTCTCTCTGTGTATGTGTGTGTGTGTGTGCTCACAAAAGAGGTTCTTGTTGATGAAATCTCCAGTGTTGAGTGGGCAGTTTTGTGGGCCATTGCTGAGTCCTGGAGGAGCCCAGCTACTGTGTGGTCAAGGAGGGTCATACTGTCCCTCACTGGACAGCACACCCCCTCTTTATTCACAGACATGTTTAGTCAGCCCAGTGTTTCTGTCCTACCAGAGAGGCTATCCACGTCTAGTCTTTCTGAAACACTACCATTCAATATTCTCTATAGACTCGTACAACTTGTTTTATGGAACATAGATACAAATGATGTCAACTCTGTGCCACCTTATATTATTATATAACTTCCATCAAAGTCTTTATCATATTTAGTACTAAATAGTATGGAGCACAACAGATGTATTATGAAAAAAGTTGAAGCATTCATCTAGAATTGATTAACCTATATGTCATTGTGATTCCCATACCTACAATATAATGATAAATAATAATGACCCAGCCTTTTAAAAGTGCCTGGGAAACTCCATTTCCTTGCTTTCCAGGCACTTTTTAAAGGCTGGGCCAGTAGTATTTATCATTGGGTAAGTTACTCATACAAACTCATGGCAATAGTGACAGCATACACAGAATCATGCAAGTTCAAGCTAGACAAAAACCCCAGCATAGATGTGGGGAAGTAAGAAACCTCAGTCCTACCTAAAGAAGTACTAAACATCAATGACTACTGGGAAGGAAAGAGTCTGTCTCTTTTAATAGTATGACTCTTGGTAGGTTAACCAGGCTCCAGTGGATAAATTTACACCAAAGGATATTTGGGAACAGAAAATTGATTTTCTAGGCCTTAATATATGCACTAGAGTCCATTACATTGGGTAGGTGGTAGAAAGGAGAGGTGTAGATTGGGGAGGGGATCTAAATATGATAAAAGATATTATATGAAACTCATAAAAATTCAATAAAAAAGGAAAAAAACTATCTGACTAAGTGGAAGAAATAATCATGAACACTCCTACATATCAATGAGATAGTACCATAAAATTGGTAAAATACATCATATGAAATAAATGAAAACTGAGAAGTGATCTTTTTTGGAAGAAAAATCATATGAAGGAAAATGATATGAGCTAATTATTTGATTTTAAAGCCCTGGTGAAAGACAGTACACATATTGAAATATAGTTCAATGAAGTTTGGTATTTTTCAAGTTGTATTGATAGTTTAGGAAAACAGATATTTAAATTTTATTTATTTATTTCATGTTTACAAGTATTATGCCTACATGTATGTAGTATGTAAGTACACAAATGTGTAGAGCTGACAGAGGACAGAAGAGGGCATCAGATTCCCTGGAACTGGAGCTGTAAATGGTTGCTAGTTGCCATATGGGTGCTGAGATTCAAGTCTGGATTCTCTGCAAGAGCAGCCAGTGCTCTTCACTGCTGAGCCATCTCTTGAGGCCCAAATATAGACACTTTAATTTTTCCTGATGAGAAAACTTAGTTTGGAAACTTGACAGTTCATGTCACGTGGAATGTAGGAACAGTCTTATTTTCAATGTCATCTTTCACCCTTCCTCCTTATTATAAGCATCTGACATCTCAGTAAAGATCGTGCCTTCCCACACTTAAGTTGGAAGCAAAATGTTACACTTTTCTTTCCTAATCCCTGGGTAAAGGGCTACATTATTGACAATGGTGCCTCATAAATACAAGAATGGAATCCATTTTTATTACATTTCTGTGAGTTTATATATTTTAGTGAGAAAATGTCATTTAGACTAGGTCATAATTTGTCCTATTATCTTTGTCTCGCTACCCCTCACGTTTAACAGCGCATCTTAGTAGGAAAATATTTATACTACATTTAAGCAACTTAGCTTTAAATTATTAAATATAACAGAAAAGTAAATATCAAATTATTAAATAATTTAGCCTTAAATTATTAAATGCAACACTCAGAAAATTATTATATCTATCTATCTATCTATCTATCTATCTATCTATCTATTTTGTCTTTTGAAACAGGGTCTCCCTCTAGCCTCAACTATTCTGGAACTCCCTAAGTAGACCAGGGTAGTCTTGAACTCATAGTGATCTACCTGCCTCTGCCTCCAGAACGCTGGGATTAAAGGGGTGCGCCACCACTCCTGCAAAAATACATATTTATGAGTAGGGAGTATTGTTAATAGAGTCTTCTGCCTCAGAAATCAAAATGGTACACACATAGAATGAAATACTATAGTGGTTGTAATAAAATAGAATTCTGTTCCCATCGGAGGACCACTCTGCGCATAAAATTAACTATGAGTCAAATTTTTATCTTAGAAAATAAGGCACATAGTATTAGTTTGCCTACAGTAGACAGTAGTAATCAAGAAGGATAAACTTTTAAAAACACATTAAGATGAATTATCTTTCCAGCTATTCATTCAGCATAAAATATTGCACTGTTTATTTTCTCAGTGCTCATAAGATGATGTTAATGATAGAGAGTGCTGCTTCATTCTGATGTAGGTCATTAAGCCATTCTGAGTCATCTATAGTAACGCCGCAATGACTTTAGTCACTGAGTTTCAATCATAAACTTTCTTCAAACAACATAATTGATCATTAATATTCCCATTTGCTGCAGGCTCACTTTAGATTATTTTCTTAAGACTATAAAATCATTACCAGGGAGTGAGAGGTTAATCTCTTCTGCAATAAACTTGATCACCCTTGAGGGATGTGTTTTCAGTATAATGAAATGACAGAAAAGCCCATGCAAAGACAAGTGACCTAGAGTTTTAAAGAGTTGGACTTTATAAACACAGGTTTCAACTGGAATTTCAGTATTATTTGTACATCATCATCTACAAGCTTGGGAAGACATTTTTTCCATACATATATTGAGAAATAATAGGAAACAATGATAAATTGTGTGAAGTGGTTTGCTTTTTTTTGGAAGAAAGAGAGTCCTGGCATAAAGTCAAAACATCAGTGGTCCCTGGAGTAACAGCATTCATGTATAATTATCAAGTCAGACATTCTGAAGCTGTTTAGTATCATTATAAAGTAAGTGTGCTGACTCATCCCTACACCAAGTCCTTCAGAACTGCATTGTTTTGTGTTTTTCAAGAACCTGGATTCTGTTCAAAAAACCAACTTATCATCTTAAAAAGAAGATATTTTAAATATTCTTTTTTTCCCAAAACCACATAGCTGCTTTACAACTTTGACATACTAGTAATGTATTAATAAAACATCAATAAACAAATTTCCAAAGTTTTGTTCTACTTCTAAAGAAATCTCTCTCACTGAGTCTATTTTGAAAGGACCTTTACTAGTACTGAATGTACTGTTTTTGCTCGATTTTTGGATGTATCGTTTAAAAGTACCTGCATCTGCCTCTTCTAAATTCTAGACATATCACTGCATGCCCCTGTACACAGTTATTTTAGCAGTTCTTCAGATATACTTAGGGACTGAAGTATATTGTAGCTTTGCCTTAGAATATTTACAAATTTTTTCCTTTGGAGTCTCAACCCAAAAGGGTTGTACTAACTGCAATGGCCAGGAAAACAGATGAGTGTGAGGACTCCTGGTTGCACTGTGTTGTCATTCTATTATCAAAACTACATGAATAAGACTATTGTCAGAAAATTAAACCAAAGCAAAGCAGAGCAAACACAAATTGAGGGTGTTTTTAAATACAGCCATGATCCAATGATGCAATAAAGGGTTATGCCATTTAGAGACTTGGAATTGAGCATGATATATTTTACATTTGCATTAGTTTCAGTTGTTTTCTGAAATCCAGATAAATGAAAGTAGGGAAATATATAGGACATAAACCACTAAAAATACCATTTCAGGAATTACAATCTATAGTTTAGAAAAGGGAAAATTGCATGCGATGTAAAGGAAGTACCAAAAGCAAGCAAGGCTATGAGCTGAAAAGTCAGTCTTATTAAGAGATCAGGTATGGCAGGGCTGGAATAAGACATAGTAAGAAATGTGGAAAATGACTTGAAAGCATCTACAAGGCTTAGACCTCAGGGCCTCTTCCCACCCTGTGCAACCACACAGTTGCTTCTGTCCTTTCCTATAGGACAACAAAGCTTTCTTTGGTGGAATGATTGCACTCAAGGCTTCTTACTTAAAGGTACGCAAGGCATAACAGGAAGGGGAGAAAATCTGGCACTGAAAAGAGCTGATAAATGAAGGTCTAAATCCTCTCCATTTACAATGCAAAGAATTTATTAATTCTTTAAACTGGTAACTCAAAACTTAGAAATGTAAGCCTGAACTATAAACAAACGCTCATCATAAAACATTTTTAAAACAATTAGAAGAAAGAAATTCAAAGATAGGCAGGTTTTAGGAAAGGGCCAGTTATTTTTCATTATAGTGACATTTTCATAATGTTTATGCCTTTCTTTGATTAAAAAACCTGTACATGACGGGCCTGGAGAGATGGCTCAGCTATAAAGAGCACTGGTTGCTCTTGCAGAAAACCTGGGTTTGAATTCCAGTACCCACATGGTCACTAACAACAGTCTGTAACTCTAGTTCCAGAAGATCTGACTTCCTCTTCTGTCCTCCATGGCATTGCATGACATAGATGCATGTACAGGCACATAGGCATGACACTCACACACATTAAAAAGAAAAAAACCTGCACAAAAAACAATACATGGTGATGAAGGCTGCTGGACAGAATGGAAAGACCAGCACTTACAACACTGCAGTGAGTTCCTAACTCCTGAGTTCTAAAGGCAGATAATGAGGACAGCCATTAAAATGTAGGCTTCCTGGGCTGCTGAAACCCTTTACTTGACAGAGGGAGGTTGAGACCCAGCTTTTTACAAGTCAGAGGTCTTTAATTTCTTATTTCTTTCCAAAGAACAAGATCAGTATTAACCAGGTGAGACCATGTAATATGCTTGCATAATGCTGAAAGGTATTGCAACAGCTTCTTGAAATAACAATTCAGTGGTGCCTAGAGAGGTCAATTTGTCTTAGGTCTGTAAGCTCCATTAGCCTTTTTAATACATCACTCATAATCCCCTCAGACCTGCACTTTGGCTCAGCCTCCACCTTAGCACACATTTCCCCAGCAGCACAGGGGGACAGAGTGGGGTTCCTGCCACTAACACCTTATTGGCATGTGATTTTCATCATAATGCCATCTTGGTAGCAGAAGGTTCCTATTTCCAGAGCAACCAGGAACCGGGGGTGTGCAGAACAGCTTTGATCTTTAATTCTCAGAATGCTCTAGAAGGTATTTTCCTGCCAGTGTGAAGAGAATACTAATCATTCTGCATTTCAGCCCATTTCCTCTTTTATTTTTCTCTCCCTCTCTAGGTTCTGATGGACCTGCACCATCCTTCCTAAGTTTACTAATGTAACTTCTTCTTGTTGCAATGGGATACTCTTCCAAACTTCTTACAGAGTCATCTTTTTAAAGTAGTTTCTATTCTATACATTATGTATTTCACTACAGTCTTTAAAAGTGGAATTTATATAGAATTCAACTGTACAATATAGATATGTGTCTCCAGCAGTTTCTACACATGAGTATACATAGAATTGACCTGAGAGGCTTATTAAAAATAATGGTGCCTTATCCTTGCACTAATATGTGTTCAGTAGGTTGAAGTAGGACTGAAGCATTTGTATTTATAAATAGTATTGTGAAACAAATGGATTGACAAGCATGCTTTGAAAAGCATTAAAGATGTATTTTCATTTGTTTGTGAAGAGACTTGAATTTTTTTTCCTATCTAGATGATAGGTAATAGATAATATCTGAATATATGTAATTTATCTAGTATGATGCTTTGGGGAGCCCCAAATCCACAAAAGGTAACAGAAATACTTTAGTTTCCAAGTTATTGAAATGTAAATTTCAGATTAAGAGGAAAGTATCAAAAGTATCAGTGTACTTTATAAATTCCTCCAAAAATGAAACGCACATAAGAATTATCTGACATTTATCAAAGAAGCTAATATTTGCTTACCAAATGAAATATGTTCTTAAAAAAGAAAACCAAACATAATGAACTATTTTAGAGATAATCTCCATTTTTACAAAAGTACATACAAGAAAACACTAGTGGGGCTAATTAAAGCTGAAGTAATTTTAAAGACACAAAACTGGAAGAATGCATAATATAAGTTAATTTTAATGATTAAGGGTAATTTAACATGCTGCTACTAATTGTGATGTTTATTATGCCTGGTTGAACGAGAATTTTCCTCTGTATTTCTCTTCTCCTCTTGAAATATCTTAATCCTCTTCTTTAAAAATCAGCCACTTTAGGCTGGAAAGATGGCTCGGCTGTTAAGAACGCTTGCTGCCATTATAGAGGACCAGAGTTTAGCTCCCAGCACCCGTGTCAGACAATTCACAACTGCCAGTAACTCCAGCCCTGGGGGATCCACAACTTCTGCACACTGCTGGCACCTGTACTCATAAGCACACACCCCTGCACATACAAACACACACACACACACACACACACACACACACACATATATATATATATGTATATTAAAGAAAACTAGCAAACAGTAAGCTTTCTGACTAAATTTATGAGAATGGACCAGAGTGATTCCGTCAATCATGTTGTTCATATGCTATCCCAGTGTTTGAGGTAACCCAGCAAAAGGTGGTCTGGTATATTGGGTTGTTTGTTCCAGGCCAGTCTACATCATCAGGATTAAGAACTAAATCTCAGTATTCTCGCTAACACTGGAGGTCAGCTTCACCTACTTTTGTCTCTGAGAAATGGTACCAGTTTCAGTGTCCAAGCTAGGCTGCTGAAACTAATGCCATGAAATAACTAATTGATGGTGTTTTCATTTTATTATTTAGTTTCCTATGCAAAGTAAATAGCCTGCTAGGAGGAGGTGGCCTTGCAAGACTCAATCACTGCTGGATGAAGATCCACCCACTGGAGCAACCTGAATAAATAGCTCTGCCTTGAAAGAAGACTGAGGAACATTCCTCAAGATCTCTGGCCTGTAACCCGCTCTTAGAAAAGTATCTGAAGACATGCCTTTTCTTGATTTATTACTTTGAAACCCGCCTGTGGATCACATGACTTCCGAATCACAAAGCCGTTTTCGCAAAGCTCATGAGGAGATTCAGTTTGTGTTATCTTTAGTAGAACTGAAGATCCTGGTTCACCAAAATCTCGTGATAATAGAACTAAAACAGTTACTTTAACCATGAAGAAGGCAGGCTGAAGCTGATGTTACTACTTGACTGAGCTCAAATTACTGCTTAGCAGTGGGTTTGGCAGCTTGAAACCTCCATTTTGTGAGGTCGGAGATTATCCTTTACAAAGTGCTATTTTTATAACTAGCAATTAATTGTTGGTCATCAGACAATTTTAAGGCAACTTGAACTAGTTTTATTTTGTCAATTTAGGTTTTTTTTTTTTTTTTTCTTATCTAAAAGACAGGGCTTCTAGCTATAACTGCCCCAAATTTCCTTTTGTGTGTGTACAAGCTTGGAGGAAAGACGAAGGGTAACACTAGGATGGAGTACGCATGTCCCTCTGGCAGGGTTAGGCTCTGCGCCTTTTCTTTTACTTCTTTACTTTCCTGCCATTCTTTAAAATACTTAAAGAAATCTGGAATTCAGCTCACAAAGCAAATAAAACAGAGTAACGTTTTAAAATATATGATGTCTAATCATGCATTTAGTTGGTATGATAAAAATGGTCAGTTCTGCAAATCATTCTCATGAATAGAAGCGGCTCTGCCAGCCCATACCTTTACATCCCCTGAAAGAGATTTTTCTTCATTATGAATTACTCTTTGGAATTTTCCCAGTAGAGCAAATTGCTGAAGAAATATTTCAGAATGTACATTTCCGGGTGTCTGGGGTTGTGCTGTTACAAGACAATGCAGAGCCTGTGAGATTTCAGCACAGCATTGTAATTCAGTTCACAGGGACTACTTCTGTTTCAAAGGAACCACCTGGAGTGTTAGACTTTTCATAGTATATTTTTTTACATTTATAGAAATATTCCTTAAGGAATTTTTAATATTACTTTAAAAAGATGCTATTAAGACATAGTAAAGCAAGCAGTGTTGAGCATGCAGCTCAGGGCAGTGTTACATATGTACATACCCTTGTAATCACACCGAGGTAAAGCTATATGACATTTTCATTATGCCATAAGTACCTCTCACACCCACGGGATGACTAAGCCCTATTCAGATTTCTAATACACTGGATTAGATTTGTCTGCCTTTGAACTTCATATAAGTTAGAATCTAATTCTATTCAGTCTTCTGTTTGCCTTAACATAAGATTTTTGAGATTTAGCCAGCTATTATGAAGATCAAAAGTTTGTTCTTTTATTGTTGCTGTTTTATAGTCTATCAGCTTCATCTAACCTTATTTTCGTATGTATTCTCTTGTGGGTTGACTTTTGAATTGCTTCTGGTTTGACCATCATAAAGTTGCTATGAATTTTCTTGTATAAGCACTTTTGTAGACATTTGTTTTGGGCTTTCTTGGGCATACCAAAGCCTAGAATTACTGTTGTAGAAAAAGTATATGTCCAACTTTCTAAGAAAACTCCTGTTCTTTTTTTCCCCAAAGTGACCACCCTGCTCACAGACTCTGGTAATACATGCAGATCTTTATGCTTGACATTGAGTTTTCAGCCTATAGTATTTTAGTAGGTATGTTATTATTTTGATGTCAGTTTTATATTCCCACCCCACAATAACAATCAACACATTCCACATGATTATTGGACATTTATACATTCCCTTTGTGAAATATCATTTCAAATACTTTTCCTTTTTCTTTTGGGATTGTCTATTTGTGATATTGGGAACTGAGAATATGGCACAGATAAGAGCACTTTCTGAAACATGTAAGTTGAAATGATCTTTGACCAGTGTGGCTTGGCATTTGCTTTCTTAGTGATATGCTCTGGTGAAAAAAATAATTTTAATATTGTCCAAGACACCATTAAAAAATCTAATTATTATTGTTTGTTTAAGAAAGCTTTGTTTCTTCCAGGTTCTGAAAGTATTATCTATTACTATTTTTATTTTACTATGCTTAATGACATCTTGAGTGTTTCCTTTGCACATTTGAATTTATGATTCATTTTAAATGAAAGTTTTTGCAATATGTGAGGTAGAGGTTATGACACTTCTAATTATATTTCCCTACATGGATATTCAGATGCTCCATTAATTGAAACTAACTTTCTTTTCCCCATTTCAATGAAACTTGCATTATAAGTCAAGTACATACGCATGATCTATTCTGACACTTTAATTGTGTTCAATTACAATATTTAACTATATTTTTACTGTCATTAAACATTGTATTAAGTCTTCAAATTTGCAAGTGCTGGTGTTTCTTGTTCATAATTTGTTTAGAAATGCTATGTTAATATATATTTATTTATAAATATATTGATTATATGCACACAAGCATGCAAACACCATCAAGTTTGGTTTAGTTTTACATTACATAAATATAGCTGAGGAGAATTACCTTTATAACAATTTAATTTTATACTCCATGAGCATTATCTCCTCCTTTCCTGCCCATTTCCCTTCCTCCCTCCTTCCCTCCTTCCCTCGCTCCCTCCCTCCCTTTCCATGTCTTTTGTTTCTTATATTTTATTTTTTAATTTTAATCATTTTTATTTATTTTCATGCATGTGTGTGGGTATTGGGTGTGTGGGGTTTGTGGGAACTTCTCCATGTGAGTGTGGGTTCAGAAGACAAAGGTCTACATTAGGTATTTTCTTCTATTACTATATACTCTTTTTAGAATACAGTATCTCACTGAACCTAGAGTTCTCTGTTTGGGGTAGACTAGTTGGCTTATGAACCTCCATAAATTTCCTGCTTCTACCTAGGCCTCTGCCCTGCAGTACGATTACAGATATGTGCCACTTAAAGCAGCTTTTATGTGGGAGCTGGAAGTCTGAACTGAGGTCTTCATGCTTGAACAACAAGCATGCAATCAATTTTCGCACTACGCCATCTCCCCAGCCTCTCCTTTTATTTTTTCTTTGTATATCAGTGTTGAGCAAAAGTAAGGGCAACTCATTTTATGGGAGAAAGGTGCAATATTTTATTGTTATATACAGTGTTGGCTCTAGGTCTTTGAAGCATTGTCTTTTGGAAACAGATCTTTTAAATTCTCTGAAAGATTTTTTGACATTATAAATGGGTATTTTGTGTCTCAGAATTCTTAGAATTACTTTCCCTTAATACCATTAATATTCTCTATATGATGGTACTTTTAATTGTCAACTTGCACCATTTGGAATCACCTGATGTATTAGTCAGGGTCCTCTAAATGAACAGACCTGATAAAATGCTTGGACCCAATTATGTAGATACCACTTCCATTTGGTATGTATAAACTTTATGGCTTGTCAAACTTTATGGCTTGATGGGTTAGATAATACCCAGCTTCTGATGGGAAGTTCAGGTCACATGGAAATTGGTGGCCCATTGTCAAGAGTTTACTTGCCACTAAGGCCCAGTAGCAGGCTAAGAACTGTCTCTCAAGGGAGACTGGAAAGGAGAATGAAAATGAGAGTTTGCTGAATACTGGCATGAATGTGCTAATTCATTGCTCTCTCTGCTTTTTACTGTAGATATAACGTGACTAGTTCATTCTAGGTCTTGCTGCTGGCATCCTCACAATGATGGACTATAATCTGGAATTGTGAGGCAAATCAACTCTTCTATTAAGTTGCTATTGTCAAATATTTTATCATAGCAATAGGAAACAAAATGAAGACAGTATTCTATTGATTGTGTTACTGGTATCCAAGGCCAAGAGAGACTGATACTTTGGGAGTTCAGTGCCCACATCATGTCCAGTCACTCACAGCTAAAAGCCAGTGGAAGAGAGAAGGAATAGTGAAATCAATAAGAAAGGAGATTTCTTTAGTGCAGTTACACCAAGAAGACGAGTGGACCAAGTGTTCTCAGTCCTGATTTCAGGAGTACTGACAAGAGCTTCAGGCTTGAGTAGGAAAGGCTGATGCAGGAATCAGAGGAGTGGATAGGTAAACAGTCTTATTAGACTGTAGTTATGATCATTATTTTATATGTTGTTCTGCAGGCTGTGAGGGGAGGCATTATCACTTGAGAGGGCAACTCTGGGCCCATCATGAGATGACTGTTGTGTTTAGAGGGGCAACGGTATCATGAGAAAATCTTCATACAAGACTCATTGTTGCTGGAGTCTTGACAATATCTTAGTTTTTCATATCGGTGTGTTTAGTAGCCAAACACTTATACAGATAAAATAAGTGTTTTCAAAAATTAAAAAGGAAAAAATGAGCTGAGCACAAATGTTCCTCATTCTTTGCTTCTTCTGGTTGAGATGTGACAAGCTTCCTCAAGCTCTTGTTGCCATAATTTGTCTGTTATACTGGATTGTAACCTTGAACTGTGAGCAAAAATTAAACCATTTTTCCCTAATTTATTTTTTGTCCAACTGCTTTATCATAGTAGTTGGAAAAAGCTAAGACAATAAGAAATGACTATCAAGCCCTACAATTCCTTTCCCAAATAAAAACTAACAGTGTTTGCAAACATTCCCAGAATCATTGAATAAAATTCGAATAACATTGCACAGATAAACAAAATAAGCAACACCAAAAATTAAAATGTGATCATCCTTATATCTATTAGGGACATAAATAGAGGTTAGAGAGATGATTCAGTAGGTTAAGGCACCTATAGCTAATCCAAATTTAATCCCCAGGACCCACATGGTAGAAGCAGAGAATTAACTCCCCCAAATTATGCTTTAACCCCTACATATATGCCAGGTCTTACAACACACACACACACACACACACACATGCACACACATGCACACACATGCACACACAGAGAAAATAATAAAAAATATAAATTTTAAGTAAGATTAAAAACAAAAATTTAATAATATTTTCACAGTAGATTAAACAAAAATATTTTTAAAACAAACACATGAAATAATAAGATATTAAACCTAATCATATATTAATATGGGTCTTTATCCTTTTAATTTTAAACTTTATCCTTAAAGATAATTTATACTATTAAAAATCTTTAAATAAAAGTTACTCTACTGGTGAATTCATCTCAATATTTTAGGGAGAAAGAAAATCTTTCTCAAATTTCTTCAGGTTGGTCTGGTCCTTGCAATATGAAATCAAAAGAGAGAGCCTGGAGCCCAAGGCCAATTAGCTTTTCACACCTGATCAGAAAATAGCCAAGCTATACCAACAGCACCAATAGAATCAAACATAAACTCAACAATGGCAATCTTGAGTTTCAAATCAAACACGAAAGCACAATCACTATGAAAAAATAAAAACAATATAAAAAAACCAAAAAAAAAATGTTTCTACCAAACTCCACAACTCCTATAGAAGTGTTTTACAATGAGAATTGCCGAGAAGTATACCAGGACACAAACTTTAAAAGAACAATCTCAAACATGATCAAAGAATTCAATGAATTTAAAGAACATATAAACAACTCAAAGAAAATAGTAATAAAATTGTCTGAAGCTCAAGAAAATACACATATACAGGTGAATATAATGACAAAGACGAGGGATGGAGAGATAGTTGATATCAGTTAACATCACTGGCTGCTCTTACAGAGGACTGGAGTTTGGCTCCCAGGAACCACATGTTGACTAACAACCATCTGTGACTCCAGTTCCAGGGGATCTGACTCCCTTTTCTGACTTCCATGGGCATTGCACAACTTGAGTGTACTACATACATGCAGGCAATGCACTTATACACATAAAATGAAAAAAATTAATTTTTAAAGAGAAATGACAATGATAATTCAGGATTTAAAACGTGAATTAACAAAAGACATAGAAATAGTAAAGAAAATGGGCTGAAATGAAATGGAATTCAAAAACTAAGTAAAGCAAACTTGAAGTCACAGGAGAACCACAGAATTAATGAAATGGAAAACGGAGTATCAAGACTGGGCAATAAAGCTGAAGAACTGGACTGCTCAAGCCAATAATATAAAAAAAAATAAAACATAAACATGGAATAAGCAAGAAATGTGGGACACAAAGGTGCTCTCCAAACAACACAGTCACAGCCCTTTATTACCTTCCAAAACTTGAAGGTAAGATTCTGTTGCTGAAGACAGGACTTATTTCAAACACAGGACTTGGAGCAATGGAAGTTGAACTGACATGGAAGCCTCCTCTCTTAACACTAGCTCTCATAGTTTTTAAGATGCTCTGCGAGCTGCTAAGGAAGAAAAATTAATCAATGGTCCAACCTCAGCTTTAAAGCGTAATAACTACAGCAATGACTAGTAGTGACACTTTTGTCTTTGAGGTAATCACCAGTGGCCTAACTGGACTTAAAGTTAGCTCAATGGGAGTGAACTCATATGTGGTACTGTAAATACAGCCTAATGCACATATCTAGTGAGGTCATAGAGCCTAGAGAAAATTTACATCTTGCGTATCCTTAGGCAAATGCAATTTCTCACTATATGCTAAATATTTATCCTTATATTGTGGACAATATACTAGTCACCATTCATCAAAGAAGCTTCTTTTGTAGCAGATGTGCAGATGGAAATTATTATATAACTGGTCACACACAGAGAATAAGTGTCTGAGAGATGCTCAATCTTAAGTGACACATCTACAATGGAATCTCTATATCTAAGGCTCAAAGATGATAATGGAACAAGGAGTAGAGAGAATACTAATGCATCTCTCACTCTTACAGTTGAAACTTCCTCATGCAACAGAGGGACATGAACACATAAAGCCACAACTGGCAAAAATGTAGAGAGTAAGAGACTGCAAAGTGTGTGTTCTGGGATCAAACTTAAATAAAACCTCATCCACCCAGCTCTCAGGGACCACTGTGGAAGAGGGCATGGAAAAATTGTAAGAGTCAGGGGTGATGCATGACCATAAGGAAATAACTGCTCACAGCTGGGTAGAGAGCGTCACTGTTCTTTAAGGGAGTGATGCTAGATAGGCTGACCAAGCGCCGACGGATGAACTCGTACTGAGGGACATCTGAGTATACAAACTGGACTTGATAGGCCTTAACATATATGACAAGAATACATGAAATCCTGTGGGCAGACTATGTGGAGTTGCAGATAAGGGAGGGGTCTAAATATGATTAAGATCTATTGTATGAAATGTACAAAAATTCAATAAGAAACATATATTCAAAAACCAAATACATAAAACAAATAGATTAAAAAGTCTGAATGGGTATCAATTTTATATCTATTTTAATCTTTATTAAAGAAAATTTATATTATTAAAAACTTTAATGCAAAGGTGCTGTACTTTGAACTCATCCCAATATTTTAAGAAGAACTAATATCTTTCTCAAGTTTCCCCAAATACTAAAAATTAACAGTCTTTTTATTTATCTAGAATAATCTTCACACAAAGATATAACAAGGATTTTAAGAAGAAAGTCCAGTTATTTATAGATAAATAGCTTAATCATTCAAATTCAAATAAAAATAAACAGGATCCACAGATTCTATATTATCATTACATTATATATACATTGTGTACATACATATTAAAACAATTATTCCACCAGATCCCACTTTGCTTCTACAACTTCATGTTTAAGCCTATGGCTACTGTGTATACTCACATGCAGATTCTCAAGAGTCTGGTCCTCAACCACACTAATCACTAAATCATCTTTCAGGGTCACTTATAACATCTGAGAATTTGAAGATTAATGTGCATCTAAAAGAATGCTTTTTTCTTGCCTTCTTAAAATGACAAAACTGTTCCCCACACTGTTGATAGTTCTTTCTGTATGGAAATTCACTTTATTTTAATCTTGAAAAACCAAGCCACTCCCAATGTTCATCTTTGCCTGCATGGAGTTTTCCTTGTCTCATTCCGCAATCTAGACTGGAAAATTGATGCACCTAGCAGTTCTTGATTGGCCTAATTATTTCTTTGCAGTACTCTTCCTAAGCGCCTTGCCAAACGACAAGTGTGATTTAAAGAGTAATAATGCCAAGATCGAGCTGTAGAGGGGATTAGTTCCTCAAATTCTAGGCACATATATCCATTTATATGTAAACTTCCCAGCTGAATGTCTTTCAGGAACATTAAATTTAAGGAACTGAAAGTGAATTAATCATTTTTCTCATGTTGTCACATTTTATCTTATTTTGAATTTTCTGAGTTAGGAACAGTCCTATCCACCCAGTTCCACAAAGCTGGAAGCTGGGACGTCCTCCTCTGCAGTCCAGACCTTACACCTGCAGGTCACTATGGACGTACTGGTGTTCATCTGAAGAATAACCTTTATGCTTCTCTTATTTTATCATGTATTGTGCTTTGAAATCTTGCTTTGGGAAGAATTTCCCATTGTCATGTGTCTTGGCTGTGCTACAAAACTAAGAGCTGGAGTGATTACATCCTGGCCTCTGATTGGGCCTTTTCGTTTATTCCTAACAGACTCCCTCTTCAAGTCTTCAGTGCTACTTAAATCTTAGCTAGTTTAAGTTTTTTCTTATATGATAATTTATACCCTTACTGTTACCGGAAAGGAAGTTTCTGCTTACTCAGGCAATTTACCTGTTAACAATGCAAAAGTTTTAATTATACAGTTAAAGAGGTTATGTGGTATAATATCTGAATGGAGAACCATCTTTCCCTCAAGGACTGAAAGATTGAAAATCACTAGTTTCTTTAGCAAAAATGTAGCACGCACACTAAATATTATGTTTGCTTGATTAAATTGAGCCATTAGACTTTGTTATATTCAAAAACTCAAAAATAGCATACGGAAGCACTGATATTTGAGCCTATCAAAATTTAATATGAAAGTAAGGTTGCTTAAAAAGCAGTAATTCCTGTTTAACTATAAGAAATGTGAAAACATTTAAGGGTATGAAAATATACTTACTTCTACTTTCATACTATACTCATTATGGAAATAAATGTTACTTAATAATTTTATAGAAACAGGCTTAGCCTTTGCCTAAAGATGGCAAAAATCATTTGATTTAAAGCTCTGAATTGGAGCCATTTTCTCAGTCAGTGAGGACAGCAGACTAGCGATGGTGGCTGTTTCACATTCACTTACGGATGCTAGCTTGCTAGTGCTCCTCTAATTATACCTGTAAAACTGACATTGAAGATGCTTTAGATTCTGTACAGATGACATGTAACAGTGGTAACAGTGACACTCTCTCACTCTCTTCATTACAGCAATTTTGACATTTGACATGAATTATAGACATTACAACACCTAAGAATAAAAGACTTAACTATGGGCTTTTAATCACTTGAAAATTTTAAGACCACAAGATATTTTGTCTGTAATTGGCAACAGAACTGACTATTATAATAATAGATATCATATTAGGTATTATCCAGTTAAACACAGGATCTCTACCTCTAGAATGGGGCTTTAAAAAAACAGCATTCTAAGTCTAAATAAGTGAGAAGTGGTTACACTAAACATCCTTTCATAATCACTTTTGAGTGGGAAGGCGTTTTGACTACTTTGTTGAGATGAGAATTCTGTAAGGTTCACGTGTGGAAATGCAGTCTTAAATTTTTAATTAGGGTGAATGTAGATCTTCATTGTATTTTCATTGGAGGTAATTTTTACTCTTCATTTTAAAAATTCTGGGTAAATATCTATCAGTGGAGTGATTATAAATAAGATTATGGTAGACTTTGGTGTTGTATCTGAGGGTATGGAACAACTAAAAAACTACAAATTTCTTCATGAATTTCTCCAAAGCTTTCCATCGTTCCTATGAAGGTGGTCTTAATTCAAGCCATAGCTAGATCATGGGCATTTATTGCATATCAATATTTTTAGCATTCATTCACTGTATCAAATAATGGATTTCATTATGACAGTCTCATATGTGCATATCAGATTTGATTTTACCATGTTTCATTACCCTTTCCTCTGCCCCCTCCTCTTCCCATTGGTTCTCTTCATAAACAGTCTCTTCTTGGCTTTCAAATCTCATTTTATTTTTAAGTCTAGATTTTATATAGGAAAGACAGCAGTATTTTCAGGAGGATAGGTCTGGATATCATCATGACAAGCAGGACAGGCATTTATCTTTGAGGACTGAAGGCTCAAAGCCCTGAGTGTCTACTCATATGCTTCCAAGAAGGGATCTCATCTTTGCCTGTGCCCAAGGCAGGTCCTTGCTGGTTGTATTACTATCTCTAGTATCTGCTGTGCTCTTGCTTTCTACCACAGGGCATACTGGTCTCTCTCTCTCTCTCTCTCTCTCTTTCATTTAGTCATTTAGGATGAGATAGGCAGAGAAATGGTTCTGGCACCTGTTGCCTTACTAGTCCAAAGAGATTCTGAAGAAGTGATTATGATGAAAAACATGAGATAAAAAGATTCTCCTGTGTTATGGAGACACTTCAGATAACTGAGGTCTCCCCTCACTTAAAACATGAAGATCATAAAACTTCGAGAGTAATGAGAAAGAAATGCATACATATCTACCTTAGTGTTTGAATTGTAATAAATTCCTGCAGTGTATTTGCTGTTGCTAGCCTACAATTATTATTTGTACCCTCTTTTTCCAATATAATAAAGGAAAACAGTATTACAGTCTTAAAGATTTGGCATAATGATAATGTGATATGAGAAAGGGAAGACTGTATAGGCTCTAGACTTTGTATATTTTTTGAAATTTATACATGTTGCTTGTCCTATAGTGGATAAAGATGGCCTGAATTATGAGATTAATTATTAAGGCAAAAAGAAATATTTAACACCAGTATAAGTAGTGAGAAATGTTCATCACTTAGGAGATTACCCACCTCACAATGACTGTAGATACATAGTCCTGTAAATTTAATTGGTAGAACTGACATGTATAAAGACATCAAAATAAATATTCCTAGTAGGTAGAAGTATAATCAATTACATTTGTATATTTTCCGAGACATTTCCCTTTTGAATAACTTTCAGGACTAAATATTTTTTCTTGATCAATAAAATGTAGAATAATTATTTTTATTACTAAAATATTGCTTATAAGCATAAGAATTTTTCTAAATTTAAGTGACAATTTATTTCTGTTCATGAATATCCAAGTCTTATTGTTTGTTGTGTTGAGTGACTCACAAATATTCTTGCCTTTGTAAATAAAACATTTGCTGAATTTGTTTAGTGTTCGTTGCATAATGCGGTATTTCCATATTTGTAAATAAGATCAAATAGGATAAAAAAGTTTTCATTTTTGGAAATTTAATTCCATCTTGATTCATCACAAGATTGAATAATATTTCCCATTATAATGCTAAAAGTCATATAGATCCCCAAATTTGTCTTGGTTATTTTAAAGCAGTGAGCTGGGTAAAGCTATTAAAGATCAGGTTTGAGATCATGGTGACCAGTGGAGCAGGACTTTGAAAACCATGCAAAGGGTGGAACTTCCGAAAGAAAACTGGGCTGAAACTGGTGAGTTTCGTGATCAGTAAGTTTCCTGCACATTATTCCATTTTATTTAGCTAGTTTTTGCTTGGATCTTTATTTGGACATCATTTCATACTTAGCAAAGAAGCAAAATAAGCTTAAAAATAAATATTTTGCAGTCTTTAATCAAATTTCCCAAATGATAATGCTATCTTTGCCTCTCTCTCTCTCCCTTTCTCTCATCTTACACACACATGAACACACATACACACAATCATCCCTCACTACTCACACACATTCCAGGTCCCTGAAGAGTGTTCCTCACCAAATCTGAGAATGCTTAAGTCCCGTGTATATAAGGCACAGATGTGCTAAACTTTGAGTGCCCCCCCATTCACCAAACCACCTTTACGTCATTTATGATGCCCAACACAAAGCTATGATGCCATGAATGGTTGATATATGGTATTGTTTAGGGTGTAATAAATGAAAGCATACATATTATATTACATAAGTTATTTTAAAATGCTTATGATACACAATTGGATGAATCCAAGTATAGAACCCATGGATTCAGAGCTAAATAAATAACTTTATATGAATTTACAAAAATATCTTTCCAACATATGACCACTTTCTAAAAGTGAAATAAAATCTTATTATTGAATGAGCATTAATCTGGAATATCCTGTACATCACAGACCATCTTCAGAGAGAATCCCTAGGCAGAAACAAAACCTTCATCCTTTACACAGCACTGTAGATCCTGTCCATCTGCCAGTTGGAGCTAGGGTCCTACTCAGGCTAGTCTGCTATCCTCTTGAAGAAGAAAATGGAGAGCAAGACACTATTTCCTAGATAACTGCATTTTAGAGATGATTCTTAGGCCTTTGTGAAAGATATTACTGGGTCTGAAAGCTGACCAGAGGCTTATTTAGCTTCTCAGGCATTTTAGAAACATTTCAAAGTGATAAATAATATTTAACATTGTACATGTTCTAAAGTATACACTGTAAAACATGCTAAGGGAGGAGGTATCAATTTCCCTATTTTCAAGACAGTTAAAATTCGTATTTTAAATACATTAAAAACTTTGGATTTTTACTACACACCAACTTAAAAACTTATTCTGAATCTTCTGAGAGTATGTTCAAACATCTATGATATATGTGGTAATTTTCTTAACTAGATATATGAAAGGTTGTTTGAAAATCATTAATCTAAAGCACTACAGAAAGAAAACCTACTAATTAGAATTCAGTATTTGTTTACCATTCCAATATTGTTCAACATACTGTGAGGTAACTATTGTCTACAGAAGTTTGTTATCTACTTGAAAGTAAAAAGAAGTACATTTCCAACATAAAGAATTGATAACATTTGAGGAGACAGAAATGTGAATTACCCTGATTGATCACTGCAAACACCTAACAAAAGGCAACTAATGGGTCTGAGGAGAGGGTTCTGTCAGTAAATGCTTGCCATGCAAGCTTGAGAACTCCATTCAGCCTCCCAGAGCATATATAGAAAAGCAAGGCATGGCTGCTGGCACTTGTGATCCCAGACCTGGGGAGGCTGAGCCCAGAGAACGCTCAGGACTTTTTGGCCTCTAGTCTAGCTGAATTTGTGAGCTCCAAGTTCAAAGAGAGCCCTTGTGTCAAAAAATAAGTTAGGGATCATTGAGAAAGATACTTGAGTCCACCTGTGGCCTCCACATACAGATGCACATGCACGCATGTGTACACACACACACACACACACACACACAAAGCAACTTAAGGGAGTAAGGGTTTATTTGGGCCCATGATTTAGAAGTATAGTCTATCATGGCAGGGAAGGCTTGGCAGCAGAAGCAGCTCAAAGCTGCGGCAGCAGGAGTATAAGATGGCTTGTTCACATCTGGGTGAATGAGCAGAGAAAAGGGAATTCCAACATTCTGCTGCCTTCTTCCATTGTCTCTTTCCTTCCTTCTGGGTCCCTCGTACATGGGATGGTGCCAGTCACATCCAGTGTGGAGTTTCCCTCTCAACTAATCCTCTCTGGAAACACACAGACACAGACACAGACACACACATACACACACATACACACACACACACAAACACACAAAGTGTGCCTTATCACACATTTGATGCTTCTTAATCCAATCAAGTTGACAATTCAAATTAAACATCACATATGTTTTATACAATGCCAGAACCTGCTGACAGAATTGAACAATACCCAAAGGGGAGAGTGAGGATTAAGAAAAGGCAAGAGACAAAGGATAGATTTCGGGAAGCTGTCAGTCAATACCAAAGCAGCCTCGACTTTATTTTGCATATCCTATAGCATCAGGGGGGAACAAAGAAACAGTTTAAGGTACAAACAATGCGCCTATTTACACAGGTGAACATTCACTTTCTCACGCAACCCACATCCTCTTATCAGGGTCGTAGAATGGTCAAACCTCAGCCTTAGGCTCAAGATACACCTCCCTCTAGATACTGAGACTTTTTTACAAGCTTGACAGAATATTCTGCTCCCTCAGCCCTTTGTGCAAAGCAAAGCTGACCTTCATCTTGCCTTACACCAGGACATGGTTCAGGCAAATGGCTCCCAACAATACAAGTATTAAGTTATAGCATGTTTCAAAATAAGTGGAAGCATTATATTTCCATTATAAAAACACAATTGAACAAACAAATATTAAATTTGAAGGTTTCTTTTACTCTCCCTTTCAATACAGCTATATTCTTCATGTGAAATGTGTCTTGGTTAATTATTGTGAGTTATTTCATTTTATTATGTATTTATTTTTCTTTATTTTACATGTAGTGTATTGCTTGCACGTAGGTAGGTGCACCCATGCCATGCAATGCTCATGGAGGTCAAAAGAGGGAATCAGATCTCTTGGAACTGGAGTTGTGGATGGTTGTTAGCCACCATGTAGGTGCTGGGAGTCAAACCTGGGTCGTCTGCAAGAGCAGCCAGTGTTCTCAACCATTGAACCATCCCTCCAGCCCGACTTTTCTGATTTTAGTACTTACTTTATTTTCTGAAAATCAGAAAGGTTTAAATACTCATCTAGGATCACAGGCAGTAATAGAGTCAGGAGTCAAGCAGATCTGCTTCCAATGGGGAGTTGTTTCCTAAAAAAGAGTAGTTTGATAAGCCTGTCCTTGTTTACTGGGTATACGTAATACATCTAAGTGAAAATAGAGCTATCAAGGTAACTGAAGATGAACCTTTGTTTAAAAATCACACGATCAATTATGGGAACTTATTTGGGTATGAAAAGGTACTAAACTCCAGTCTTATATTCGCTGTCAATGGAAGTGTCCAAACTTACAGGGAATAAAAATCAAGCCAAGATTTCAGGAAATTTCCTCCGTTCAAAGTGTTTCAACATATCACTATTTCAACATATGGATGGAATCATTACACAGACTTGGTTTCTTTTCTTCATATTATGATTATGCTAACCAAAGGTAATATGCATCAGGATTAAGCTTCTCATTTATAGAAAACGATAAAAATCTAAAGTACAAGTATTACAGGAGTGAAACTATAAACCTCTGAAATAATTTCATTATCAGATAAATGGCACCTGTGTGACAATAATGTCACAGTGAAATAAATGCACACTGGATCAGCTTCTGTGACTGATTCTGTTGCTGCTCAATGGAGCTG
Organism: Eospalax fontanierii; assembly: GCA_035773235.1. Classification (NCBI taxonomy): domain Eukaryota; kingdom Metazoa; phylum Chordata; class Mammalia; order Rodentia; family Spalacidae; genus Eospalax; species Eospalax fontanierii. The sequence goes on along the minus strand of CM069536.1, from coordinate 33,612,196 downwards.
AAATCAGAGGGGTCTATTTTAATCTTCCACATGGCTGCCTTCCCAGCCATGTCAAATACTCTCAAATGTTGGATTCATCAGCACAGATCTCTTTTGAAACAATTCTTCATTTTAGGCATTGTAAGCTAACAGGGATGCACCTGTCATGACCTATGGATGAGTGGTCTTTTTTTTTCATTCTTCCTATCTTTCTCTCCTCACTCCACCTTGCAAATTTTGTCTGGAAACCTCGTAGCATTGAGGATATCTATTTCTCAGATTCATCTCCTTACACCAAGTTGGTTTTAAGCAATAAAATATAGAAATTTGGGTTCAAATTATTTTTAGTAGAATGAACTTACAATACCCATGAAGTGCTTTCATTAATGATAAAAATAAATGTCTTCAAATAAAAATCTCTTATCTTCAGTTTTTTGCTTAAACAATACAAATTGCTCCTGAAAAATGGCAGAGAGGATAAAATTCCAATCTAATTTCTACAGGATGAAATTAAATTAATAAATTTCTCATAGTGGAGTTACAAGTCTCCCCTCTTAGGCATTTTTTCCTTTTGTTGTCATTATTCTTTCCTTGAATTTCCTGTAAGAAAAGATAGATACTTTAAGGTTTACATAAGATAACTCAGCAACTATTCATTGTTAAGTATACTCAGAATTCTGTAATCAAAATATGTAATTTTTTGTAAATTTTGTAAAATTTATGTATTTGAAAATCAGTTACTGAAACTGGATTCTTTTACTATCAACAAATGTGCACTGGGAACCTATTTAGTATGAAGAATGGTGGCATAAACTGATGGCTACAGATTTGGAAGCCTGCAAATTCTCCTTGAGGAGATACACCATTTTGTCTTAGGTGTGTAGATGATTTCTCCTTGCTTCTCTACACTGAAGGTCAGCAGGAAGATCCTCATGAGGTTACAACTTGGCCAGAGAGAAAAAGATGGAATAGGGAATCATAAGTTAGAAGGTAATTTAAAATAGAAAGGACTTCTGAACAGGTCACTTAAAGCACAGACATTAAGATCAACAACTAACAAATGGAACCTCACGAAGCTAAAAGCTTCTGTCCAGCAAAGGACACCATTATTCAAGCCTATAGAATGGAAAAAATTCATAGCTATACTCCTGACAGTGAGTTAGTGTATAGAATATATAAAGAACTAAAAAAAAATATTAAACACTAAGGAAACTAGCAACTCAATTAAATATTGGGGCAAGCAACTAAACAGAAAGTTCTCAAAAGCTGAAATACAAATCTAAACATTTAAAATAATCTTCAACATCCTTATCAGGGAAGTGAAATTAGAACTTTGTTGAGTTTCATCTTCCCAGTCAGAATGGCTAAGATTAAAAAAAGAGCAAGTTGCTGGGCTTAGTGGCACACACCTTTAGTCCCATCACTTGGGAGGCAGAGACAGATGGATCTCTGTGATTTCCCAGTTTGTTCTACATAGTGAGTTCCAGGCCAATTGGAGCTAGAGGGAGACCCTGTCTCAAAAAAACCAAAAAAGAGAGAAAATTACAACAAATCTGGGAAAGATGTGGGGAAAGAGGAATAGTTGTGCATTGCTGATGGGAGTGCAAGCTGATGCAGCCCCTGTGGAAACTGGTAAAGAGGCTTCTATAAAACCTGGAAACAGATCTCCCATAAACTGCAGTCATACCACTCTTGGGCATATACCTAAAGGGCTCTATATCCTACCGAAGGGGTACCTGCTCATTTACATTCATTGCTGTTTTTTCTCAATAGGCAGAAAATGGGAACAACCTAGATATTCTTCAACTGCTGAATGGATAATGAAAAGGTTGTTTATTTACAAAATAGAATATTATTCAGTTTTTAAGAAAAACAAAATAATGAAACTCATAGGTAAATGAAAGGAGCTAGAAATACTCATGTTGAGAAGTAAGGCAACCTACACCCAGAAAGACAAATGTCATGTTGTCTCTCATTGGTAGATATTAGTTTTGACTCTCTAAATATCTGTGTTTAATTTTGGATACCCATAGAGGTGATGAAATTAGTAAAGAGTCATGGGAAAAGGGTTTTCAAGAGATGAGAGATAGAATTCAGCGACAGAAAAGTGGAAATGAGGATGCAGAAAAGAGAGAATAGGGAAGGAAAGCGATCATTAAAAATCCTTTGGAAAAGTCATATAGAAACTATGCAGATGCTTTCTAAAATATACACATATTCACATATAAAATGTTTAAATGAAGTTACCTTGTAACTGGGGTGGAGGGGCTATCAGACAATCCTCCTCCTAGACACCACGGGCTAACAAAAAGCCCAGTGCCAGAGATTGGGTTAACTTTTTTGGAGTTGTTGGCTAGTGAGGTCCAACTGACCCCCCACCCCCACAAAAAAATCATTAGTACCATTTCTCTTGACTGTCCTCCAGAGCTTTCTGGAAAGAGCCTATTGCTGAAGACACCACATACCTGAGTCACAGAACATGGTAAACTCAAGGTGGCACTGAGATATGAGTTTCATTCCTACAGGCTAACTTTCATAGTGCTGGAAGGTGCTATGTATGCTACTGGAAGAGGAAAATAAACACTGCTTTACCCTGCAGCTGCTGTAAATCAAGTGGCAGGATATGCCCACTGGCAATAGTGGCATGAATATTTTAGGTTACAAACCATTTTCTGATTGCTTTTAATACTTACTTCACAAGAGAGAACCCATAACTGACACTGTTCTTGGGGCCAACGATCTGTGGCTAGCCGGATCATAGGTCCTATGGGAGAATCTAATGCCATTGTTGTGTTAAATGAATATGGCATTAAACTGACTACTAATGACTTATATTTATACCCATAAACTAGCGCACCTCTCTAACCTCATCAGAGGAGCTTATTTTTGCAATAAGTGGTCATTAGCAAAAATCCACAACGGGTCACAGGGCAAGAGTAAGAGAACACAGAAGATTGCTCAGCTTTAAGTGATATTTATAATCTATCTTTCCTCCCAAGGCTCAGGGATCATCTTGGAAGTAGGAAAAGAAAGCTTGTAAGATCCAGCAGGAATGGATGACTATAAGGAAACAGTGTTTTCTGAACGGAACAAGTAAGTTCTATTCATAGGAACTCACACTGGCTGTGACAACTTTCACAAGATCTCTGAAAGATCAAGTCAGACAAAAATCTTATCATGGAGGGAATAAGTGGTCAGGATGTCCCATCAACAGCTGAAGAGCTATTGGAAATGGATAGCTACTGGGAGAAGGAGAATTAATTTTCTACAAGAGTATATGGTCTCTGATAGGCAGATGATATCCTGTAGATGGCCACACACTCAAGAGTATATGGACAGCATAAATTAGACTTAATGGTTTAACAAGAAAAATGAGAACACAAAGTTGGGTGGGCAAGGAAGGGGTGGTAATCCTGGAGGAGTTGGGGAGGTGTGAATATGATCAAAATACACTATACGAAATTCTTAAAGATATAATAAAAATGCTTCATGCTAGTTGTCTGGAACTCATTTATCAATATTTTATATGTAACACATAATGTAAATATATGAATATAGCTATAATATGTAAATGATATGAATACAAAATATTAAGCTGGTATAATAATACCAAATTTTAATTTTCTAGGAATTTTTGCAAAGGCTTTTAGAAAATTATAAATTTTCTCAAAATATAACTCAAATAGTTAAAAAAAACACAACTGTCTGACACTCTGTTATTTATAAATCACTTGAGGGTAGGTTCACAGAAAGAAAAACATATTCCAAAATGAGAAACTTAATTAGACTTCTTTAGTAGGAATATCAGTCTTTCAGATTTTCAGAACCATTTCTTTTACATGCAAGAATGACTGAGGCATTTGAAGTAGAGATTTGATTTATACAACTTCATTTCTTGGAGGAGGGAGTTTGGAGGTCCATTTCCTGCCTTCTTGCATTTTCCTCTTCTCTGTTGTGATTACCTATCTGGTATAGTTCTGTATTGTGGCACTGATAGGCATTCAGTTCTTTCTGAGTGATGAAAATAGATGTGTACTACTGAATAGAGCTGGTCCACCTGAGTATCGGGGACAGCCGTGTTAGTGGTGAGTCATAGCTGCAGCTGTGCAAGGAAGAGGTGTAGAAGTGATGGGATACTGCTAGCTCCACCGGGTCTCTGGAATGCAGAGGTCTCAGAGCTAACTGCCCCGTCTTCATTGAGAACAGCACCTTCTTAGAAGCTCCAAGTCTCCATGACAGAAAAGTAGAGACTTGTGGCTTGTTTTCAAATGATACAAAGGCTCCAAGAAAACAAGTCAGGCTCCTTTGTATAGAAGTTGACTCCCTCTGCACCCATATTGGCCAAAACCCCTTCCTCATCATATTCCTGCTAATCTAAGTGTGCCTTAGGTCCCCACTAGCCTTTACGTACAGGTCCTGTGGAAACTAACACCAGAGCTTTTAGGCGTTTGTGTCACGAGTGCTATTTCATTCTCTGGGGCAGCCAACCTAACATCCATGGAGAAGACATTTCCTTTTGACTGTGAGAAGAGTTTGTATTGAAATTTCTTTCAGTGTGAGTTATGCTATATTAAGTGAGAATTAAGACTATTTTAAAGGGGCTGGCAAGATGGCTCAGCAGTTAAGAGTACTGGCTGCTCTTACAGATTGGATTCCCAGCACACACATGGAGGCTAATGACCATCCAAAACTCCAGTTTCAGAGGTTCTGACACCCTCTTCTGGCTCCTCAGGGATTACATAACACAGGTGTGCTTATTTACATGCAGACAATACACTCATACATGTAAAAATCAAAATAATAAATGAAATATTTAAAAGAAAAGTTTTTAAATCCTGTGTTTTACTCTGAAAATCTTGTGTTTCAAGGTGAATAGTCACTGCAAAATATTGCTTTAAATATCAATATTGGACATCTATTTAATTTTGAATTTTCCTATAATTAAATCTCTACATCAATCTATATTTAACTAACTCTGAGGCAGATAAAATGCCTTGTGCCAACTAAGGAGGAGTTTAATTACATAAAATGTCAAAGGAGAAAAAGCACATTGTTGTAGTTGGGAACATTATCACTGTTACAAGTGGATAAGACCAACATTCAATTTTTGGGATTATACTAATCATAGGCACTGCTTAGAGAAGCCTCTTGTCAAATCTAGAAATGGGATTTCATAAAAGTATTATGGAGAAATTAGACAATACCAATCGGAATAAGAGCTTAACTCACTCACCCCAGGGAAAATTTGAAACGTCTTTGTCAAACAATTATCCTTGGAAGTTCTTAGGCAACTGAAAGCTCATAGGAAGAATATAATGTCATTTTCCTTGCCTATCAACATTGGTCAGTTCTGCAGAAAACAGAATCTAGCACTATGTTTAGGATTGTTCTAGTCACATAGGCCGTGTGCATAGGTTATTAATGTTCAGGTGTTCTTGGCAAGTGCTGCCTAAAGTCACACCATTCTATTTATTTCTTTTAAATTATTTTGTATTCTTCGAAAGTTTCATGCATTTATGTAATGAATGCTAGTCATATTCATCCACTTCCACTCCTACCTCCCTCCAGCTCCTCACTCATCTCTCTCCCAATGTCATGTACTCCTTTTTCCTGTTGTTAGTAACCACCCTCCGTCCAATTACTGCTGCCCATATGTGGATGGGCATAAACCTAGTTATGAGGGCCTAGCCAACCTACCAGTGGCCACATCCTCAAAGAGAGTGGCTCTCACTCCCTTAGCAGCCATCAATTGTCACTAGCTCCTCCCACTACTAGTAGGGTATTGGAGGCTCTTTTCTGTTCATACTGACATCTTGACTGGCTTGATCTTGTATGGGTCTCATGAAGGTAACCACAGTTGCTGTGAATTCCTGCACACCAAAGCCATAATGCATTCAGAAGTCAAGCCTTTCCCAGCTCCCCTCCCTCCCAGCTGTCAGCTCTTACATTCTTTCTACTTCCTCTTCTGAGTTCTTAAAATGAATTACTTTTCATGTCTCTATGGATGGAAGTTCTTTATAAAATTTGAACTTGAACAAGTTTATCATAATTGATATCTAATATTCAAATATCTAGGATAACTAAGCGACAGTTTTAGATAGAGATTGCTAATGTTTTTTTATTTTTAATTTCACTAATGGAGACTCATTTGAGAGTTTTAGGTGAATTGTTATTGAGTATACTAGCAAAAGTAATGCATTTTTTGTTGAAATTATATTTCTATTCCAGGAACTAACTAATCTCTGGAAGATATTTAAAACTCTGATTGTATAAATTTAATTATGATATGTAAAAGATAATGAAAATTGTATTAAGACCTTATCAACATACTTAACAAAACCTATTAAAATCAACAACTTTCTCAAGAAGTACGAATAAGGCTGTATCTAACATCTGCATTGAATTTGAAAGACTATTGCAACATGCTTAGAGTATGCTTTTTTCAAAAATGGCTCAAGGTACTTATACTTCTAATTTGACTTTAAACTATTTTATCCTTGCTACAATTTCAAAACAAAGTTTCAGGAGGTGAAATATTTTATTCATCTCAGTGTAAAGAATTGTATCTGCACTGAAGCAAATAGTCATATTAAAGGTTTGGTGCACATTAACAAGGATATCCTGACACTTCATCTCAGAAAATTGTTCATTGTCCAGTTTTCCACACTTGAGTTAACCCAAGCAGTGATGTTGATTTTTTTCTTTTAAAGAAAGTATTTCTTGTCATTTATAATTGAAGACTCAAACACACGTGCTATGATATATTGTGGATGATACTCACTTTTAAAATTGTTTCCTTGAATGTTTTCTGGAATCTGTGGAACAAACAGGCATAGTTGATCTTTTATTAAGATAAAGGTTCTTATGCTATAAAAGTTACAAATCTCCAGGGGGAAATCCAACTGTGGCACTATTTTTTTTAAAGATTTCCTTGAAATTTTCTACTAGCAAAACAAAAGAATGACTTTTGGTTTATATCTTTTGAATCCCAATGGAATTGTAAGATTTGATGCTCAAAGAGTGTCATATTGGGCCAGAGAGATGGCTCAGTGGTTAAGAGCACTGGATGTTCTAGCAGAGTACCCAGGTTCAATTGTAAGTACCACATGGCAGCCAACAACCATCTGTAACTTCAGTTTCAGGGGAATTCAATGGCCTCATCTGACCTCTGTGGGTATTGCATAACATGGGTGCCCTTACATGAAGGATGTATACACAAAAATAAAGTAATAAAATAATTTCATTAAAGAGTGTAACTATGAAAGATTTACTTGGTAATTTTGCACCTTTTAATAACCTGATAATATTTCTTAAAAGTACTAATAAAATATTTCTCAGGGGCTGGAGAGATTGCTCAGTGTTTAAGAGTACTTATTTTTCTTTTCCAGAGGATGCAATTTTGGTTCCCAGCACTATATATATATATATATATATATATATATATATATATATAGTGCTATAACTCCAGTTCTAGGGTCCCTAACAGCCTCTTCTGACCTCTGTATTTACCTGCACATTTTCACATACCCATACACAGACATACACACATTCACATAAATGAAAGTAAAATCAATCTTAATATACATACTTTGTTAAAATTGACTTTTGGAGTGATCTTAAAAACATATCTAGCTTTTGTATTTTTCCTCTTTGGTTTCATTATATATCTATATCTATATCTATATCTATCTATCTATCTATCTATCTATCTATAATATTTTCACTTCAGATGTTTCTGTTCCCCATCTTAGACCGCACTGAAGTTCTGCTTGTCTGCTACTTCATGAAAGCATATCTCTAAATTTTCTCCTTGAAAAAGAACATGCAAATACAAATTTATCAATAAATTAAATGATTACTCATCAGTTTTACTCAGAGCATTGATCCTATATTTCCCCTGCTCTGACTGGAAATTTTAAAGTGTTTTATTGACATACTCTTTCTCTTCTCTTCATAGAGAGGCAGCTATGTAACTTTAATTTGCACAAAGAAGTCAAGCAGTTTTATCTGTACATGTGGGTAACTACAGCACTAGCAGCTACTGTACACGAACCGCTCTTACATCATTTTCACGCATCATTCCATCCAGTCTCACTAAGACTCTGTAAAGCAGCTTTTAGTTATGTGAGCTCATGCAGCAGGAGCGGGAGAGTAACAGACCCAGATGCTGGACCTGGGATTCCAGCACAAAGTCCCCATCATGCTCCTGCGCTAATGTCCATATTTCTATCATTCCGTCTCCACTACTAGCAAGTGCACACAGCTTTTATGCGATTTCCTGGCCTTTCATAAAATGTATTGATATATGTTATGTTAATGAAGCCGGATATATGAATCATCTTTCTTAGCAAATATACTGTAAAATGTGTGTCTGATCCTTCTTTGCCTCTATCACAGCGCTTGATACATGCCAGATGAAACTGAGATGATATAGCACATTTGCTCAATGAAAACATCATTTATTGAAGATCGTAACACATTTTCTTCTTGAACTGAGTGTAGTCTCATGGTATTTACGGAAGCCTGCCTAAGGTCACGTTTAAGGCAATCTGTGGTGCACAGAACACCTTCAGATAAATCCCTGGGATCTACCAGTAAACAAGACTCTTCTGTTACTTTACTCTGACTGAAGTAAAGAAAATGTGTGCTAAAGAATGAGCATCTTGTTAGACCAGACTAGGTAAAGTGGAAAGTGGCCTAGATAGGTAAGAGTGTTTTCCTGTCTTGTAGAATTGTATTTATTGATTTGCTTTGTACTTCACTTGCATCTAGGTACAACACAAGAATCACTCCATTGAAACTGTTATAGTGCTTATCATAGGAATGTTGGTGACAGCCATCACTGGCTATTTCCTCTGCCTTTTCTATTACAGCTTTAGCTATGTTGGTCTCTGAATTGTGTGGTTTTCATCCCTTGAACAAAGCGATTCCCTCTCCTTCTATGCTCATATCACCAGGGTGTGCCATAGGAGCTTTGTCTAGCATTTCTGGACTCAAAATTTGGTACTTGTTCCATAAGGACTACTTTGTGGATTAATAGGTTCTTGTGTTCTACTTTAGTTTTTTGTTGTTGTTGTTGTCAATATTTTCTCAGCTTTCATGTCATTCTGTAACTACCTAGTTTTATATGTAGATTTATTTATAGATAAAGTTGAATATTTAAATTTATTTATTTTTATGTATTAGTGTTTTGCCTTCATGTTTGTAAAGTGCACCCATGTTATGCAATGCCTGTAGAGGTCAGAAGAGGGCATTAGATTCCCCTGAAATTGGAGTTACAGATGGTTGTCAGCTGCCATTTAGATACTGGGAATTGAACCCAGCTCCTCTGCAAGAGTGACCAGTGTTCTGAGCCACTAGCCATCTCTTCCGGCCAAGACTGAATTTTTTAAAAAGAGCATTCTTTTTAACGTCTAAAACACGTCACCATGAATATGTGAGAAGCTTTTATTGCCTCTAGAAATGGGTTGGTGTTTGGATAGAACAGTCCGTCTTGTAGAACTTGCAGAAGCCAGAATACCTACACCCTCGTCTCACCATCAGAACTTACCTTGTTGATTCTTGCTTAGTCTGGTTATTGATCAATCAAAGTCAAGAATGCATTAGATAAAGATTTTTCTATTTCCAAGGTGAAAATCTTAGGGAGATTCCTTCATATTTCAGAGCAAGCTCTGGGCATCTGTTGCCTTTGTTTTCAGAATCCCCTGTTTTATACAAGAAAGTTATTTCAGGCTTGTTTTTAGTTAAAAGAAAATGTTTGAAAAATGAAAGGTAGACATCTTTTGTCTTATTATGTGATTTTTTTCTTTTAGCTTTGAAATTGTATATGAAAATTTAAGTATTTTATTTTTGTAATGAAAAATTCTGAATTGGGAAAGTTATACATTATTAATCAAACAGATTTTTGTAATGCAATGTATTGAATTTTAGAGAATTTTCCTTTTGAAGCAAAGTTGCTTATAGAGTACTGATTTTTAAAATATTGTGTGACATTTCTTTACGGTCTCAATTTTAAGATTTATTTATTCACGTATGTGTATGTGTCTGGATTAATATATACATATGCATGCCCTTGAGTATATGGGTCTGTACATGTGGGAGACCATAAGAGGATGTGGAGTTATAGGTGTTTGCAGAACATACCTCTATGTGGGTGCTGGGATACAAATCCCTGTTCTTATGATTGCACAGAGGACACTTTTATCCACTGACTAATCTTTCCAGTAGATGAATTTTGAGGTGTTTTGGAGTAGAACTATTTCAGCACATTTTACATTTTACATACAAAATCCCTGAGGGCAATAAATTAAAATATTTTGTTTCTTTTTCTACTTTCAGGAAGTATTAAGAGTAGATTTCCATTTTGGACTTTGGAATTTCCTTCAGTCTAGTGAAATGTATCAGTATTGTACTGGATAACTATGTCATTCACATAATAAAAAACAAATTCAGTGATCAGCAATATAATTCGTATTGACACATAACTGCCAATTGGATATCTAAGGCATTCCTGAAGCAATCTAGTGGAGCTTACTATTTTCTATTTGTTTTCTGTTTATGTCATTTCTTCCTTGAGTTTAACATGATGTATTTTTTTTTGTTACTCCATTTTACCAATTCTATTGGTTTTTTGGGTGCTATGGTTTGAATATCTAATGTCCCCATACACTGTTTTAGAACACAGGACCCACCTTGCCACATTCACTGGTGGCAGGCCTTAGAGTTTCTATGCACTGCAGGTAGCAGCCCTGGCTCCCTCTGGTTCCTGGTCAGTGCCCTGTAACAAGTGTCTCCCTAACATTTCTGACACCAAGAATAAGAAGAGCCAGTCTTGCCATTATGCCTTCCTAGCCCTCATGGACATCCTCTGAAATACGTGCCATGCCAGAATAAATCCTGGTCTCCCTTCAGCTGTTTTTGACAGATATTTGTTCACAGCAATAAGGACAGAAATGGCAACTTATATACCTTAAGATATGCTTTATCTAATCAAATTAGATCAGTACCTCACAGAGGTTCATCATGTATCCTTAACATATTCTAGGCTAATAATTAGTCTGCTACTTCACAAGCAAGGTAGTGATCACAGTACACTTCTGCGTGCAAACTGTTTAAGTGCTGCTGTTGTCATATATACACTTCTACATGCTAACAGCCCCACAGTATGTTGTTATCATTGCTCTAAAGACAATAGTTTTCTATACATTAAAAAAATAACTCTTTTGAGGCTGAATAGTTGACTCAGTGGTTAAGAACATTGGCTGCTCTTGTAGACAACCGAGGTTCAATTCCCAGCATCCACATGGTGGCTAACAACCATCGGTAACTCCAGTTCTAGAGGATCCAACACCCTCTTCTGACCTCTGTGGGCATTGCACAGCACAGGTGCACTTACATACATGCAGGCAATACACTCATACACATAAAATAAAAATAATCAATAAAAATTTTAAAGCAACTCTTGTGTTTTGCCCCTGTCAGCACTTCTCCTGCATCTGTGTCTAGGAACACTGCTCTTACCTGGGTGTTCTCAAATCTCATCAGAAATACGTTTCATGCTTTCTTTTTTTAAATTTTTGTTTCCATCAGGAAATATCTACATTTGCCTTTATATTTGAATAGTATCTTTGACAGGTATAGAATTCTCAGTCTCTTTTTTTCCTCTTCAAAGATACTATTTTATTGTTTTGTCTTCCTTTGTCCCCCCGTTCCTGTCTTCCTGTCCTCTCTCCCCCCCACTCTTTCTTCTTTTGTACCTTTCTTTCTCTGATGCCTTTTTAATTTTTGTCCCACTGAATATAACATGGACTCTATTCTAGCTAATTCTGAGAGTTTTAGCTTTTAAACATGTTCTCTATGTTATACCCAGATATTGCTATCTTTGAATTTATTCTGTTTCGCTTTCATCATTCTCCCTTGTTCAGTGGGCAGATGCTTTGAATGATTTTGGAAAATGATCTTTTAAGACTCTGTTTCAAATGTCTCTTCTCCAATCACTTTTATCTCTACATATGTAATTATACATGTATGAACGTATTCACAGTGACTGACATACATCTCTTGCTTTATCTCCTTTCTTTTCTTGTCTTTTATTCTTGTTTTTCTTCTACAAGATACAGTTTGGGTAGTTTCTGTTGATTTAATTGACTTCTTCTTTGATGTGTTCATGCTGTTACACAGATGATCTAGCAAAGTCTTATTTCAAAACATTTGCTACCATTAGTATAAATAAAACTAAAAAAAAATGGAGGTAATATAAACACAAAACCAACAAATAAATGTATAAAATTCAAATGCTTTAACATTAGCAATAATCAATTAGAGAAGATAAGAAAAATATGTTTCATTCAAAATTCAAATGAAAGACTGAGTATGTTGAAAGAATTGGCAGAAGCATGCACCTTCTCGAAGAACACATCCAATGATAAAAGAGGAGATGCAGATACATGCATGGAAACATTAATTTTATTTTGATAAATATTAAAAATTGTCAAGATGTTTACTATCCTAAATTTAAATATCTAAATAAATCTGATGAAAATCCCACTGGAATGTTTTTGTTAACTTTAATGTTTATTATTAATAATAATACACATGCAGATAAGAAATTACTGAACATAAACAATAGAAATGAATATGCTTAAAATATCAGATGTGGTAAATTAGATCTTATAAAATATATTAGTCCATCTTTTATTGCTATAAAAATACTAGATAAAGTCTTTGATAAATCCTTAATAAAGTAGTTGATAAAGTCCTTGACAAGAAAAAAACTCATTACCAGTTCATGCTTTCTCAAATTCAAGAGCATAGCATTTATAATGGCTTTGGTGAGGGCCTCATGATGGATCTGATCACAATGGCAAGAATGAAGGATTCAGGGTAGGGTGGGTTTACTTGTAATAACTCACTGTGCTCAGGAACCGATATAATCCCAAAAGAATAAAGCTAGTCCGTCTAGTGAAACCGCCATGACTTAATCACTGTCCCGTGTGCCTTCTTCTAAGAGCTGTACTGTACCCATGCTGCTTCTGCAGGGATTACACTTTTAGCCCTTGAACATTGGTGGGACACATTTGAACAATATCAAAACTATAAAAGCAATCATCATCCCATTAATAAAAATGAGAAAACCTACACAAACTCAGGCAAGCATTCAAACATATATATGCAGTTAACTGAAGTCAATTAAAACGCTAGTAAATGTTTACAAACCAAGTATTAATGAAGGAAACTCAGATGGACCTGAAACTTAGCTGTTTCTCGAGAGGCTGCTGTTGATTCTTGCAAAGGTGGTTGATGGCTGAGAAGCATCGTGTTACTAGAAGAACAAAAGTTGCAATTAAGTGTCTGCTAAGCAGATGAGTCCTGAGAAATCCTTCATGCCTTAGGGACTGTTCCCAAAAGTTAAGTGTACACAGAGAAGAATCTGATCTTCCAAGGGACCAATGCTGAGATTTAAAGTTATTGTTCTTTTAAATTATTTAGAGGTAATCCAGGATTGCTAGCATTTTATCTTCTGCCAGAAGCAAATATCCATTCTCGGTGGAGAAACGTGTATCTTCATGGGCTTCATATTATTCAAAGTATAAATGATATATATCACCTAACAAATATCAGGACAATGAAAAACAAAGAAAACAGAAATAAAAGAAAAATGCAGAATATAAATAGATTCACAAGGGAACTTGGTTAGCGTGTCGTCAGATGTATAACTTAAAATACTCTGTTGGGGGGCTGAAGAGGTGATTCAGTTGAGAGCACTGGCTGCTCTTCCAGAGGACCTGGATTTGGTTCCCAGCACCCTTATGGTTGCTAACAATTGTCTATAACTCCAGTTTCAGGGGATAGAGGCCCTCTTGTGACCTCCACGGGCACTGCACAACATAGGTGTACTTATGTACATGCAGACAGTATACTTGTACACAAAATAAAAATGAATAAATAATTAGCAATACGCTGTTGAATATTTTAAAGACATAAAAATTGAAATCAAGAACTTTAATAGAAAAGTGGAAATATAGTTGAATAGAAAAAAAATGAAATAGCGAAAAAAAAATAGCTTCTTTGAGGATGTTTAACACCATTGACTAGGTATTGATAAATGGAAATAACTTGCCAGAAAGCATGCAAAAGTCATCACAGAGTTCACTAAAGAATGGAGATAAAAATGTCTAGTAGTACAACAGAAGACTAACATATATTTGGAGCCCCAGAGAAAGAAGCAAGGTAACCCTTTGATCTTACATCAATTGTACTAACTTTGTCCATCTTGCTTCTAGTGATTAATCACCTATCCTGATAACCTAGGCTTGATCATGGAGTCTGGTCCTGGTATGACACCTTCTGCCAGGAGTCCCTGCATGCAAGGAAGAGTTTGTACTGAATTTATTAGTGAAGCTAACTTACCACTCACTAGTATGCTCATTTATGTCTGTGTAAACAATGCAGCCATGTTCCAGGAACATGATTGTTGTGGGGGGATTTCTGCCTTGAATCTCATCTTTATTCCATCCCAACCACTTCTCCAAGGCTTTCATCCTTCTCTCATAATCTGTCATGGGAATGCTGGCATTTCCCTTCAGTGTGAGTGAATGCATTTTCCATGTCCCTAGGAGCCATCTCATTGGTCTGTTAGCCACAGTGCTTGGAGTTCTTGAAGATGTGTTAAATCCTGTAGTCCAAGAAAGTTCTACCAAGTTAGTAATTTCTCCATTATTGTATCTATTGTTTCTAATTCTTGGACCAATAAAACTCAGACTCCAGTGCTGCCCCTGACCCCTCAGCTCCTCCCAGATCATGCCGGCTGGCTAGACCTAGAGTACTGTGAGGATACGTTCTTCCTTCTATTATTGGGACCAAGTGTCTCCAGCCCAGCTGTGGCTTAACCCCAGTTATCATCCTAGTAGCCAGGAAAGGAGGGAGGCAGCTCTTTAGGGGACACATCTTTGAATTTTCTTCACTTAAGAGGGAGTGCCAGACTTTTACTAGCTCAGATGTGGCAGGTGAATCCAAAGATTCAAGAACTTGGAGTTTCTACTCTTTCCCAGTCAGGTTCCAACCTTGACATAAATGTCTTGTCTTGGCTATGTATTTAATCTTATCTAGTTTTTGGTTATTTTTAAGATTAAGTCATGGGCCTGATCTTCACATTTCTCTGTCATTTGAACTGTTACAAGTGTCTCTGTGTGAAAGCAAGGAATCCCTTTTTCTCTTACAATTTAGCTTTTAAGTGCTTTTTAATTGTCCTCGGTTTCCAAAGAAAACAATTTTTCCTCCAAAACATCCACAGGAGTCTCCTAATTTAATGGTCTTTGTAGCTGAAATTTCTTCCCTATTTCTTTACCGTTTGAACGGTATTTAATCCACAGAGGCATTTTATTTTTCTACAGGATACAACTTCTTCATGTTGGAATAAGAAAGTCAGGCCTTAAAATGCATGTGCAGATCATGTATGGAATGAAAAGAACTGCAGGACGTTCTCTTAAATGTAATGACAGCTAAGAGGTCTGCCTGTTAACTCCAGTACAGCTGAGTGCTGTCCTTCCTTTCAGAGGCTGGATTATATAGCCATCACAGGATCTGCCACACTAGGAGAAACTGACCAAACAATCAGAAAACCAATTCAGTAAAGTCGTAGACACTGGGAATGGCAAGATTATCACTGCTGATCTAACTGATATCAGTAGAAGCACTGTAAGTAAGAACTGCAGAACAAACACTTTCCAAGTGCTTTGGGAACACTGATTCATATTGACTTAATCATATTGTTTAAATATTTGGCAAGGAGACACCTTCTTATAATGGCCAAAACAATGTGTCAGATGCAAGTTCTAGTGCAAAGATGGGTTTCCACACATTTTAATGAACTGAAAGTATGAAGAGTATTTCATTGGATCACATTGGAGTTTGTTAGAAATTAAAAAAAATTATTTAATAGTCCACATGCCTAGATTAGAGCAGGTTAAGTGTAAATATTAGACCAAAATGAAAATTTGATAAAGCACCCACCCCTCTCAAGAGGATAGAAAAAAAGCAAGTTACACTCAGTTCCAGTGATTCTGTACTTATGTTAAATGTAGCCTTTGCTCCATCAATATATATGCTAAATACTTGTAAGCAAAGTAATACCATTCCTTTGATCTACTTTAAAGTAACTCTCAGGAAATGCGAAAAGTAGATGTGTGAGTAGGAAATTTAGATAATAAAAGATGGGGACGGATTCAAACTGAATGATAGGAACAGGAGGCTTATATTATTGTGTTTAAATTTTTCATAATATAAAGGTTAAAAAAATCACACAAAACAAGTTCTTAATTCCTAATAATTCAAAACACATTAATAGGAAAAAAAAGTCATGAAGCATGGACATATAGTTGAATTACAAAACTGAGTAATGGACAATAAAATCAAATTTTGAGGTAAAATATTTCTTAAGTAGATCAGGCTATAAATTAAAAACTTTGGATCAGAAGCTAGCTGTAATTCATGTTTACTGGAATGAACCAGGGTTTTAATAAGCAGTGCATGCGGCAGGTATTTTTGCTTTTAATGTATGTTCATGGCCTAGAAAAGAATGATCTCAGCACTTCTCATGGGAATAGCATCCAAGTCTGGTCAGTATACTCATGTCAGGGATTTGTGGTCCAGAGTCCTGTGGTCTGCTTCACTCTGCTGTACCAATTTAATACCAGCTGTGCCTCCAATGCATGCTTACAGCTATTCCATGATATGTTCTCGAGAAGTTAATAATTTATTTTAAGACTCATATATCTGATTTATGTTTTTACATATTTTTGACTGAAGTAAAATCATACTCTACTTTTTATCAAAGCACATAATCTTTTTCATTTTTAAATATTCCAATATAAGAAGTAAAATATGATATATGAGTAAGTTGAGGAAAAGATATAATTCTAAGAATAGTAACTATTCTAAGATACTTGGAATATTTATTTACCTTCTAAAAAGCTTTGCCTATCTAATTTTTAATGTTTAGAACATAATGTTAGTTGTTTATATGAGCACTGACTTTGCTTTTATAATGAAAAACAGTTTTACTGGTACAACTTATAGTTGTCTGAATGTTTGAGACATTCTCTATGCAACTGGGAAAATGATGCTGTTTATAAAATATGAATTCTTTGAAAAATACTGCAATTGTTTTTGTGATGTTTGCAGAGCCACTTTGTGTAATTACACCATATTAGCCAGAAATATTTTTTTTTCTGGATTTCGTCTGTTAGGTAAGAGATCTTTAGGTGATTTTAAGGTCAAGTTTGTTGGTTGTACTGTTAAATTCTCAACAGCATTGCCAGTTTTTTTTTTAATGTAAACTATATGATGATTGAGGAACACCATAATTATTGAGGATTTGTCAATATTATAATTCTGAGAGATTTATTTCATTTATTTGAATAAACATTGTAAGCAGTGAACATTTTATACATTTATATTTTCTTGATAAGTTTTCTTTTTTTAATAATATCCCTTCTCTTTTAAACTACAATAATTTTTTTCCTTAAATTGCATTTATATTTTATATAATATAGCTGTACCTAATTAATATTGGCATATGTCACTCAATTTCTTTGCTTACAATTTTTCAGAACTGTCTACTGTTAGATGATTTTCATGTTTGTAGCACAGAACTTGATATGTATTTATTTCTTCCTGCCTCTCTATTAGTAGACTTCTTTATTTAAATTGCCTTAGGCTTACATAGTAATCAAAAGGTAGAGGTTTCCCATATTTAGCTTCCAACCCATACTTAGCTTCCTTCATTATTAATAGCTCCATATTATCAATATCCATCACCAGAATGATGCATTTGTCAAAACTGATGAATCTATATTGTCAACCAAAGTCTATAGTTCACACAGGAGTTTGCTATGATGTATAGAACCACTCATAATAGTTTCACTGCCTTAAGAACTTGGGCTCTGCCTGACGCCTCTTCGCTTACCAACTATTCTCATTTGCCTTCAATTACTGTGATAAAACATTCTGACAAGTACCAACTTGGGGAGGAAAGGGTTTATTTCATTTACATCTTCCAGGCCACACAGGTCATCACTAAGGGAACCCAATGTAGCAACTGAGGGCAGGAACCTGGAGGCAGGAGCTGAAGCACAGACCATGGAAGGACACTGCTTACTGGCTTGCTCCTCCGGCCCATTTTGAACAAATTTTTACAAAGGAGGGAAGGTGACACAGTGGGACCCAGATAGTCTTTGGAATAAAAGGTGCAAGAACTACTGGATGTCTACATAAAGAAATGAATCCAGAAATAAGCTTTAGGCCCATCATAAAAAACTAACCCATAATGGACCATGCACCCAATATAAAATGCAACACAAAAGGCATCAAATATAGTAGAAAATTGAAATGACTTTGAATTCAGCGTTGATTATTTACTTACAATGCTGAAAGCACTCTCCATGAAAAGAAAGAAAATGTTAACTTGGATTTTATTAAAATATGAATCTTTCACCACTTTATAGGTTTTTGTTCATCAGTATTATCTACACTTATAATTTGAACTCTCACATTTACACTTAAATTACAAATGTACCTCTTTAATTCAGAGTCGTCTCTTGAGTTACAGATAATTATTTCTTAACCATCATGTGTGTTTCTAGCTACGATTTCTGTAGTGACCCCAAGAACGATTTGCACAGAGTGAAAGTGTTCATATTCCCTTTTTCAAAAATTATCTAAGGGGGCCAACAAGATGGCTCAGTGGATAGAATACTCACTGTGCATATCTGATGACCTGAGTTAGATCCTTGGATCCCATAGAATGATGGAAGGAGAAACAGACTACATGAAATTGTCCTCTAACTTCTCCATTTGTACACACACCACTCCCCCAATAGAACTGCTAAAATTTAAAGCTCTCTTCACTTTTGTTCCTCGTGTTGATAACTCCTTTTTTAACCATTCATGCCAGGCTTAGGTCAGAAACAAGGTCATTCTAAGCATCTTCCATTTAACACTGATTAGATGCCATTTGTATCAGTTATTTTCTCCTTGTCTTTGATTAGTGATTCTTTACATATATCTTAAATAGTCTTTCTCTGATCTCCACTATCGGTGTTAATTAGATTCTTATACCCTTTTTTTCATCACAACAGCTTTGTTATTTTTTCTTCTCTTCCCTAGAAGTTCACCCCATGAACATCCTCAACATGATCCAGCATCAGGTATGAATGGAACACATTACTCACTCTTTTGTTTTTAAGGCAACAATAATGATACATTGCACTTGAAATAAAATATAAATATACTGGCCTGGTATGTGACATTTTACCCACCACCCACACTTTCCAACATTATCTATTATGTGTCTTCTCATTATCCTGGACTATCCACTCTCATTGAACCAACTCATTTTCTAAAACCCTCTATACTTTCTCACAAATCAACACGTATATTGGTATGTATCTATCTTTGCTGGGAATGGATTCTCTTATCTTAGGCATCCTTCTGATTTCTTTCTTTATTGCTGAATAACAGAGCCTCTGTTTCCCCAAATTATGTCTGGGCTATTCTTCCTGTCTTCTCCTATAACCTTGACAATCACATGCTGTGTGGATCGGTGTCACTGCTGCAAGGTAATGTCTGTGCAGTGGACTCCTCTGTGGATACGGAGACTTCTCCACTCATTCTGCCACAGCGTGGAAGGCTATGTCTGCACTTTGAGCTTCCTTAATGTGGAAGCTGGAGCAGAGTTTGTTGGAGAGGACTGTCAGCCAAAGACCTTCCTTTGTCCTGTTTATTGTTATTCATGTGCCTTCCTGAAGCTAAGAACTGGACATATTTATCATATTGAAATTTTTAAAATGTTTAGACAGAAATGTATACTTCTGTAATGAATGGGCATCTGACCATTGAAAGCTTCTTCACTACTCTGCCTTCCTTTGTAATTTCCCATTTCCTTTTCTCAATTATATCAAATAGTTTAGCCAGGTGTCATTTTTCAGGTATGTTTTTCTATAACCCTGACCAATGGCTGTTCCATTCTGAAATCTCTGTCTAGAATACGAAGTTAAAAGTTAATCACAAACCATATTGCCGTGATTTTTCATGGCCACAGCAGAAAACAAAATCACAAATACACAAAAAACTCTTAACTTTGGCTTAGAAAATGTATTATCTAAAATTCACTTTAGTCTGAGAGGATAAATGTAATAATGTTTGGGTTTTCTAATACATGAATATTCTCAAGGCAAAAACAGCATTTGCCTTCAAACTCAGATAAAAGCTGCAAGATTTTAAGCCTTTGTAGCAAGATGACTGCATAAAAAGTTAGAGTGGTTTCAGGAGTCTGAACTTTGGAGTTTTGTAGTAAACTTGAAAATAAAAATTAATGCCTTACTATGTAGGCTAAAGATTTCCTAACTCATAGCCCATGTTTGGAGCTCTTTTTCTCCAAGGAAATAGTTTTAGAGGATAACATAATATCTTTCCAGGTACCAGTTTGGCATTAAATGAATTATGTTACTTGGATTTGGAAAACTTGGGTTCAATTGGAGTTCTGCTACTTAGTGGCTGTAGATCTCTAGTTGGCTTGCCATCCTCCAAACTTCCATCATTTAATCTCTAAACTGGGGATTCACATGTGTCATAATATCTCCTTGGACATCAAAAATCTTTTTTGCAGAATTATGGTGATTTTGTACTGTTGGAAAATTATGAGGGCAATAAAAATCTTGAGACAGGCTGGGCATGGTGGTGCATTTTTTAATCCCAGTGTCCAGGAAGCAATGGCAGCTAAAGAACTGCATACTGATATTCACTAATATACTTTTATCATAATTTTCTCCTAAAATTTCCAATTATAAACCAATCACAGAATTTGAACATTATCATAATTACCTATGTCTGAAGTATTCAAACAGTTCTACTTACTGAATCAGACTGGAGTCTTTTTTAATTTTTTTGCATGTGTGTGAGTGTATTGCTTGCATGTATGTTAAGTGCACTCACGTCATACAGTGCCCAAAGAGGCAAGAAAGAGGCACTAGATTACCCTGGAACTGAGGTTAAGATGGTTCTTAGCCACCATGTAGGTACTGGAAATTGAACCCAGGTCCTCTGCAAGAGCAGCCAGGGCTCTTAACTTCTGAGTCATCTCTCCAGCTCCTGTTTGGAGAGTCTTAAACAGTAGAATATGTTTGTAGATTCTGTCATTTGAAATGGTATATGGGTCCTGAGAAAATAAATCATGCAGTCCTGTTCACCATTGATTGCTTTTTGGCTTAAGTTTTGAATTACTGCAATTTACTTATTCACCCTCTATCATTTACACAACACATTTTATTAAAGCTCATCTCATACATTGGCATGTATGAATAAGACAAAACCTCAAAAGGATCATATTTTATTAATCAAACTACAAGTAATCAAAAACCAAAAGGAGTATGATAGGGTAGGACACCTGCTGCACTGGACCCTGAGGAGCAACTTGCTCTCACACCGTGGGTGGGCAGATTGTGGCAGTGGCTGCGTAGCTAAGGTTCTTTGTAAGTAAGTGGCAGGTGAATTGGCTATGTAAAACTGTAGGTTGAGGCTATCAGCTAGCGAATGAGAGCAGAAGCGACACTCTCACAACAGGAAAATGTGTGCTTTCCAGAGAAGAACATGTGAACCAGTAGGAGGAAGTGCCCTGCACAATGATTGAGCCATGGAATGAATTCTGTAAGTGTTAGCTAGTGCACATACATTGTGGTACTTTTGACAATCACTGTACTTTACCTTTACTGACCTTCTGACAGACTATACAGAATGAACTCTTACCTGAATCTTTTAGAGTTAAACCTTCTTCCCTTTAGCCCTGAGCTTTTTCCAATCAACTGTTTTGCTGTAGCCTGAATATCATCTCCTCTGAACCCTTCAAACAGTATAAAATTTATACCCTAACGTTATTTTCCATTTCAGCACTTAGCAGAAACTGATCATTCTATTTGTTTACTTATTTATTGTGTGTCTCCTCAGTGAGACTATAAGCTTTTTAAGAAGAAATCTCTGTTCTCTCATGTTGCTTTATATCCACTGATCCTAGCCAAGTGTCTGGTCCATAGTAGATCTCAGTAAATAAATGTTAAAACTTAAGATTCTCACAGGATCAATAAGAGAGTACAGCCTAGTGATGAGTGAGAAATTATTAAGTGAGATAAAATGAGGAAGGGGAGCAAATCTGGTGGTGAAGGGAGATGAGCATGTCATGTGTGGACAGGTTTACAGAAGTAAGTGGCTCTATGAAAGAGACATTTGCATGTGGGGATCTCAGAGAGAGGTTTGAATTCCAGAAGGCTATAACTATGGAAATAGGTGTGTTCACCTGAAAATGGCTCCTGCAGAGACTGGTTGGTGTTCAGTAGAGAACCCCAGGGAGGACTAGGGCTCAAAATGCACATGACAGAAGAATGAAATGGGGCGAGAATGACTGGGGAGCTGGAAAAAATAACCAACTAAACAAATAGGTGTCCTTTACAGAAGCTACTAGAGAAGCTGTCTTCATCCTGAAAGGCGGCTTGGGTCTACCAGGATTATAGCTCATTCTGTTGATGTTGGTGACTCAGAGGCCTTCACAGTGTCAGTATTTTTCTCTAAGGTCACCTCCCTCTCCTCTAGCAGGCTCATTCCCTTGAAGTTTTTTCTGCCGTGCTTGCTGGGCAGCCCTGTGTTCAAAGATTTCACTACAAAATTCTTTTCACTCTTAGCATGATGAAGATTGGTTACATGATCTAGAGGCTGTACTTTTAACAGTGTAACGTTTTTTTCCTCCTCAGACCAGGCCATGCAATTAAAGATATTGCCTTCATCTAGTTCCTTGGGTGAGTTTGAAAGTTGGCTTGTTTCCTGACATTTTTTGTGGTACCAAGGATTGAATTTAATGTTTAATGTGTGCTAGGTAAACAATATGACATTGAGCTATATCCTTAGTCCACTTTTGTTTTTAATTTTGAGGCAGGGTCTCCCTAAGTTGCCCAGGATGGCCTTGATATCAATCTCTAACCTTGACAGGCCTTGAACTCACAATTATCTTGTGTCTGCCTCCCTAGAAACTGGGATTACAAGCCATAGGCCTGTGACATGGGCCTGATGTAATTCTGACATTCTTTACATGCGACTAAATTTCATAACCCAAACATTCATGCACAGGGTGTGCTCTCAGGAAGGACTCATTTGCTAACCTGTTTGTTGTAGACATGCTCCATGATCTAAGGAAGTTACAAATAGAGAAACCAGTGTCGACAGCTTGACTGATGAAAGCTAGCGAGATTATTTTGCTAAGAAACTTCCTGAGTGTTCAGAAGTAAACATAGTGTTAAAGAAGGAAGAGAGGGGCAGTTTCTCCTGGTTGTTCTGCTCATTTCAGAAGCGTGTTTTAGGTTGATGCTAGTGGAACAACATTATTATATAGTGAAAACCAAATCTCACCCTGCCTCTTCCAATCCAGATAAGCTGGATGCTCCTCCTTATTTCAACTACGGGATTATTGCGTGATAATTCTGCCTTCTGGATGATCTTTTGAGCACTATATACACAGGAAATGTATGACAACAGTCAAAGCACTGATGACTCAGCTGTTGGCTCCCACTGAAGTTTGTCATCGTTCTTAGAATTCCTTCTGGATCTGCCTAATTAAATGACTGAAAGAATTAGCTGGGGCGCAGGGGAAAGTTAAACAGATCAACAATTTCACACAATCATCGTGATTCCATACTTAGGCGATGCTTCTTGTTGTTTCCTGGCTTCTCTTTTCACCCTTTGTCCTTCTCAGTTTTTGTGCCAAGATGCTGAAAACATGACCCAGGAAATGAGTGGATTTGGCCTCATTATAGAAAGGGCACAGTTAAAGGGAAAAGGAGGCCAACAAAGAAATCGCACATTCAGCAGTCTAAAAAGGATAAGATCAAACAAAACACCTTCCATTTATCATTCTGTGAAACCAGGAGACAAATTTTACCCAATAGGCAAAAAATTAGACACGAGATTCAAGCATTGTTAATGTGCTTTTTTACTTGAGTCCCAGGTCACTGTCGTGAAAGTCACCTCTGCCTCTCCTGGAATTGTAGCTTTTATGGCATTTTTGCTGAGCTACCTCTCTAGTCATTTAGTCACTCATCCTAATAGTCTCCAGCAGCACAGAGGTCCCATCACAAGGTACAGTCTTTCTGCTTCGGGAAATGAGTTCAACCACTTCAAAAGCCACTCCCTTTGTTCCTTGATTTCTTTTTGAGCTCCTAGCAACCACCATTGTGTCAGATTCTAAATTTAGATGCATTTCATAGATTTCTCTGAATTTCCAAATTATACTCCATCAGTGCACAACTGAGATTAAACCCTGGGCTCTTCAGTCTGGGTAGAGCTAACTACCGTATGCATGTTTCTTTATGCATGGAAGCCTGACTAAAGTAGACATAGAGGAGGAAAAATAGAAAGCTGAAATCTACTGCAAATGGTGATGCCAGTATGAAAGTAATTCATTTGTCTTCCCCTTCCTCTGTCCTGAAATTTTCACAGTGAATTTCTAGAACTCCATGCTCAATTTCTTAGTGTACTGTACTCTTTCATACAGTAATTTTTTTTCTTGTGACAGTATTTATTTATTTAGTGTATGTGTCTGTGTGAGTGTATATGAATGGATGTGTGCAGGTACATGCCCCTGTCTTCTCCTGTAGATACAGGTTAGGGTATTGGGTATCCTCCTGTCACACTCTCTACATGTTCCTTTTACGCAGGGTCTCCCTAACATGAGGCTCATGTTTTCTGTTCTAGGCTGGAAGCTGTTAAGCCCCATCAATCCTCCTGTCTATGTCTCCCTTGAAATTGGGGTTTATAGGTATGTGGGATGCTGGGCTCCTTATGTTGGTGCTGCCATCAGAACTCTGGTCCTAATTGTACAGCAAGCATTCTCAACTGCTGAACTATACTTCCAACCCTACATCACAATTTTTAATTAAATTGGCTCATGCTATTGAGTCAAGGAAACTGTTTTTGAGAAAGTTAACACAGGCAAAGGATACACATGTGACTGTTGCAAAATGACTCCTGCATTTAAACATGTTAAAGATGCCAACCTTTGGTAAATGCCTTCATGGTCAGGATTTTCAGTTGCTTTGGAGGAGGAATGATGGGAGGCAGTGTGCTGAGTTGAAAGCCTGAAGACATTGGTATGCTGCAAGCTCAACACAGCGGAGGGGGAAGATACTGTGCAGGCAGGATCTTCACATAGCAGCTAACTGCCAATGTCTGCACTAATGATGTCCACCATTATCTGAGTCCTTTGTTATGAGTTAGGTTGGGAAAGTCTTCAGGGTGATCACTGACTTTATACCTCCACATTAGGTATGATAATCTAAAATTCTTGACAGACAGAGGTTTTTGTGTTACTAAAATTATCTAAGGAATAAATTTTTAGGGCTTTAATTGGACTTAATCTAGTGTTTCTACATTCAGAGGAATAAACAACTTATAAATAATTTTAAAATATTATTTTATTTGAGTAAGTAGTCCTGAAATAAAGGTTAAAAATGAATTTTCTAGACACCTGACAATATAGCCTTTAGATACTATGTACTGCAGCAAAAACCTCCAGTTTTGCATTGTTGAAAGTCCATATTTTACACTTGTTAGCTGCTTTGCAAATTAATAATGTATCAGTAAATTTGTACTGGTTGTATCAATTATAAGGTAGATGTACTTCAGACATTATGGCCACCTTAGGTTCATAAATGAACCTAATTATCTAAGTGGATTCTGGCTTGTAGATGAGCATCAGGTCTAGTAACTCCTTGCACCTTTCATATTACATCATGCCAAGGTGTGTGCTCTTGATCTAATGGCCACAGTAATTGCTTTCAGGTTTTCAATAATCAATACATATTCATTGCATTCATATTATAAACCTGAAGTTTACTAAGTTTTGAAGGTAAAGAAGTATTCTTCCCACCAGTATGACATGATCTAAATCAAAGATCACAGCAAGAGTGATTAACAGCATAGGCTATTGATATTCTGGGATTTATAAATTATGACAATCTGACATTGTTTCCAAAGTTCATGATGAAAAGGAAGTCTTGTTTTATTCTTGAAACACTGTTCTGACCATGAAATTTTGTGAGCCTCGTATATACAAAGAGTCATGAAATATAGCATGGTGAGTGTTGATGATGCATACCTATAATCCCAGCCCTTGAGAGGCAGAAATAGGCAGATCATGTGAGTTCAAAGACAGCTTGGTCTACATAGTGAGTTCCAAGCTGGCTGGGTCTACAGAGTGAGAACCTGTTACAAAAACGAAAAACAAATGTAGCATGGGAGCTGGAGAGATGGCTCTCTCCAGTTAGAACACTGGCTGCCCTTGCAGAGGACCCAGTTTTGAATCCCAGCACCTATTTGGCATAAGTCTAGTTCCAATACCTTATTCTGAACTCCATGTTCAGAATAACATGTTCAGAACAACACGCAGTATTGTTACAGGCAATCCACTCATACACATACCATAAAAATAATCAATAAAAAGTGTTTTTTTTTAAATGTAATAGCTGACACCTGCATCTCAAGAGCTTTGCTTACCCTGGTGTGAGCCTGTGACTTCATGTATAAAAGATTTCTCTGAAACTGTGATTTTGAAAATTGGGGTCTGCCTCTTGCTGAAGACAGGACATACTTTGAACAAAGGACTTTGAGCAATGGAGCTGGAATTGATCTGAAAGCCTCCTCCCTGAAGACTAGCTCTCATAATTGTGGAGGACACTATGCAAACTGCTAAGAAGAAAAATCAATCAGTGATACAATCCCACCTTTAAAGTCTAATAACCAGAACAAGAATCAGAAAAGCAAACTGTTGGTGCACTAGTGACAATTTTATCTTGGGGGTAATCAATAGCTATCTAATCGGATTTAAAGCCCACTCATTGGGAGAGAACTCATGTATGTCACAGTAAACAGCCAAATACACATATGTGGAGATGTCATAGATCCTAGAGAAAACCCTACATCTGTCACATCCTTAGAGAAACCTAATTTCTTACTGTATGTTAAATATGTATCCTCATATGTGTAGACAAATATACCAGTCACCATTCATCAATGAAGCTTCTTTTTGTAAATGAAAATTGTTGTATAATTTAAAAACTGGACACACGCAGAGAATAAATGTCTATGAGCTCTAAGTAACACATCTACAATGGACCCTCTACACCTGAGGCTTACATAACATAGTAGAATATGGGATAGAGAGAATATTAATGCATCTCTCAACGCTCACCAGTGAAGCTTCCTCACGCAACAGAAGGCAATGAACATAGAAGGCTACAACTGGCTGAAATGTAGAAAATGAGCCTGAAGAGTGCATGTCCATGGATAGGACTCATGTTAAATCTCATCTACCCGGGGCTCAGGGACCACTGGAAAAGGAGGCAGAAAGGCTGTAAGAGCCAGGGGTGGTACATGACCATAAGGAAACAGTCCTCCAGGCTCCTAGGAACTTGCTCATATTAACTTATAGCAGTCGTGACAGCATGCACAAGACCCAAGCAAATGCAATCAGATAAAAACCAGCATAGAGCTGGGAAATGGGCAAGAGACCACAACTATAGATGAGGAACTATTCACAACTGATCACTGTTGGGTGAGGGAGAGTTGATCCTCTTTAAGGAAATGACACTAGGTAGGCTGAACATGCTCCAGTGAATGAACTCACACCGAGGGACATCTGGGTACACAAATTTGATTCCTTAGACCTGAACATTAATGAATGTGTAAAATCATGTGGGAGGTCTATGGGGGAGTGCAGATAGGGGAGGGGTGTAAATATGATTATGATTTATTGTATGAAATGCACAATGATTTAATAAAAGTATACATTGCAAAGAAAAGACAGCTATGGGCTTCAGCCTATGAAGCAGATCTGAAATCCAATTAGAAAGTGATTTTTTTTTTTTTGATGTAGGCACTTAGTGCTATAAACTTGCCTCTTAAGACTGCCTTCACCATGGCCCATAGATTTTGCTACCCAATTCTAGGAGTTTAAAATTTTCCCTTCTTGATTTCTACTCTAACCCACTTTTCATTCATAAGTGTGCTGTGTAGTTACCATGAGTTTGTGTACTTTTTCTCCGTTCTGCTGTTAATATCTAGCTTAATTCCTTTATGATCAGATAGACTACAGGATGCTGTTTCAGTTTTCCTAAATTTGTTGAGACTTGCTTTTTGTCTGCTTGATTGATTTTGAAGAAATTTCCATTGAATTCTTTGGTGTTTGGGCAGAATGTTTTGTAAATATATATCAGGTTCATTTGATTGATGATGTGATATAATGCCAGGACTTTTTCATTTAATTTTGTCGGTGACCTGTTTATTGGTGTGAGTGGGGTATTGGAGTCACCTACTATCACTGTGTTGAAATCAATGTGAGAATTCTGATCTAATGAAGTTTCTTTTATGAATAAAAAGAAAATTGGGGTCTGATTAGAGAGTGTTTTATAGGAGCTTACATTTGGTATCTTGGTTGAATAAATAAGGAAGAAAAGACAACTTTGTCAATCAAGCATTTCAGAGGGGAATGGGAAAAATGCAGACCTCAGATCAGCAAGGCATTTCCAAGTACTGAGTAGGGAGGGATGAGAGAGATGCTTCAAGTTCTGAGAAACTGGTGCATGTCAACAAACTCAAGTATGACTTCTCTGTGGGGTTTTGGGGGGTTGATATACAATTTGTTCAGTGTAGCTGAAGAACAGGACATGCATCAGAAACATCCATTGCTAAATTTCAACATGAGAAACAATGGGATTAGATGTGCTTTTAAAACCAGTCAGAACTATTTATCAGGGTATATCTTAAGTTCTGTTCTTGAAGAACTCATTTGTTTTGGTTTTATCCAGATGTTGAGCCTAAAACAAAGAGATTGTTTATTTTAAAACTATTCCCAGTTTGAGGTGATTCCAGGATACCACCCATAGATCACGGAACAGTGAAACAGGGAGGCAAGACAGCACGAATTTGTTGTCATGGTATAAAGCCTTTTGGAGAAGTAGAAAAATGCTACTGAGAAGTTTTGAGAGCCAGTTTGAAATTCATATTTAAGAGTTCTGATTTCCCGAGAGAGTGTGAGGTTAAACACTGATGGCCAATAAATAAATAAATAAATAAATAAATAAATAAATAAATAAATAAATAAAAGCTTTCAAAAGCCAAGTGTGATTGCTAGCAAAGTACAAGAGCTAGATAATGGTGCCAAAAACTACCAGGATGGTTCCCAAAATAAACTGGTAGGGAAAAATGCTGCTTGTATTTTCAAAAATCTGTCACCAAAAAACTATCTTTAGATGTAAGAAGCAGGATCATTGTCTTTAAATGATTCTGCCATTTTTGTTCAGTTCTTAATATTTCCTGTGTGTCACTAGTCCTAGTGTAGGGACAAAGCAAACTCAGACCTCTCAAGTTTTAATCCCCTCGCCCCTCCCTGCTGCATTCTGGGTGCTAACACTTCAGCAAGCATTCTGGTGCCAAGCCCATACCCCATGGATGGTGAGGTCTGAGCTGTACAATACAAATGATCCCCGAGGGACAGTCAGGTTCTGGACCAACCAACTCCAAGGTCAAACCAGCCAACAGAGCCCACAGCCATGGAACATTTAAAAGCAGGCTGCACCTTGGAGAGGATGCGAAGTTCCCTGATCTGGCTTTAGGGACTGTAACCCAGCAAGCTGCAAAATGCACTTTGTTTGCCAAATTATGTAAATAAATTTTCCTTTATTTCATCAAAGTGGAGTCTTGGGGTTTGTTCCCAATTCTCAGACCCTAACATTTCTGAAGGTCCCACCGAAATTTGGGAGCATAAACCCCCGCTGTGAGTGCGCCAACGCAGCCCAACGAAGCCAGCCTCAGTGAATATCACTGGTTATCACTTCCTTTTTTTCTTTTTTAATGTTGGTAGTCCGGACAAACTAGGGCTCAATGGAAATCAAGCAGACATGCCATTAGTCTCTGAGCCAGAGGAGGTCAGAGGACACTCCAATTACTCCTCTGTTAGGGGTCACAGATAAGCCTGATGTGGAATCCAGACCTGTCAGACCCCAAGTCTGTGTCCTGCTTGACGTGGAATCTGGGCTGGCCAGACCTGTTTGGAACAGGGACAGGAGCCGTCTTTTCAGTGGACTCTGAGTGACCAGCAGGGTCCCACCCTCTCAAACTCTCTTCTCCCTCTCCTCGGAGGTCCATTTCTGTATCTTAGTTCTTACCCTTGGACAAGGCCCAGGCAGCTGGGAGACCCAGGGAAGCAGCAGATAACATCCACTCTGCAGAGGTTCACAGTGCTGGACTGGGGCAGGGAAGCCCTGTCTTCTCTGTTCTTTGACTTAATTATAGTTTCTCTACTTTTTTGGGAGGGAATAGGGAGCATTTTACCAGTGAATGTGCCTTTCAGACTTCAGAGCAAAGTGTCTGTACATTTCTTTTTCTCCTAAAATGGAGATGCCCTGGAGCTTACTGGTTTTGCAAAACTCTGAACTGCAGAGAACTTTTTTGGGTGTTTAACAACCATATTTAAAGGCCTATACTAATTCGGTCAGAGGGATTTAAAGGGACAATTTTGTCTCTTACACTCGAAGGGCAACTAAGTTCCAGGGCACTGTCGGGTATCTCTCAAAATGTCCTGTAACTATGATGAGTCACCTGTCCTTCTCTTCAGGGAGGTCGTGGAGACCCCACTAAAAGGACTCAAACCAGTATCCAGTCTACAAAGAGGAGGGTCAGCACAGGAAAACATTTCCTTGATGCTTCTAAATGAAGCCATAGTCTAGCAAGACTTTCTGAGTTATCTTCACACAGTTGGAACCGGTAAAAGAAAGGCCTAGAGAGCCAGGGGCTCCTCCGAAGCCTATGTGAACCCCCTGCGGAACAGATGTTCAACTGACCTTAAAAATAAAATCAAATTGGTTTATATGGGCCAATGATATGATCTTAAATACCCAAAAGGAAAGTATAACCAAAAATTAAAATGATTAATATACTTCTTTAAGGATACAAGGTATCCACCAGGAAGGCCCAACTCTGTGCTTCTGAGGTAATGTACCTGGGTTACATATTAAGGGATAGACGAAGATGATGGTCACCAGCCAGAAAACAGTCTATCACAGGGATCCCAACCCTGAGGACTTGCAAGCAATTGTGAGAGTTCCTGGAGTCAGCAGGGTTCTGTCGTCTATGGATACCTGGGTTAGCTGAATTAACAAAACCCTTGTATGAGGCTACTCGAGGGGACAAATCCTCTTTTCTGTAGACTAAAACTCAGGAAAAAGCCTTCCAAAAAAATAAAGGAAGTCTTCTTGCAAGCTCCAGCCTTAGCTCTACTATATGTCAATAAGCCCTACCAACTCTTTAATGGATGAGCGGGCCAGTACAGCTAAGGGGGTCCTAACCCAACAACTTGGGCCCTGGAAGAGACCTGTGGCCTATTTATCAAAAAAGAAAATTGGACCCAGTAGTGTCAAGATGGCCAAGTTGCCTCCGAATCATTACAGCCACAGCCCTGCTGGTCAAGGATGCTGATAAATTAACCTTGGGACAGCCCCTAACAGTCACTGCCCCTCTGAAGGTGTCCTCAGAAATCTCCCTGACTGCTGGATGACAAATGCTCAACTGATCTGTTATCAAGCCCTGTTCCTTAACTGCCTCCTCCCCATATCCAGTTTCTCTCCAGTACTGCTCTCAACCCTGCTACCCTCTACCAGAAGCAGACCTTGAAATCATGTATGGAAGACCTACCCACCCTGCTCCCTAAACTAATGTCAGATATACTAATTGATTTACCTGAGCCTCAATTCGTTAAGTCCATACAGGCCTTGCAGACTGCACAGGAAATGTTTACTTTGCTAAGGCACATTTACGAGCTGCCACTGGCCCAACCACACAGGTTCAAGCCAGGAGAACTTCTCTGGATGAAACAATATTTCAAAAACAAAAAATTCTTGGGCCTCGATGGAAGGGACTTCACACTGTAATTTTTTCCACTCCCTCTGCTATCAAAATGGATGGGATCAAGACCTGTGTGCATCATTCCTTCTTGAAACCTGTACTGGATGGCCAATTGGACAATGCAGACATAGGATAAACGGTCTCATGTGTCAAAGACAATCCCCTCAAGTTAAAAGTTACTGCTATACCTTAACTTTTGCTATCTTTTTATGTCTCCTTATAGAAACAATCTTTGCTTCTGAATGTCCCCATAATATTAAAAACCTCACCTGGATAGTCAGCAACATGGCGACAGAAAAAATGGTGAATGCCACCTCCCTCCTGGGACCCATTGGCACCTGATTCCCCACCATCATGTTTGACCTCTGCAATCTAGCAGACAGAGCCTGGGATCATTCCACCCACAGCCCAGGAGCTCTATCATATGGATGCAACTACCCTACTAGGAATAAGCACTTCTTCTGCTACAGGAATAGGGACCTCTGCGCTTATCCTACAGGGTCAGAACTACTGTGCTCTCCAGCAGGCTGTAGACTTAGATGTCCAGGCCCTTGAAGTATCTATCTGGCACTTGGAAGATTCCCTGTCGTCCCTAGCTGAGGTAACTCTCCAAATTAAATGGGGGTTAGACCTGCTTTTCTTAAAAAGAGGAGGACTTTATGTTGCTCTAGATGAGCAATATTTTTTTTATGTTAACAATTCCAGGATCATAAGACAGGCTCTCGCCTAGATTAGAAAAAGATTAACAGAATGAAAAAAAGGATAAACTTAGTCACCAGAACTGGTATGAATCCCTGTTTTCAAGGTCCCCATGGTTAACCTCCCTACTCACAGCAATAGTATCCACTGCTCCTTTTCCTTCTAGCCCTTATTGTGGACTCTATATTCTTAATGCACTTACCAATTTTATCAGAACCAGAATGCAGGCCATTCAGCTTATGGTCTTGCACACTATGCACAACTCAACCAATCCCCAAATAGCTATGAAAACATAGAATTTCCCTAAACTACTGTCCTTCCCCTCTGAAACGCACCGTCTAACTGCCTTTTCTGCTTCTGTAAATGCTTGGCTTAAAGATTTAATCCACTTACCATGCCAAGGGAGGAAATGTAGGGACAAAGCAAACTCAGACCTCTTAAGTTTTCATCTTTTCACCCCTCCCTGCTGCATCCAGGTTGCTAACACTTCAGTGTGCATTCTGGCGCCAAGCCCAGACTCCATGGAGTCTGAGTTGTCCAATACAAATAATCCCTGAGGGACAGTCAGGTTCTGGACCAACCAATTCCAAGGTTAAACCAGCCAGTAGAGCCCACAGTCATGGAACATTTAAAATCAGGCTGCACCTTGGAGAGGGTGTGCAGTTCCTTGATCTGGCTTTAGGGACTGTAGCCTGGCTAGCTGCAAAATTCGCTTTGTTTGCCAAATTATGCAAATAAATTTTCCGTTTTTTCATCAAAGTGGAGTCTTTGGGCTTGTTCCCACTTCTCAGACCCTAACACTAGGAAGATAAGAACACATATCCATCTGCCTTAGATAGGGAACTGATGACAGACTAAAATTAAGATATCAACAAAGTCCAACTTGGTGAACCAGAATGTACTGGATTACTTACAGGAGTATGAGTGAGAGTTTACCCTCAGGATTAAAGACGACTCAAAGGCAGCTGGATCACCAAAAGCCAATCCAGTATGAATGATAACTCAAAAACCTGGAACTCTGGAGATTTCAGTGGGACCTGCAGGCAGCTTCATGGTGCCACCACGAGCATCTCCTCTCAGCTCTTACTGCTCACATAACCTGGGGAGGCAGAGCCTTGGCTATCCGGTAAATTTCAAGAACTTCCTGAGACTTCTGAGTTGTTGACTTCTTGAGTCTTAATTAACCTCCTTTAGAACTTCCCCAGTCTTAATGAGCCTCCTCCCAGGCAGGAATATTTAAAGTCTGAGGAAACTGCTATATAACAGTATTGTCAAAAAGTTTTTGTATGTTTATTTTATTTTCATGAATTAATTTGATTAAATTTTCCTTAATATGACCTCTAGCAATATAAGGATGTTGGGCTTGTCACTTTGTTTTATGTCACAGATGATGAGACAAAGCAGAGGAGAATTCTGTATCTATTTAGCATTTACAAATATAGCAAAACTGAACGTTTTTCCTTTGCTGTTGTTTCTTTTTGATCAGTGCTGGTGATCAAACCCAGGGCCTTGCAGTGCGAATACTCCACCACTCCAGCCCCACCCCAAGCCTTCCATTTCCTAATGTCTCTCTTTTCATTTAATTGCAGCAAAGGAACAGTTAATTTGCCTATATCATTCTCAGCTGTGATTCATTTAAAATTGAAGCTATTTTCACTATAATTCTGTAGCAATTCAAATATTTATCATTTGCCAATTATTTTTCCATTAAGCAAGAAAGCATCATGCAGAGATTTGTATCCTTTTCTGACTGAGGATGTAAAACGTTGCAGACCAGAGATTCAGGAAAGTGACTAAACAAGAAATATGGTATTGGGAAAGTAGAATCCTGCTGGGTAGACTCTCTAGCTTTGGAGGAGTCATGTTATAATGGAGACCAATGAATATTATGTATAATAGGGGATTCTATTAATGCTGTATGTCTTGATTACAATCAGCTGAACAGCAATATGGTAGAGATCATTTTAAATAATGAGCGAGTCAGAAATAAGGTCAGCAAATTGGAACAAGACACACAGTATGAAGATGAGATGGATTAGCAGAGAACAGGGGAAATAAATTAAAACATACGAAAGTGTGAAATAAACTAGAAATTGAACTTTTTGGATAATTGTTCTGAGCAGCAGAACATAGCACTGTGTTATAGGAAATGTCAGAGCCTGACTAGGTACTATGGTCATCAACTATAAAACACTTATATCCTGTTGCATTAAAGAATCTGAAGTTTAATCGTGTTTTGGTGATCTGCTGACTTTTTTTCCTCTCCAACAGACATTTTATTTGATCTGTATTAGAACCATCATACTAGCTTTAGACTGGATTTTTTTAACATTGCAGAACACAGCACCTGTTGGTTGCTCACAGGCCAATATTTGCTCTCTTTGTCTCTTCTTCTCTTCTTTCCTTGTCCTTTCTCCTCTCTCCTTATTCAAGTTGGTGTCACTGTTCTGCTCTGATCTATGTCCTTGCCTCAATGACTAGTGCTTATGGGAAGAGAACATGAAGACACATGTAAGAAAAATTTCCAAGCACTAGTATCATTTCTTGTGACTGAATAACTTTCAGAATTATTGTATCTCCACATATTCTGTGAAAAAAATATAAGCAGTTTTCCAATACACAACAAAATTTCCAAATCTGTTCATTGCAAACACCCATATTTCAATTGTACCATGATATTAAGGAGAAATGAGAGTCTAACTGTTGGTTCACAAGCATCATTTCCTTGACTTGATAGAGTATGACATTCTCTACAATTGCTCACAATATATTAGTTTCTAATGGATGGCAAAAGAAATATAACCCCTTACATATCCAAGTAGTTCAGGATTCTTCTCCCCAACCTATTTGTATAGGTCTGTATGTGTTCAAGATTGAACATAAGTTGGGAGACAATGAATTCCCTATTCTGTTGATTTCCAAATTTGTCTTGGTTAAGAGAGATTCCTCCACTACACTGAGCTGACTTATTTTTATTTTACATGTGTGAGTGCTATGCTTGCATGCATGTAAGTATACCCATGTTGCACATTGCCTGTGGAGAGCAGAAGAGGGGGTTGGATCCCCTGTAACCGGAGTTACTGAAGGTTGTTAACCATCATGTGAGTGCTGAGATTCAAACCTGGGTCTTCTACAAGAACAACCAGGACTCTTAACTGCTGAGCCATCTCTCCGGCACCTACAAACCTGCTTTAGAAGGGAATGCTCAAATTCACTTCAATTGGAAAGCAGTTTGTTTTCAGCCAGACACAATATTACTGGGAAAAAATACCCTAAATTCATGGCTAAATACAAATATTTGTTTTATAATGTGGCAAATTTCAGGTTGACCTTTGATAATATAGATCTGCTAATAAAGATACGAGGTCAGTGGACAGGGTTGGTGCTTTTAACAGATGCATTCCTTCTCTAAGAGCTCACAAAGACTGGTTCCATGGTGTTGTCAATGTGAAAGTTTGATAGTAGATTTTCAACCAGAATATTTAATATTGTTGCCAACTTTAAAATAAGCATGGAATGCTATACTTTACATCTCACTTCAAGTTATAATACCAAAATAACCACAATAAATGTCTTTGGAGTATAAGTTATTTGCATTTTTCTCCACAACCCTGGTGACATATCATGAATTTCAGAATAAAATTTTCCCATTTTTTTTCTGAAGTTGTCTCTAGGTGCTAGATTCAGTCTAGATGCACAACTTCCTTCACATAGCCCCCCCACCCCATCTTAGTATAATCTTGTCTCCCTTGGGTTTCCATATCATGAGCATGACAAGAAATAAATGAAGTGCTCTACCTCATTCATTCGTAATTCCTTTCCTGACTATGTTCATCCTAATTTGATTATCTCTTTCTTCTGTACGTTACTAATGACAGTTAGAAAACTCAAAGGACAGGAATTTGGCTATGGAGAGTTTCTTTCGTGTTTTGTAAATTACTTGTTAAATTAACAATTCAAGTCAATGTCCCATCATATGGTACCACTGAATAACAAATTAGAAAGAGGTCAAAGGGCTAAAAAATAGTGCAAATAAATAAGAGCATGTTCATCTTGAAGAATATAAATGTCCCAAACTCATGCAAGATTTAAAAGTGAAGTCACTAGCATAAATAAGGAGATCAGTTAAGAAATTTGGCTTTCATTTACAATATATCCAGAAGATCCACCAAAAACAAAAACTAAAGAAGAGCTGTGGAAGGAGAGCAGGGCTTTGGCAGCTACACATGGCTTCTGTCCATAATCCTCCAGGTAGCCCAGTACTTTCTAGATATTGTCTTAGTCATGTCTCTGGAGGGGGAAAAAAAAAAAACAACAACACCCTAATATCTTGCTAAAAAATTTTTAATACTTATATTAAAGCATCAAATTTGACTTATTTTTAAGTTATGAAACATTTCTAGTAATTTAACTTTATTAAATTCTTACTCTGCTTTGCTCAAATATTCAAAATGTAGGATAGATAGCAATCATAAATCATTGCTAATGAGTCTAAGCATCCAGATGCACCAAGTCAACGGTAAGAATAGCCAGGGAGGAACATTTTAGCGCAGGGGACGAACAGGAAAATCATCAGCTCTGACACTCCAGTACTCACAGTGTATGAAATTTAAATACCAAGAACATGCTTTGTAATCCTAGAAATTAAGGATGACCCTTAATGTCAATCAATGTGGGGGAATCACTAGGTCTTGTTTTGTGCCCTCCAGGTCCTCTTTGCTTTGTTTGACTTTGCTGTCCATAGCTGGTCTGTGTGCATTCATCAGCCAGTTTGTCTCTGTCCATGCTCTTGAATGTGGACACTCAGAAGAGTTCAAGGGAGGAGGAGGGTGAAGTCCAAGTTCAGGATTCCATGGTCCCTGCTCCTCTCTGCAGGGTTGCCATGGCTTTTCTGTTTCACAAGATCTTTGCTTTTGCCATTCTGTCTGTATAAGTTCTCTCTCTTTCCATCTTTCTCTCTTTCACCTTGGTTCCACCAAGGCTTAGATTTCCCCTCTCTTTATCATTTCAAGGTAGCCCACAAACCTTGTTACTAGTCACAGGTAATGTTCTCAGAACTTCTCTGCCTATGCAACATGTTTTTTAAAAGCCTTTAATTAGAATCTCTTTAAATTATTTAGTTGATTAGCCTATTTCTTTCCTGCCAAAAACCTGAGAACACAGAAAATAAGGGGCAGATGAGGCAGCAGTTCTCCCAATAATTCTACTTCTCGGCTCCGTGCACACTGGCAGATGACTTGGCATCCTTAAGCCTCACCTCTTGTGTGTTAATGGAGATAATCATCCCCATTTTTCTTAGACAGAACAGTGACCCTCTGAGTGTCAGCCTCTAATCTAAGGGTAAATTAAGGCTGGAGTTGGAGTTAAGGATGCTAGTCAGCTGACCTGAAGTAAAGAGGACGTGCTGAATTATACAGGTGGGACCAAGGGAATCACAAACATACCTGAACATGGAAGATTAATACAGGAAGGATGGTGTTGAGGGGATACAATAATAGAAGACCCAGTTCATCGCTTCTGGCACTGAGAATTTAAAAAGTAGTGCTAAGGAAACACTCTTTTCTCAAGCTTCCAGGCAGAGATCAGCCCTGGAGACACGTTTATCTGCACACTGAGACCAGTTTTGGACTTCTTACCCTAACCCCCAGAATAAGATAAGAAGTTTCTGTTAGTTTAAACCTCCACATATCTGTTATTTGTTACAGAAATGATAAAAAATCAATATACTGTTTTTCTGGTTTAAGAACTGAATGAAACACTAGTGTTCTCGAACATGGACACTGGAGTTATGTACATTTATGCTTTGAGTTTCTCTTTTTTAAAATACCAATTTTTACTTGATTTGAGTTAATATGTATAAGATTATTTTTCATAAAGTAAATATTGTATATTTGGGAACTAAGCTCATTCTAAATATGACTTTTGTTTCTATAAATGTCTACTGCCCCAGATTAGCATTAAAATTTCTTTCAATTTGGACTGATGGATATGTGCTCCAAAAGACAGTTTTTGCATTATAATAAGAAATGCCTAGTACAGTTTTGACCAGCTCTCTCTGAGGTGGCTGTTTTTTGACTCATAATTATCCCTCTCATCATAGAATTGGCAACAATGGGAGACAGATAAGGCCTTTTGGATATGTACACTTGTGATGATTTCAACACTTCAAATTATTTACATAGGACCCTGTTCATTCAAACAGACTCTTTAATTGTCATGCAAGGAGTATAGACTGGGAGACCCACTATAATTTATGACCATGGGTAGATGCTAAATCGGGGTCTGTGTTTATAAAAGGACGTTTCTTCCACAGTGAGCAAGATGGGCAGACATGTAGGAGGTCTAACCAGCTGCTGCAAATGTAGACCCTCAGGGCCTGATTACACAAGCTAGATGGACTTGTCTGCTGAGTGCATGTCCAACTCCTGCTTGGCTCCCATGCTGAAGCCCCTATCTTTTGGGCTGGCATCCAAGTTTGGCATCATTTATCTACAGGAACAGGTGCTCCCATAAAATGAGCTGCATAAAAAGCAAATGCTGTGGCAGAACACAGTGATTTCTCATTCGTTGTTTGTGTAGAGGGGGTTTTTGGAGACAGGCAGCCTCCTCTGCAGCCTTAATAAGCAGAACAGAAAAAGAATATAGAGATCAACAGTGTCCACTGCAGAAAAGTTTACCAACCTAGGTGGTTTTCTTTAAAATACCTTATTTAAAACATACCAGTCCCCTACATTTATAGGAATAACGTGCTTTGTTTGACATTTCATGGCCCCAGAACTTGTGCTATTAGATAGCTGATATTTAATACATGTGCAAATGAAAAGGCAACTGGTAGAATGTATTTTAAAGTAATTAGAATGGGGCGAAGAAAGTGGAGAAAATTCTGGAAAAGGGAAATGTGGATTTTTTTTTTTCCCAAAAGAAACACAAAATATTTAATTTAAATCTAAAATATTTTTGAGCTCTGTGTATTACTACAGTACCGGGTGACTACAGAAGATAGAAATCTCTGAAAAGGGCTCAGGGGTTGGGGAAAACATTAGGAGGAAATTAAATTTCAGAGTTTATAAAGTCATGTAAATACTCGTAATTTGGGAGCTGAAAAAAAATGACTCAGTGCTTAAGAATGCTCGCTGCTCTTCCAGAGGACCTGAACTTAGTTTCCAGCGCACACGGCTGGTGGCTCACCTGTAACTCCTGCTCCTGGCGATCAGATGTCTTCCTTATGCCTACAGAAGCACTCAAACACACATGTGGAAACACATACAAACAGCATGCAGACATGTAATTTTTTTTTTAAATCTTAAGAATAGTAATTTCTATGTTTGGACTTTCAGACTTAAGATTGTTTCAAATTGTAGCTATTTGAAATCTTTTTGTATTTTAGATTTCAGAGCTAGGAAAACAATTTTTTTTTCTTTTCTATTTTCTTTCCTTTTTTTTTTTTTTTTAAGAAATGTGCTGGGAACCTTTTTAGGGCTAAATGACTCTACTAAGCCTTATTCAAGGCAAAAATGCAAATAAACTTTCACTGTCATGGTTCTCCTCCGAAGGTTAGAGCTCTCATCTGTTTCTGAGAATACTACATTGTAAGATCAAGAGACACTTAGAAATTAATAAATATAAAACTGATGTCATTATTATATAAAACTCACTGTCAATTGTTTCAAAAATAAAATAGATCTTAAGGAGGAACAAAAGGGAACTGCCAGATACCTTAGCAATTATCCCCAAGTTTTACTACTTACGTGTATAGTTTTGCAGTAAATTAGGGAGAATATACAATGAAACTTGTAAAAATTAATAAAACATATTTCTGTATCAGTCACATAACTGTCATAGAGTGTTTACACTCACATCATAGGTGCAAGTTCATTTTGAATTTTATCCATGAGTTTTAAAAGTACGTTCTTTCCTTAAGTTTCAATGCTGTGTTAAAGTCTATTTTCTTATCAGAGTAAAAGGATTGATATTTGTGTTGATTTGCTTTTGAGTAAATTGAATGTATACTGCTAACCCTTCCCAAAATTATTCGTTAGCAATTGAATGGCAAGTTAAATTCTGCAGATCATTTCTTGTTCCAATTACTATTTTTTTAACCTTTAAGTATTATTAGTACATCCTTTGTAATTCTTCTTTTCTCTTAAAGCATTGTCAACTGAATCTCTCTGAATTAGCACCTATTTTTACTTAGACAGGAATAGCACAACCACAAGTAACTTGTGGTGAAAGTTTGCCAATTAGTGGCTTGGGGTCCTTTTCTATTATTAGGATGGAAATCAAGAACAGACAAAGGATGGCTTCCTCAGTTAGTGGTTCCTGGTCCTTGTATGCCCCAAGCTAGTGGGATGAACTCACTTCCCAGAGTCATATATCACTCAGGCCTAATAACTAAAGGCTCTAGGCCCTAGAAGACAGAGACTTGTAGCTCAGGAACCATTTTAGAAGAGGGGGCAGAAAGACTGTAGAAGCCAGGGTAGGAGGTGCATGATCACATGGAAATAAAGTCTCATAGGCTCTTGTGACTTTACTCACAGCACGATGTTTTTAACTCTTAAGCTGCCTTCCTACTATTTAGGCTGGTATGGCTACTGACTGACTGCCACTGCTACCATAGGGCCATGATTCCTCCTGTTCCCTGCTCAGCCTGTTCTACCATGAGAAGGTCAAGTAGGCAAGACATCACTTGGAATTAAATCTTTTTATAGAGGCTAATATTGTAACACCCAGGGAGGTCACAGAGAAGAGGATCTCCTGTCTAATTTGAAACCTGAGCTAAAAACGGAGGGGCCATGTAAAATGCAAATGTAGTGATTATAATGTGCACCCATCACCACACAACTTTCATTTTTATTAAGCTGAATATAGTCAAGCATAGGTACAACTCTCATCTGTTAATCACAAATCCTGCCATGAGTCACCAGAGGAGTGCTCTTACTTCTCAAATGTGATTGAAGACAACCTCTGTAAGACAGAATAGCCAGAGGCCAGACTTTCTGGAGTAGCTATATAGGCAGGGTCACCTGAAGTTCACCAATGCTTGTCTTGCTTCCATTAAAGGTTTCCACTGGTATAGGCGGTGACTGGCACAAATCCCACTGAGTCATAAGCCATACCAGCCTTGGTTATAGTGTCTATTGTAGTTACAGCTTATATAAAAGAAGGAACTCTCAAATGACAGCACCATTCGTTCACAGAACATTGTGATGCCTCAGGAAAATGGGATAAAAGCTTTCATTTTGTTATTTCTTCAGTCTTAAAGTCTGCCTGTGCTTAACTCTTGCCCAACCTCTCCAAGCGACATACTGGAAAGGAGTGAGCTCACAAGTTCTGAGAACTGGCCTGACCACAACCCAGGGATGTTCTAATCTGAGAGGGACACCTGCAAATAGCTAACCACCTGGTCTGCATCTGTTAAAATTGCTTGCTTACATGCTTTGGTAACAAGATTGAATTGAGAAAGTTTAAACTTGTAAAATGCTGTGAAAATGCATAATTATTGTTGGATGTTTTAAACTGTAACCCGTCACTGCTACAGAGACCCTATAAAGCTTCTTTCCGAGCTTGATCAGGGGCTGCTTCAGCTTCCGAGACAGACAGCCCACTCAGTTGGCTGTAATAAAGTTCCTTGCTGCTTTATCTAAGTGGTGTTGGAGACTTTATTTCGACCCAACCCATAACAAACATTAAAGGGTACTTCCACACACACAAAAATAAAGGTTTAACTATAATTCCTAATGACATTTAACAATGTTGAATGTCTTTAAAGACCACCTCTGCCTCTATTCCTTGGGAAAAGATGTGTTCTTCTGATCAGTCTCAGAAAGAATTTTGATTCAAAAGGAAGAATTATTTGCATGTTGTTAAATAACTTAGGGGATACTGTAAGAAATACAAAATACAAAAATAATAGCTTATTGTCTATATCTGATTATAGATGAACAAAAAACACTGGGTATCTGCTAGCATCTTGTGGTCTAGCTACTCACCACCACTATAGTCGTGTTCATTTCCATCCTGTCTAAGTACTCCGGGCTGTCCCGAGGGGTTGGGGGTGGACGGGAAGCAGCCCAAGCGTGTGGTACTGCAAACTTGTTTATTGAATGGGTGCACAAGCTCTTATAGGTCTGGATAGCCAATGATCTTATGGGGTGGGGTCTCAAATACAGCCAGTAGTAAGTTTGTCTCCAGGTAGGCGGGTTCTTTCCAAGTGCTGGTCTCACAATTAGCCAGAGCAGAACGCCACACCCACAGGAGCCATTCCTGTATTCCTCCCAGTGGGTGGCCTTAGGCTAGGCCCACCTTACATTATGCCCAACACACCACCTAACTAAACTTTAGAGTAGAAGATTATGAATAATCAAGCTTGCCTGAGGACTTGCAACATGACCAGGTTAAGAGCCTGATAAGCTTGAAAATAAACAGGATATAAAATATAGAAGTGGACCGATGTAAGGTCTTTGCTAAAAAACTGACAAATGTAAGTAGCAAAGGGAAAGATAAGAC
The DNA here is from genome assembly GCA_035773235.1 of Eospalax fontanierii. Classification (NCBI taxonomy): domain Eukaryota; kingdom Metazoa; phylum Chordata; class Mammalia; order Rodentia; family Spalacidae; genus Eospalax; species Eospalax fontanierii. The sequence continues at coordinate 33,569,020 of CM069536.1, read as the reverse complement.
CCATATGACCTGTAAGACTGTACCCTCCTAATTACTCAGTCAATGAGGAAAACAAGGAAGGGACCTGAGTTCAAGGCTGTAGAAACTTCTGTTTGTACTCTGTGCTATACCCTGCCACATTTATTTCTGTTGGTGGTGTCTGATTCAAGATTTTAAAATAAACTGCTTCATTTTCTCTGTTCCCAGTCTCCACTGCTCTTATTTGGGGTATGGATCTTCATTCCTCCCAGGTACTTTAGAATGAAAGTAAACAAATGGACAATCAGAAGCCCAGAATCACAATAAAACTGCTCATTTCATGAGACGGTCAATTCAGTAGTAATGTTTTCCCAAATCTTATATGCTAGTTTTCTAAATTAATTTAGCCAGGAGGACCCAGTATTTTATATCTTATGCAACTCCATTCATAAAATATGCTATGGAAATCTGTTATGAGCAGAGAGAGAAGATAAGGCTGAAGTGTGGTTTAATGTTTTCTTTCTGAAAGTTGAAAACAGATTCTTTGAAATTTTACCTCAAAAAACTGCCAGCTCCCATCTCTGTGAATTCTCCCTGGCATTTTATAATCCTTCAGATCTGAGGAAGAGCTAGCATGTCTTGTGTGTATGTTCATGTCTGTGAGAAGGAGGTTTAGTTTGCAGGTTCATAGGTATGCACTAAAAGCGATTTGATAAGCTTAGGTGACTGCTTGTATAAATGTGAAACATCATCAACAACCAAGGAAATATTATGTATTTAATGAACATTATTTCATTGTAATCATCTCCTGTGTAGATTAAAATAACAATGAGCGATTATATTACATTGGCAGTCTGTCTATGCTGAATCATGATCTTAATGTGGTCCTAGAACTGAAGCTTTATGTTTTGTATTTCCAACTATGCTTACCACTTTTCCAACTCTGGTATATTTCTATGGGACCTTGAAGGTGATTAAAATTCTGATTATTAATATCAACAAAACAAAAAAGAACATCTTGAAGATTAGCATTCAGTGAGAAATTGAATCCTGTAACAAAGTATTCATTTATATTCAAAGAATGTTAATAATTTTCAGTCTTTGTGCATGAGATCTAAAATTCAATCAGTAAATCACCTTAACAACAGAATTCAAATTTGAAAGGGAAAAATAGTTTTTCCCAAGGTATCCACTTGCTGCTTTGATCAAAGCTTGATCTAGGTTTATGCACTATTAACAACTGTGGATGGGATTTTACAGGTTTATCAATGTATATATAGCATCAGCAAATATTTTGGTAATGCTTTCTGTCAGCTGTCACTCTTGATTGAAACTTGTGCAAAAAATTGTTCCTTTCTTTCTAGTGAACATCTTGTTTCAAAGAATAGGAGCAGGCCAAGTGATTCAACTTTTTGTTTAAATCCTAGAAAAATTTAACTCCTTTGCTTATAGGAAGTGAACAGGTACTCCTATGCCTATTACTTACTTAAAGTCATTTTCATTATTACCCGTAGCCAACATTATTTGTTTCAGGTTTGGGTTATAAAGCATTATTTCAGATATAAAGTTGTCAAAAATATAATCATGCTAGAAATTTTTTTTTCTTGAAAGTAAGATGATTACTCTCAGTAATTTTTACCATGAATATAAATACTTATGCAGACAAAACCACTTATTTGTAGTTCTTTCCCTTATCCTTTCTTAATTTAGGGGCTCATTCTTAAACATGTGAGTTGCAGAAACCAAACAATAGTGGACCAGTACCTGGAATGTCAGGCTGGGAAAAGATCCTCCACAAATGCAGAAATTCTGCTTTCTCTTTTTACCCTGGAATAAATTGTACATGTGTTTCCAGCCCTTGTATAGGGCACAGATGAAATGAAGACCTTCCATTGAGAGTTTGTTCTCAAATTTGGTGTCCCAGTTTTTTGTTTTTGTCCCTAATTCCATGGCTATTACATCCTTTGGAAAGGCTGACATAAGCTCTCTCCCTAAACCTCAGGGCTATATGCTTGGGTAGAAGACTACTGATCTCTTTAGTTCTAACGTCTTCCCAAGGTGACGTTATGTGTAGATGTGGTCCCAGAGATGTGCTTCTTTCTCATCCCACTGGATCTATGGGGTTCTCTGTTAATCTTGGATTTTTTAACTTGCCTCTTACACTCAGCTTCTCAAATGTTTCCAGTGTGGCTGAACAGTTGTCACAAGTGCCTACTAGTAGAGTGATGATGGCCTTAAGTCACCATAGGAATATACACATATTCCACAGTACAATGCATTAAACACCATGCATAATTCTCCTATATAGTCACAACTTGGTCACTGTTTTCAAGAAACAGATAGTAAAACAGAATTATGTACATTATGAACTTTTTCTTAACAAAATTGTGATGGCTTCCCTTAATAATAAAAACAAACCAATTAAGTACTTCATTCAGTTGCTTCATATCTGTATGCAGGAACAGCACTACACATCAAAATAGAGAAAAAAAAGCTCAAGCACAGCTTTGCTTCCACTGTGCCTTAGCACCAGCTGGCCCTCAAATCCTCTCTGTCAAAGGGGAGCACTGGCTCAGATGTTTGTTAGACTCCTGGGCTCAATTCCAAATCTACCATTTTGGTCAAGGATTTGGTCTATGGTAACTCATTCTTTCATCAGCTTATTTAAGATGAAAATAGTTTGTATTTACTGAACAGGAGATGAGTTTTGCTTTAAGACTTCTTTATTGTTAATTTCTGAAAAGATTTCAACACAAAATAGTACAGAGCAAGTACTATTTCAGACTATTGATGAGTTTCTACAGAATCATATATATGTTATTATGAAGGTTCATCATGTAAAACCAAGATTAAAGTATAATGAAAATTTAAACTGTTGAAAGAGGAAGCGGAAGTGACTCTATTTGTATACATGCATGAAATACATTCACTTACGGAGAGTGTTTAGTTGTGAGTTATGGAATCCACTAAGGAGAAACAAAAACAAGTACTTACCAGAGCTTACTATAGTAAGTACTAAAGCTTCTAACTATATATTCCTGCTTTCCAGTTCATAACCAAGACAGTGAGGGAGTGGGACTCTGGTAGGCATTAGGGATTTGCTCTGTATTTGGAAGAGAACATTTGTGAAATAAGGATTATCAAGGAACACATTCGTAGATGTGGTCCCAGAGATGTGCTTCTTTCTCATCCCACTGGATCTATGGGGTTCTCTGTTAATCTTGGATTTTTTAACTTGCCTCTTACACTCAGCTTCTCAAATGTTTCCAGTGTGGCTGAACAGTTGTCACAAGTGCCTACTAGTAGAGTGATGATGCCTTAAGTCACCATAGTCTAAATCTATCTTTGAGAAAAATCTATGGCGTAACAAAGTTAGCATCGAGATTTCTCACATTTCATAGACAACAAAATGTGGGCAAAAGAAAATTTTGCCCAAGTTCTATGCTATTAAAACTCACCTTTTGCTCTTACATCAGAAATCATATATAATGTGTACTTTGTGCTACAATAGTAAAACTTTACTTAGGTTAGAATTATATTGGTTTTGGCCAAAAGCCTAAGCAAAGCTTTCAGAACAAAAGGAAGATAAATTTTAATCTTGAAGATCAAATATAAGTTTAAGGCATATTAGTGTAATAATGTCTTCTGGAACATTAGGATAAGGAATGTTTCAGTAAAAATTTCATCAAATAAATAAATTTTTTCTCTTAAAGGTAGCTATTTTGAAACAGTTTGAGGAAGGCCTTTTCATGGATATAGTCTTTCAATAGTTTATAACTACTCTTGAATTATTTTTCACTAATGCCAGCTAAAATCGCTTCCCAGAAAGCAAGAGAGGGCTATTATTAAATAGAGTAAAAATAAATACCACAGTATGATGTGCTTTAGTTCATGAGTTCTATAAATGCTTCTTCAATGAGAAGGATGTATTCTTCTTACCTGAAAACAAGTCTTTGCAAACTGGGCTTGAATTTGGGTCATGGTACAAGTTATTAGTGATAGGACAACTATGATCATCTGTCAATTAGAGGATTTCCTTTTTACCTATAGTAAGAGTTTTAATCTAAAGCATAATCCTGAAGAGATCAGTGTAACATTATCTTTTAGTTGGAATAGAATCGGTTTGGGACACTCTGTGGACCTGTAGTAGTTATTTGTCTTGTTACTAGGACAAAATACTTGAAAAAAGAAACTTAAGGAAGGAAAAGTTTGTTATAGCTCTCAGTTCAATGGTGTAGTCAATCAATGCAGACAAGACATGGTAGAAGGAGCCTGGAGAAGTTGGTCTCATGGTACCTGAAGTTAAGAATCAGAATTATAGGGGCTGGGAGATGGCTCAGTGCTGAAGAGCATTGACTACTCTTGCAGAGGACCTGGGTTTGGTTTCCTACACCCACATGGCAGCTAACATCCATCTAAAACTCCACTTCTTGAGGACCCATCTCTGTCTCTGTCTCTGTCTCTGTCTCTGTCTCTGTCTCTCTCTCTCTCTCTCTCATCTCTCTGGCTTCTTTGGGCATTGCATGCATGTGTGCACTTACATACACTTGGGCAAAAATACTCATACACACAAATTAAAAGAATCAGAATTATGAAATCTGGTGCTCAGCTCAACTTTTTCTTTTTATCCAGTCTAGGACCAGAGCCTATTAAATCGTGGCATCCACATATAGGACAAGTCTTTCCACCTCAATTAACCTAATGGAGAAATTCCCTCACAGACATACCCAGAGATTTGTTTCCATGCTGATTCTGAATCATGTTAAGTTGACAATGATTAGCCATCACAGCTCCTATAAGCCCAATTCCCATTTTGTGTATTTTTATCGAATTTTTGTGCATTTCATTCAAAACATTTTAATCTTTATTCCGCCTCCCTCATCTCTACCCTCTCATAATCCCCATACACTGGATTTCATGCATTCTGTCATTTATGTTAAGATCTACTAAGTCAAGTTAGTGAACCCAGACCTCACTCAGAGCAAACTCATCTTGGGCTATAGTCGGTCAATCTAGTGTCACTCCCTTAAAGAAAATCAGCTCTCCCTCACCAGCGGTTATGAGCTGTCAATAGTTCTTCAGCTAAGGTTGAGGCCTGTTGCACATTTCCCCAGTTCTATGCTAGATTTTTGTCTTCTTGAGTTTTCATGATTCGTTCATGCTGACATCACTGCTGTAGGTTCATATAAGCAAGGTCTTAAGAGCCTAGAATCCTCTGTTTCCATATAGTCATGCACCTGACTTTTAACAGTCTTTCTGCTTCTTCTTCTGCAGTGGTCCCTGATCACTGGGTGGGTGAAATATAATATAGGAGTCCTGTCCAGGGACCCACACTCTGCAGATACTTTTTCTCTACCCTTTGGCCATTATCTCTCTATTCCTTGTTCTAGTTTGTTCCATGAGCCTTAGGGATAGAAGTTCCATTGTAGATGTGTTTGGGCTTCTCATAGACACTTATTCTGTGTGTGTGACAAGTTGTGGTACCCTGTAATATTCTTCATCCATTGAAAAAGAAGCTTCTTTGTGAGTGGTGACTGGCATACACGTCTGTAATATTGCACAATTTTAAAAAGGGTCTTAGAGGATTAAGTGAAAAGGTGTAACTTAGGAATGTTATGACCATATTAAGAAGACCTTAGTTATGGGGGATTCTTTTTGTCAGCAGATAATAGAGAAGAAAGGATGTTTTCTAAGAAAATTTCATTCATTTTCTCAGAGGTTCATCCATTTACCCATTCATCATTTATTCACTGTTCATTTAAATATTTCTTATTGTTTTTTGGGCAATAACTTGTATCCCATAGAAGACTGAGCTTGGTATAATAATTTTAATGTTTCTTGACCACTTTCAAGTAGTTAAATATTTAAATAAAGTTCTTTTCATGTGTTCCCATACTACTAAAAATCATAAACTATGGAATCCTCACAGTGTTTTCCAAATTCTTGTAAGGCATGAGAAGTAGGCTTCAGTTTGAGAAATCATGCCCATTGTGGGTAACTGAATCAAATTCTTTGGTGCAGTAGCTTTCCTTGCTTATAATATTCCTCAAAGAATTAATCTGACATTAAAAGTAGCTTATATTGTTCCTATTTGAAGTAATTCAAATTATTACTGCAACATTGTTGCAAATATTCTCAAGAAGTCGCAACATTTAGAAATCGATTTCAGTTTTAAGGCAGTCAGAATTAAAAAGCTTAGCACATTCGCCTTGACTACGTCTCATTTTGTGACGTTAAATGTCAGTTCAACCTTGGGCTTTCTAAAGCCTGAGAACTTACATAGAGAGATTAATGAGGATGAAAATCACTCTCATTTTTCTTACCCAATCTGTGTAACATGATTTTCCAGGTCAATTATTATTAATTTTTGAGGGCCATTTAAAAATAGACTTGCAACTGCTAACTAAATTCCTGTGATTGACGGCACAACTCATTGTAATGAAAAAAACAGAAATTTGTTAAATATGCCTCAAGCATTTTTATGAAGAAGATTAGCAGGACATTTTGGTGTCTTTAGTGAATGTAGTTTATTAAAGTAGAAAACTGAAAATATTTAGAATTAAGTTGTGATTTTTGTCTCATTTTGTGACATTGTCTTTAAACTTTTATACTTAGCATATATAAGATCTCACTTTTCTGTTATTTTCCAAGAAACACAATTTCCAAGCTTCGAGAGTAGAAGGACCGCCTCACTTTCCATTGCTGCAGTGCCCTTCTCTGGGTTACTCATCTCATGCGTGTCTCTTCCTTTTCTGAGTAACTCTTCATTTTGTTTATGTGGTATGTTAGTTATTTTTGTCTTTGCTGTGAAAAAGTACCTGACAAGCAGGAACATAGGAGAAGAAGGTTCTCTTTGAGCTTACAGTCTGAGAGGATAAAGTCCATCAGAATGGGAAGGAATGACAGGAATTCAAAGCAGACGATTATATTTTGTCCATGGTAAGGAAGCCGAGAGCAGGCAGGGACTAGCAGCCAAAACACCTCCAGACCTACCTCCATTGAACCACCTTCTCATGCAAGCCTCCCGCCTCCTAAAAGTTCCACAGCTTTCCAAAACAGTAAGACATAATGAAACACATGACTCAATGGGGGACCTTTCATGTGTAAATCACACAGTGTGATTCATATGAATACTGGTAATTTCTCTGCAAGGGGCATGAAATATCATGTTTAAGAGTTCCTGAAAGGAAACTAAAATACTTCTACACAACAATGGAAATCATCAATGAAGTGGAGACAGCCTACAGAATAAGAGATTTGAAAAGGCATATGGAAACTTATAAAAGTGTGTGTGTGTGAGAGAGAGAGAGAGAGAGAGAGAGAGAGAGAGGGGATATCCTGAATGTCTGGATAATGCTGCTCCTGAAAGCTAAGAGTTCCTAAAAACAAACAAAAAACCAATCCCAGAGTGCCAGGGTGCCAGGTATGAAACAACTCTTTATGAGTTGTTGGTCAGGGAGGATCAAGAAGCCCTCAAACAAATAAATCTCTTGTCATTCTTCTTGGTTGCTCAACAGAACGAACAGTTGAGACCCTATTGCCGAAAATATCATAAATCTCAGTTGCAACGTCTAGACAAATAACCTGGAACTGAGTTGGACGCTTCCTCTTTGCCTGCTAGCTTTCACAGTGCCAGAACTTGCTGTCTGGGCTGCTCATGAGGCGCTAGGCCTCTCCTCTGAATGATATTGGCTAATGATGGATTCTGATGGTGAGGCAGTGGTTGTCTTCAGTTGAGTACCCACTGAGAAGCCCACTAGGCTCCAATGGATAGTTTCAAAGCCATGGTCACACAGATGGCCCTGGTTAAGCAATTCTCCAAAAAACAAGAGTCAGACCAAAATATGGGAAAAAGGCTTGCAGGGGCAGGGGGTCTAGCAGGAATGGGAGGGAATTAGGAGGGCAGCAACAATCAGCATATACTTTATATATGTATAAATTTTTTGAAGGACATATTTTAAAATATTATATAAAAATAGTCCTTGACCTTGTATCCCCATGAGGAAATGCATGGTACTTGGTGGAACCTAGATTCACAGATTACATCTCTAAACTACAGAAACAAGATATTCAGTAACTGGGTCTGCTCCCCTGTGTTGGTACCCTGAGTAAACATATTTATGATTTGGGTAACAAATCTCATGCTGTGGCTGAATTAGATCCAGCATGGACACTGCACCATTTTGACAGTAAGCCATGATCTTAGGGTATGTATTAAGCTGCAGTCTACACAGTCTCTGATCACTCATTTTTCTCTGGTTGCACAGCCAGGTACATTTACCAGAGAACTGGGAGACATACTAGATAAGTTGGTCAAAGAGCAGGACAGGGAGAGCAGAGTGTGTCTTGGCAACTACTACAAAGATGTGGGGTTTATCAAGCCATGAAGACTGCTGAAAAATGAATACAAACACAGATACATCTCACTGCCAAGCTGCATGTTAGGTTTCCAAAGCAAGTACAAAATGTACTCTGAGTCTAAGTCTTGAGCATTTAAGAATTTTAGGTTCAGAAAACCGAAAGGGTTGTCCCAAGTTAGTAATAAGGACGGAAGCAGATGTTGGTCACGCCAGACTGCAGAACATACTGTGGTAATGAACTAGGCTGAGGCTAAAAACGTCTCACTGTCCGTTATTTATATTCACTTCATAAATTCAGGAGTGGGGCTGTAGATAATGAAGAACTGATACACCCAGGGAAGCAAAAGTTGCAAACTTTCCTCTGCCAAATGTCTTTTATTCATGTATTATTTTTCTATTGAGAAGTAGAGGCACTTGGCTCCTGTTAGCAGATTCAAATCAGCTTTCTTTCTGGAACCAACCTTGAATTTAGAAAGGAAAAACAAATTAAGCAACTTAAGACAAAGGATCAAGTCACCCAAGATCCAAGTCAAAACTTTATTATATTAAAGCTCTCTATTGGTCGTGCTTGCAAGTTATTTGACTGAATCCTATTCCATGTTGTTATGACCAGTTTCTGGATAATGATGTTTTCTTCACCGGATAAATCCTGTCCTGAATTTTGCCTGATACATAAGCCCTTTCAGCACCAGGGTCTTGCCTTATATCCACCAATGCCTAGGCTAAAGACGGAAAGGCCTATTTCTAAATGCCAGTTTAATGGTCAGGAAATGAACACCAGAGTCTAAAGATTCAGACATTGTTCCCATATAGGTTTACAGTGCATTATCCACTTTCATATTTCCTATGTGAGGAATACTGATGGCAATGGATTACTTGGACTCATATTTGGATGTTGTGTGCATCTATGAGCCTGTTAATTCTCTCAGCATCTGGACCAACTTCCCTGACTATACCTAGTTCCATTTCATGTCTTTCCCAACTGGCAACATTAAGTGACAATGAGCTAACAATGCACTCATGTAAGACTCAGCTTTATGTGAGCATTCTCTTTTTTTTGCCTTTTGTATAAACTTAAGAATAGCCTCTTTTGAAATCAGTGCAAAAGACCAAATATCTGGGTGGCACGATAAATAGTGGAATTTTTTACAATGGTATTTATAAGCTTTCTCTTGTTTACCCATCAAATGTTTACTGTAATCTAATTTAATGACAGATGGTGGGAATGTAAAGGTGACTGTGGTTATATTCCCTATTTTTAAGCAACTTACATTATTGTGAAACAGTCTTAGAAATAATTATGTTGCATTGTGACAAATATTTTAAAAAAATCACTTGGTGAATGTTCTATGATTGCAAAAAGAGTTACCAGTTTCTGCTGGAGGAGATGGTACTAATATCAATAAATGTTGATTACTTTGATAGTTCTGCTCAGTGCTGCTTTTTCATTCAGGATATCAAATGAATTAAAAAGGATCTGTCTATGACATTTCCTTTTATATCTAAACCTATCTCCTTGCAAAATTTTAAAAGACATCTCACATTTTCTAAAATTGCATGTTAGGCTCTTTCTGTGCTTTTGACGTTCTGGTAATCTCAGCTTTCTATATATCTTTATCAAATGTGATTTCCATGCCTTCTAATTTTTTTTTGATATTTTTTCATTGTTATTTCCAAAACTTTTGTGTAATCAGCAAATGAAGTATTTGTGGGAAAAGATATGACAAACTTTTGCATATTTTAGCCATTATGTTCAATTTATACAATATTTCTATGTATGGCATACTGAAAGCGGTCTACCAGAGTAGGATTTTCAAAATCAGGTTGATACAGCAGTTTTCCCCTAACCTTTTCAAAATTGCTTTATTTCTTTGAAAAGTCTCCTTACACTTCAGGAGACAGGCAACTGTGTGAAGTCATTTTGGAAGCAGACTGAAAACCCCATCCTAAGCAAGGAGGCTGGTGACCTGAGCTAATTGGATCCCCATCCTGAGATCTCTGTACATCGAGATGTGCTAATTGCATTGTCTTATCATAGCATAATGATGCAATTAACTTGTATCACCAGCATGGGCTGTTTGCTAGCTCACAACCTATTTCAAAAATATCGGTACCCCCCAAAGACCAGCACATATTCTGTCTAGCAAGATTTGACATATAATTGTGCTGAAATGTGTTTTTTAGTCGATTTTCAACCTCTGGTGACCATAATATTTGTTCTCAGCATGAGGAGGAAAGAAAAGAAAATGACTCCGCCTTGAAATTTTTTTTTTACCAATTTACATCTTTCATGCTCAGCAATTTTAGATTTAGTGATCCCAGTCCACCCACATTTCCTTCCTTCTTTTGGCATGCTTGCTTTCAAGATCTTGCACAACTATGCTTTTGTGTACATTTTTACTATAATTAGCTAGAAGAATCCAGATTATTTTAGCAGAAACTCCAGAGAAAATTGACAGCAATATCCTGTCTGAGTGTGGTAGTAAATATTCTATAATTTCAGTAGCTTATTATCATAACTCTGTGTTTATAGCATCCCTCCCCTTTTCATGGAGAAAACCCATCCATATTCACATACTATACCCATAGAATTTTATCACCTAGATACGCTGCCATCAACATGTAACTAGAGAGCAAGAAGGCCAGGAGTCATGAGGATTGTTGCCATACATCCCATTTTGAAATGTTCCTTTCAGTTATATAAGGATTGACTTTACAATACAGCACCGATAGTTAACACATATTGTGAACGTCAAACTACATCAATAGAATAGACTTTGTGTCGTATTCTTACAAAGAACAAAGCAAAGCACAAAAGAATAAGAGGAACATTTTTGAGGGGATGCACATTTAGTACCTTCATTACAGTGATACAGTTACAAATGTATACATCAGTCCAAACACATCAAGTTGTTTATAGTAAATGTGTCAAATATTTTGTGTATTAATCAGACCTTACTAAACTTTTTAAAAAAGAAAAATATTTGGTGCCGATAATGGTGCTAAAGGAGTGTTTGAAGACAGCAATTTATTGATGACTCAGATGTGAAGAAAAAGACTCTAAGAATACACATTTATGGGCACACCCACATACCCACTTGTGTTTCCTTGACTCCGAAAAAGGAAATTAGATAAATTAAAAAAGTACACTATCCATTTTCCTCTCTCCTGACAGTATCACTATACTCTATTTTAATATAATTATGTTGCTATCACAGTGAGTTTCTCTTCTATCTGGTTTGTGTAATGACTGTACCATCAGGAAACAGACAGTCTCGGATAGGTGAAGGAGCTCAAGAACTGTCCACAAATAGGACTTTCCAGATACTGCAATATCCAGGCGCAAGGCAATTCCTACCATCAATTGTAGATTCAAATTCCTATCTTCAAGTTGATCTAAATTCAACAGTTAAGAGCCTCGAACTTTTAGAACACATTTGATTTTTCTTTTGGTTAAAGGAAGTGTATCCAAAATTGATTTTGTGATTTCCTTGCTGTTTCTCTCACTCTGACTTTGTCGTAGGTCTTGTTTTGGGAAGACTTATGTTGGATTACTCCATTTAATCCCTATATGCATTTACACTCCACCTTACACTCAGTATCCTGAGAAATTAAACATTATTCTAAAATCCATTATGCAATTTTATCCTGATATGGTAATAACTAAAAGTAAATAATTAGAAGGGAATAACTTTCCTCACCATCATATATAGTTATAAGGCATACATAATTTCATGCAATGTTGAATTTGTTTCTACCTATGAGTACTTAAACATAGTTTAATGCTCTTATTATTTTCCAGTTACACTTGAGAGACTATTTCATTACAAATCATAGAGACTGCAATTAATAAGAAACTTGGATAAATATGATGAGTTGAGTTTTGGAATAAGATGAATTAGTAATGGTGACTATTTCATCTTTTCCCCAAGTAAATAGATATAATATCTTAAACAAAGAAATGCACAAAAGACAGGCCTAGTCTGAATTTGGATTCCTGGGAGGAAAGCAGATATTTCTTGCACGTAGGGATGTCACACTAGTTTGGGCCAAGTGTATTCCTGGTTTTATAAGAAGCACAGACAGAAGCCAGAGAGTAAAAAACAAATTAAAAGAATAACGCTTTCACTCTGTAAAACTTAGGGTATACTAAAGATCCAAGGGAAAAATGAGGTCACCTTTTACGATTCTTAGTCTCATTCATAAAATAATTTAAAAATGGATGTAAATGGAAGCTTGAGGATAACTTTATTAGAATTTAGAGAAAAATCCTCAAGGCGAGCAAGCTGTAAATCTCAGCAGTGGCCTTCAGGAGCAAGTTGCAGAAAAAGCCACTAAGCCATGGAGGTCAAACGTGAGCCCAACGAGCAGCCAAATGGCAGGGAGGGGAAGAAATCCAAGGTGTTATGACATCCTAAAGCACTAGAGAAAGCATAGTTAGAAAAGAGACAGGAAGAAGAAAAGGAGAGACCATGTTTTTCTGAAGAATTCTGTAGATTTATGAAGAGACCCATGCCAGGTCCAGAACTGCTACATTAGGGACAGGGATTCTGGGCAGGAAAAGTTCATCACCTTATTAGGACTCTAGGCATTCAACCTATCTCTTTATCATGGCTTAAGGTGAACCCCTGCTTTCCTAGGGGTGGCTCTGACCAAGTGATTGAGTCAGAGAATCTAGAAAGGTTCTAGCCAGGCCACAGATTCTTATTTTCTGGACCAGTTAATCTTATAAGGCTTTGTTGCTACTCTAATGCTATCTACATTTTTAATACCACCTGCTGAATCTTCGTTTTCCTTTTCAAACATAGTAAATTAACAATGTGAAGATTGATATTTCTTGAACTATTCAGACTTGTCCTAAATTCAAGAGATTTAAGTGATCAAAGACTATTTATAGACGTATGGTCTCAGGCCTACTTTTTTTAGACAAGGCTGGCCTGGAATTTACTATTTTGATCAGATTGGCTTTGCTCTCACAGAAACCTGTCTGCCCTGCATTTATGGGCCAGGATTAAAGGGATATGCCACCATGCATGCCTGGCCAACTACTTTTCAAATTAAAAATTAATTTTTTCTCTGAGGCATAAAAATTGTATACATTAATAAGGTGCCATGTGATAGATACATGCCTACATGCATGCATTGTATGTTTTTCTTGTCTTTTAAAATTAATTTTTAGTGTAGCAGACAAACCAACGTGCTTTATTATGGCATATTCATGCATACATGTCATTATACTTCGTTTCTCATTCATTACTAAAAATCTGGGTAAGAAAATCTATCTCCTCAAATGTTTATCGTATTTATTTATTAGGTGTTTTGTTTTGGGTCTTTTTGGAAAGGGTCTCCCTGTAACCCCTGTGGCTCTAGTCGGCCTGAAACTCACTCTGTAGACCAGGCCGGGCTCAAACCCACTGAAATCCGCCTACCTCTGCTTCCACCTCCTAGTTCTGAGACTATAGGCATGTGCCTCCATGCCTGGCTTAGCTAGTTTGAGATAAGGTTTAAGACTGGGCTGGGTTCCACCCAATAATCTTCCTCCCTCTGCTTCTTGAGCTCTGGAGGAACAGAATGCATTGTCTGGCAGGCTTATCATTTCTTAATGGATAAAACATTTTCAATGTTTTCCCTTGGTTTTTCTGTAATGCACAGTGTTTCTCCAAGACCCTATTATGAAATATAGCACACCAGAATTTCTTACTCTCATGTAGCTAGATGGTAACACGCTTGATCATCCTAAATGACTATGAAAAGAATCATCTGCACGGGACCCTACAGGTATCCAAGCTGTGTGGTCTCAGAGGCCACTGGGTTGACTGAGTGTGTTTGTTGCCATTACTCCCATGTTAGCCTTCTACAGCTAATTCATAGCTGCTTCACCAACTGTGTCATGTTTGCCAAGGCAGCAACTTCCTCATATTCACACATAACTACCACAAAATATTATATGAAGAACAATATTGTATGTAGAAACAGAAATTTGTTATGCATTATATTACCACTATGATCAATACAAATTAAAAATGTTTAACATGTAATCATTAAATTTAATTTGTGAACCGGTTTCCTTTGACAGTTTAATTATTGGTCCCAACTTTTTTCTTTTAGTTCACAAGCTCTCATTTTGCAGTGTTAAAGTGGGAACAGGGGGATCCCTTGGGTTTGTTGGCCAGTCAGTTTTGGTAGACCCGCAATCCTCAGTTTCAGTGGGAGGTCCTATCTTAATAAACAAGGTATAGAGCAGTTGAGAAAACCCATTATCAACTTTTGGCCTTCACATGCACATACATGTCATAGATACATACATGTATGTACCCTCACATAAACACAGGCAAACACATACACAAATACACAAAATACTCCCCCAACTAAAATACATAGTATTATACCATAATCATATGTATGAAAAACAAAATCACAGAATACCTTTGAAATTATGTTTCTTTAGGGTACAATATACTAAAAGACAAGGAATAGAGACAGCGTAAAAGGTCATCTGAATTACAGTATGCTGAAATGGTACATGAGAAAATTGATTATATACTCTCTTGGTTTGTAGGACTGTAATTGTTTTTGATGACTATTTAGCATTTACCAAATGAGTGTCTTTCACATATATCCTGCTTGTAATTTAATTTAAAAATTCACAACAGCCAAGTCTTTATGCCTTTAATATTATCTTGGCCCCTGGGGAATTTCTTTTATGGTATAAATTTCTGATTTCTTTAAATCTGTTTCGGGGTACTCAGTTCTTTATATACTGTAAAATATCTGCTTTAAAATGCACTTTTGCATCATTTTCAGTATATATCTGTTCTAACTTCATTAAAGACATCAGTAAATGAATTCCTCAATTTTTTTTGAGGGGGAGGGAGCTCCTAGAAATTACAAAATTATTTTTTTTCATAAACTCTTAGTATATTTGTCATCTCAAATGTTGTCCCAGAAGGCAGAGTGCTTGCTGAAGGATGATGCATACATATGCCAGTCACGTCACTTCTGGAGACTTTCGGATGCATTTTTTTCCTTTCTGTTTCCACTGCTCATTAGCAAACTAAGACCTTATCTTTGTGTTGGAGAGCAAATAGCTATTTAGCTGAGAGAGACTATAAATTCTCTAATTTATCTGTTGAAAGACCCACATTTCCAGTTTCACTGGTCAATCACCTGATCACAGGACCACTCTTAGGCAGGTGGGTTCACCTTAAGTTATACTAAATAGATGGGCAGAATACGGAGTGTGTTAGTGAGGCAGTGAACTTTACCTGCTGGAAATCCCGCTTTGCAGGGCAGTTCTAGACCCAGCCACAGACATGTAGCTCTCTGTAAGTCTGCCCACTTTTCTGAGTTCTTCAGAAAAGCATAATCTTTCCTTCTCTTCTTCACATCCCTTTTCTAAACACGCTTTCTCTAAGGCTTTGGGCTGCCCCAGCATCTTGTATTTCTCTACTTTTTCTCTTAAGCTCCTTCTCCCTCCCATGTGGCTTCCAGTCCGCCATGTGTCTGATCCCATGCAGGCTCCAAACCTGCATGACTTTTTGTCTTCTTTTCTTCTCCCTCCATTCTCTTCCTCCAGGCAGCTGCTGAGATCCCCAGCTTGCCTGTCTTGAGGATTTTTCTTTAGATTTCAATAAAATTGTACTAAAGCTTCTGATTGGGTCCACTCTTAAATTATTTTATGAATGAGACTAAGAACCCATTAGGGGATGCTCTCATTTCACCCCGTTTCATTTGCAAACCGTATCTTACATTCTGATATCAGTGTAATCGCCCCCCAAAACATTTAAGACTTTCCTAAACTGAAAGTAAAACACAAACACACCATTTTCAAAGGACAGACCTAAACTCTAAATATCATATCTAATGCCCTTCACTGTTAAACAGAGACTGTATTTCAAATTAATTAAAATAACTTATTTTCTTCTTTCAACTTAAACTCTGTGCTGTTCTCTGTGGATTCACACTTTCCTGCATTGGTTTCCTTTACCCTTTCTTAATCTGAGCTTTTCCTGTCTTCCATTGATTAATTCAGGTTTACCTAACAGAACATTGAGAGCTTTGAAACTATTATTTAAGCAAACAGAGATTTCTCACTTGTAATTATTTATTCACGTGAATTATTTTTTGTCTTATATGGTAGCTCCTTAGAGACAATCTGCACTTGATCCCCTTCCTATGCATGTTATGGTGCTTTGCAGTTAGTGAGTTAGTCATAATTACTTGAATTAAAATGTATTGATGATGCAGGTGCTTCAGAGTGATCTACAGTGGTTTATACCTGAAGTGGTCCTTATAGGTCACAAATGGTGTACTTAGAAAGATCAGCTTTGAAGTGTTTGGGGAAAATTTTCGATAGAAAATATTATTAATGAGCTCATCAGATCTGCCTTCAGGAAGCTCTGGTTCTACTTGGGAAAATGAGGCAACAAGTCATACAGGAACAAATATCAGAATGCAATGTAAGAGGGTCCAGTCAGTGATGTGTAATGTAAATGCTATGTAAGCACCTAAGGAGAAGAGACATTCCTGATGAGGGGCTAGCAACCTCAGCCTCACAAATTTGAAAGTTGAGTGAGTTAGGCGAGTTGGGCACAATTGATAGATTGAACAGACAGACAAACTGGGGAATTTCTTCTTTGAGTGCTGTGCCACAAAGCCTTTAAATGGAGTAATGAGTTGCTGGGTTTTGCTCGGTTTGAATAACAAAAGAGCCTTACATCCCTTTGCCCTAGCTGCTTTCAAGGACTTCGTAGTTCAGTGTAAGAAGAATTGCTTATTTCTTTTTGAAATAAAATATATCTAGAATTAGAATTTATGTGACACCTCTACTTTTGATGCAAGCAAAAACTCAACATAAGCATTGCATAGTCTTGTAGGACATTCAGTATTAACAACTGCTCTTATTGACCACGTGCTATTGCCATTTAACCCCTGCAACCTTGTTAATTATTCTAGTAGCTTGTTGCATTTGTGATTGACCCATACTCCTCTATATTCAGATGTATCCTATTTTAAAAACATCTGTGGCATATAAATTCAAAATGTTATTAATAACCCAGCACATGCATAATTGATTGCTTAGTATTACTTAACATTTTCAGCAAATTTCCATTCATTCTCAAGGAGACCAGTATTAAATGTGCTTAAAGTGCTAAAGAAAGTGGTAAAGTTTCTGCAGTTTGATTAATTGATACCCTAAGGGCATGACCCAGTCATCTGATATGCTAACTATGCAAAGGTGAGAATGTTTGCCTTCACAGTTATCATTACCAATGATAATTCAATTCTCTAATTTAATTGTATCTTCAATAGCTTACAATGGGATCAAGGTTTTGGATATTTTTTAAAATTACTAATTTTGATTGGATTTGGGCAATTTATAGTCTATCTAACGATATAACAGTAAAATTACTCCAATGAAAAGAGCCCCTAATTTCTCTTGTCTGTTTCTCAGTTTTCATATGATACAGATTTTCACATTATTTTTACACTTAAATGGTTGCTTTCTGTCTTTCCTTGTTTTTAAATGTAAAACAACTTCCTTCTGCTCCAGGGCTACCTGCTCAGACTCCAGTTACCTCACTTGCCAGCAGAAATTCCACTGAACTGTGAACATGTCAACAACTACACAATTGAAAGTTGCGTTGCATGTTAACATTAAGTAAGCTGACTTAAGAGTATGTAGGGACTCTGCGCTGTTTTCTCAACTCTTTGGACAGTTAAATTTCTAAAAATTACTTAATAGAATACCCAATTAGTTCTCATGCATAGCTTGAATGGACTGAGTTCAGTCAAGAAGAAGGTGTTTTCTATGATTATAGAAATGCAATGTGAACAAGAAAGGAAAGTGACAGACCTTAGACCAGAAACTGTCTAGCCTTTCCCTGAAGCACTGAAGTAAATAAGGGTAATAATAAAATGATATAAACCGCTCCAGAAGAAATCTCTCATTTCAATATTTTCATCAAGCTCAGTGTTCTTGAAGTTATTTGTTGAAATACATGTTTCCCAAATACATGTTTTTTTCAGATCTGACTTAAAGTACTAAATTCTTTGATGAGATAATGCAACCATTTATTAATAACCTGGTACAGAAGGCCAAAATGAACTCCCATAGGGTTAAGATTTGCTTGTAAGAAATATCTGCATAAAGGGAAACTAGTATGTTTTAAGAGGAAAGTTTAATTTAAAAAAAAAATTGGAAGACAGAGAAATTTACAAATTTTGTGTTGTACAGATCAAAATAATCTGACATCTGCAGTCTTTCCATTCATGAAAATAAGACAATCTGTGCATCCCATTTCTGAAACTCTGCAGACTGCTTTAACTTTTCATTCTCGTAAAATTGGAGATGGGCTGTTTGCTTTATTGGTAATTGCAGCAGCAGCAAAATGGCCCTGTGTTTGCCAGTCCACAAAGCAGGGGATGTCTATCCACTCAAGGCAGTGGCAGCCTGCTGCATTATTTCAGTTCTCAACATTCCTTGATGAAAAAGCAGCAGCTGCTGGTTCAGAATAAACTTGTTTCTGTTTATGCTGTCAGCAGAAAGCTGTTTTAAAAAATCATTAGATGCATCATGCTGTTGCAGTATGTTAAATTGTGAGGCATAAAGAAACATTCCCCAAAGATGAACACCATGCTAACTGTGCCTGCAACACATAGCTTTCTTTTTGCTGAATAATTCAAACACAGGTGGGATTGGTAAGCTCAGGTGTTCAGGCATAATGTGGTGAAGAAAAAATATTGCACCAAAACTCCTTCCAGGTCAGTCAACTGTACACAAAGGAAGACTTCTGCAAACCACTATGGCTTAGTAGATGAGGTTGGGTCGCTAACCACAATTTACATGACTCTTCGAATCTGTTCTGATCCATCTGAGCTGCATTTTCATCCATTTGTTCTAAGTCACGTTTTAAGAATTTTGTGTCAAATCATGCAATGCTTCTATTGTTGGTATTTTTCATTAGTTGTTGCTGATATACAGTTATTCTGTCCCTGGGTAAATTACACAAAGCTTTGTTTTATAAAAGCAGTCCATAAAGATAATAAAGGAGTGACCCATTTATTGAATATGAATAGTTAAAAATGGATTTCAAAAGGTTTTGTACCAAGGGACACTGGTAAAATAAATTATGGTGTACTTACAAGATGACTCACCAACCACTAGTGTAGCATTCATTATAAAATTGTATTTCTTGGGACTGGAGAGATGGCTCAGTGGTTAAGAGCACTGGCTGCATGTGCAAAGACGCAGCTTTGAATTGCAGTACCCATGATAGCTAACAACCCTCCACAACTCCAGTTCCATGGGTCTCAATGCCATCTTCTGTCATCCATGGGCACTGAACTACACAGTGCACTTATATACATGCTGGCATAACACTCATCTACATCAAATTAATTAATTAATTAATAAAATAAAGGTAACCAAAAAAAGTAAATTGTATTTCTTACAATGTTAGATGAACTAACAAAGCACTAAAAAAAAATCACCCTAAAAGAAAACAGGTAAAAAAGTAAATAAGGTGTAGGTTATCTCATTTTTGTGAATTAAAACTATGTATATGCAGGCCATGCACATGAGCGCATCGATTCCACACATATGTAATAGTCTAGAATAAGATATTTGAAGCCATTTTAAAGTGTGCTTTTCTCTAGAATCAAAAAATGGTATAGTAGAATTTCATTTTTCTGCATTTGTCATTAACATTTATTATTGCTAATTAGAAATGACTAATATAGAAATTTTAGTGAGAGTATGATCATAAAATCAACACTTCTGAGAAACAACTAAAGTGAAACTTTTAGTGGATTTTGAGACATGTTTGCCCTGTGCTATCATCGCCCTGTGAAGTGCTTTTGATCTCTTTATAGTTAATCTTCCCACCATGCTAAACCCTGGTTACCATTACTCTTATTTCTCAATTAGTCTTACCTCTTCTGGACTGTAACAAAAATAGAATCATTGAGTTGCCTTTTTGAATCTGTCTTCTTTTGATCAATGCATTAGATTTTTTGCATTTATCCATTTGTAGTATGAATCAGCATTTTATTCTTTTTATTGCTTGCTGTGTTAGATATTCTATAATTTGGTTTTCTCTTTCCCTATTGAATAGCATTTGAATATGTCCAGTTTTGTACTATTATGGGTAAACCAGTTATAAATATTTATATGCAAGTATTTTGCAGGCAAATTCTTTATTTGCCTAGAATTTTATTTACCTAAGATTTTATGAGGTAATACGTTAAAAGTATGTTTAACTTTGCAATCAGCTAATAAAGAACTTCCCAAACTTGTGCCATTTTGAACTGCCACCAGGAATTTGAGTTTCAGTTGCTTTATAGACTTGTCAACACTTAGTATTGCCAGCTTTTAAAATTTTAACTATTTCTACAGATTCCAGATGGTGTCTCTTTATAGTTGAAATTGAATCTAGCAATGAAAGGTGTTGGCCAATTATACTATTTTCTCATTCTCTCATACATATTCATATCATGCAACAAAATATCTAACAAAAGCAGCTTAAAAGGAAGAAAGGTTTATTGTCCTCTGCAGTACTATCATAGCAGGAAAAGTATGGCCACAGGAACAGAATACAGCTGACCACATTGTGCCCACAGTCAGGAAGCAGAGGATGATGATTGCTTATACTCAGTTCACTTTTCCCTTTGAATTCAGCCAGAGACCTCAGCCTGTGGAATGGTACTGCTACCATTTAGGGTGGGTCTTCACACTGTCTTTCAGTACTAGAATAAGCTCTGTGTAATCTAGATAATCCCTCAGAGATATGCCCAGAGATTTGTCCGCATGGTGATTCTGAATCCCATCAATTTGGCCATTGAGATTACCTATTATAACTCCACTTCTTGTCAACTCAACATTCAAACACTACCTATAAGCTATAAAGTTCCACTCCTTGTCCCTATAGGCTTATGGCCATTTTACAATACAAAACACATTTAGACCAACTTCAAAAGCTCCCATAGTTCTTAACATTTCCAATACTGCCTAGAAGTCCAAAGTCTAAATCTACTCCTCAAGGCAATCTTTTAACTATCAGCTCCTATAAATAAAAAATAATAATAATAAGTTAGATACTTGCAGCATCCAGTGGCGCATAATAAACATTCCCATTCCAAAAGGAAGGAATAAAGCATAGCAATGAATCACTGAGCCAAAGCTAGACCAAAACACAGCACAGAAAATACAAAATCTTGCATCTCCATTTCTCACCTCTGACTTCCTGATGTTATTGTTTGTGATTCAAAGGACTTTGGCATTTCTACTCCTGCGGCTCTGTCACCTGCAGTATACATAGCCTGTCTCTTGTGAGGCTCCATTCCAAATACTCAGGTTGTCCTCTCAGATGTTCCATGGTTCTGACATGATGTAAATCCTGGGGTCTCCATTGCAGTTTAGATTCCGTGTTCATAGTTTCAGGCAACGGCTTATTAGGTTCTGCTGGCAGAGACTCTGATCCTGGCACACATTGCCTGGTCTCAGAGACTGTCTGGAATCACGGCACAAGATTCCATGACCCTATCAATCTTACATTGTCTGTTCAAATCATTTTTTTTCCATCCTGAAACTATCGGATTGATTTTTATTATTCAGTTGCCTAGCACTTTGATTTGTTTGGTTGTTTGTGTTGCAAACGTTTTCTCCATTCTCAGTCACACTTGCTTTATTTTTGAAATAGAAACTTGGAAAATTGACCATTTTATTTATTTACTTATTTAGTTATTTAGAGATTGGATTTTAATTGTTGCCTAGGCTGGTTTCAAATTCCAGGGTCAAGAAATCCTAGTACCTCAGTTTCCAAAATACCCCATTTTGCCTGACTGGGCATACTATTTTTAATGATTTGATGAATACCAGTTTGTTTTCTCTCTTCTTTCTAATGCTATCCTATCATTCCCTTCCCTTCCCTCTCCCTCCCCTTCCTTCACCTTCTCTCCTTACTGACCTTACTGTCATTGTGCTCAGTGAGTTATGTGTTCTTGTACAGGTCATGCCATTGGAAAAATTGGGATTGTAGGAAATAATTTGGCTTAGCATATTCTTAGCATGTTTTTCTCCTCTAGCCTGAGCTGTTAGAGATTGTTATGGGCAGTGAATCAGTCTACCTGTAACCCAGTGTTTCAGATGAGTTTTAGGTTTCTGATTCTCAGCAGGACTAGTAGATCCATCATAGGCTGGCTTCCATCAAGAGCCCCTTCAACGAACCTTCAGCTTCTCTGGAGCCTCCCTTAGAGTGGCTTCTACTCAGCCCCTTTCCACTTCTTTCTTAATTTAACTCTTGGAATCTATTTAAGGAACATTGCTTGCAGTTCCCTTTGTGGCTGGTCCTAACATTGGAAATAGCTTTCTTCAGGACAGAAGCCCTGGAATTGAGCTGGACAATCTTTGCAAGTCTTCTGATGCTTTATACATTTAGTTTTATTAATTCATCTAAATGCATGAATCTAACATATGCTATGTGCTAAGAACTATCCCAGTGCTTATAATTAAAACGTGAATAAAAAGACACAATTGGAAGTCTCATAAAACCAACATTGAAGTAGGAATAGATGATACTGACCAGGCAATTAGAGGTATGGTAGGTAGATCAGGGAGGGTAGTTAGATGTATATCTGATGGTTAATGAGTGAACTACTGATAATTAGGTCAAAGATTTCAAACTTTTTAAAAAAAAGTTGGAGAGCAATTAAAATTTCTAACTATAGAAATAATGTAATACAATTTTTAAATATAATTATTCCTGTGATATGAAAAATGAAAAATAAAATTCCTTTAGCAACCTGATAAAAAGAAGAGGTTAGGACAGAAAAAAAAGCAAAGCTATGGTAACAGTGTACATGAATTGTGGTGGTGGCTTGAGTCAGCTGAGATACAAAAAGTAGTTATAATCAACACATACTTAGTAAGCAGCATCACGGGTAGTGGAGTGATCACAGCTGTGAGATGAATGAGCGCTGGACATGAAGGTGGACACTGAGGTTAGAACCACTGGTTGGCTAAGGAAAGATGCCATCCACTGAGTTAGAAATTCAGAGGGTGGGGTGTAGCTGGATGATTTATTTGGGTAAATTGAGTTTGAGATATCTATAATGTGTTAAAGTGGGGATGTCTGCAAGTGAGTATAAAGTTATGGGACTCAGCACGGTGACTGGCTACAGATAAACTTTGAAGGCTTTCAGCCTAAAATTGAAATCAGAGTCAAGAGAAGAGATGACCTAAGAATACAGAATAATGAGAACAGTGGCTTAATTGAGCCCTGAAGGATGTCATATTCAGGGACTGGAAGAGAAGAAACTTTTGACAAAAGTTAAAGGAGAATGGCTCTGAGAAATGGGAGAAAAACTAGGAGAATATTGTATTTTAAAAGTAAAGAGATGAGATTTTTCCAAGAAGCAACAGACACCTGTACCAAGTACCTCTGAGAATTCCTCAAGAAAGGGAAAAGATGACTACTAAATTAAATGGTATTAAGTGTTGCTTTTAATAACAATAGTTTGGGAAGAATGGAGTCAGAAACCAGACTAGATCGAATTTAGTAGTCAACAACTCCAAGAGGAAAAAAAGTGCCTATTAATATTATTATTAATAATATTAAAATGATTACAGGCAGCTTTGTTCATATTTTATAATGCATAAAAGTTTTCTGTGTCTTTAAATATTCATGCTTGGTGCAGTACATGTTTTATTCCATGGAAAAGGTTTCTTTGTCCTTAAATTTTCATGCTTGAAATGGCAGGGTGTTAATCAATCACCGGAAGACTAGGACATGCAAAACTGAAATGAAAATGTGCTGTCCACCATGGGGCCACATTTAATATGCTAAACACATAGGTTCCATAATATTTATTTAGGCTTTAAAGCCATAATCTACACAGTTTTTGATAAAATGAAGCTTAAAAAATTACCCAACATACAGTTTTTTTTGAAAAGTAGCAAATTCCATCTCTCTCACACCTCATGAAAAGCGTTAATTTGTCTGGATTTCTAAATTGGTATTCTAACACAAGATGATTAAAGATATCCCTTCAACTATCAGATAGTTCACCTGAAAGCGCTGTACAAAGACTCTGGCATTGGACTGGATCACTGAAGTGTGGAGTGTGAATGGAGGAGAACAAAGGTGAAAGCATCATCGTTAATCAAGGTGCTTTGTACATGGCTGGCTATTGGACACACCATTCATATGCTCCTTCATTCAGTTTCATGTGAGCAAATGCATGAGTTCCATGAATAGGATGCATTAGCATACTGGATATAAGATAGATTGTGTCCTACATTAAGAACTGATTTCAATGCATCTCTAAATGTGTAGGTGCTTGAAATTCTGATTAGAAAAAATAATGCAAATTGACCAGGAAAGTAATATTGCAATTTTCTGCTTTTTAAAAAAGTCATAATCATTTTACAAATTGAGAAAGCCTGTTAAAGTATTTTTACTTGGTAAGTACATTTTAAAGAAGTGTTTAAAATTTTTGATTCATTTATTTTAATTTTATGTGTATGAGTGTTTTACCTGCATGTATGTAGATGCACCCATGTCATTCAATGTTAGCAGAGGCCAGAAGAGGGCATCAGATCCATGGAACTAGAGTTACTGAAGGTAACTAGCTGTTATCTGGGTGCTGGGAACTCAGCCCAGATCTTTGTTAAAACAGCCAGTGCTCTTAGCTGCTGAGCCATCTTTCCATCCCATAAAGTAGAGCTCAGTGTGGATATAGATACTGCAAGTTAAGCTG
Source organism: Eospalax fontanierii (assembly GCA_035773235.1). Classification (NCBI taxonomy): domain Eukaryota; kingdom Metazoa; phylum Chordata; class Mammalia; order Rodentia; family Spalacidae; genus Eospalax; species Eospalax fontanierii. The sequence goes on along the minus strand of CM069536.1, from coordinate 33,543,944 downwards.
AACAAATTTACTTATTTACTCATTATTTACTTACCTCTTTATCCTTGTTTCCTCCTTTTTATCCACTGGAATAAGATTGATGGGTGATACACATTGTGGTGTGTAATATAGACTTAATGTGTCAATCCTACAAAAATTAATCTCATAATTCTCATATTTGAAAAGTGTGGAAGGATGATTGCAATGGCATATTTTAGGTGAAATCCATCCTTGTATGTTTTTAAGAAGAGTGCAAATTGTATTTAAAACTTCCTTTTCTACATATTATTTGGGATAATTTCTATACTTTGAATGTTTACAAATGTGTTGAATGATACTTTCTATGCTGTCCATTAAGTAAAAATAGTAATGCCTTTATGACATCTTCAAGTCTAAATATCCTAATATTAAATTAAATATCAATTCAGAAATTCCAACTTAGATAGATAGTGTTGTTGGAACTTTAAATGAACTGGCATTTGTATTTGTAAGATATTTTGTAGAAAAGATGAAATTATGAATATGACCTTAAATGGTTTCTGATCAAATAACCTTGTGTATAATATGACACAATTAATTAAAACAAAATTATGCAATGTTTGGGTCTCAAATTATAATTTCAACATATTTTTAAAAGTCATGTGATCTTTCTGCTTCTATTTTCATTTTATATAAGATATTGCTAAATGCTCCAAAACTGTTAGCAATGATCTTCAAGCCCCCTTTAAAGAAGAAATACCGTCTTATTTCATAACTATATTTATTTATTCAGTTAGTTGGTCATTGACTATTTATTAAGTGGCTATTTTTATGTTAAGTCATTGCGTCAAATGTTGTTTTTGCTTCCACAAATAAAAACGTTCCTAGTTTGTTAACTATCTCTTCCTTTTGATTTTACTTTGTTGTTCAGCTAGCCTTTGCCTCTGACTTTGTATGACTTTCTTTTTCCATCACTTTTCTCACCCAACATTTACAGGTGATTGTATCTACTCTCCTCTTCCAACTGAGGAAGAAATTCATGACATGATAGATAAACCTTGAGTTTTGAAGTCCTGCAGTGTTTGGGATTGGAGACAGGTCAATTGCTAGGTGAGTGATTTGCTTTTTTATTTCTCCATTTGTGTAGTGAGGAAAGCCCCTTACATGATGGCTGTGAAGATTAAATACATTCCTGTCCCATCTTGTGCTTTCCTGACATGGTATTCATCACATATTTTAATCATTCCTGCTTCGATGTTATTCTGTCCAGAACTCTATGCCCTAGGGTATTATGACAGCAGGAACAATTTCTGTTTTTCACTATTGAATTCAGAGTACTTAGTTCCAGTCCTCAACATAGTAGGTGCCCAGTTAATGTTTATCAAATTGAGGATGATGAATGTTTACAGAGTTTACTACCTTCCAGAAACTCATAGTATTAAAGGAGAAAGGGGTTTTAAAATAACTATACAAATATTAATATATTTTAAAGAAATGTGAACAAATCAGCCATTTTAGTCTAGGTTATCCTGTCTTGGGAGTGCCTGGGCCTGGGGACTTCTGGATATGGTAGGGCTTAAGATTCTTCTTCAATAAAATAGTTTTGGTGCATAAGCTATTAAAGTCCTGCATAACTTAAGACTTGAGCTGATGTAATACAAAAACATGTCAGCTTATCAGATGGTGTTCTAGTTTGCTTTACTTTGCTGTGTTAAAACTCTGATCAAAACCAAGTTGAGGAGGAAAGGGGGGAGGTATTTCATCTTAGATCTTTACAATAAAGTCTACCATTGAGGGACGTTAGGGCATGAGCCAGGAATTTGGAGCAGGAACTCAAGCATGGAGGAACACTGCTTACTGGCTTGCTTAGCTTTATCTTTCTTCTGTAGCTCAGGCCCACCTGTCAAGGGATGAAATTGCCCATAATGGGCTGTATACTCAACCACGAATTAGCACTCAAGAAAATACCCTCACAGACACGGCCTTAGGCTGATCTGATTGAAGAAATTCCTCAATTGGGGTTTCCTCTTTCTTCGTGTCTCCAGTTTGTGGCAAGTTAATAATTTGACAAGACTAATCAGCATAGACTGGGAAGTTCAACAGGACAGGTAGGACATGTAGATACTTGGATGCTTACAATTTTAACTTAAAGGCAATGCTCATAAATATGAGGACCCTAAAACTTGGCAAGACACTCCCTTTGAAGGAAGATGTTTTGGATTTTGATGTAGCTGAGTTCTATTTGGTGTGAACTTGTGGAGAGCTATTCATTTGAAAAACTAGACTATGACTAAGGGATTTTTTAAAAACTTTAATTAATGGGAAACTTGATATTTTTGCATGAAAATGAAATAAAGACTGGTAAGCATGAGATACTAGAAGAAAATTCTTATGCTTAGCCACAAATGTGTAGAGAGACGCCTGTCTTCTAGCATGGTGAGACTCTGGCTTCAGAAAAATTCAGTCAAGGGAAGGTAAACACAGGCTCTCAAATTTTAACTTAGAAAGATAATCAGAGCTTTTCCTAGTTTTGTGTTAAATCAATTATTTTATAGATCACATTAAAATTTCTTTTAATTTCATTGACACTAATTTTATATGCATGTGTATTTGTATTGGTGTGTGTACCCTGGTGTACTTATGGCCAGAAGACATCTTGTGGGAGTCAATGCTCTCCTTACACCACGTGGTTTTAGGGATCCAACTCAGGTCATCTGACTTCTTGGCAGCAGGTGCCTCTCCCTGCCAAGCCATCCTGCAGGCCTATTTTAAATCAATTTTTAATAATGGAAGCTTTGGAGTTAATCAGCTCTAGACTTAATTATCCAGGGAAAGACAGATCTTGCTCTGAAAGTCTAATGTGATGGGGGGTGTAGACTGCAGGGGAGGATGAATGAGCTTACTGACGCATGCTGATTGTCCTTGTAGCTATCTTGTGAATGAATTGCACTTTGTACCTTTCTACCCTCCTTTTCAGGGTCATTTCTTTTAATGAATTATTTTATCTATTTTCAAACATTTTCTTAATTGGCTGGTAATAAGTGTTATTGATCAATAAACAGGCTCATAAATTCTTTACAAAATGACTGTGTTCCTTCATTTCAATAGCAATAGAAATTTATCGGCCAGCTCTTGGTATTGTTTGATTTCTCTTTTTTGTATTCCTTTTCAGAGACATTTCTTCTCATTTCAAGTGGCTATGGGAGAACTGATCTCAGCAAGGTGCCACATCTTTCCAAGCTGTTAGGGAGACAAGTTAACTAGAGCACAGCCAATCACTTTTCTCAAACATAGATACCTGGTCAAGTGAACTAAGGGCAGATGAGGGTTGAATATAGGTTTTCCAGTCATGGAGTCCTAAAATGACTGTTATTCCTGATTTCCATATTGCAGGGCTTCCTTAATCTCAGAACTTCTCTAGGTGCATTTTTTTCAGGCTTATTTTCAATGTTTTAAACTATTTTATCCATACACTTCCAGAAGGTTATCTCAATTTAAAATTAAAAAATCGCTTCATTGGTAAAAGTCGAATATTACTAATTTATTTTTTAAAGACATCAAAATTTTAAAAACTAACTTTTTTCCTTGATGATGCATCCAACAGTTTATTTTTATAAAAGACAGGTTTTTTTGTTTTGTTTTGTTTTGTTTTCCTGCTACCACATATGGATTTTGACACAAGTACCTACAGGATCATTCAGTGACAAAATTTCAAATCTTGAAAAGTCATAGGTCTCAGTAGTTATAAATGGAGACTCCCTAGATGGTCTGCCGGAATTAAAATCCTATCTCTACCATTAGTGACATTGGAGGAAGAGGGTTTTCTTGGTTTCTAAATCTCTCTAATTTTTTGTGTATAAATTAAAGATAAAGCAATTCTTGTTGTATGTTCAGAAGAGGGTCTAGCTTACAATAAAACTCAACAGATAGATACCTCATGCTCAAGCTATACTAAATTTTGAGTTCTGGTAATCAGAATCATTAGGTCATCCATATTTATATTTTCACTTCTGAGTCATGTAGGCACTCTTTTCCTCAGTGTCTACCCTATAACAACATCAAGATTTACTGTTATACCACTGCTACGTAATTTTGATACCCATTTAGAAACCTGATATCCCGCTCAAAGAGCTTTCAAACACTAGTCCAGATCACTACCGCACAGTAACAATGTCAGACTTCTCAGAGAAAGAGCTAGGTATCGGCGGGCGTTTTCCCTCAAGCTCCAAGTGATTCTAACATGCGGGCAGTACTAAATCACTGCTACTTGAATTCTGCTAAACCAACCTACAAAGAGGTCAGAAGGTTTTGAATTTTGGCTGAACAGTTTGGTTAAATTTTGCTTTTGACATTAAATATCAACATAAAACAGTTCAAGGAAAAGGCTGTTCTATTTCTCTCCCTAAACCCTCACTATTGAGTTATAAAGAAAATCTCTGTCTCTCTTCTCTGCCTTTGGCTCTGTCTCTCTCTGCCCATCCCCCTTCTTTATTGAGACCATATAGCAGTAGAGGTGAGTGGTTGACAATTCCCTATAGAAAGTTTGGGACTTCATATCTAGGTGAACAGTTCAAGATTATAAGAGGCTGGAGTGTATGTTATCTGATTCCATTTTTGACTACACAATTAATGAAAAGTACAGTTCAAATACCGTAATTCTCATTATTTCCATGTTAGTTAGCTTTCTATTGCTATGATAAAACGGTAGCCAATATCAACCTGGGAAGGAAAGGGTTCGTGTCTTTTTTGGGGTTGGGGGTTGGCTTATCACCTTTGATTGAAGCAGGGAAGGAACTCATGGTACGAACCTGTAGGCAGGGACTGAAGCAGAAACCACAGAAGAATGCTGTTTACTGGTTTGCTCCTCAGACCTGTGCTCACCCTGTTCTCTTATATAACTCAGGGCCATCTGCCCAACAGTGAGTTGGAACCCTTCCACATCACTAAACAATCAAGAAAATGCCTCGCAGACATGGCTATAGGCCAGTCTGATGGATTAAATTCCTCAAAAGAGGTTTCCTCTTCCCAAATATGTCAAGTTGACAACTGAAGCTATCCAGAACTCCATCTAAACTTTCATGACCTTAAATCCATAAGGGGTCTGATTTCTAACTAGACAAAGTTAGAAATATATATCTATATATTAGGCTACTATGATATATATATCTATATACATAGATATATATATCATATATATTATACATATAATGTAACACGCATATATAGAGATAAAATTTGTATCTGTTTTACAGTACTTTGCTCTATTTTTGCCTTGATATATAGAGTAATTTTAAAGACTTAACCACTTATCAACTTTGCAGATATTGGACTACAGATATCATTTCACTACCAAATTTTCTCCAAGATAAACATAGGCCGTTCTATATACAATATGGTTTCTTGAACATTGAAGTATGCTACCTTTGTTATGCATATTTACTGACATTACACAATGTTCAGTGTGTGTCAGGGACTGTTCTCAGAGTTTAGGATATACTAAATTTTTTGCCCTAATAGCAACCCTATTGAGAAAGAAGCTCAAATTTTACATACAAGGAAACAGAGACATGTGCTTAAAAACTTTCTCTAGGTCACAAAACTATTAATGATAGAATTTACATTAAAATCCTGCCAATTCTTTGTTTGCAGTTCCAACCACTACCCCATAACATCTAATCTAATGATTTCTATTCTCTGAATATATATTTGTTTCTGTTAAATCTAACCCAAATTACTAATCCAAAGTTATATATGAGGGAAAGAAATTGTGTTTCCTAAAGTAATTTTTAAAAGAGCATTTTTAGTTTTATGCTTGCCATGTAGAGCAAAATTCATATAGTTTTATTTTCCTAAAACATTTGTTGAATATTTTTCTTTTATGAAGTACCTTGAAAGCTATGAATTAAATAGAAAATCCACAAAGCCTTATATGTTCTATGATATGATGTCATGGTCACATACATTTGAATCATCTAAGCAAATGATTGAAATCACATATACAACACAAATTTTATTTTGATCTGGTTTCCCTGTGTCATCTTTAAAAGACAATTCTTCAAGAAGTGCCACCTAATGTAAGAGCGGAAGTGTTCATCATGCCTGCAGGTCAATCTTTTCCTTAATACCTTGGGTACTCATAGTCAATGAGACAGGATAAATGTATATCAATCCCAGTACATCTGAAGGAATGGAAGCCTGAGCTCAGTAGTGCATTGTGCCTAACAGAACATGCACTGCTGAATTTGGGCTGCTGGCCAATGGTTCACACTGTCAGAGAGGTGCAATTTTATTTTAATCATCTATTTTTATGCCAAGGCCAAAAGCAGCATTTATACCAGCTTCAACTACCCCATTGGTTACAACAATTTGTACTCCAGAGCTCAATGCAGGGAGGCTGAATTTACATATTAGCAGAGCAGAAAAATATATTTGCTCTTTTCATCTTTGGAAGGTGGGACAGAGAGATAATCATGAAGGCAAGGGCTAGACATTTCCAAGACCTTCAGTATTAAAACATACTAGCTGAGAGTGTTAACATTTGAATCATGAACTCAAAATACAGCAGAGCAATGTGGTACTAGGGAATCAGCAGTTTGAAGGCAGATGTTTTATAGGGATGCATATTGCTTTATGAAAAAGATTTTCTTTGTATCTAATGCACTCTGGAGGCTGAAGCATACAGATTTGCCACACAGTTGGCTTAAATAATAAACAATGTGGCCTATTCAGTAAAAATAAGGTTTAAGATTATTCAGTCTATGATTTTGGGGTGACTAATCTGTCAAGTTCCTCGAAGCTTTTCAGATTTTTCTTCTAATGAATTTTCAAGATATAAATAACTTCCCTTGTGTACATTGCAATGTATAATTAAGTAAGCAGAACCATGCCAATTTATAAAATCTTTAAGATAATGGAGTAAATATGTATATTGGCATTTCCTTTGATCCCATCACATATATATATATATATATATATATATATATATATATATATATATATATATAATTTTATCATTAGGACATTCCCTGACAGGTCACCTGTATAGTTCAATTTTTTTTTTTTGCATCTAAAGTCAGATTGATCTCTGCTTACAAGGATCAGTACTTATAAAGTCTTCTGCTTTTTTAACCCAGAAATCCTAACATGAATTTTAGTCAGATTTTGTTGTAATTGTGGTTATTGTTGTAATTAAATATTTGGTGGAAAAGTGGCAAAAAAGATGAATAATTTATTTTATCTCATAGTTTAAGAGATTGCAGTCCATAATCTTTGGTTCCAGAAGCTTATTGGAGGAGAAAGTTGCTCATGCCATGGAGGACAAGAAGCAGAGAAGCTCTGAGATCAGATTATCCTTCAGGGGCATCACCCTAGTGACTCTCATTTCCTCTAAATGGGCTCCACCTTCCGAAGTTTCTGCTGCCTTCCCAAATTGTGCCCCCAGCTGGGGACCAAACTTTCAACCCTTGAGTCTGTTGCAGACATTTCATATCCATACCGTAACAGAATGTAATGCCATGCTCTTCTATGATCTCTTTTGAAATCAATCAACAATGTTATAATTTAGAGATATATCTGCATATCATGTTGCCCTAGATTTTTCTTTCATCCATCACTTCTAATTTGCATGCTAGCATTTATATTTTTGTTTAAAATTTATTTTAACCTGTGGCTCATAATGAATATCAAAGAGTGTTGGATCTGATTCATGATGTTAATGGCTGAGTCCTCTGTGTGGTCTTTGAAATTTCAATATTTTTCCATAAATGTGGTTCTTTGGCTTTGCCTGGACACTTTATAGGCGGGAGACTTACCACTTCAAAAATGCTTTCCAATTTATATTGTTTAGTACAAGCACACATACCTCTTAAAATAATTAGTTCCAATTGGTCCTAATTATCTCGGAGAAAACATAGTTTAAATAAAAAGATCATCTACATACCAACTTTTCAGGTTTTTGAGAACAGCTATCATCTTTCCATTATCCCACATTTATTTCCTTTCTGTAGGATAGAAATGGGATGGTCTGTTTTATGAAATGCTTTTATGAACATTTAACAGAATCATTTGTCCTGGCGCCATGTTCTATGTTCAATTTTTTCATAGAGTGTAGAAATAGAAGCACACAGATCACTCTTTAATGTGTTGCCTAGTGAGTTAGGTAAGGCCAGAAGACAGCCTCCAGATATTGGTTCCTTTAGGACCAGCCTCCTGTCAGCAGCAAAGTCACTCACTTCCCGAAGTGATCCACATTCTTTCCCCAAGGGAGGATGAGGTCTAAGGATCTAGCCATTTCTGTCCAAAGAGGGTTGTGGATGAATATGGCCTCCATTGTTTCACAGTGGATTAGCCAAAGATTTTTTCACTTTCCTTTGACCTAGCATTCATTGTTCCCTTTGTTTTTACTATTGTTTTTCCTTAATAAGCCTCTTATAGCTCAAACTGGATATTGTTATGTGCTTGCTTCCAGAGAACCTAGGATGTTGATATATTTTTTTTCACCCATATTAATACAGAATGTTTTCAGTTTAGTTCAGAATTCTAATTTATCTACACTAAAGCCAATCTTTAAAATACCGAACCCCCAAATTTTAATAACCTTTTGTATTGTTTTGGATATAATTTTCCCGTCCCTCATACCGTGCGATTACTGCTAATTACTTCCCAAGATTTTGGATAAAATGGTAACTGAGTAACAGAGTCTACTCTTAAGTACGGATTAGCACATTATTGTTTTTTTTTTAACTATCATCAATTATTAAGAGTCTATTTTAGCTAAACATAGTGGTATATACCTACAATCCCAGCACATAAAATGTGAACAAAAGATCTCTAGTTTGAGGCCAGCTTTATCTATATAAGGAGAACTGTGTAGGTCAACCTGAGCAGTAGAGTGAATTCTAGGCCAGCCTTATCTACATAGTGATACTCTGGCACAAAAACAAACAATAGCAACAACAACCAAATATAAATAAGCAAAAAGCAGAGGAGAATATTGAACGTTGAAGCAGAATCACTTAGTTTATCATAACAGCTTTTGAAGCTGGGTAGAGTGACTAATATCCGTAATACCTATCCTAGCACTTAGGAATCATGGGCAGGAGGATTATTTTGATGTTGAGACTGGCCTGGGATGGAAATTAAGCCTTTGTCTTAAAAAATCAATTTTATTCTATTTTTATATGGCTAGAGTAACACTAATGTTATAACCTCACATCAGTTTAGTTTCAATGGAAAATATGTACAGAGAGGGGCAGAAGGTCTAAGTCTGGAATTAATGCTTGGGTGCCCTCTTGTCTGCCATCAGCACTGAGAATGAGAATCTCGCTATCTCCCCCGAAGCATTCCTAGCTGATAACTCACCCTTTTGCACAAAGTTGGCTTGCTTTCCTGGCTTTAACATTACATGCTAATTTGTACTTTTTGAAGGAGTACGTGACACCATTTAAATCTTACAGCAGATATACTTTTGTATCTGGTTTAAGTCCCTCAGCTCATCTTTGTAGGATTAAGGGATATTTGTGTATATATTGATTTTTAACTGTTGTATAGTATCCCATGTTGCCATTTCTATTGTTGGTGGAATGTTTTTCAGCTGTTGACTATTAAAAAATATTTCTTTAAGTATTTTTTATATTTTGTCATATTTCACGTGGTTTGTGTTGGGTGTATATGTAAAAATCTAATTTTTTACCAAGGTATGTATTCATGTTGATCTTGATTGAAAGATATTATCAGTTTTCCAAAGAAATTGTACAAAACTGAGCTTCTCTTTGCAGTGTGGCAGTTTTAGTCTCGGGTCATCATTAGTCCATGTCCAGCTTTCCCATCCAGTGGTGGTGAGTCAGCACTTTCTTTTTGTAGTCAATTTCCCCTGCTCTTTATTACCTGGAATAGAGTAGGTCATGATTAGAATTTCATCTATTGAAATTTCTTTCAAATGTCTTTTGTCATTTCCTTTTCTTTGAGCACTAAGTTACTTGATTTCCCCTGTTGATTAGCAATACCTTTTTCTATACCGTGGATAAGACATTTATTGGTTACATATAATAAAATTCTATTTTTCTCTGTGTACTACTTTGTAAATTTTAAAAATGTTTCCTGGGACTGGAGAGGTGGCTCAGTGGTTAAGAGGACTGGCTACTCTTGCAGAGGACCCAGCTTTGATTCCAAGCACCCACATTGTGGTTAATAACCATCTGTATCTCTAGTCCCAAGGAAATTCAGTGCCTTTATCTGACCTCTACTGGCATTGCATGACATGGGTGCAGGTACAAACATACAAGCAATACACTCATATATATATATATACATATATATATATATGTATATATATAATGAAATAATAAAATATTCAAAAATAAAAAGCTTTCTAAAAATAAGAGACTATAAAAATATTTCCATAGTTCATTTGCTAACTTTTCCTGTTATAGTTAGTGTTTCCTATATCCTGGCAAAGAATCATAGTCTTAAAGATATTTTCCTAAATTATTTTCAAGATGATTTGTTGATATTGGCACACACCTATATATGTGTCTGAAATTGACACTGGTACATGGTTGAAAGTAAAGGATCAGTATTCTTTGTGTTATTGGCATATGCAATTTAGTGAAAAGGTGACTTTTCCCTCATCAGTTTCAGTGTCAAGTTATCATAATTTGCTGATTTTTCCTAAATAATAGGCAGCTACTGCATTTTATCAAACACCTTTTATATTTCTAATGAACTGGTCATTGTTATAACTTTCCTCTTGTATAGTTAGTGATGAGTTCTGCTGGATGATTTCAATGCAAGCTCATTGTGTATTACTTATATGAATGTATTCCTGATGTTTTATGCTCTTGATAGATCACTGCATTCATATTCCTCTGTTTTCCTTTCATGGTGTGCCTAGATTCATTAGTGATTTATGTCTGTGATTCTTTTTTTTCCTACACAATGTTCTTGTCTGCCTTTGGCATGACTTATGCTGACTTCATAATATGAACTAGCAGTATTCCTACCCGCCTATTCTCTGAATGAATTTATACAGCCTTGTTTTATTTCTACATTAAATGTATGTTGGGGAAAACCCAACCTTAAAGCTTGTGAATTTCTTCTTGGGAAATGTTTTTAAGTTTAGCCTCAAATTCCTTAACAAATAGAACTTTGCTGGTATTTTCTGTCTTCATGACAGTTTTGGAATGTTCTGTTTCAAGGCATTTTTCCATGTAGAAGGTTATATTAAAATGTATTATATTGGTATGAATTATAGTAATGCTTCCTTACTTCCTGATTTTGGAGATGTATACATATTTGTATATAGTCTAATTTTTTGTAGACTGTATGGCTAAGGTTCAAATTTTAATTAGTCTTTTAAAATATTTTATTATTTTTATTCTATGTGCATGATTATATGCATGTAAGTAAATGCACCGACATTGTTCAGTGCCCATGGAGGCCAGAAGAGGGTGTCTGACACCTTGGAACTGTAGTTATGGATGGTTGTTAGCTACCATATGGGTGCTGGGAATCGAACCTGGGTCTGCTGGAAGAGCAGCCAGTGCTCTAAATGACTGAGCTATCTCTCTGGTCTGCTGATTTGTTCTTTTTTAATATTTCTCTTATCTTCTAGAATTTATTCTTACCTACAAGCATCCTTAAGAAGACTTTTCTAGACCAAAGTCCCAAGCTCTTGCATATTCCTCTGCAAAAATGATTCCAAATACTTGAATATTACAGTTATGGCCTTGTTTGTCAGAATCAGTGTCTGTCTTAGTTCCCTTACCTGATGCTCTGTCAAAAATACTCTAACAAAAACAATTTAGTAAAGAAAGGGTTTATGACATTAGCTTTATTATTCCACGTTATAGTCCATCCTAGTAAGGAAGTCCTTGCATCAGGGGCTTTGATGGAATTGATGATACGGCATCCATAATATGGAATAGAGAGGAATGAATGCATTCTTGCTTTGTTCTGCTTGCTTCTACCCTTACATGTAGTTCAGAATCCCCTGCCTAGACAATGAGGCCACCTAGAGTGTATAGATCTTCCCGCTTCACTCAATTTAAGATAATCCCCCACAGCCATGCCCTTAGACCAAGCTGATCTAGATCATCCTTCTTCCCATGTGATTCTGGATTATCAAGTTGAAGATTAAAACCGAGAAATTCTTACCCCAGGTTTAGGATCCACAAAGGGATGTTTTTAAGTACCATGAGATACTGCTGCAGTATTTCTGGTTACTAAATGTCTAATTCCTTGCCTAATTATTTTAGTTATAGGCACTCAGGATTTGATTCTGCTTTCTGGACCCATTTACCCACAGCCCTACTTGCTAGGTGGAGCCAAATAGCAATAAAGAAAAAAGGAATTTAAAATATCACGGGACAAAAGTCATGAGCAGTATTGATGTAAAGGAAAAAGGGCTAAGGAGGGAAGGCAAACTGAAATGTGTCTGCAAAATAATACCCCAAATTATAGTTTTAAAAAAAGCATCAAGCTGGGCATGTGGTACATATCTGGCCTGGAATCTCAGTTCTTGGAAGGCTGAAGCAGCAGAGTGAAGAACTCATGACTAATCTGGATTTTAAAGTGAGTTTAAGGCCAGTCTGGGCTCTATAAAACACAGGCTAAGAAATAGCAACATAAAAGTATATCATATATCTATGTTAATGGAAAGATAAATTCATACAGAGATATGTGATTTAAGCCAACATGATGAGGGTAATAATTATTAGCCAGAAATGGGAGAAAGAGAAATAACATATAGGCAAATTGAGTTAGGGGTTCTGAGAATACTGGCATATTAGCTGAATCTTGGACATTTGTGTAGAGCAGAGAGATTAATTTTCATACAGAGTTTACTTGCTTCATTAACTATACCCAAGACATATTCTTCTCTCTGTTTTGTCACTGAATATGAAAACAGCAGTAGAGCAGAGCCATTTTGTTTTAATAGTTGTCTTTAACACAAAATTCAATGTTCCAAGCCTCTGCTGTTATCCAGAATTGCATGGTAGGGGAAATATTAAATTTTTGAAACACTGTACAATCATTGGGTTATTTCCAATGTATGTAAACACAATAAAGTCCTGTAGTAAAGAATCAGAAATTCAGAAATATTTTATTTTTTACAGTATTCTTTTTTTGGCCTGAAAACCTACTGATATCTCTAAGAACTTCTTCTAGTATCCTAGGAATAAAGTTTGTGAACCTGGCATAAATGTCTATTCCAGCAATAACTATCAATATTCTTTCTCCATCTATTATGCACTGTGCTTATTTTTTCTGTGTCCTGTTACTTGGTTTTAACACAGTGTAGAAGCATTATCCTTAGCATAATGAAATGTCTGAATTCTCCAGGCTTAATGAAAATCTCCAAGGAAATTTATCTGTATTGTGCTTAGATATAAATTTTGTTGTTTGCACTCTTAATTCCTTCCTGATGACAACTGCTAATTCCTGCATCTGATGATTCAATTTATCACAAAGCACAGTAATTTATACAACATAGATTTATTATTTCCTGGGGTCAGAATTCTGTTGTGGTTTCATTTGTTTTTGAAATGGTAAAGGAATGTCATAGGCAAGTTAATGACCCTTAAATATGTCTATGTCCTGACCAATGGAACCTGGGAGTGTGTGACAGTGTGTGTCGAAGGTTAATTAACCTTGCCAATAGAATTAGGTTTACCAGATCACTGACCTTGAAATAGAGTTTTTTCTGGATCATATAGGTCCATAAAGTGGGGGTAGCAGAAGAGTCAGTGAGATTGATAGGTGCAACATGAGAATGGTAACCAACCATTCATTATTGACTGTGAAGATAAAAAGATACCACCAAGCCAAGAAAATTTAGATAGCCTTAAAGTCAAAGAAGTCAGACAATGAATGTTCCAGGTCCTTGAAACTCCAGGAGGAAACAATTCTTCTGGCACGTTGGATTTAGCCCAGAGAATCTCACTGAGTCTTCTAAGCTCCATAAATGTATTTGTATTTCTTTATGGTGTACCCAAAACCTCTAGGGCATAAAGAAATAGTTTAATAATTCAGAGCACTTGCTACTCTTGCAGAGGCATGAAGTCTTCTTTCCAGCATATCTTTCAGGTGGCTCCCAACCACCTGTAACTCGAGCTTTGGGGGAACAGATGTCCTCTGTCGGCCTCCAAAGGCAACTACACACATGCGTACCTATCCACATATGACACACATACATAAATAAAATAAATAAATCTTTAAAAAATGCTCTCCTAACATAGCAATAAAGTAGGTGCAACTATAAGGTAATTTTGATGGATAATTTTATATGTCAACTTGGCTAAGTCATAAAAATCAAATATTTGGTCACAAGTCAATGTAGATGTCCCTGTGAAGGTAATTGTTTTGGGGATAAGATGAATCCTTAAGTCAGTAACTTTGAATAAGGAAATTGTACTAGTTACTATTCTGTTGCTGTGATAAAACATCAAATATGACATATGGAAGATTTTATTTTGGCTTATGGTTCCAGAGAGAGAGTCTAATGTTGGGGAGTGGGGAATGACAGCAGGCAGGCATGGTGGTTAAAGCAGGAAACAGAGAGAGAGAGAGAGAAAGACAGAGAGAGAGAGAGAGAGAGAGAGAGAGAGAGAGAGAGAGAGAGAGAGATGGAAGTGAGGTGAGGCTATAAACTCAAAACCTACCCCAGTTACGTATTCCCTCCAACAAGGCTAAACCTTCTTAAGATTCCAGAACCACACTAAGTAGTGCCACCAGATGGAATCAAGTCATCAGTTAATGGGAGACAGTTTTTATTCAAGCCATCACAGAATTCTTCCCACACAATCAGGTTAAAGACCTAATAAAACACTGACTTTCTCCCTAGAATGATGTCTGATAACTGACTCTTCAGATAAAAGAGTTCAATAGGATTTTCTGGTTCTCCAGCCTGCCCCATATTTTGGACTGGTAAGCCTTCACAATCTTGTGACTCAGTTCTCTAGGGAGGGTCTCTCTCTCTGTGTCTCTCTGTCTTTGTCTGTCTCTCTTTCTCTCTCTCTCTCTCTCTTTCTTTATCTCATTTTCTCTCTCCTGCCTCTTTCCTTGTTGATTCTGTTCCTGATTCTGATTCTGAGATTCTGAGTGATACAACAATAAAAGTTTGTATACTGTCAAGTTAACTTGGTAGTAATTTATGGTGGCAGCACTTGGAAATGAAAAGATGTATAATTTTCATACATTTAAAAATAATTTGGTATTAATTTTTTTCTATTTTAAGGTCATTTGATTAACAGTCTTCATTCACTTTTCAATCCCAGTTCTCTGCCTTGTTATGTAACCTACTCAATGATTCCCTAGGGTCAAATGTGGTCATCTTATGGTATGAGTATAGTTTTGCTTATCATGGTAACCATTGTTGCTTAAAAGCAGACTAACTAGGTGTTGATTTTGATAAATACGTTTGGCACATGAAATTCTTGCTTTGAACTTATTTTAATGTTGATCAGTTCCTGGACAGTACCTGGCTCAAAAAGTTTAGAATTTTGACTTAAAATGAGGGAGATAAGTACATATTGTTTTATATTTCTAAGACCAAGGTCACTTACAATTATTATTTCAAACAGAAAATATTGTGACCAAAGTTCTGTAATCACTTTTGGCTAAATTAGTTAGGTTACCTCTAAATGACAATTAAAATAATTTTTTAGCATTAAATCTAAGAGTCAATTATGCTTCTTTAAAGGAAGGTATGCTATGTTGAAATGACATTTTAATAGCTAACTTAAGTGCACTATTTATTAAGAGAAAATAAAGTTATTTCATAACATCATCTTAACTTGGCCTTGTCTCTAGTAATTGTATTTTACTATGCAAGGTGTTAGATGTGCACATTAACATTGGAATATAAAAAAGCATAAACCAACTTCTTATTTGCTTTACATATTTTTTCAAAAGGATTTTTATGATAACAAGAAAGTTTATTTTTCTTTTCTAAAGTCAAACTAGTGGTAGAGTGCTGATAGTCCCTCCGCAGCTGTAGGCTCTGGCAGCCAGATCAACAGCTCTGACTATTGAACAGCATTGGCGTTTTTGCCCAAGTGGTGAAGAGTGATAAAGCCATGGTTGTTCACAGGTATGTTTCTAAATACACAGTCGTGTCTCAAGTTCTCAGATTCACTAGCATAACCAGGAAGTATGTCTCACTGTACACTCACTTTCCCACCTCACACATACCAGGAAGCAAAGGACTCCATGCTATTTATTCTCGAATATCTAATCAATGCTGTGATGAAGAATTTTTGTTAACACTAAATAAACCCCCAGCAGTAACTATTTCAGCAGTAAAACGGTAAATGTTTGAATTACTTAAAAAAGAAAGAAAGAACAGAATAGAGACTGGAGAGATGCTCAGAGGTTAATAGCATTGGCTGCTTTTGCAGAGGACCTGGGCTGTTTCCTGCACCCACATGGTGGCTAACAACCATCCGTAACTGCAGTTCTAGGGGATCTGATGCCTTCTTCTGGTCCCCATAGACATTACATGCTTGGGCACACTTACATACATCCAGGCAAAACATTCACATACATGGAATAAATACTTTAAAAGGAACAGAATAGTCTTAAAAACATTTTTATTTACTTTATTGGGGGGGTGAGGGGCACATATGTCATAGTGTGAATGAATGTGATGGTCAGAGGACAACTTTGAGAAGTGAGTTGTCTCCCTCTATCACGTGGGTTCCAGGTGTTAAACTCAGTAATCAGGCTTGGCAGCAAGCACTGTTAGCTCTGAGCTAGTTCATGTCTAGGATTGCTTTTTTGATGTATAAACATAAGAAAGCATTTTGATTAGCTGTAATGCAGCTTTTAGAAGACAGCTCTCACATGAGGACTGTAATTGAATATTTAGACATCTAGCTTAACCCAGGGTCAGTCTGTGGTGTTATGTAAGTCACTTGAACTTCTTTGCCTACTTATTGCCCTTGATGAAATGAAGGACCTTACGTATGATATATCTTAGGTCTCTAAGTTCTTATACCCAAGAATCCTGATTGTGAGTACTTCCTCTAATTCCCAAGAATTATTGTTTATTGAATTAGGTATTTGGAAAATAGATTATCTTGTATATGCTTATAATCATTTCCATATGGTAGTCATATAGCACCTGTGGAATATAGGCATTTTTTTGTGTAGGAACTCCATACATCCTTCACAGATACTATTGCAGTAAGAAAAATGCTGGGAAAAGTTAAATTAAAATGAAGTAATCTAATTTCAAACACTAATGCACGAGTATTTGAATTATTTCAAGATGTGTTTTAATATTAAAGGCTAAATTTTAATTGTCTATGTGTCTTCTCAGAGTTCTAGAAATAATATTAATTTTGATTGCTTATAGTTAACTAATATGCTTAATATAACTTACAGGTCACAACCTTCCATACACTCCCAGCAATTGGTAGGTCTTGTAGACTGTCCCTGCTACAGTACCTCATTCCTTATGTTTACTATTAGTGCTATTTGATATGGGGGGCATTGAAGATGTCAGGACAGTTTCAAGGTGATGGACATGTGAGCCCCTGGAAGGTAGATGCTGGAGATGTCTGTTATGCATCCTAGAAGGTCAGTGTTTTCTGTGGCCCTAATGAGATATAAAAAAGATAGGAAAGATTACATTGGCAAAGGACCAGTCTTTAATCAAGCCTTCAAAGCCTTCATTAGGATTGAGATTAGGATAAATATGCAGAGACCAAGGTTCCTCAGACAGGACGCTGAATCAGCTTTTTAAAAATATTTATTTGCTTAGTATTTATTTATATTTACTTGTGTTGCAGAGATGTGGTATATGGGTATGTGTAAATACATGCACACTCTTGTGCATGGGCATGGGGAAGCCAGTGGCTAACTTTGAGTGTCTTCTTCTTCATTCTCTACCTTATTTTTGAGACAGGGTTTCCTTTCACTGAACCAAGCAGCCGCCTTTATGGCTGCACTGGCTGGTTCGGAAGCTTCCAGAGATATGCTCATCTCTGCCTCCTTTCCCCTTAGCAGGAGTGCCAGCACAGTCAGCTTACCTGTGAGTGTTGGGGATCCAACCTCAGGTGTTCATGTTTATGCAGCAAGGACTTTATTTACTAAGCCATATTCCCAGCATTTAGGAAAGGAGCTGATCCTGGCCAGTTCCTTTATACTTTGTATTTCCTACGCAGGAGTTTCTTTTGGAAGCAGTAACACTGGCTTGTTGCCTGAGAACTAACTTAGCAACAATTTTGGAACATTAGAACATATCCTGTATGTAGACTGTCAGTACAATAAGACAGCATGGATCTGAAAATAAATCATGAGTAGATTACGAAGAGGGAAGAAATTCTTGCATGCATATTCTTATTTGGACAAAGGATAATAATTGGAATAATCAATATGAGCCTCCCATTAAAGAGTCAGGATGGAGAGGACAGTGGCCTTGAGAAGTTGTACTTGTTGAAGGAATGACAGAACGATGCTGAAAACAAGGGTGCATGTGCCATCAGGCAGCCACATGGAATGGTTTGTAAAACACAAACTGCCAGGCAGCCAAAACCAAGAAAGGCATCCTCACACCCCATTTCTTGTTGAAAGGCTGATAACAGGAGAAAACCTTCGGATGAAATTAGAATTGCTTCTGAAATATATCAGAGGGAAACAAACCATTTAAACAACACCCACAAGCATCGTACACAGTTTTGAAAGGTCAAGGATTCTCAGGAAGGGAAATTAGACAGTAAAATGCCTATGCTTGAAAACCGCCTCTCTTACTTCACTGCCTGCAAATTCACGGTTTCTACCTATTTGGACTGTATTTTCTGAACCTTGATAAAAGGGCAAAAGAAAGTGACAACTTCACATTCATTTCCTGTTAGCAGCTGAGGAATGACGCTTCTAAATATATGCTTGTTTCTAAATTTATATACTTGTTAAGTTAGCCATCATCTTTTCTTTTTCATGTTTCTATTTGTTTACTTTAAAAAATTAGGAGGCAAAGTGATTGTTTTATGGGATGTTTTTGTTGATACTTCTCTCATGATAACACTCTCTAATCCCCGCTCTCCATGTGCTCTTCCACACCTTCTGGTCTCCTGTCTGTGAAACGGACCTTCCCTAGCTTCCTTAAAACGGCTGTTTACCCTCTCATGGTTCTTTTTCCAGTTCCATAATCCATATCCATGCTCACGTCCATATGCATACATGCATACGTATATATGTACATACATAATGTATATATATATGCATAAGTGCATTAAAAGCTAAAATCTGCCTGATAGAGCATGTGGGATTTGTCTTCCTGAGTCTGGGTTACTTTACTTAAATAATAGTTTCAAGGTCCCTCCATTTCCCATGTATTAGCATATTTCATTTTCATTTTCTAGCTGCATTTTGAACTTGGATTGATTGATTTGTGTTGTGCTCTCAGCTATCAAATTCAGCACAGTCTCATCAAGAAAGAATAGTGTTCACAATAAGGTAAGATAAATATTAAGAGAAGACATTAAAAATTAAGTTATATTCATTTGATGATAGCACTGCAGTCTTTTCCTGTTATGCCCTTCTACATTTCTACATTAAAATCAGTCTCTCTCTCTCTCTCTCTCTCTCTCTGTATATATATATATATATATATATATATATATTTGCTTATATAACAAACCAAATCAATTTATAACTTTGTTCAAAAGTTATTTGTGGTAGAGGCAACTTGAACATATGCATCTGACTATTCTCAGTTTTGAGAGTTTAAAGTAAATATTGAGTAAAACCTATCACCATAGGCACAGGAAGGAAAGTGTTTTTAACTGTAGACTTGAAGAGAGCATGTTCTTGGAATTTAGTTTTGCTAATTACATAAAGGCATCTAATATCTACAATTGGAATCTTTCCTCTTAATAAATACTTAAGTATTTATTAAATGAATAGATAAGCCTATTTAAAAAATAATACCAAACACACACAGACACAGACACACACACACACACACACACACACACACACACACACACACACAGCCTAAGACTGGACATTCAGTTGTTCTTAGTGGAGTTAAACCAAAGAGTTAATAAAGTCATTTGATCTTTACTAACAACTTACAGAAATATTTGCAGACAGCTTTTTCAGGATTTATTACCCCAACATTCCTCAGTATAGCTGATTAGAAAACATGAATATTTTAATAGAAAACATTACCATTTTAATGTAATGTACTCTTATTGGACTACTAAATATTCTACTAAAATGGGCTGTCCTCAAGGACTTTGGGAATAACTTGATTTCCCCCTCTTTTTTTCCCATCCTATCACCACATTCTTGCTGTTTTTGCTTTCAGTGCTATTTCAAGAACAAAGTCTGTCCCATATCAAGGAAGGGTGTCCACCAAATAAGCTGCCACAGCCTACCACCTGGGGTTAATTGACAGGCGAACACTATAGAATTACTAGTTCTATGATGAATTTTAATAAAGAGATTGACTGTGAACTTTGCACTAGCACATTTTTCTTATCACAATCCTGTAAGGGGACTGGCTTCTCCTTTACATTGTCACTTAAAATTACCAGGAACATTTTATATGATAGCGGGGTGTCACGTTCAATTCTTCCTAGGCTCCACTCTTTAAAAGGGTCAACAAAATCAAGACAGGAAGAAAGTAGAAAGTCTGGTAGAAATCTAGGAGAGTTCAAGAAAAGTCTGAGGCTGATACAGATGATGCTTGCCATGATGATATATTGTAATTTCTTTTAAATAAATATTTTATGTGTAATTTCAGCACTAACAAGCGGGCTGATTAATCTGTACTTAAAGGCATAGTTATATGGCTAGACATAATCTTTAAAAATCTGTACACTTTTACCATTGTTTGAGGTTCTTAATTGATGTGACAAAAAGGATAAAAAGGATAAGGGGACTCGAGTTGAGCTTACAGCTGGCATATGTTAGGAATGCAATCTACATCTTACTTCCCTCTGTTATTCACTCAACACTGATTGATTTAGTCAATTTTAAATCTTAACTGTGAAAATTTTATCTCTCTAGGATTTCTGATAGCACCCAGTGATTTTCAAACCAGTGCTTCATTTCAGAACTTTTTATAAAGGGAATATTTTGGGAATGTATCAAGTAAATATTAAATTCTTAGATTAATGATGTTGTTTTGGAATTGTGTAATGTGTTTTGCTTTGACAAGACTATGTACTTATTTTATTAAAAATATTTTATATTTAAGTAATATTTTATTAATCCTTTGAGAATTTCAACAGTGTATTTCATCATATTCACTTCCTTCCCTGAACTCCTTCCAAATCCACCCCTACCGCCCCACCCACCCAACCCTCTTGTTTTTTTAAAACAATCTAATCCAATTTGTGTTATTCTAATACTCATACTCGAGTGTGGGGCTATCCCCTGGAGTATGATTGAAGTATTAGGTTCACACTCTTAAAGAAAACTGACTCTCCCTATCACAACAGCTATCAATTGCCAACAACTCCTTAGCTAGGGGTGGGGTTTTGTGCTCCTCCCCTCAACCATTCTGAGATTTTGTCTGGCCTGAGCTTTTCTGTAAATCTTATGCATGTGATCACAATCCCTGTTGTGTACTTTCTCTGTTGTGTCTCGAAAACACTGTTTTGTTGTTAATTTTTATATTGGTATGTGAGGGTCTATGGCTATATGCTCAGAGATGCCAGAAGGTATTAGATCCTCTGGAACTGGCGTTACAGGAGATTGTGAGCTGCTCAATATGGTTACTGGGACACAAACTTGCAAGAGCAGTAAGTTCTATTAACCATGGAGTCATCTCTCCAGCCCCTATGTACCTGTTGGTAACTGAGCAGGCACATTTAATAAAAATGCTTGCATATAACTAGTAAAGTATTTCACAATAAATGTAGAGACAGTTTGATATAATAGATGTAAAATGTTGGCAGCTATTACAGAGTTGTTAATTTTCATATACAAAAACCACAGTAGCAACAAGAGTCCATTCACTCTAGAAATGTACTTAAGTACTAATGAGTAAGATCAACTATGATTTGGACTTACAGTATTATTTTCTAAGCATAAGATATATAAATTCAATGTGCTACCATTATATGAAGGTAGAAATACACTCTAGAGTTTGGACACTATTAAGCATATGGTGTAATTTAAATATTTCACCAGCAATCTAAAACCTTTCAAGTTTTTGCATATATATTGTATTTTGAGCCCATTGTCCCCCAGACACCTCTATCTTGCTCTTCTTCATTCCTGTTAGTCCTCTTTCTTCCGCTAGACAGTTTCACAAATACTTTCAAGTCATATCTACTTGGTCCGTAGCTATACATATTTATGATTCTATATATATGCATAAAACCTTGGAACCACCATTGAGAGAAAATAGTTGTTTTCCCGAGACTGGCTTCATTTATTTAATATGTTATCTCTAATTGCATCCATTTTCCTGAAAATGACATAACTCTATTCTTCCCTTTGGCTGAAAGAATTATATGTATGCGTCACATCACATTTTCTCATCCACTTTTCTGCTATTGGACACCTATCCTGGTTCCAGACCTTAGCTATTGTGACAAGCATGACAATAAATAACAATGTGCAAATATCTCTGTAATATGTTGACTTGAAGTCATTTTCAATGACAAATTTTAGTATATAAAATACTTGAAGATTGTTGGAAGTCACCAAACTTGGTATTCATTAGCTTAGTCATTATCCTCGTATATTTCTTTCTTATAGCTGCTATACCACAAATTTAGAAACTGTTGTAGAATGCTTTCCTACGGTCATGATGTGGTTCTTACACTCTTAAACTGTCATCAGTTTGATTACCCACAAGAGATCTACCCAAAACCGGGCCTGGTAACTTCCCATCATGAAGGCAGGACCTAACTCACAAGGCCAAGCCCCTCCCCAAAGATTTATAGACAATTAAAGATTGCTAAGGAAGAAAAGCTCTTAAAGCTATGCCCCTCTCCCAAAATATATACAGACAGTTAATCCTTGCCGAGGAAAGATTCTTTTCTTCAGTGGCATAGAAACTCATAAGTTGTTAATGCTCTTGAACTAACTTCTCACCTACAATCCTGTTAGTAAGCACACGAGGAAAACTCATCTTTGCTTGTGTTGTTGGTGCCCTGTCTGGAGTAAGTACATTTGATTAAGAGTAGACATTTGTTTGAATCTCATTAGAAACATAAAAAGTTGATACCACAAAATAAACTTATATACATATTTGTTTTCTTTCTCATAAAAATTTTTTTTCTTATGGGTAAAAATTGAGGCATCTCTGAGCTCTGACCCTTCTGCACATTCAGTAGAATGCGGTTCCTGGGCTTCTCCAGATTTTAGAGGCTGTTGTCACCTCTTATTCCTCTTCTATTTACAAACACATGCCTTTGAGCTCTGCTATTTTCAAATGCGTCTCTCTCTCTCTCTCTCTCTCTCTCTCTCTCTCTCTCTCTAACATAGATGGTTACTGCATGCTAGACTATATACTAACTTCTGAGAATATGATGTTGATAAGAAAGAATTAGTTCATGACAGTGGAGTTTAATTTTTGTTGGCGATCCGGGGAAAATATCTCAGGGTCAACACATTTTCCAGTGCACTTAGATGCCATTTTCTATGACTCCTTCAAACTTTATGAATCCATACTCATGATTTGTAATGAAAATAATTTAAACTGGCACATTTATCTCTAAAAATTTATTTTAAAAGTTTCTTTCGGGTGACTCATTCTCTTTTCTATAAATAAATGTTTTTCTAATTTCACCTCTTCCATTTCTTCCTAAGAAGGTGAATAGTACAGAGAATAAGTCTCTACCACTTCCCAGAAGCAGAAAAGGAGTTTCAGAGTCTAATTGATACTCACTGTCTACTCACTAATTCCTGCTGAGCCCTTCTGGCCAAGCTTCTAGATTCACTGAATCAACTTCTTACCCTGTGACATTGCTGATTATATCTTTGGTTTACTGGACAAATTTGAAGCTCAGTGGTTTTCCTTGATGATTCATCCTGGGGATATTTGGTTGTTTAAGAGTCAACATGTCTTACATAGTCAGTTGGTGCCTTAGACATACTGCCCCTGCACACCAGCTTGTTCATCTTGCTGCTACTAACAGTGGGATTCAGCTTTTCTGTCTGCAATGTTTTCAAAACGCATTTCACATTCTTCATTATTTCTGGGACAGCAAGTATATTCTGAGTTCCTTATAGAACTGAGACTCAAAGTAAAGCTTCTCAGACTCTCCTACGTTTCCCTCTCCTCTCTCTGATCATGCTACCATGCCATCACTCATCTTTTGAGATCGGCATAGGACCATCTACTCCATTGAGCAAATGTCCATAAATAAAATGAGACAGAGCTACTTTCTTTTCACCCAGACTGACTTCTTTTATTTATTTATTTTTAGTATCTTTGAGACAGGGTCTCTCTGTAGCCTCAGCTGGCCCAGAACTAACTATGTAGACCAGGCTGGCCTTGAACTTATAGAGATCTGCCTGTCTCTGCCTCCTGAGTGCTGTAATTAGAGGACTGCATCACAGAACACGGCTTCAGACTGCTTTTAGAGAAGGAAAACCTTCATTCACTTCCTTACACTGAACCTTCCTCTTCTACATTGGGAAATATGAATTGTTTTAGCTTATTAGAAAAAAGAAGAAAATGGGGCCAGAGAGATGGTTAAGACCACTGGCTACTCTTCCAGAGGACCTGAGTTCAATTTCCAACACCAACACCGTGGTTAACAACCATCTAACTCCAATTCCAGGGGATCAAAGCCCTCTTTTGACATCCGTGTTCATTCCTCAACAGGATGCACTTACGTGCATGCAGGCAATACACTCATACACATAAAATAAAAGTAATAAAATAGTTTAAATAAGAAGAAAAAAACATCTTTGTTACCTGGTCAGTGATATGTTGGCAGGGAGGAAGAATTTTAAGATATTTCTTTAGATTACTTTAATAGCTATTAAGTATTTTTCTTTATGAATTTAAAAACAAAATAATCCTTGAGACCTAAATTGAAACATTATGCCTATTTTCTCAGTAACATCAGTCTATCCTGTAATTCCTATTCCTTGATTCGATTATAAGACGCTGTCTTACTTGGCTGGATACTGAGATGTTCTACAATCTCCAAATCTCTCTGTACTATTGTATTGCACCCATTTGAAATTTGAGAACCAGGGAAGCCACAGACAAAATGGCCAAAGGGGGAAATTTATAATCAACTGAAATTTGATTATAGAATGTAGAAGGTAGAAATAAAACTGTAAGTTATTACATATACTGAGAAGCATATTAATTACTTCTACTTTTTGAACTATAATCACGAAAACAAAAATACCAACTCCATGATGTTTAATTTTAAGTGCCAACTTGACTAGGATAATGAATGAAATGCCCAGAGAGCTATCAAGATGTTATTTATGGATGCTTCTCTGAGGGTGTTTCTAGAAGAGATTAACACTTGAATTGGCAGGTTGAGTGAAGAAGTTACTCTGAGCAGACATACAAAAATTGATGGCCACAATAGAGCAAAAATGTTGACAAAATTGGTGGACTTACTCTCTGCTTCAGCTGAGACATACATCATTTCAGGTCCCTGGGAGTCAGTGCTCCTAGTTCGTGGGACTCAGAATCACCATTGGCTTCCCTGGTTCTCAGTCCTTGAATATCAGATGGGTAAAATACAATAGTATTTGCTAACAGAGAGATCTGGAGATTGTGGAACATCTCAGTATCCAGCCAAGTAAGCCAGTGCCTTAGAATAGATTTCACTATGCGTATCTATAACCTGCTATTAGTTCTGTTTCTCTGGAGGACCCTATTAAACCATTTATTTATTAATTTTTATTGTATGTGTATGAGTGTTTTTTCTGCCTGTAAGTAAGTGTGCCTGTGTCATGCCATGCTTGTGAAGGCAAAAAGAGAGTATCAGATCCCTTGAAACTGGAGTTATGGGTGTTTGTTATTGCCATATGGGTGCTGCACACTGAACCCTGGTCCTTTTGCAAGAGCAGCCAGTGCTCTTGACCACTGAGTTGTCTCTTCTACCCCTCTAATAAATCTTTTCAATTAACAGAAGCATATACATAAAACAAAATTAATACAATGCAAATAATTGACTATAAAATAGAATGAAAATCCTGTGAAGCAGGGCCAGAAAGAACATAAAATTATATGTCAAACTGAGTATATTTATCAGGACCTGTAAAAATAAAGGTAGTACTATCCTGTTTGAAGGCTTTCAGGTTGATAATGCCTACCAAAAAGCAGCATAGAGAAACCATTAGCTAGATCAGATTGATGTAGAAAGGATGAAATTGAAATGTCAATAACCAGAGAAATCAGAGTTCTTATTTCCATGTTGTTTCATGTCACTTTCAGGCCAAAGACATTAAAAGTGAAGGGCTTCTCCAGTAAAAAATGAAAAACATAACTGCACAACATGAAGATCTAATCCATATTAATGTTACAAGTATCAGAATTCACAAAACAAAACTGCATGAAGTTCAGCTGAACTATTACACACACACACACACACACACACACACACACACACATATAATAAGGAAGAGTAGATTTAAACAAAGATGCTTTAATTTTATAAATATTAAACCCTGAGTGAGCCTCCATGAAATAAAAGAAAATAAATAGGCCTTTCCAAATATCCCAGAAATTTCCACAAAATGTCTATGTGTTAGGACATGTGTTAAGAGAAGTTCAAATACTATTGCCCTTGTGACAAATCTGATAGGATGTGTGATAGGATCTATGACTGGTTTTGCTCTGAAGACAGAGCCGACTTTTACAGACCATGGAATTAGCATGAATATCTTTATCTTTGTCAAAAAAGTTTGATGATCTCTGTATTAGTTCATGCAAGTTAATAACTGCAAAATATAAAGTACCTATTTTCATATTCATATCCATCATTGATCATTATGTAGTAAACATAGAAGTAAAATAGTATTCTGACATGTCAGTTACATATCAAAGCCAATTATTGTCTTGAAACTGGAATTAAAATTATTATGAAATAAAAAGATCATTCAATCAAAAATAAGAATTACTATAAAGCATCTGTAAAACAACAGTGGAATAGCCATAAATGAGGACCTCTATGATAAAGTTGCACCCAGAGGAATGTAGATAACTATAAGTTATTATGATACTAAGGAATAAATGAATTGCATCCCAAACTTAAAATTTAGATAATAACAAATAGAATTGAGAGATTGTAAGTAAGTGACTGAATTTGGAACAGAATTGTAAAATCAGAAATAAATGCAGGCAGTGACTTTTAAGACTAGTAGGTAATATAATAAAAATCAAATAAAAGAATTAAAGGGCTATAATTTCTTTAATGTGTATGAGTGTTTTGCCTGCATGTATGTATATAAATGTACCCATGTCATGCAATGCCCACAGAGGCAGAAGCAGGTGCCAGATCCCCCGGAATTGGAGTTACAAATGGTTATTAGCCTCCATGTCTGTTAATGAAATCGAAACCTAGTCTTCTGCAAGGCAGAGGCAGTGCTCTCAGTTGCTGAGCCATTTCCCAGTCCTTATAGGGCTATAATTATAGATAAAGTACTCAGTGAGAGGTACAGTATTATCAAATGAATTTGAAACCATTGATCATCTTTAAAGGAAATACTTTATAACTGCTTTATCAAAGGATAAACTTGTAATAACTGGATTGGCAAGATATGCTCGTGGGTGCAGCAGTGGGTGAATGTTATGGGGGGAACAGACTGCTTTCTGATTGGATTTAATGCCCACTGCACAGGAGGAAACACTTGCCTGGTACTGCAAATCTGGCTGGTTATTTTTTTGTTAACTGACAAACCAAAATCACCTGAAAATTGAAAGCTCCAATTAAGGAATTTCATATATTGGATTAGTCTGTGACCATGTCTGTGAGGCATTTTCTTGGTTACTAATTGATGTTGGGAGAGCCCAAGTCACTATATGAAGTGCCTTCTCTGGGCTTGGGCTATTTAAGAAAATGACTTAAAAAGCCATGGGGGACTAGCCAGTAAGCAACATTCCTCTGCTTCAGTTCCTCCCTCCAGGTTCCTGTTTGAGGCTTGTCATCCCTCAATGATGGACGATGAGCTATAAGCCAAATAAATTCTTTCCTCCCAAGTTTGACTTTGGTCAGAGTGGTTTATCACAGTAACAGAAAGCAAAGACACTAGCCAAGAACCCAGCGTTCAGGGACTCCTAGGACCCAGTGGTGAACCCTACTGCTATTATTTTGCTAAATGGAGACAATATCAAGTTTCCTTCTAAAATTTACGTCCATGCGTAGATCAGTGAAACTCTCATTCTTCATCAGAGAAGCTTCTTTGTGCAGTGGATGATGGTTAAGGCAGAAATTCACAACTGGTCAAAATGCAGAGAATAAATAAGTGACTATGGAGGGCACAGTCACAACTCGGATGTCTAAATCACACTCTTCCCCTAAGCCCAGGAACCATTGTGGAAGAGATGGTGGGAAGATTGTGAGTCAAAGGTTTGGGAGAAAAAGAGAAAAACAGTGTCTTCTGGACATGACAGAACCTTCGTACTTGTGAACTCATAGTGGCTGTGACTGCCTGAACAAGGGCCGAACAAGATGAAGCCAATCAATATTCCATCATGGAGTGGGAAGTGGTTCACGAGTCCCCATTCCTAACTGTTGACAGCTATTGACAGTTTGTGGCTTCTGGGGAGTAGAGATTTAGTTTTGTTTAAGGCTGTGTCTTCTGGTAAGGCAACCTCACTCCAGTGGATGGCTCCACATGCAGAAGAATATGGGCTTCACACATTGGAGTTGATAGGTCATTAAATAAGGAACAAAAAGAGGAAATAAAGTTGGAGAGGGTGTGGACCTGAGGATATATCTGGGAGAGTTGGGGGTGAATATGACAAAATAGTGTATGAAATTCTCAAAGAATTAACACGAATATTTTCAAAAGTATACCCTCAAAGTAAAAGAAAATCTAAATCAATAAATACAGAGGATAAAAAGAATATTGGTAAATGAACTAATAGGAATAGACTTAGAAAACAGAACCCCAAGCATTTTCATTCACGGTTGACACTATTTTTCACTGGGAAATGATGAGGCTTTAAGTTAACTGACCTGGGTCAGTTAGATATTCATATAGTAAAAGAATGATATCTTACAGATTGTGACACATACATTTGTATAGGAGGGGGCTCATTGTTTAGACGATGGGAATAGTAACATTAGGGGCACCAAGGCTGTTTCTTCCAACTGCTGAAACCAAAACAGCCTCTGCTCCCAGCAGCCCCAGCCATGACAGCAGGCCTGTAGTCCTTTCCCAGAGTCTTGATGTTGTCATCAGCTCACACGCTTCTGGCCACAGTGTTCTACAGTAGTGCAGAATCACAGTGCCTGATCTTAATTACAGTTTGGATTTCTAACAGTTCTTAAATGTGAAGACAATAATTCTTTTTTTTTCATATGTAGCACTTTTCATAGATTGTTGCTCTGCTTTTGTAGCTTATAATTATTACTACTAATAATTGATATACTTGTTTCTAAAGTTATGTGTATGTCAGTACAGAAAGCACAAAATAATATGTGATCCAGTTGTCTATTTCTGTTCAAGAACCCACTATAGTATCTATGTGTTAAAAGAAGAATCTAGCATTGTGATGATAGGATGATAGCTTTAGCAAGCTTTGAAATTGATGTGCAGTGTCCCTACATTTGGGGTGACCGTGCTAGAAGAGGCACTGCCCCTATTACTTATCCCTTTGATACTAAAGGTGTTGACATGTGACTCATCTTGGCCTATCAATTGAAGTGAAAAAGATTTATATATATGTATACACACACACACACACACACACACACACACACTTACATGTACGTGGCTTCTTTGTAGTTATTTTCCACATTTTTTTTCTAAAGGATTTCAGTGTTACTTATTCCTCAGCATATTTCTTCCTCTGCTTTCCCCTTCTGTCCTCCACCCCACTTGACCTTTCTTAACTACATTATTACCTTTTCTGCATTGTATTATTGCATTCTACTTCCCCTTCCAAGAAGCATGCATATGGCCATTTCGAGTCGAAATTTGTGCATGGCGAGAGGTAGGGATCTAATTTCATTCTCCTAATGCAGCTGTCTACTTTGACCCACACAATTTGTTGTGCACAAAGCCTTTTATCCAGTGGTATTTTTGTGGGGGATTTTTTGTTTGTTTGCTTGTTTGCTTTGTTTTTGTTTCACCTTTGGCAGAAATCAGGTGGCAGTGAATTTGTAGATTTAAATTTGGGTCTTCAATTCTATTTCCCAGATCAATGCACCTATTTCCATGCCAGCATGATGTTGTTTTTATTACTGTAGCTCTGTAGTGGTTATGCCTCTAGCAGTTCTTTATTGTTTGGGATTATTTTGACTATCCTTTTTGTGTGTGTGTTTCCCTCTAAAACTTGAGATTATGTTTTCAATTTATATGAAGAATTACATTGCAACTGAACGGGGTGTTGCACGGAACCTGTAGATTGCTTTTGATAGGCTGGCCAGTTTCACAATATTAATCGTACTGATTCAGGAACACGGGAGGTCTTTCCAGCTTTTTGTACCTTATTCAATTTCTTCCTTCAAGGTTTTACAATTTTTATTATACAAGATCTTTACTTCCTTGGTTAGATTTATTCCAAGATATTTTAGATTATTGAAGCTATCATGAATGAGGTCATTTTCCTGATTTCTTTCTTGGTATGTTTGTTGGTGGTGTATAGGAAGGCTACTGATTGGGGGTGGTGGTTAATTTTATAGCTTACTACTTTACTAAATGTGTTTATCACTCAGGGAGTTTCTGGTAGAATGTTCATGGTCTTTTATGTGCAGAATCATATCATCTGTGAATAAGGATACTTTGAATGCTTTCTTTCCAGTTTGTACCCCTTTATTTCTTTCATTTTATAGTACTAAGACTGAAGTCTATATTCCGTGCTGTACTCACCATGTCCTGGGCTCTTTTTAGTTGGGAGATTTTTAATCACTGCATCTATCTTGTTCATTGCTATGTTTAAATTATTTGTGGCATTTTGATTTTACTTTGATAGGCCATGCATATCTAGAAATTTAGTAGTTTCTTTTGTATTTTCTAGTTTAGTGGAGTTTAGATGTTTAAAAATCTTACGGTTTCTGAATTTCCTTGGGGTCTGTTGTCATATTTCTCTTTTCACCTCTGAGTTTGTTAATTTGCGTCCTCTCTCTCTTTCTTCTGATTAATTTGGATAAAAGCTTTGTCAATCTTTTAATCTTTTCAAAAGAACCAGCTCTTCCTTTCATTGGTTCTTTGTCTTTTCATTTCTATTTTATTAATTTTGCACTTGATTTTATTTTTCTCTTTCTATGTACTTCATTTAAGTGTTGTTTGTTCTAGTTTTTCAAGGCCTTCAGGTGCATCTTTAATTTAGTCATAGGACATGTTTCTAATTTTCTGGTTTAGGCACTTAATGTATAAACTTTCTTCTTAAGACTTCCTCCATGTGTCCCACAGGTTTTGGTTTTGACGTGCTGTGTTTCATTTTTATTTAATTTTAGAAATATTTTTACTTTCTTTCTTGATTTCTCCCTTGATCCAGCTTTCATTGCATAGTGTGTCATTTGACTTCCATGAGTTTGTTTACTTTCTCCCACGTTTATTGTTTTTGATATTTAGTTTTATTCCTTTATTTTCAGGTAAAATATAGGATGATGTATCAATTTTCATAAATTGTTGGAGTTTTCATTTGTTTTATGATATGTGGTCAATTTTAGAGAAATTTCCATTGGCTACTAAGATTAAAGTGTATCTTTCTTCTGTGGGTAGAATGTTCTGTAGATGTCTGATAAGTACATTTTATTTATGATATCACTTAACTCCAGGGTTTCTCTATTTAGTTTTTGTCTTGTTGACCTAACTAGTGGTGACAATGGGGGAGAGAAGTCACCCACTTTAGCTGTGTTGGAGTCAATGTGTGGGTTTTAGACCTCATAGAGTTTAAGAAATTAAGTACCCCTGTCTGTGGTACATATATGTTCAGTATTAGAATATCTTCTTGGTATATTTTTCCTTTAATGAGTATGGAGTGACCTTCTCTGTCTCCTCTGACTACTTTTAGTTTGAAGTTTATTTTGTCAGATATTAGATTAGCTACTCTTGCTTATTTTGGAGTTTTATTTTCTTGGAATTTCATTTTATTCCCTTTTATCCTAAGGATATTAGTAACCGTTGTTGTCTTATGCAATTTTTAAGTTGCCATTCCTGAGAAACATTACGAATGGCAGCTAATTTCTGGAATAGACCTATTTTCTTTTTCTTTTTTTTTTCTTTTTTCGTGTTTCTGTTCTTTTTTGATGAGGCATGGGAATCTGGACTGGTGTCATTGGTGATGTATCTTGGCACGAGTAAGGAATCTCTTCTGAATTGAATGGTTATTCGTATCTGTGCTGTTTTCTTAGTTTTTCAGGTTCTGGTCTAGATGAGCAGTATTTGGGGTTCAGATTTATGGCTGCACTACTGGTTTTGGAAAGCTCCCAGAGCTGCAGGCTCAGAAGGGACTAAGCTGAGCTAGCAGGGAGCCAGGAGGAGTGGACAGTGAGCAGACCACTGTGGGTCTGGGGAAGCTCCCAGGAGCTCCCAGGTCCCTCCGATAATGTTTTTGATGCAGCTTCAGGAGTCAGTCTGTGCCCATTCCAGCATATTCTATTCATACAGTCAATAACTGACACAAAAATAGTTTCATGGTAAGAAGAATTAGATTTCATCTTTAATTATGAAAGAGAGCAAGAACTTACAATAATTATTATATAAATGCAAGCAATATCAGTTTTAATAAGAATGTAATTTGTATTTTATCCATAAAATGAACCTCAAGCTATTCTAGAAAGCTGAAATGAAAAGTCTTACTGAAAAGAATGATAATGCAAACATCTGGTCTGTCTTCAAAAACTTTTAACTGTGAGAAATTGCAAATAATTTTCATTAACCTTAAATATTAATGTTATACAACTCAAAATATCATAAAATACTTCTGGAATGATTAGTTTAAAACACAGTTTATAGGAAAAAAAGAAAAGGCATATTTGTGATTTAAGGGTTGTGTTTTTCCTTTCTAATGACCTTGAAAACTAAATTTTTACCTCAGATATTAATTGTCCAGTGACAAAATAGTCAAGTAATATTCCATAGTCTTTGGGACAAAAGTGAGAGCTTTATCATTTCAACAGTAATGCTAAAAATGTAAAATAATGCTATAAAATCATACAATCACAGTTTCTTACTTTTGAATACGAAACTTACACCTCTCATATTATAATAGCAGTTTTGACTAGGAGTAAGCACTTAGTAGGATAACCCTCTGTTTGAAAACCATCCTGAGCACAAAGAACAATGCTGGTAGGATTATTATACTAGATATCAAACTATATTTTATATCTATAGTCATAAAAACAGCATGTTACTGGCACAAAAATAGACCTGTAGTTCATTGGAACACAACTGACAATGCACACATGAGTAAACGCAATTTCAGCCACCTGATATTTGACAAAGGGGCCAAGAACACACAATGGAGGAAAGACAGCAGCTGCAACAAATGGTCCTGGCAAAACTGGATCTCCACATGTATAAGAATTAAACTAGGCCCTCATCTTTCACCTTGCACAAAAGCCTACTCCAAAAGGATCGAAGACTTCAATGTGAAGCCTAAAACTCTGAATTGCTAGAGGAACACATTGGCAGGAACCTACAAGAAGAGGTGTAGGAAGGGACTTTCTAAATTGGACATCAGTTGCTCAGGATGTACACCTGTACGTTGCAGTAAGCACATCTGAAGGAAAAATAAATTCCCACCCAAATAAAATTATAAGCTGTTTTGCTTCCCATTTTAAGGTCATGGTCTTCTACTATGTGTGTGTGTGTGTGTGTGTTTGCATTTAATATTTTATTTTTTATGTGTAAGAGTATATTGCCTGCATGTATGTAAGTAGACCTATGTCATGCAATACCCATGGAGGTTAGAAGAGGGCATCATATTTCTTACAGTTGTTAGCTGCCACATGGGTTCTGGGAATTGAACCTGTGTCCTCTGCAAGAGTATCCAGGGCTCTTAACCACTGAGCCATTTTTCTAGCCCCCTCCTGCTATATTTTTGAGTAACCACCTGCTTGGATTTTTTCTTTTCTTATTGTAAGAGTCTTAAATGCTGATTCATTGTATAAACAATTTATGATTTCCAACTTCACCTTGTGCTTTGCTTGGGTATACCCAAATGTGGGGATCTGGGTATTGAGCAAGGCAAGCAACTCCAGATACCCTTAAAGGGATGGCAGGTGTCTGACCTGCTCTGCCTGTGTGATAACCTGGCCCCAGGAAACTACTGTAGATATGAATCTTCCTTTCCCCCACCCTAGACCAGAACCAGGTTTTTGGGTTTCGCTTCCTCGTTCCTGAACTTCCACAACCTTTCCGCCTTTACCCCAACACCCCGCCTTTCCCGCCTTCTGTAACGGTCAGAGAGGCTTCCCTATATAAACCCCTGCATTGGCTCTAATAACCGGACTACCCACCGACGTAGTCTCCAGGGAGGGAACTCCTCCTGCCGCACTCTGAGCCACCTGAGGTCCTGTTCCATCGTCCTCCATTCTCTGGCATGGCTGGAGCACAACAGCCGTGCTGGAGATGGAGACGCACCCACATCCAAATCCAGAGCTCTCTGATTGTCTGTACTATTTTTTCATAAATATTTCCACTCTCTCAAAATTCTGGTCTCATCTCATTTACTGTCAGCAAAGACTTTTAACTGAGAAAAAATATTTCTTCAGTCCTGAACTCCAGTTTCTATATTCTTCTTGTATTTGAGTGTATGTGTGTGCATGTGTGTAGGACACAGGTCAATGTCTAATGTCTTCATATGTTAATCTCCACCTTATTTCTTGAGAGAAAGTGCCTTGCTGAACCTGGAGTTCACTGATCTGGCTAGGCCTACTGGCCATCAAGTCCCAGGGATCTTCCTTTCTCTGCCTGTCCAGCAGTGGGATTACTGGTGTACATTACTACACCAAGACTTTGACTTGGGGAAATCTGAACTCAGGGCCTCAGTTTTTGAAGTAAAGCACTTTACAGAATAAGCCATCTCCTCAGAACCCTCTTTCTCTCCATTTTTCTTTCAATATCTTTTTTTTTTGCTTTATAAGTTTATATTTGAATATTGTATTGATCTATATCATTATTTTACTCAAATCACCCTCTAAGATCACTGCCAGCTCCTCTCACATTCCCATATCACTGTTATCTCCAATTTTGTGTAGTCTTTAAAAATAAATCCCAACTTTTAATTTATTTTCATTTTTATTTTTTAATTTCTGAGAAATTCATAAAATAGAACTGTCTTGTATAATTCCCGTCTCTCCCTGGCTCCTAACAGCTCTTCCCATATCCTCCCACTTGTTCTCACTTTCTTCTTTTCTTTGATCATTATTGCTACATAACCATATACTACTCACTGAGTCCATTTAGTGGTGCTTGTGTGTTCCTGGGTTTAGGGATGTCCATTTGGGATTAGGTTCTCTCTCAGGGAGGTACATGGAGAAAACTGATTCTTCCTGTCCCAGCATCCATTGGTTGCCTATAGCTCTTTATCTTGGGACGGGACCCTGTGGTACCTGCAACCATCCACTTTGGCTTGGTTTTGTCATTATGAAGATTTCATTAGACTACCATACTGTGGAGATTTCCTTGGTGAAGCTTCTTTATTATGTCTGGAATGCATTAACTAGCAAGAGGTGTTTTTCTCTCTGGCTCGTACATTATTTCTACCTCTCTAAAGAATATTTCTATCTTCTTTTACAGCAATGCTTAAACTATGGACATTGTGAAACTATCAAGGACATCATATATATATATATATATATATATATATATATATATATATATATAGTAACTACCCACGGAAAACTAGAGCTGAATCTTGGCAGCTCTATCTACTGATGGTCAAAATACCCTTTTGTGGTCAAATAGTCATGAAGTTGAAATTAGGTTCTTCCAACTGAAAAACCTTGGGACATTCCTGACTGCCAAAAGTGCTTTGTAAGGGAAGTGCTATATTTTTAAAAGACCCCAGCGTCATTATAGTCATTATAATATCTTTCACATTTGGGTTTGTGTTTTACCCCTGTTGTGGGGATTTCAAGATGATCATGGGAAGAAATACACTAAGAGGAGATCTAATACACTGTGGGGAAAATGGGTTCCCTCACCCTGATGAATCTGTGATATACCTCATAAATATTCATTACTTCTTAAAAAATCTACAGCACAAAAACAGGAAGGCTGCTCTACGTCCTCTAGGTCAAGCTGTTCCATCTCATCTCTCCCTGGAGTGTACCATGCTTTGCGTTGCTAAATTTCTGTTTAAACTATCCCTGTCTTTCAGCCGTCTGAAAGAAGAACTATGAGAAAGCTTCATCTGACAGTAACTGGACAGTAGTGAGTTGGGTCATTGAGATAATTTTTAGGATCAGAATTATTTTCATAACACTATAAAAATATCTTGGCCTTTTCACTGTGTTTGTGGCCCTTTGCTGTTAGGTGGAAAAGTGAGTGAAACTGATGGTGCCCTAGTGAAAATCAAAGCATTGGCACCAAACAATGACAGCAAATATTGTATTGATCTTGCTCTGCATAAGTACTAAAATAATCAAAATGCTGATCTACTTTTCATCTTAGTCCATTCCCTCTTATTGTAATGAAATAGGACAGCTGGGTAATCTATAAATAACAGAAGTTTATTCCATTTCTGGAGGCTAGGCGTTCAAGATCAGGGCACTAGGAGATTTATTTAGTGTCTGTTAAAGGCTGCTTTCTGCTTCTAGGATCATGCCTTTCCACCTGATCCTTACCTGTTGGAAGCAATGACTACGAAAAGAAAACCTGTGATCTCACACAGTGGAAGGGACACAGGAGACTGAGACACTTCCTTCACTTTGTCTCTTTCTTATAAAATCTTATCATTCACCTTGTAGCATTAGTGGTTATGCTTTAACATGTTGACACTATGGGGCATATTCAGATGTGTGTCCTCCTTGATAAAGCAGTCAAAATTTGATGTTAATAAATCTCAACCCTTACATATACATTTAAAAATATATCTGAGAGCTGATGATGGTAAATACTCATGAAACTTTTGTTGTGCCACCAACAAAATAGGGCATTTGTCTTGGGGAAGTAATTGGGTGATGATTGTTTGGATTTGAAATTGAAATAGTCACTTTTTAAATGGAATTCCATGACAACTTGAAAAAAAAAACCCGGAAAAGTAAAACTATGAAAATATGAATATTTGGGAGATGCCCTCAGAGAAAAACAATGTATGCCTTTAACATTTGTGAAACAGCCAACAATATTAATTTCCAGTAGAAAAATGCAAAATTTCAAGTGAATATATACAGTTGTGGTAATTCTGTCTTCCCTATTGTGAGATTAATAGATCATCAATATTATTTCCTGGATAAATTGATAACATAGTAATGATTATAATTCTTTTTAATACAAACATATTTATAACTAACTCACACAGTTAAAAATGATATATTTAAAGATCACATACATTGATGTGTTTAATATAGATGAGTGTGAAAAGTTCATTGACTGACAGACTAGGATTGAATGGAGATCCAGAGCATTGAAGACTCAGAGTTGTCTAAAGTAAATACATTTTCCTCCTTTAATTATTTGAAATTTGAGATAAGAGGTGGCTGGGGAATCAGAACGCAAAGGAACGGATGTCATGTTTACCTCCAGCCTAAGGTTTGCATTAGCAAAGCTCAAATCAGATATGCAGTCAACAAGAGGGAAGTGTTACAGATCCCTGAATTTACCGAGAATAACGGGGAACTTATGGGTTAAGATAACAAGGAACTTAAGGGTTGCAAAGTCAGGCAAACAACGTTAATGAGACATGCCAGCGAGCAAGTCTTCAGGGAACTTGTTCTATATTCAGGGCACAAAGACATGGCCTGTGTGGACATGTCCCTCACCCCCAAAACCCTGTGTGCTGAGAGTCAAGATGTGCAGAGAACATCAGAAGCATTTCTTAGACTAAGCTGTTGCCAGAAACTGATGAAGTTTCAGATTTTTCACTTTAAGATTTAGGAAATTACAACTTTTGGGGTTTTAATGACATGTTAAAAGACTATCCGTGAGTATGTTGAACAGATTATTAAAATATTCTGGGAGAGGATGTTTTTCCTGTAGCAAGGTACCACACTCTAGAGAATATATATAAATAAGACATTTTTACTCTTTCAGTTTTAAGAATGAACCAAAGCTGTAGTATACACAATTTTTATGTGCTGTATACTTGGACCCTTTGACAAGCAGGAATCTGATAATGATTTGACTTCATAAATCTTGTGTTCTCTAACTGCATATTTATTCTCAGGTGATTTTGCTAATTTCTCTTTCACTATTTTCTACGTTTTCTTTTCCCATAATATTTAGGACATTGTTTTATTTTTCTTTCTATTTTTTTTTTCTTTCTGGATACTTTTTAAATAGGATATATTCACTTATCACCTACATACATTAAAAAAGTTTGTTCATTTGACAAAGGATCTTTGTCATATAACTGACTATATGAACCCATCTGGCCTGACTGTGTAGTTCCAGCTGTTCTTGAATTCCTGCTAATCTTTCTGCCTCAGGCTCCTAAGGTAACAGGAATGTGCCACTACACGCCACTGACTACTAGCCTTTATTAGTCAGTTAGTTCATTAGTTAGTGAAACTATTGTGTCAAAAGACTTGAAACTTTAATTTCTAATTTGCTTTGCTTATTTGCCTAAAACATCAGAAATCCTGCAAAACCAAACATGTCAGAGCACATGTAACTCCCAGACTCTTTATCTTCACACTAATCCCTTCTTCTCTTATAGAAAAGCCATCTGGATCAATTAATCAATACATCACACTAGCCTAGTGAAACTATCTTTTATCCCACCAAAATTGAAGGATATGGGCTAGACGGATGGCTCAGGGGGTAAAGTCCTGGCTGGACATGCATGATGAACTGAGTTTGAATTTCCAGCACCCATGTGGTAGGGTGTATGTAGCCCCAGTACAGGGAGAGTAAAGATAAGTTCATCCCAGTAGCTCTGTGAAAAGCCAGTCTAGCTGAGTGAGCTCTATGTTCATCGACAAGAGACTTCGTTTAAAAAAATAAGGTGGAGAATGATAGAAGAAAGTACCCAATGTTAACGCCTGGCTTTCACATATACATGCATAGGCAAGCATACATACATGCATACATGTGCATGTGTACACATATGTATGCATCACACTATATACTCCACATACCACACATACACACACAAGCACACATGCACACAGGCACACATGCACACACATACACACATACACACAATACCAAACCAAAATTAAAACCTGATTAACACAGTCTTATATTTATATTTTTATTTATGATCATTTATTCTATTAGAAATTTTTTTTCTTTTGAGATAGGGTGTCTCTGTATTTCCAGCTGTCCCAGAACTTGCTATGGAGACCAGGGAGAAGAGAGGGAGGGGGAGAGGGAGAGAGACAGAGAGAGAGAGACAGACAGAAGAGGCCATAAATCCCCAAATCCTGCCCTTAGTAATGTACTTCCTGAGAAATCCACTATCTTCCCAAACAGCATCACCCAGTAGGGAGCAAGTGTTCCAATACTTGAGCCTATGTGAGACATTTCTCATTCAAACCACCACATTGAGCCCCTGGTTCCCATAAACTCATTATCATAATACAAAATATATTTAGTCCAACTTTTAAAAGTCCACATAGTCTTTAACAGTCTCGATACAGTTCAAAAGTCCCAAATCTCTTCTGAGACTCAAGGAAGTCTCTTAAACACAATCCCCTGTAAAACCAAAAGTAAATTACTTATTTCCAATATAAAGTGGCACAGAGTATACACCCTTATTTCAAAAATGAAGAATGTAGGCATACTGAGTTAATTCTGGACAGAGAGGAGAGTAAAACTCAGTAGGACAAACACCAAATCCTTTAGCTCTATGTCCAGTTGCTGGGACCTCAGTTTTAAAAAGCTTAAATGGCTCAAGCTCTCCAGTTTTGCTCTCTACAACATACTTTTATCTTGGGCTGGTTTCACTCTCTGTATTCAGCTCTCCTTCGCAGATGTCTCATAGTCATTGTATCTTCAAAAGCTTGAAAGCTTGTGTCTACCTCAACCCAATCTTCACATGCACTGCTCCATGGCATGGTTTCCCAGGACCTTCTTGCAGAGACTCCCTCCAAGAGAGTTCTGCTACACATTGACTGGCCTCAGAGGCTCTCTAGAACTGTGGAGGGTTAATCCATGACCCCCTCAATTTACATCTAAAATTAGGATTACTTGTATGATATTATCGTGTTCAGCTGCCTGTCTGGGTATTCTTGCCCTTTTAGACTACATTTGCACCTGTTTTGTTTGCACTTCTTTATGAGGAGTGGGAAATCCATTAAGTTCTTTTCTTAAAACAAATTGGAGATTTAGGAGGATAGGGTCTTGCCGTGAGGGAGGGCACCTATCTCATATTTACAATGGAGAGCTGGGTCTCTCTTTAATGCTGCTATCTCTTTAATAATTGTTATCCATTTTTAGATGACTTTTTGTGATCTTAAGATTCCTAGTACTCCTTTCCTTTCCAAACTTTATATTTTTTATTTCTTTCTGCTCTACTTCATGCTCTTTTTTATTGTAGACCTGCATAAAGGTAATTATCAATAACCATTCCAGAAACTAGGAAGGTAAAGGGGAAGAAGGAACATGAGAGAGAAGAATAATAACAGATAGTGGTTACCAAGGGAGAAACAGATGAAAAGGGTAGTTAAATAGAAGGGCAGAGGGAAGGTTATGTAAAAGAAAAGAAGGAGCCATTCCATAGACTCAGTGTTATGCTGTTAAAATTTCCTCCACTGAAGAAATCAGTTCATTACTTTTTAATTTAGTCTCATGAAAATTTTGATTGTAAGGGCAGAATATTGTCAGATATTTTTCCCAAAAAAATATCACATGAATGGCCTTTGGTTCAATTGTTAATGAACTCCTTGTTTCCCTCTGAAACCTCATGAGCTTAGCCACTTCTTTCACTATTATTCTCAATACTACTGTCTTCCAGGCTCCTACTACAACTGCCCATTAAACTCTGCTTATGGCATTCAACGGCTTTTCTATTTCTAAGTTCCAAAGTTTTCTGCATTCCTCAAAACAAAACAAAACCACCATCACCACCACCATCATCACCACCATCACCACCACCTACAACAATAACAAAACACCAGTCAACCTACCAATACAAAAACCAGCATAGTCAGATCCTTCAGAGGAACACCCACTTCTCTTAGTACCATTTTCTGTATTTTTTTTCTGTCACTGTGACAAAATAACATGGCCAATAGTATCTTAAAGAAGAAAGAGTTTATATTGGATTGTAGTTTCAGAGATTCAGAGTCCATCATGGCTAGAAAGGTATGACATGTTGACAGAAGCAGGAGCCTGACTGGTCACAATTTTTATTCGTATACAGGAAGCAGAGGTGTAGACTCTCTCCCGGGCCTCAGCCCATGTCATATTGGTACATTTCCTGATTATCGTGCCCACGCCATGCTGCCCTTATGCAATATCCCCTGACTGTGCTGGGGACTAAGGAAGCCTGTCTGATTGGTGACTCACTGGTTTCCTGGCTCATGGATAGCTTGTGATCCCCTGCTAAAATGTGTAGATTTGTATGTTGATAAGCGCTTGATAGCTCTGACCTTTAAAATGATTTCTAATCATAGAAAGGCCCTTTACTACAATTGGTCCCTGCATACTACATAAACCCTGGTGTGGAAATAAAAGTTGAGTTTGTCTCTTGAAGTGCTCTTGGAGTGTTCTGTTCAGGTCTGTCACTCTCACCATTGGCGAAGTGTGGGCCAGTGAAACCCACACAGAGGGAAAGAGAACAGTAAATGGGAAGAGGTTATAAACCCTTAAAGATTGCTCTTATTAATATATTTACACCAGAAAGTCTCTACCTCCTTAAGGGTCCATAACTTCCCCAAACAGCTACCAACTGGAGAGCAAGTGTTCAAATACATGAACCTATTGGAAACATTTCTCATTTAAATTAATATGATGTATGTTGTAACGTGTATCAGTATTTCATATTTTACTTTTATTTTATTTTTGAGACAGGAATTAACAGTGTAGTACAGGCTGCCCTTAAATTTATGATCTCTGCCTCAGCTTGAAAGTGCTAGAATTGCAAGCATGTACCATTTAATTAATTAGTCATTATTTACACTGGTGATTGAATCAAGGGTATCATAGATCCTAGGAAATATCTCTACTATTGAGCAAGTTCCCCAGACCTTTGAGTTGCATCATCAGCCCCATCTTGGAAATGGATCTTCTGAGAAAAATCAGATGCAGGATGAAACTTTAGAAACCTTAGTTTCTAAGATAGCCTCAGGATTTGAAGATAAGATTCTATTGTTTGACTAAAAGTCTATGAAAAGCAAAGAGGAGCCCTCCTAAAATAGATGTTAATTCCCTTTATAAATTCCTTCAGAAGAGATGTCTTAGCAAGTGCTATCAGTGGAGTCTTGGAAGATACTACATCTAACAAAAAAGGACCTGAGTGTATCCTTAGACTAAGAAAGATGGAACTCATTCATTTGTGTTGGAATTTGGTTTCCAGAAACAATGATATGGTAAGCTGTTAAGAGATAATAGAAGGAGAGAGAGAGTTTGTCAGCATTTAGTGAACATAGTCCAAAGGAAAAAGAAAAAGT
The DNA here is from genome assembly GCA_035773235.1 of Eospalax fontanierii. Lineage (NCBI taxonomy): Eukaryota > Metazoa > Chordata > Mammalia > Rodentia > Spalacidae > Eospalax > Eospalax fontanierii. The sequence continues at coordinate 33,501,147 of CM069536.1, read as the reverse complement.
CTCTGGAAGACACAGATATTTAACCCACAAGGGAAATCTATTTTCTTGTAGAGAAGAGAGAGTTCATCAGGTTTTCTGTAGACAGGATGATATATCACTCAAGACAATCTAATTCTCTTCGCTCTGATTCTATGCTCATCAAGAGAGCTTGAAGTGATTTGTTTAGAAGTTTGATCCTGGTAGGAAGTAGTGTAGATAATAGACGTGAGTATTTCTATTTGGAAAGAAACACGCTGGAATTCTGGCATACAAATGGTACATATTTATCAGTCTATCCTACCTAGATAGTGCCTAAGATTAATCACACTCAGCAAATGTAAGCAGGATGAACTAATAAGTGGGAAAATCATCTATGGTACTTTATGATGCTTAAAACTGATGTGGTTGAAATTAGCTGAAAAAATTATTTCTCATTTGGTATCTTTCTCCAGTATAAATTATTAAAAATTTTGATTATTGAAATGTTCAATCATGTATTATACTATTGTGTACAAAATCTGAATTTTAAAGCCATGAAATGAAAATAAAGTCATGATTTATTTGGGAAAATTAACATTATGACTACAGTATATGTCTATGATAAAAATTCAGAAGAAATGCAAGATATATTGCCAAATATCACCAGTCAGAGACAGAATACTGGATTCCTAAAATGACTCAGACACTCAGGATATACAAGGACTCTTAGGATTCCACTTCGGAAAATACTTTCCACTTGGAAAAATTGCCGATATAATTAACTCTGGAAAGCATGAGATCCCCTGGGCTTCTTTTTTGGTAAGAAATCGCAGGGATAATTGCAAGAGCCATTTTTAATAAGATAGAGTTATATTTCTGATTAGTTTGTTTTTTACAAGGTTATAGTTTTATAATTTTTAATTTGAAGATATTTCTGCTGCATTATGCCAATATTGCATCTTGCTCAAAATTTAGCAGGTTTACCCTCCAAGGGCTACAGCTATCTTCCTTAGAGTATTATTCTTTCTATTATTTAGTATTGTGGTGAACTTACCACACAAGAGCCAGCATTTACTGAAAGTTTTCCCTTTCTCCTACCTGTGTCATGATTTCAGTAAAAAGAACACAACGATATCAAGAGATGATAAATAAAACAGTTTTCTGATCATGTTGCCTGTTGTGGGTTATGATAGATTTTAGAACTATTTTATCTGAGTGTGATAGTCAGTTACACTGAATGCCACTTTCAGGGACTCTAAGGGATTAAGTGAAAAAATATTATTAACTATGAGGGAGATTCTTCTGGGAAAACCCAAAAACGTGCGTGCGTGCGCCCGCGCACGCGCGCACACACACACACGCACGCACCACAGGCTGCATTAATAAGAATTCTTTAGAAAGATGGCACCAATGATATATATGTATATTTTATAAAAGCGTGTGCATTGGATTGACTTCCATGCTCGATGAGAATTAATCCAACAATGCTGTCAGCTTGTTGAATATTCAGAAGATACAGTAGCAGCTCACTTGAGAAACAGGACTCTTCAGCAGCCCTGGTCTGGAAACACACCACACAAGGGCCTTTTACCAGTCCTAGATTCTCTTTGTTCAGGCAGTTTGACAACCAAGACCAGCCATCACAAGTTTACACACACAACACAAATACACACACAGACACTAAACTTTTATTAATGTTTCAATACAGATATAAAGTTGATGCCACATGAAATCTTCATAGGGAAAAAAATGATAAGAAGGCTTTAGAAGGAAGGTAGAGGCATAGAAAACAGACTATGGAATAAAAATTAGTTCAGGCTTATGTGTGAGTTGCAGGGAAGAGAGGGGAGAGTCAGAAGTCTACAGCAACTTGGGAAAACACAATGGGCGCAGAGGTGTGGAAGATGTCTTTGAGAGGCACAGTAGTGCAGGATGCGTCCATTTGTAATAGACTAATTTAAGAAACACAAGACAAGGGATTATATAATAAAAGATTTTACAGGCTAGACCCATGCCTTGTGACTTTTTTCTTTCAGGAGATGAGCAAATATCATAGGATATTTAGCAGCCAATTTATATGTTTAGAAATGTTGCCTACTCATGTGAAAGATGAATTAGTGTAGAGAATTAGGACTGAGAAAAGCTTGTTAAGAAAACGTTGATGTAAAATCATCCAAGCAAGAGATGATGAATTAAGTATGGAAGCAGTATGGGTGTCAGGAAAATCTTCACTCAAAGGACGATTAGTCAGAGGTACATGCCATGTGGAATACAAAATGCTTTAGTTGCTGTTCTTATTTCATTTTGTTGGCATGATAAAGCACTCTGACCAAAACCTTCTTAGAGATAAGAGTTTATATGGCTTATCCTCTGGATTATAATCCATCACTGAGGGAAGTAGGGACAGAAACCAAACAGGAACTGAAGCTGAAACCGTGGAGGAATGCTGCTTCCTGGCTCACTCTATGGCTCCTCTTCAGCTAGGTTGTTTACTGAGCCCAGAGACATCTGCCTAGGAATGGTGTTGCCCACAGTAGGATCTTACACCAATCGTCAGTGAAGGAAAATTCTCACAGACACAGTGCAGACCAGTCAGATCCGGGAAATTCCTCAGCCGACAGTCTCTCTTCCCAGGTGATCCAGGTTGATTTCAGTTAACAATAAAAAGTAACTAGCACATGTGTTAAGTAGATATCAAATGTTTATATAATGAATTATTAGAAGACAAGGGGTATGAAATAACTAAATGTATTATAAACACAGTGTGACACAAATATATAAATTATTGTTTGGCAATTGGACTGCTTTAATCATGAATCCAGTCTCTAAAGCTTTGACCCAGAGGCTAATTCTGAAAATTTCCAGCTTCCTTATACATTTGAAATTTCACTTTATAAAGAAACTGAAAGTGTTTCATTCTTCAGGAAACAGCATATAATAATGCCAAGATATTAAAGACTAGCATAACTTACAGGAGAATTTAGAGATTTTTAGTGACAGTCAGCATTAGTACATGTGCAGTGAATGGTAGAAATTAATTAATATGATGTGTGGAAAAGGCAGAGAATTTATTTGTGTGGAATTAAGGTATACTATGTGGTAAAGGGTTTATTTATCCCATCTTTTAAAATATTAAGAATGTTCATCTTAAGCTCTCATGTGTCAACTTATATAATCATAATTTGGGCTAATAGATTATTATTTTATTATGTTTATTCCATTCAAATCAATTTTATTTATTCCTATGCTAAGAGCTCCTAATTCTAACACACTTAATCACCACTATTGTATCATTGTTTTAGGATAAAGGCTAATATATTGTGATTTCTCTCTCACCAGTCCTTCCTACTTACTTCAATTATATAAACAATAAAACAGCACTTCATTGTCTTTTTCTTAATTCTCTGAATTAGTAAATAATTTAATGAGCAAGTTCCTATATATGAACTAAAAAGTATATGAGTGTTGATACTTCTTGAATTATTTTCAGACTGCATTCACAACCTGTACTTCAAAATATTTTCACTTCAACATTTTTCATATATTAATTTTAAAATGATACTAGCTTTACTAAAAGTATTTTAGGAGAATGAAGAAGGTTGTTGATGTAAAACTTTCTGTTTTATATTTGTTATGGAAAAATGGTAAAACAAGGGAATGTTGATTCAAATCATACAGAAAGCATTGGCTAAAACCCAAAGCTAAAAACTTTACCTTGTTCATTCATTTATTAAAACTACTCTTTTACATCCTTATTAAGGTAAAATTGACAAATAAAATTCTATATATTCAACATAACAATATAATGTCTTGATATAAATTCTAAAACCATTACCATAATCAAGTTAAGTATTATATTCACCAACCCATATAGTTTCTTCCTTATGTGTGGCACAAAACCTTAATCTTTGCTATGTTAGCAGATTGCAAGTAGACAATAAACTATATAATAATAACTACCCTGCTGTCCATTAGGCCCCCAGAACGGATTCATCTTATAATTGAATGTTTCCTTTGACCAATATCTTCCCATTTCTTCTACCCACTCAAGTCCCTGATAATCTCATTTCAGGTTATTTTTCTGAGTTCTATTGTTTCAAATTTCATTTATAAGTAAGATCATGTAATATTTGTCTTTCTGTGTCTGCCTTTACTTAGCATAAGACTACCAAGGTTCACTCATGTAGTCGCATTTGACAGTATTTAATTTGTTTAAAAGCCAAATGAGATCCCAAATGTACACATACACACATATACATATGCAAATACATATACATACATAACATCTGTTCATCTGCTGATTGACACAGGTGAATTCCACATCTTGGTTATTATGGAAATCTTTGCAATTCATTTGGAAATGCAGATCCTATTGCCAGATTCCTTTTAGATGTATTCCCAGCATGGGAAAGACTGCAGTTTCCTGTAACATCCATTCTAGTTGACATTTTCACCAACAACAGGCAAGAGTCCATTTTAACTACATCTTCCCTAAGTTTTTTCTCTCCATTTTTGAGTTTGATAATTGCCACACTAGCAGATGTGATAATGCTACATTCTGCTGGATAAGTAATATTGATCATTTTTCCAGACACTTATAATTTCTTTGGAAAAAATGTCTCTTTGGGCTCTTTACATTCGTTAAAATTGGTTTGCTTTCTTACTGTTGAGTAATATGAGTTTCATACTTACTTAGATGTTTCAGATGCATGTTTAAATGTGCTCTCGCATTGTTAGCTGGCTTTCCATTTTATTTATTATTTTCTGTACTATGAAGACACATTTCAGTCTGGTGTACTATCATTTCATCTTTGCTTTTAGTGTCATCTTATCACAAAATAACAATTATCAATATCGGCTTATAGAGTTTAACCCCTGTTTTTTCTTCAATAGTTTGTACAGATCTTCTGTTTATGTCTTTTTTTTTAAATACAGAGTGCCTCAGGATATAGTCCAGGTTTGCCTGGAATGCACAATCCTCTTGCCTCAGCCTTCCTAGTACTGGGATTACAGGTGTGACCCATCATCCGTAACTGTTTAAGATTTTAATCCATTATGTTGATTTCTGGTGAATTTGTTAGCTGATGCTACCTTCTTCTGGATTAGTAGACACTCATCATCTGTTGACCTCTTTGGAAAAATGTCTCTTCAGGCCATTCACACATTTTAAAATCAGCATTTTACAAACCTAAGATGGTGAGTTCCCTTTCCTACGCTTCCCACGTCCCACAGTCTCAGACCGCAAGTCTGCTCTAGCTGCTAGGAACCTTGTACTCACAGATCTGTGAGCTCTCCCAGTCTGATGTATCAGCCAACCTGTTCACCTAGCAACCACCCAGACCAACCTGCTGCTCCAGGACTGAGAGGAGTCAATCCTGGAACCTCAAATCCAATGCTGCACTTATTCATAGCTGAACTGAGACCAGTTCTTATACCACCTCGTCACATCGACATAAAGTGCCCTCACACTAAACACCAAATACTACTCAGTTGGGCAATAACCTAAGAAGTTGAAAAACAGAAAACGAAGGTACAAACAAGCATTCCAAAAGGCGTGATCATCTACCCTTACCAACACATGCCTAGGTCTCATAGAACAAACACAAACAACATGAATAAACAAGAGAATATGTCTGCTCTAGAAATGAGCACCCTCGTTGTAATATGTCCTGAAAATGGTGCACAAGACAATGATTTCAAAATAACAATTATAAGTATGATCTAAGAACTCAGAGGACATGAATAAAACATTGAAGGAAGACTGACAAAACAGCTGAATGAAATAACTAAAACAACTCAAAACATGATATGAGAATTTAATAAAGATTCTCTGAAGAAAAATCAAACTGAAATTAAACACAAAATGAAAAACTAGGGAATTCAACCCCAAACTTAGTGGAAAGAAGCAAAAAGGAAGTGGAGGAAGTGGAACCGAGAAGATCAGATCTTGAAGATGAGTTTGTGCAAATGAGCTGCACAATCAAGGAAAACGTCAACTCTAAAATAACACAGGAATGAAATAGTCAGGACATCTGGAATACTGTACAAACACCAACTTTATGAATCATAGGAATAGAAGAAGCAGGAAAAACCCAAAGGCAATAAATAATTATAAGTTCCCCCTAATTAGTGGTCTTTACGTACACCAATAGCAGTATACAGAAAATGAAAGGGAAGTGATTCCATTTACAATAGCCTCAAAACATCAATATCTTGGAATAAAAATTACCTAATATTTGAAGAATTACTATAATAAAAATCTTTAAGACACTGAGAAAAGAAATTGAAGAAGATGCAAGATTACTGAAAGACTCCTCATGTATATAGATCAATAGGATTGATATTGTAAAAACTGACCGTTCAACTAAAAGCGATCTTCAAATTCAAGGCAACATCCCTTAAAGTTCTTACATAATTCTTCCAGAAATTGAAAAAGAAATCTCAAATTTCACATGGAAATACAAAAGCCCCAGAATAATAAAAGAACTTGTTGGAAGCATTACCGTTTCTGATCTCAGAATATACGCCAGAGCTATAGTAGTAAAAACAGCATGGTATTGGCATAGCACCATGCACATTCACCAGTGGAATACAACGGAGAACCCAGATTTAAATCCAGCCATTACTGCCACCTGTGTTTTGAGAAAGGAGCTACAAGTACGCAGAAGATGGGCAGCATGTTCAACAAATTGTGCTGTTCAAACTGGATAGCTGATGTTGAAGAATGAAAGTAGATCACTGTCTCTCACAATGCACAAAAATCAACTCCAGATGAATCAAGGATCTCAATATAAGATCTGATACCCTGAATTTAATAAAGGTCAACTAGAGAATACATTGGAAGTTTATTCATGAAATTAAAAGGCTTCTATACAGCAGAGGACACCATCTGCTTTCCCTCTGACAGAGGATTAGTATTGAGAGTATACAATGAACTCAGAAAAACTAAATGTAAAAACACCCAACCCATTTAAATATTGTGGGGATGAGTTGAACAGGGAGTTTTCAGAAGATGAAACACAAATGACTGAGCAATACTTTTTAGAATGTTTGACGACCTTAGTCATTAAGGAAATGCAAATTAAAACCACTTTGAGATTTCATTGTACTCCACTAAGAAGGCCTCATCCAAAGACACACAGTAACAAATGCTGGTGAGGATGTAGGGAAAAGGGAACTCTCATCCCCTGCTGGAGGGCTAAAACAGGTTCAGCCACTGTGGAAACTGCTGTGGACAACCAAAGCAAGAGGTCAATCTACCATATGATCCAACCATAAAGACTCTCTTTATCTTCCAGTGGAGATCCCTGTTTATCCATGTTCATTTCTGCCATTTTCATATATCCAGGAAATGGAAACAACTTAGATTTCCATCATCTGATGAATAGATAATGAAAGCATGGTACATACTACAATGATAGAAATTAAATTAGGAAACTGAGTGAGGATGTCTCCTATAGGCTCCTGTATTTGAACACTTTATGCATAGATGGTGATGTTGTTTGAGGAGGTTAAGGAACCTTTATAAGGTGATACTTTGCTGGAGGAAGTACAGTTGTGGCAGGCTTTGAAAGCTTATAGCCTCACACCATTTCCAGTTCACTCTGTTTCCTTTGAGCAGGGGAAGGTATGTCTTCTCAGGCTCCTGCTGCAGCCGTCATGCTCACCTACCGCCATGCCTCACCCCACCCCCGTTATGGACTCATCCTTCTGGAACCGTAAGCCAGAATAAACTCTTTCTTCCAAAAGTTACTTTTCATTGTGGAATTTTATCCCTACAACACAAACTAATACACCAAAGTTCTTTGTACCTTTATTTGAAGAGTTCTTTTTGTAGTACATAGGATTCTAAATAGGTACTGGCTTCTTTCAGCACGTTTCATTGATAATTGTTCTCAATCAGTTCTGACGAAAATTTATAGCGATTATTACTGTTATCTAGTTCTCTGGCTATGCTCATGTTTTTCCTCTTCACATTTAGTTTCCTGCAGTTTTGTCGCCTTCTATTTTGTTTTCTACTTGAATTTCATTGACAATTTTGAATCTGCTAGCATGTACTTAAAATAGACATATGGGAATTTTACCATTACTAGAATTTTCATCTTATTGCCTTTAATAAAGTCCTTTGGTTGTAAATTCTTCTCATAAACAAAGTGTTTCATCTATATTTCTAATTTTTGTAGGTTATGAATATGTCTTAATGGTTAGTATTTCAGGAAAAAAAATCACTACTTAAATATTTTGGTTTCTGCCTTAGTGTTTTTCTTCAAGGAGCTTTCCAATTACATGAATGCCAAACTTCTTGATATTGCCCCTCAGGTCACTGTTTCTCTCTCTCTCTCTCTCTCTTTCTTTCTTTCTTTCTCTCTCTCTCTCTCTCAAATTTATATATAATGTATATATTAGGCATATGTATATATGTAAATCATATGAAGTCATTCATATCTATATATATATATACATGTGCACCTACATCTGTATATACTTATGCCTGTTACTTGTACCTCATTTTGAATTGTTAATTAAGAATATAATTATACAAATTTATAGTCAAAGCAGCATATCTTGATACATGTATTCAATGAGTAAGGACTAATTAGGATCCTTTATACGTCTTAAGCATTATTCCCGTGATTTCTCGTTGTCATTTCTTTCTTCTTTATACCTTTCTCTGCATACTTCAGAATCTCTCATTTCTGTTGGTCTCTTCCATCCAATAGTTCACCTAGTAGCTGTTAAATACCTGATGTAAATTCCATGTTAATTGTTTTTCTCCTAGTTTTTATTTTACATGTAAATTTAGTTTGTTTTATTGCATTATTGCTCTCTATTTACAGTTCTGATTTATTTCCACATTTCAAAGATCAAAAAATAAATTATTGATTATATAGTCTTATTAAAAGTCTTCATTGCTATTCTAATATGCACGATGATGAGACTGGCTCAGTTCACTATTTTTACCCCATTATCATCCTATATCTGTTTCTAAATTAATATAAGAATTTTAAAAAATGAGTCCCCAGATTTGTGGTTGGTGTGTTGCAGAGGTCTATGTAATTTAATTCTGATCACAACTGAAATTTTTTCCAGCATGCAGATAGCTTGGTTGGGTTCATTCTGAAAACAGTGTCTCCTGTAATGTACCACATGACCTCCTGGTTATAAAGGAAAACAGAGACTCATGTCATGTAGAGCACCAGGATGGCTGAAAACCACACTGCTTAAGCCTCAAACCCTAAAGGCCACTTACTAGACTGAAAAAGTAGGTGAAAATGGCTATTTCTTCATGAATCGGTTCTCTGCAATGGTGTGGTTACAAATAGAGCTATGGCTGTGGGGTCTCTTAATGCCAGTCCAAAAGTATATTTCTCTGTCCATTCTCCAACTGCTAGTATGATCCAGTGGGTTATGTCTGCTATTTATCAGTGTCAAATGACACCTTAATGCATTAGGTTGTTTACTGCTTTAAAACAACCTCACAGTTCAGTAACTCTTCTCAAACCAATCAGGTTTAGTGTATCGAGATCAGAGGTTATGAGGAAAGCTTTTCTATATACATATTTTCATATTTTTGGAATATTTTAAAAAATATAATGACTTTGGGGAAAGGTTCAATAGAAACGTAACCATCATTTGAATGTGTATTATAAAAAATAATTCCTATACTTATAAAAATTAAAAAGTATAGTTGATAGATATAAATTAGTTTTAGTACATTATATCTAATATATCATGTAATTATATAATTACTCTATTATGTAATATATGTGATAAATCCATATACATTATGTTTTAGGATAAAAGCAAACTATTCACAGTAATATTCTTTTAGGAGGATTTTTACTGTCATTGTATGTTTTCATTTCATAACTATGGATGTATATAAACGATACCTTTACGTGTGAAGGCACTTTATCCTTGAAAGTTTCATAAATACATATAATTTAATTTAGTTATTTCTTTCCTCCATTATTCTCTCATATCCCCTCCCTCTTTCTCTGAACCCTTCTTCTTCCCAAGAAGCACCCCTCCCCATTTCATGTCTGTTAGTGTGTGACCCAGTGAGTTTAACTAGTGTGGCTTACATGAGCATGGGTGGGAGGGTAATTACAGACAAACGGGCAGCTTTTCAGTGATTACATCATTGCAGGATTTAATTGTCAATAGTCTCTAGGGAGGGGATGGAGTCTCATCAACCCACTCCCCATTCATGATGAAATGCTAATTTACTGTGTATTATAATTTATTGAAGACCACTAGATACGTGTGTTTAGTATGATGCTTTCTTGTAGCTTTCTTTCTTCAGCACTAAAAAAACTCTCAGATATAGTTAACATTTCAGGTCTTTGTCAGTTGTGCTAGAATGACTGAACACTGATCGTCTGACAAGGTCATTCTAATTGCCTAAATATTGTATTTCACTCTTCACTGCAATATTAATCATGAATATTAAACTGCCCTAATTGATCTATTTATCTAGAAATATATTTATGATTTTTCTCAAGTGTCATTAACAGTAGATCTTCTTAAATACAAAAACTGAATTCATTTATAGCAAGTTCCTATCCCTTACAATGATACGAATGAGATATAAGCCCCCTCTCAATTTTGCCTTTATTCTCTCTGAAGACAAGGGAGCAATGGAAATATTTTGTCATGATCAGGAGTCACAGTGTAAGGACCTGAACCCTGTAGAAGGCTGCTGGGCTGATAGGTGAATGTTGCAGAGTTGCCTGTGCTTCCAGGCTGTGCGTTTCACGAATAAGAAGTATGACTTTTGTGTAACTCTCATAGAAGGTGCTGGTAGGCTAGCAACGCTGCTGCAGGAGGCAATGAGTTTTCACTATTTGAGACATTTATTGCACCTAACCAGCTGAACATCATGGTATAGCCTAACCTACCTTATAGGTACTGAAAATAGAAACATTATTCTTCAGTTAGGCAAATCTACCTAATGATGAAACATGAACTGTCTCTTGCAACTAATTGAATGTTTTATTGAAAATGAGAAGTAGTTTGGATGCCTGGATACAGGTGATGCAGGTTATGCGATGCAGACATGAGTAAATGTGAAAGCAAGAGCCCGACATGCCCCACACTCTGGCAACACAATACACTGTAGAGGACTTTGTGTTTCTGCTGTGTGCCTGAGCCAGATCTGTAGCAAGCTGACCCTGTCCAGCATAGGGAGACTAGGGGGCCACATATCACCAGCTAGGGAAATCAAAGTATTAGCCATGGTTTCTTCTAATTACATACCACGGTTTCACCACTGTAGATTCAAAAGCCTCCGTCATATCTCAAATCATAAGTTGGAGAACATCTGTATTTTGAAAGCTTAATAGATGAGTAGCATAATATAAACAATAAGTATTAAAGAAACTATCCATTTTAATGACCTTATTCACACTTAGAGCAATTTGTTTTAACAATAATATTCCTCTAAGTTTATGCCAACATGTTGAAAGCCACCTTTTAAAATATGCATCAGCTGAAATGGATTGATCTTTTCTTCTTAAACTTATTTGGGCAAATTGGATATTTCTCAAGAACATTTGAAAAAATGGTAGCCACTGTTCTAAACTAATATTTCTTTAGAAATTCAAATACATTTAAAAAGCAATGACTATACCTACATGTATGTATTGACAGGGATATATATATATATATATATATATATATATATATGCCATCTAATTTTAACTTTAATGAATATTTGTTTTGAGTTGATTTAACTTAATGGACTATAACATACTGAGGTGAGACATTTGGGGAAGACTTGTAATTATGATCTAGTTCTTGCCGTGCATTCATTTCAGAAGTATACTTCTCTCATTTTCACATGTTGCATAATTCTTGTTTCAGTTTAAGATGTACTACTTCATCACAGAATTATCTCAAGAAACACTGAGAAAATTTATATAATATTAACATGATATTGTACATTTACATTTTAAATTAAAATATAATATTATACATTTATTTTTCCACTTATTATTTATTACCAATAAGCATATGGGACAATATAAATTTAAATATTATGTTTAGATAAAATTTCCACCATAGGCTTGTGTGTTTGAGCCTTGGTCCTGGTCCTTCTCTGGAGCTTTTGTTTAGGGAGTCTGTGGACCATTAGGGGGCAGGATTTAGTGGACCACTTGGGGTGGTCCTCATGGATTATTACCATTCCCAGATCTGGAGTTGTGGCCAGAGTTGTTTTTGTTCCCCTGCTGCTGAAGATGTGCTGATCCCAGCCACCTCCGGCATCTGTCACCACAGCAGTGAGCCTCTCCTACTGCCACAACTTTGGGGCATGATTGAGTGTATCTTAAACCATGATTCAAAACCAACCTTTCCTCCCTTAGGTTGTTCTGGTAGGTATTTTGGCATGGCAGTGATGAAATGAATACACCAAATCTCCTTCAAAAGTTTGCACTTATTTTAACCATGGTGCCAAAATTATGTCCTTGCTTTCTCTGCCCTACCTCTATGTTTGGTACTTTGGAGTTCACAGGTGGTACATATAGATATATTAAAATTAATCCCAATAGATGATGGCAATTTCAAGATTTATGTATCACTTGGAAGCAAAATCGTATGCCAAAGAATCTTTGACCACTTGTGGAGTTTTCAGTTAGAGTAGGCAAAAGTGGCCTTATACGTGGTAAACCGCGACTGTGTGCTTCTGTGATAAAGTTTTCAAATGAGTCTCATTTTCAAATTGGTACCTAGAAAAGAGGAATGCCTTTCATAATGTGAATGGGCCTCTTACTGTGTAGAACAAAAAAAAATGATTGTCAGAAAACCAAAGTCAATTCTTCCATGCTGAAAAACTGTAAACTTGAATTGTAGTATCAGGACATCCTTGTGTCTTTTGATATGTAGATTTTAGGCCTTGCCTGAAGCATCAGGATTACTGTATCTCTAGCCTGCAAGACCACTCTGCAGATTAGGATTTGATAGTCTACACAATAATATGAAGCAATGTTTGTAAAATAAATCTCTTTGTGGAGTTTGGATGTTGGAAGAGTGGTAGAGCACTTAGCTAGCAATTATGAAGACCTTATGTTCAATCTCCAGCATTTCTACTACCCAAAAGTTTAAAAAAATTGTCTATGTGTACACGTATGTGTATATATTATGACTTACAATATGCCATATACCCAGAGCCTTAGAGAATTCTGTAACATGGGAGGATCACAATATTGTTATATAGGCGCTGGACAGATAGCTCAGCAGTTACAAGTACTGGCTGCTCTTTCAAAAGACCCAGAACCCACATGACAGCTAACAATCATCTGTAATTCCAGTTCCAGGAGATCTGATGCCCTCTTCTGGTCTCTGTAGATATTGCACAACGTGGGTGCACATACATACAAGTAGGCAATACACACATATACATAAAATACAAAAATGACAAATAAAGCATTTTTAAAAATTTACAATATTGTAATAAGTTCTATTGTTTAAATTCCACAACTGAAAATTTCAAGGTTCTAATTCAAATTTCTTATAAAGTTCTATAGATGATGTATAAAAATAAGGAGTGTCATTAATGACAAGTGTTATTATAAGGTATATCTGTGAACTAAATAGACATTCCTTTTAATTGGCCTGAATAGCCAAAATCACTGAGAGTGAGTCAAGCTTTTAGAAACTAGTCATGCTGCACTTGTGGCTATCCCTTGTCCAGTGTATGTGTTGTAGTATCACTTCCTAAAGCACTATGAGAACCCCTCCACACGATGAGTGTGGCAAGTCACAGAGAGCTTCCTACACAAAGCTAAGAGAAATTCTCAGTTATGCAAATTTCAGATTACACCTTCAGCATATAACAAATATGAAATTCATAATAATGCTATTCAGTACATTTAAAACCATCAAACTACTTTAAAATTTTAAACCGTACATCTACATAGCAAGTTCAAGGTCAACTGGGGCTACTGGGATACCCTGTCTCAAAAAGATAAAAACATTTTTTTAATTAAAAATGTTTTAAATCATACAGCTGTCTGTCAAAAAGAAGAGATGAATGTATGGAAATCACAGAATTGTTCTAAAGCATACATGCAAGGAATGCCTTAGACTTCAAATTAGGAGACGTTAAAAGGAGAAATGAAAAAGGCATTCCATGTCTTTTATTACAAAGGTTTATTTCAGGTTATAGAAGGAAATTAGATACCCCAGGTTGGTCTTTGAAGAAATACTCATTGGTTCTTTCCAGATGCCAGGGTATGTGGACATTGGATACAACTGTGAGAAAAACGTGTAAAAAACTGTCTGAGTGGCTCACAGGGGAACATCACAACCTCTTCCCGAGTGTCCTCAGGAAAGCTATTTCACACAGATGGAGGGAAGGAAGCAGAGCATCAACTTGGGGACGGAAAGCCAGTTTTTGCTTACAGGATTGCTTCTTTTGTTTTGCTTTGTCTCTCTGTACCATGAACACCTCCCAAGTGCATTGAAAGAAAAGCTGGAAAGAAAGAGGCAGTGACTCTCCTGGGGTTCTTACACATAACTAAAATAATGTAGGTAAGTCATCCTACTACATGTTGAAAAATAAGATTAATTAGTTCATCAGAAAATGAGAGCGCATTTTACACAGAACTAATGGGTACTGGAGCTGAGGCTCATTCTTCTGCAACCTTTAAAGAAGAAATGTCATTTGAAAGAGATATGGATGGGGAATGAAAATGTTATAATTGGGGCTGGAGAGATGGCTCAGTGGTTAAGAGCACTGGCTGATCTTGAAGAGGTCCCAGATTCATTTCCAAGCACCCATGTGACAGCTAACAACCATCCATAACTCCAGTTTAACGGATCTGATGCCTTCTTCTGGCCTCCATGGGCATTGCATGTCTACTTACACACATGCATGCAAAACACTCATACACACTAAATAAATATAAACAAATACTGTTATAGGCCACATGTAGCATCTTCAAGTAAAGTCTACCTTTCATGGTGGTATGGGGATGTTCTCTGCTTTATAAGAGTGCCTGGCATTTAATATAGGCCAATAATATATATTGTCCAAACAAAATGCAAGTGATAATTATTAGTTTTAACAGTCTATAATGCTTTTTAAGTTTTCCTCTTTTTATTTTATTATTCCAGAATTTCCTACAATATATTTTGATCTTAATCTGGCCCCCCTCCAATCTCCAGTACTTTTTTGCTTCTATCATTCGAAATGAAAATCTCCCAGGACATATGCTAGGAATTTGAACCTATATCACTGATCAGATTCTTTCAAAGTAGTTTGATGAGAACACTTATATAAAGCTGATAGATAATTCTACAACATAATTCTACATCATCATGTAAAATTTTCACTAAATACATATTTTAAAATAAAAAGTATTGCAGATGCTATCTCATCATGAACTGAGTATATAGATATTGACAACAGCTTTGGAAGGTAACTTAGGTAAACACAGGCAAAGGAGAAAGCATCCCAAATTCACAGTAAGTCAGAGAATAGGAATCCTCTCTTCTCTATTCCTTTGGAAAACCAATTTCCATCTTGATGGAAGCTCTTGACTGAGGTCTAAAGGCATAGGCTGCATGACCCTTCTGCTGTTCCACAGAAGGACTGGTGTTAAAGAGGATTCATGACCTGCCAGAGCCAAGAGTGTTCAATCACATCTTCATCCTCAACGACTGCTAGAGGAATATACTACCTAGCGTTCCAAACTCAGATAAATGTATTAAATAAAAGTTCCCCAGAATCTTCTTCTGGAGATTCAGACACCACATATCTAAAAAACATATGTAGGATTTTTTTTTTAAAAAACAAGTACTCCATTTGAATCTTCTGTTCAAGAAATTTGAAATGTCTTCCTTTAAAGTTCTGAGACTTAGCCCAGGGGAAATTTAAGATTCTAAATGTCCAGATCTCACTCTAGGCTTACTAAATTTGAATCTAGGGCAGTAGGAATCAGGTATCAAGTATTACTATATTTTAATTCTGAGGATCAACATAAGTCATATTTGTGAGCTTGTCAGAAATATAGCCCAGTGTTACTCAACCTTATCAATTCAAATATGCTTTTTCCCTTGAATTCCCAGTCAAGTAAGAGAACTAGAGATTACAGTGCCCTAACAAAGGATTCATTTAGGACATACACACTGCCACTACACAGTCAAAACTGATCACTGTAGAAGCCTCCTCTTTGGCACAGGAAATAGGAAGGGTATTTCTACAATTCCCATGATTTTCTGTTGCCAGACAATGAGCAAAGAATTTTTCTTGCAAATCAAAATCAGTGAACTGCTTTTATAAACCCTTTTTATTCAATTAAAAAAATAATGTTTTACAGTAAATGGTTGATGCCTTTTCTATTGTGGGATTTGATGGAGACTGAGAAACATCCATTAAGGAGACAGAAAAAGGAAGCTTCTTGAGACTCGATCGAGGAAGATAACGAAGCAGTGCATTTTGTGTGCTTTCCTCAGTCTAGAACCATCTCATGACCTGGGCTCTGGAGGCCGTAGTGTGAACACAAGTACCAGTCTGCCTCACAAGGACCAGCCATCCACCATCTCATGCGTCATTTATTGTCTCAGTATTTTTCCTCAAAAGAGCTTGCTGTTTCGTCTTCCAAAAATGTTTGTGCTTTGTGAATGTAAGACTTGAGAATTGTGTGAAACAGGATACAATATATAATTTTGATATGATACCTAAAAGTCATTTTTCTTCAGAGACATACAGTTGGTTTGTTTTCCTCACAGAGAAAAAGAAATGAAGTTCACATTTTCCGTCTTAACACAAGTGGCTCCACACATAGACTGAAGCCAGCACTCAGTGAGCTTACCGGCCTCTGTGGGCATCTCATTGTGCATTGTTTTGCTTTGTTAATTTCTGCTTAATTTTCTGTTTAAGATTATGTCATCTCTAAAACAATGTGCATAAATCAGGATACTTGTAATTGCTTACTTAAATCAGTTTAAGAGTCCATAAAAACAAATTTTAGTCTCCTCTTTCACATTTTTTGTGTTACTAATTCCCCGAGTAACTATGAATTTGTTTTTAATGTTAATAACTATTTTCAAGCAAAATTTTAAGAAGTTAGGACTTAACCTTTAGTGAAAAATTTATAGGCACTTTACCATATTTGAAAGTATTAGTTCCTGTTGTTTATCTTTTGGCATCTATGGAGAAAAAAAGGATACATTATCTTACCTCTTTATTGTAAAGGAGAAAAGCAAAGCAATCATTTGGATGTCTACCATCCATCCCCTAAATAAAAGAGACACATTCAGAGAACAAATGACACATTTTGCACCTTGAAAAAAACTCAGTTAATTCTCTGCTTTTGGTTTTCAAATTGCAAACATTTATACTAGTTGAGACTGTCTACAGAGTTAAATGAGACCATTGTTAATTTCTTAAGAAATTACCACAGTTAGAAAGAAATCCTCTCCTAATTTCTCATTACAAAATAAAAAGTAAATAATTGAAGCTCTTAGCTTTTTAAATAAATGACCTCATCAATACAAGGACAATGAGCAGACTCAACAGCCTGGATTAAGTTCTGTTGGTCAAACTCATTCTTGTCATTCTATCAAAAAACTGAACACATTTTAAAAACATTATGTTCAAGAATTTAAATAACTATGTTTGTTGAATATTTGTCACTGTTATATAATTTTTATCCCCCTTGTTTTTGCTCTGTGGGATAGAAACTGGTTCCACTTCCATGAACCTGAAAAGTCTCTACAGATGATAAGGTAAAAATTATAAACAAGAAGACAACTGGTGGTTGTGTGATAAGCAAACACCTCCCTGTGTCTTGGCATTGACGATTAATATAGCAACTTAGAATGTGTGTTCTATTAATCCACTTTGAGATTATTTACCACCCAGAAAGTGTAGTTACCCTAATAAGTATGTTTTGGAGAACTCTACATGTTTTGGGAGAGGCTGTCTTATAATCCTTTGAAAGCTTTATGGTTTTCATATTTGAGCAAAATAATGGTATAAAACTTATATTTCTTAACAAGTAAATGAGTAATTATGATTTCCTTTAAAGAAGTCCCTTCTTCACAGTGCCTAACACACTGTAGTATTTGTAGAGTGATTCAAATATTCAAATATTGAATATTGTCTAATACTCCCTTTGGAATAGTGAATGATTATTAGGGAAACAAAACAAAAGCAGAAGCAGATCTTCACTGCTATCCAGTGGAGATATTTCAAGAGAACAGCTCCTGTAGGCATGAAAGGAGACTGGAATTAACCTAAGTACCTCAGTTTCCAGATCTGTCCCCAGAAATAAAATTCATTCAATATTACTCAAGAGCCCATCATGAATAATTTTGTTAAAATAAACTCTGGTTTGGTCCATGGCCCCAAGCACACAAAAGGTTCTTTTAAGGTAATGCTTGGGGGTTATTTTTCAAGAATCCAGCCCCTTCTTGGGAATTGGAATGATTTTAATTACTTAAACTCACTGGACTAACTCTTTATTGCACAGTGTACCCAAAGCCTGCTGTTAACTTTGTCTAGCATACTATGTGTCCCAGCTGTCATTGTTGAAAGCTGCATTTTCAGTGACCTAGTAGCTCTTGGTTTTGATGCTTTAGATAAATTTTAACTTTCTTAATAACCACATCCAGCCAACTTTCTAAAAGAAAGTTTGAGGTAATAAGGAAAAAAGTCAGTTTATGCTACTAGAAAGTATGGATCATTGACAGTCCTGATGAATTCGAGTTTCTTGCACTTCCTTTGATAGTCAGCAAACCCGTAATCAGATTATAAAAGACAGAAAGTTGGAAGTAAGGTTCTGAAATATCATCAACTGAGATTTTTAACATAGTAGAAAGCTGAGTGGCATTGGAGTCCCACCAAGAACAATGTGAGCTTTAAACTGTGTGCTGCAAAGGCACACATTCCAACTTGTGTTTCCCAAGACGCTACAAATGACTGAGCTGTAAATATAACAACTAGCTTTCTATTAAAAGGAAAGCTCTAATATGAAGCATCTGTTGATTGCTACAATATAAATATTCCCAGTATAGCTGTTTTCAAGCTATAAATAAGGTCACCGAGTCGAGTCCAGAATTGGAAAAAAGATGTGCATAATTGACTCATAAATTCATATGAACCTGCTCTATCACCGCACTGGATTTTATTGAGTGAAATGCACAGGGCTGCCTCTAAGATTCCAGTGCTTAACTGACTAGTATACATAAACTATTTCAAATATCAAGTGTATGTTCAACTGTCAAAAAAGTCCTTAACTACATCTTGGCTGAGTTTTATTCTCATTTGGGCAATACAATTTGTTTTTCAAAAGTTCTACCTTTAAATTTTAATTTTCTCTTTTTTCCCCTTGTATATATATGTATGTGTGAGAAAGAGACAATATGCCAGCAATTTACTAATAAAATATTTTTCTAAGCAACAAGAAATAGAGTAAATATAATATTACTTATGTATATTTTGGTTTCTCCAAAGAGTTTTATCCAGATCATAAACTACATTATAAATTATATGTATCATTTGTATTTTAATATGTAAAATAAAATAGAAGCCACATGGTAAATAAATACTCCTTCCTGAACTGAAAGAATGAATTTGCCTAAACATTTACCAATGGGTTGAATTATTAAAGAAAATAAAGTAGATCATATCATATTCCATATTTTTAGTGTATTCTGTATACTTACATCATTAATATGATTATCTGATTATATAAATAACAGTTTCATTCTGATAACAACTGAGGTTGTCTAGAACTAATAAAATATATACTTTCTGCTAATGAAAATATCTCCTTAATCAAAATCATGGAGAAGGGCATGAGCATGTAGTGAGCATTTAGTATTTAGTGAGCTGAGTATTTAGTGCAAAGCTGTTCTGACGGGAAGAAGTGCCTGTCACTCAGCCTTCTTGTTTTTCCCAGGGTTGAAACCCTGTAAGATTCTGCTGTACCACGTTTTTGCATTTACACCAAATATAAACATAGGATCCAAATAGTTAACTTTCAGTGAATTATGTTTAATGTATCCCATATTTGTGTAAAGGGATATATTACATCTGGAGTTAGCTAGAGAATACCAGCTGTTTTAAAGCAGAAAAAATGTCATATCTACTCTAGAATTATAATACAATGACTTGATTGAGCCATAGAGTTAGTTCATGATAGAAATAATGACAGCTACTCTTCTTAAAGGTTTGTTATATTATAAAACATATACTAAGCAAATTAAGCCTGTTATATTCCCAATTTTCCCCCATTAGACACTGGATTCCATGAGGGCTGATGTTTGACTCTTACTTGATGGGGTGTCTCCAACACCTAGAAGACTGTCTTGAATAAATTAACAGTTAATTAAATATTCTGATAATCTTGCTCTTGCCATGAGGAAAACACTCTTCTTTATTCTCACAGGGTCAGACATTGGCAGACTGTCCCAAACACCTGTGTGCCTGGCACTGATAGAAAGCACTCCTTTTACCTGAATTTCCTTTACTTCATGCTTCTCAATGACTAAATGCCCAGGTCAAAGTTTGCATCACTTTGATTATCTCATATAACCAGATTCTCAGTTCTGTGCCAAGATTCACAGTCAGCCACTCCATCCACTCTGTTTCCATAAGCAAAGCTCCTTTTAAGTTTTTTTTTTAACCACTGATATTAATTAAATGGCAATCGTTCTCTGAATTTTTCAGGCTGTGACTATGTTCTTATCAACACTTTTGATCCAAACAGAGGGGACGTGTGAAGTTTGTGAGAAGTCTTTTAAAAAAGGAAAAACATGCACCCTTTTGCATTTTTCTTCATACATAGTTGGATAGTGTATTGAAGGGTGCCATTCAAAGTGTCACCCTAAACCAATAAATGAAATCTGTTATCAAGAAAACCATAATCAAAACACAGTGAATGAAATTAATTTTGAGGTTTTTAATTGAAATTTTGTGTATTTCATGCACGTCATCTTAATCATCTCTCTCTCCCTCCCCCATCTGCACTCTCCCACAGCGTCCCCCTCCCCGACCATATTTTATGCATTCTGTCATTTATGTTCAGGTCTACTGAATCAAGCTAGTATACCCAGATATTCATCAGTGCAAGTTAATCCACTGGGGTCTAGTCAGTCTATCCAGATCACTTAAAGAAGATCAGCTTTCCCTCACATAGGAATGGTCAGCTGCCAAAAGTTCTTCAGCTAGGACTGATGACTACTTCCATTTCCCCAGTTCTATGCTGAGTTTTTGTCTGATAGAGTTTACCTGGGTTTTATTCATGATAACACAATTTCTGTAGATTCATATGAGCAAGGTCCCAGGAGCCCGTAAGACTCTGTTTCCATATGTGCCTCCTCCCCTGGCTCTTCTAATCTTTCTGCCCCCACTACTACAATGGTCCTGAGCCCTGGGTTGGTGAAGTTTAATCTACGAGTCCTATCCAAGGACCCACACTCTGCAGACTCTCATTCTCTATACTTTAGATAATTTGTGACCTTTTGTTTTCATTGCCCTCTGATGCATGAGAGAGCTTTGTTGACGAGAGTTGAGAGATGAATTAGCATTCTCTCTACTGCTTGTTCCACTCTATTCTGAGCCTTAGGTGTAGAAGTTCCATTGTTGATGTGTCACTTAGAATTGGGTATCACTTATTCTCCATGTGTAACTAGTTATGAAACTCTGTAATAGTCTCCATCTGTTGCAAAGGAAGCTTCTTTGAAGAGTGGTGACCATTACACTTTTCTGTAAATATAAGGATCTATATTTGGCATATAGTAAGAAATTACATTTGTCTAGGGATGTGACGGTCTTAGGGATTTCTCCAAGATTTATGACCTCTCCAGTCATGTGTATTTCGCTATGTTTACAGTATCAAACATGAGTTCCTTCCCATTGAGTGGGCTTTAGGTCAATTAGGTAGCTATTAATTACCCCTAAGATAAAACTGCCATTATTGTACAATATAGTTTTTAGTGCCAGTCATTGTTGTGGTTATTAGACTTTAAAGCTGGGGTTGGACCATCAGTTGATGTTCTTCCTTAGCAGCTTGCTTAGTGTCCTCTAAACTATGAGAGCTAGCCCTCAGGAAGTTGAATTTCAGGTCAGTTCCAGGTCCTTTGCTCCAAGTCCTGTGTCTGAAATATGTAGTGTCTTTAGCAATAGGGTCTTACCTTCAACTTCCGGGAGGTAATCAAGGGCTGTGGCAGTAGCCTGTGCAATGTTGGGAGTCTTTTGGGCTACCCTGGCTGGCAACTCAAAGGGAGGTTTCTCCTAATTGGCACTGTTTTTTGTTATATTAGCCTTCAGGTATATACACATACAGAGAACATATGATATGTGTATTTTCTTTCATTAGGCTTTTGAACTAATACAGTTTCTTCTGGTTTTTCATGCCACCTAAGTGTTATGTATTCTCTCTCTCTCTCTCTCTCACTCTCTCTCTCTTCTCTCTCTAACTCTTCATCCTCTCTCCCCAGTTAAAGCACTCCCATTTTTTCCATTTCACCCTTGATAGTACCTGTCTCCTCTGATCCTCCCTCTCTTGAGCTCCTTCTTTCCCTTGGCTCTGTGTATAGGCCTCCTCCTTCCCCTCCTATGTAAATACTCCTATATTATTCATTTCTCCCTCAGTAAGACCTTTCTCTCCTACTGTTCCTCTCTCTCTCTGCTCCTTCCTATCCTTTAATTCCCTGGTTCCTTTCCATTTTCATGGCTCCTGTAGTTACATAGATATATACTTAACATATAAGATTTGTTACTAAGATTCACAAATGAGCGAGAACACACTGTGTTTATCTGAGTCTATGTTACTTCACTTGGTATAATAGTCCAAATTTCATGATTTCTTTTTTATCACTGACTAGAACTCCATTGTGTAAATGTATTACATTTTCATTATCCACTCTTCAGTTTAGGGATACTTATGTTGCTTTTATTGCTTAGCTATTATGAAAAGAGTAGGAACAAACGTGAATGTCAATGCTCTTAACCACTGAGCCATCTCTTCATCCTCGCAGTTTTGGTTTTTTAAGAGTTCTCCACACTACTTTCCATAGTGGTTGCAAGAGTTTGCAATTCCACCAGCAGTCAATGAGCATTCCGCTTTCCCCACATCCTCTCCAGGATTTGGTATCATTTGTTTTCTTGATCTTAGCCAGTGTGACCGTGCTAAGATGAAATCTTAAAGTGGTTTTAATTTGCATTTCCCTTATTATTAAGGATGTTGAACACTTTTTAAGGTGTTGCTTTGCCATTTTTATTTCATCTTTTGCAAACTTTTTTCAGATCCTTAGTCCATCTTCTGATTGGGTCATTTGTTTTCTTGATTGTTTTTTAAGATCTTTGTATATTATGAACATTAAATCTCCTGTCAGATGTGTCTCTGGCAAAGATTTTCTCCCACTCTGAGGGTTTTCTCTTCACTGCCTTGGTTGTTTCTTTTTGTGTGTGTAGAAGCTTTTGAGTTTAATAAGGTCCCACTTGTTGATTGTTGACCTTAATTCTGGATCTACTGATATCTGATTTAGAAAGTCTTTTCCTGAACCTATATCTTGTATGGCACTGCCTTTGTTTTCATCTAACAGTTTCAGAGTTTCAAGCTTCACACTGAAGTCTTTGATCCATTTGTAGTTGACATTTGTGAAAGGTGAAAGATAAGGTTCTACTTTCATTCTTCTGCAGTGGGAGATCCAGGTGGTTTATTTATTTATTTTTTTTCATTTGTTGAAGGTGCTGTCTTTCTCTAGAAACAAAGCTATGTTACGCCTTTTTTGCATATTTGATATCAGAGTTACTTTTACCATCTAAATAATAACAATAATTATAATATTAATGGACAGAACTGTATACCCTATAGTATTTTTATTTTAACTATAGAATACCACAATGTTCTTAAACAATTTAACTCAGATTGTGTATGGAAGAATAATTGTTGCTAAAATCCTGCATCCACATCTTTATCTCTGGGTATTGTTTATATTGAAATGTCTTTTGTGATTGCATTGTTATCTCTCATAGATTAGGATTATAGGAGGGGAGAATTTTATGTAATACTCTCTTTAGCGTAATGCATTTTGGAGGACATAATTCTGAAAAACTAAAAGTAACAGAAAATATAGATTATAGCATTTCCTTAAAGGTATAAAGAAAGTGAAAGCCACAGGATTTGGTGAGCAATCCAGGAGCAGGGCAGAGAGAGAACTTTCCAAAGCAGCTGCTTTTGCCTGCAAATGTCTATCTGACTTGCTCAGGCCCTGAATACTGACCTTTCTCTCTCACTAAAGTATGTTTACAAAGTATTTTTTACTTTAGACAATGTCTTCATATCTGGATTTTTCCATTTTTGAATACTTAGTAGTATATTATTAAATAAGTACTCTTGGTTCGGGGATGAAGAACAATCAAACACTGGCTTGTTCAAGAGATGCCAATAAACTATTACCAAGGTCAAGAACATGGCTTTAGTCTGTGTATGGAGTCCTGTCAGGGGACATTGCTATTTCAGAGACAGAAAAGGATCATTTCTAAGCCAGTAACCACACTGTTTAAGAAGGCAAGATATGCTATAATTTCAATCACGTAACAGATGCTCAGAAGAAATGTAACAACATTTTCCTGTGTGTATCATTTATAGTTTTCAAGAGCCTAAGCCACTTTTACAATGAAATCAATTTTAGGTACATGTTTGCTTCATACACAGACATGTACCTATTCTCATGATATAGGTAACACATGTCAGTCAAACCCTAGGCTCAACCATGGAAACTCCATTTTCACTCTTGAATGCAAATGATTTTTGTACTACTTTCTAAGGAAACTAATAAAAGAAAACAAGCAAGCAAAATGAAAGCATTAAGTGAGGCAAGTAACCAAAGCATATAGATCTTCACTGTTTATAATAGCAAGGTGAATGATAGCTTATGGCCCCAAATGCGAACTTTGCAATAAATAATCATAGAACTCCCGAATAAGAGTTCAGCATTTTATAGTTTGCACGACTTTGACAATACTTTTTAATCTTGATAGTCACAAAAACTCTTGAAGAACAGAACAGAAGTGATTGACATAGCCAATGTGTACTGTAAATACCTGGTTATAAAATCGATTTAAGTTGTAATTATGTGGGAGTTCTTTACTGTACTCTTTCTGGAACAGAAAATACTGAAAGTAATGGGCTTTAAGCCATTTATGAAGATGGAAGAACATTGGCTAAGTATTTAAATACAAAAGTTATTTAGCTTATTTTATTCTATGCTGTAAACAAATATGAAGAAACTATCCACCCAACATAAAGAAAAGAGGGAAAAGTTTGGGGTGTGTGGGGGAAGTGGGAGGAGGTAGTTTGGGGTGGACATGATCATGGTACATACATGTATGAAATTTCCACCAAATAAAAAGATACAAGGAACAGAAGGAAGGGAAACTAAAGCTAAAAAGAAAGACAGGAAAGAAGCAGGAAATCATGTACAAAAATTAGCCAAGTTTAACAAGTCAACATTTTACTTACTGCTAGAGCCCTTTGAAATATCTGCTTCCACATCTTATGAGCTCCAAAGTTATTTTGTGATTCTAATTTGTAGAAGACATTAAAGATGTTGGTCTATCCAATAAATATGTAGGGAGCCACCAATAAAGAATTGTTTAAGACCTGAACAGAATATGTTCTTTATTTACAGACTTGCTAGCTAAGAAACGTATGGTATGCTATCTAGTGTCTACCAGAACATGGGGCTGAGTAAATTAGAAGAAATAATAAAGGTTTGCTGTGGTATTTGACAGGTGGATTCATATCATACAGTCCAAACCTGACTTTTTTTTTTTTAAAGATAAGGAACAGTTTCATCATAAACAATTGGTGACAATTTTTGAAGTAAGGTAGAAACTAGTTGAGCTCTGTCTCCAGATGCATCCCTTCCACATTTCAAGGTTCTAGCCTTTTGTGTCATATGCAGTATGATATTTGAGAATAGCTGTATCAACTCTCACCATCCTTAATTATCATTTATGCCTACCTGCAACTCAGAACAGTGCTTACAATCTTCTAACATAATAATAAAACTCAGATAGCATTAATAATTAGATTTCCCCCCTCTTTAGAATTTGGCTGTCTTAGAAGTACAGTCACCAAATATTGTTCTACAAAAACTGAATTTAACTGGCATAAAATTTAGCTGAATTCATTGGAGCTTAAGCCTTAGATATTGGTTCTTTCTGTCTCTGCAAGAGGGTAAAATCTTCAGGCTATGCATCATCAACAAAATATATACTTGATTCTTGGCCTCACAAATGTAGATATTTAAGTTAGCTAGTGGATGATGCTTTTAAACATTTTACTTTTCCCTTCTTGAAATTTCCGTTGGAATTTGAACTTTAAGTCTTGAATTGGGTTTACAGAAACTGAAACTACAGGTAGCAATCTGTATATTATGAATAGAACTTGAGTTACTGTTCAGAATGTTTTCACAAGCCATATATCTTTTGCTCTGTTACAGGGTGTGATAGAAAATATTAGTCTTCATTTTGATACAAATGAAGTGTTCATTTTTAATAAATATATTTATTTTCATTGAGAATTTCATACAATGTATGATTATCTTAACCCCCTAAACCTGTTAACAAGATATTTTGAAAGATACTGATATAATAACTATCAGAAAATGTCTCCCATAAATGTTTTAAAGTTACTGCAGATTCAGGGGCTTTTGTAATTAAACAGAGGAGAGGAAATTTTACATAAAACCTTTAAATAAGAGATTACTGAGCATAAATCATTGTAACAAAAGGAAAAAATATCACTATATCTTATATAGAGCTGTAGGCCTTGACTATCCTGACGGTTTTCATTTATTTTCCTGCTTTTCTGGATATACATATTTATCATTGGTTCCATGTTCAACTGTGTTTAGAAATTTTTAAAGATCACACTAGATTTCTGAATATAAATGCACTTCCAAATAATTACTAAATAAAAGATTATCTGGTAAGAAATATGTAACTCCAACTAGAAAGAAGTGTCATTAATGTACCAGGAAAAAATGCTATTCAATGTATATCCTTTCAGAAATTAAAGACATATGAATGCTTCTTCAAAGTACCTATTTTCTTTCTTTAGGATAGATACAAGAAAAAAATTTTTCTCTTAACCAGTGTGAAAATAGTCTGTGCGTGGCAGCACAAGTGGAGAACCACGTGAGTGGTTTGGCATAATTGACTAAGATGTTTCTCCCCTCATCCTCCAAAGACAGCTTGTTTACAACGAAACACTTTTATTCGTTAAGAGTTAAATTATCTGTTTTGTATGAAAGTGTATAGATCATTCAAATACTTCAGTGTAAA
This sequence comes from Eospalax fontanierii, assembly GCA_035773235.1. NCBI lineage: Eukaryota > Metazoa > Chordata > Mammalia > Rodentia > Spalacidae > Eospalax > Eospalax fontanierii. The sequence goes on along the minus strand of CM069536.1, from coordinate 33,473,879 downwards.
GAATCTTACTTAAGTTTCCAGTTCTTTTGTATCTTCTAGACCTCTCAATGATACATTAAATAGAAGGTCACAAGAGCAAAAGTCATCCCTGCTGCATCGTTAACAGTAAAATTTCAGAGGTTAAAGACCAGATTGGGCTTTAACCACATCATACATCAACCAATATTATGAAAAAATTAAAAAAAGGTACCTCTGTAATTTGCCCAATATATTTTCTTAACTGGCATATTATTCCTGCTGAGGATTGTGCATCAGAACCATGGAGATGCCTGCAATAGACAAGAAAAATATCCTTATTTTCTGGAAAATTAGCCCTAGTCTGATTTCTAACATTTTGTAGTTAAGAGTTCCTTTTATGTGTGCACCCTGTACACCAAAGTCAAGAAATAATGAAACTTGCTGGCTAAAGTTGTTAGTCTTGATCTGCTTTCCCTCTGCTGCTTAAAGAAACAGAAAACACAAAACCCTCGCCCAGTGATAGAAAAGGATTTCTGATATTAATCTTTGATTCTATGAAGAAGTTGGATGGCTTGAATTAAAAGTATCTAATCTGCAAGGCAAATATCACATTTTGGAATATCAAGTAACTCAAGCTGAAGTTTCATCTTCTTATGGGTATGTGAAATACCTTTATGGGATTCCTACTAGTTAATTCAAGAAAAGAGTTCACCATATAGCTACATATTTAAATATTTTGTTCCCTTCAGCATATTTGTTGACCTGAAGGCAAAGTTTGTAAAAGTTATATTGGTGTCAATCAAAACTAGACAATATAAGAACTAGCATTTTAGACAGACCCCAAGGAATTGAGTTTTAGCTAAAATGAACCTGTGAATTTGGGTCATTGCCCAGGCTTTACTTAGTAGTCCCATAGAGTAGAAAATGGGTGTTACACACATACACGGAGAGAGAGGGGGGGGGAGAGAGAGAGAGAGAGAGAGAGAGAGAGAGAGAGAGAGAGAGAGAGAAAGAGAGAGAAGTATTTGGAATTTTACCTTTGCTTCTTAATCTTTATTTTATTTATTTATTGGTCTTTTTGAGACAGGATCTCCCTCTAGTATGAGCTGGTCTGGAACCTGGAGCTCACTATGGAGACCAGCCTGGCCTTGCACTCAAACAGTTCTGCCTGCTTGTGTTTCCTGAGTGCTGGGCCTAAAGGCATGTGCTACTACACCCAGCCTTCTAATGTGTTTTTATTTATTATTTTTATTTTATGTATGTGAATGTGTTGCCTGAATGTTATAAGTGCACCTGTGTTGTACAATGCCCACAAAGGTCAGGAGAGGGCATCAAATTTCCCTGGAACTGGAGTTACAGATAGTTGTTAGATGCCATTTGGCTGTTGGAAATTGAACCTAGATCTTCTACAAGAGCAGACAGTGCTCTTAACCCCTGAGCCATCTTTCCAATCACTGCTTTTTAATCTTAACAATGGGCTATTTGTTAGTCATTTTCTTTAACCACAAATTTAAAGATATTTAGGTTCCTTAGTGAAGTATGTCTATGCTATTTAATTTATGGAAATTAGGTATGTATGTCCTTTTCTTACCCTTGACAATATTTCTAATTAAGAGCAAGGAAGTGGAGCTGGAGAGACGGCTCAATGGTAAAGAATACTATCTATTCTTGCAGATGACCCAAGTTTATTCCCAGCACCCACATGGTTTCTAACAAACACCTATAACTCCAGTTCCAGGAAGCCTGATGCCTTTTTCTGCCCTCCACAGGCACTGCGCACATGGGTACACTTATATTTAGGTAAAATCCTCATGCAATTAAAGAAAAACAAGCAAACAAATACTAAGAGGAAGGCAAGCTGGATTTCATTCTACAGTTTCTGCCTTCTTCCCATCTTTTATGTGGTGTCCATGTGGCACAAATGCATTTGGCACTTGACTGTCAAGCAAGTGAGAGCAATGAAGTAGACAAATACCAAAAAGTAAAGTTACTGATGAACAAACTGGAGTGTGGAAAAAGAAAGTGAGTTTCATAGCATTACTAGGGTTTGATCTGCTGAAGCAGAGGCTGACACTCCCAAGAGGATGAACATACAGTAATGAATAGACATGAAACAAATTGCCTTACACTTCAAGGAGGTGGGTCAGAGCATCAGTCCTCAGCATCATAGGTGATAATATGATCTGTTTTATGTCATAGTTATATAAGATGTTGATGAAGATCCTTGAGCACTGTTTATCAGAGATTTGCCATCTTAAGACAATCTAGACTTAGCCCAACTCAGAAATGCTAAACTCCAAAAGGCAAACAATGGCAAATGCTGGCAAAGATATGGGGAAAGAGAAGCTCTTACCCACTGATAGTGGCAGTATAAACTGCCGTAGTCACTGTGGAAATCGGGGTGAAGATTCCCCAAGAACCTCAACATTGATCTACCACATTATCAAGGCATACCACTTTTGGGAATATATCCAAAAGACTTTATGCACTACTTAAGAAATACCTGTTAATTCATGTTCATTGATGCCCTTTTCACAATAGCACAAAGTTGGGAAGAACCTAGATATCCATCAACTGATGAATGGATAATGAAGGAGTGATATGTATACACAATAGGATATCATTCATTTCCTAAAAAAATAAAATGATGAAATTTGCAACTGTAGTGTTTTAAATGAGAATGCCCCCCATAGGCTCTGAGTATTTGGACATTTTGTTCCCAGTAGGTCACATTGTTTTTGGTGGTTTTAGGAGGTGCAGTCTTTCTGGAAAAAGCACATCACCTGTCCAGGGCTTTGAGAATTCTTAAGCCTGGCCAGATTTCTAGTGAGCCTGTGCTTCATGCGCCTCCTTGAAGATGTGGTCACTCTGCTTTCTGCTCTGGTCACCTCTGCTGCCATGCCTCCCCGGCCAGTATGGATTCTAATCCCTTTGGAATTGTAAGCCAGATACGCTCTTCCTTCAATAAATTGCCTTGGTCATAGTGTTTTATCACAGAAACAGAAAAGTAACTAATGCAGAAGATAAATGAATTCAAAACCTCATCTCCACTGGCTAACTTCCCATGATATGCCCATGGGTGCAACCATGGTGCAAATATTGTGGGAATAACCAACCAAATGTACTTAAGGTCAGATTCATAGGATGGACCCCATGCCTGACACTGATACCAAGTTTAGGAACCCGAGGCTATACAGGTTGCAAGGCACAGGGAGAGCCTAATAGCAGATGTCTACTAAATAATTATACTTTTAAATCGACTAATGACTTATTGTTATACCCATATAGTAACATATCTCTCAACTCTCACCAGAGAAGGTTCCTTATGCAGCAGAAGGCGATTGACACAGAAACCCACAATTGGTCAATGTGAAGAGAAATAGAGGCTGCAGAGTGTTTAGAGACAGCTATATAAAGCTTCTGCTTCCCAAGGCTCAGAGGACATTGTGGAATAATGGGCAGAGAGATTGAAAGAGACAGAGGTAGTAGATGACTGCAAGGAAATAGAGTTATCTAAGCAGCTAGTTCCTCAGATGACCTCACAGCGATGGTGACAATGTACACAAGCCTCATGCAAACTCAAACCAGACAAAATCTCAGCACAGACATGGGAAATAGGTAAGAAGCCTCAACCCAACCTAAAGAACTTTTGGCAACTAATGGCCACTGGGAGGTGGAGAAACAGTCTCTTTCAAGGATAGAATTCTGTAGGTTAACCAGGTTCCAGCGAATGAACTCACTGGACTATAGGACAATCTATAAGATATATAGAGATATAGATATAGATATAGGTTTATAGATATAGATGATATACACACAATGGGGACACAATTAGACTCTATTGGATACACACACACACACACGTTAAATTGGGTGGAGGGCAATAGGAAGAGGAAGAGGCGTGGATAGGAGAGGACATCTAAATCCCACCAAATTATATTGTATGAAAATCACAAAAAAATTAAAAGAAAAAAGAGCAGATGTTTTAATATTGACTAAAATATACAAAAAGACTTTCTCAAACAGATACATAAAATAAATCTGTTTAGATTTAGAATTCCAAATGAATATAAAAATGGGTGTCACTGCTATTAATAGTCATCTGAGGCTTTCCTCTCTCTGCAAAATTGTGGGTGCATATCTCAGAGGCATATTTTCTATAAATTAGTACCAAACTCCTTTATTTAATCACATTATTTTTTATCTCCCACTTGTACATGATTTTAGCTGAATACTGAAGAAACAGAATCAAAGAGTTTAAGTTCACAGGTAGAAATGAATTTAAGCCAAGAAATCTTCATCAGCTATTTGAGAAATGCTTTCTATGACTTCAGCGAGCCTTGTATACCCATCTTCCAAATTCCTGTTCAGTTAACCATGTGTTCTTTGAAATGTACTCAGCACTGTCAGACTGAATTCCAACAAAAATACAACTGTTACAAGGACACAAGGGCCTATAAACACTCTCTCATCCTAGAGAGGCAGCCATCCAACCCTGTGTGGAATAGTATACATATATGTCATTCATTCATTCATACACAAACATATTACATATATGATATTATATATATATATTTATACATATATTTATATTTATATATAATACAAGCCTGTGTGTTAACCTTCTGTAAGGCTGTTTTCAAGAAACAAGTAAAATGTTACAGAAAACATTATATTCTTCAAATAAGAGTACTCTTTAGAAATTCTGAACACTTTAGGTATTTTAATTTTTTCTTTATTTGGGAGAATTTCATACACGTGTACAATGAAATATGATTTCATCTACCACCAATTTTCGCCTTCAGCTTTCCTCATATGCATCTATAATTTATTTTCAGGCAGGAACTGAAGTACAGACCATGGAGGAACATTACTTACTGACTTGCTACTCTGATCTGTGCTCAGCCTGCTTTCTTACACGATTCAGGACCACCTGCCCAGGGATGCGTTGGAGTCCCTGAATACTCAGCAATCAAGAAAACGCTTCATGGACATGCCTACAGGCCGGTCCAATAGAGGAAATTTCCCACTTGTGGCTCTCTCTTCCCAGGTGTGTCAAGTTGAAAACTGAAGCTGTCCAGCACACCTCACACCCTCTCCAAACTTCATGACATCGATTGTTGATAACTCACTAAGTCCAATTATTGCTGCCCAGATGGGCATGAATGTGGAGCCATGCACCATATCAGTGGCCATAACCTCAGAAAAGAATTATTCTACCTCCTCACTCAAATGTCCACTGTCAATAACTCCTTAGTTTGAGGTGAGGTCTGTGGAAAAATCTATCCACCTCTATGCCAGAATTTTGCTGGCTTGATTTCATGTAGGTCTTGAGCAAGTAACCATAGCTTCTGTGAGTTCCTGACTGTGATAGCCATGCCATGTCCAGAGACAGCATTTCACAGCACTCTTCCCTATCCTCTGGCTTGTACATCATTTCCCCTCCTCTTCCACAATACTCCTTGAACTTTAGTGTGGATATGTGCAGGGACTCACTAAGGCGTCTTGTTTAGAGCTTAGTGCTCACTCTCTTATTCCAGCACTTTGACTCCCTCCTCTCTCCACTCACCACTGTCTACTGCAAAAAGAAGCTTCTCTAACCAAATCTGAGAGCAGCCCAATTCTGTGGGTATAAACGTACCTATTTAAAAGTCAATGTGACAGCATGACCAGTTTGCAAAATGATAATGGTAGGTTATATCCTAGGACCTATAGATATAAGCCTATGACCTCTCCAGGCCTTTGACCAGGTATGAAATTCCTTTCTGTGAAGCAGGCCTCCAAATCCATTCAGAAAGTGGTCAGTTATCTCACAGCAGTCATGACACTATTGAATAAATAGACAGATCTTGACTGGCAGTATTACAGCATGCTGGGACCAGCACTGGATAAGACTATTGATGTATTTTCTGTCCCCAGAAGCATAGATTGAACCTTTTGTTACTATGAAAGCTAGCCAGCAGGGAAGAGGATTCCTGGACAGTTTGAGATTGATGTTTCCATGTTCTGAAGCCAAAGTGTGTGGTGTCTCCATCGACAGCGTCTTGTAGTCTTATCATGTAGTGTTATGATGGGTATCCAAGGGCAATGGCAGTAGCCTGTTGTCTTGGGGACCTCTGGGACTTCCCTGGTCAATAACTTATAGAGAGGTATCCCATACAACTTTCATTTAAACAGCCATGTCTTCTGGGAGCAACATTATATACTCACGCAGGGTAATTCTGCCTGAACTCTTTCTAAAGTTGTATTCTGAAATTAGCCCAGTTTAATCCTTTAATCCTAGTATTTGCCCATTTTCCTGACTTTCACATGTGTGGTCCTAGCCCTCCACTTGTATTTTAGTTGAGTTGTGAGAAAGTAGGTTTCTGTATGGCTTTTCATGTCCTCTTCCCTTGGTTGCCATTCCCCTTTGTCCCTTGATTGGCCCATACTTCTAGATTCCTCCTTGCTTAGAATGTTCTGTCCCCAGTATTCTACCTCACTACTTTCATTTTACAGATAATCTATGATTCCCCCTCTGTGATGCATCCAATTACCCAAAACAGGTTCCTTCCTGCTTTTCTGGCTTCTATTTGTATTCCAAGTTAAAGACATAAAACAGAAGATTGGATGCTAGAGTCCACATATGAGGCAGAACATGCATATTTGTCTTTCTGGGCCTGATTTGCTTCACTGTTTCCCAGTTCCATCCATTTACCTGAAAATTTCATGATTTTATTTTTCTTTGAAGCTGAGTAATAGTTTCCTGCTGTATCACCACATTGTTCTTATGCACTCATCTATTTACGGTCATCTAGGCTGACTCCATGTCCCAGCTGTTGTGAATAGAACAGCAATGAACATGTATGTGCAAGTGTCTCTGTAGTAGGATATAATGTCTGATAGGTATATGCCAAGGAGTGGTACAGCTGGGTCATATTGAAGTTTCATTTCTAGTATTTTAATAAACCTCAAGACTGTATCAACATTGGCTGTGTTGCACTAGTTTACACTCCCACCCACAGTGTAGGAGGGATTCCCCTTTATCATACCCAAGTCAGCATTTCTTGTTAATTATATTTGTCATGATGATCAGTCACTCTGACTTGGGTGAGGTGGAATCTTTAGGTAGTTTTAATTTGCATTTTTCTCCATGGATAAGGCTACTTTTAAAAGCCTTTTTCATAGCCATTTGTACTTCTTTGAGAATTGTCTATTCAATTCCATAATCCATTGCTTAATGTATTTTGAGGGAACTATTGTAATGTGTATTTGCCCTATGAAGTGGAGTCTATGTTCATTTTACATGATGGCAACTTTATTTTATAAGACAAAAACCCGGTTACCCATAGAAGTTCCAAATTTCTCAGAAAACAATATAAATCACAGTTTTCTGCAAAGTGGAGACAGCATGGAACTTTTTAGTTAGACTCAGGCTAGAAAGAAAATGAAGCACTTGCTGTTTTACTTTTGTGACCTGTTACTAAAAAAATACAGTTATAAATGAATAAATATCTAACAAAGTTTAGTGCAAAAGATCTTTTAGCAGTGAATCACCTGTCATTTGCTTTTATCCATAAGAAGTAGAAATTGTGCTTGTTTTCTTTCTTTATGGGTTGACTGTGTCTCTGTGTGATACAACTCAGAAACTTCATGCCTGCTTCTCTCTTGATCCGCAGTAGATAAATTCTGGGGTACTATGTTAACCCAGTTACCAGATTAGTTCAACTTAACAAAAGCCACAGTCAATGCATTTAGTGATTCAGTTATATGAGTTACTGAACCAGACTGAGAATATTCAGTGATTATCAAAATAATTTAAAAGTATTATTAAATTAAAATGCATTCTGTGATTTCCAGCATATTTTGGCTTTTAAAAATACTAACCAACTACTTAAAAAATATACCTGGGAGTCTGAAGAAAAAGCTCAGCAGTTAAGAGTATGTGCTGTGCTTGCACACGACTTGACTTAAGTTTAGTTCCCAGCACCCGAATCTGGTGACTCACAAACACTGTAATTCCAGCTCTGGAGGATCTGGCATCCCCCTTTAGGTGCCACAGGGAACAGCATTCATATCTACTCACATACAGATACACACACACACACACACACACACACACACACAATTAAAAATAAAAATAAATCTTTGAAAAAAAGTACATGAAAAAAAAAACCCACAAGTCAATGAGAAGTTGTAGCTGACCCTGATGATTCATTGTATTGCCTGTGTTAATTTCTCCTGCTGTGACAAAATATCTGACAAAAGCAACTAAAGGAAGGAAAGGTTCATTCAGGCTCCCAGTGCTAGGGCACAGTCCCCATGACAGGGAAGGAATGGAGGCAGGACCGTGAGGCAGCTGTTTGTCTTTCATCCACAGTCTGGAAGGAGATGAATCTTGATGCTCAGATCCCTTTCTCCTTTTTTTCTTGGTCTGCCTGTTAGAATTACCTCAGTTAATTTAAACTAGAAAATCTGCCTTGATGTGCCCAGAGATTTGTCTCCATGGTGATTCTAGATTCTGCCAAGTTAACCATCATGATAAACCATCACGTTTCATAAGATAAAACTAGCAGCAAGAAGATTAAATGATTTTTCCAGCAATTCATTCTCATCAAAAACAAGAACCTCTTGCTCTTATTGATGGGTATTTATATTCTTTCTTCTCTCATCCTATATCCAGAGCACTTAACAATGTATAATACTCTGCATACTTATCTTATTAGCAAAATATAGATGATAATTGATCTTTTCAGAAGTTCCATATTTGAGGTATTAAAAAAATTTGGGTTTTCTCATTCATTAAATTCTGGTTCCACATTTTTAATCTGCTCCAAATGTATGTTGGAAATTAATGGACCAACTAATTACTTTTTTGTAAAATAGCTTAATAGATCTGAAATTAAGATTGATCTGCCAGCTGCTGATTATAATTTTGTATGACAAATGGTTGGTGTATACTGAAGTCTTAAGGAAGGCAATTATCATAACTTCATGAGTTGATAAAGTAAATTAAAGTCATTGTCTAGTTGTTATGGCACAAATAGTAACTTTGAAATGAGATACTGTTCAGTAGAATGAGCATAAGGCTAAGACTCAGAAGACTTGGCTCTACATACCTATCAAAAACTTGGATGATTTTTCACTGACATTTAACTTGTGCACGAATCTTACATTCCTTATCTGTAATGTAGTAGGTTAGTCATATATCAATAGCATGCTTTAATATTTACTATTGATTTATGAAGTATATGGAAAAACACTCTCAGATCTTTGTTTCACATGGGCAAATGAAGATTTAATTCACAATTTTGTTGCATATGCCATGCAAGTTGTTCCAGTACATTATTGATATCTATTCAGAAGGAAAATGTTGGACCATGTTATTCATATAACAAAGCATCTACCTCTTTATAAATTGATTTGTCCACTAAAACCAACTCATTCACATTGATGATCAATGTTCCTATAGCTAATATGAAGAGCATACCTAGACAAAGAGCTTCGTACTTGTTTTCTTAATCTTAGATGACTTTCAACTAAAACATAATATTATACTGCATTAAATGTGATAAAGTTTTTTACATTTATAGTATGACTATCTTTTGAACTCATGGAGTCAGAGCTCCAACATTTGAACTAATTTTTAGAAGTGCATACAAGAATTAAACAGGAAAAGAGTTTTTAAAATGAGAAGTCTTTTTAATTTTTATTTTTTGGAGTAACAGCAGTGTCAACCAAAGGCCAGAATCTATTGACTTAGTATGTGAATTATTCATGAGGTTTTCATGCATTCAGTACTTTCATTCAGTGCCTAATAATCACACTACTTTATTGAGAGCTACAAACTCAACCTTCATGGAAATTATATTTTAGAAAGAGAGAAAAAATATTAGCAAATATTTAATAAAACTGATGAAGTTCATGAAAGAAAATACAGACATACTTAATTCTGGAGTATCTATCATAATATTTGTGCTTTTGTAACAGAACATATAACATGTGGAAACCTTACAGAGAACAGAAATTATTTTTCACAGTTCTGGAGATCAAGTTCAAGGCACTAGCAGGCTGGAAATCTAGTAATGACCTGGCTCAACATGCAACACGATGCTTTTACTGTGTTCTCAAGAAGGTCAGAAAGAGTGCCCTGAAAGCAAAAAGGGATGAAACACCCTTTGCCAAGCCCATTTACAATAACATCAACCCATTTATAAGAGTAATGTAATAAATACCTCCAGAAAGACATGCCTCCCAACACAGTTGCACAGGCAAGGAAGTTTCCAGTACACAAATTTCAGAAAATTATAATGAGTGTTAGAAATTAGTTTTATTTGAGATCTGAGGCAGGGGAAAAGATGCTTAGGCAAAAGCCTGTCCCAACTGACTTCCTAACACTTGGACAGCTTCATCAGGGAAAGTAGAACAATATTCCTGAATATATAAAATCAAGATTATGGCAAGAACAGAAGCATTGATGGGTAATCTGAAGAATAAAAAACTATGTTAGGAATTTTGTCTTTAATGTCAAAAGCAATGGAAAATCCTGAAATGTTTATAGAGAAAGACTATGTTTGTGGGGAATTAATGGATTCCCTTTAAGTTTGTTATATGTAAGCAACATTTAGAATATTCAGGTAAATATAGCTAGTGGGGAATCACAAACTTTTTTGGAAACAGCATATGAGATATTCATAATTTACGTATGTTTCACTTAGGGATGAGTAGAAAAGAAACAGATTGCATTACCTCTATATGGAAGCAAAATACAAGAACACAGAAAAAAACATTTAAATACTATTTACTTCAGGACACAATGTTTTTAAGTAAGACTGAACCAGCCATGGCAGTGCATACCTTTAGTCCTGTCAGCCAGGGGCATAAGCAGGGAGATGTCTGAGAGTTCAAGCTGGTCTGGTCTCCAGGCTGCTACATGGTAAGAACTTATCTTAAAAGAGAGAAAGAAACTTTAAATAGTTGCTTTTAGGTTGGAGAGATGGCTTAGTAGGCAAGAGCATATGCTGCTTTTGCAGAAGACACAGGTAAAATTCCTAGCACCGACATTAGGCAGGTAACTCTGAACACTTCAGCCTTGTTATAGACATAATTAGTTATACTTTGACTTTCTTTGTATTGCAAGAATAATTAACATAAATTCTGGTAAGCATACTTTAAAAGTAAAATGACATTTTGGGTTCTCTCTGATTTTCCCAATAAGTTATAAAAATTCCTAAGACACCTTTTTCTTCCTCTTGCCTTGGGAACAGCTCTGCTCCTGACCTGAGAATCCCTAATCCCGAGACAAATCTCTTAGCCAAGAACCACCCACTGTGTACTGAATCCCATACTCAAACCAGCTCAATTTTGCAATCTAGCTCCTTAGAGACTTCACAGGCTATCTCCACCCCCAACTTATCTTTGTATTCCTGTAATATCCCATCTGCCTTGGCTGTGCCCTCCCCCAACCTGCCTTGGATTTCTGTGAGCAGCCTTCTTCACTGGGACCCAGACCTTTGCAGACTATCTGAGAAAGCCTGATTTCATCTTCTGCCCACCAATTTCCCCAAATTGTGCAGTGCCTGTTGTCTAGAGGTATGCAGACCTTAAGAGAGAGCCTGAGAGCATCTGATCTCTCCTAACATGTGACACCGAGGGAACTTTGGAGGAGCAGAATTAGACCTCCAATATTATTAGATCTCCAATATAAAATCAAAAGAGAGAACCTGAAGCCTTGACCAACCAGCTTTTCATACCCAATAAGAAAACAACCAAGTCCTATCAAGTATACAAACAGAATTAGACTTCAACAGAACAAAGGAAGACTCAAGCTTCACATCAGACTCACAAACAACAAAAGAAATACACATGCCAAGAGCACACCAAAAAATAATAATATGAAAAATACAAATAATATGTCCTCAACAAACATCACCAGTCCTAGAGAAGAACTCTATAGTGAAAACCCAATAGAGATAAGACAGGACACACAGTTTAAAAGAAAAGTCATAAATGTGATCAAACAATGTAATGAAGTTAAAGAACAAACAAAACAAAGAACAAAAACAAGATAGGGATAAACTGACACAAAAGAGATAGAATTTTAAAGAAAACTCAGGCTGAAATGAAGAAGGAAGTAAAAACTCAGTAAGCCAATTTGAAATGATGGGAGACAGTCTCACCAATGCAATAAATGAAATGGGAAAGAGAATATCAAGATTGAATGATAAAGTTGAAGAAATGGAGTACTCAAGAAAAGATTATGATTTTTTTTAGAAAACACAGAAATGGGATATGCAGGAACACTTGGGACATTATGAAAAAAAAAACCAACAAATTTATGGATCATAGGCAAAGAGGAAGGAGAAGAATCTCAGGATAATAGTATTGACCAGATCTTAAACTAGAGTGTAGAAGAAAATTTCCCCAAAATTAGAAAAGACATGCCCATACAAATATAAGCAGTGTATAGAACACCAAATAGACAAGACCAAAACAGAAACTTCTCATGGAATATCCCAGTAAAAACACTAAGCACACAGAACAAAGAGAGAATTCTGAAAGCTGCAAAAGAAAAACAAGTCACATATAAAGTAAAACTCATCAGAATTACAGCTGACTTTTCAATGCAAACTATGAAAGCCAGAATAGCTCAAGTAAATCCAATACTTATGCATAGATGCCAGCCTAGAATACTTAACCAAGCAAAAATGTCCATTATAGTTAAAGGGGAAAGAAAAAAATCTTCCACTCATGAATAGGCTGAAAGAATTCATGTTCTGAAAAGGAACCCTTCAGAGAATACTTGAAGCAATACAAAGAGCTGAAGAAAAGAATGAGTACAGCAAAGGGACAAAGGAAAGAAACTAAACGAATGTGTAAGTGGGAAGCCACAAAGTTAATCCAAAGATACAAACAATTTAAAATGGCAGGAATGAATACACATCATTCAATAATAATTTTAAATATCAATGGACTGAACTCCCCAGTCAAAAGACATAGGCTAATAGAATAGATCAAGAAACAAAATCCATCCTTTTTGTTGTTTGCAAGAAACCATTTCACCTTCCAGAACAGGCACTAACTTAAGATGAAATTATAGAGAAAACATTCCAAACAAATAGCACTAAGAAACAAGCAGGAATTGCCATTCTAATATCTGATAAAATAGACTTCAAACTAAAACTAATCAGAAGAGATAGAGAGGATCACTTTATTCTGTTCAAAGGAACAATTAACCAAGAAGATATCACAGTCTTGATATATATGCTCCAAACTCTGGTGCACCCAACTTCATAAAATCAATACTTCAAGAATTTAAAGACACAGAATAATCCCAACTCACTAATAGTAGGGGACTTTAAGACCCCACTCTCTCCATTAGACGGGTCCACCATACAGAGAATAAACAGAAGACATCTGAATTAAACAATATCATACATCAAATGGACCTAATAGACATATATTGAATATTCCAACAAAACACCAAAGAATACACATTCCACTCATCACCCCATGGAACATTCTCCAAAATTGACCACATACTGGGGTACAAAACAGACCTCAACAACTACAAAACAATTGAAATAATTCCATGCATTCTATCAGACCATATTGCAATAAAACTTACAATAAACATTGGAAGAAGTCCTATTTACTTCATGAACTCATGGACACAAAACAACACATTCCTGAATGATGAATGGGTCAAAGGAAAAATTAAGAAAGAAATACAATTATTCCTGGAAATGAATGAGAAGGGCAATAGAACCCAACAAAACCTCTGGGACACTTTAAAAGCTGTCCTAAGAGGGAAGTGTATAGTTCTAAGTGCCTATGTTAAAAAATCAGAAAGAGTGGAAATATTCTTGCAACTCAAGAATCTTGAATTCCAACAACCTAGAAAACCTAAATCTAGAAGACAAGAAGAGATAAATCAGAGCAGAATTAATGAAATAGAAACAATACAAGGACTCAATGGTTCTTTAAAAAGATAAACAAGATATACAGACCCTTGGCCAGTTAACCAAAAGAAAGAAAAAGCAAATCCAAATCAACAAAATCAGAGTTGAAAGGAGAAACATCACAATAGACAACAAAAAGATCTAGAACGTTGTAAGGGAATACTTTAAAATCTATATGGTATTAAAATTGAAAATATTAAAGAAATGGATGCATATCTAAAATAATGGGAATTATCAAAGTGAAACCAAGAAGAGACCAACAGCTTACGTAGACCCATAACATAAAAGGAAATTGAAAAGGCAATACAAAACCTACTGACAAAAAAAGTCCAGACATTCAAAGAAGATCTATATCCAGTACTACTTAAATTATTCAAAAAGATAAAAAGAGAATTCCCAAATTCCTTCTATGACCCAGAATCACTCTAATATCAAAAGCAGGTAAATATCCAACCAAAAAAGAAAACGATAGACCCATGTCCTAATGAATATAGATGCAAAAATTCTCAACAAAATACTAGCACACAGCATTCAGACACACATCAAAAAGAGTGCCCAACAGTATCAAGCCAGCTTTATTCCAAAGATACCGGGATGCTTCAATAAAGATAAGTAAATAAATGTCATATATCATAGAACACATAAATGGACTCAAAGCCAAAAATCATATGGTCATCTCAATAGATGCAGAAAAGGGCCTTTGATAAAATTCAACATGTATTTATATTAAAAGTCCTAGAGGGAACTGAACTGGAGGGAACATAGTTCACCATAATTAAAGCTATATACAAGAACACACAGCCAACATGATTTGAAATGGAGAAAAACTGGAAGTGTTGTCACTAAAATCAGAAACCAGACAAGGCTGTTCACTATCTGTACTTCTTTTTAATATAGTGCTTGAAACTCTCGATAGAGCAATAAGACAAGAGAAGGAAGTTAAAGAGTATTCATTGGAAAAGAAGAGGTCAAATTATCCCTTTTTGCAGATGACATGATATTATAGCTAAGAGATGCCAAAATGTCCACCAGAAAACTCCTAGAAATGATTAACACTTTCAGTAAAGTAGCAGGTTACTGCTACTTTATTATTTATTATTACTAAATAAATCTACAAAAAGCAGTAGCCTTTCTCTAAACCAATAATAAGCAATTGGAGAATGAGTACAAGGAAACCCTCCTATTCACAATAGCCTCAGAAAGAAAAAAAGTCTCAGAGTAAACCTGATCAAAGACATTGAAGACCTCTACAATGAAAATTTTAGACCTTTAAAGAAAGATTGATGAGGATACCAGAAGATGGAAGGACCTCCCATGCTAATGGATTGGAAGAATTAATATTGTTTAATGACCCTCCTACCAAAACCAAGATATAGATTCAATGCAACCCCAGTAAAAATCCCCATGACATTCTTTACAGCATTAGGAAAATCCACCCTAAAATTCATATAGAAGCACAAAAGACCCTAGATAGCCAAACCAACCCTGAGCACAAAGAGCAACACAGAGGGGGATTGATAGACCAGATTTCAAACTATATTACTGAGCTATAGTCATAAAAATGGCATGGTACTTGCACAAAATTAGACCTGTAGACCAATGAAATATAATTGAAGATTCAAATATGAGCACATGAAATTTCAGTCAGCTGATATTTGACGAAGAGGTCAAGAACATTCACTAGAGGAAAGATAGTGACTTCAGCAAATGGTGCGGGCAAAACTAGATCTTGACAAGTCGCAGAGAATGAAACTAAACCCTTATCTTTCACCTTGCACAAAAGTCAAATCCAGATAGAAAAAAGACTTCATTGTGAAGCCTGAAACTCAGAAACTGTTTGAAGAAAATTTTGGCAGTCACCTACCAGATACAGGTGTAGAAAAGTACTCTCTAAATCAGAGAACAGTTTCTCAAGAATTAAGGTCAGTAATCAGCAAGTGTGACCTCATGAAATGGAGAAGCTTCTGTATAACAAAAGAAACAACAAAGGATGTGAAGAGAAAACTGACTTAATGGGAGAAAATCTTCAACAGTGACATATCTGACAGATATTTAACATCCAAGGTATTACAAGAACTCAAAAATCAAAGAGTAAAGAAAACAGGTAACACAGTTTAAAAATGGGCTAACGATCTGAGCAGAGAGTTCTCAAGAGAAGAAAAAAAACGGTTGAGAAATATCTTAAACATTGCTCAACATCATTAATAATGAAGGAAATGTAAATTAAAACCACTTGAAGATTTCATCTTACCCCGGCAAGGAAACAGTTTGCAAATATTTCTTAAGCAAAAGTTGAGGTCTGCTATCCATTTCCCGAGTGCCATTCTGAGTTTTTGTCTGCTTGAGTTAGCATGGGCCTTGAGCATGCCAAAACAATTGCTGTAGGTTCATATGAACAGGGTCCCAGGAGCCTGTAGGATCCCATTTCCATATGGTCATATACCTCCTCACTGGCTATTCCAAACTTTTTGCGCCCTCTTCCACAATGGTCCCTAAGCACTGGGTGAGTAAGACAATATAAGAGTCTTGTCCAGGGACACACACTCTGCAGATTCCTTTTCTTCATGATTTAGCCATTTGTGACCTTTTGTGTTACTGGCCCATTGTTGCATGTCGGAGCTTCAATAATGAGAGCTGAGAGATTCATCTTTACCCCTTGTTCTATATCGCATGATCCTGTCATGTATTGTCTGCATTGTACATGTGTGGCTTAGGCATGGGCAATTCACAGGTAATGTCTGTGTGAGACCATCTGTGATACTCTGTATTAGTCTCCAACTGGTGCAAAAAAAGTTCCTTTGATGAGTGGTGACTGTGATACTTGAATGTAAATGTAAGGATATATATTTGCATTTAGTAAGAAGTTACATTAGTGAAGCATTTGACAGCCCTGGGGATCTGCCTAAGCTCTATGGCCTTTTCTGCCTGGCTATGATTACAGTACCACACATGAGTTTCCTCCCACTGAAGGAACTCTAAGCTCAATTAGGTAGCCTTAGATTGGTCCCAAGATGAAAGTGACACTACTACACTAGTGTTGAAAGCTGTGCCAGTCATTGATATGGTTATTTGGTGATGAAGTTGGTATTGGGCCTTCGACTGATGTTCTCCATTGGCTACTTGTATAGTGCTCTCCAGAGTTATGAATGCCAGCCTTCAGAGGAAGTGGTTTCCAGGTCAGTTCCAGATCCATTGTTCCAAATGCAGTCTTCAGCAAGAGGGTTGAACCTTCAAGTTCTGGGAGGCAATCAAGGGCTGTGGAAATGTCCTGCATAATTTTGGGAGTCCCTTGGACCACCTTGGACAACAACTCAAAGGAATGTTTCTCCTGTCTGGCACTCTTTCTTGTTATATAGTCTTCAGCTATGCACATGGGCTCATGTGTACTCTATGTGGAATTTGTCAATAGGTTGTTAGACTAATTTGATTTCCTGTGGTGTTTTATACTACCTAAGTAAAACACTAGCTAGGTCTCTCTCTCTCGCTCTCTCTCTCTCTCTCTCTTTCCACCCCCCCTTCTAACCTTCCCTCCATGTTTTCCTCCTGTCTCCCTTGGCAATACCAGTCATCTGAGGCCCCATCTCTCTTGAGTTCCTTCTTTCCATTTACAGCATATTTCCTTGTATAATCCTCCCCCTTCCATTTAAATACCCCCCTTTTACCAATTTTATGCTAAGTAACACCTGCCTACTTTTAGTCCTCTTCTTAGGTTCCTTCTTTCTCTTTATCTACCTGGTTCATTCCATTTTCCTGGTTTCTGAAGTTATATCAGGATACATTCCCACATATGAGGTTTGGTGCTAGGATCCACAAATGAGAGAGAACATATGTCATTTGACTTTATGATTCTGTGTTACTTCACTGAGCATAACAGTTTCTACTTCCATGCATTTACTTGCACATTACAATTTCATTCCCTCCCCCCGCCCTGCCGCTGAGAACTCCAAAGTGTACCACATGTTCATTATCAACTGGTTAGTTGAGGGATACTTAGGTTGCTTCTATCCCTTATCTATTGTGAAAAGAGCAACAAGAAGCTCGGATATGGAAGTATCCCTACAATATGATGAGTGCTTTGGGTATATGCCAAGAAGTATTATAAGTGGGTCAAACGGTAGGTTCATTTGTAGCTTTTTAGGAGTTCTCCACACCGCTTTCCATAAGGATTGTACACATTTGCAATCTCACCAGCAGTAAATGAACCTTCCTCTTTCCCCACATCCTCTCCAGCATTTGGTATTATATGTTCCCTTGATCTTAACCCTTAGTCTTCCTAAAGTGAGGGATTCTAGGTAGGCTGACCATACCTTAGTGGATGTATCAGCACTATGGTCACGTGTGGATAGTAACTTGACACAACAGACCTTAAAATAGATGAGAGAATGTATGGATTCCAGTTAGGGAGTATGGTGGGGTGCCAGAGGGGAAAGAGATATGAGATGATTAAGAATGATCGAGATGTTCTATAGAATCACACAGTGATTCAACGAAAATAAATATATTTTTTGAAAACTCCTAACTAAAATTGGTGAACATTTTATCTAAAGTGATAATTAGCATTTAAGAAAGGTGAATGGGTAGTCTACTAGTCATTTGGCTCAGGAATTCTAAGCATTGTCTTTCATTTATCACCCTGCTTATCAACAATCCCAAGATTTATGCAGAAAAACTGAGTGATACAAACATACCTGATTAATATGTCTGAAATTTCATCGATTAATGGAGATTTAATGACTTTTTAAGAACACAAATTCTAGTCCTTCTTTATGCATTCTTCTAATGCAGCACGGGACTATAGACTCTTAAGAGTTGCACATTTTTAACTCATAGTACTTGTTGAATTCCTCTTGAAAGGGTTGCCTTTCTTATAAGAAGCAAGATTGCTTCAGATGGTCACAGAATATATTTCCAAGTGAATCCATAGACAACTGAAATTTTAGGAACAGTAGGAAAAGTCATGGGGTTCTTAGAAAGATCAGACTTTTTAACACAACGGATTGCCTAAGAAATATGCTGTACTCAGAACATCTCAGGTGGTTCTTTCATATAAACAAAGCCAATCACAAAACCCACCTCCAGAATGATAATTTCAGTGATTTATTCTTTCCAGGGTGTTTTTTCATATGACTCATTGTAAGTCCCAAAGACTTGGACATTTTGGGGGGGCTATTTTATATTATGTTTCTCTGTATTCTTTATGAAATGAGAGAGAGAGAGAGAGAGAGAGAGAGAGAGAGAGAGAGAGAGAGAAACTCATTTGGGAAAGTACTTATCTTACAAGCATGAGAACTCTAGGTAGATACCTAGAATAAACGAAGAGATAAGAAAAGAACTTTCAGGAGTGAGTTCTCTCCTTCTAACATGTTGGCCCTAGGGGTTCAACTCAGGCCACCAGACTCATGGACAAGTGCATTTACCCAGTGATACAACTCTCTAGCTCTTGAAATAGCTGTTGAGTATGAGAAATGTTTCCTGCTTTAAATCTGCCAAAAGTTTATCTTTCACTAAACATTTATCAGTGTGTTAGCCAGTGTAAAAATCAATATTTATTAGTAAGTCTATCAAAAGAACCTGATTAATGTTGTTACCAAAGTTGTACCCAATGATCAAGTAATCTTGTAAAAGTGCTTTACTACTGCACGTTGAGTCTTTGTGAGAGACCTTGAAAAGTTTTGGTCTTCTCCAAGTGTCATGCATTTCACTGGATAAAATTATTTTGGGGAGTTCCTTTAAAAGAAAATATCACCAGATCCCATGTATATATTCCATTCTCAAATCTATAAAATCCCAAGAGAATTCTAAGTCATATAACTCTGCAGGAATACTAACATCATATGTTTAAAAGAAACTAAAAAGCCCTGTTTAAAGTAATTCACACTACAGTGTTATTTTTAAAGATATAAATATTTAATCATAATAATGTGGCTAATTTTATTAATCTTTCATATTTGTGCATTTATTGGAACACAATTTTCAAAATACTTTATTAAAATCACCTCATTAACTTATGTAAATTCTCCCTGAGTTACAACATGTGTATGTGTGTGTGAGAGAGAAGAAAGAGAGAGAGACTGTGTGGTGTGTATGGGTGCGCACGTATAACTTGGAGAACCAAAGTGCACTGGAGATTAGTCAACTGGTTTTCTCAGTTGCCAAAAGAGAGCCAGTTGTAAAACTGAAAACATCATATAATCAATGGTTTGGACAATGTCCCAGTTTAATTCCTATTGTTGTAATAAAATATCCTAATAAAAAAGCAAATTAAGAGAGAAAGGGTTTCTTTAGTTCACAGGGAAGTCACCATGGCAGGAACTTGAAACTGCTAGTCACATCACTAGGGCAGGAACTTGAAACTGTTAGTCTCATCACCTCCAAGGTCAAGAACAAGAGAAATGAATGCATGCATGCTTACTACTCAGTTTACTTTAACCAATTTTATGCAGTCCACGACCCCAAATCCAGGGACTTGTGTTACCAACAGTGGGCTGTTTCCACAATTAGTATAATCAAGACAGCACCCCATGGGCATGTCCACAGGCCAGCCCAATGTAGGCAATCCCTCACTGAGATTCCTTGAGGTGACTTTACATTGTGTTGACAATTCAAACTAACCTTCACAGGGTCTGGTGTGGTGACTCATTGGCTAAGAACGCCTGCTGTTCTTTCAGAGAACAAGTTTGGGTTTCACAGCACCCTTGTTGGCTTGCTCACAACAGCCTCTAACTCAGGCTCCAGATTATCCCCCACATCTGTCTGGACTCCACAGGCACCTGTACTCACATGCTGAGCCTGCACACAGACTCATATACATGACTTGATTTTTAAAAATAATTACCCATCACAGTAAGAACCTAAAACTCCCTCCAGTATTTATATAGTCTATGCAGATATCTTGGTAGGGGAAAATTTCTCATCACATTTTTGAAAGAGAAAATCTTCCTTTAAGTGAAAGTCTTAATTGTTCTTCCATATACTGATGAATAATGATAAAGCTGAACTAAGCAATTTTTAATATTTATTTTGTTTCTAAGTTTCTCCCACCTCTACCAGGAAGGTTTAATAGGTAGGACCGAGTTTCAGAAGGAGAACGAAGGAAATGGCAATTGAACTAAGTCTTGAATGATAGGAGGATTTTTAGAAGATGATGCTAGAAATTAATTCCATTCTAGACAAAAATAACAGCAGAATCAAATATCACCACAGTGAAAGAGTGAAAAAGCAAATGGATTTTTTTAAAGAAGATAATCCTGATTAAAAATAATATTATTTCATTTTGTTTGCCTCTGCCCCTCCCCCTAAGTCTCTTTCTTTCCTTCCCTCTCTCCTCTAGAAAATTCTAAAATAGGTGTAAAAATCACACTGAGTGACGCTGCCCTGGACACAGACACCGGGTGCTCTAAGTCAATACAAATTCAACACATTGCAGAATTTCAATAGCTCACAGTAGCAAGAAGCTCATCTTCTGTAAAAATCTCTTTTTCTTCCCCCTATTTCTTTTCCATGCTTTAAATACTGGCTTATTATTTTAATCTTGTTATTCTAAGTGGTTTATTATTCTTGATGAATACTAAATTATTCTAATGGTGCTTATTATTCTATTCAGTACAAACTCGAAACTGATTAGGAGTGAATAGATGTTAAGGAGCCTTTTCCAAAAGCAAAAGAAGATTTCTGTACTTTCAGGGTGCTTATATTTCTGTATCAGTAATTGCGCTGGCAGTTTCTAACACTTAACTATCTCTTTCTCTGGTGTAAACTATACAGATATAGTCCCCTGGTTCTAAAATAAAGACATTTCTTTGTAAAGAGACACTTACTTTCAAATAACTTTAAATGGGATTTTTACTTTCTAGAAGCATCTGGTAATCACGATTCACTTTTAATCAGTAGGATACAAAAAAAAAGCCACATTACTTTTTTGCTTGTGTGTACTCTATTGTTTCTCTGGATAAATCCTGACTAATATCACAGTTATCCTTCATGTTGTTAAGATTATACCACAGCTTTTAATAGTAGTTGTAATAGTAATTGACCTGTAATAGTAGTTGACTTCATACTTTTTTCTATGTTACTGCAAAAATTTAAAATGTTGTGATTACATGATACCATCTATACGATTTAGCACTGTATTCTGGCACATTAAATACAAGACAGTATTTCGTGTCACTAAGTAATTAATTGGAATGCCATTAGACAGGGTATCTCTAGTGCCCTGAGTTCTTCGTAAGCAAATCATTCAAACTAAACATAATGTTTGTAACCCAGGCAAAGAAAACTAAATTTAGCCAATCACAAACTGTCAGCTAATCTCAGTGGAAAACTCACCAGTTAGAATCTATAAATTGATCTCTTATTAAGTAGTTTCCACATTAATTTATCAAATATTTTCTTTCTTTTGTTTCCAAACTTTATAGGAGCTTTTCCCTGTCCTCTCTTGGTGGAGCTGAAGACATGTTTGGTTTCATTGAAAATGTTAATGTGCAAAATTTTTAGGAGTACCATTAAGTATATGCCATACAAAGATATCATTACTAAAAAAAGGATGGAGGTAAAGATGATAAGGGCAACCTATGGTAATTAACCCGTATGTTATTATAATTTTATTGGTTGTTATCAATGGAAAATTTCATGGTATTGATCATGTACACATTTGATTTTTCAGATACTCAAGTCACAAGTTTGCTCATTCTTTTACTTAAATTGCAATGAAAATAATTCTTTTACATTCTTCTTTGTATACAACCTCCTTACTAGTATACAAATTTTTGTTTCTTTGTTTGTTATTTGGTTTGTTTGTTAACTTGTTTGTTTGGTGATTTGAAGCAGAGCCTAACTATGTACTCATGTGTGGTTTGTAACTTACTAGGTAACCCAGGCCAGCTTTGAGCTCATTTACCATCTTCATCAGCCTACCAAGTGCTAGGATTAAAGTTACATGTAACAATCCCCATCCCACAATACAGGTTTTTGATGACAATATTTGCTTTCTCCTTTATGACATCTTCACATAATCTGAACTGTTTTTATTGAAAACTATTAGAGATCTGTCACCCTGAATTTCATGTCTCTGCTCATCTGCTGTAATCTGGCATTCTTAGAACCTCTTGTCTGTCCCCTCCTTTATTTTGTAGTCCCACTGTATGAATGAGCTACAAATGTCATTTTTGTTTCAATAAAGGATTATAAATACTAGATTTTCTAGATTCCTATATTTATCAGAAAGTGAAATATCTGTCGATACTCAGAACTTTCCAGTGGCCATTTGGCCAAACATTCATGCTCAAATAATTTTAAATCAATATTAAGGAAGATTCTTTTTCTCCTTCACTCCTCAATAATCTCAGGAAGAGAAATTTAAAAATTTTATCATCACTGAATTGAATTTAACCCATACAGAAACATTTATCTTTTCTAAGACAACTTTATCCACCCTGGCCTTGTGTTTCAGCAATACCTCTCTCCAGAAACCAGAGTGCTTTTTCAGTCGCACACTGGCCCTGATGTAAAGCTTTCTCAAGGTTTTTTTTTCATCTAATTTGACCATATTTGAAAATAGTTATAATCACCTAAATAATAACAGATGCCAGTGTTAATTCAAATTTTAGGTTGCTTAAAAATAACTTGAAATGTTTGGCAAACATAGATTCTCAAGACAGTACTACAAATTCTAGTTTTGGAGTTCTGGCATTTAGATATAAGAATATTCCTCTCCCTGGCTTTGTTTTTGAACCACATGTCTCTCTCCTCTCTCCAGAATTAATTCTCATTACCAAAGATTTATTCATAAACCATCTCCTTGGGGGACTGATATCCTCAATTCAATGACTAAATTCTATTTAGTTTTCTTATAATATTTCCTTTCTAAGGCTTATCACAGTTTCAAAGATCTTTGTAAAAAATATTTTATTTGAGATCCCGTAGCTCTATACCAGGAGTCCAGTCATTTTCAGACTGCACGAGAGTGCCTGAATCTGGCCTCTGAGTTGTGGTGAGCGTCCCAAATTGTACCATGTCCATCCACTTAAATGGGAAGGAGTTGGGAGGGTTACACAAGGAACTGTAGACACAAAGGGAAAGAAGGAACTCAAGAGGATTGGGGCCATAGGAGACTGGCATTATCAAGGGAGAAATGGGGAAAATAAATACAGTAATGGGATAGGGATGGAGAAAGGGTTAGACAGGGATACAGAGAGAGTAGAGAAAGAAATAATTCCTAGCTAGTGTAGAACACCAGAGGGAATCATAGTAATCTAAGAACCTAATGAAAAATTCCACATACAATATCTCTACATGAATCCATGCGTATAGTTGAAGACTACATACAATGAAACAGTGTGAGACAGGAGAAAACTTCCTTTAAGTTGTTGGCCAGGTTAGTCCAAGAGAATCCCCAAATTACACAAGCCATTGCCACAGTCCTTGATTGCCTCCCAGAAATTGAAGGTAAGGCCCGATGGCTAAAGATAGAATAACTTCAGAGACCAGATTTGGAGCAATATAGCTGGAACTGAAGTGAAAGCCATTTCCCCTGAAGCCTAGCTCTTATAGCTCTACAGAGCACTATGCAAGTTTCTAAGGAAGAACATCAATCTGTTATTCAACACCAGCTTCATGACCAAATAACTACATCAATGAATGGCATAGCATGTGACCCCAGTACACTAGTGGCACTTTTTATTTTTGTGGCAATCAATGGCCACCTAATTGGACTTGAAGCCCACTCAATGGGAGGAAACTCGTGTGGTACTATAATCGTAGCCAAATATACATGGTTGATGAAGTCATAGATCTTAAAGAAATCCCCAAGACTGCCACATCCCTAGACTAATGTAGCTTCTTACTAAGTGCAAAATATATATCCTTATAGTTATAGTCAAGTATCCCAGTTACCACTCATCAAAGAAACTTCTTTTGCATCAGAAAGAGACTACTACAGAGTATCACAAATGGTCGCACACAGACCTTGTCTGTGAATTGCACAAGCCTAAGTGACACATCTACAATGCATCCTCTACACCTAAGGTGCACACAACACAGAACAAAGGGTAAAGAGGACACTAATGAATCTCTCAGGTCTCACTGATGAAACTCCCTCATGCAACAGAGAGCCAGGGACACAAAAGGTCACAAATGGCCAAAGCATGGAGATGAGGAGTCTGCAGAGTGTGGGTCCCTGGACAGGACACCTTTATTAAGGTTCACTCACCCAATTCTCAGGGACCATGGTGGAAGACAAGGTGGAAAGATTTTAAGAGCCAGGGAAGAGGTGCATCACTACATGGAAATAGAATTCTGTAGGCTCCTGGGACCCTGCTCATCTGAACCTATAGTAATAGCGTTGCATGTTGAAGACCCATGCAAACTCAAGCAGACAAAAGCCCTGCATGTTAACTGAGGAAATGGGCAGCAGACCCCCAATCTTTGCTGAAGAAATATTGACAACTGATTACTGTTGGGTGAGGAAGAATTCATCTTCTTCAAGTGAGGGAACTCAGGATAGGCTGACTAGACCTCAGTGGATGAACTTGCACTGTGGTATGTCCAGCGACATTAACTTGACACAGTAGGCCTTGACACAAATGACACAGCATATGAATTCTGGGGCAGAGGGCACTGTGCGAGGATGCCAACAAGGAGGGTGCCAATGAGGAGGTGATTAAGATTGATTGAGATTTCTGTATAAAATATTTTAAAATTCAGTTAAATGCAAGTTTTAAAATATTTGTTATTTTTATTTTATAAATGTATTATCTGAATATATGTGTTAGGGTAGCAAATAGCTCCAAAAGATTAACAGGGATAAACTCTAAAATCTCAGGTCTATCTGTTGAATGACCCATGTTTCTAGTTCCACTGGTCAATCACCTGATCATAGGCTCATCCCTAGGAAGGTAGGTTCATCCCAAGTCACGCTAAATAGATGGGCGGAATACCTAGTGTGTGAATGAGGCAGTGAACTTCTCCGGACTGGAATCCCACCCTCTGCGTAGTGCGTTTGAGCTGGCCATGGACATGTATGTCTCTGTAAGTCTGCCCACTTTTTCCTTTCTTCTTCATGTTCCTTTTGTAAACATACTTTTTCTTAATGCTTTGGGCTGCCCTAGCATCTTGTATTTATTTACTTTTCTCCAAAACTTCCTTCTCCCAACCATGTGGCTGCCAGTCAGCCACGTGTCTGACCTCCATGGAGGCTCTAAATCTGTATCAGGCTCCATGGCTTTCTTTCGTTCTTCCCTCCATTCTCCAGCTCCTTAAGGCATCTACTGAGAAGATCCATCTTCTCTGCCTTGAGGATTTTTCTTTAAATTATAATAAAATTTTCCTAAAGCTTCCATTGGGTTCATTCTTAAATTATTTTATGTATGGGGCTCAGAAACCTCTAGGGGACAGTCTCTCTCCCTGTTTCATAAGCGCACCTGTGTCATTCAATGCCTACAGAGGTCAGAAGAGGGCGTCATATTTCCCTGGATCTGGAGTTATGGATGGTTGTTAGCCACTCACCATATGGGTGATGGAAATTGAACCTGGGCCTTCTGCAGTTGTAGTCAGCGCTCTTAACTGCTGGGCCATCTCTCCAGCCCCACAATTTTAGACTTTAGTTAGCCCTAGTCATACAGACCCTCTCCTTGACTTCCTTTCTAGATTAGAAAATGTCACGTAAAAGGAACTTTGCCTTGTTCAACACTGCATCATACACGCACACACACATACACACACACACACACACACACACACACACACTGTTCTGAAAATGTTCATATAGTTTTGTGGGATAAGGAATAAATGGTAAATTTTAGGATATCTGAGAATAAGTGTCAGGAGATATTTTTAGCAATCTAAGCATCTATTAGTTCATTCAAAGCTTACTGTCCATTACTAAGACTCACCTACTAAATTATAGGGAGAGACATCACCAAAGGTTTGATTTCTGTTTTTCTCCTAGATCTTGTATCTGTTTATTAGTTGACAGATTTTTAAAATACACTCTTAAAGTCATAACTATTTTTAAAAGCTCTAGAAGCTCTGGTAGAGAATTACTTCTATAAGAGTATGGAGGACAATAGCTAGATATACATTGACTGAAAACAAAAGATATTTAGATTCTAACCATCAACCAGAAACACTTCTCTGTAAGCAAGTACTTCTCTGTCCTAGAGCTTCAAGTGTAAAATATTTGACACAGTCTCCTACAAGTCAACACCAGATGAACTTTAAGCAATGTGGGCTGTCATTTAGTCTCTAAATCCAGACTAACAGAAGGCAAAGAAACCCCAAATATCAGACCTGATTTATGCTATTGCTGTGTGACCATGTATTCTCCCTCTAATAATATTAACTCCCCACTAATTCTTAAGAAATCCACTTATCAAATTGTAATTATTATGAAATAGCGAGGCCTCTCATTACAATTTCATTAAGAATACATTCAATTTGGGTTTTTGTTTGTTTTTGTTTGCTTTCATATAACATGCAATATGAACCAAGATTGACTGAAAGTGTGGATAGAAAATTGAAATAGTTAATATTCATTTTTCAGTTTTACAGTAATTTAATTAAATTGTTTTTATTTGCTTTCCATAGTTCTGTTAATGAAAATGTCACATATTGGTGACTTAATGATTGCTATGTTTTTAAAATGTGGCATGTGTCAGGAAGTACAGTATATCAATAGTTGAAGTCAGTAATTGGGCTACTGTTTTTTTAAAAGAAAACCTTATATATTTGTTTTAGAAGCCAATTGGTTTTGTACTTTATTAAAATTCTGGTCAACATCCAACTAGTAATTCCTGTACATTTATTAAAGTAAGCAAAAGAAACCATGGAGAAATCTGTTTCATATCTCAGAAAAGGTTTAGAAGAGTATGTAGGCATGGTTGGAGCCAATTATCACCTCCACTTCTCTCTTTCATCTTAGAAGTCTGAAATTGATGCTTACATTTTTCCCTTTTAGTCCCCAAGCACCATAGGCAATTACAAGTGTCTAATCTGATCCTCTAATCACAGACACCAATAGAATAGCATTTCAAAGAACTAGTACAAATACATATAAAGATAAGAACAATGTTAACTTTCCATAGCTAAGCCTTACACAGTTTTTTTTTTTTTTTGTAGTTGCACTCTCTGTTTTGAAACCAAGAATCATAGAGGAATTGTAGAAACTCAAATGTTTGACTTCAATCTTGAAGGGATGAAAATATTTCTACTCAAGTTTTAATATGTGAGATTTCTGTGATCACTCGAGAATAAATCACAAATAGTAGACTAAGTATATTAAAGATTTCAAAACACAATAATCACAAAGCTTTGATGTTTCTGTCAAATTAAGAAGTATTATGGTCCTTTTATGTCATTGTTAGTAGACTTACATGTCTGTATCCATCTAACCCAAATTTATGGTAGATTTGTTTTTCACCCCATAGATTTCCTGATCACAATAGAAGTTTTTCAGCCATTCCCATACTGCAAGTATGAAAACATATTTGCCCATTTTTTTTCACTAATGGCAGGCCACATCAGTTTGAAAATCTGTCTTCTATGTTCCATAATCCAAACTTCATTTCTATGAAAACAGGACTTTGTAGCCTGCAGATAATATTAACCCAGACTTTGACACTAGTGTCTGTCACCTGACTTTTATTTTTTCCGTCCAGTGAAAATGGATGTCAAAACTGTTAGGACCAAGGAAAGGTCTTGCAATGTTCCACAAGAAAAAAATTTATCTTATTTCAGTTCATCCAGTTTCTTAAAAAAAAAAAAAAAGATGCTCAAGGCAACTGGATACTAAGAATAAATCCACCAACTTATTTTAGGTCCAAAGGTGCCAAGCCATTCTGTGAGTAACCCACTACATAATGCATTGGAGTTTGGTTCCTTGAAACACTGAGGCAATTACACACAACATTTAATATTTTACATGTACTTTTAAATCCATATTTTAGGTACATACAATAATTGAACCTTGTTATTTTTAATTCTTTAATTTTTAATTAATTATTTTAATTAATTTAATTTTGGATCTATAACAGGATCCAGATTATCATTTTAAATATTGAGACATGTTATCGTAAAGTAAATCAAGTATAGAAAAATCAATATCCTTTAATGTTAGTTCAATGTGTTCATACTGATCTTTTCTCATAGGTATGAAGACTGTTTTTATACAGATTAGCTCATTAAATTAGTTATTGACCTCAAAAATTCAAATTAAATATACTTGTTTAGAAAAAGTCAAAGTAACTAGACATTTGTAAAATTTCACATTTAAGTTTAAATATATGATTTTTATATACTTAAGGTATCTTTTCAAGTATTCTACCCTTAGCCAAGAGGCTAATGATCACTGTATCTGAGCCAGAAGCTCACTAAGCTGTCCCTGAGCCTGTTCTGCTTCCTCTTACTAAGGTTATTTATTCCTAGTGCTACACTAGTGTTAGATATGTAATATATTATACATACACATACTACATATTTTTTTTCCAAATAGAACAAAACTATGATAGAATAGAGGAGATGGGTGATATGACTGCAAGATGCAATAAGGGTTTGTTAATTAGGTATTGATTTAGACAAGTCATCTATTAAAATATCATGAGAAAATTATTTTCAAGGAGAAATGGAAGTGATTATTTATACATCAGGTTTCAGAAGAGTTTGTACTATGCTATCTCATTTTGATTTTAAAAAAGACAAAATGCATACATAAAAAAGACCTTTGAGTAACATAATCATAATGTCTCGGTTTTCTTATTTTCGTATTCATGTGTGTTATACTGAAGTACACACATATATGTTGTTCCAGTTTGCTTTTCTGTTACTGTGATGAAACATTAACCCAAGTCAACTTGTGAAGTAAAGGGTCTATTTTAAGTTATGATTTCAGGTTCATCATTGAGGAAAATTAAAGAAAGAACCTGAAGGCAGGAACTGAAGCAGACACCGTGGAGGATGCTGCTTACTGACTTGCGTCCTCTGAATTGTTCAGCTACATTTTTGAAGCACATTTCCACATGCTTAGGGATTGTTCCCCTCACCCTAGGCTAGGTCCTCCTGCATTAATTAGAAATCAAAATGTGTTCCCATAGATATGCCTACAGGCTGATCTGTTGGAGGGAATTCTGAAATTGTGGTTCACTTTTCCTGGATGTGTCAAATTGTCAACTGAAAGTAGTCAACAAGCATGGCTATATAATAATTATTATTTTAGTATTCTAAGAAAGGAGAAAACATGTATTTCCTACATTGAAGACATGGGTTTTTGTTTTAATATCCATCTACTTTTCAGAGTGAAATAGCTCAAAGTGAAAGCATAAATAAACTTAAAAATTAGGTATATGTTCCATGGTATGGCACCTTGATATAGCAAATCAAACTGATCACAGATGGTAATCATTTCTTTTCTAAAAAGTTAATGTATGGAAAACCATTAACTTTAACAAATATTACTGCCTCATTGGTTATCTTCTACTGTTTTATATTTTCAGGCTCCTATATTCCTAATTTCTTCCTCTTATCATATTATGTAACCCTTCAATTTGACTTTAAATATACCTTTTAAGATGAATTGCTGTTAATTCCTCATCAAAAAATAAAATTCCAAACATCAAAACTATGCTTGTGTTTAACAAAATTTTATAACTTGAAAGTTGATTGGGATTGTATTCTTCAAGAAGAGTTCTGAATTAATTCATTACATTTACAAAGCATCGATTGAGGTTTCATTGAAATTAAGTTCCAGAAAATTAACAGTTTTACAAGGTTAGATGTTTTCACACAATAAAATATTTTATGACTTCCTAATCACTTAAACCTAATCTTCAACAAATTATGTAGTTTTCTTTATACATTTCTAAACTAATTTTAGGGACTAATTCAGGTAATAAGCATACAAACAGCATTTTGTAATTTCTGATGATATATATATTCTTTTCTAAACTTGTATCAGAGATGCCTGGTTTTAGAACAAAACCACTATAAACGATATTTCATGCTTGGTCATTGACAAAGATAAATTCTGATTGGCAGCAGATTTGAGAAAGGAGGTGAGAAGGACTTGTAAACTTGATATACAGAACCAGGTTTCTAAAAGGAGTTCCAGTCAGGAACTGAGCGCTGATCTCTAGCCCAACTGTGTCCTTACACATGTACTCGCCCAGTCTGGCCACCTCCTTTCACGTCTTCTTTGTTGGAGAAAACCAGATTCCCTGGTGCCGCTAACAAGACCACCTTAGTCAACTCAGTTCTTTATACACTTAATTCTGTCATCTTTCCCATATCTCTCATCTGTAAAGGAACAGAGGCCTTTTGTTTGAGGTTCTTTGGCAATAAGACTCCCCACTATCTTCACTGCATCGACCTGATTATCAGGTCCATTCTCATTCTATCAAGGAGAATTGAAATTGAGCTCAAGGAATTATATTTAAAATCCCATTGCTCCTTTCAGTGTGGTTCCAGGTTTTAAGTGAACATCTTAGCACCTGATTGCTCAAAAGGTTCATACAGAAACTTGATTTACCTGGTTCATTACTTATTAGAACTATTAGAATATTTTAGAAGGTTTTACATTAATTTTATAAAACTTATTCATCTAGAAAGATATTTATATCATCTTGAAACAACTATAATACTGTGTCTTCCATTTAAAATATATAATCCCACTTGTCTTCTGTAAATCAAATGCTTAAGCAATTTTAGCAAATAGATTGTTGCTGAGATTGAGAGTCTGATATAAGTCATGACATTAAAGGAAATACTGCAACTTGTCCATTCCTAATACTTCATTTTTATTTTAATAGGTAAAATTTTAAGAGGTTATACCTTACACATATCAATCTCTTACATAATTTAGTGTATGAAGAACTTTTACATTTAGCAATTTGTATCTATGCATAACAAGCCATCAAGTCTAGAAAAATTCACTGATGTATTTGACCAACAAAGAAATCTCATTTGATTACATTAAGTGAAGTTTAGACAAATTATTTTTAAAGATGCTTTTGAATAGAAAATTAAAATTCAACTAAGAAATCACAAGTTCAGTGACTATATGCTAAATGAAAAATCACTGATTTACAAAGGGATCATTGTATTTCTTAAAATTTAGCACATCAGCTAAACCATACCATCTAACAAAAAAACCTTGTAATTTAATAAAGGTTGAAATTATCAGTCATAGAAAAGACTATGATGTTAAATAAAATAATACTAGTTAATATTACCATTTATACATGTGCATGTATTGAGGCATACAAATTTATTGTCCTTAGTCTCTATGAATTTTAAGTAAAAGGTAACTAAGAAATTTCTTAGTATGGAGAGCTATATATAATCCTTGTATCAAACTCACTTATAAAGTATACAGCTTAAGACTCCTGAATTTCTTTAATCACATCTGAGTAAACTGAAATCTTTTGAAAAACAATTATTAAAACGAGGAAATAATTTAATATGGAATTTTAAACACAATTGTTCTGAAGCCTGTTGATTTGCTTATTGCTTCTGTTCTTAGTTCACAGTACAGGGCCTGGAACCTATGTTCTGACGAAAGTTGGTCAGCATTCCACCCCTGAATTACATTGCTAGCAAGATGGCTGGACTTTTAATTGAAGCTTTTGTTTTCATTACTACTCGAGACTTAAAACAGACTCCACAAATAATTTCATAACAAACTTGCCTGTGAACTATCATTGAACTAAGGTCAGACTCACTCAAAGTTCATCTTTCCAGAATCTCAATACGAAAGATGATCTCAGAAACAAACTCATAGCATTCTTCTCATGCCATCCACATTATTATCTCGTCTATGGCACAGGCCACAGCGATTACTCAGAAGATACTACTATCTCTGCTAATGAAACTCTCACTACCTACTAATATAAATACATAAAATTTGAAGAGAGAAGAAGATGCAGATCATGGTGAAAGTTTTAGGAAGTTCTTCCACAACTGCATAATATTCTTGTGTTAGAAAGCTACAAGCTCCAGACATGTCTTACAGCTTCTACTAGCAGGAAGTGACTCCACCTGAAAGGTTTTCTAGCTACTAAATATCTGCTGTGATCTATAATAACTGAGTTGATGTTCAGAGCCATCGAATTCCACTTTTCTCCTATTTCCAAATCATAAATAACTGCAGATTTTTGGCTAATCACTGGAGGTATTCATAACTCTCATAACCAAATATTCCAGGAAATGTAATTGTTAACTTTCCAGTCTATGTACAATAAAAACAGACTGGCACAGCTGTAGAAGGAAACTGACCTATGACCTTCAATGCTCAACACACAGCAGATGTAAGGATCTTGAGATTCTCGTCCCAGGTAATTCTAGGTTGTATCAAGTTGACAAAGCTAACCAACCTCATGTTCTCGCACACAACCTAAACAATATAGTAAATTTTAAATGTCCAACAATATATCCCAGAATATAGCTCCTTTTTCCTGGTAGTCCAAAAAATGCGATGAATGAATCACCTTACATTAAATTTCCTTGTACCTCCACTTTACATAATCCAAAAAACTCTAATATATTCCGCAGGTAACTAGTTTGTAGTATAAATAAAATATTTTTAAACTGTTTCATTTAATATGCTAACCCTATGTTCTCGTCAAACCAAAGAGATAATACTGTAAAGGAGAAAAAAATGGGTCATCTGCATATGCTAATGATAATTTTGCGTATTTTGTATTTTTCTTTAAATAAGTTGGTTCTTGGCCTATAAACCTAAAGTATGTGGAGAGTTTTGACCCTGAATGAAAAGAGCTGTACACACTTATGATATATGAAATGCAAAATATAAATACTTAAATATAAGGATAATAGATAATCAGAAATAATCATATTATTCTGTTCCCCCATCAAAATATATACTCGGATTAGTTCTTTATTAAATAAAGATCAGGGTAATGACGTCATTTTAAGAGGTCGGTATTTTGAATTGGAGAAAACTTTCATAAACCTGCTGAGGACTCACCATAAAAGGAAACAATGTCATCAGATTTAGTTGATGACAGAACCATTGTCACTCTTTATTATATCATTACTTTAAAAAATTGTCTTCGTTCCACATTGAAAAGGTTTTATAAGAGCTAACATTTCATTAAACTCTGTTAACCTCAATGTAAATGAAAATATATTTTAGAAATTATGAATAAGTTGCAGAAATGCCCTGTCAAGGAGAACAGGAGAGGTGGTCTGTAGAAAAGTTGTAAGAAATAACAAGATAGGTGAAAGGCAAATTGAGTGGATTGTGGCTGCAGATTTAACGTGCTTTTAGCTAAATGCCACAATGCTAACTGCTACAATAAAGGCATGTCTGCCCAGGTTTTCTTTATTGTTGACATTGTAGAGAAAGAGCAGCAGGAACTATAATAATATATCTGTGTGTCAAGATTTGTTGGGCACCTTCTAAGGGATTCCGGGCTCTTATGTCCCCAAAGAAGTAATTGAATAGAGACATGACTCATGGATAGTAACAGAATCCAGGACAGTTTATCAGAAAAGTACACAGTACCGGAAGGAAGATGGCCTAAGTGGAGGAACAATATTTAGTAGCTCAAATTACCTCACTGTAGCTTCTACATCACACAGAGTAGGCTTTTGGGGGTCATTTGCATAATGTAGTCTCTCACTCATAATCTTTTCCATATAGATTCATATACTACTTCAAGCATCATTTGTCTAATTAACATCTTAAATCTCCACATGTATGTGAGTTTTAGGATTATAATGAGCCACAGTGTCTCTGAGTCTTCAGTGCCTCTGGCCAGTTCGAGTCAGAATTTGTTGGTTCCCACCTTCATTGTTGCCTAGAGGCAACATGCAATGCAAATTTTATAGTATTTATATAAGTTCTGAATCTTTTACTATTTGATTCCACATTATAGTTCCTTAATGAAAAACAGCATGACTAATAGCATCTTTTGGCCAAGAAGAGACAGGAATTGCTACAAGCCTCTTAGAACTGAGATCCCAAACAAAGGTCCACAATTGATTTATCTTAAGAGTATGTCCAGTAGGAAATGAAGAAGTAAAAGTTAGACACTATATTATTAGAGAGTTCTACTCATTCTGATCCCTTGACCTAGGCCAGCACACACACACACACACACACACACACACACACACACTCACAACCTATAAACAGACATTACCAGTTGAATTCCATATAGTGTTTACTACACAAAAGGGATCGTCCTCATATCTGTATTGCTTCCAGTGGGCAATCAAATAAACACTGGATGCATGGCTTTTGGTATTCACCATATATACACACCCATACATACATCATTTTAGATCCAGTACAAGGAACAGTCATGAGGAAATAAAACTGTGTTTAGATTACAAGAGGAACTCAAGGCTCAGTGAATTTGTCTATAGTTATAAACAAAAAATTACCTTTTGGTTGCAAGTTTTATAAAAGTCATTTGTTTACAGTATGTCCAAATTGTTAAATCATTACCACAAGAGATTCTGGATTGCCTTCTCCATCCCATTTTCCAGTCTCAATAATCCATGGATTAGTGTTCAAACACTTAATTCAAATGGAAACCTTAACTTTCCATTAGCTTTGTAAATGCAGGGAAAGAAAACTTAAAGAGTTAATCTCGTATTTCTTCTATCCTTTCTCTTAAGTGCCTTAATTTTTAAAGGAAAGAAAATATTTTCATTACCTTTGGTTTTGAGACACAAATTTTTATGGATATATACAGTTCCCCTTAAGCAGTTGATGCGGCTGCCTTTCCTTGCTCACTGGTCTGCAGCTGAAGCTTGGAGTTAGTTTCTCTACGGAAGTAGCACCAGACATAGCTATAGTTATGGACTTCACCAGATATATTCACAATCCTTCATTTTCTAGTCATTCTCCTTGCCCCAGATGCTAAATTTGATTCATTCTTGCCTATTTGCAATAGCTACAGACTGGCAGAAGACCTGAAGCATTGGGTCCATGTCTCCCTGTAAGTAATTGTATTCAATAGCCCACGTTTGGAATGGATTGAAAGCAGTCCCAGTTTTGAGTGGAGTCAAATAGCTGGCAAGGGTGGGTGTCACTTAAAATTGACACAGCTCTATTGGTTAGATCACAAATGATGGATTATTTAAGCAGTTGAAACATTAGGAAAGAATAGAAAGAACAGAAAGTAAATTCCAAGGATATTTATGGTTTCAAAACTAACAAACAGTAGAAGGGTCAGGTATGATGAGTCCTGGCTTGTCAAAGAATGATTCCAGAGGAAGCAAGCACTCCCTTTTGAACAGACCCAGTATTAGAAAGAGTGCTCTGAGAAAAAAAAAATGTATGACCCAGAATGGTGGCTATGTCAGACCATCCTCATCATTCATGGTTTCTGTTTGGTCATGTGTGGAGTCTTTAAAAGGAATTTCAGTTCCTGCATGGTTTACAGGAGTATTTTATCTGAGACAAACTGCTGGACTGGAGATACTGGAAGGGAGGCTTGAATCTAGAGAGGTGAATCCAAGGATCCTTCTCTGCCATTTTTAAGGCTGCAGAGGTGACAAAATAGCAGCATAGGCCCTTTCCAGTAAGTCAAAGTCTACCCTTAGTACATGGGTAACATCAGGGACAACTAACATATCTTCATAAAGAAATGATGTTTGAGAGAGCATCTCATTAGAGACCATTTTTACTTAACTGTGTTGTTTAGTTTTTATTGACAACTTGACACAACTAGAAAGTCACTTGGGAAGAGACAACCTCAGCTGAGGAATTTCCCTGATCAAATTGGTATATGGCCATGTCTTTGAGAGAGTGTCTTGACAGGACCCAGCCTGCTGTGGGTAACATCATCCCTAAGCAGGGGGGGTCTGCGCTTAATAATATGAAAGTTAGTGGAGCATGGTCCAGAGAGTTGGCCAGTAAACAGTACTCCTCCCTGGTTTCTACTTCAGCTTCTGCTTGAGTTCTTGTCCTTTCAGTGATGGAATATGACCTGGAAATGTAAGCTGAAATAATCCACTGTCTCCTCTATGGTTTTTTTGTTTGTTTGTTTGTTTGTTTTGGTCATGACATTTATCATAGCAACAGAAAATGAAATTAGAACACTGATGTTGTGTTCTTATCCTGATCAGGTATATTGGAAGTAGTGAAAGCCATTTTCTAAAGTTCTCTGGCATAATTCAGTAAGTTAATGCTTTGACCCTTGCTACCTTTCCAGAAGACTTAGGCCTCCAAATAGAATGCAGATAAATATATTAGGCCCAGTGCCTTTTCTATCCTTTAGGTGACTTGACAGGTAAAGAATAGCACATTATCTCTTTGTGGCAACTTTGGGAGGCTGAGCTGGCGAATGATTTCTTTGATGAGTACCTTAACCAACCACCTCATCTGCTTTCTCTGAGCAGGTGGACAAGGTTTTACGCTATCCAGTAAAGATTTCTACCAACACTAGAAATCTCTTGTAACTTTGGCAAACAGGCACATAGGTAAAGTCTATCTGCCAGTCCTCACGTGGATAGGTACCCCTTCTTGAATGGGGTTAATTGGAGAGGATATTCTTGTTCCTAGACTGTTAACCACACAGTAGGGACACGGCTGGCAAAGCACGGCTGTCATTAAGCCAGTTCCTGTAAAATGATGGAGGACCACATTCATAGTGGCAGCATGATCCATGTGGTAAGAGTCATGTAGGATCTTGTTTTCATTACACTGCTTTTGCTATAAGTAGATTTCCTACTGTTAGGCACCATTGTCCTTCTTTATGTCCTCTTCCCCTTTATAATGGATTCTTCCTCTAGGCTATACCTTGGTTCTTCTAATCTTTCACAGAAAGAGAACAGTAACAGGGATAGAGGGAGCTCAGCACTTGTAGCTGTCATCTCTCTCTCATTCAGCCATTTGATTTTTCTCGGAGGTTGATATGTGGTCCTTTAGATGACCTCTACAGGGGATCACTTTCACTTTGGGGTAGGTTAACAGCTTCCAGCAGCCGAAGAGTCTCTTTTCTGATGTTTTCTGAAGGACAGCTTCCCTTTCAGCAACCCCTTTTCCTTCCATATCCCTTCACGGGCATGTAACAACACAAAGAGACATTAAGAGTGAGTATAAATGTTCATCCTTTTCCTTTTGTTCTTTTGGGAAGATATCCCCAGGGGTAGGGTCTATGACTTCACTCACCCTGTTGAGGCTCACAATAGCACATCCAACCCTTTCTTCACAATGGGTGATATAACTACAGCCATCAATGCACCATTCTTTTCCCATATTTGCCTCACAGGATTGAGAGAAGAATGATATTTAAATTGAATACTGAGAACGAGTGAGTGCAAAGCACAGCAGGATTCTTTTCTTTGTCTTGGGTGATCGCTCTAATTTTGTCATAAATAACTGGCTTAACTATTTTGTTTCTTACTCTCCTTATAAAGGCGTTTAGAAAGTGTGGCCTTCTTCTTTGTTTCCCCATCGGTGATATAATTCCAATCAGTAGCCTTAAAGGAATATTTTTCATCTCCCAGTGACTCCCTTTGGTTTCTGGCAGACATTTCATGTGCTTTCTTTCCTAATTGCTGCTAACGTGCATCCTTTTGCAATTTATGTGCATCAGGTGGTTAAAATAAACTGCACATTATCTGAGGATAGGCCAAAAGCAAGAATCAAGGTTGAGAGACCACTAGTAAATCTATCTGGGTTCTCAGAGTAATTTCCTGGTAATTTTTTTTCTTACATTTTTGGATGCCAGTTATTGTAAATGGCACCAACACTGAATTATTTCTTTAGTTCCAGTTACTTCTCTCAGTGATAAGAGCATCTGTCATGCCTATGAGGTTCCATTATGTGCATATTTAAGACTCAAATGTAGAAGTTTGACATCAGGTTTAGGAAGAAGAGTAGGAGGTATGGGATGTGTTCACTATTGTCCCCCACCCCGCAAAGTAGTGGGCCATCTAAACTACCCAAGCTTTTCTCATTCCACAGTTCCTTTGACTCTTTGCTCACTTTATAGAGCAAGGGCTCCTGAAAGAAAATCATGAAAGTTTAGACTAGTGGGTTCTCAGACCATTTCCCTTGACTTCTACAAAAACAGTTGCAGAATCGCACTGTAGCTGAGACTGCCATGTGAGTCCACTTCTCTCCATCTACCAGTTTGTCTCGAGGCCAGAAGGCACTGCAGTAAAATATGATATACCATTTCCTAAGGTTGTCTGAATCCAACTTTCCCCAGTGGTTAATGATACATTAAAGAGGGGGGACTGCTGGACTAGAAGAGGAGATTCCCAAGATGATTATAATGGAGAGGAGAGTAGGATGGAAAGTTACAGGCCTGATTCTCTCCTCGAGAGGTGACCCCTGGACAGTGGGGGCAGGAGAGAAGGTCAGATTTGACGATCCCAGATTTAAAGTCTTTCTCGGGATCATCTTGAGGTTTGTTGGCTATCTGCAGCTTTAGGTGCTCTTACATCCTCTGGAAAGGTCTTCCCTATAATACATGTTCCTTTTCTAGATGAGAAATTCTTGGGTATATACAATTATTCTTAACAGCCTTTCACTTTGAGTATCTGGCCTTCTCTCAGAGGAATTCCTTAAATAGGCTGCACAAGATGCCTTGTGAGTGCCCAGAGTAGGATAAGTTGAGTTTTTGTCAGCGTCAAAAAGAGTCATAAACCCAGCACAGAAAGGCAGGAGGATCTTTGTGAGTTCGAGGTCAGTCTGGTCTACATAAGGAGTTGCAGGCCAGCTGGGGCTACAAGGACACTCTGCCTCAAAACACAAATAAGCAAATAAGTAATTAAATAAGTAAATAAGTAGAGCCAGGCATCTGGCTTTAAAAGAAAGGGAAAATTCATGTGCCAGTGTAAAAACTTTATACAACTGCAAGCCTCAACTATTCCTACCTCTTGGGATTCGTTAGTAGGGTCAGACATCTTAGCAAGTGCTACATAAGTTTAAAGCAATTTAAGGAGGAATCATTTACCCTGAATCTCAGAACTGGCGCCTTCTGACAAGTGTGTAGCAAGGACAAGGCTCCTGAACTGTGGAAATTAATTTACAAATGGGATCATACAAATGATTCCTCATAGCTGGGCACAAAGACGGGCAAAGGTGAAGTGGGAATTGCAGGAGAAGTGGGTTACTGTACACATATAGCAGAGCCCTATCTGTGTGTAGACTTGTCTCCTGCCAGGTAGAGCCTATGCGTTCCTACTCCATAACCTGGTTCTACTGTCATGGAAATCTTCAAGCTTTGAGCATCCTAATGGTTTTTAATTGTCTAACCATGACTGCTACAGACAAAAGACGAGAAATGAGAGGAGAAAATGCATCCAGATAGATGAGATGTGATCATCCATTTAGGAGCTTACCTCCTGCACTGGATTGCAAATAGTTATCACAGGTTCTCCTGATCAGTCAGGATTCAAGGTTCTTGGTAACTAGCAAAGGGAGAAAGCAGGGTCTTGGGAATAAATCAGGGGACAGAGTCACTTGTTATGTAAGCATAAGAATCTGAGTTCATATTCTTAGCACCCATGTAAAGACCTGAGCAGGAATACAAGTGTTCCTGTAACCCCATTGCTGAGGTGGTGTAAGGACCCCCCAGAAATGGAAAATGAAGGCTACAGCAAACCTGACTCCATTTTGTTAGAGAAAAACCTCTGCTATGTAAGCCTGATTTCCCAGCTCCAGGAAAGGCCACAAACAGTCTTTCCCACACTCATAGGAAAACACCTGCAAGGACATAGCCTTCAAATATCAGACGGTTTTGTAAAAACACCCTACTTAGGACTACATGAGATCTGGTCAGGTTGACCAAGGCTAAAATCAGAGACATAAACAAGACCTTGTAACATCCTTTGGTCAGCACATTCCATGGGCCCTGTAACCTTAATATGAGTAATATGCTTTTTTTGCGCCAGTGGGCTTCCTTAACCAATCCCAACCCTTGTCCCTCCTCTCTTTGTTTTAACCCTATAAAACATCACCTCACCCTCCACTCGGGGCCACTGTCTTATCACCCGCTGCGTCGGTGTGTCAGACTGTGGACCGAGCTTGAGCTTGTAAATAAAGACCCTTTGTTCTTGCATCAGATTTGACCTCCCTGGTGGTCTTTTGAGAGGATTCTATAACCTGGGCACAACAGTAGGACGGAGGGCAGTGTCAGGTGAATGCTTGGAGCTGCTGAACATCATATGAGTTCCAAGTTCAGTGACAGACCCTGTCTCAAAAGAATAAGGCAGAGAATAAAGCAAGATATGTATGCTTCCATCAAGTACATCCATGAGATCCCAAATAAGGGTAGCCTTTCCAAAGGCTACTTCAAGAACATAGTGCTGGGCCAATTACTGGCCATGCTTATCTCTCTTTATACAAGTAAGTGCCTGACTACAAATTACATGTGTGGAATTGCTGAGTGCTGTGGTACCTGGTAGGACAGCTGTTTACTGGCAGGGGAGGCGCCTTGACTTGCCAGTTGCTTGAGGTGGCCCTCAATAGCTTGCCTCAGTAGTATTTTGCACTATTTAGAAACTCTAATGAATATCCAGTACCTGGAGATTCTCACCAACACCTTTACCATTTTTGCCCAAATTCATAGCTTAAGAATAGAATTTAAATGTTATACCTAACAACCCATCTTCTGAGAAGACAAATCATCCTGTTCACATTTTCAATTTCCATCACCACTTGAAAATTCCTTACTCTGGGAATGAGATGCTTCAATCTGCTGTTGAGTGATCTCTTAATGTGTCATTCTCATTTGTATTGTGTCAGCATACACAGAAATAGGTTAAGGAGTAGGAGCTGGAATGAAATAAAAACAAGTGATACTGAAAGTAGACAGAATTGATAAGCTTGACTCCACAGGGGAACTTTTCAAAGCGTTCCTGCCTCAGCCAGCAGGTGTCTACAGGTGTAAGCTGGCAGGCATCATCAGTTGGCAATCCATGAAGCGTCAGTGGTATCAGAGTAATTGCCATAGAAGGATAAATTAGCCTAAGTGCTTCTTGCCAGCAGAGGTCTGTTGGAAAGCTCTCT
Source organism: Eospalax fontanierii (assembly GCA_035773235.1). Taxonomy (NCBI): domain Eukaryota; kingdom Metazoa; phylum Chordata; class Mammalia; order Rodentia; family Spalacidae; genus Eospalax; species Eospalax fontanierii. The sequence continues at coordinate 33,431,999 of CM069536.1, read as the reverse complement.
TCTTCTCATTCTGGGTCTGCTGTGCCAATTAAGAACAGTTCTTCCTATGAAGAGAAAAGTTTAAGTAAAAACAAACCTCTATTTGCAAGTAAGGAGAGAAAAAACAAACTTTCTGAAGAGTGATACCTACTCTAATCCCTGTTGCCTTTTGAGCCCCTAATGTTTCTGGAGTCATCTTATTTCCATAGGAACAAAACATAACGTATTTTAAGGAAATGACTAAGTTTTCATGCTCAGAACAAAATGTTTATGAATTGGATCTTTAAGCTAAATGTTATGTAAATAACTTCCCTAGCATATATTTTGGTAATGAAAGCAAACTTCATAAAGCAATTCACTGTTGATGAGGTACGACTCGAACGCATATTACCTAATTTGCCACAACTACAAATCTCAGTGAAAGCAATTTTTTGGCAGTTAGAAATAAATTCGATATTTAAAACTTCTTTGAAACTGCAGAGCGATATTAGTAGACCATTCTATATTGAGTCATTTGGGCAATGTCGCACTCAGCTAGAAAATGATAAAGCAGCGTTTGAGTGTGTTCCTTTCATTCTAAACTCTATGCTGCTTCACTCAGGCTCCCCATAGATCTCCAATTTCTAGAACAGTCATGATTTCAAGGAGCTTTATTACTTTAAGAATGTCACCTTATTGAAAATGATGGGCACAAGTATGTTTTAATAGTGACGGCACTGAAAAATAAATTACAGAAAATAAATTATCTGCGATGTCCAGTTTAAAACTACATACTTGGGTGTTATTGGAAAGAAAGGTTTATTTAATTGCACAACTATGACTTAAGATAGAAAAATATTTGGTAGGTAAAAAACTTTTAAAAATATTTTATTTGTGTTACTTTAATTTTGTATGTTTTGTCCATATGTGGATAAGTATACAATGTGAATGGAGTGCCTGAGGAGATCAGAAGATGGTATCAGATCCCCTGAAACCGGAGCTATGGATGGTTGTTAGCCACCATGTGAGTCCTGGGAATTGAACCCAAGTTCTTTGCAAGAACTGCCAGTGTTCTTAATTCCTTACTTATCCTCAAAATAATTGTGATGCTAGAAGAATCAACCCAGATTTAACATAAGAATCACAGGGACTCAAAGGGATATAATCATTCAACCCTGTGTAAGTCTTAGGACTCAAAAGTGACCCTGAGTGCCTGTGTGTCTGTCTTTGGTGTCTTGCTTCCCTCCACACCACACTGCCCCAAGGACAGTGCATCCTCTTCCTTAAATTGTGGCCAACCTTTATCTTCATATCAATGCCTTCATAATAAACAAAAATTCCCTACTCAGCATATAGCATATATATTTAATTTAGCCATTTTCTTACATTTTAGTTCCATATATGATGCTCTAATAATTACTATATAAATCGATGGAGTTTTAATACAAAGTGGATTTTCATTTTCTTATTAGATAACCACAGATAAATTATTTAAGCAAATAATAATGAAAATAAAGATATGACTAATTAATGAAAACGTTATGACTTCCCGGTTCTCAAGAAGTAAATCAAAATCTTGGATTAATACTATAAACTGGTACTTTCTATTAAATTCAATTTAAAGTTCTTCATATTTCACACAGGTGAATGTTTTTACTGGCAGGTATATTTGGTTTGCAGTGTCTTTACTAATTTGAAACTCCTATATTTGACATCTATGGCCATTTTCAGTACATTCATTTAACTGTCTCTCTACTCATAACAGCAAATAATGGTGTGCTTGAAATCATGAGGATTCTGAGATAAAACAGATATTGAACAATATACAAAAACTTATGATTCATTTATCCTTCCATGCAGGCATTGACTTGACTTTCCAATAGTATCTGAAAAAGTTAAAGCATCATTCTTTTATTAATATATCACAGTTAGATCATGTGGCAGGAACAGCCTGCACCTGTATCCCAGAACCAGCTGTTTCTGCTAAAATTAATGTCTGTAGAATCCTGGCTGGCAGCAGATGATAGAGCCATTAATCAAAAATGGACAAGTTTACTGGGGTTTCAAGGTTTAGTACAATTGTAATTTGTTCATGAGTTTCCCAAGGAATACAGATGGAAGAGAAGAATTAGATAAAATTCACAATGAAACAAAGCCAACCTTTTCTGATACTGGCCCAATTCATTGTGCTCTTTCTTACTTATAAAGTCTTTATTTCCTTGTCATATACGCAGTCTTTTTCATTTATGTACCATGTGCTGTAGCCACCATATAAGAAATGCCTAGGATGAAATGAACATAGTCTAAAGCAAACACAGAGGTATCTCTTTCAGCCTGTGGTCCTAAAATATATTCCTTACCTGATAAGGGTTAATGAATTGATCATATACTTAAGAAAATGCAGTGTACAATAGCCCGTCTTATTCCATCTCCAGTCAAGATGGAAAAACAGAGACTCAATTTATCTTCTCTCCTAAAAGAACTTTTAAAAACTCAAAAAATACACAAGGAACCAGATTTTCCAGATTTGGGTTATAAGGCATCTTGAGAGGTAGCAAACCAAGTCGAGCATTTTAATAACTTCTTTGATGCTAGAAACTGCTTCCAGGCAGCAGCATTAGGAGTGGGAACCAAAAAGAGCTTGGAAGTCTCTTTGGGGAGACTGAACCAGGCCTATGGGAGGCAGAAAAGGCTGGTATGTGGGGGGACAGAACCCTAAAGGAAGAGAAGTGCATGCAGAAAGAGACTGAAGAGTCACCATCAAGTTTCCAGCTAAGCACCAAGGAGTACAGTCATGGGAATAAACTACAGACAAACGAGTACAAACAGCCATCCCTGCCACCCACAGGAGAATGAGAAGTAAACCACGCAAATCAGAGCATATTCAAGAAAAGCTTTTCATCAGAGTTGACAAATATTAACTCCTAAATCAAGTCTGCTCTGGAACTGCCTACAAAACCTTGAAAGTAAGAATAACAGTCTTTCCCTACAACTTAATCATATCCCCAAGCAAGGTTCAATGCAGTAGTAACACATAAACTAAAATGGAATGGTGTTTCCTTAACCTGATAAATTGGAGCTACAAAAACACCTATAGCTGGTGTCATATTTACTGGTGAAAGATGAAATATTTCTCTAAAAATAAAAGAGATAAGGCAATAACATCCATTCTCATCCAATTCTATTAACATTGTACAGGATGTACTAGTTCAAGAAGTGAGAAAAAAATTAATAAAAAGCTAGCTAGAGTAGAGAGGAAGTCAAACTGATTTCATTCTCAGATGCTATAAACATCGATATAGAAAAATTGATGCATTCCACAGAAAATTCTTCCAGAATTAGCAAACAAAATTGCAAAAGATTTCAGGATCCAAAATCAATATGGGAAAAATTTTATTTTGATACATTAACAAGGAGTAATAAAAATATTTAAAAACATCATTGCACACAACATAAAAGTATATAGCACTTGATGGTAAATCTGGGAAAATATACAGACACACTCACATATAGAGAACTAAAAGGCACTACAGAAATAAAATCAAAGAGGACAAATAAAAAAGGTATTTATGGACAATGTTCATGAATTAGAAGATCCATTTATTAATCTGCCTTTTTCCTAGCTTAACATTACATTCAAACAAATGCCAGTCAAAATTCTAACAAACTTTTACATTAAAAAGTGGTAAGTTAATTATATTATTAAGTGAAATGCAAAAACACATGGAATAGTAAGTGTAACTGGAAATAGAAAAGTTGAAAGGTTTGTGGTACTTGACTTTAAGATATATCAGGGCTGGAAAATGTTTCAGGAGCCAAGAACACTGACTGCTCTGGAGGACCCTGATTGAGTACCCAGCACCCACATGGTGGCTAGCAACCAGTGATAACAACAATTCCTGGGGATCTGATGCCATCGTCCTGCCTCAAGAGCACTCCACACAGGGGATACTTTTATATATATGCAGGCAACGCACTCATAAAGATAAAAATAAATTGTAAAAGATTCAAAGACATTATAAATGTATAGTATTCAGAGCCAGTGCAGTAACTGTGGATATGCCCAAGTACACAATGGGAAGAACCGACAGTCCAGAAATTAACCAGCACATGTGTGGTTAATTAATTTTTTAAAAGATAGAAGGACAATACAGTTAATGTAGAATAGTCTTTTCGGCACTGGAAATATGGTTCAGTGTTTAAGGGCACCAGCTGCTCTTGGAGAGGACCTGCCTTCAGCTAGCTCTCAGCACCTTCAGAGTGGCTAGCAACCATTAATAGCTCCAATTCCAGGGAATATAATGCCGTCTTCTGGCCTTTGAGGGCACTGCATGTATGTGATGCAGTCATGTACATGTAGGCAAACACTCATACATATAAAATAAAAATAAATCTTAAAAATATTCTAAAATTCTTGATGACCTTGAGCTTATTGTATTCACATATTCACATATTAAAATTATATAAAATCACATATATCATTTCATATTATATATATAATTTATATAAGTCATATGTAAAACATATATCAGTACATTTGTAATGCAGAACACAAAGTATCATCAAAATTAAAACCAAAAAACTTCACTTTCTCAAAAGACATCACTTAAAGAACCTCTATGGAATCTCAAGATACACAAAGTAATACAGAATATTTTGGTTTCCCACCATAACAAGAATGTAAGACTATTGCTAAAGATAATACACAGTTTAGTTGTAGGACATAGAAAAATCAATCTCAAACTAACCAGGAATATCCCTTCCAGTTGGCTAGCTTTCATAGTACTGGGTGGAGCTGTATGGGCTGCCTGGAGATGAAAGACATACCTAACATTGGACCTTGCATTCTATAATACCAACCTGCCAGATAAGACATGCCTGCCCATTGGGGCAACAGTGACATGACTTCTATGTGGGCTTGTGCATGTGTGTAGCAAATAGCCTTGTTTTTTTGTTTTTATTGAACTATTATAAATTTCAAAGAATATTTTATCCAATCTTGCCAAATGAGACAGTTATAATATGTACAGTTTATTGTATATTGGTTACACCCCAATAATCCTACTTTAAAAAAAAACCTACATTTGGCCCATGTCTGAATTTTTACAGAGAGATTTAAGAATTCCAGAATAAATTTTGATTTGTTAAAAGAGTTGGAAAATATTAGGAAATCAAATGAAAGACGCAATATTTCGTGGGAAGACAAAGAAACAAGCTTTTCTCATGACATCCGGTAACCCAGGTCAAGTTACATATTGGCACTTGAAATCTCTGCTAATCTGCTATTAAACCATAGTGAATTCACATTGTGTAATTAGTCCTATTAGATTGTGTATAACTTTTATGTCTAGTGCAGTAACTATCCAATAGTTCACAGCTAAAAAATATTTATCAATTGAGTTAATGCATAATGCTAAAACCATTATGTGTTACAATGGTGAAACATAACAGTTTGAATCTCCATGTTTGATTGTGTGGACTAAATCATATTTACTGGCAACAATAATAGCTCATCTTACTTTCGGTTATATACCATTTAAATACTATATGCCTTACTCCTCAAAAAAACCACACTAGCACTTCTGTTCCACTTTCTTGGCAGAGAAGTTTTCCTGGTGAAGCAAAGTGACTGACATTGTACTCATAACTAACACAAAGTATTTTCTTCAGAATACTTAATTTTATAAAAGGTATTTTAATAAATCAGGATGCTTTATTGATGGTAATTAGACTTGAGAATAACTTTTTCACACCTCCTGCTATAAATGTAATCTGTTTAGTAAGTGTTCCCATTCTCACATTCTTAGTTAGAGAGAACATGACTAAACTCATTTAAACAAAAACCAGGAATCTTTTAAAACAATAAATGATAAAGAATAATATTTTCTATTTTTATAATTCTTCAAGTTTTAATTATATTATGCAATATAAATACTTAAAAAAATTAGTAGTAACAATGAACAATGGCAATGGGTTCACTATAAACAAAATAAGATGGTACATAATAATACATTTAGGTTAAATATCTCAGTTTTCTTTTCTTTTCCTTTCTTGTTTTGTCTGCTTAGTTTCCATGACCATGGGAAACGCAAGAAATCTACGTTTTTGAATCTGAAGCACAGCAATGGTCCCTATGGATTTTTTTCCTAATTACAAAATGCAAAGTTCACTAATTTTTATTTTCCCATAAAGTAATGTTTGAGGAAGATATGTAATTACTAAACTCTACAAATTCCTAAGAATGTGTACTCAAAATTGCTTTCATGAAGACACCAAACTACTCTCTGAATTTTTGAACGATATTCTACTCTGCTACACCCAATTAACTGTACTGTGCTAATGGCTTTTCAAAGGAAAATGATGCTACTGCAAAGTTTTTGTACCTAAAATGTCAGCTCTAATTTAATGCCTGATGTTTTTCTTGCACAGATCTCAAAACATGATAAAAAGTTGATAAATGCAGTGGAAACCCTGAAATATTTTTTAAAAGGAATATTATAATTTATAAATAGAGAGCCCTTTAATAGTAACTTCAAACTCTTCATTTAATATAAGATTTTGAATAAATTATATATTTATTATTCAATGCAAATGGTCAGTTTCGTAGACATTGATTGTCCTGATATAACACAAGAATATGCCAGAATAATGGCAGTAAAAGAGGAAAAATAAAGATGACAAGGTCAATGCACACAGAAATATATTGCTTCCATTTCATAAACCTAAAAACAAAAATTAAACTTCTCTATAATAATTTTATCAAATTCTGAATTAACTGGACCTCATGGTTTTACATGTAAGCCTTGCTCTTATGTGTGTTGCTAAAACTATCAGCTGTCCTCAGTTTCGGGATACTATCTCATTACTTCTAGTAAAAATCAATAGACACTTAAAGTATCTATTCCCAATCATTTCAAACTAAGTATTCTAAAATTCCATTACCCTTTTCTTTTGTATTCTTCTTCACTCTCTTCTTAACCAGTGAGAGCAATAATCTAGCCCCTGATGATGTGTCTGAATTTAATGGCTTCACTTCTTTCTCCTCCCGAGAGTAGTGATTTTATCCTGCAATTGCCTTTTTCTCTCCTGTCAAATCTCCTACAACATAATCCATCAAGTCCTTTCTTGAGTCATCTCTACTTATTTCTCTTCTTCAAGTGCAATGAAACTCCTTTCTTTGAGATAACTTTGAAATATAAACACACATACAGTCATATACAGACATGCGAACATCCTACATCCTACTATTTTTAAAAATATGCTCCATGTGCTAGTAAATAACTGTATAATAGAGTCCTGATTTTAATAATGAATCCCAAAGATTTTTAAGGAATTCCCTGTGAGTGTACTTGTGTGCATGTGTATGTGTGTGTGTGTGTGTGTGTGTGTGTGTGTATGTATGTGCATGTGTGTGTGTGTCTATGCATGTAGTACTAAAGTTTAAGCCCAGGACCACTTACACATTAGGCAAATGCTCTACCTCTGAGTTGCATCCCAGTGCTCTTATTACAGGAATTCTAGGGATATAGGACGGGATTCCTGAATCTACTATGAAAAGTCCTGTCTTTAATTTTTTGCTCACTTTAACTTCTTTCTGTTTCAGTGGGCTGCAACAAGAAGACCGTAGGTCCTCCTTGCCTACCTATGTAATCATTGTGATTATTGAGTATCTACCTGTGCTTTTGACAACTCACTGATCAAGATGAAGGCAGGACATTAGATAGAATGGAAAACAATTGTCGGATCAAGTTCTGTCAAAAAAGTCATTGATGACTAACAAGTGAACCTAATGTCCATGTTGAAAATTAATATGGATTTCATTTATCTCTATTTCCCCAGAAGTTCCCTATAATTAAATGTTGACTGTACCTATTTTCTATTTACTTCAGCGACTGGAAAACTATGTAACTTCTTCCACAGACAGAGAGAAAAAGGGTTCTCTTTCTTGCTTATTCATTTAGCAAAAGTCAATAGAAAAATAGTTCTTCACTTACTAATATATATAAATCAAAAAGAAAATCTACCTAGTTGTTGATTCAGTACACACATTTACCCACTTCCCTTTTGCTCAACAAGCAGTTGCTAGAATTGTCTTTATTAAACAACTTTAATTCATGACACATATAAATATGAATTAAACAAAAGATAGCACGAGTTTCAGAGTAAAATCCCATTTCTAGACTGCCTCATGTCTGTAACTAGGATTGAGGAGACATGCTTCATTTGGTAAACTATAGCACTCAATTATTTTGTCCACAGTTTCTTTCATTTCTTTTCAGTCTAAGGGTTCCAACGTGACTGAATGCATTTATCTGGAGAAAGACCACTGATTGAACTACTAAGTCACCAAAAGTTCTAAAACTGAAATGTATCTGATGAAATTTCACTTAACTAGTTTTTATTATTTTTACTTTCCAATATTTCACTTATTACATTTCTTCTAATTAATTAATCTTCTAATTTCCTTCTAGAAAGTCATTCTAATTACATGTCAAAATGAATCCAAGCCTATCTCTCTTGGATAGGCTTATGTGCACATTAGTTGACATTGTACATCAAAATTCTACAAACTGCCCCAATTTAAAGGATTGTAAATAGTGTTAACAATGATACAGAACTGCTTTCCAGTGTGTCATGAGCATGAAAATAAACAGCTACAATTTATGTGGGAAAGTAATATTATCTTTACCAGATAATTATCATCTTCAATATGTCCAAGCAACTATTACACGCTTGACCAAAATGCATTGATAAGGTTCATAGCACTTTGAGTCAAAATAGAAAAATAAGTCTCAAACAATGAAAATGATCAAAAGTATAATGGAAAAAAGCTTGTAAATTCTATTTTTGTAATATCAAAATTGCTAGCCTTACACTCATTTTCCTAAGAACAATAAATGTAACTAATACAAATATATATTTTGTAAAGTTCTACAGTCAGTTCTGATGAAATGCTTATTTTGAAATTCTACATTTGTTCAAGAAAATAGATGTATTAGGAAATAAGCCAAAACTATTCAAATCTCAGATTTGTTCATGACTCATTTCATCTATGAATAACCTTGGGTGAATGCAGATAATGGTATTTACTTGAATCTGTTCTATAGGAATGGACAACATGCACATATATGCATATGTGTGCGTGCACACACACAGAGACACAACATACTTGGTATCACTTGTTTTCTCATTTCATCTCATTTATTATGAACCACACTCACCTGTATCTATGGCTTCCTATCAAAAGACTGCAAAATGTCTAAAGTTAACTTCCATAAATAAATTTATGTATTTCTTAATAATTTAACATATGTAAACTGAGCTACCATTTTTCTTATTTTTTAATGTCACTGATGTTTTTGAATATCAAATATTTAATTCATTTTTTTCCTATAAAGTTTTTAATGCATCATTTTGCTTATGGTAATGGCTTTTGAGAATACAAAAGTTCTCTTAGAACATTTACTTAGAACGTAGACTGCATTTGAAAGAATTTTGAAAAGATTCATACCCTGATGAAAGGTGTGATAGTCATATTTATGTGTTTTTCTTACCTAGTAGTATGCTATGATCATCATCAATAGGGAAATGTCCACAGGAAATACAGCAGAAAGCTCCTCTCTCAATGTCTTCAGAATTTCAAAGTTAGAATTAAGTGACTAGAATCGAAAATGTCGGGTATATCTGTTTAGTGAATATACATGAAAGTTGTTAGTTCTATCACTTAAGTGTGGCATTAAAGTAGGTACCAGGACATGAAAACAACCAATGCTGATGAAATATGTTGTGTCCTAGTCATTATCTACAGCATTAAATCTTCTATCTAGTTTGAGATGTTAATTAGGAAACTATTGACTTAAGCATGCTCCCTTTTCATGTTTTATTTTTCTCTAATATCTAAAGTTGCAAAGTTTTCTCTAAGATCAAAGTCATTTAGTGCCAGAAGTATATAGATTTACAGCATTCATGAACAAACTAAAAACGTAGATACTTCCTCTTTATGCTAGATAACTCAGGTACAGTTCATGCAAATCACAGAGGATGTGGTGTGCATTTTCATTGTTTCTGGTGGTTTTGTTTTCCATTCTCAAGAGTTATTTAAAGGCCCTGAGAGATGATGACTCAGACAGGAAGAGATCTTGGTAAGTAAGCATAAGAACCTGAGCTTGAATCACCAACTCATATAAAAAGTTGGACATGGCCCTTTGCTCCTGTAACCCAACACCATTGGAGTGGGACGAGAGCAGGAGAGAAAGTGGTGTTTGAAGGTTACCGGTCTAACTCCAGGTTCACTGAGAGACCCTGTCTCAAGGAAACAGGGCTAAGAGTGATAAAGCAGGAAACCTAACATCCTCCTTTACCTGGCCCATGCCTGTGCACTATCCACACATATCTATACACATGCGTACACACATCATACACATACATACACACACAGTTATGTAATATATCATTTAAAATAATTTTATTTCCCTACTTTACATTGTCTGTTATTTGAGTTCTAAATATTTTCCTCTCTTCCATGTCACTAAGATTATACAGCTCTGTTTATCTCTTAAATTTGTACATCAACTCTGAGAACAAGCATCATAATTTATGGGAGAAAGTTTCATTTCTTCATGATAAATTTTAAAGAAAGCTAGTAATACAGAAAAGAAGAGGAAGTAGGTAAATATAGCATAAAGGTAAACCATCAGATACACTCATTGAAAGCAACATTCTAAAATGCTTAGCTGCCTGGCACTTTGTAATTTATCATGTCAATGAAGAACTTTTATTCAAATTTCAATATTGTAAATTTACCTCAATCTCATAATTACATGCTTAGAACACAGCACCATGCATTTGAAGTGCAGGAGCACTTTGAATCTAATTGCACAGTAAAATTTTGTAATTTATTCTAGATCTAGTGATGTCAACTGCATCTATATATATACACAACCATAACCATAAATTGACTTTACTGCACCTTTCCTATTCCAAAGAGATTTTAAAGAAAGGCAAAAATCACAAGTGTAATTACTTGCCCTGTTTATACATGAAAAGTCTGGGATTCTAATATTTCACTGAATAATACTAATGAGGAGGTAAGTTTTTCCCACCTGGGCTTCCTATATAAAAAGAAATAAGGGGGAGATTTAAAAAAAAGAAAAACATAAGCCACTTTCACATCTCATCGACAAACAAGAACATAAGGATTTAAGATTTCAAAGCTTATATTTTGTATGAATGATTCTTTTTGAAGAAATAACAAATGTATAATTTCATTGTAAACGAAAATGCTTCCTTTTTAATCTTTTAAACTTCCATAAAACTGTTTACTTTGTTACTACTGTGACTTATTGGGAAAAGATGTGGCTGATGGACATGTCCATCCTTAACTTTGATTGCATTCTATCTAAAGGCGAAGGAACCATGGAAGCATTTCTTCCTGATCAGAAGCTGCAGTGAGACCTGTACCCTACAGAGGGCTTCTGGGCTTCTGGGAGAGTCTGACAGCTGCCTGTGCTTCCAGGCTGGATGTTTCCTGAGTCAGAGCATGGCTTTCATGTAACTCACAGAGGCTAACAATGACACTGCAGGAAGTTATTCCATTTCTCTAAAGTTAAGGCCGAAGCCTTTTATGATGTTAACCACCTATTCCTTTGAGTTCTCCTTCATCTTTATCTGTACTTTAGTATAATATATTGCTCATGTGCTTTAAATGTGTGTTCATTTTATGTGAATGTCCTCTTTTTGAAATAAAAGCTTTAGTTTAGTTATTTCCTAGTTTTATTGATATTTTAAAAATCCAACTTCATGTAGATATAATTGACAAATAAAATTATAGATTATTAGCATATAGTGTGATGGCTTGATATTTGTATATAGTGTGAACTGATTAGCACAATCAGATAGTCAAAATCTCTACCAACTCTCCTCTTCCAATTAGCATATTCATATGTTTTGTTTGTGTTGAAGCATTCAAACTGCTATCTTAGCAAAATTTCAAGTGTGTAGTACAGTTTTGTTAATTATAATCACCATGTTGAACACTTGGTGCCCAGAATATATTTCCCTTTCAATAGAAAGTTTTCATTCCTTAACCCACATCTTTATCCCAGCATGTAGAAGCCAACCTTCTACTCCTTGTTTCTTAGAGTTTGATTTTCTTTTTGTTTTTTTTTAAATTTTATATTTCAGTAAAATCATCACATATTTGTTTTCTTTGTCTCGCTTCACTCCTTGGTGTAGTTCTCTCAAGGCACACCTGTACTATAGCCAGCAACAAGGTTTCCTTTATTTACAAGACTGAATAGTATCTCATCAGTTGCATATGACCTTTATGTATTTATTCATTTATCAATTGATGAACACTTAAGTTGCTTCTAGATTTGATCATTGTAAATGGTGCTACAAAGAACGTGAGAGATAAGATGTCTTAACATTCAGATCTTCTTCCTTTGAAGATAAACCTAGAAGTAGGATTTCTGGGTTAAGTTTGTTTGTTTGTTTGTTGTTTTGTTTTGTTTTTTAGTTTTTTTTTTTTAAACTTGACCTTACTATATTTTCAGGTTGCCCTTAAACTTGCTGTCCTCCTATGTTAGCCTCTTAAGTCCTGGTTTTACAGGTATATGCCACCACATTTGACTTCATTAGTTCTATTTTTAGTTACTGTTCTGAGCACTTCCATAATGTTTTCCGTAATAGCTGTACCATTAGTAGAAAAAAGGTATATTTCCACTTGCTAAATAATTCTTGCTGTATGGTTTGGTTTATTTGTTTGTTTCTGAGAAATAATCTCAGTCTGTAGCCTTACCTGGCTTGAAACTTGCTATATAGCCTGTCTTTGACTTGAACTCATAGCAATCTACCTGCTCAGTCTCTTAAGTGCTAAGATTAAAGGGGTGAGTGATCTAGCCTAACTTCCTTTGATTCAGTTCTGAAGGGAATTTCATCTGATTATTTTCATTGCATTTCCTCTTCTCTGCCTTTTCCTAAATACCATCTTAGATCTCACATTAATAGCTTGAAAACATCATTGAGACTCAGGGTTTTCTTAAACATAATCTAATTGTCTAGAGGGATATAACTTTAAGTGTGGTGAAATTTAACTGAATGATATTTTATCATCTAATTCCTAAATTTTTCTGAAATGATTAGATGGAGATGTTTCTATTACAGTATTTTGAAGATCATCAAACACTTATTTCTGGTTTTTCACTCATTTGTTGTACACAGTTTTGATCTTTACTTGAAACTCTACCCCCAACTGACTACATTTTATGTATTCATAAAATCTGAAAAATGACAATCATACCACAGTGTAAAAAATTTGTAGGAGTCATTCAACAGAACATATTTCTCTAAAAAGGGGATTCTGTGTAAGCAGAAACGCGTGGAAATAATATTAGTTTGAAAATTTGTTCTGACAAGACCTGTTCAAATTATAAATATTTCTTGACAGATCAGTAACATTTGTGTGTTTCATATCTCATTTATTACTACTTTCACCTTTGTTTGCCCTTTATAGTTAGTAAAGTCTGTAGGTGGAGACTAATCAGCTCCTGATATTCCAACTGGCTATATCTACGAGTAGAAGATAGATAACAACACATGCAAAAAACTACACACAGACTGATTAGGCAGGCATTTCTTGAATACTGTACGTTTGTCTTTGTTTCCCTAATGCTTTGTCTGAGTTCATTTACTTCATAATATGTCGGTAACAACAGTGTGAGTAGCTCAATATTCTTTCCAAGTAAGCCCAAACCTAATCATAGGAGATCACCAAGTCTGCCAAGCAATGAAACCAATCACTGGTGCCAAAACATTGAAATTAAATTATCTATGCCATCACGAATATGCTGCCAGTTATGAGTAACTGTTTTATTTTTTACCATTACAACTTTTAGTTATTGTTATATTTTTAAATGACTAGTCTTGGGGAGCTGTCTACTCTAGATCACTCTCTTAAGTCCTGAGACTTCGGACACTGTAGTCTTTCTGATTGGTTTCTTGGAGGGATTTCTGTGGTTTACATACAAAAAGCATAGAAGTTTTTATTCTAGTTTTAGAAAAGTATAGGTTACAAAGCAGTGAACAGAAAGGCCTTTTGTGTTCAGAATTCATTGTCAATACTAGGTATTGTTGATGCTGCTGTCCCTCCTCTTTTACTTACTTTGAACATCCTCTCATACCAAGATGGAGAACAGCACAATTCTACAGACAAAACCCATAGATATTTAGACGGCTGTTTGACAGCATGAATGATCAGCAAATAACAGTAGGTCCTCCCCACCAGGACTTCTTCATGTATTCTTAGTTTTAATCAACTTATTCCCTGCTCTTAATTATTTTAACCCCCCTGTTTAAATTTAGCGTCTACTCTACCCCTTCATTCTTTGATCCTGTGATGTTTACTTTTCCTTTTTACTACAGTTTTTATTTAAATTGCAAGATCATAGGCTTCCATATAATCTTTTCATGCATACCTCATTTTGATCAAAATTTAAATCACTCTCCAGTCTCTTTGTTTTCACACCTTCACCACCCCATGAACTGTTTGACTTTTCTGCCCACAGCATTCCCCTCTCTACTTCTCTTTATTCTACTATCCCCATTCATTCATACATTCCCCGATGGCCACTGCTTGTTTTCTGGTTTCCACATGCATTCAGGCTAAATATACAAAGCGACAAACTTGGTACTAGGATCCACAAATGGAGGAGAAAAGTGGCATTTATTTCTTTGGCCTGGGTGACCTCACTCATAATTTTCTCCAGTTACATCCATGTACATACAAATTTCATGATTTTATTTTTCTTTGAAGTTGAGTTATATTCCATTATATGTATGCATAACATTTTTTCTTACCCTTTATTTATGAGGATCTAAGTTGACTCTATTTCCTAGCTGTTGTGACTATAATGTCAATGAATATGTATGTGCGTGTGCCTTTGTAGTAGGATACAGAGTCCAGGATTGGCATAGTTGGATCATATGGCAGTTCTATTCTATTTTCTTGAAACCCCTCAAGACTGATTTGAAAAATGACTTCACTAGTTTATACTTCCATCAAGAGTATATAAGAAATTTTATAAGATGTACAAGAGACCAAATATAGCTGAAGCAATCCTGAAAAATAAAGATACTGATAGAGGTATCACCATATCTGATTTAAAATTATGTTGCAAAGCCATAGTAATAAAATAATTATTATACTGTAATAGAAACAATTGCTTAAATTAGTGGAATAGAATTGAGTACTTAAATATAAGTGCATACAACCACAGGTACCTGATTTTTGATGTAGATGCCAAAGATGCCAAAAAAATACACAGATCATCTTCAGATGAGACCATCTTCAACAAATGATATTGGGAAACTGGGATTTGAACATGCTGATAAATGAAACTAGCACTTCTCATCTTTCAAAAAACTCAACTTCAAATGGAAGAAAAACTTTGCCAGCTCTACAGACAAAAGAGAATCAATATCTAGAATACAGAAGAAGTTAGAAAATTAAGTATCAAGCAAACAAACAGCCTAAGTTAAAAAATGGGCTATGGAACTGATAATAATGATTTCAAAAGAAGATGTATGAATGTATGGGAAACACTTTTAAAAAGTGGTCCCAAGATAAAAGTGCCACTACCATATCAGTGCTGAATGATGTGCCAGTCACCAGTGTCATTATTTTGTCATGAAGCTGGTGTTGGGCCATCAATTGATGTTCCTGGACAGTATTCCTATACTAAATTTCACTAACCCAGGACCCAGGGTCCACTGTGGAAGAGAAGGCTGAAAGCTTGCAAGAGTCGCTGAGGAGGTGTGTGATCGTATGGAAATAGAATCCTGCAAGCTCCTGGGACCCTGCTCACATGAACCTACAGCAATCATTTTGAGATATTCAAGACCTATGCAAACTCAAGCAGACAAAAACACAGCTTGGAAATGGGGAATGGGTAGTAAACCCCAATCTTTGCTGAAGAAATATTGACAACCCATTACTGTTAGATGAGGATGAGCTAGTCTTCCTAAAGCAAAGCCTCTGGGTAGACTGACTAGACCTCAGTGGATAAACCTGTACTGAGGTCATTTGGGAACACTAACTTGACACAATAGACCTTAACACAGATGAAAGAATGTGGGCATTCCAGTTGGGGGACTATTAGAGGTGCGCATAGGGAAGATGGTATAAAGATGATTGAGATGTTCTGTATGAAATACAGAATGAGTCAATAAAAATATTTAAAAAAATAAGCCAACACCCTTAGCCATCACAGATATATGGATTAAAACTATTTTTAGATTCCATCTCATCCCACTCAGAATGGCCATTATCAGCTATACATATGATGGGCAATAGTGATGGAGCTTTGAATGAAATCATTGATTCACATAGAGATGGGTGTGTTGGCTTGTCTGAGGCCTTGGAAAGTTTCTTTGCATGAGAAGAAGGGTTTAAGTCAGTGGGGTGGAAAGAAAGTCTAGAGTCATGGAAGAACATATGCAAATGTTCTGTGTGGAAAGCTGACTCTATGAGAAACAAGATGAGATGATGAGATCTGAAAGTTACCAAAAAAAAAAAGAACTTTAAAAAATATCCTAATATGCTGGGCCTGTAGGCTCATGCCTTTAATATCAGCATTTGGGAGGCAGAGGCAGGTGGATCTCTGTGAGTTCAAAGTCATCCTGGTCTACATAGCAAGTTTCCAGGCCAGCTGGGGCTACAGGGAGACCATGTCTCAAAATAGACAAAAAAAAAATATAACCCAGTACTAAGTTTTAAGATATATTTCTTAAAGAAAGAATTCATAGCAGTACAAAACTTAATATTCATTAGCTTTCAATTATAAGTATATACAAATTTATAAGAAATTTTCGAATGTTAATTTAGTTCAATGCTACATCAACTTAAATCAATTTAGCATATTTGAAACTTTTTGAAACTATACCTATTGCTTTGACTCTTTTGGTTGTTAAAGTGCATTTCAACACCCACACTTAGCAATCTAAAGTTGACACTCTTAACAGCTTGTCACATATTTCAATCTATGGCATGCTAAAAGGAAACTTCATTTTATTTAAGCTATTTGTCCATGGATTTTCTCTCAAAATAAAGTGCAAAGTTTCCCTCTCTATTTCCTACATGTTTTATCGAGTTCCTCCTCTTTCATTGTCTTCTAAAACCTAATCTCTCCCATCCGACGTTGCCCTGGCTCACAAGTGGCTTTTGGCATTTCACTATCAACTCAGCTTCATTCTAATCATGCACTGTTTGCTTCCCATATGATCCTAATGGGAGGGATATCTCTCACTTACTTTGTTATACCTGCGGCTCTTTACAATGCATGGAACATGTCATATGGTGAAAAATTCACCTGTAGTTTTCTTGGAGTATATTTGACAACTCTCAAACTTTCTTCTTTGAAGGCACAGATTTTTGTTTTGTTCTCTGATTTCAATCTCATCCTTAGAATAGTATTTGATATTAGTCATTGAATGAATTCAACGGAAATTAAATTAGTGTCCATGTCTTCTAAAACTTTGGATATGAAATTAAAGAGCTGAATTTTTGATAGTGTAACAAAAGTTATATTAAGAAATGTTTTAGGGCTTAAGCTGATAGGGTGAGGAACTTGTTTTCCGATACTTTCCTGCTATCCAGCAAAATATATGCAGTGTAACTTTTTAATACCCACAAATACCTTATAAATATGGTATATATGGAGGTTACTGTTGAGTGATAAAATATACATGAATAAACCAAATTTCCATTCAAAATCATATTGCTGAGATCCTTAAGTGAGTACATTACTGATGGTGTTGGTTGTGGTCCAAGTACCAAATATCAGTGTTATTAAATGTACTTCTTGGCATTTAATCTGTTAATTATCCATTAGAGAAAAAATCCTTGACATTTCAAGAAGTATTTCCAATCATTGATGCTAGATTGTGCTAGAATTTCCTGCATTATTAAAAAAACTCTCATAAGCTTGGAACAGCATAAATTGAATAAATATGTTCATTTAAATAGTATAAATTCCTATGGAATGACAGCTCATAATGCTTAACAATATATGTAGTCCAAGAATGCCTGTGGCACGAGAGTCACTTGGTAGTTCAAGTACTTCCTCTGGGTGAATGTAGTCGGGACAACAGTTTGCACATCTGAGAGAGTGACTGGTTAACACTAATTCTGCCTGCTTAGTTCAAGTGCATGTCTACAAGCCAGTGAAGCAGAACGGCTTCTTGAAGAGCTATACTCTGATATCTCAATTTTCTTCATACAGTTATAGCCAAGGCCAAGACTGTTCTCAAGCATAGATGTAGACAAGAACTTTCCAACGAAAAGAGATTTCAAACTTTAGAAATGCAACATGTTCAGTCAAATTTTCGATAGGGAAATATAGATCAGTTGCACATATGAGGTACTGCTTGGATTCTGGATTCAGATTCAGGTAACAATTCTATAAAAACAAACCAACTAGGGTAATTTGTAAGCTGAATAGATTTTGACACTACAAAATCAGTTTTCTTTTCTAAGTATGATGGTGTAGTTGTATTTAAAACACTTTATTACTTTATTTATTTATTTATTTATTTAGTGTGTGTACCTGCCATAGCATGTGTGTGTGTGTGTGTGTGTGTGTGTGTGTGTGTGTGTATGTACCTGCCATAGCATGTGTGTGAAGCCGAAAGACAACCCAGCCAGTTATTTCCTTCCACCATGTGCGTCCTGGGGATTAAATCCAAATGGTCTGTCTTTGGTAGACTTGTTGACTCTTTATTTATTTAATGGTCCCTGTATTTAGAGATACATACTATCTTATTTACAAACAAATGATTTAGTATCTGAAACTGTCTTTGTACTGATCCAGTAAAGGGATGCAGTGAGCAGAGTGGGTGGAGAGCAACAAGCCTGGCATTAACATTCAATCCTTGAAGCTATGAATAGATTCATCAGACTCTTTATGGCATTTGTCCTTGTTTGTGTGTGTGTGTGTCTTACTTCTGTATAATAATAATTTAAAGCAAAATATCAGTTATTACTGAGAAGACTTAGAGAAAAATAATACTTCAAAACAAAGTTAAACAGAAGTTGGATCAGTAAAAAGTAGTGCTTTCTCAATTTCTGTGGCATGTGGTTGACAAACCACAAATCTGAAGCAAATATATATAGTTCCATTTATCTACATATGTTGTGTGCCTTGACATGTAGAGATCAGTGTCAGTTTCTCCTTCTACTATGTGGATTCTGGAGACCAGACTCGGGTTATCAGTCCTGCCACCCAAGTGCCTTTACCCACTGAACTCCTTGCCTAGGAAAGATTTCTTCTCTTTCTTCTATAGTTTTATATAACTAGATTTTCATTTTTGGTGGAGAATGCTTTTTATTAGTTTCTTTTTTCTTACACAACAGCAACAAATGTATGCTTAGTGTTGGAATTATGCTGCTAAATTCCTTAGTCATTTTTAATTAGAAGCAGTAAAACAAAATTGGAACTTCTGTCTGCAGAAAACACAGGATAGAAATTAAAATTCAAGGTGATATCATTTGGCAGATGAACGCTTGGAAAGTATTTTATCTTAACAAATGACTCCAAATCAGAAAACAGTAAACAAAACTGGAGCAAATAAAAGAAATTTAAGCAGGGTAAGACATGCTTCAAGAAGAACTGAAAAGCACAAGTACAGAAATAGAAAAAATACTTATTTAGTGTTTATAATATGCCAGACAATGAAAAGGAGCATGCCTAAGGCATCAAATGACACAAATTTCACATCTTCATGAAACCACCACTAAATGTACTAAACAATCAGGCTTTAAAAGTACTTTTCTTATTAGGGGCACAGTTACGTAAATTAAATAATTTCCATTAAGTAAATTTATTTTACTCTCTAATTCTTTAAAATAAAATTTCACTTCCATCGATCCCAATCGTACAGGATTTGCAAAATGCTACCTTACTTAGAGGATTCCTCTAAAATAATTAAATTACATATTGCTGAAGGAAGTAGCAGGAAATCTGCTTTTAAATTCTTAGCATGATGGAGAAACTTGGAGAACATTCCTTAAATTCTTCTTATAGTTAGCCATAAATACTAATTCAATACGTATTAACCTCATCTTTTTTTCTAGTTCTCAATGCAGGTAGTTTGAAGTCTGAAACACTCATTGGTTCTATTGATACCGCTGATGACTCCCATTAAAACATTCTTCGTTGGTGGAATGAAATATTCTATTTTTCAGTGTCCTTACCAAGTTATTCTCATGCAGTCAGTCATTATGTCAGTTAGGAATCAGTTTATATTTCTTTACCAACAGTTATCAACAATGTTATAAAACACTCACTTGCTAACATCTGCAAACCCAGAGTCTAGTGGAGGCCTGAGTTAATCATTTATTCTTAGAATCAAGTTTCTCTTATTTTACTGCCATGCTTCTGGCAATAGCACCCTGCTGATTGTAACACACTCTGAAATATGCCCCTGGAATATGTTCCATTTCATGGCTCTTAAATAGTCATAGGATGATAGAAAAATTTCTATGATTAAATTTACACAATTTTATACCTCAAAGAGAAATGTTAGACACATAACATATTTATTATTAACATCTATTCATAGTCCCTGACAATGATTAATCTATAGATTTCTGGATTTTCTTATGAGATGGTACAATGTGTTCTTTAATGTCTCACTTCTTTTATTTAGTGTAGTATTTAGCATACATTAACACTTCATTCTTTTTTGATATTTTATGTAGTATTTTTATTTTATGTGTGTGAGTGTGTGTGTTCCCTGTGTGTAGATAGGTGCACCTGTGTTGTGCAGTACCTGCAAATGTCAGAAGAGGGAATCAGATCATGTGGAGCTGGACTTACAGATGGTTTTTAACTGCCATGTGGGTGCTGAGCACTGAACAGGGTGCTCTGCCGGATTCTTAATGACTGCTGAGCCATCTCTGGAGTCCCAGTACTTCTTCTTCTTCTTCTTTTTTTTTTTTGAGATGCATGGATAAAATTGAACTGTACTAACTTACTACGTCTTGTATATCTAACCATCAGTGATTGAACTTGGTTGTTTCTGCATTGGATCTGTTATAAATAAACCTGATATGAACATTTGTGTATAGTTTTATTTTGGATTTGATTTCTATTAGCTACAGAACAAGAAGTAAAATTAGTGAACCATTAAACGATCCCATATTTAACATTTAAGAACCTACCAAATTGCTTTCCAAAATGGTTGCATTATTTTATATGTTATTGGCAAAGAATGAGGTCTTTCCAAACATAAGTTATTATCTCTCCTTTTTATTATGTCTGTTCTAATTTGTATGAGGAGTATTTCACTTTTGTTTTGATTATTATTTCCATAGTAATGACGTTGTGATATAGTCATATCTACATTTATAATTTGTACATATCTTTGAAGAAATATCCATTATCTCCTTATCTGGTTTTAGAAAACTTATTTATCCTTTTCAATTAATATATTTGCTTTAAGAGCAGTTTTTATATTATAGAAAAAGCTGAACATACAAGACAGTGTTCCCTATATTCTTTTTTCCACCCACTTACAATTCCCTACCTATATCCTAATCTTTCATTAGTTTGGTAAATTTGTTACAATGACAGATGCATTCTTATTAACAATCATGTGTATTTACATTATACTTTATTATGTATGCATGCCTAAGAATTTGCCAAATTCAGATGTTGTATATGCTCTATTATAAGATTGTGTGGAGTAGATTCTCTGCCCTAAAATATTGCAGGTCTTAATCTATTTGTTTTGCATTATTTTGTTCAAAGCCATGGACACACTCACCTCTTTATGTTCTCTGCAGATTTTATCTTTTCCAGAATGCCAGGGAATCATGCAGTATGTAATCTTTCCACACTAGTTTCTTTCACATAGGAATATACATGTATAGTTCACTAGGTGTTTAATATGGCTTAATAGTTGATTAGTCTTTTTATTATTGATCAATATACCATTGTATGGATGTGCATACAGTTTATGTCTGTTACCTTCTGAAGGAAATCTTGCATACTTACAAATTTTTAAATGTTTAGAGTGAATCCATAACTTTTGAGCTGATCTGAATACATTTTTAGGAGCTTGGTTGCTGGATGATTTGGTATGCCTATGTTTGTCACCACAAACCATGAAATGGAACTTATAAAGAGGTTGTATTTTTTCATATTTGCACCTATGGTGAAGGAGAGTGTCATCACTCTACATCCTTGTCAGCACTCAGTGTCATCAGGGTTTTGGAGTTTATCTATTCTTTCATTTATTTTAAAAATTATTATTATTATTTTGGTCTTTTTGAGATAAGTTCTTCCTACAGTCCCAACTGACCCGGAACTCACTATGTAGACCAGGCTTGCCTCCATCTCAGAGAAATCTGCCTGCCTCTGCCTCCTGAGTGCTGGGATTAAAGGCGTGTACACCACACCTGACCTTATTCTTAAATTTTTTAAAAAATATTTTATTTTATGTGTATGAATGTATTGCCTTTATGTATGTAGGGGCAGCTATTTTGTGCAACGTGCGTGGAGATTGAAAGAGGGTGTTAAATACCCTGGAACTAGAATTATGGTTGTTAGTTATCATGTAGGTGCTGGGATTCAAACCCCAGCCTCTGGCAAGAGTAGCCAGTACTCTTAACCGCTGAGCCGTCATCCTTCCAGTATCAATTTTATCTCCCGTAGAGGCCTTTCATTGCTGCTTTTCCTTTTGTTGTATTTAAAGGCTTTTTTGCACAATTTTTAGGTACAGCCTATCAAAAACTGTTTGCAAAACATTTCCAGTTCATTACTTGTCTTTTTCTTACTTGGCAGAGATAATATTCTTAATGTTAATGATGTTCAACATTCCTGTTTTTGCTGTTTGGATCACGCATTGAAGTTAGCCAGACTAGCCTTGAACTCACAACCCTCCTGCCTAAGAATCCTGAGTGCTGGAGCTTCTTGGCTATGTTGTTTTATCTCTTATTTGTCTTTCTACTGTGGTATTGTAAGAGTTATTTACCTATTCTTGAAACAAGTGTCATAGCAAATGATTTGCAAAAATTATCTGTCCATATGTAATTTATTATGCATTTATATTTTAGTGCTGTGCTATTTAAAGGACAAAAGACAGTAATTTTGATGATATCCCATTCATCTTTTTCTTTTTTTATTGTCTTTTTGAGACAGGGTTTCCCTATATCCCCACATGGCCTTGAACTTGCTAGGGAGACTTACCATCACTCTGCCTCCAAAGTGCTGGGCTAAAGGCATCAACACCTGGCTGAGAGCACTGGCTGCCTTTTCAGAGGACCCCAGTCCATTCCCAGCACCCACATGGTATAACCCCTCTCCTAACCCCAGTTCCAAGGGATCCAATGGGCTCTTCTGATCTCCAAGGTCACTGCACAACACAGGTGCATGTACACACATTCAGGTAATATACTTATCCTTATAAAAATAATGAAATATTAAAAAATTATTTCTGCTTTCTTCTAAGAGTTTTATGGTTTTAATTTATAAATTTAAATCATTGGAGGCTTTTAATGAGAGTGTATATGTAGTAAAAACAGATTGAACTTAATTCTTGTAAATATGGATGTACTGAGCACAATTTTTCCCCTCAACTGACTTAATAATTTGTCAAACAGTTTGACACACAAAAAAACTATGGGTTAATTCGTTAATCCACTTCAGTGATCTCAAGTTCTCACCTTATGATGGTGATATTCTATCTTGATTATTATCGTTTTACAGTAAATTTTGAATTGAGAATGAGTTCATTTTTCTATTTAAGCGTTGCTCTGGCTATTATGCATCCCATGTGTTTCCATATGAATCTATGTATCATGTTGATTTATACACGAAAGACAACTAGAATTTTCAGACAGAATTAATCTATTTGTACATCAAGTTGGTAAATACTGACATCTGAAAAAAATCACATACAATATCAGAATATGAGTGCCGTGTATGTCTGAAGGCCATATAACAAGAAACACTAGGCCAGACAGGAGAAACCTCCCTTCAAGTTGTTGGTCAGGGTAGCCCAAGAGACTCCCAAAATAACCCAGGCTATTGTCACAAGCTCTTGATTGCCTCCCAGAACTTGAAGGTAAAATCTTATTGCTAAAAACAGAACACACTTGGAACAATGGAACTGGAACTGACTGGATGCCTCCTCCCTGAAGACTAGCTTTTATAGATGTAAAGGCTACTCTGCAAGCTGCTAAGGGATAAAAATAAATCAATGGTCAACCACAGTCTTAGAACTTAAGAACCATAATAATGACTAGTACACCAAACTATAGTAGTGTGGTAGTGGCATTATTTTCTAGGGAGAAATCAACAGCTGTCTAATTGGACTTAAAATCCTCTCAATGGGAGTGAATTCATGGACAAACATAGCTAAATACACATGGCTGGAGAGGTCACAGATCTTAGAAAAAAAACTTACCTTTGTCACATCCCTAGACAAATGTAATTTCTTCATTTATTTATTTATTTTTGAAACATATGGAGACGTTTACAGAGTTCCACAACTTGCCACACAGAGAAAATAAGTGTTAGTGTGATACCCAGTCCTAAGTGACACATCTACAATGGAACCTCTATAATTAAAGTTCATAGAACCTAACAAACCAAAAGTTAGAAAGAATACTAATGTATCTCTGAACTCTCTACAGCAAAGCTTCCTCATGCAACAGGGAATGATGAACAGAGAAGACTTGTCAAAGTCTAGAGCATAA
This sequence comes from Eospalax fontanierii, assembly GCA_035773235.1. NCBI lineage: Eukaryota > Metazoa > Chordata > Mammalia > Rodentia > Spalacidae > Eospalax > Eospalax fontanierii. The sequence continues at coordinate 33,407,284 of CM069536.1, read as the reverse complement.
GAGACTGACCTGGATAGGACTCCTATATTAAAGTTCACTCACCCATGACTCAGGTACCATTTCAGAAGAGGGGGCAGAAAGATTATGAGTCAAGGTTGGTGCATAATCCTAAGGAAATAGAAGTTTCCAGACCTCTGAGAACTTGCTCATATGACTTTACAGCAATAGTGTCAGCATATACAAGACCCATGCAAACTCAGACTAAAACATGGCACAGAACTGAGGAAATGGGCAACCTTAGTCAAAAAACTATTGTCAACTAATTACTACTGGGTGAGGAGGAGTTGATCTTCTTTAAGGGAGTGACTCCAGATAGGCTGACTAGACTCCAGTGGATGGTCTCATATCAAGGGACATCTTTGTATACAAACATGACTTGAAAATCCTTAATATATATGATAGAATACATGAAATCTGGTGGGGGTGTATAGGTGGATGCAGGTAGGTGAGTGGGGGATGTAGTATGATAAAAATGATTAAAGTATATTGTATGAAATGTACAACTACTCCATAAAATGTACTTGGAGAAAAAATTAAATATTGATTCTTTTGATCCATATATATATATATATATATATGATGCCTTTCATGTATTTATGTTCAGTTCTACAGTATTTATACTGTTTTGAATGTCTTGTATCTTTTTGCCACTTTTCTTTATGTTGAAAATTGCTACTGAATGAAATACTATTGATTTGATTTTTGCTCTTGTATTCTGCAATCTTATTGAAGTTGTTTTTTTGCAAAGAACACATTTTTGTTAGTGATTCGCTTAGGGTTTTCTATATCAATATCATCTCATGTGTACACAGTGTCATCCTTTATTTATAACATGAATGTCTTTTATTTCATTTTCCTAGTTTGGTTGTTTTAACTGGATCCCACAGTGTATACTGAAAAAAGATAGAAAACTAGGTAGTACTTTGTTTGCCTGAACTTAAGAAGACATATTCTGTCATCTGCTATTAATGAAAATGCTACCTACATGTTTTGATTGATTAACTTTACCAGGTTGATGAAGTTTTTTGTATTTATAGATTGTTGAATGTTTTTATTAGAAGTTGTATTGATCAAGCAGATCTTTTCCTGTCTGTGTTGACAATATCAGATATTTCTTCCTTATGATACCTTAACTGATATTTGAATGTTAAGTCAACATTGCTTTTTTTGGGATATACTCTTCTTGTCATGGTTTATGATTTTTAATATGTTATCAAACAGCTTTCTAGCAATTTGTACAGAATTTTTGCATATGCATTCTTATTGTGCTGTCTTCCTCTAATTGGATTTGTGGATAATATGGGCCTTGAAATAAATTGAAATATGTTCTTTCCTTTTCTTTCTTACTCCTTTTTGAAAAGAAATGTGTTAAGAATTATACTTTTAAAAAAGTGTTCTACAATTCCTTTGTGAGGTTATCTGGTCTGGTTCATTTTATGGAAATTAATTTAAGAATGTCTTGATTGAATTTACGTCTTTGTAGGGCATCGATTTCTTCTTGAGCAATATACAATAGTCTGAATTTCTGCAAAAGTGTTGATTTCATCAAGGTTTCCTGATTAGTTGGCATACAATATTCATATGATCCCCTTTCATCTTTTCATTCCTTTTTGCTAAAGATTATTCTTCTCATTCTTAATCATGTGTATGGGTATGTATCTCTATATGAGTATGTGTATATGCATCTATGGCTATGGAGGCCAGAAGTTTTGGATCACCTGGAAATGGAATTATAGGAGGTTGTGTACTGCCCTATGTGGATGTTGGGATCTGAACTCAGTCTCTACAAGAGAAGTGCACATTCTTTGCCACTGAGCCTTGTGTTCTTTATAGGTTCATGGCCATATGTGTGTAATATATATATATATATATATATATAGAGAGAGAGAGAGAGAGAGAGTTATATTTTAAAAAGTCACATTTTCCTAAACTTTTCTAATTTTTTATTTCTCTTGTTCTATTTGTTTAGACTGAAGAATATAATTAAGCTTTCTTATCTTATTCCCAGTCTGTTATTAATTGTTCTAGTTAAATTTTTTACTTTGTATGATTTGTAATTCTGAAAATTACCATTGTTTCCTGTTTAATTATTTATTCCTCTTTAATTATGTTCTCTAGCTGATGTTTTTTTCACTAAGGATAAAACCCAAGGCCTTATGAATGCTAGGCATGTATTCATTCTAGTTTTGTTTTAATCATTTATTCCTTTTTTTCTTTAGATATATATTCTTTTACTATTGAAATTTGTAATGTCTATTTCAAAAAATTTGTTTCCAGGTCTATCTCCTGGAACTCCTCAAAAACAGTTTGTACTACATACACGTTTTACCTGGTGTTCTCTCACATTTCTCTTGAGTTTCATAAATTTTGGTTGTCGAAACTTTATGGAAATTGTACCAAAATATTGTTGCAAATCTGATTGATGATTTCTATTCCCATGCCCCCAAAGCATGTGCTGTAACTTGGCAATGAACAATGGATTTGAGGATGTCCCTCAGCATTGGTTCTCCAGCTACGTTCCACTTGTCTACTTTGAGAAGCTTGTAGTCCTTTGCACAATGAAACCCTGTCTCAAAACAAAATAAAAATCCAAACCATAAACAAAGATCCAACAATATTAAATTTTAAATACTCATAGTTTAAATAAAATATTGAAAAATAGAAAACAGTAGGAATATTTCATCATGCAAACACTAATGCTCTACAACTGATAAAGATCAACTTGTATCAACCTAAATTGCCCTCAGCTCAATGAACAGCAACAGGCACATACAGAAATTTATCTATGGTAACAGAAGCACATTCCTTAATGACAAATTAAACAATGAACAAACATATTTGAACATATGTGCACTTAAAAGAAAACTTTCAAATAGCCGAAGAAATAAAATATAATGCTCTAAGATACTATCAAGTTCACAAATATAGTTGACTATTCCTGCTGACACTTTAAGGAACAAGTGCACAGAACATCAATGAGGACAGCGATGATTCTAACAGTCCAGTGGACTGGAGAGGTAGCTCAGTAGAAAAGAGCACTAGCTGCTTTGTGGAGACCTGGGTTCGATTCCAAACACCCACATGACAGATAACAACTGTCCTTAACTCCAGTTCAGGGGGATCTGATGTTCTCTCCAACTTTCATGGACATTGTACCTCACAGGTGCATTTACATACATGCAGGCAATACAATCTAAGACATTAAATAAAACATAATAAATGAAATATTTAAAAAATAGTTTTAACCTTGGGCACAGGACCACTCCTGCTCCCAGCACCCCCAGATCCCAAGAGTAATCACTTGGTTTAGATCCACCAGCTGTATACTGAATCCCATACTCAGACCAGTTTAATTTTTCAGTCTAGTTAGAGTTTTCACCGGCTGTCCCCTCCCCCAAATTGCCTTTGCATTCTCTGTGATCTCCCATCTACCTTGACTGTCCCCTCCCCAAACCTGCCTTGGATTTCTGTGAGCAGCCTTCTTCACTGGAATCCAGACCTATGCAGACTATCTGAGAAAGCCTGAATTCAGCTTCTGCCTAGTGATTATCCCAAATTGTGCAGTGCCTGCTGGCTAGAGAGAAGCAGACCTTAAGAGACAGCCTGAGAGCATCTAATCTCTCCTAACCTTGCCTCTGAGGGAACTCCAGAGGAGATGAGGTAGACCTATGTGGTCTAAAATCAAAAGAAAGAACCTGAAACTTTGACCAACCAACTTTTCATACCCAGTAAGAAACAATCAAGTCACATAAAGTATACAAACAGAATCAGACACCAACTCATCAAAGGAAAGGCTCAAGAGTCTCACATCAGAATCACAAACAACAAAAGAAATACACATGCCAAGATTCCAACAAAAATAATAATATGAAAAACCCAAATAATATGTCCCCAACAAATATCACCAGTCCTAAGAAGAATACTACAATAAGACCCCCGTAGAGATAACCCAGGTCACAGAGTTTAAAAGAATAATCATGATCAAACAAGTCAATGAATTTAATGAACAAACAAATCAAAGTGCTAAAAGAAGATAAGGATAAATTTCTGACTAAATTCACAGAAGAGATAAAAATATTAAAGAACACTCAAGCGGAAATGAAGAAGGAAGTGAAAAACTCAGTAAACCATTATGAAATGATGGGAGAAAGCCTCACAAATAGAATGAATAAAATGGAAAACGTAATATTAAGACTGGACAAAAAAGTTGAAGAGCTGGAACACTGAAGCAAAGATTATAAAAATATTTTAAAAGTAACCATAAGAATGGAATATGCAGGAAATGTGGGGCACCATAAAAAGAACAAATTTAGGCATTATACACATAATGCAAGGAGAAGAACCTCGGATAATGGTATTGACTAGATTTTCAACCAGATAGAAGAAAATTTCCCCAAATTAAGGAATTAATACCCATACAAATATAAGAAGCATATAGAATGCCAAATAGACAGGACCAGAAAAGAAAATCCCCACGGCATTTCATAGTAAAAACCGTAAGTGTACAGAACAAAGAGAATTCTGAAAGCTGCAAAAGAAAAATAAGAAGTCACATATAAAGGAAAACCCATCAGAATTACAGCTGAATTTCAATGAAAACTATAAAAGCAAAAGGAGCCTGGACCAAAGTACTCCCTAAATGAACATAGATGCCAATCTAGAATACTTTACCCAGCAAAAATGTCTATTATAGTTGAAAGAGAAAGAGAAAGTCCTCCACAGCACAAATAGGCTGGAAGAACTCATGTCCAGAAAACCAGCCATTCAGAATACTTGAAGCAATACAAAGAACCGAAGAAAGGAATGACTATATACAAGAGGCAGCAGAAAGAAACTAAATGAAAGTATAGCTGGGAAACCAAAAAGTTAGATCAAAGATGCAAACAGAATTTTGAATGACAGGAATCAATACACATCTTTCAATAGTAACTTTAAGTATCAATGGACTGAACTCCCCAGTCAAAAGACACAGGCTAGTTGAATGGATCAAGAAATAAAATCCATCCTTTTGTTGTCTGCAAGAAATCCATCCCAACTTCAAGGATAGATCCTACCTTAAGGTGAAAGGATGGGAAAAATATTATAAGCAAATGGCACTAAGAAACAAGCAGGAGTTGTCATTCTAATATCTGACAAAATAGACTCCAAACTAAAACTAATCAGAAGAGGTAAAAAGGGTCCCTTTGTTCTGAGCAAAGGAACAATTAACCAAGAAGATATAACAATCACAAAAATATGTGAACCAAACTCTGTTGTACCGAACTTCAGAAAAAGAATAATAAAGGACTTTAAAACACAGATTAATCTTAACTCACTATTAGTAGGCAACTTCAATCCCTCACTGTCCCTATTTCATCTTACCCAAATCAAACTGGTTAAGATCAAGAGAACAAATGATACCAAGTGCTGGAGAGAGTGTAGGGAAAGAAGAATGCCCATTGACTGCTGGTGGAATTGTAAACTCATACAACCCCTATGAAAAGCATTGTGGAGAACTCCTTAAAAACTAAAAACGAATCTGCCATTTGATCCAGTTATACCACTCCTTGGTATTGCAGGGATATTTGTGTATCCATGTTCCTTGCTGCCCTTTTTACAATAGTTAAGGGATGGAAGCAACGTAAATGTTTAGTGAACAATGAAAATGTGGTACATTTACACAAAGGAGTCCTACTCAGCGGTATAGTCAAAATCATGACATTTGCACGTAAATGCATGGAACTAGAAACTATCATGCTAAGTGAAGAAACAGAATCAGAAAACCAAATGATGTATGTTCTCTCTCATTTGTAGGTCTTAACACCAAACTTTTACACTCAAGTATCCCACTCATCATTCATCAAAGAAGTTTCTCTTGCACGAGATGGAGACCAATACAGAGTACCACAGTTAGTCACACACATTGTGAACTGCCCATGCCTAAGTGGGACATCTACAATGCAATCTTTGCCCCCAAGGTTCACATAATATAGAATAAGGAGTAAAGAAGACACTAATGAATCTCTCAATCTTCATTAATGAAGCTCCCACCAGCAACAACACAAAGGGTCACTAATGGCTAAATCATTTATATTAGGAATCTTTAGAATCTGAGTCCCTGGACAGGACTCTTATATTAAGTCTCACTCACCCAGGGCTTGGGAACATTTGTGGAAGAGGGGCCAGAAAGATTATAAGAGCCAGGGAGGAGGGGCATGACCATATGGAAATAGAATTCTGCAAGCTCCTGAAACCCTGATTACACGAACCTACAGCAATGATCTTGGCATGTGCAAAATCTATGCAAACTCAAGCAGACAAAAATTAAACATGGAATTGGACAAATGGATAGCAGATTCCAACTTTTCCTAAAGAAATATTGACAACTGATTACTGTTGGGTACAGATGAGCTGGTCTTCCTAAAATGAAGGACTCTGGGTAGGCTGAGTGGACCTCAGTGGATTAACCTTCACTGAGGTCACATGGAGACACTAACTTGGCTCAGTAGACCTTATAATAGACAAAAAATTTTATGAATTCCAGTTGGAGAGTCTATGTGGGGTGCCAGTCGGGAAGAGATGTAAACATGATTAAGACTGAGATGTTCTTTATGAACCACTCATTTAATGAAAAATATTTTAAAAGCTTCAAATTGAATAAACTTCATATATTAAAATATATTTTAAGTGACTTTCATGTTAATAGACTACCACATTTAAAAATTTATGATTGTGCATTCTTTTCAGTTGAACTGGGATATTGAAAAATAATATTCTGGGTACAAATATCTTATTACTGAGTGAAAAAGATTAGAAGACAGAGAAATGTGTTGTTTAAGAAATCAAACCACTGTAATCAGTTATCTAAACACACCTCTAGTATTCCAAAACAGGTGAAAATTAAACACAACTCTACTTATCTCTCAAATCACTATAATGAATTACTTGAGAAATGTGAGTAGTAGCAAAAAGATACAGATTAAAACTCAAACAATGCTTAGATTAAACAGGGACAGTACTTTACTGAACGAGAATGTGCTGGCGGGGGATGGCTCCACTGTTCAGAGCACTGGCTGCTCTTGCTGAGACGGGTTCAGTTCCCACACCCACCTGGTCATTAAATGTAACTTTAGTTCCAGGGAATTTTACATCACCCTATTCTGGCCTCTGTGGACATTGCACACATGGTGTGTTTACATATATTCAGGCAAAACACTCGTACACGATAAATAAATATTTTAAGTGAGAATGGTTAAAATAAATAATCTAAGCTCCCAAATAGAAATGCTAGGAAAAAGCTAAATTAAATCAAATAGAAAGTAATAAATAATACAGATGAGAATAGCATGATATCAAAATAATAGGACAGAAAAAATTTCTGGAAACTTGAAGTTGAAAAGTGCAGTTACATGGATAAGCTTTTAGCTGGACTGATGACAAGGTAAAGAAAAATACCAAATACTCTCAGGAGTGAGGGCAGCAAAACACTAGATCCATATGTGGCTCATTAGGAAGATAATGAGGGAATGCCATATATAATATTCATAAATTTGATAAGCCCAAAACACTATGGATGAAAGAACAAACTACAGGAAATTTGGAATGCTTGACATTTATTAAAAGGTGAGTTCATAATTGGAACCCTTTCCAAAGACTTTAACCTGAATACATGGAGAATTTTATTCTAGTCCTGCATTCTTTTTGTATACAACTGGGGACTATGAAAATAAACATGAAAAGAGAGCACCACTGTAGATTCTGTATACTTGTAGACATTAAAATTTAATAAAATGATATCAGCTACCAAATAACTTTTAAAACATAAAAATTTGGTATTTATTATAAGATATAAGTAATATATTCAAAATTTAAAAGCTAAAATAGTGACCTCTCACGACAGAAAAATATATTGTCTGCTCTGATTAAATGTGTCCATATATTGGATATGGATATCCAACGTCCATATTAATTTTATCCAGATCCAACTTTATATGTATAATTTATCCATACTAAGTTCTAAGTCAGTGTGAGAAAAGAAATAGATTTTCATAAAGGAGCATTTAGAACACAGTGATCAGAGCACAAAGAAAACCACGTTTAGAAAACCATGAGACATCTACTAAAGAGAGCTACATACAGGAAGTTGAACCAGCCCGAGAGAAAGGTATATGATATGTTTCAATAAACCAAGTTAGAGGGAGGAAACCATCTAAACCCTGTGTAACTAAAGTTCCAGCCATCAGACATGGAGCTACAGGATGTGTTTTCTTTTCCCTGTTGGGTTTTGTTAGTGGCTTTTGCCAGGTACTTCCTAACTATGCTCCATCTCTACCTTATGGAATAGGAAAGTATCCTTTGTGCAACTGTTTGTTGAAAGTAGATAATGTGCATTTTGATTTTACAGTCAGTTACAGTTAAGAGGGTGCCTTAAGTGTCAGAAGACACAATGGACTTTGGACTTCTGAATAGAGTTGAAATTGTGAAAGACTCTGGGAACGTTAGAAGTTGCACTAAATATATGCTGCATCATGATATGTCCATGAGCTGGTAGCCAGGGAGATAAATGTGGTGGCTGCGTGAGAAATAGCCGCAAAGGCTTAAGTATTCAAAGACTTTCTGTCTAGTTGGTAGCACTGTTTGGGGAGGTCATGCAATCTTTAGGAAGTGTAGCCGGGTTGGAGGAAGCACGTGACTGAGAGGAGCTCTGAGAGGTCGCAGCTTCACCCTACTTCCAGTTTGCTCTGTCTGCTTCATGCTTGTGGTTGAAGGTGTGAGATCTCTGCTTTCTGCTTCAGTCGCCATGCCTGCTGCTTGCTGCCATGTCTCCCCAGCATGATAATTTCTTATCCCCCGGCACTGTAAACCAAAAATAAAACTTCCTTCCATAAAAAATAGAAATTTTATGTAGCAACAAATTATACTTTGAAAAATGCTTTGTGCTACTAATTTTATATCACAGCCAAAAGCGTGGTTTTCATGATGACGTCCATGTTTTTACTTGTTCGTATTTGCTCGGCAAAGCTCCTATGGGCCCTCTGCTTCCTGCTGGCGCCTCTCTATTTCCTGAGCGAACTCTTCTAGTTTTGTGTCCATATTGTAAAGCCATCGACACATTAACTCGCTTTTTGGAATGACAAAATAGACTATTAACAGCACTAGAGTAGAAAAGTGTTTCTAGTCTATCCAAATTCTCAGAATTACATGAATCAATTTGGTTCCAATGTTGTAGTGTTTCCTTTTATATTATATTTATATTATATTTATATTATATTTATATTAATCTATGGATTGGATTTTGGGAGCATTGAAGCATTAAGTAATAGTACCTGATAAAAATTGCAAGTTCATTTCATATGGAGCAGCATGTGTAAATTAAGCATTCACTTCGAGCATCTAGATTTATGATGTTGGTGGTACATCACATGAATGTTGAACTTACGTTTTTAACAGAGGGAAGCACCTACTGTTCAAAAGACAAATAACCACAGTGTCAGGAGACTCAGAGTTGCTTGTAACTCCAGCTCCAGGAAACCTGGGAACTAGGAAATTTGGCTTCTGGGGATACCCACATGCCTGTGGCAGATACACAGACAAACAGATACGAATATATATGAATTAAAAGCAAATAAAACAACAATACATTAATGGTAGAACAAGTGCCAAGATAGCTCTCAGTCTTTCAGCAGAATCAAATCATGAGCAGCACATAAATCTCCACACGAAGGCAGAGCAGTCAGCGTTCACTATTCTACACCTATGGAAATTTTCCCTTTCTGTTTGTATGTAGGAATTGAGATACAATAAAAGGAAAAACCATGTTTTAGAATGATTGATATACAGAATGGAGTTGTTTTAAGGAACTTTGGATTTTCCAGTAAAGTTTCTACAAATATAATCTGCAAAAAAAAAACTTTATTCAGTTTTCAATTAATTATAAAGAAGTCCAAATTCCCATTTTATTGTGGTACAGATGGCATATTAATGTGCGGGAAATTACTTTAATTCAGTGCCACAGGAAGAAAGTTGCCTTACAAGACAAAAGCTGAATACATTGAAACTCAACAACTTTTCAAAGATCTGTAAGTGAGGGAGAGTCATAAGGCAAAGCACTGTGTATGTCTCCCAAATCAGATGGACCTATAAGCAAAAGAGGGGAACCACAGGTCACGGGAGTGGAAACCCATGAGTTCACCCATCTGCTGGGAGCAGTGCTGACTCAGGAAAAGTGTGACTGTAACTGATGAATTTCTGGGGACTCACCCTGGATGACTGAGATTAACAGAAAACTGCAGGACCCAGTCATCCTGATCCCCACACTTTTGTTCCTTTGACTTTAAGAGCTTTCCCAAAGTGTCATGGTTATAGTGGAGAAATGTCCCCTCCTGAATCTGTCAGTGAGAGAGGACAAGCAATTGCTTGAAATAATCCAGCAGTAAAAATAACTCTTTTTAGAAGTTCCTCAGTCAAAATAGGCTATTTGAATGAATGAACAGAAGAAATATTCAAAATGATAAGGACTATGAAGCTAACAAAATTAACATCAGATTTCAAGACTACAAAGGGCTCAGAAACATTGAGGAAAAATGCAAAAACAGAACAAAAGAAAGAATCCCAAAACTAAAATCAGCATCAGAGGGAAGATGCTCAGTGAATAGAGTATTTGCTATGCAAGCATGAGGACTTGAGTTCCTATCCCTGCAATTCCCATAACACCTTACATGGTCATGCAAGCTTGTAGTCCCCATTGCTGCTCCAAAAAGGGAGGTGGAAAGAGGAGAATCTCTGGAAGCTCATGTGCAGCTAATCTGGTATATTCAGTGTTATACAACAGATCCTGTCTCAAACATATGGAATGTGGAAGATAAGGACGAGAAGATTGGGGTGTCTTCTGATGACTACAAGTGCGCATTGCATGTGTGTTCTGATATCCATGAATGAACACACAGTTATGCACATATCAAACACACAGAAAATATTTTAAAAAGAGAAAAAAATATATAGCCTGTTATGTGTACATGCATATGACTAGTCACATGAGTGTGTATGTGTGCTCATGTATGTTTGTATATACATGGGTATACAGGCATGCATACATATATATGCCTACGTATGTGTGTTTTGTGTAGCAATTTACACCAAGATAAAACCTTCCATCTTGGAAGAAAACTGGGTAAACAACAGGATGTTGTAAAAGAAAATAAACAGCAGTATGTTTATCTAAATGGAGGTAAGTGATTGGATGTTTTGAGGGGGGCATACATAAGCCCTAAGGACTGCCAAGAGATACTCTCAGACAATCTGTGTTGCCCAGAAGTGGCTCAGACCAGTTAAGATGCATGGAAGGAACAGAGAGCAGCAGGGCTACCTGTAAAGGATACTCTCAAACCTGGTGAGCTACCTGCGTATTGTGCAGTGTGCTTCTGGCTTCCTGTTTTTGTGAATGATCACCCATACCTGGGTGAGCTTTAATTATGTAGCTTTATTTGAATCATTTCTGCTTCTGTAAGTTATCCCTCATTCATACTCCTGTAAGGAACCCAATAAAACTCACTGGTTCAACAAATTGGAGTTTGGTGGTATCCTTACTTGGTTTTGTTGTTAGGTCCCCATATGGGGTCACTTCTCCCTAGAAATAGGGTTACACAACAGTATGTTTGAGCACATGTGTTTATACTGATGCATTCTTGTGCATGTACGTAGGGAATATTTCATAAAAGTATCACATACTTTTATGGATACATATTAATTCCTTCAGAAAATAATATAAAAGGAGTGTAGCCAACGGTGCCAAATCATTCAGAACTACACAGCTAAAATAATTAGTGATATAAGCAGTTCAAATCCACATAGGATATGTTAATTTAATTTCATCATACATATTCATCCTTTTATCAAACTTTTTTTTCCCTAAGAAAGACAGTATTTCATAAAAAATCACTCTTTCAATCAGAATTTCTTCCTTTTCCATGAATCACCTTCTGGAAGAATTATAATAAGCAGAAAAATTGGCAAAAGAAAACAGACATGGAGCAGAATTAGATAATCCACAAATTACATAAAAAGCCCTAGAATAATTGAATTGGTTCTGATTCAGGGATGCTTTAGACTCAAGTAATCTCTCTGTCTGTATTCTACATATTTGCATGTACTTTTTGAAAGGAATCAAGGCCAAATTGTTTGACAAAAAGGTCTTTACCTGATATAGTTTGTCATTTTGACTAAACCCCTTGCTGAATTCTTAGAATTTTAGAATAATGTATGCATTTCCTAGAGATTCCTGGAAACATGTGCACACTAGTGGAGAACACTGTGAATGAAGAAGTATTAATAGATAAGGGGACTATTCTATTTGAATATAATTATCAGATATATGACAATATGGAAAAAAATCAAACTGCTTCAATTTGCCTACTTTCAGATAGAAACAAAATGGGAATATGAGACTCATAATTAATATGAACATTGCACATTAATATGAACATGGGCTTTCAATTTTAGATTGCCTGCATTCCATGCCCCTGTGGAACTTTCTATCCATAAGTCTCAAACTTAACAATATGGGTTTCTGCACTGAATCTTCATTCCTTATAAAGTGCAAAACTTAACTCTTCTGGCTGTTTTACAAAGACTTGGGAACAGGTGACACACTGCCTGCCATTTATAAGTTGAAAATTCTAGGTATGAGACTTGACCTTGTACAAACTTATGCTTACTAATTCACTTCAGTAAATTCATCAGGACTCTGATGGGTCATGGTTTCTTCTGAGATTTAATTTTTTTGATTGATGACTGGACCCATATTACATAGGTTTACTTCTTTTTAACTTGGAAGTTATCCAATCAGAAAACCTTTGACAGCCATCTATCTACTATCTATCTATCTATCTATCTATCTATCTATCTATCTATCTATCACCTATCTATCCCCAGAACTTTTGACATTTCTTTGAATTCCACATTGACATCTCAGATATTTTGTTCCAAAACTGAACTCCTGTTTTCCATTAACTGATGTTTGTTTGTTACATTGTGACAAAGTTTTGCATCTTTTGTCTTCTGCACTGCCCATATTGGAAACTTGGAGATGATCCTAAGCATTCTATCCTTCTACTTTCCACATCTGAACAATTCATACTCTTTAAATTTCACCAGCAGTCTAAGTCACTGTCATCTTTTGCAATATTGCTATGTGATGTTACATTATGGCTACGCCTTCATTAACCTGACTCAATCCGTTTCAGCCTAGAGTAGACCTGAGCTGCTGAGAACCCATTCTTTCTGAATTCTATTGTACTGTGTAACCTATCTGGGAGCTCTTCTCTAGAGAAAACTGATTCTCCCAGTCAGCAGTCATTGATTGCTTGTAGTGCTCCATCTAGAGGTGGGGCCTTGTGAAATTTAAAAACAGCATGGCACTGGTACAAAAACAGATATGTGGATCAATGAAACAAAATAGAAGACCCAAACAAGAGTGCACATAATTAGATCCCTCCAATACGTGACAAGGATGCCAAAAGTACACACTGGAAGAAAGATAGCATCTTAAACAAGTGATTCTGGGAAAATAATATATCTTCATGTAGAAAAGTGAAATTAGAACTGCACTAAAATCAATGCCAGATGGATCAAAGACTTCAATGTGAAACCCGAAATAATGAAACTATTAATACAAGCTTAGACAGCGCCCTACTGGATATAAGTCCAGTAAAGGACTGTCTTTCTGAATAGAACTCCAATCCTTCAGGAATTAAGGCCAGCTATTGACACTGGAACCTCATTGCCATGGTTGGCTTCAGTTGTCAACTTAGACCTTGGAAGAGCGAATTTCTTCTCCTCATTTGACTAGTGGGAACGTCTTTCTTTTTTATTGTTGGAAGAGGTGGAAGGGCCCAGCCCACTGTAGGTGGCACCCTTGGGCAGGAGATCCCAAGTTCAACAGGCTGAGCACAGGCTGGAGAAGCAAGCAGCTAGTAAGCAGAATTCCTCCACAGTTTATGCCTTAGTTCCAGCCTCCAGGTTCCTAGCTGGGTTCCTCCCTAATGACTCTTGAGCATAGCTGTCACTTTGAAGGGCAAGATGACATAAACTTATTCTTCATCAAGATGTTTTTGGTTAGTGTTTTATGACATCAGTTGAAAGCAAACTAATACACTCAATAAACTGAAAAGCTTCTATATATCAAAGGAAATAATTAAATGGAGAGGTAGCCTACAGGGTTGTGGAAAACCTTTGCCAGATATGCATCTGATAGAAGATTAGTATCCAGAACATTCAAGGAACTCAAAAAGCAAACAAAGAAATCAAGAAAAACAAGACACAATTTTGGAAAAGGCTAAGTAACTTAATAGAGAGTTTTCCAAAGAAGAAATAAGGACTAAGACATATGTCTTAAAGTGTTCAACATCCTTAGCTATTAGGGAAATGAAAATTGAAATTACATTATGATTTCATCTTCCTCCAGTCAAGATGGCTAAGATCAAGTAAACAACTGAGAACCAATGCTGGGGAGGATATGTGAGTATGGAACAATCTTTCACTCCTGATGAGATTGCAAACTGCTGCAGCCACTATGGAAATCCTTGCAGAGAATTCTCAGAAATCTAAAAGTAGACCTACCAGACGACTCAGCTATACCACTCCTTGACATATACCCGAAGGACGGGAAGTCTCACTACAGAGGTACTTGCACTGCCATGCTCACTGCCACTCTTCCAACAACAGCTAGGAAATGGAAACAACCAAATGTCATTCAACTGACAAGTCGATAATGAACATGTGGAACAAATACACAATGCAATCCTTATAGCTGTAATGTGTAAGAGTATTGATTTTGACTCTACCTTCTGTTTCTTGAGTATTCTCTAAAATTTAAGACTATTTTTCTTAGTTTTGGCAACAGAATCATGAAAACAAGGTCCCTTACCCAGCTGTGCATACCATGAACATTTAGTCAGTTTTTCTAGCCATAGTTACCACAAATCATACTGAAAAATTTGTATTTTGATCAACATCTCAAACTTACTTATCTCCAGTTATCATGGTTATTTTTATTTTTTAATGTTCAGTATTTTAGAGTCTACATATAAGAGTGATCACATGGTTTTTACTTTTTTGAGCCTTATTTCTTTTAGTTAACATAATGTGCTGCAAGTTCATCAATGATGTCACACACAAGTGATTATTTCCTTTTTTCAGCTATATTTCATATGTGGGCTGTTGTGAACACTGCTGCATTGAACACCATAATGCAGACATCTGTTTTAGGTGCTAATTGTATTTTCTTTGAAGGCATATTTACATACAGAAGTGATTCATCATGTGGTAGCTCTATCTTTAAATTTTCAGGGACTGCTATATTATTTTAATAGACTTTCATATTTGTGTGTGTGTGTATGTGTGCATGCGTGTGCACACGTGCCTCCAAAAGTGTGGAGGTAAGATAACAACTTACAGGAATTCTTTCCTTCCTCTATATGAGTCCCACAGAATTGAGTCCCAAGGCATTTTTGCCTGCTAGCAGGCAACATTTTCCTTGCTAGTCATCTCAACATCCAATTTTCTCTAATGGAATCCCTTGGGAACCTTTATGGAATCTCTTTACAGCTTGTATTCCAACCCAAAAGTGCATGAGAATTCTCTTCTCTCCACATCCTGTTAACTACTTACCAGTTAGAATCTATATTATAAGAGATATATTTAAAAATAAAGCATCTATGACCTTTCCATTACCAATGTCTAATAAACACTTCAATAACTGAGAAAATTTTAGTTATTCATTCATTAAAACTGTCCCTTTGAAAATATTGTAATAACTGGCAACTAAGAGAAGACATAATATATTATCCATTACAATTTTTCAGCATAAAGCTCATTTAAAATACACTTCCATAAACTCATTAATACATCGATATTCATGTCAAAGATAATTTTATATCATCATACCAGAAGTCAAATTAAAGGGTCAGCTTCTAGACTTCAGTTTTCTTGCTTCTATCAATGTTGATGTGTAAAGTTATAAATTACATTATATCTTCAAAAAGTTTCATAATTTGTGATTTTATATGCAGTGAAAAAAATTTTTATCAATTTAATTCTTGATTAGTTACTATCACTTCATAATGCTATAAAGAGTTAATAGGTAATATTCAATAATTCCATTCTATTGTAACCATGTCATAAATAATTTTACTAAATAATTCCATTCATTGCAACATCTCGTGAATAATTTTATTTTCTAAGCTTATTAGTTAAAATGTGATTATAGGAAATATCTTTTCAGTATGTTTTAAGATCCAGTAAATTATGAAAATTTTCACTAAGGTATCCCAAACACAGTAATTTGAATACTTCAGGGATGTAAAATAACTATTTTCTGTTGTAATCAGAAATTTTATTCCTAATGCCATTCATTCTTCACTTTTTCAGAGTGGGATTTTAATATTTTGGGTGTATCACTATTGTGGCTTAATTAAAGATTGTATACAATTGTATCTGTATCCTGCCATATTGCACATTTGTTTTTATTTAAAGTAATCAAGATTTTAATTTCTTTTTCCTTTTTTCTCTTCAGAAATTTCATTGTCTGCTTATTTTGTACTTCATAATAGCTACAGCATTTTTACATTTAACTGTCCTTCAGAGATTATTTTTCAATTGATAAATTAATGGAGAAAAATTTTCAGAAGAATGAGTAATCTAGTTATCTTGCATATTTATCTACTATAAATTTCAGTCTAATTATAAGCACTTTAGTTATCCTTAAGCAAGATGTTTATAATGCTACTTAATGAAAAAATAGCTTAGGCTTAACTTATATTGTATTAAAAATTAGAATACTTTCTGTAAGTAAATAAAACAAATACAATAGTGCAATTTGAGGCATTATTTAAAATTTCTAGATTTCAATAATTATTCAAATTTTCTTTAAAGTAGTGTAAGCTATTATTACAACCTATGATTTTTATGAAGCTATCGTTAAAGATTTATCTTCCAGAATTTCTTACTTTTATATGAACCCTTTCCTTGAGATACCATCACTATTAGCAAGCCTGCTTAAAAGAGCACAGGAGAAACATTTTCTACCTACATCTGCAAAAAAATTGATTGGTGGTGACATGTTAAAACCATAAAACTTATTTCTTAAATGAGCTTTCTGTACCATTTTGTTTTGTTCAGATTGCAAGTTGTTGTCCTTTAGGACTTTTAGGCTCTTCAGCATTACCATGGAATCTGTAGTGCTAAGAAAGGGCTGACTTTCTTGTATGTACCCTTTTCTTTAGAGAAAAACACCTAAACCCCTACTTGGGAATCAGTTCTTATTGGAGCATCCTTTCCCATGACTATTGCCAATTATTTCGAATATTAACTAAATGTAGGAAATACAATCCTACAAAAGACAATCTATAACTTTGTGCAATGCTCATTATCTAGTATAGAGTATAATTGCTTTAAACATATGGTAATGAAAATGCACCAAATATTGGCGAACAAACGTAGAGCTGCAGTATTTACTGTTTTGGCTGCTAAGCAAATGATAACATGTCTGGGACAGCAAATAAAAGACTGCTTATTATCTTCTATTTTTCCTAATGCGATAAAGGCTTCATAGAACAACTGGTCTAGTGTACACCACATAGGGAATTACTTGGCTTAATTATTTCCAAAGTCTAACAAGTATGCTGAAAGGAATGTTAACTACCATGTTCACACAGTGAATTCTATCTACATACTTGAGCCACTTAGTCTAGGAATTTTCATTGTAATGATTTTTATATGGAATTCTTTAAACACCTCTCCAAGACAGCAAAACATGGAGCAAACAATTCAGAGGACAACAGCATTTTGAGACAATTAGATTACTGTGAAAACAACAGGGTAGTTGAATTTTGACTCCTGCAGTGACTACATGTGAAACAGTAAAGCAAGCTTGATCAGATGTGAATGCTGATACTAAATGCTGTTTCCTGGATATTGAACACAATAACATGTACAGAACAATGAGTTTATTATCTGGGGCATTTTGAGAATGCAAAAATTATATTCGTGTTATCATATGTCCCAACTGATAAATATAAACAATGCCAACTTTTTGCCCTTTTTCCTTCTATTAATTAGACTTTTAAAAAAAATGACAGTACAGAAAAAAGATAAAGAGAAGACGGACAGGAGGAAACATGATCTAGCAATGGAATTTATTTATTTATATATTCTGATGAATCACTTGTCCAAGTGACATCAGATCTTTTCTATCTGTCTCCATAAGTGGCATCTGAGGCAGTGCTCACTCCATCTCTCTCCCCTTTCTGGTGTATCTACCTACACAGCTACCAGAAAATATTTAAAATGCTACATTTGTTACAATGTTTTTTTTTTTAACTGAACTTTTACATATTTCATATATTTTAACTTGATCATATATAGCCCCCCACATCTGGACCTCCTTAGCCCCCTACTACTGGATTTCATTTCTGTTAAGGTCTACTGAGCAAAGTTTGTGTCCCCAATTGTATTAGCTACTTTTCTGTTGCTATGATAGAAATATTCTGACCAGGTTATGTCTAGGAAAAGCACCTTGACTGTCTTTACAACCTTGAGACTTGAAAAATGCAGCAAAACAGGGTCCATGTTGAGCCACTGGCAGCAGTCTTTCCAGTATGAATATAATTCATCCCATTTGACAGTGTGACCACAAATTCAGGGCATGTAAAGATTGTTTTATTACACAAAATAGCAGCCATGTGGTGCTAGAAGTCTCTGAAGTATTCTTTGGCGGTTGGTATTAACACTTACTGTTTTGAGGCCATCCCTCTGAAACACTTAAATGTCACCACCCCTTAGTTCACCAAGGGTGCTATCAAGAGACACCTCATAAACCTGAAATATGTTAGATACTTTTAAGTTTCTCATGGAGGACACATCTAGTATCCTGGATTAATCCTGCTGTGTCACACATAAGTGGGAGCAATCTCACAAACGTAGGATATGCATGGACCTGCAGATATGTCCGTAGTAACTCGCTCCATAGTTTAGAATCACACACTTTGAAAGGCAGTATCTCACCAAATCATTTTTGTGTTTGTTTTATGGAGGTTTTTGGAAAGTTTTAATTGAATTTTTGTGTATTTCAAATAGGACATCTCAATTAATCTTAATCATCCATCTACCCCTTCCTCCACTGGCACCTTCCCATAATGCTCTCCCCGGAATTCATACATTCTATCATTTGTATTAAGGTCTACAATGTAAAGTAAGTGTCCCAGATTTTCCTCAGTACAAGTTCGTCCACTGGAGTCTAGTCAGTCTATGTAGGACCCTCCCCTTTAGGAAGATCAGTTCTTCCTCACCCAGGAGTAATCAGCTACTAATAATTCTTAGACTAAGACTGGTACTGATTACACATTTCCACAGCTCTGTGCTGGAGTTTTGTTTGCTTGAGTTTGCATCGGTCTTGTGCATTCCAACACTGTTGCTCTAGGTTCATGTGAGCAAGGTCCTAGGAGCTTGTACGACTCTAGTTCCATATGGTCATGCCCCTATATAATCTTTCTGCCCCTCTTCCACAATGGTCCCTGAGCCCTGGGTAGGGAGTCTTAGTATAGGAGTCCTGTCCAGGAACCCACACTCTGCAGACTCTCACTCTCTACACTTTCATTTGTGACCTTTTGTGTTTCTGGCCCTCTGTTGCATGAGGGAGCTTCATTAATGAGAACTGAAGGATTGATTAGTGTTTTCTTTGCTCTTTGTTCTGTGTTCTGTGAGCCTTAGGTGTGGACGTTGCATTGTAGATGTGCCACTTAAGATTGGACCAGTTATGGCACTCTGCAGTAGTCTTGGTCTGGTGCAAAAGAAGCTTCTTTGATGAGTGGTGACTGGGATACTTGACTGTAAATATAAGGGTATTTGTCCTTATATAACACAAGACAGCTTGTCCTGTTCACCGTAGGCTGGGCCTTCCCATATTGCTCAAGAATCAAGAAAATATCCCACAGACATGGCCATAGGTCAGTCCAATGGAGGAAATTCCCCGGTTGAGGGTCCCTCTACTCAGGTGTGTCAAGTTAACAACTAAAGCCATCCAGTATACCAAGTGTTTCTTGGTATGTGTTCACCCACTGGAGCCTGGTCAACGTATCTAGTGTCATTCACTTAAAGAAAACCAACAAACTGTCTTTCTCCCAGTAGTTGTTGGTTGCAATAGTTCCTAAGCTAAGCTCGGGTTTCTTTTCTCTTTTCCACTTCTTTGCTGGGTTTTAGTCTGGTTTGAGCTTGTATTGATCTTGTGTTTGCTATTACCATTGCTGTAAGTTCATACGAACAACTTCTGAGCCTCCTAGAAAACTGTTTTCTTGTGGTCATTCACCATCTCTGGCTTTCCAAACTTTCTTCCCCTCTTCCACAATCATCCTTAAGCTGTCAGAGAGTGAGGTTTAATACAGGAATCCTACCCAGTGACTTCATTTGGTTGATATTTGGAGGCAAAAATCTAGCTTCTGTTTAATAGATGTTTGGTTCTATATGTTATTGCTGATGTAGCTTAGTTGTTTACTGATTGGGTATGACTAGATAATTATTATGTGCTTCAGGTTTTTGATTTTTCACTGAAGGGACCAGATGGTTTCAGGCTGGTGAGTTGAGAGCTCTCCAGAAAGGCCAGAGGACCTAGGCTCAATTCTGGGTGATGGGGTCATGCAGGCAGGTTGTGAAAATAGTGTGTGTGAGCTGTAGAGCAGTTAGGATAAGGCTGGTCTCAAAGCCAGAGGTGTTGACCTGATAGGCAGGATCCAACTAGGGAGCTCTCCAGCATGAACAGCAAAAAGGGGCCTTGGCCCAAGGCAACCGATGGGGACAAGGTGAGCAGGTACTGACTACCCAAGCAGAGAATATATGGGCCTTGGAGAGGTATGAATGAGGCTGATTCTCACCTTCATTTTGCTAGTCAGAATCAGCCTACCCTGTCCCCATCTATCCTCCTTAGGCCTAGACCCCTTCCTGCTTCCACTGCCAGAGAAAGATAACTAGCCTGGTAACTTAACAGGATCCCACCTACCAGGTCACCAACCACCCAACTGCAGATTTTTAAATAAAATCTTTATTTTATTTTAAATAAAATCTTTATTGATTCTTTGAGAATTTCATCTGTGTGTTTGATTATATTTAGATACGTCCTCCATCTCCACATTCCACTCCCACGTCTCTACCCCCCCCTTCATTTCCTCTATCATTTTTAGGGCCTACTTATGTTAATTTGTGTTCCCAAATAGTCTTGGCTGTATATCTACTTCCCGAGGATACTCAATCTAGTCAGCATTACATCCTTAATGAAAACTGACTCTTCCTCTCACAGCAACTATCAATTGCCAATAGTTCTTCAATTCAGGTTGGGGAATCTTGCCCCATCCCCCCACTCCAGGCCTGATTTTTGTCTGACTTGGGCTTGCACAGGTCTTGAGCATGCTATCACAAGCACTGTGGGTTCATATGTGCACCTTCCCTCTTATATATGAAAAATGTTTTTCTTGTATGTATTCACCGCCTATAGTGCTTACAATCTTATTGCCCCCAGTTCTGCAATGATCCCCGAACCTTGGAAGTACAGTTGAAAAAGAAATTAAATAGAGTCACTGTATAATGGGAGTATAATTCCCTTACCAGACACTAGAAGCTTGAAAATAAAAAGCCCAGCTCCAGCACTGGACTCTTTATTTTGGAGTAGTTGATCAGAGGTTTCCCATAGACCGTCAAACAATATCGGCTATTGCCTTTGCCCTTCGTTACCTGCCAGAACTTGAGAGTGAGACTCTATTGCTTGAAGACATGACATTTGTGAGTTGACGAATAAACACGGAAAAAGAAATCAAACTGGTTCTGACCTTAAAACTTCGTCTCTTCTGGCTATCTGTCATTCTATTATAGCATAGTATGCATGCTACTGGAAGCAAAAAGTAATCATTAACCTTACCCTGCTAGCTACAATAAACTGGCCTGGCAAGATATGCTTACTGGTGCAATAGCCATATGAATGTTATGAGAGTACCTAACCACTTTATTATTAGACTGAAAAACTGTTTCCCAGGATGGAGTCCATATCAGTCACTGTTATCAAAGCCAAGAGCCTATGACTACACAGGTCAGAGGTGATAGGAGAGAACATACTACTGTTAATCTACTAAAACACATACTTGTAAATTGACACTTAATTACTTGTTATACCACAGATTAACACATCTCTAAACCTCAACAGAAAAGTTTAGTCTTTCAGCAGATGTCATTTTTCACAGAGACCCACAACTGGTCAACATAGAGAGAATAATAGACTGGTGTTCTCTGCCTTTCATGGGCCACCTATAGTCCTGTGATTCTCAAATTTTTATTAGAAATATGAAGCCATAAAAGTACCTATTGAATATTGGTTCAATTTCAGGTTTTTCAGCTTTTACAATATTCAATCTGTTTTTCAAGCATATTGGATTCAGTGAGGAGTAGAGTCTTTGAAAATGAGAATTCTGTTCTTTAATAGCCTTAAGTCTCATTAGATTACATTGCATCTACTTTTCACCAGGTCAAACTGGTTTAAGAATGAAGTGAGATGGTTCAGTTCTGATTTTAAGTACCTCATAGGATGAATAAAAATTTTGTATATGGTTAGCTTTTTTCATAGAAATTAATATTCATACACAAATATTATGAGCAAAATTCTTAAATATGCATTTTTAGAATGCCATTTCCATTGGTGAAAATTCCATGTACACATGAGAATATGTATTGTGTTTTGTTTGATAAGTCTATTTTAGTACATTGAAAAATTTAATATTTAATGAGTTCTTAGTTTTAGAAATGTTTGTATCAGTAATGTTTTGTTAAACTTATTGATCATATTTAGTGTCTCTATATCTTTTAATGAGACCTAATATATGTGAAAATTATTAGATTTATTTTATTGTCCTATGCTATATTTGTAGTTTTAATTTTCAACCTGATACAATCTAGAATCACCAGGAAAGGTAGTCTTAATAATGATTTGTCTAAATTACATTGGTCTAAGGACACGCCTATGAAGGCATTTCTTAATTGGGTTACTTGAGGTAAGAGGAGCCACGCTGAATGTGGGTGGCACCATTCCGTGGATGTGGCCCAGGACTGATGAAAAGGAGAGAAGTGGCTAAGTACTGGCATGCCTGCATCCAATCGCTCTCTTCTGACCACAGATATAACAGGACCAGTTCTCTCGGGCTTCTGCCTTAGCGACTTCGTTGTGATACTGGGATGTAAACAGGAATTGTGAGCTAAAATAAACTCTTTCTTTCACAGCAGCTTTTGTCAGGGTATTTAATCACAGCAACAGGAAATAGGAAATAAAACAAAGACACTATAGAAATATAATTAATCAAAATTGATTATTATATGACCTTTGTAAGTTATTGTTTGTGGTTTTTATGTTTTTCTTTTATGTATTAGCTTATTATTTTATTTCTCTTGCACTTTTTGTGTTCTAATGCTAAGTGTAAAAGTTGTTCTATTATCAAGAAAATTTATTCCATTGCTTAAAAATGATACAAATTGTTCTGAAGCATAGAACAATTCTATGCTTCAGAACAATTTGTATGAAAAGAAGATTAGTTATTTCATAAAAGCTGAAATAACTCTCTTATGAAATTACTTGTTCATAGAAATTATTGGAAGTAAATCTTTATTACATTAAGAATCCATTAAGATTATTTGTCTAGTGAGAAATTTATTATTAAAAGGAATTACATTATAACAGAGGACAATGCCCCTACTGCACAATATATTCTAACAAAATAAATCCTCAATGCCATGAATGCACTACCTCTCATGAAGCTGTTGGCCAGGTGTTCCACAGACTCTCAAACGATACTGTCCATTGCCTCAGGTCTTGGTTACCCACCAGAACTTCACTGTAAGACCCTATTGCTGAAGACACCACATTTAGGCTCTTGAATGAAGAGAAATTAAGTTGGTACTGACTCCAAAATCTCATCTCTATTGGCTAGCTTTTATAGTGCTGGACGGTACTTTGTATGCAATAAGAAGGGAAAAAATATTCATCACTTTTTGTAGCTGTGAATCTTGTGAACTACAACAGCAACTGGCCTGGAAAGATATATCTGTTGGTACAATAGTGGTACAAGTAATATGGAGAACCAATCACTTTCTAATTGGATTTAAGTTCCATTTCATAGAATGGAGCCCATACCTGACATTAATATCGGTCCTAGGAACCTAAGGCTAGACAGGTCACAGAACATAGGGAAGAGCCTAATACTAGTTTTCTACTAAATAGCTATTGTATAAAACTGACTCTTATTCAATTATTGCTATATCCATAGATTAATGCATCTCTCCACCCTTATGAAAAAGCAAAGACACTATAGAAACATAATTAATCACAATTGATTATTATATGACCTTTGTAAGTTATTGTTTATGGTTTCTTATGCAACAGGTGGATAATTAACACAGAAACCTCAAACTGGCTAAAATGCAGCAAAAAGAAAGTATCAGAGTATTTATACCTGAATACTACACAGTATCAAACTACTGTTCCAGACAGTTATTCATATGAATTCACAGGAATACGAACAGCATGTAATCAAATCGCACACAAAGCCAAACCGAACCGGGGTCTACTCACCAAGGGGGTCAGGGTCTCTGTTCAGACTCCAGTTATAGTCGTGTAAGTTACCATTGTGTCTCACCACACAGGGCCAGCCCGAGTGGACTTTGGGGGATCAGCCTGAAGGTTTGGGGGTGAGTAGACACAGAGTCAAGCCACAGACTCCAGGAGCTGGATGGGAAGCAGACCAAGTGAGTGGCACAGCAAACTTGTTTATTGAATAGGTGCACAAGCTCTTATAGGCCTGGATAGCCAATGACCTTATGGGGTGGTGTCCCAAATACAGCCAATAGTAAGTTTGTCCCCAGGTAGGCAGGTTCTTTCCAGGTGCTGGTCTCCCAACTAACCAGAGCAGAACGCCACACCCACAGGAGCCATTCCTCTATTCCTCCTAGCAGGTTCCATCTTACATTATGCCCAACACATGTACAAGTCTCATATATGTTCAAATCCAAGCAGAGACCTGGAGATGTAGATAAAAAAAACTACAAAGCTTCTAAGGAACCACTGACAACTGATGGTGGCTGGGAAGGGGAGAGTCAGTCTCCTTTTAGTATTTGATTCTTAGTAGTTGATTCATGCTCCAGCGGATGGATCTATACTGTGAGACATTTGAGAAAACAAATTAGACTTAATATTATATATGTAATAGTGTAATTGGATAGTGGAGAGTAAGAGCACATGCATATGGGATATCTAAAACTCATTATATACCATATGAGAATTGCAAAAATACAGTAAAAGAATATTAAAATGAAATTGATTAATCAGAAAATTGTGTTCATATGTATTTCTGACTAACTTATAATATAACTATATCATCAAATATATTATATCATTTACTATAGCTATATCTATATCCTTTATTCTTTGTGTGTGTGTTGGCAAGTGTAATGTTTGTGCTGTATGTTTGTGTATATGTTCCTATATGTGCACAAATATGTGCAGATGTTGAAGGGATGTATCTTCTTTCACGGCTCTCTACCTTAGGTTTTTAAACATGGTCTCTTTCTAGCATGGAGCTCATTTTAACCTTTTAAATTATTACAGTTACACCCATTTACATTTTGTATTTTTGTTTCTCAATTACAATATTCATGTTATGGTATATTCCTTTTTCTCAAATAATTTATTTGACTATATTTACTAATACTTAGGTTTTCTGAATTTAGTTCAGTTTTTTATGTATTTTTTCTCAACCTTTATGTGGTGGATAGCTTTAGTGTCAACTTATACCTGGGTAGAGGGACCCTCAATTGGGGAATTTCTTCCATTGAACTGGCCTGTGGTCATGTCTGTGGGACATTTTCTTGATTGTTGAGTGATGCAGGAGGGCCATTCCACTGGGGGTGTTACCACCTCTAGGCAGGTTGTTCTGTATTGTGTAAGAAAGCAGACTGAGCATGAACCTGAGAGGCAAGACTGTAAGCAGTATTCCTCCATGGCCTGCTCTTCAGCTCCTGCCTCCAGGTTCTTGCTATGAGTTCCTACCTTGAGCTCCCTAAGTGATGAAATATGACCTGGGAGATGTAACCTAAATAAATCCTTTCCTTCCAAAGTTGATATTAGTCAGAGTGCTTTGTTACAGCAATTGAAGACAAAGTAGAACAGAAAGTGGTTCCGGGATCATTGGCGTGTTGCTGTAACAGATTTGACATTGGTGTTTTGGGGAAGATTGTCCAAGCATTTGGAACTTTGGGTTAGAAAACCCACTAAATACTTAGAGTCTCTTGCTGTGGAGCTTGGAACAGTTACGTTGAAAGAGTTGTAGATGATGGAGGCCTGACTTGTGAAGCTTCAAAGAGGAGGAGAAACTATCAGGGCTCTTTATGTGATATTTTGAACTAAGAATATGTGGTTTCTGGTTGGCTGGGGTTGAAGAATTTACTGTGATTAAGAAGAGACCAGAACCACTGAAGTAATACTTTTGTTTTACTGGGACAATTGATGCTTGTTAGCTGGGGTTGAAAAATCATGTGTAATTAACAAGAGACCAGCAACATCAAGGTGAAATCTTCTGGGAAGCATTTCCTCAGGGTCAGAAGATGTGGTCTTGAAGAGGCTCAAGCCTCCATTTCAAGCTGGAAGCAGGACTTTGTATGTATAAGAGTCTCCTGTATGGTTTTTGTGTTGAAAGCATGATGGTGTCACAGAGAACAACTGAGGCTTGGCAATGCAAAAGGTCAGGAAAGACCACAGGTAAAAGTGCAGCCTAGCTGCAGCAAAGACACCAGGATTTCAGGGGTCAGGGAGAGATCTGAGCTTTTGCACCAAGAGAATCCAGAAGAGCCCATTGGTGAAGGTGTAGCCTCAGTTTTATTGGCAGCTCCAGGTTTTTGGAAATGCGAGGACCGTGGGATGATCACCAAGGACACCAGCACGTGTGGAATAGAGCTGGTCTGGGTCTGCAAGATGAGCTGTGTGTGCTGTGGATGGCAGAACCAGAGAAGAGGAGCTGTTGAAACCCTTTGGGGCCCAGAAGATTGTGAGTGAATCCCAGATGTTCAGCCTTGAGATACTTTGCTGAACTTAGGTTTTGCTTAGGTGTGCCTGAATCTTCCCTTTGAAATAAGACAGTGCTTGTTTTGGATTTTATAGGGGCCCATAGTTAAGAGACTTTTGGGAGAGACTGTGAACTTTTGAGTGTTTGCATTTTTAAAGGACTGTGAGGCTCTTTGTCTTCTTTGGAAAAAAAATATATATGATGAACAAAGTCCAGTTTATGTTTTTCCATTTGGGATTAGATAATATCCCAGGTAGATAGTCCCTGTAGAAAACTGCTTTTCTTCCTCCCCCATCATCCATTGATTGTATGTGCCTCTGTCTTGAGGTAAGACCCTATGACCTTGATATATCATCCACCTTGATATATCAATTGGTTTTGTCATTATGCAGATCCTGTTAGAATACCATAGTGTGGAGATCGCATTGGTGTAGCTTCTTTGTCATGTGTAGAATGCATTAACTAGCAGCACTTGTCTTGTGTTTCTGGTTCTTACATTCTTTCTGCCCCTCTTCCTCAATGTTCCCTGAGACTTAGGTGTAAAGTGTGTTTTTTAGATGTTTCATTTAGGTCTGAGTATCACATAGACACATACTCTCTACACTTGACCAGTTGTGGTCATTTGTAATAGTATCTATGTCTTGCAACAAGAAGCTTTCTTGATTAATAGTGATACAAGGATACATGTTTAGAATACAGTAATTACATTGGTCTAGGGAAGTGACAGAAGTAGGTTCATCTCCAGGGTCTATGACCTCTCCGGTCATGTGTATTTGGCTATGTTTACAGTAGCATACAGGATTTCTCCCCCTCACTGAGTAGCCTGAAACCTCTGTTGGTTATTTCTAAGAGAAAAGTACTACTACTTCACTAAAGACATAGTTTGGTAGGTGGGTCATTGTTGAGGCTCACTGACTTTACATCTTAGTAGAATTTTTTTCTTTTGCCCTTGGCAGCTTGCATAGTATCTTTTAATACTATAAGGACTGGTTTTCAGGGAGGAAGCTTCCAGGTCAGTTCCAGTTCATTTGCACAAAGTACTCTGTCCAAGGTTGGTCATGTCTTTAGCAAAAGGGTCTAGCCTTAAAGTTATGGGAGGCAGTCAAGGACTGGGAGAATAGCCTGTATTATTCTGGAAATCACTGAGCCTATGCAGACCAATGACTAAAGGGAGGTTTCCCTTGCTTGGAATTGTTTTTATTTTACAGCCATCAGCTATATACATGCATTCACATTTATATTATATGTGCGCTTTTGAATACACCAATTAAATACATCTCCCTTTGATTTTTCTTACTACTTAAGAATTATTTATCTTGCTTTAATTTCTTTGCACCCATGTAGTCCTCCTTCCTCCTTCCTTCTTCCCCAATTAAAGTATATCCTCCATTTTCCCCTTGGAAACTCCTCCTTCCTACTGACCCCTCTCTTGAGCTCCTTCTTCCCCTAACCTTCTTGGTTATTTTCCATTTTCCTTGTTCCTGAGCATATAGCAGGATTTAGAGTTTGTATCTACAAATAAGAGAAAACATGTATCATCTGATTTTCTGAGTCTGTGTTACTTCACTTAGTATAATAGTTTCTAGTTTTACCCATTTATCAGCAAGTTTTATGATTTCATGTCTTTTTTTTTCCCATTGAGAACCCTATTGTGTAAATATTCCACATTTTCATTATCTGTTCACTGGATAGGGGACATTATGTTCTTTCCAGATCCTAGCTATTGTGAAAAGAACAGCAACAAACATGGCTGAGCAAGTATCTTCTAGTAGAATATTGAGTCCTTTGGGTATATAACAGGGAGCATATATCTGGGTCATGTGGTAGATTTAGTTTAGATTTTTGGTTCTCCACACTGATTTCCACAGCAGCTGTACCAGTAGCGAATGAAGATTCCCTTTCCCTCCATTTGTTTTCATTTGTTATCTTGATCTTAGCCATAGTGATTGGGGTAAAATGAAATCTTAAAATAGTTTGAATTTTCATTTCCCTATTTGTTAAAGACATCAAACACTTTTAAAATGATATCTTGCTAATTTTTATTTCTCTTTTTGAGAACTCTCTACTCTCTATTTACCTGTTTATTAATTGGGTCATATATATTCTTGATTCTTGGTATTTTGAGTTCTTTGTGTATTCTGGAAATGCTGTATTTATTATTATACCCTTGTAATGTTGTTTGAAATTTGGTATTGTACTCTCTTCAGAGTTAACTCATTTTGCTCAGAAAATCTTTGACTATCTGTGCTCTTTTGTAGTTTCATACGAATTTTAGAATTTTTTTCCTATTTCTTTGGAAAATGTCAAAGGGATTTTGATTGGCATTACATTTAAAATATAAATTGATTTTGGTAAGATGGCATTTGCACAATATTAATTCTATCGATCCATGAGTATGATAACTTTCCATCTCCTTGTGTCTTTCTCATTTGCTTTCTTCAAAGATTTAAAGTTTTTCTTGTAGAGATCGTCAAAGTATCCTTTGGTATTTTGGTATAATATATTATATATAACCATATTATATATGGTATCTTTTAATTCAGAAATTTATCAGTTTATTCATTTTTCCAGATGAGGTAGACCATTTAACAGCTGTTATTAATCTACATCTTAAAGTCCAGTAGTACACTTTTCATGAAATTGGGTACACCAGAGTTTAGTGCATATATGTTCTTATCTGTCAAGTCTTCTTGGTCATTTGTTCCCTTGAACAGGTTCAAGGTTCCCTTGAACCTTCTTTAGCGCCTCTGATTAATTTTAATTTGCATTCCATTTGTCTGATATTGGGATAGAAATGCTTATTTGTTTCTTCATGACATTTGTTGTTACATCCTTCCATCTTTTCATGGTGAGGTGGTGTCTGTTCTGGAAGATGAGTTTCTTGTAGACAAAAAGAGAAAGTTTTTGTTTTTAAATTTATCCAACAAGCCTGTGTCTTTTGACTGAAGTATGAGGCTACTCACTGATGTATAAAGTTATTATTGAAGGTTACTGTATGTATCGGTTACTGCTATTTTGTATCTGTGTTGCTTAGTCCTATTTTATTTTTTCATGTTTATCACTTCATTTGTTTTCTTTTCACAGCCTCTTCAATATTTTTTCCTCTTCTGATTTAAGAATTTCATACACTATATTTTGATATATTCAGATCTCCTCCCTCATCTCCACCCTCACCTTACTGTGCCCCACAAACCCCACCCCTTCCATCATGTCTACTATTTGTAAATTAAAATCCTCAGCCATGTTACATAGCAAGTATGATCTAAGTACCAGAGAAATCATATCATTAGAATATCAGTGACCTATAATTCTTTCATACACATGTGCCAAAGCATAGGCCCACTCTCTTTCTTTTGTATGTGATTTGGGATTAGAATAGGTTTCCACACTTTTTTTTTCTGTTTCTCTTACATACTACTTAGAATTTCTTTCTCCGTCATCAGAAATGCTTGAGTTTCCTCATCAAAGTCAGTAACAATTGTTCACAGTAACAACAACTGTGAGCACACAGCCCTTACATGCAGGTTATATACTTTAGCTGTTTCAGGACCTCACTGGCTCCATTATGGACCAAGGTATTCTCCAAAAGGTTAATCCCCACAGGATTTTACTGTGTGTAAGGAAGAATTTATGTCTTCAGAGTAGGAAGCAATTAGCTTGCAGGTTATTAATCAAAGATTCTCCTGGGAAATTTCACAGCTTCACACAACTTTACATCAGGGTCCTCTAGTTTATTTTCTGAAATCTGTAGATTTCTCAGGATCCCAATACTGATGAGGACTGCAGGTCTTTACAGCCAATGGTTGATGATGATCAAGTGACCATGGGTGCCATGAGGCCGCGTGGGTACCAGCCTGGCTTGGCTTCACTCCACACGTATGTGTGGATAACCATGCCATTACAGTGGAATGTTGGCAGCCTTGCCTTATTGGTCTGCATGTTTGATTTGGCTCCACTAGTGTGCTTGGGTAGTCAGACTGATTTGGCTTCACCTCATTAGTACACATGGCCAGCCACGAGGGCTTGGCTCCGCACGTGTGTAGGTAGCCAGGCCAGCATAGATTCAATGTCTTGGTTCTCCAGTCATTTCCCCTCTTACTTCCCAGGTCCTGAATTCAGAACTTTGAGATCAATATAGAAGCATCGAGATACTTAATAAAATGAAGAGAGCTAGAGTCATGTTTTAGGTCTTCATGCCGAGAGTTGCCATGGCCACCATTATGTTGCCATCTCTGCTTACCAGTTATTTTCCTTCTTACTTGCCAAGATCTGAGTTCAGAATTTTGAGATCAATATAGAAGTACCCATTGTTAGGTAAATATTCATCATGTGTGATTAGGTTCCTCTCATGATCCAACACATATATTCAGTCTCTCAGGAGCTGGAGTGTGCCAGGCCCTGAGGCCACTTGACTGGGGTAAATTCCATTCTGCTGCCCTTCTACGTTCTTCAAAATTTCTACCTCCTTTATGAAATCACTTTTCATATCTTGAATTATCTTTTTATATCATTTAGCCATAAATTTGTATTTTCTTGAACTTCAGTGAAGGGTTTATTCCTTTCCTTCTTGAGTTCCTTGAGTTGTATGTTTGTGTGTTCTAAGTCCTTGAACTCTTTGATCATGTCTATGATTATTCTGAAAGTTCTGTGTCCTTGGATTCCTCTGGGTAGCTTTCATTGGGGAACACTTCTAAAGAACTGGTGAAGTTTGTTTGGAACATATAGTCTTAGATTTTCATATTATTTGGGCTTTTGAGTTGTAATTTGGACATAAGGGCTTCTGGGGTTTTTTGTTTGTATGGTTGACTTGTTTTTATTTTGTTTTTCGTTGTGTGTCTGCTATGAAATTGTAGCCTGACTTTGATGAGTGGAATTTTTGTTCTTTTTTTGCCATGTATTGTATTTTATTTTTTATTGAATTTTGTGAATTTCATACAAAACAGCTTAATCATTTTACGTCCCCTTCCCCATCCACACACTCCCATAAACCCCACTGGAGTAAATGCATTCTTCCTTTTATATGAAGGCCTATCGAGTCAAGTTAGTGTCCCCAGAGGTTTTTCAGTGCAAGTTCATCAGCTTGTCTCTGGTCAGACTATCTAGAGTCACTTCCTTAAAGAATATCAGTTCTTCCTCACTCAGCAGTAATCAGCTGCCAATACTTCTTCAGCTAAGATTGAATACAGCTACCCATTTCCCTAGTTCTATGTTAAGTTTTTGTCTGCTTGAGGTTACATGGGTCGGTGCATGGTGACACCATGACTGTAGGTTCTCATGATCGAGGTCCCAGGAGCCTGTTCCATATGGTTTACATAGTCATTTGAATTCCTTAACATGAATAATATATTTTTAAAAGTTCATTGTTATAGCAACACAATCATTCAGGCTTAATTACATGTTTAATACTCTGTCTGCAGCAATAGAAAACATTTCCATAATTTCATCATCTTACAGCAGTGAACATGTATTTCTGCTCATATTTTTCAAGAAAGAGCTGTTAACCTGTAGCTGTGCTGAGTTGTGGTTCCAAATGCAATCAATAAGACTCAGGGCCAGGTCCCTGCTCAGTCTAGAGATCAGACTAATGGAACAGCCCCTATCTGGGACATACTTTTCCATGAGGATACACAAGAGAGCAGATTCAAATCCTGAAAAGGCAAGTAAACTTTCACCCTGGATGATTAATATGACTGTCACATCATGAGTTAGTTGACAAAGGAAGTCATACAGTCATGCCAAAGGACAATGGTAAAATGCTCCTTCTACAGGGGCATATGGTCTGGGCATGAAGGAACATTTTTGAATAGGCAGTGTACCAACTGCAGCCATGTAACATAAAACCTCTTCAGCTAAACTTCGATATTTTCCTAATATATTTTTACTAAAATACATCTGACACTTGCACGTTAGGAAAATATACTTAATGCATTTTACACCCTTGTGCTTTTAAACTATCTATTGGATATTTTTTTCTCCTGGTAGTTATGTTTCTTTGGGACATGAATATTTTCATGTTTTTTTTTTTTAGATTAAGGGAGAATGCTAAAAACAGAGAGAAGACAAATATCTAGATGGAGTTAAGTTGAATAAAATTTTCTTTTCTTAAAATAGTTTAAAAAAAGATTGGTAGAGTATGGGTAAATAATTTGAATTAGTATTTCAACATGAAAATGTTAGCAGAGACATACACTGCAGACATCTGATTAGAAAATGACTGGGTAGGATCCATCAGGGCTGCTGAGGATGCCGTTATTTTCTCGAGAGTGATGGAGAAGGATGATTGTAGAGTATGTGGATCAATAAATGAAAAGCAATATTTCCAATATATTTGATCTAAAGAAGAAAATAAAAGCCAAGGAAGGAAGGAAGAAGTGTTTTAAAAAGAATTGCTTTTTCGATGTAACTTGAGCATGTTTACACAGAACTGGGTATCTTAGAAAAGAGGAGTAAGGTGTCATATGGTAGAGTCTGATTACTGGAGCCATAGTTTAAAGAGATGGTATAGACTTCAGGGCATGGGAAAACAGGAAAGACAAGCTTTCTGTGTGGTGGCAGAGAAGGAATAAACGCAGATGCAAATATAGATGAATAAACATGAGGTGCAGAAATGAGGTTTTTCTAGTTCAATAAAGCCTAACTTCTCTACAAATTGATATGTTACTTTATCTGTTTTTGTGGCATAAGAAAGAATATTTGACACAGTTCTCCACAGTACCAGGTAAAGTAGCATCAGTTTTATGGCTGGAAATCTCCTTAGGCTGAGATACCAACATCAAGAGATTTTTGTTTCAGTTTGTTCTTAAATTTCTAGTTTTTTAGAAGCAGGAGATGATAGACAGTATTTCATTAAATTTAAGTCATGTTAAACATCATGGATATATAATACATCATTTATTAAATATTATTATCTAATGTTAAAATATGATATCACATATATTGAAATTTTATAAAAGTGGATTATAGCTTCTATAATGATATTTTATGTGACATAAAGTAGGATTAATCTTTTAGATATTTGCTAAACTTATTAATCTTTCTCCCAACTGATTTAGCTTCTTTTTGTTACAGTTCCCCATTCTTTTTCTTTTGCCATGTTGACTTCAATCAGGGGCACATGAAAGTTAAGTATGAACATGCTGTTTCCGTCTTTTTACAGAGCTTATATTTTGTTTAATACTCAGTGTTGTAGCTTACACTATTCACTACAGTTGTATTTTATCTATTTAATCTAGCTATTTTGTCTATTATCTCTTTGGGCTTTAAAAAGTATTTTATATATTATTTTTATTTTACATGTGTGAATGCATTCCCTGCATGTGTGCAAGTGCACCTGTGTTGGGCAGAGCCCACAGATGTGAGAAGAATGCATTGGATCCCCTGGAACTTCAGTTGAGGATGGTTGTTAGCCGTTATGTTAGTGCTAGGAACAGAACTCCAGTCCTCTGCAAGAGCAGCCAGGGCTCTTAACCACTGAGCACCTCTCCTGCCCGCCTCCTTGGGCTTTTTGATGGATTTCCCTAATTTATATTTTTGTCTTAATATTATGTTTCATATATTTAAAAAATTCTCAGTTTTGTTTTTATTATAAGCATAATACAAAATAGTAGAATTAAAAAATACAGAAAATATGACTGGAAATGAATCTTTAACAAAGATTCTTGTTAACATTGTGATTATTATTCATGTTATGTGTCTATAATTTATTAGAAAGTGTACTTTTCATATTGACTATTTCCCATTTTTACTTTCTTGTTATTATTTACTTATTTATTTTTATTATTTTGTTGTTCTTTTGAGAAAGGGTCTTCCTGTAGCCACAGCTGGCCTGGAACTGACTTATATAGACCAGGCTGACCTTGATCTCACAGAGATTCCCCCTGCCTCTACCACCTGAGTGCTGAGATTAAAGGCGTGCACCACCATGCCCAAGATATATCCATTTTTAGATGACAAAGACTAGCTGTACATTTTAATTTTAATGAAAAGCTCTTCTTGCATATGTATTCCAAGTTTCGAAATCTTTATTTAATAGAGAATTAAGTCACTCTAAATATTTCAAAACTGTTATCACAATACTATTGTACTTATTAATATACATGTTCTGTGCAGTTTTTAAAGTAATTATTAATAACAATAAAGTTATTGTATGGGGCATAGTCCTTAGCTATCCATACTGAATTATTTTCTCAACATCTGTACTGTACAGTCAACCTCAGTGGAGAAATTGTAGCCTATTAGCCCTGTTACTGGAATTAGATAAGTTTCTAGATAATTAATCAGATAGGATTACCAGAAGTGGGGCTCTTCCATTCAAGACCACTTCTTTTGGAAGTAGTAATTTAACACATCTCTACATAAATTTGTTCCCAGATATTACAGTTTTTTACGTTACTGCTGTTGACAGTCGAGTTTTTTTTAAAGATTAATTTTTTATTATCTTTGTGTATGTGCATGCGTGCCTGTGCAAATTCATGTGGGGACAGAAGGGAATTTTTGGATCCCCTTGTTCTGGAGTTATGCTTGATTGTAATCCTCCCAACATGGGTGTGGGTTATGAACTCCAGTTTTCTCCAAGAGCAACAAGCACTCTAAAACTGCTTAGCCATTTATCCAGCCCCATGGTTGTGTACATGTACAGATTGTATTTTCTGACCTATTTTCTCCACTCTGGATTCAAATAAAGAATAATTCCTGTAAAATTGTTTGTACCCAGGGTTCTTACTGTTTCCTCTTATTTGTAATAATTTTCAGTTGATTCTGTCAGGTTTTTTCAATTATGCAATATACTCATGTGCAAATATTGATAATTCTACCTCTACCTTAAAGATTATTTTAATTTATATGTATGAATGTATTACCTGCATGTATAATAAGTGTGCCCTTGCTGTGCAATGCCCTTGGAAGTCAGAAGAGGTGGTCGGAGCCCTTATAATTGGAGTTACAGCCAGTCGTTATCCATCATGTGCGTGTTGGTAACCTGAACCCAGGTCCTCTGTAAAAGCACTGCAGCCAGTGCTCTTAACCGCTGAGCCAGCTCTTTAGCATCTCTGCCTCTACAATTTTGCAACATTTATCTTTATCTCTTTTCTATGATGTTAAGTTGGAGATCATTGTTATCTTCTTGGTCCTGTCCATGACTTTAATAGAGAAATTTCTAGTGTTTTTCCATTACCCAAGACACATGTTTTAAGATTAAAAGCAATATCATTCGCATGTAAACTTTTAAAAGCGGATTCTCGGATTAGGTAAATAGATGTTTCAGTTGGTGAAGGACTTGCTGTGTAATCCTGAGATCTGAGTTCTGACTTCCAGCACCTATGTAAAAGCCAAGTGAAGAGGTATCCCTCTGTAATCCCAGACGTGGGGTAGGATTGGGGTAGAAACAGAAAATCCCAGGAGCTTGCAGCCCAGCCAGCTTAGCTAAAATGATGAGTTCCAGGTTCAGTGAGAGACCTTGTCTCAAAAAATAGGTGGAAAATTACATGCATTCTGTCATATATGTTAAATCTTATCCTGTCAAGCATTTGTACCCAGATGTCCCTTGTTGCAAGGGAGGCGCACAGATGGGAGATGTGTCTAAATTTGATGTATTATAGGAAATGCACAAAAACTGAATAGAAATATTTTTAAGTATAGGTGAGGAGAATAGTAGAGGAAGATACCCGACATTGCTCTCTGGCCTAGGAGAGAAAGAGAGAGAGAGAGAGAGAGAGAGAGAGAGAGAGAGAGAGAGAGATCACCTAATACAAATTCTTGAGTGTACCTTATAAATAATGAATAAAACGTTCAGACTGATATACTATTGTGAATATTACCATAAAGATTATTACAATAAAGACAAAAAGAATAATGTCAGCCCTTGTGTCTCCTTTGCAAATGCTTTGCTGGACGGCTCTTGTCTTCTAATCATATTTAAATATTCATTTCTGGGTAAAATTCAACCCCACATTTTAGTATCATATTAAGTATTTCCTTTCATTATTTTAAATTGTGTCTTTTGTGTTTGAGTATGTGCACAGGTGTGCGGGTGCCCACAGAAACAAGGGTGAAGCTGGATACAGGCAGTTGTGAGCCACCTAACACGGGTGCTGAGAACCAAACTCAGAACCTTTGTAAGTGCAGGATGGTGCTCTTATCACTGAGACATCTCTCCAGTGCCCAGAGTCACAGTGGATTTGAAAGTCTCTGACATGAACTGTATAGGCAGTCCTTTCTTTGAATCACCAGCTACCCATGTCATCTTCCCCATGGCAAACCTGCACATTCTTGTTATGAAGTGGGAAAGTGACATGTGTTTGTATCCTCAGGGTATCTCCCATATGGACTCCCCATAACATAGTTATGTGACATATAAAGTGTACAGTGTCTAAGCTTTTCATATGGACAACCACTGCTCCTTCACCTGGTATCCATTCTATGCCTTACTTTTTGACACCCCTAGAAGCCCACTTAGACAGAGTTCTACAAGATTGTTTTGCCTGGTGACATTCTTTGGTGTTCTAGTCTCCAAGAATGGAGCACATGATTGTCTCTATAATCAGTATTTTGTTGGCACACAAAAGGATAGCCTCTCTTCTAGGAGAGGAAGACCCAGAACAAACCAGGCAAGAAGCAGCCATCAGTCCAGTCCTACTTATGGTAGTCTCTCCTTGCAGGAATACATCTACCTGAGTGATTCTCCTAAACACTTTAATTTGACTTAATGCAAGTAGCAAGCATTATGCTATCTCTCCTGTGGCTGAGAGAGGGGATAAGGGAAAGCTCTCATGTCCTTGACCTATCTCTCCCCACTTTGGTAACTTGCTCAATTTTGAAATTGTCTCTTATGTAATTTTAATGTAGATATCCCAAACAAACTTTACGAGAGCCACCAAGTCCCTAACCAATGTTTGTAAGTAATAAGCATTTACTTCTGCAGAGCTTTAGGCAAAAATTATTGTTTTCAAGTTTTAATTAACAGGACATAGGAAATAACATAGACAATGTAACATAGACACATCTGGAAATAAATGCAAAGTTATAAAAGCTGAAAATGACCCAACCAGTAGACATTACATAGCATCATAATCTGTGGTAGTCACTGAAGTTAAGGTCTCTTAACTCTCCCTTATATCACCCTGCTGAAGTTGCTTGGCTTGTTTTGTTTCAAGCAAAGCAGTACTTCGAAGAGTTTGAGGGGCTCACATGTTCTATTTCTGAGTTGGTTGGAGTTCACAGGGTTATCTTCCTCACACAGCAACTAATAACTATATTTAACTCCAGTACCAGGAGATCTGATGCCTCCTTCTGACCTTCATAGGCATTGCATGACATAGTACACATACATACATGTAAGCAAAACCTACATACACATAAAATGAAAAATAATAAATAAAATACAAACATTTGTTTATCTTTGAAAGTTGCAAATAATTTTTCCTATTGTATCATTCTACTGGAAATGCATTTGTGCATTCCTTTACTTAGTTTTAAGCAATCATTTAAATTCTCAGTTCTGACTTTGATAGATCCCTCATATTTTAAACTCATATTTTAAAAATACAGTAAGATATACATGCTTTGGTTGTCTAGACAGACTAGTATCCTAGGGGATGTAACGTTTCCTGGGGTTGCTTCTTTTGCCTCTTCATTTCCCACTTGGATCTATTGTGCTCATCAGCACTCTGTTCTGCATTCTTGAGTACAATGGATACCAGAGGTTTTTGTTTGTTTGCTTGTTTGTTTTAAAGAACACATTGGTTTTGTTAATGGCCTGACACCTGCCCACATCCTAAACATCCTTTTCTCAATAGTTCCCAAAATGTTTCCCTAGCCAACCACACAGAGCATCACCTCAAAACACTTTACAGTTGTAAAATTTTAGGACCTTTCTCTCTATTAAGAAATTCTGAAAATCCAGTGATTTGTGTCTTAATGATCTCAACTGATTCAGTTTCTCCCTCATTTCAAAGACAAGGTTCAGGAGTGTGCGGAGATGCACGGATGACATTATGAAGCCTCACTTATTTAAAAAGTGGAAGGTCCAGGCTACCAAGTGCTGGAGAAATGGCTCTGCCTTTAAGAGTATTGGCTGTTCATGTTGACTAACAATTGTCTGTAACTCCTGTTCCAGGGGATACAGCACCCTCTTCTGGACTCCATAGGTGAACTTACATATATGCAGGCAGAATATTGATACTCATAAAAGAAAAATAAATACAAAATTTTGAAAGTGGAGAAAATCTAATATTTCATCATCTCACATAATTTTTAGATATTAAATCTTAATAATTATTTTTTGAATTTGTTGTTTATTAACTTACTCTAAGGTGTATGAGTGTGTTTTCTGCATGTGTGTAAGTGCACCCCTATCATGCAAAGTCTTCAAGGTCAGAAGAGGCATTGGATTTCCTGGAACTGGAGTTACAGATGGCTGTTAGCTGCCATATAGGTGCTGGGAATCAAACCCAGGTCTTCTGCAAGAGCAGTCAGTGCTCTTAATCACCAAGCCATCTCTCCAGTCCCTAAATCCTAATAATTGAAAAATCTTTTGGATTATAGTAGGTTACAGAGGTGTGTTGGATAGCTTTAGTTGTCAACTTGACACACCTGGGTTGAAGGAGCCTCAATTAGGGAATTGCCTCCATTGGACTGGCCTGTGGCCGTCTGTGGGGTATTTTCTTGATGGTTGAAGGATGTGGGAGGACCCAGAAAATTGTGGGCGGTGTCATCTGTGGGCAGGTTGTTCGGTATTATATAAGAAACCAGACTAAGCATGGGCTGGAGGGACAAGCCAGTAGACTACATTCTTCCATGGTCTGTGCTGCAGCTCCTGCCTCCAGGTTCCTGCCCTGAGTTCCTACCTTGAGCTCGGTCACTTATGAACTGACTCAGGAATGTAAGCCACATAAATCCTTTCTTCCCCAAGTTGGTATTGGTCAGAGTGTTTTGTCACAGCAATTGAAACAAACTAGAAC
Source organism: Eospalax fontanierii (assembly GCA_035773235.1). Lineage (NCBI taxonomy): Eukaryota > Metazoa > Chordata > Mammalia > Rodentia > Spalacidae > Eospalax > Eospalax fontanierii. The sequence goes on along the minus strand of CM069536.1, from coordinate 33,367,212 downwards.
AGGTGGAATGCTAACTCTTTGACCACTCACCTTGTAAGGAGATTTTTAATCTTTTCTGACTTTTTAAAAGAAAGGTTTCCTAATATAATTCTGAGATAATTTCTCTGTTGCAAGCTATGATATTAACTTTTCAAACTGAAATATAAATATAGGTAGAAAGAAACGGCCAATAAGGACATGCTTATGTGGCCAGTTTTTGTTTTGTTTTATTTTTTTTTTGTAGGTTGGGAAACATTTGAAGTATTAAACACCATCAAAATAAGGTTTATTTTTGATACAGGGCATATATTTATTTGGGTAAAATGTGTGCCGTTCTAAAGTAGAACAGATTTCTGATTAGGTAAGGAGAAACTATTTGAAAAGATTACTGAAAAATCAAGTTGGAACTAAGTTGGAAACTCTCGGTTGGCTAACATTCAGGGTGCAGGAAGGTGCTATGCAGGGTACCAGAGGAGAAAATGCTACATCCTCACACAGCTGTACGGTCCAGGTACATTGGTGCCCACTTGCAGGGTAGGATATGCCCACAGATACAACAGTGGCACAACTGTTTTGCAAAGAGCAATGGTTAATGTAGATTCGTATTTGGTCCCAAAACTGAGGATGACCAATTGTTTTGCTCTAAAAGGAACATCTTTATCAGCATCCTGCCTCCCTCAAGGCCCAGGCAATGTCTCAGAAGAAGCAGTGGAGAGAATTTAAGAATGGAAAGACAAGGAGGAGGGCCATGAAACACTGCCACATAGATTTGACACTACCACTGGAGCAATGAAGGATACCGGCACAAGAATGGGCGGGATAGAGGACGTGCTCACGTGGTCCCTCCCCTTCCTGAAGAGCTACTAACAGTTAAAGGCTGTGGCAGGAAGGGGTGTCATTTTAGTTAATGTACAGGCACTGGGGACTAGTTAGGGAGAAAAGGGCTGAAGGGGTTACAAGAGAAAGGAAGGGGAATAAGAGACGATAATAAGGTATAAAACTCATCGCGATAATATATATATATTATATGAATATAATATGAATTATTGTAATTCATATATATGAAACGGTGAAAAAAATAAAAATGTCTTAAAGATTACTACAACACAGAGAAGGGATGTTTGCCTGAATATTATAACAAAGAACTATCAACTGGGGAGTTTAAACAAATGAAATTTGTTCCTTCACAGTTGTGGAGTCGGAGCTCATTCAGTGTCCCAGCACAGTGGGCTGTGATAAGCTCAAGGTGTGTTCCTGACTTACAGAAGTTCACTGTCTTGTCATATGCTTTATGGCTTTTCTTTAGTATGTGGGTATGTGTGGAAATACAATAGAGTAGGACAAGGATACCCATCCTTATGACCTGATTTATCCCCCATGAAAATCTCTGTCTCTAAATGCAGTTGCTTAGGCTTCGGGGCCCAACACACGAGTGTTGGTGGAGACAGCTGTGTTCTTAGTAGGACCACTGCAGTAACAGAAGGCTATGTAACAAGGACGGAGCTCTGACATGACGTTCTGCACTTTTATTGTCTTCAAATAATTTTTAAAATCATTGTTTGAAAATTAGTTGGAAATTTGAGAGTTATTCATACTTAACTTCTTACAATGCAGTTTTTTTCTGGCATTGTATATACTATTTAAGATAAAGTTATTGTTTGTTGGGCATTGCTAAAAAAGTGTTTTCTGGCTACTATTTTATATAAATTTTGTCACACATTGGCTTTTTGTGTGAGAAAGATACAGCATAAGATGCATTTGGTCATGTTGAATAAAAGTATTTTAAAGACTAAATGGAGCCACGTGCTATATGAGGCAGACAATGTAAAGAAATGAACATTATTCTAAGATATGCATGCATGTTTTCTGCAACCCACACCTATTATTCAAAATGGAAATCTTCCCATGGTAACTGACTTGTTTATAAGAGTAGATTAACCAACTGCACGAGGACAAATATTTTGAAGTTCTTTGTTATGTGGTTGTTATTAAATACACCTTTTTGTTCCTAATGAATTTAAAGTAGCCAAGACCTAATGCTATGCAAGAATTAAAAACAATTTAAAAATATTTTATTTGACAGAAATTATGTTCATCCACCAAATTTTTTCTAAATTTATTTGTATTTTGTCATGGGGTCTCTCATTTTATAACTAGCCTGGCCTTGTACATGTTTGCAGTCTAGGTTCACCTCAAACTCAGTCTTCCTGCCTTACATCCCAAGTGATTGGATTATAGCCATGCAGTATGACTCCCACCTGTGAGATATAATTTTGAAAAGGTAAAGAATACAACTTTTAAGAAATACAAAATGTGCCTTTTTTTGAGGGGACATAAAAAAGAATTTATAAAGCAGTGTGAATTTATTATATATTTTAACCAACACAGAAACAAGCTTAATGAATGAAACCATACATTTGTAAATGATTTGGAAATATAAACCTTGTGAAATATCATTTAAATCTGGAAATAAATAGCTAGAGTGTCATTTCTTAGTGTAACAAACAATAGAAAGTCACCACCCTGAGGAGTTAGTTGAGGTTGATTTTAATTTTTATTTTATAAAATATTTTATTATTTTTAATTTATATATATATATGTATATGTATATTGCTTGTATATATGTGAGTGTAGTGACTTCATGTAATGACCACAGACGTCAGAAGAGGGCACTGGATCTGTAACTGAAGTTAAAGATGGTTGTTAGGTACCATGTGGGGGCTGGGAACCAAACCCAAATCCTCTTTAAGAACAGCCAGTGCTTGTAACCACTGACCCATCTCTCCAGCCCCAGATATTTAAATGTTTGCTCATTAATACTGTCTAATAAACTATAGCCATGAAATCTAAGCAGCAAACTTAGGTCCCTATAATTGTACTCAATACCACATCATATTCTTGGAATCGAAAATCTATTGATATTTCTGTGAAATTATTTCTTAAAGACACATTTATAAATTATGTTTGAACTCATCAACATAATGATACTGGGAATATGACAAGGTGTTTATCTTAGATATACAATAAGTAAAGTTTTCTAGAATCAGATTGCAGGAGAACCAGGGTGGCTTGTCCCTACCCATAAAATTATATTTTTTCTTGGTTGTAGAACCGATGTTGCAATAATTTATTGTCTGTATTTGAGCAATACTTCCCAGTGAAGGAGTATAACATAATATTTTAAATAATTTGATAATGAAACATTAGCCAATCAAAGGATGAACTGTTTGTTTACTATTAAACAACTTCACTTTAAGGTAATTTCTATTTCCCAACATAGAAAACCTTCTGGGAATCAGAATATGTACAACATATTTGATTGAAGGAAATGAAAGTCTCAAAGTAATCTCTAAGGAGTATTTCTATTTGTAGACTTTAGAAGTGAATGTGTAATTACATGTTATTATGAATTTTCCTTATTTCATTAAGAAAATTGTTTAAATTATGCCAGTAAACATGGGTCAATTTCATTAGTTTCTAGAGGTCTACAATCTGATATGTTTATATCTAACTGTAGCCTTCTTTATTACTAGTCACTAAGATGTTTACTTTAAAATATTGAAATTATTATTCAAAAGTAAACCCTTTTGATGTTTCTAACTACTTATACAATTATGAGTGTAGGTTATAGTCATATGGGTGACTTCATTAGATCACCGATGAATACATTTAAATTTTATTCTATTTTAGTTTTTTTTTTTTCCAGATATGGTATCACTCTATAGCTCAGGCTCACCTTAATATTTTTCTTTTAAATTTTATTTATTATTTAATGAGTTTTCCTTTAATATGTCAAGAATTTTATACAGTATATTTTGACCATATTGAAGTGCAGTGTGAACTGCTTGTCTCCACTCAGTCTGTTCCTACTTTCCTACCACCCCTACTTCATTTCTTCTATTTTAATAAATTTTTTTAAAACCCACATTGTGCAATTCCCAGAGAAGTCAGAAGATGGCGCTGGATCCCCCAATAGTAATTGTAGATCACAGCCTTAAAGAAGACTGGCCCTCCTCTCAGAAGCTGTCAGTCACTAAGGGTGCCTCAGTTGGGGATGAAGTCTGTGCCCACCTCCCCTTACATATCTGGATTTTGGTGGTTTGAGCTTAAGCAGGTCTTGCGCATGCTGTCACAACTACTGTGAAGTTTTATGTGCAACTGCCCCATTGTGTCTAGAAAACACTGTTGTATTGTAGTCATCCACCTTCTCTGGCTCTTAGGTTCTGAGATGATCCCTGAGCCCTGGAGGGAGGAGTGTGGTGTAGGTGTCCCATTTAGGGCTAAGAACTCTAGTTTCTTGTTTTCTGCCCTTTCTTAGCTTGCTCCTGTATTGCTGTGAGAACAACACTGAACAAAACCAACCTGGGGAGGAAAGGGTTTATTTGGCTTACAGCACAGTTCATGATCAAGAGAAACCAAGGTGGGCAGTCAGGGCAGGAACCTGGAGCATAGAAGCATGCTGCTTACTGGTTTACTCTCCTGTCCTGTACTCAGCCTGTTTTTTGTTTGTTCATTTGTTTGTATGTTTTGTTTTGTTTTTATACAACACAGGACCACCTGCCCAAGGGTGGCACTTCCCACAGTGTGCTGAGCCCTCCCATGTCACTAGACAGTCAAGGAAATGCTCCACAGACATGGCCACATGGTCAATCCAATGGAGGAAATTCATCAACAGTAATTCCCTCTACCCAGGTGTGTGCAGTTGGTTATTTTCTTACATCCCTGACACTTTTGCAGCAGTGGGTATATCCTGTCTTAAATTCTTGATCTTCCCGACTATGCCTTCCAGGTGCTGGGAAAACACCTATGTACTACCATGCCCAGATTTAATATGGATACATTTTCATCAAGAAGAAATGATTCCACCTTCTCATGCCTTGTTATCATCATTTATTTTTGTTTTCTTAGTGGTTTTGTCACTGACAGCTTGCAGAGAGGTCACTGTGGAGAGTTTTCAAAAAGAAATCTTAGAAAGGGATGATGGAAGTAGAACTGGACACAAGAAGTATTTGAATTATGGCCCAGTTACAAAAAAGTCTTCAGTCAATCCCCTGAAGAATTTTGAAGATAGAACAGACTTTGTGAGATATCCTAATTGAGACATAGACTTAAGCTTTGGAACGTTCATGTTTACTAGTCACTGGAAGCCAGGTGATTAGGGAAGGGACACGTCTTGGTAAAGCAGTTCCTTTGGCCAAGTGCAGTTCCTGTGGATGGAGCAATACACGAGCTCTCAGCTCCCAAAATCCTAACACTTTAATCATCAAAGGTGGCATCTCAGTGGCGCATGACTTAATATTCTCCCGAGTATTATTGAGATCAACTTGTTTCATATAATGATTTCAGCATCAGTTTCTCCAGATTCTTGGTGGTCTCTCTTGAGAATTCTGACAGAAGGAAGATCATCAGGACAAACTATGACCACTCTTCCTGACAGTGCAGTGACTTAACTGGTAGGATGGCCTGGATGCCCCTTTCTCAAGGATTTGGCCTATATATGGTCACCATCCCTTCCTTATATCTTGGGCATACACTATAAATTTAATATTGGTTTAGGGTAGAGGAATAAACATCCAAAGATAACAAATACAAAATATTTTTTCTCATGCACATGAAGGCCAGAGCCAATAGCCTTGTTACTTATCTCCTGGCACAATAACCTGGAAATAATCTCATAGCAACATAACTTAGTATTCAGAGCCATCATGAAGTAGGAACATAGAACGTCAGGCATCTCAGCTAACACATAGTGATTTGACGTATTTGTGAGGCAGTTTGGGAATTCCCCCTCCATTCTGGGGTGCACATATAACCATAGCTGCTCAGTTATTGATATGGGTTGAAGGAATGGCTGTTGGAGGTCCCTCACTCAGGACCAGCCCGAGGGGGAGCAAAGGATCTGCCGTGGGGGAGGGGCGAGTAGGTGCGAAGTCAACACACAGACTCTGGGAGTTGAGTGGAAGGCCAGAAGTGGTGGTCTGCTGCAAACTCATTTATTCAAGAAAGAGCAGAGAGTCTTATAGGTCTTGTTAGCCAATAGCCTTATGGGGTGGGGTCCTGACTACAGCCAACTGCAGTTTGTTCCCAGGTGGATTAGGTTCTCTCCAGGTGCTGGGCAGAAACTGGCTTCACAATCAATGGGTGTGGAGCATCACACCCATGAGAGCCATTTCTTCATTCCTCCTGGCAGGTGGCCTAGCTAGGCACACTCTGCCTTATACCCAACAATGGCAATGGCAGGGCCATGAGGGCTCGAGTCACCTGTTTGTTCTTTTTGCCCATTCCTTTGTTTCCTGCCCATTAATGCAATGTCCATTTAACTACACATTACTCTTCACTCCTCCTTTGCTGGAGTCTCATGACAAAAGCCTTCCCATTCCATATCTTTCAGGGTACATATTGTCACCTTTTCACAAATTAGGTTCCTATCTTTGATCCAAAATGCCCGAGTTTTACCTGAGAAAACAAGCAAGAGTCAGCATATGTTTCTCCCACTAATGTTTGTCATAAATTCCACACTGTGCCTTTTCTTACTGATACCTCTAAGATCTAAAGGGCTTACATTGTATGGTTCAAGTTATAAGATTAAGTCTACACAGCCCAGAATCAACCCATCAGCCCCACCCAACATTATTTTCATCTCTCAGCAGAAATATTGAAACAATATTATCAAATATATAAGCATGTGTTTTCAGAACCCAAAGAAATCTATAAGATGTTGCTCCCATCTTGGCAATGGTGAGGCTTAATGATGTGTCTTTTAGTTTAGAAGAGATGTTCTAGCATGTCCAAACCACTGGGCTTCTCAAAGCTTCAGTGATGTTGCTTGTCTCTTGTCTGAGACAAGAGAACACCTGTATCTAACCAAGAAGTCTAACATACTTGTCAACACTTTGTCATCTGGTCTGATTAACAGTATGACATTTATATAATAGACTAATATGATTTTTTGCAGCTAATATGACTTACATGCATTTAGGAAACAATAGAAGAGTTAACACAGTAATAGATTGTTTTCTCTCCCACGTGTGCATAAGCTGCTACTGATCTGTTTCTCTTTCATGTTATGAATGAACAAGACACTTGGCACATGAACAACAACTATGATCATATGACATACCAAGGCTAGGTTATCTGGTAGACAAAGATTTGACACCTGATTTAACAACTGTAGCTAGATGTTACTACTTGGTTGAGTTTGGACAGTCTATTGTCATATAAAGGACATATTTTTTTTTGGAATTCACATTGGTATAAAAGTAAATGATGGGGAGCACCCATCCCGAATCTTTTGCTATTTATAAGGTAGTAATACTTTCTGTACCATCATGAGGAACTGTTGTTGGTACACTTCTTGCTTTGGAAAGGAAGTGGAAGTTTCTTTATTCTGTTTTTGTTTCTTTTTCTCTCCACTTTGATAACTCATACTCATAGCATGGATCAGGGGTCAAATGTGAATGTTCAGTCAACTCAATTCATTTTGAAGACCAGAGAAGTCACCACTTGAAGGTAATCTGTTGGTTCAGAAGCCCAACCATGAGGCAGAGCTGAGTCATGGCTCTCTTTAGTGGTTCTCACATCACATAATTTATAAAGAATATTGGAGAAGGAGTAGGCCAAAATTTGAAACTGTGGGTTATTTATGTGTCTGTCATCCAAGATGGGACTCAACAGTCCTTGAAATGTGTGAGTATAATCCTTGCCCCAATTTACAGTTAATTCACTAAACAGCTGTAGACCCTTGGGGATAATGATGGCTGTCAGATCTTATGGTGTTAGTGTAGAGTTCTCCTTTGAAGCAGATTTACAGATCTCAGTTATTGAGATGCAGGTCTGAAAAAGACTTGGGATAAGAGATTAGATAAGGGATTATGAGTCTTTATTGAAGTGGCTACCTTCAGCCTCCTTAATGCCTTTTCAAATTTATAGATTGAGAAAATCTTTTTCAGACTGTCATTTATCTTTAGGAAGACTGTATTGTATTAGTCATAAAATGATCTATTATGTAGGGTTTCATAGTATAGTTTTAAGTCTGCTTCAGTTTTTAGAACATTTTAAGATATTATTTAATATTTTTTCTTGTCTTCTAAGTAAACATTAAATTACTCAAATATATTCTTGTGAATTAATTTTTTTGTTTATATATATATATATATATAGTTTGACAATTTAAAAATGTAAACGTATACGTCCAGCATAACTTTTGGCATTTTCTCAAGAGAAAACAAAAACAGGGATGTCATTGCAGCTTAGCTGATGTTACTGCGAACTGGAAAGAGCCCACTGTCCACTCACAGTAGAGGACAGAAAGTGCTAAAACACACAGAGCACATCTCAGTGAAAGGGACAGATATACTAAATTAACATAAATGAGTGTCACAAAAATAGTTGCTGAAGGAAAGAAGCCAGACAAAGGAGAATGCACACCGTAATTTAATTTATGTAAAAGGCAAAGCAGTCTATAATGACAAAAAGCACATCAGCAGTACCTTGGGTGAGATGATTTTCTAGATTAAGAAACTTATCTTCAATAAGTTTTCCTAATGCTGATGTCCTGAGCAGGTACAATTCACTGAATGGTATGCTGGAAATGTGCACAGTTGGGGCTGGAGAGATGGCTCAGTGGTTAAGGGCCCTGATTGCTCTTGAAGAGGACCTGGGTTCAGGTCCCAGCACTCACATGGTGACTAACAACCCTCTATAATTCCAGTTCCAGGGGACTGAACACCCTATTCTGGCCTCTGAAGGCACTGCATGAGCTGGATGCACTTATATACATGCAGGCAAAACAGTCATACACATAAAAATTTCAATGCTCACAGACTATTTGGATAAATCAATGCTCAAAAAATTGTTAGGAAAAGAATTAATGAAATAAATATTCATAAATATGTTCAATGAATACATTACTTATTGCCCTCATCCAATTTAATGCACTCTATTTTATACATGTTATATATATATGTATATATATATACACATATATGTATATATATACATACACATATATGTATGTATATATATACATATATATATGTATATATATATATATATATATATTTGGTGACCTTTGGAGGCCAATTGTGTCTCCAAAAAAATGTCTTTGGTGTAGGTCCATCCATTGGAGCCTAGTTAACCTACCAAGTGTCTCATGCTTGAATGAGTGTCTCTGACCCAGCAGTGATCTATTGCCACAATTTCCTGAGGTAGGGTTGGAGTGTCTTACATACTTCCTCATGTCTATGTTGTAGATTCTCTTGGTTTGAGCTTGCACAAGACTTGTGCATGCTGTAACTGGTGCTGTGAGTTCATATGAGTAATTTTCCATCTGTCTGGCAAACTGTTTCCTTGAGGTCATCCACCACCTCTGGTTCTTATAATCTTTCTGTCTCCTCTTTATCAATGATCTCTGAGCTTCAGGAGCAGAAGTTTGATATAACAATGTATAAGCTTCTTAAATATATAAATATGCATAATAAAAAGAGATTAAAGGAGTTATAGTATAACAGGTAGACATTGCCCTTTCTAGACATCTTAGCTGAAAAGAAAAAAAAAAACATCAAATCTCAATACCAGGCATGGGCTCCTTTCTAGAAGCTGTTGACCATCAGTCAACCCTCAAACAACACTGGGCATTGCCCTTGGTTTTGCTTACACACCAGACCTGGATGATAGGACCCATTTCTGAAGACACTACATACATGTATAACAAATAAGGAGAAATCAAGCTGGTACTGACTTCAAAGCTTCATCTCTGCTGGTTAGAGTTCATAATGCTGGAAGATGCTATGCAAGCAGAAGGAAAGATATGATCATTATCTTTACCTAGTCATGAATTCTGTGAATTGCAATAACAACTGACCTGGCAAGATATGCTCACTGATACAATAGTGGCATAAATATTGTGAGAGTAACCAACCATCCTTTAATTGGACTTACAGCCTGCGTCTTAGGATGGAGCCATACTGACCATGATATCAGGTTTAGGAACCTGAGGCTAGACATGTCACAGGACATATGGGAGAACCGGATACTAGTTTTCTACTAAATAGTTATTATAAAAACTGACTGTTAACAACTTATTTACATACTCATGGAATAATTCATCTCTCACCTCTCACCATAGAAGTTTCCTTATGCAACAGATGTTGATTAGCATAGAATTCCACAGCTGGCCAATGAGCAGAGACAAGAAGCTGCACAGTACTTACCTGTGAATACATTTAAAAATTTTTATTTATTTTTATTTTATGTATCTGTTTTACCTTCATATATATAAGCACATCTGTGTCACAGTTCCCATGGAGGCCAGGAATAGTGTCAAGGGTTCCTGAAATCAGAGTTATAGACTGTTGTTAGCTGTCATCTGTCTGCTGGGAACTGAACCTGGGTTCTCTGCAAGAGCAGCCAGTGTTATTAACTGCTGTGCCATCCTTCAATCCCTGTTCTTGAGAATTTAATGAGGCTCTCATTAAATATATGAAGTTAAATGAATACAAAAGATAGGGGAGATAACATTTGTATAAATTATGTTGAAATTGTTGCAGCTTTATTAAAATGTATTTTGTCTTTCTAATTCCCCTGACTTATACTTTTAGATATTTTACGTTTTATGTGTTCCAGTGAGCAGTAGTACATTTGTATTCCTTCTAATATTTCTTATTCACAATTACTAAGGAAACTACAGAATTTGGAGGCATATATATATTTACCTTTGTAAGGTATTTTGAGTGTAATTTTAAAATTTGTTTTCCAGGTTTCCTAAACAACATGAATATCATGTAAATTCTTTATGTCTTGTATCACTGACATGTATAGACTATCTGCCCCAGTCCATCACAGTAGATAGAATTTCTCTTTTAGTTGATAGCTGGAAAAATAATTTTGCTTTATTCTTAAGCAACACTGTTTCTAATATTTCATCAATATAATTTTGAGTTTTTCTTGTTTCTAGAAATTTTATTATGTTGAAGCTTTGATCTTTATCAATTTTGAGAAATGAATGTCATCAAACCATTAAAATATGAAACCATTCTTACTCAATTTCTTTAATATAATAACATGGTAGGATAAATGAATATTATTCTAACATAAATCATCTTTTTATTTCTGAAACAACTTATGGTTCCTAAGGGTCATACACTTAAATACTTATGGATTACTGACTCTTACTTATGTGAAGGTGAAAAATGTCTTTATTCATATTAAAAATATTATCAGTGCTAATTTTTGCTTTGAACATTATAGTAGCTTACTAAATGATTTAAGAAATTATATATCACTTGTGTCAAACAGTGAATAATTATCTGTGAGGTGTTCAGCCCTTAGTGACACATCTACAATTCTACAGTGCAACCCCTACTAGGGCTCAGGGAGCATTGAGAAAGAGGAAACAAAAAGAATGCAAGGGCCAGAGGGACAAGACACCTGATGCTAGTTAATGCATTCTAGACCTGATAGAGAACCTGTACCAATCAAAGCTCCACTGTATGGTAGTCCAATAAGATCTGCATATAACCACGAAATCCATTGACATACCAAGGTGAAATTTCAAGGCGTCCCACCTTAAGATGTAGAGCTGCAGGTAATAAATGAACAGTCAATGGACACTGAAGAAGGGAGAATTGGTTTTCTCCAGGGAATAGCTCCCTGTGATGTTATCTAAATCCAAGTGGGAAACAAAAACACAGCGACACAGGAACACCACTGAATGGAATATATGAATACATATATATGCTTGTATTTGTAACAATAACAATCAAGGAAGGGAACAGGAAATTGAGAGGGAGTTGGGGAGATGTGAGAGGAGTTGGAAGGTGACTGGAAGGGATGGAAATGTATGGCGTTCACAAAAATAATAATTAAGAAATTACACATCTCTTTCAATGTTCAGACCAATATAAAGCAGAAATTTTGCTTCTTGATGGTTTTGTAGCTCTCAGAAATCTAAGAGCCTATACCTGGTAACTTATTCTTTTAATCCTTAGATACTAAGAAATGTTCTTTGTATCAAAAAAAATAAAAAAAGAGAGACAGACAGACAGATAGACAGTTGTGATGGAGCACTCCCAGCACTCAGGAGGCAGATCTCTGTCAGATCAAGGCCATCTTGGTCTACTAGTGAGTTCCACGCCAGTTTCTTGGAGATAATGAGATAATTCAGTGGCTAACAGCATTGACTACTCTTATAGGGAACCCAGGTCAGTTCCTAGCACCCACAAGGTGGCTAGCAACTGTTGGCAACTTTAGTTTCAGAGAATCTGATGTCGTCTTCTGCCCTCCGTGGGCATTATATGCACATGGTGCACTTACATATGCATGAGCAAAAAAATACTCATACACATAAAATAAAAATACATACATCAAAAAATTTAAAGAAATATTTCCTGAGACCTAGAGAAGTAAGGGATGCGTGAGTGTGAGAGCATGTGAAAATGACCAAACTGTTTTATACACATGTATAAAATTGTCAAAGATTAAACATTAGAAAGAACTATTCCTCTAAGCTAATTATCTATTCCAAAATAAGCTGCTCTTGCTTATGTCTTCTTTGAACTTTTTTACCCTCCTCATCAAAATACTCATAGTAGTTATTTGTTGTTTTTGTTGTTGTTTTTGAAACGTGGTCTTGTTTTGTAGCCAGGGCAAGCCAGGAACTCATTCTGTATCCCAGGCTGGCCTCAAACACAAGCACATGGTGATGATGATTCTTCCACCTCAGTTGCTCTACTGCTTGGATTACAGGCATGCACTACCCCACCAGGACTTGACAGTAACTGTTAAACACAAAAATTCTCTATGAATGCCATGCTGATTTTTTATTAAGGAAAAAATTGAAAGTATTTATATTTTGCTGGAAAACTTGACAACTGGAGCTTTTATTTCTTGAAAATTATTAATGAGTATGAATTATACAGTATAAAGTGTCTTATCATGATGTTTTCATATAGTCATGTAACTTATGTTCACATCCGAATTATATTCACCCTATATATGACCTATAAACTTTCCTATTGCCCTTTCTCTATTCTAACTGTCCTTTTACAAAAATGTTACTTTTCTATTCTTTTCCTCTTTTTCATATTCCATGTATAAGACAAAACAATTAAAGTTTCTCTTTATGAGTCTGACTTACTTCATTTAAAGTAATGACGGACATTCCCTCTATTTTCCTGTAAATGACGATTTTATTCTTCTTTGTATCTTAATATTTCATTTATTGTGTGTACACACAACACACACCCACACATACAGGTGTGTATTTCCACACTTGGCTTGTTTCCATGGCTTGACTATTATAAATATTACTTTAATAAATGTTGATGTGCTGTCATCTTTAGTGTGCATGAATATGATTCTTTGAAAATATAATAGCTGAGTCACAGGATAATAATACTTTTAGTTTCTTTTTAAAAGAACTTCCATATTGATTTCTACACTAGCTGAACTAAGTTATATTTACACTATCCCCATCCGTTAAAAGGCAATTTAATATTTCTTAAGTTACTGCATTGACATTTGCTCATCTACAGGGATGGGGATGCCTTCTGTTTTAAAAAATATATTTTAAAATGAATAATTGTGTGTTTCGTACAGAACTTCTCAATCAGTCTTAATCATATTTCTTAAGTTACTGCATTGACATTTGCTCATCTACAGGGATGGGGATGCCTTCTGTTTTAAAAAATATATTTTAAAATGAATAATTGTGTGTTTCGTAGAGAATTTCTCAATCAGTCTTAATCATCTTTATATCCCTGCCCCACTGGCACTCTCCCTCACAGCCTCCCTAACTGGAATCCACACATTCTTTCATCTGTGTTAAGATCACTTGTGTCAATTTAATGTCCGCAAGTGATCTCCATGCAGGTTCATCCACTGATGTCTAGTCAGCCTACCTAGAGTCCGTCACTTTAGGAAGACTAGCCCATCTTCACACAACAGTAATCAATTGCCAGTATTTCTTAAGCCAAGGTTGGGTCTGCTATCATTTCCCCAGTGCCATGCTGGGTTTTGTCTGCTTGAGTTTGTGTGTATCTTGAGCATGCCAAGATCACTGCTGTAGGTTCATATGAGCAGGGTCCCAGGAGCTGGTAGGATTCTATTTCCACATGGTCACACCCCTCCTCACTGACTCTTACAATCATTCCATCCCTTCTTCCGTAATGGTCCCTTAGCCCTGGGTGAGTGAGACTTAATATATGAGTCTCATTCAGGGACCCACACTTTGCAGAGTCCTAATCTCCATAATTTAGCCATTGGTGACCTTTTGTGTTACTGGATCTTTCTTGCATGTGGGAGCTTCATTAATGAGAGTTAAGAGATTCATTAATATCTTCTTTACACCTCGCTCTATACTGGGTAATCTTTGGGTTTAGAGGCTGCATTGTAGATGTGCCACTTAGGCATGGTCCTTTCACAGACAATGTCTGTGTGTGACCAGCTGTGGTACTCTGTATTAGTTTCTATCTAGTGCAAAAGGAGCTTCTTTGATGAGTAGTGAATGTGAAACTTGACTGTAAATATAGGGATAAATATTTTGCATTTAATAAGAAGTTATATTAATCTGGGGATGTGACAGCCCTGGGGATCTCCCTAAAATCTATGAACTCTTCAACCATGTATATTTGGCTATGATTACAATACCACACAAGTTTCCTCCCATTGAGTGAGCTCTAAGATCAATTAAGTGACCTTATATTGGTCCCAAGATAAAAGTGCCACTACTGCATCAGTGTTGAAGGCTGTGCCAGTCATCGATGTGGTTATTTGGTCATGAAACTGGTGTTGGGGTATCAGTTGATGTTCTCCCTTGGCTACTTGTATAGTGCTATCCAGAACTTTGAGTGCTAGCCTTCAGGAGAAATGGCTTCCAGGTCAGTTCCAGCTCCATTTCTCCAAATCTGGTCTCTGAAGTATGTTCTGTCTTCAGCAGTAAGGTCTTACCTTCAAGTTCTGGGAGGCAATCAAGGATAGTGGCAATAGCCTGTGTAATTTTGGGAGTCTCTTGGACCACCATAGCCAACAACTCAAAGGAAGGTTTATCTGTCTGGCACTATTTCTTGTTATATAGCCTACAGCTATACACATGGGCTCATGTAGAGGTATAGTATGTGGAATTTGTTATTGGATTGTTAGACTAATAGGACTCCATCTGGTGTGTTATACTATCTAAGCATTATTTCTCTCTCTCTCTCTCTCTCTCTCTCTCTCTCTCTCTCTCTCTCTTATAGAAAGGTATTCTTAGCTGGTTGCCTTCTCTTGGATGTTACATCCATAGTATGACTCAGAGAGCAGAAAACAGCATGCTAACAAAATCACCAAAATGTGATGCCATGTTGAGCAAACCCCATCCTCAGCCTCAGCTATGAAAGACAAAGATCCTTCAGTAAACCTCAGGTGCTGGAGAAGATGTGCAGGTACTGACAGCCTACAACAGTCTGCTAGAGTCCACTCAGTGCTGTCAGACCAGTAGGCCACAATGATATACACATTACAGGCCTTCCTCTTTTCCACAGATGGAAAGGCCAGGGATAACTTGCTCTTCACAGTTCAAGCTCCTGGCTCTCCAAAAACCTCCTAGAGTGTTTCCCACGGACATTTCTAAAGATAATCTCCCAAATGGAAACTGAGGCTACTTCCCAGAGTAGCTTTGTCTTACACATTAGGTCCCCTCTCAAAATGCCTGTGACTCTGATATATGGCATATGATTAAATGAATTATTATTATTATGAGTTAAATGGGCTATCATGCAAAATGAGTCACTTTCAGATCAAATCCCTATACTGACTGTATTCTTATCCCCAAGGCTATCTGTCCTCTCTGATCCCCTTGTGTTACTCAGGCCCCTTCCTTTGCACAGTGGGGGCTGGTTTTGTGGAATGTTTCCTACTTTTCTCCATATCGCCTGTCTTTGTCTGTGGTTTTAGCTCCTTTCACCATTTTCTTGGTGAGAAGAAACTGCATTTCTCTTCCCCTCTGTCTCTGCTGGGAATATAGTGTTTCCTTCATCACTTTGACTTTTCTCAATGTGTTGCATAGAAAAAACTTTTAGTCTGCTGTCTGCCACAGTCGAAATTTGTTCTAAAACCAAATTCTAAATTACTTTTCTTTTGAGTATTCTCTTGTGTATTTTAAGTACTCTGAATCCCTATCTTGTGGGAAAGACATTGTAAAAGAAAAATGTCTCCACGATTGACGCTGCGGTATTGTTAACCATTCAGTGGTCACCGGTTCACTTCTCATATGAATGATTAGGTTGATTTTGAAAATAATTTCAGTTTAAATCTAGAGATTATTTTTCAGATATTAAATATTGTTTTAAAATGTGTGTAATTTGCACTCTGTTCCAGTTTGCCTTCAATTCCCCAACTTGGGGAGGAAAGGGTTTATTTGGCTTTAATCTCCCCAGTCACAATTCATCACTGAGGGAGCCCAAGGCAGGAACTCAAGGCAGGAACCCTGAGGCAGGAGCTGGAGCACAGGCCATGGAGGAAAGCTGCTCATTGACTTGCTCCCCTGGCCCATGTTCAGCCTGCTTTCTTCTAAAATACAGGAGGACAAAATGCCCAGGGATGCCACCACCAACAGTGAGCTTTGCCCTTCCACATCACTCAGTGATCAACAAAATGTCTCACAGACATGGCCACAGGACAGTCGAATGGAGTAAGTTCACCAGTTGAGGTTCCCTGAACCCATATGTGTCAAGTTGACAATTAAAGCTATCCAGCACACACTCAGTATGAGGAGGAGATATTTTATGTTAACAGAAGAATGGTTTTTAAAAACAATCTAGGTTTGATATATGGAATTTTGTATAAGCAAATGTTTCTTATATTTTAAGCATTTTGGAAACTAATGTGATGCACAGGCTTCTACATATCCAAATAAAAGTGTCATGGTAAGATACACAAAAATAATTATTTCTTCACTACTAACTCTTTCAAACTAATTGACATAAAATGACTTAGTCAGGTTAACATTACATGTAAGTAAAATATTCTTTGGTCAGAGTACTTAATTTTAGACAGGTTATCAATAAATATTATTTATAATGTCGTGAATTTGTTTAAAAGAACTGGTAATAATTTGGGAGGCTTTTGTTTGTTTGTTTGTTTTGTTTTGGGCAAGGTAGTGAACTACATTGATGCATAGTCAAATTAGGGCAAATTAGACCACAGTATCAGACTGAGGCATTTTTCAATTAATTTTTAGCATCCTTTATCAAGTATTTCCAGTGTTTGTTTAACTTATGATATAAAGACTAAATCTAAATTATGGAGTATATGAATGCTTATCAAAGAGTAGCTTTCAATAAAATTATTCCAATATAAGAATTTGCAATTTTTTCATTGAATGAAATATTACTACATAAAAACAAATTTGCATGTTTTGCTCTTTAAATCCATTCCTGAGCAAATACAAAACTAATTCAATATATAATTCATAATACATATTTATGAAAAACCATATGGTAATAAAACAACATGTTTTCCATCCTGAAGAAATTTATTAACCTGGCAAACAAAATATTTACTCTTGCTTAAGTGTGGAACTGTGCACATGAAAACACACACACATATTTATGTAATATTGTTGAATTTAAGATTTGTTTTTGAGTACAACAGAAATTAAAAGGTTATTCTAAGAAAATTCTGATGTCAAAGACATTTTAATATTTTATTTCCTATTCATGTTTGTAATTTTCATATATTTTTGATTAAGGTTTTTCTGACTCTAATTTGATCCATAAAGTTATTTAATGGCTTTTAAGTATCTCACAATATAGTTTTTTATATAAACATTACATTAATATTTATACAGAAAATGCTATAGGCTATTTTAAGATGACATAAGTTATTTTTCTTTGCCTTTGCCCATTCTTGGGCACAGTATAGTGAGTATAGCAAGAGAAAAGTGAATGAACCTTTTGTGTTCCTAGTATTAAAGCATAATCTTAGTAATAAAACAGTAGTTCTGAAAACTTTTGAATTTCCTAGTTGTATTAATGAGCTTCAAAAATAAAAAGTGTTGGAAAAATATTTTACCATATTTTCTGACCAGACAGGTAGAAAAATAATAAACACAAATTAATCCATAAAATTAGGACAAGTAGATCCTCTTTAAGGGAGTGACTCTAGTCAGGCTGACTATTTTCTGTATGAATATGAATATAACTTGATGTAATAGGATCAAAGAGATATTAGAACATTTGGCCAAGAACTTTAAAGAATAAATTTTAGGGTCTAATTCTACAAGTGAAGATATGCATTATTTTTCCAGAAAATTACATTAATGTCTATAAACATAAATTTCTAAATATATAGAACAAGTAATCTCTTAACTCTAAGGAAACCCTCTAGGAAGAAGTGATACTCATGGGAAAGAGACAATGTCAAGTCAAGAAGTGTCTTATCAAATTAGAAGTGTGGGCAGAGAGAGTGCACATCTTACATGAGATTCAGAAATGGAGCAGAACTGAAATATTTCTTGCAGAAACAAAGAAAGAAAGGAAGGGTTACAAACACTGCATGGTTATCATGTTTGAAACATGGAGTGCAGTTGGATAAGCAGTGATTTGTGACCACCTACTTCACATTTCCAGAAGAAGTAATTTTGGCATTAATTACATGCACTGAGGAGACCTAGTTATCAAGGGAAACATAGAGTTTCTGACTCTTGTAAAAGACAGAAAACACTATGTGAGATGAAATGAACACAGAGTCACCCACTCTTCATGGAAACTTCCCTAGTTTGGGACAGAAAAGACTGGAGCCTAGACACTCTATTAACTTAGGAGATACTTGATAACTTTGATATCTAACTGTGCAGGGAGCGGTCATAAACGCCATTACAAGATGGCGCTGGCTTCCTGGCAGCGTTGTGGTAACAACTCCTAATTAGGTAGTGCTTTGGCGCCAACCTGGATCTTGCTACTGCACATGCGCGCCACATGACCTGTCCTGAGCCTATCCCGTGGCGTCCACCTGTGGTTAGCTACTTGCAGCCAATCAATAGGTGCCCCGTCTCCTTCCAGGCTTTATAAGCAGCCGTAGGTGCCTTGCTCCCGCCTCTCGCCATCATCGTCCATCTGTTAATCAAAGGCTCTCCAATAAAGTGTGATACTGGAAGACTCCTCATGATCGCGTGCTTTCTTCCTCCGCTGGCCGGAGGCGTTCGCCGCATAACTGTGCCAGGCAAATCAAATAAAGTGAATGAGCATTCAAAGGCTGAGGTGGAGAATTAGGCTTCTCAGGAATATATAATCTGGTCTTTATAATATATCATTGAATTTCTCCTTAAAACTAAATATAGGATAAATTTAAATATAATTTCAAGATAAAAAGTTTATACTGTATCTTGGGCATTTCTGAAACTTCTTTAATTAAAACTTGAACTACCTAGAAGTGCGGCATGTACCCTTAAGTAAAAATAAAAATAGTACACATAAGCACATTTAAGAGGATGCATTAAAATATTTATCATCTATACATAATAACACCCACTAGCAACTGAGGATTTATTAGAAATAAAGTGTCAAAATATGTATTTCAATTTATCCCAAGAATACATAAATTTACATACCTGAATTCTTTTGGCTAGGAATACCTTAATAATATATATGTCCATATATTTGTAGAGAATAGAAAGTCTTTTCTCTAGGAATACTAGTGATTAGCAAGACCCTGGACAGAATTCTTTTGATGAGATGTTTGGAAAGCAGAGAAAATAGAACTGGAAGTTTGAGGAACACAAGAAGCTACTCTGGGCATCCCTGCTCACCTTTCACTTGCTCTATGTTCATTAACAAGAGTTGGAACCAGGAATCATTACACATGCATTAATTCTGTGGTCTATTAGGAAAGTCATGCTCTCATATAGACTCTCTAAACAAAGCTGTTACCATAACCAGAGTTCCAAACGTATTCTACTATATTTTCTATTGTCCAGAGGGTACAATAAGACTGGAGGAACAAAGAGGAAAATTTCATATTTATTTTCCCACCCTTCAAATGTAGTTTACAAATAAACTAAGTTATTTTTCCATTATTTCCTCAACCAAATTGCATCATACATCCTAAAGGAAATGCACATGGCACAAAAGATAAAATAATACTTGTAGTCATGAGTACAAACTAATAAAACACCGTACTGCATTTCTTGACAAGGAAACCACCTAAGGCTAAGAATATTCTAGTATGATAGAAAAATGAAAAACTCAGAATCCTCAGATGGCTTTCTTGTGGGGTATTTTATTGCAGGATTAATGCACTGAGGACCGAAGAAGCCTTACTGAATATGTATTCAATCTTACTCTCAATATGTCACAGTGATGGACTAGCTGATAAGGTTTTAAAACTGTGGGTTTATATTTTTAAGCTAAAATCTTTTTGTACACGGAAGTCAGCAAATTTTAAGTGGCTCACTTTAATTACTATGCCCTATGCTCTTCTAGTTACTTTCTATTGCTGGGATAAAATACTGACCAAAAGGAAAGTGTTTCTTTGGCTTACAGATCACAGTCTGTCATTAAGGGAAGTCCAGGAAGGAACTTAGGGCAGGGACCTGGAGGCAGTAGTTAAAGTACAGATTATGGAAGAAGCCTGCTTACTGGCTTGCTCCCATGGCTTGTGCTCAGCCTGCTTTCTTATACCCGTCTGCCCAGGGTGGTACTGCTCACAGTGGGCTGGACCCTCCTACATCACACAACAATCAAGATAATGCCCTACAGACAAGGTCACAGGCCGATCCAGGCCAATCCAATGAAGGAAATTCCTCAATTGAGGTTCCTCTATCCAAGTGTGTCAAGTTGAAAACAAGCTCTCCAGCACATATACTTAAAATTATTTTTTCTGTATACTTTAAGAATCACAAAGCATTTATCTGCTAGCATTCAACACCAATAATTTGGACATTCTACATTCTATTATTTAATTGGCAAGGTGTGTAGTCTTGACTCTCTGTTTATTACTTAAGTACACTTTTTGTTTAACAGAACTTTAGTTGAACAGTGTAAGAAGCGGGCTAGAATCTGGTGCTTCAAGAGTCACAGCCATGGTTTCTACTCTTTATATGCCATTTCTTTAACTTAGTCTTCTAAAAATTGTGTTCATAAGACACTGTGGGTGACTCATCATAAACGCATATTCCATACTAGTTAATACAATGTTCCATATAATTTTTGAAAAAAAGTCCTTCTCATATTGTTGCCAAAAACAAAAGCACATCTAATGTGTTTTGCCTTAACAGGAGCCCAGGAAAGAGAAAAGTGTAGGAAAATTGCCACATAAATCCAAACAGGAAGTATTTCTGAAAATAGTTATAATTTGGAGCTCTTGTAAATTGAGCTTCCTCTAAGATTAAAGAAAATTTTATCTTTAATATAGACTCTTGTCTTTTAAATTGGCAACAAATGCAAACACGTGATATAATTCTTACTGTATGTGCATTAGATATTTCCTTCAGTTCATTGTTAATATATTAATTGATACCATGATAACAACTATGAAGATATTTACTTACTCTGTACATATAATCATGAGTTATTTTGACTATTAGATACTAAAGGTATTTTATGAGTATATCATATATTCTGAACAATGGAAGCTTGATTTTACAGGATGCTTGTAATTATTTTCAAACAATAGTAGGACCATATGGAAAGGATGATCAGAAGTAAAATGCTAAAAGTGAGGCATGAGTTTTCTTATAAGATTGTGCAAGGAAAAAAATATCTGTCTGGTTGTTATATCAGGATAAATAATGTCTCAAGACATTGAGTTCACAAATAACAAAGAACTTGCTAGAATACAGAATGCATGGCCGTCTAACTGGCTGCCAAAATAAGACATAATTCTATAAAACTATTACGATTAAAATCAAGTAATCACTATTTACTATTTATGATTTTAAAATTATATGCATACACAAAAGTTAAACCACAAATATATCCTAGTGCTTTGTTCAGGGAAGACAACAAGAGGATTTGTTGCCTTTTCTTTAATTACCAATAGGAGTTTTAAAGGACTGGAATCAAAATGGGCTTAGTGTGCAGGCATCTATATGGGAACTGCTGACTAATTGTCGTGAGACTTACCTGGATTCCACAGGTCCCTCCTTTCTGTAAGCTGTATGACACTAGCCCATAGCTAGATTTTGCCCCATATGCAAAAGATCTACACAACATATCTTCAAAATATGCATAAAAATGAACATTTGTTACTTTCGGTAACTATTTTTGGAGGACCTGTTTTACATTAGAAATTGTTTTGCAGTTGTAGACATGACACATTCCAATAAGTCTGATAGAGTCAGAAAACAACTGAATTGCCATTTGTTGCAGATACAATACATAATAACTCCCCAAGAGATGGGTATCAGTACACATCTCAGACTGCACAGTAGGACTCTGTGAAAAATGTAACAATGAGAAAGCATTTCCCTTAACCATAAATCAGGTGATGCACATTAGCAAAATATCATAAGGTCTATACAAGGAAAACTAAAGCTTAATAGTGAAGTAAAATACTAATAAAGGAAATAATAATAATTTTTAAAATTATTTAGCAAAAATTTGAAAAATTTTAATACCATATCCTGATAAAGTCATGATAAAAGGTCAGATTTCACGTACTTATTGGTGGAACATTAAACATGATGTCTGTCAGTGCTTGACAAAATTAAAAATAATCAAATCCCCTGAAACTACCAACCCACAACTGCACATGTACCCAAAAGATGGTTTCTAGATTTCCAAATTTAAAAATGATAGTTACTTTAATTTGAGACAAACAGATATTAAAATTTTAGTACCAGAATGCCCCATAAAATATTTGGGACATTTAAAAAACCCATTTTTAAGTCCAAATTAAAATTTAACTGTTCCCTAAATTTTATTTGAAAAATAATCATAACCAACCTATTACCAGGTAACAAAGTATATAAAAGAGTGTTCATTCCAAGATTCCTTATGGAACCCTCACACTGGGGCATGTTAGATGCTTACCATTAAAACAATTAAAAACAAACCACAATTCATTTATTGTCAACTTTTCTTACTTGGTTTATAGTTTTTTTTCTCTCTCTCTCTCATTTATAATAGCTTAAAATTGAAAAGAATAATTCTTTACTTAACCTGAGTAGATTCTGTCTTTAAATGAGTTTTGTTCCTAAGTTATTTTTTCCCACATTTTTGTATTACTTCTTTTGATAAGCTTAATAGAATTGTTATGTGGTTCATTTCTATCCCATGTTCATTTAGATGGTTCTTTCTTTTTATCCTACTAACGTTGACCAACCATTCCTCAGCTCTCTTCTTCACTACTTACTATCCTTGTATTTGGGGACAAAACACCAACCATTTCCTAAGGATACATGTTCTTCCTCCAACACAAGAATTCCCCCTTACTTAGCTTTTCCACATACCTCTTCACAAAATGATGCGCACAGTTCATTTCTATGTATCCACACAGTTTGACGCTCCAGCGCGTTGCAGGATTATAACTGCACAATTTACTATTTATTAGCTTCTACAACTCTATACACCCAGGCTTTAGCTTATTCAATATGTATAAAGTTTCTGAATCTCCACTGATTCTTTTACCCATTGGATTCTTCTATTTGTTCCTTCAATAGTTATATTAACTTTTATTGCCTTATTATTTTTCTCTTGTTCTCATAAAACACCATGACCAAGGCAATTTATAAAGGAAGAGTTCGAGTTTATGGTTTCAGAATGATGAGTCCATCATGGTGGGGAAGGCATTGCAGGAGGCAACCAGAGTAGAGAGTGAGCACTCTCATCTTCGATCACTGGCAAGAAACCGTGGAGAAGCCGGCAATGAGGCAGGGCCCAGCCCCAGTGACATTTTTCCTCTACCTAGGCTACACCTCCTAAAGGTTCCTTGACCTTCACCCCAAGCAGCGCCACCTTGTGGACAAGTGTGCAAATACTTGAACCTATGAGGAACTCTGGTTCACACCCTCACACTCTAAATATAATAGTTTAACTGGTGATTAACACACTCTGCATTAATGGCAACAGTTTCTTCATCTTGGATCCTCTTGTGGTGATGGTGATACATTTTCTTGTGGCCATAGTCAAATTTCTGTTTCTTTGCCTTTGTAATAATTGTGAAGTCTTGGTAGCTTCTTTGTTGTGGGGGTTGCTAACTAAATAGACAAGACTGGTCTTGAACTCAGAAAAAAACTCAGAGAAATCTGCCCAGCTCTGCCTACAAGGTGCATGGGTTAAAGGTATATATCACCATACCTGGTCACATAATTGCATTATATATAAAAAAAATCTTTGGAGAAGATGTAGACTTTCTGTTTGCATTATTTCAGTCGTGTTTTCCATAGGGAGGTGGGCAGTAGATTCAGTGTACTTTGGCGCTCAGAGTTTGTTTGTCCCAGATGGCAGCTTCTGTTTGGCAGGCCTCCTGCAGAATTTGTGGATCCCTTGCTGTGAATCTTTACTTTCTAGGAATCTCTAACTTTCAAATATCTGCCCTGTAGAATTTTAGTTGCCCTGGAGACACAGTATATAGCAATATTTGAAAATTTGGTTTCATTAAATTTATAATTCCAAAGCCGAAAAACATACAGAATAATTTGAAACCATGGTAATTCTCACCCTGTTGTTCGTGGGTGCATTTCCTGGGCTGAATCATAGTACTCTTACCTACAATATGAATGATTATACTTTGGATGCTTTTTCCTGTGTAATCTGGACAGCAAGCATTCCATGTAACATGGGGCTAAGGATTTCTGCTTAATCCTCTAGTAAACTGTTTAGAAGACTGCACCATTTTGTTTTCCCATTGCATTTGGTATTCCAGATAGTCAGAATGTAGCCATTCTTATGGATGTCTCACTGGTACCAATTCTATCACACCCTTGCTCATTTGAATTTTTTGTATATTTAAATACACTTTAAAAATTATGGCTTCCAGGATGGACATCTTTCTATTTGTTATATTTTATCTGGATAAATTATTCCTTCACAGTTCACCTTTAGTGATTGTTTGTGTGAAACAATTTGGCCCCAAATTAAGAAAGCATTTCTATAGGGTAAGATGACTTATTTTTGCAATTCATACTCAGTCTCTGCTGATTTCTTTTCCAGCACAAGCATTTTGTTATTAATTTATCATTTTGAGTTTTTCTAAGTCAGGAATAATGTTATTTAAAAATTTTAATACTCTGAATTAATGATTTCTACACCAATTTCTAAATAAACTTGCTTACAACATCCCAGGCATGAAATTGAAGAGTTTGCTGTTTCCCTATTTTTAGGAATGGCAACCCTTTGTGACTTTATATGAGGCCAACTTGTAGCACACTAGACAACTCTGGGGTGAAGGCCTGAGAGCACCCTTTGGTTAACAGAACATTAATTTTAAAACAAGCTCCTGGGCCAAAGCTGATGTGATTCTCTTTCAAGGGATTTGCACATGGACAAATGAGTCTGTTTTACAAAGTTAATAAGTAATTAGGGAGCTCAGTTCAAGCTTAAAAAACACACTATTCTAATACATATTTTCACATCTTTCTTAGCAGTATGCTGAAATCTTTTATGAATCTGGAGTAGGAATATTAAATATGTATCCACTCAAAGTAAGGAAATGAAACACAGGACCAAAAAATGGTGTGGGAATATCCAGTGCTACTTGTTCAAAATTTCCCATTTTAGATCATCTACATTTCTTTCCTCATCCTCTTTGAATTATGCTACAAGTGAAATATGCTTTTGATTTTGAAAGGTACTGCAATTTGAGGATTATTTGTTAGTATAGCATAACCTATTAGTGTGACTTAACTTTCAAAGAAATATTTCAGTCCATAAATACACGTAAACCAAATAGCTGCCATCTGGAGTCCCTGTACACATTCATAGCCTGCTGTGGACCTGGTGATAAAAATATAAAGAACAAAGTAACTTTCAGAAAAATCAGTTCACTTAAATCAAAAGATTTTGCAATAGGCTGTTGAATATAATGTTTTATTTTTGTCTCAAAGAATTTCATATTATAATATATGTAAACATAACACATAGGAAGTGTTATGTTTATTCACCTCTGTTCATAGATTATTATCTTCATTAGATAATAAAAGACCTACAATATCATAATTTTTTTCAGATGTATAGAAATTTCTAGCTCTAAATTATCAGCAGTTCATGGAACTTTCTTCAAAATCAAGGATGTATAGAGACACAAAGCAAGTCTCCACAAATGTAGGAAAACTGAAATATCCTGAATTCTAGCTCATCAATAAGAAATAAAGCTGATTATCAAGAACAATAGAAACAGAGGCTGGAGAGATGGCTTAGCAATCTCTCTTGCAGAAGACCCAGGTTTAATTCTCAGCACCTACATGGCAGTTAATAATCTGCTGTAACTCCAGTTCCAGGGGATCTGATATCTTCTCCTGACCTCCGCAACCATTGCACAGTGTACATACAGGCAGACAATACACTCATACACGTAAAATAAAAATGATAAATAAAATATAAAAAAGAATAATAGAAACAAAGAAAGTAGGAAAACTCATGTAAATTAAACAACATTCCACTGAATGAAAATTGGATTCAGAGAGAAATCAAGAAAAAAAAATGAAACACTTCTAGAATTGGATGAACATGAAAACATAACATTAACTTTTATGGGACAGAAGGCAGGGAGTCCTAAGAGGAAAGTTTACAGTACTTAGTGGCTTCATTAGAAAGAAACCTGGGGAAACCATGTATGAACCTGAAAGCCTTACAAAAACATCCACAAATAGCACTCAGAAAGAATAGAAGAAAAGATAATCAAAATCAGGACAGAAATTAATAAAATTGAAATGAAAAATATAAAGAAGCACTAGCTGAGGAGCCGTTGGCATACGGTGGCTTTTGGGACAGGAAGAATCAGTTTTCCTTCAGGACACACCCTTACTTGACCAGCATCCAGGAATGTTCCACAGACAAGAATATTTGGGAAACACATATTAGACTCAATGAAAGTAAAGAGAGATCAGGAAGCCGGGTAGGGAAGGTGATGTGGGCCAGGGAAGAATTTGTCGGGAGAAATATAATCAAAACATTGTATGAAGTTCTCAAAGAATTAACAAAATGTTTATTAAAAATTGAAGAGGATCGATGTGGTTGTGCACACTGAAAAGTAAATACGTAAAAAAATTCCAGATTATTTTAGCATCCAGTGAAGACAAAAACAGAAAATTGATGAATATTACCACAGATTATTAGAAGGAGAAAATATTAAAGAAAACTTAACAGAATCCCAGGTAACTGTTGAACAATATAAATAGCCTTGTGAAAACTTCAAGATCTATCAGGAAAAAGAAATGAGAATATTTATATGGAAGATTCTTAGGTGAACCATGGAAAAGAAATTCCTAAATGTAATGAAAAATTTATATATATATATATATATGCTTCTATCCCTATAAGCACAAACTAAATGATATCTTAAGTTGCATAATGATAGAAAGTAAAGAAAATATCAAAGACTCTAAGAGTAAATAAATAAATATTAATTTGCAGTCATCTGCTTGCATCCCTATACATTTATCCAGGCAGCCATAGAACTAGTCACCTGTCTTCTCAAAGTGTCTTTATTTTAGAGATTGAGGCCAGGACACAAAAGCAATAGTAATTTATCATTTTCCATGTAAACCTCTGAATAGTAAAAAAAATAACCAGACCAAAAATAGGCTAATATGTCTACAATACTAAGCAGAAAATAGCTATTACCAAAGAATTCTAGAAAATAGCAAATACTCCTTTAAGATGGAGGGCAAAAATATGTGAAGACATTAACTTTCTAATATTTAGTGGTTATCATTGTTCAAAGAAGTTTTGAAGGATGAGCATCACAGGAAGGAAATTTAATTTAAAAAGGAGAACTAGGGGAAAAACTACAGTGAGTAAAGTAACCGAAAACGATTTCACAAATCAAGTGACATTTCTATAAATTCAGTTTTGGCGATGTGTTTAAAATATCTGGATCCTAGAGAATTAGAAACTAATAACATTGTAAGTGGAAAGGTACTTAATTTATAAACATTCTAATTTGAAAGAAAGATAAGAATAATTAAATTTAGAGTTTGTTGAAATGTGTATTGAAAATGTGCTAAAATATTAAAAGATACTGTTATTTTAATAGCAGTTTTAGTGGTAGGGAGCAAGAGAAAGAAGAAAAGCCTTTATTAACCCATAGAAAAATGAAATAAGTTAAAAATGTCAATGATAGGTGCTGGAGAAATGGCTCAGTGGTTAAGACCATTGGCTTCTCTTGCAGAGGACCTGGATTCCATTCCCAGCATCCACATGGGGGCTAACAACCATCTGTAGCTCCAGGACTAGAAGGATCTGACACCTTTTTCTGCTCTCAATGGGCATTGCACAACACAGATGTACATATATCCCTGCAGGAAACGCATTTATAGACATAAAATAAAATAATAAATAGAATATTTTTAAATGTGGATAATAAAGTTAAAAATATCAGTAAGAATGATCAGTAAGTGCTGAGTGATGGATCAGTGGGTAAAGTGCTTACCCCACAAGGAGCAGATCCCAGATTTATATCAAGCCTTATGTGATTACATGATTACATGATTACAAGCCTTATATGATTACATGTCTGTAATCTCTGCGATCCTGAAATGAAAAGAAAGGTTTAGGCAGGATAATCCTGAAGGCTTATAGGCCAGTTTACCTGCAGTGGCAAACAAGAGACTTCTCAAAGTTTTAGAAGTTGAAAATTGATACATGAAATAGTCCTATCCTGTGACCTCCACAGGCACACACTGTGACAAATGCATGCACACTCACACACACAAATAGCCCCTCAAACAAAATGTTTAAAATACAAAATAATATTTTGTAATTGATTACCTAATACATGTAGTAATTGTATATACATTTAAATAAATAACTCAATCAATTAACTTTCCCAAATCTTAAGACAGATATTTACTGATCTTAAGTTAAATAAAAGTTAGCTATTAAGAAGAATAAAAATGTTCCATGAAGGGTAAATATTGAACAAAATAAGACAATATTTTAAGCCAAAATTAAATACAGAGAAAATAATAGTGAATAGGTTGATCCAATAAGAAAATAGCATGTACTGATATAAATGTATATGGACTTGGCAAAATTTTAAATGATTAATGAATTCATTCAAATGCAAAGTATTGATGAAAAATTATATTAAGATAAACAAAGAAAGAATTCTTCAAATTTTCAACATAATGTTAGATTTGTGTTAAGATCTGACAGTCTGATAAGAAAGAAAATTTGATTTTAATGAAATCTAATAAAATATTCTTTCTTGAAACTGAGTCCATGGCAACTACTCATCATTTTTTATTTTCTTCAATTCATACATGAATAATTTTTAATTATCATCTGTCTCACTGACAGAAGACTTAGTAACTAAAAGAAGGAGATTTTGAGTGGCGGTACCCTGCATGGTGAGTAATGTCCATCCTGGGGGCCATGAAAATCCCAGAGCATGTGTGATGTATCTCCCTATGAGGTGTTGACTTGGAAGGTTCCAGGGCTTCTTAGACATTACAGACTACTGCCATTACTCTTGATTTCCCTCCAGAATGAAATGGTAAGACCCAATTGCTCAAAGACCTACTTCGTTTTGTTGCAGAATAGAGAGATCAATCTAATAGTGAACTGGAAGCTTCCATCATAAAGATGGAAGGTATCAGTCAGCTTGGGGAGGTTCACCCTCATAGGGTGCTATTGTCAATTTATAGCTACTGGAAGGAAACCAGTCACTGTCTTCA
Organism: Eospalax fontanierii; assembly: GCA_035773235.1. NCBI lineage: Eukaryota > Metazoa > Chordata > Mammalia > Rodentia > Spalacidae > Eospalax > Eospalax fontanierii. The sequence goes on along the minus strand of CM069536.1, from coordinate 33,337,421 downwards.
AGTGTGTAGCCAATAGTGAGTTGTCCAGTGGGTAGTTCCACACCCTCTTGCTCAGGCCAGCTGCCCAGGGTAAATTCAGCGGGTCATAAAACAACATCAGCGGAAGAGGCAAAAACAACATCATCCCAAACAAAACCACACCAAAAAAACATGAAAGAGGAAGAGAAACGTTTTGGAAGGGGGAGAGGGTAGAAAGAGAGGTATGGAGGGTGGCGTGGTAAGAATGCACTGTACGTATGAGGGCATCTGTCAAAAGAATTCATTAAAAAAACTTACTAATAAAAGAAATATGCCGTAAAAGAACCCAAAATGGCACTGAAGAGATGGCTCAGTGGTTAAAAACATTTGCTGCTCTTCCAGAGGACCCGGGTTTATTTACTAGCACTCATAAGATAATTAAAAACCTTCTGTAACTCCAGTTCCAAGGATCCACACTCTCTTCTGGCCTCCGCGGGCTTTGCATGACATGGGTGTACTTACATACATGCAGGCAAAATAGTCATACATATAAAATAAAAACAAAAAATATTTTTAAAATAGAAAAATTTTCAAAACGAATATAAATGGAAATGTAATGAAAAATTTCTCATTCAATACCAAATTTCTATCCTGAAACATTGATATCTACATATAATGTAAAGGTAAAACATAGAATGTTTCCAAAATTGCGTACTGATTTTAACTAATTAATTAACTGTATAATAACATAAAGTCTACACATCAGAAAAATATAGGTAATCCACAATCTCCAGGCACCACACCCTTATATTGGACATTTAAAATGCTTAAACTATGGGTAAAACATAGTTTTAATTATCTTGAAATAAGGATATGAAGCATTATTCAATAAGATATAAAGATTGTAGTAAACTAAGACTCAGAGGAGCATTTCTGATTTAATACATTTGCTTGAATAAAGAAAAAATTCTAGTAATAAATCAGGTTAGTACTTAATTTAAAAAAATCTGGTACATAAAAATAGAAACAGCAATAACTAAATATGAGAATAAATGTTTGAAATGGTAAAAACAAGTCAATCAGAAAGCAGAATTTGACAAGGCATCTAGAGGTAATTCAGGAAGGACTATGTTCCAATCAGTTTGGAAAACAGGTACTCCTCAAAGACACTACTGAAAATAACAGAAACAGGATAACAAGGTATAAGAATAGTCCCATATTAGATATAAAAATGAAATAGAAAGCAGGCAAGAAATAGATTCCAAGAGAGTAGAGTTAATATGGTATCCCAGACAAACAATAACTAGGACCAAATCCTGTAAAGGTGACTTTTCGGTTTTGCTGAATATGAAAATTCATTAATAAAACAAAAGAATCTATGATTCAAAATCAACAGCCATAATTTTTAATAGCCTCATGAAAACATATCTGGGGTAAAAACACATGAAAACAACACTGTGAGGAGATTTAAAATCCAACATAACATGGATGATGAGAACAGATTGAGAGTTGCTACAACGTCCTAAATATTTTAGATTTCTTGATCAGACTCCTTAGAGTCAACAATCCATCTCACATGCAGAAGCTTTATCTCAAGAATTGAAACGCATAAATTATATTGCTGTTGCAGTGTTTAAACAATCTAACAAAAAGCTTCTGATTCCAAAGGAATAGAGTCTGTTAATGATGGGAAGGCATGGCATGACGGCAGGAACAGGAACCAGAAAGATGACCTTTGGTCTGTACATAAAAAGCAGGGAGAAAGCATCAGTTAGTCTGGTGTGAGGTATAAACCCTCCCCCCTGGTCACATACTTCTCCAGGAAGACTCTACCTCCCAGAGTTCCACAGCCTACTCCAACCAACTACTTGTTGACCAAGTAGTCAAACAGGTTGTTCATTATCTGGTTATTTATTATTCAGACCACCACATCAACAGACCATTGTGCTGTCATAGAGCACAGAGATAGGTTCCTATTTGGAAAGAATGTATCAAATAAGAATGACTAAAGAATCAATAAGAAACGGAAGCTTTGGGAATGGTATTTTGAAAATTGACTTACTTTGATGAGGAAAATAGATCTGAATCTTCACCAAACAAGAAGCTGTTAACAGATACAAATCTTAAATATGAAAGGCAACTGTTCAACTTACAAAATAAAGGAGGAAAATAATTAGTGACCTAGAGACTTAGAGTTCCACAAAGAACTGTAGTGTTCTCTAGTAGAACCTGGACGGGAAACAGTAGTTTGCAAGTTTAAAGGTATGTTTCAGGTTTTAGAAATATTAGACATGAATTCGTTGTGTTACTCGAGTTTCTGTGTAAGAGAATTAAGGCCTAATGTTCCTAGTAAAGTGAATTCCTGAAGGTATTAGGATTCTATATAGAAGAGGAACAAATTGAATATGTATGATTAATATAAATATGAATTCAAATCCCAAACTCTATTCTTCACAGAGAATATATAGGCACAGACCTTCTTTTCAATCTGCCACTGAGAATGGAGATTTATACACTAGTGCCACATTAGCCATGGGCTATTAAAGCTTTGGTTCTCACCTCCCATTTCCCTGATGACACTAGAAATGTAAGTATCAGCTTCGCAATTGTTTGGAATTCAGATTACCATATGATAAGGTGAAAGTGTCTGTATTTTGGGGTGTTTTTTTTGTTGTTGTTGTTTTTTCTAATTTCCATCTCTGTCCCTGGGTGGAGACCTGGCACTCCAAGATAATCATAAAAGAGATGGGAGGGGTTATTATCCCTTTAATGAGATAATTTCATTTCATTTCCAAAAGTTTCTTGTCAGTAAAATACTTGCTGCTGTTTTCCTAAGTCAGTACTATGGTTTCTCTGCCATGTGGCCTGCCTGCTTTTTCTTAGTTACAATTCAGATAAAAGTAACTTTCTTTTTCTTTTCTTGTTCATTTTCAGATACTCATCAAAGGCTAAACTACTTACCTGACACTCTGGGCTTTTGACTCTTTTCTGAAGCCTCTCCTCTTTCAAAGGTATGTACATCAACCTCCATTGCAAATGGCATGGCTTTCTCACTTTCTGTTTCCCATCTCCCTCTGGCATCTGCCAAGATTCGCAGCTTGCTTGCCCTGTTGCTTTACACTCAAACTCCAATTAAATTGTCCTTGAATTCCCTTTCTAAATTCTTTTATAAATGAGATTTAGAGTCTCAAAAGGAAACCTCAGTTTCTTTAGTAGGGACTTGAACTAAAGTATCTAAGATGGAAGGGAGCACGGATGTGCATTTGACCATTTTTATCTTTGTACTATACCTGTCTCTAATAATGTATTCAGCCAATTTTAGAAAATGAATGAATCAGTTTGTAGGAAAGTCCTCTGCTCATAACTGTTGCTTCTGAATTTTAGTGAAAAGTGTCTGATACACACATGAGAAAAAAAGAAAGGCAGTTTCTATAGTGTTGTCTCTTAATGAGGTGAGTATGAAGCATTCAGAAATGCAATATGCACTTGGTTAAGCAGAAATAATTCTTATAAACTCAATTTAACAGATTTTGAGAATCCTGTTAGGAAATATGAACTACTGAAAGTCTACTTCTCTGAGTTTTGAAACTAACAAGCTCTTAATACAATCTTTTAATGCATGACTCCTATGAATTTTCACCATAAGAAATTTTTGCTTACCTTCAAGCTCTGGCAAGTAATCAAGGGCCGTGGCAATAGCTTGTGTAGTTTTGAAAGTCTCTTGGACTCCCCCTGGCCAACAACTCAAAGGGAAATTTCTCCTCTCTGGCACCCTTTCTTGTTATGCAGCCTTTAGCTATACATATGGACTCATGTAGAGACAAATTACACATACAATATCTCTGCATTTAAGCAGGTGTAAGTGAATGGGATAGTTTTCACTTTGCATCCATGTTTATTCTCTCAAGAATTAATTTTGAACGTGGTTCTATGAATGCCTTCCTCATCTGAGCAGTCCCAAAGTGCAGGTGTGAGCCTTCAGTGTGGCTCTTATTTCATTTATCACTGGACAAGCTTTATTCTGTGTTTGCTTAGCATTGTTTTCAAATGTTTCCAGCTCTAAAGCCGAGTTCCAAATCAATCTACTTAGGAAAGAATCACTTGGGGTGAGACAATATGTGGATTCTCCTTCATTAGTTCTTTGGAGACTATTTTACTAACATTAAATCATTTTATATTTTCTGCCTTTCCCCCTCTTGTGCATTTCTATCATCATATGAAGCAAATTAGGAGATACATAATTTTCTGCAAATAATACTTTAACTATGTTTTTGTTTTTAATAACATTTTCTGAAGTCTAAGAAATAAATGGGAAGATATAACATTCCTATAGCCATTAAAATAACTATTAAGTAATGGATTCCTTTGTAGTGTTTCTTATCATTATTCCACAAAAGTAATGACATTCCTAATTGAAATCGCTGAATTACTTGGTCTCATTCTTTCATCAGAACTTCAAAGATGTAATGACAAAGTTTATGTTGAAAAAAAAAATCCGTAAATACACACTGGGTTTCCATTTGGTGCATTTTTGATAAATACTGGGAAAAAAAATCACACATATGATTTCTCCAGGGGATGCATTTCCGTCAAGCACAAGACCTCCAGTAGTTACAATTAATTCTGAAGAGGTATTTCTAATTCTCTAGAGAATTGTTACATAGTTCCCATTGCTCACATGCCAAATACATTGTTTTTCTCAGTTATATTCACTAAACTCATTGATCTAGCTAGGGCTTACAGTATAGTTTTCCTATTTTATGTTCCCCTACTCTTATGTTCTCCAAGCTCTCAGTAGTTGGTATTCAACAGATTTAGGAAAAAAAAATTCCTTCTAGGTTATATGATATCAATTGTACCTAATCCCAGAAGCTAAGCAAAATTGGGCCTACTTGTATAGGGATGGGAGAACTGAATCACGTAAATCATTTAAATGAGCAATGCTGTTATAATCTATCCAGAAGGTTAACTTGTAAAGAATACTAGGGACTGGAGAGATGGCTCAGTGCTTAAGAGCACTGGATGCTCTTGCAGAAAAACTGGTTTGATCCCAGCACCCACAACTATCACTAACTCCGTTTCCAGGGCAACTCAATGCCCTCTTCTGACCTCTGAGGGCATTGCATGACACTAGTGCTCTCACATACATGCAGGTAATACACTCATACACATAAAATAGAAATAATAAATAAAAGATTTTAAAAAATATTTTATTGAGGGTTTTTACATTTCATATGATAGATCTTAATCAAATTTACACCCGCTTCCCTCATCCACATCTCCTCACACCCCTCTGATGGGACTGCATGCATCCGGTCATATATGTTAAGTCCTATCCAGTCAAGCATTTGCACCCTATGTCCCTGGGTGCAAGTTCATCCACTAGAGTCTTCTAGAGTCCCTCCTTTAAAGACTACTCTCCCTCGCCGAGCATTAATTGTGGCCAATAGTTCTTCAGCTAGGGTTGGCACCTGCTGCTCATTTCTCTCCTTCTATGCTGGGTTTTGTCTGATTGAATCCCATGGGTTTTGTGAATCCTCTACACCTAAGGCTCATGGAACACAGCAGAACAGGGATAGAGAGAATATTAATCCACCCCTCAATTCTCGCCCATGAAGGTCTTATACAATAAAGCACAATGTGCACAATAGTCCGCAATTGGCTAAATTTTAGAGAAAAAGAGACTGCAGAGTATGTGTCCCTGGATAGGACTCATATTGAGCCTCATCCACAGATGGCTCAGAGACCATTGTAGAAGAGGAGGCGAAAGTATAAGAGCCAGGGATGGTGCATGAACATAAGGAAACAGGCTTTCAGGCCACTGGGAACTTACTCATATGGACTTACAATAAAATATTTTTTTTAATACTGATATTTATGCTCTCATGATGGTGATCATTTTACTCATGTTGGGCTGTAGTGACTGAGGATATAACTCAGTCAGTAAAGTGCTTGGCCTGCATGCATTAGGACTTGAGTACAATACCCAGAACTCACGCAAAAGCTGGGCATAGTGCCCTGGGCTTGTAATCCCAGTGCTGGGAAGGCTGAGACAGGCAGGGTTTAGGCCAACCAGCCAAGCCGGTCTGGCTTGTTCCAGGCCGGGGAAAGAGCCTGTCTCAAAATCAAAGTGGCTGGCTCCCTGAGGAACAACACTCAAGGTTATCCTTTGGTCTACACACACACGCACGCGCGCGTGCGCACACACACACACACACACACACAGGTGTTCCCATGTTCCTCACATGAGCACCCTTCCACACATTAACAAACATGTACATACATACACTAAAAGGAACAATTGGGCTTTATATAATGGTTCATTTGTGTTAAGGGTGAGATGGAAGTGTTTGAGCAACTCAGTGTATTGCTGTATTGCCCTAATGTGTTCAGACAACACATTCAAATACAGAATGACTATGTCCTAGAATGCAGCACACATAACACTAGCCAGCCTCAAATCTTAATGATGCCATAGTTCTCTTTCCAAATCAACATCTGAACTGTCATTTAGAACATTCAGGTCTGCTTTGCTCTTGGGGCATCTGCAGTTGCAATTCCCTTTGCTCCAGTGCTTTTCTTCTGGATACCACGTGATCCTCACTCAAGTTTTTTAAATGTCATGCTTACAGGGAGGTCTTCCATGTTTCACAGAGCACATGCACCCAAGATCAGCATCTTATATTCTGTTTCCTACCTCTCCATTAGAAATTACCAATACATTAAATATGCTTACCTATATATTTTGTTCTTGATATCTACATCATCCATGTGGATTTGTGGTAATAAGGAAATATTGTTCACCTTCAGTTGCTTTTTATACTCAGGATCAGAGCTTTTCAATTATTATATTGTTAAAAATATTTGAGGTATGAAGTAATTGATTAATGGTAAGAGTCTTCTGGACTTTGGTAGACTCTCTTATACCATTTTGTATAGAAAAGCTTTTAATTAAAAATTTGAATTCAAAGAAATAAGAACATGCTTGAAAAGAAATTTTCATCTGAAGCTGTTCTTTTTATCTCTTTAAGCATTAATCTGGGCATTTCAAACTGTTAGGTCTTGTAGTGCATACCTGTAATCCCAGCCCTTGGGAGGCTAAGGCAGGAAGATTGTCTTGAGCTCAAGGCTAGGTTGAACTACATAGTGACTGCCAGGCTAGCCTATGCTACCAAATGAGGGAGTCTAAGAAAACGAAAACAAGCCAAAACAAAACAAAACAAACAAATGAGCAAAAATAATAATAAGATAAAGATCTATTACTGTTAAAATTTAGCATTGTTGGAAATTGCATAAGATGATTCACTCATTAAAAAGAACCCATTAATAATATCATGGATGGATATTTTAAACTATAGGCAAACATAACTCGAAGACGATTTATACTGTATCTGCTAGCACTAACACTGTGCAGTTTGCTTAGTTTTTAGAAAGCTGGACAAAGCCCAAAGCTGCTTTGGTTCCTATAAAATTCTTCAGCATATTTCCATCATCTTAGCATCTATTTTCAGAAAATTTTACTGTGAATAGCCCTGTACAGAAAAATAAAATAGTAATCTAGCTTTAACAATTTTGCCTATATTTAAAAGTGTACACAATAAAATATAAAACAAAAATTATCTTTGTGCTTACTCTTTTTGTTAATTTTAAATGGGAAACTGAATTAAATTAGATAATTCCAAGTTTTTTCTCTTCACTGGCTTTGACTGTTTAGTTTTTAATGGGGATATAATACCACCAACCTGACTTTGGTATGGTTAATGGTCATACTCGTCTTCTATTGTTTCTAGAACTGTTTCTTTTTCATTCAGGGCTTAATTTGCTATAATTTTATAACATTTAATTTCTCAGAAACTATTTAAAATGGAGACCTCAACATGGTCATTTCATTTGGACCTTTCTGTTTCAAGGAGACTTGTCCTCTGAGTTAACTGTATAAGTGCTTTATAGCACTTCATATATAACAAAGACTAAAAGTATTTAGAGAAATCCAGAGCAAAACAGCAGAATAAACCAGAGCACATTAGAATAATATGAAGGTGGGGATAAGATTAGCACCCAAAATCTATGCCTGTAAAGATATGCATTCTCTCATGTAGAACAAAATTTATGCTTTCCAAAAGCCAAAACAAAGAGAAAAACTCAATAAACTTTATGATATATAAACTTCTGAAAAATATTATGTAATTCAGAAAGAGAGCATTTGTGCCTGATATAGAGGTCCAAGAGAAAATCTTTCTCTAGGAGATCTCAGGAACAGCCCATTCCATTGTAATTAGGTACATTATCATAGAGCATTCAGTAACGTCTTTCATAATTCTAACTTTAGTAGAGCATAATATAGACTAATCACAAAATGCATATGCAAATAATAAAATGAACTTATTTGGAGTTTACCAGTGTCACAATTTTTAAAAATGCATTCACCAAATGAAATTTTGCATTAAGCACTGGAATTTCAACAATGAACCACAGAGTTTCATAGAGTTCATAACTTATTCAGAATTAAGTTATTAAGCAGAAAAATGCATAACAATTTCAACATAAATGTCAATGGAAAAATTTTACAATATACATAAAAATTAATATAATGAATTCACAATCTATCTTAGGGAAAGAAGGAAATGAATAATACATGTCAGTCTTGAAAAATTATTCAAGTTTAAGTTATACTTTTAAATAGTTTATCTCAAATCATTGAGGAGGAAAGTGAATTAGAATTAGAATATATGCCCAGTTATATGATATGAAAAGTTGTTGGATTGTCAGCATCCTATACTGATTTGCTCCATGATTTTATTCTTATTTTCCTTTTGTTGTGGTTATTTTGTATTTAAGTATTTCCCTGCTCTTTCATGAAAGGTATAGGATTTAGATTTTCCCTCATAAAAGCGTTTAGTGTTATAAAGTTTCCTCTTCAGCAACAGTTCACAAGTTTGGTTTGATGTTCTGTTTCCATCCAGTTTTGTTTCTATTTTTCTTCCATTTCTCCTTGAATTCAGCATTATTAATAATTATACAATTTAGACCCCAAATTCCTGACAATTTCCCAAATCTCTTTGTGTATGCTATCTTAACTCTATTTTGACAAGAGTGCATTTTAATTTATTGAGGCAATATTTGAGGGTCATTATGACCAGCTTAGTAAATGTTTCATTTTTCACTTGCAAATGTATAATATGCTTTTTTAAGATAAAATGATAAAGTAAATGTTAATTAGGCCAAATTGGCTGAAAGTATTATACAACTCCTCCATCCTTTTAATTTCACCCAAATTATTTGAGTAATTACTAATTAAAAGGCTTTAAACTAGTGAAATTCTGTCACTACTCTCTTGACCTTAGCAGGTCTAACTGGTGTAAAATAAAATCTTAAAATGTTTTTGATCTGCATTTCTCTAATTACTAAGGAAGTTGAGCCCTTTTTAAGGTGTTTTACAGCCATTTTTATTCTTCATCTAAGAACTCTCTATTCAGTCCTTAATCCAAATTTTTTTTTATCATTTTTTCTTGTTTCTTTGTTTTTTGAGTTCTTTGTATATTCTGGATATTAATCCTCTGTCATATGTATAACAGGAGATAATTTTCTTCCACTTAATGAGTTTTCTCTTCATTTCCTGACGTTTTCCCTTTTGCTGTACCTACAGGAAGCTTTTCAGTTTAATGAGGTTCCACTTGTTGATTGTTGACCTTAATGCTTGAACAAGGAGTTTCCAATTTTAAAAGTTTTCCTCACACCTATATCTTGTAGGGTATGGCTATATTTTCTTCTAGAAGTTCTGGAGTTTCGAGTTTCATATTGAGGTCTTTGATCCACTGGTAGTTGACTTTTGTGCATGGTGAAGGATGGGGGTCCAATAATATTCTTCTATGGGTCCAAAGCCAGTTTTCCCAGCACCATTTGCTGAAGATGTTGTCTTCCTCCAGTGTGTGTTCTTGGCACCTTTGTCAAGTATCCAGAGTCTGAAACGGCATGCACTCATATTTGGGTCTTGGATCCATGTATTTCATTGATCTAGATTTTTTTTTTTGCCAGTATACTGATTTTACTACTTTAGCTCTGAAGTATAGTTTGAGATCTGGTATGGTGACCCTCCAGTATTGCTTCTTTATTGCCAAGATTGCTTTGGCGATCTGGGGTCCTTTTTGATTCCATATGAATTTTAGGAAGGTTTTTTTTCTAGCTCTGTGAGGAATGGCGTGGAGATTTTGATTGAAATCTATAGATCATTTTTGGTATGATCATCATTTCACAACATTAACTCTTCCAATTCACGAGCATGGGAAGGGCTTATATTTCCTGGTGTTTTCTTCTCTCTCTTTCTTTAAATATTTAAATTTTTCATTTTAGAAATCTTTAATTTCTTTGGTTAGATTTATTCCTAGATATATTTTAAAGCTATTGTGAATGGGAGAGTTTCCAGGTACTCTTTCTCAGATTGATTGTTATTGGTATATAGAATGGTTACTGATTTTTGTAAGTTGATTTTGGAACCTGCCACTTTGCTGAAAGTATTGATCATTTCTTTAAGTTTTCTGGCAGAATTTTTTAATCTCTTATGTATCATATCATATCATCTGCAAGTAGTGATAATTTGATCTCCTCTTGTCCAAATAATACTTCTTTAATTTTCTTCTCTTGTCATACTGCTTTAGCAAGAATTTCAAGGTATGGAGATAGTGCGCAGCCTTGTTTGGTTCCTAATTTTAATGGGAATGCTTCCAGTTTTCTTCCATTTAGAATGATGCTGACTGTGGGTTTGTTGTACATAACCTTAATTATGTTGAGATATGTTCCATCCAGTCCAATTCCCTCTAGGACTTTTAATAAAAATGCATGTTGGTTTTTGTTGAATGTCTTTTCTGCGTCTATTGAGATGACCATGCGATTTTTGTATTTAAGTCCACTTATATGATTTATTACATTTTTGACTTACATATATTGAATCATCCTTGCATCTCTGTAATAGAGCTGACTTGATCATAGTAGATGATTTTTTTTGATGTGTGTCAGTATACAGTTTGCATATAGTATTTTGGTTAGAATCTTTGCATCTATGTTTACTTGTTCACCAAGGACACGAGCCTATAGCTTTCTTTCTTTCTGTTTTCTTTCTTCCTGTTTCTTCCTTCCTTCCTTCCTTCCTTTCTTTTGCTGTGTCTTTACCTGCTTTTTATATAAGAATGAGTTTGGGAGTTTTCCCTGTGTTTCACCTAAACTGAAAACAATAACAAAAACATGTTGGATGTTGATTTTGCATATAATATAGTGTGTCTAAATAAAAGTTTAAATTCCTTTTTCAGTATTGTAAAACTTCAAATGCATGATAAAAAGCATATTATTACCTGAATTTCATCTAATTATTTAAATTGAATACTTTTTCAGTATTGTAAAACTTCAAATGCATGATAAAAAGCATATTATTACCTGAATTTCATCTAATTATTTTAATTGCATAGTTATATACATATATGTATTTTTAAATTTTTAATTTATTTTTACTTTTTTGTGTATGGGTGTTTCACCTGCATATATGTAAGTGCAGTGCCTTCAGAGGACAGAAGAGGGCATCAGATCCCCTGGGACTGGAGTTACAGGTAGTTGTTAGCCACCATGTGGGTGCTGGGAATCAAACATGGGTCCTCTGGAAGAACATCAAGTGAGCCATCTCTCTAGCCCTGTCATTTTATATTTTTAAGGGAAATATTTTAATCCTTAACTCCACACCCTATGACCCTAATCAAAGTAAGCTAGTTAGTTCCAATTGAATTGGTTTTGAGGTCCCAAGGAGAAATTATTATCATAAGAACAAAACATAAATAAACAAATAAATAAATAAAGGATCAATTCTACCCATAAGCTGCTCATAGTTATCTGTGTACATGAGGAAAAGAATGTCAGTTACATCTTGAATTTTATATGTAATGCCACACACTCTGTGAACAGTGTCTTAGGAACTCTGGTGGAGTTCTTCTTTGCTGAGGAGTTGCATGTGTGATGGAGGTGTTCCTCACTCTGTGACATTTGAGCATAGTGCACATCTCACTGTATGACACTGTCCATTGTCACCTTAGTATTTTGCTCTGTGATTCCTATTTTGGTCATCATGAAAAATCAATACACAAATACATTTTTCTTAAAATATTTTCATCTAACAACTTCCAATTTAATATTTGCTGTTTTCTCAATTGGAAATGTTTGAACTAAGCATTTTTCTCCACAAAACATAATTTCATGAATTAAGATTCTACTAGGATATTTTAAAATCTACCACTACACTTTTTTGAGTCACATTCTTTATAAAACTAATCTTAGTTCTCATAAAAATAGAACATAAACTATGCTAAGTGTAAATCATTTGAAACTTTTCTTTGGCATTAATGATTTTAGAAACATCTTTATTTAGAGTTGGAAAGCTATAAAATGGCATAATATTTGATTTATTAAAGTAGGTGTAAGAAAAATCCATTATTTGTCTCTAGAAATGCGGTAGAGATCAACTTAATCTAATTGTCCTATATGACTTTTTAGGTTTCCTAATGGAAAAATACTCTGCTACTAGGATAATGTAGGATAAAGATTAAATTTACACCTAACATGAAGGTATCACATTTTTCTTTTATTATATATCACTGACAGTGTAATTGTGATATGTGTTCATGTGTATTTTTAATGTTTAGACATCATGTTCTACAACAGGCACTTAATTAGTCTTGCACAATGCCTGCCAGTAAGTAATCCACACAATAAATATCCTAAAAATATTTATTCAGTGAGTAAATGAAATTTGAAGTCTAATTTTATGATGGAAACATAAAAAATGTACATTTAATTTTTCCATTGATAGGCTTTGTTCAGATGATATTTCATTTTTCACAAGCAAAAGGAAACAGCAGATTCTTACTCTTAACATGGCTTGAACTTTTATGATGTTAAATAGGAATCTTCATTAGATACTATCTCTAACTCAAATGAAGGAAGGTGACATTTTAGTGAAACTCCTGCGAACATAAAAGAACATACTCATTAAAGATTTCACCCAAGGGACGTCTTGGATGATCTTGACTTGGATTGTTCTTATTTCAGTCTTCTGGACTTCCTTCTGATGAGGATCATTGATCAGTCTTCTCCAATCATTTACACACATTCCATGTTATAAAACTATAAGTTCCTGACATGAATCGGTCTGATTCTGGGCTTTCCGTGTCTTCATAACCAGTCCTCTATCTGTGGGTTGGTCCTGAAAAGAGACAAATCTAGTCTTTTGCCCATACAAAGCATCAGTCAGAAAATATTGAAAACAGTAGCATATTCTGTGCTTATTGACTGACATTTCTCATAATGATTGACCTTCATGTCTTAAATATTGAGAATGTTTACATAAAATCTCAGGTAGAAATTTCCATCCTCATTTCCAGGTAATATCTTGAGTCCAAAGGTATATTCAGTTCATTTTGGGATACAAATTATCAAAAACTTCAGAATACAGTAAGTAAAAACTGTTGGTTAATATTTGTATTAGTTATTTTGCACATTGTTGTAGGAATGACTTTTACAATGTGGATATTATCTGAACTAAAGATTTTTATCTAAACTTGCAACCAAAAAGTTATTCTTTATAACCAGCTCACTGAGATATGTGTTCCTCTTTGAGGTGGGCTTATGACTTTAATTCCTCAAGACCTATTCTTGTTGTGCATCAAGATAGTGTATGGATGTGTGTATGCATGCTGTACATATCAGGGTGCTATATGTAGCATGCTTTTCTCACTGGACACAATGGGAGAAATTGTGGTTGTTTTTGTGATATTCTAGGTCTAGGGATCAAAGTGCAAGATTTTCTGATAAGGGTGAGTCCTGACTTCTACTTCTCCATTTCATGCTGGATACACTGTTTCAATAAAGAATGAGCAAAACACCTGCTCTAGTTTTGAAAGAAATTTGAAGGAATAGATTCTCAGTCATTCGGGTTCATTCTCAGCCTTAAAAATGGATGCTAAGAGTCGGCCTGTCTCCTTTTCAAGCATCACAGTAATAGGGCTTAGAAACACCACAGGCTTTTATGACAAAATACTTAGCATAAGCAACTTAAAGAGCAAAGACTGGTTTTGACGCACAGTTTCACAAAATTCTTTCCATATATTCTTGGCCTCGTGTTCTTGAACTGAACATTATGGTGGCTACTGTTTGTAGCAGAAGCTGTTTACCTCAGAGTGGACAAGAAGTAAGTAGCGAGAAAGTGATCTGGGATCAGCTATAACCTTTACAGCATGCTTCCTGAATCTGCTTACTTTTTCTATCTCTCTTTCTTAAACTTCTCAGAACCCTGAAAATAGCACAATTAGCTGGTGGCTAAGCTCAACACATGAGCCTGTGGGATATATTCTTTATTCAAACCATTAGAGTAGTTTATGTAAATTTTTATTGTGTGGACTCAATGTTAGAATTATTTCTTACTAAAAATGTATTTTGTGCCTCTGTGTCCTATTCAATCCATGCTGAGCTTTTATATAGTCAAATTCTTGTTTTAGAGCCTCTCATAGCTTTAACTATATAAAAATAAGCATGCATCAAGATACATATTTTCCATTTTCTTTCAGGTCCTGCATGACCCTGTGTGGCACTGCCTGTCAATAGGCAGGTGGGCCTGAGAGACAGCAGAGCCTACAGACTGAAAAGTGCTTTGTTGGTCACAGAGTCCCCTCTCCATCCACAGTAGTCCCTACACCTCATTTGCTTTGCTTTGACTCATCTTTGATTTGTCTTTCAATCTATTAAAAAGTGAATCACAGAAGACTGAAAACTTTACGTATTTTTGGGTTAACATACAATGTTTCAATGTGTGCACACTAAGTGCAATGTTTAAATCAGGTGACTACACCTTCTATTCAAGCATTATCATTTCTTTATGGTGAAAGCTTTCAAAAGTCTGTTCTTTATTTTTGACATGTTCAGCCCATTATAGGTACTTCTAGTTACTGTGTTGTGCAATAACATACCAGAACTTCTTATTCCTATCTAGCTACAACTTCTAACCTATTACGTTGATTCTCTAATCTCCCTACCCTTTGGTAACCAACATTGTAATCTCAATTTCCATCACATGAATCATTTCTTTTTCAGATTCTATAAATAAGTTTGGTTATTTCAATACCTCCTTCCTGTGCTAGGTTCATTTCACTTAATACAGTGATATCTATTCAAATCTGTGTTGTCACAAATGACATCATTTTATTCATTTTTATTACTAAATAGCACTGTGGAATATGTTTATTGTCTTTTCTTTGATCAGCACACACTTTGGTTCTTTCTTTTTTTCAGATACTGTCAATAGCGCTACAGTGAATATCGAGCAAGACGTCAGTTTTGCCTGCTGACTTCCTATTCCTAGTCTTGGATATAGACATAGGAATATGGTTGCTGAATAAAATGGTAACTGTACCATGACTGTTTTTAAGGGTCTTCCCATATTGTTTTCCATAATTCTTATTACAAGGGGTGATAGAAAAAACAGAAATAACAAATGGCCTCTACAACCATTTGCTTCCTGGGCACCATTCGGGACAAGTCATTATCAACATGTCACAATCAGCTGTCACCAGGCTTTTGAGGATGCATCTTCTGATGTAAATGACATGGTTTTGCCATTTAATGTAGTAGCAGGCACCTCCCACATCCTCCAAAAAGGCTAGTCACCTCCTTTGATGAACATAATAGTTTGCTGTACAAACTAAAGACCAGCCTCAGCTAAAAGATGGGAAGAAACAATAACACAGTGGCGGACATGTCAAGAAATAGGAGGAAGAACTGAGCCATTAAAAAACAGTGAAACTGTAGACCCTGAAGGCCTGCCCCTCCAGGCAGATGCTCACAGACAGTCTGCTGAGCCTGCCTACTTTTGCCTCTTCAGAGTATAGCTTTCCAGTTCCCTGCATCATGTGTGTGTCTATGATTAATCATTAATGAAATTTCCTCCCCTTCCCCCAGGCACACTCATTCTCTGATTAAAAAGTAAGCATCACCTATTATGTTCCTTTTTAAAATCTTTATCTATGAGCAAGGACCTGAATGGGGCTCAGTGCATCTTCAACATCAGATGTGCTGACTGGCATTCCCAATCAAACTGCACAGATTCCCCTTTTCTCACGTTCACCACCACTTGTTAATGTTAATATTTTTAAATTAAGTGCTATCCTTATTTACATGGTTCTATATAGAGTAAACGCTAATTTAATAGATGAGCAGTTAGGCCATTTTAAAATTTACATCTTGAGAAGGAGAAATTTGGATTTTAAGATATTTTAGACCCTCACACTAATTTCTTGATCAAAACTGATGGTCCTGCGGAACAAAATCTTTTACTTCCTTCAACTATTTATATTTATTCTTTATTTATACAGTTTGCAAAAAAAACAATTAATAAAGGAAGCCTTTTGTCTTAGTTACTTTCTATTGCTGTGATAAAGCACTGGTTAAAACCATCTTGAGAAGGAAAGAATTTATTTTATCTTACATCTCCAGGAGCGCAGTTTATCGCTGAAGGAAGGCAGGGGGAGAATTCAGGGAGGGAACCTGGAGGGAGGAATGTCATGAAGCACAGACCATGGAGGAATGTTGCCTTACGGACTTACTTCCCTACCCTGTGCTAAGTCTGCTTTCTTATACAGCTCAGGAACACCTGCCCAGGGGTGGCACCACCCACAATGGGCTGGGCCCACCCACAGCACTAGACAATCAAGAAAATGTCCCATAGACACTGCCACGGGCCACTCCTATATAGGGAATTCCTCAGTTGAGGTTCCCTCTAACTAGGTGTGTGAAGTTGACAACGGAGGCTATTCAGCATACCTTTAAAATGCTCCCTCTCCCGCCCCCATCTCTATCTATCTATCTATATATGAATTACCTTTGTTTTACTGTTTAATATTATGAAAACAGGACATTTTTTTTCATTTTAAGAAATGATGATCTCTTATCTCTAGAGAACAAACTCACGTCAGATATCATTAAAATTTAGATTCATAGGTTGTGGCAAGAAAACTGCTTTAGAAGGTGTAACTCTATCAACTGATTGGGATTGCTACTAATTTAGATAATATTTATTTAATATAATATATGAATATGTGAAACTAGGGAAGTTTAGAAATTTGGGAGTTTCAGAGACACATAATGACATCCTGTGAGAGAATTTCACATTGTCTTGCTGAACTCTTTCTCCAGAACACACAAATTTATGGCTCTCAAGGCATAACTTTGATAGGAAAAACAGGTTTCTTTATGACTTTGTTTTCTTGTTATTTTAAAGGAAAATTCTATGTAATTTAGTATACTTTTATACAAATTAACATGTACAAAATGATATATTTTCAACTTTGTTTTGAAATACTCATTCCTAAGTAAAAGAAGTAATTATAACCTTGAGCTAGTTTTGTTTTGAAGTTTCTGTGAAGCACAATTCATATATTAATATGAGGACACTTTAGAACTTTTTCCTTCTGTTCCATCTGCATAATTTTTTCTTCCATCTTGTGCTTTTATGTCTCCTTGTTTAGAGGCCTTTTTAATTGAATTCATAGATTTTAATTTTGGTATTTTTGAGACAGGGTTTTCTGTAGCCCCAGGCTGGCCTCAGTCTCATCTCATAGAACTTCACCTATGCCTGCCAAGAGCTGGAATTGAAGGCCTATGACGCTATTCTTGGCTCTCATAGATTTCTTTTTCTCTTGTCATGTTTCTTTTCTTCTGAATTTTTATTAGGTTTTGCAGTTTTAATACAATGTCTGATGGCATTTAGATTTGTTTCATCTCCACCCACTGCTCTTGACCAATTTAATAAGCTCTTATATATAAGTATGATTTGTGTCCCCAGTGTCCTTCAGTGTAGATCTATTCATTGTGTCCACCAAGTCTGTCACCTGTAAGTCATTGTCTTTCTCCTCCTAGTAGCCATCAAAGACCCTCAAGTTGGTTTTAGTCAGTTATTATATCACAGTGATAGAAAGTAACTTGGACAAAAAGTTTTCATTATTGTTTCTCTGCAAACTTAGCAAATATTAAGTTGGACCTTCCACCTGAAGGAAGTGAAAATGTTTTCCCCACAGGACATCAGTTTTGATCAAGAACATTTTTGGGAAGATATAAAGTAACATCAGGTGGAAAAGCCTGACTCCCCAGGACGGCACTGCTGACAGATAACTGGTGGGGGCTAGTGGGTGTTATTTGGATCAATCAGACTATGTCCTGAATAGAATGTGGGGATCTCAGGATCATGTTTGCCTTCTCTTACTTTCTGGCCTTGAAATGAGCAGTCTCATTCCACCATGAACCTGCATCATAGTCTGGTATCCTGAACAAGTTCCAAAACAAAGGGGGTCCATCAGTCATGACCCTCAGACCTATCAAGGGACCTTTAGAAACTACGAGTCAATTCAAACTTTTTTCTTCATAAAAGAATTATCTCAGTTATTTTTATAGTGACGAACAGCTGAATAACTCTGTGATATTTTATTTATCTTAATTTGGTAAATATCCAATATTTTCATGAATCAAAATGTCATATTTTACTTTATCCAAAGTATACTGGGGTCTGGATAGACGATTCAGTAGCTGAGTGCTTGCTCTTCAGTCTTGGAGGCTTGAATTAGAATCCCAGCACCCAGATAAGGCAGCTCTCAACCACTTGTAACTTCATCCAGCTCCACAGGATCCAATGCACTCTTCTGATCTCAGCAAGCAACAACACACTAATGTGCACATATGTTAACATAGACACATATATACACGTAAATAAAATAAAATATTTTTAAAAGTACACTTAACATATTAATAAAAGTAAATTATCTTTCATTATTTAAAATGTTATCTGTTTGAAGAACCTGTCAAAAAGAATGTGTGTGCATGCTTTCATTCTCTTTTTCTTTAATCACCAGAAATAATCACTGCTAAATGTTTCATATTTAAAGGGCTTCCTTTTGACATTTTTAAAAGCAGATCTACAGATGACAAATTCTTTTAGCTTTTTTAGTCTAGGAACTGTTTTATCTCACCTTTAACACTGAAGACTATTTTGACTGAATATCAAATTCTAGGCTAAATTCTAGGCTAAGTGTTTCCTTCTTCAACACTTAAAGACTGTGCCAATTTTACATACTGTTAAAGGTTCTAAGAAAATTGCTGCCACTAACATTGTTCCTAACGGTTTCTTTGTCTATATTTTAAATGGTTTTCTTTGCTTTTCATTTTTATGATTTTGGTTGACAATTACCTAGACACAGATTCGTTTCCCATGTCGTCTTAGTTTCATCTCAGTCAACTGAAGCTGTGTGTTTGTGTTTTATTCCTGTGATTAGCTTTTTCAGCTATACTGTTTATTTTCTACTTTGTCTAGAATACAAAGAAGCGATTAGGTTATTAGTTCTTTTGCTACTGTAACACACTCTCTATAGGCTCCATGTATTGTGGGTTATGTATATACTATTTGTTCAGATTTCATGATTCCTCCACCACCTTCAAGATCACTGATTACCATGTCCACGCTGATGCTGAGATAATTAATAATTTTTAAATATTGGTCACTGTATCATTTAATACTCATTTTTTCATTGGTTTCTATGTTTTCTAGTTTTTTGTTATTTTATTCTTTTACTATTGAGATTAGAGTTGCTCATTAGAATATGTTTATGATAAGTATTTTTGTCATTATTTTTCATTATATTTTATTTGCTTAATTAGTGTGCGTGTGCGCGTGCGTGTGTGTGTATACACGCACATGTGGATATCTGAGGAGAGCTGGTGGGAGTTGGTTCTCTCCTTTCACCATGTACATCTCTGGTGATTGAACTCAGGTCATCAGCCTTGGCAGCAAGTACCTTTACCCACGAAGCCATCTTCCTGGCCTCATATGTAGGGGGTATTTTTAATTTCTTTCCAAGTAATTCCAATGCTTGCAATGTTAATGTTATTAAATGTTGTCTTTTTTTATGCATTCAAGTTGAGTTGTTGTTGCTTTGATCATGTCAGTTTTAATGTGCTGACTTTACTGAATTATATTTTGTAAGTGCAATTAAAGTTCACAATTAATTGACTATAAGTGAAGTAGATTATCTTAGATGATGGTGATGCACCTGCTTTTATGACTATGAAAGCACAATTATGACTTCCTTAAGGTAAAACAATGACCTCAGGCAGCAGCTTCAGACCCTCATCCCAGAGTCTGAGCACAGAACTTGTAGGATTGCCAAGCCATTTCTACAAAGGTATCCTTTCAATACAACTTTAAATATATGTTTCTTGCATGTTCTTTGTGTATGGTTGACACTGACATATGTCTGTTTCTTAAAATAGCAAATAACTTGGGGTCATATCCTGTACAATCTGTGTATTGTACAGTTACATTATTATTCTTTTAAGTATCTGCTTGCTTACATAGCTAACCTGCTTAGGAAATTTTCCTCTCTCACTTCTGTGAACTATGGATCAAACAAAAGAGAGGTGCTGCCTTCATAGTGATGGAGACGGAAGTCAGAGTTTCAATCATGGGGGGGGAGACAAAAAATAAATTATACTGTAAGGGAATACAAAATATTAAAAACAGATATAGAATAATATGACAACTAGCATTTATGTACATATAATTAGCTAAGCCCTTTTTGCAATTTTAAGATTTTGTCAATAAAAAGCAAGAGAAAATAATTAACAGTTAAGAGCCAGGCCATAACCTCTAGAATTCTATAAATACCATGCCTTGGAGAAGGCCAAACTATTGGGAAAGGAAATAGTTTAATTAACTTTTCTTTAAACATTTATTTATTGCATTACATGTTTCCTGTGTATGGTATGCATGATTGTGCATGCCATGGGACACATGTAACTTTAGAGGACAAATTTGGGCATTTTTTTTTCTTCCACCATTGTGTGAATTCCAGGGAATGGACATAGGTTGCCAATAGAATTAATAAAAATGAACAGAAAGAAAATGGAAGCCATGGATTGAGAGAATTATTATGAAAAGTTCTGTGAAAACTTTCAGTAAATATGAAATGTATTTTCATATATTAAGTAAATGAATTGAATCTCTTAAAAATGGAATCTTTATACTAACAAGCAGAGAAAAACATTTTAGACTTATCACCATAGAGCAATAGAAGGAATCTACAATGAGTTCTTCAAGATATGTATTAGTAAGAACACTTGGCGATATGACAAAACCAGGTGTTGGAGAGGATGTGAGACAGATGGAAGTATGTGACACTGTGACGTTGCCAAGAGAATTTCTATTTTTGGCTAGTAACTGGATTACATAATTTTCTATGCTTTTCCTAACAATTGTCATAAGACGGCTCCATTAGTGTTATTTCTTGCCTTGTAAAATTTCAATAATAGGCAAAAGATGCATATACTTTTGCACTACTTGATTTTGCTTTGAGACTCTGGATACATGCCTTCTAGGCCAGCTCCTGACATCTCTCATAGTTCTACCACAATTTGATAATTTTCCTGAAGAAATTTTGCACTTTGGAGGCTTGACCCCAATATAATGTTATGGTGAATTTGTGGGACCCACTCGAGGTGTAGTCTACTGGGAGTTGATTAGGTCATTGGTGCAAAACTCCTTCTGAAATGATTAATGCCTCAATGCCTCCAGGGAGAGTTATTACCTCAGAAGTGACTGGATCAGTTACCATAAGAACTCAATATTATAAGTCAAGCTTTGCTCTTTAAATATTAGGATTCATATTTTGTGCATAGTAAGAAATCACATAAGTCTAAGGATGTGACACTTGGGGTTTTCTGTACGATCTACGACCTCTCCAGCAATGTGTATTTAGATATGTTTACAGTATCAAACATGAATTTTCTCCCACTGAGTTGGCTTTTAGTCCAATTAGGTAGCTGTTGATTACCCCCAAGATAAAAGTGCCACTATTACATAATGTCATGTGTTGTGCTGGTCATCGATTTTGGTTATTTGGTCTTGAAGTCGATATTGGACTATCTATTGCTTTTCTCCCTTAGTAGCTTACATAGTGCTCTCCAAAGCTATGAGAGCTAGTCATCAGTGGAAGTGGCTTTCAGGTGAGTTCCAGCTCCATTGCTCCAAGTCCTGTGTCTGAAGTGTGTCCTGCCTTCAGCAATAGGGTCTTACCTTCAAGCTCTGGGAGGCAATCAAGGCCTAGTGTGGCAACAGCCTGTGTAATTTGGAGAGTCTCTTGAACCACCCTGGTCAACAACTCAAAGGAAGATTTCTTCTGTCTGGCGCTGATTCCTGTTATGTGACCTTAAGCTTTCCACATGGACTCGTAGAGATATTGTGTCTAATTCAGCAGTAGGTTGTTGGACTGATATGATTACTTCTGTTTTTTTTTATAGTAGCTCAGCGTTATTTATTCTCCTCTCTCCCTGTCAACCTTCCCTCCATGCATTCCCCACTTAAAGTGTCCCGTTTCCCCATTTCTCCCTTGATCATGCCAGTCTCCTGAGGCCCCACCTCTCTTGTGCTCCTTCTTTTCCTTTATCCCCAACGTCCCGTGTTTCTTGTGTCGCCCTCCCTCCCCCTCCCATTTAACTCCCCATGTTATCCACTCCTCTCTTAGCTTTCGCTTTGGACACGGGATGGTTGCTGTCTGATCTTTGTCTCTTTGTCTACCTCTCTGTCTCTGCCTCTGCTTGTCTATATCTCTGACTGTCCTTTTCTCTCTTTCTGTTAACTGCTCTCTTGCAGTGTGATGCTACCTGCCACAAGACCCTCATTAGCAGGTTATAAATTACTCAGTCTCAGCTGTTTGTTATAACAACACAAACCAGCTTCTTTAACACTTGACCCAGCACATATTTATCCTTCAAAACACATTTCTCCTCAATTCTTGAAGTGTTCCTCTATTTTTTTAAACATTGTTCTCAGTACCTTATAGGACAAGTCCCTCCACCTTTCAGCCTGTCTAAACTCACAGAACTGAGGTTGCTTCTTGAAAAACTGATAGTCTCATGCTTACAGGTTCTTATAAAAGAAGTCTACCAGTTCTGAGTGACCTTGTCAGAATATGCTTATGTGGATTTTTATATTTATATTTGTTTTGTTAGGTTATTGCTTTTGCTAACTAACACTACATATTTGTTACAGTAACTATCTCTGTTCTTTCTTTCCATTTACCACCATTATCATTCTTACTTCTTAGAACTGAACAACCTGGTACTTTACATGTTTTTCAATACGTATAAAACTTTTATAGGCTCACTGATTTCTAAAAATAGAAGAGCTGGGGCATGCAAAAAAAATTCTCTTCCAGTCCCTCCTTTTCATCATTAAGTTTGACAATTATCTTAAGCAGGAGTGTCTGAGTGCCCCAGGCAGCTGCATATAGACTATCCTTTGGTTGCTTCCATTATTCCAATTAATCATTTCTGGACATCTCTCTTAATCCCTAGTCTGTATTGCCTGTAGGCTTTTATGACCCCTTAGATTTACTTCTTTCGTAATAATCTAATTTAGAGATGTCAGAAACAAGTTACTATTTTGTCCTAGGAAATTATAACGATAACATAATAAAAAATAAATTTATTTTTTTTTTTTCTGTAAGAGACTGACCTCAAAAGTTTCTTCCTATTTTCTGGTGAAGCTTTTCTATAACCCATTTAAATATGTACAAAGTGCTTCTCATAGATGTGCTTATTTTATCACATTAAGGGAAGATTTAGAACCAGAAGGAAAGAGCTGAGCTACAGCATTTACTGACACTTGAGATACAAACACTCCACTGTTATCAGTTTCAAACAATGTCGTTGAAATAAGAAGAAACAGAAAAATCAGCTCTATATAGTGTGCACTGCACCACTTATTATAGTACCGTGACTTCAATGACATACGCAACTGTCCATGTAACCTGTGAATCCCGGAGACAGGGAGCATGAGCCGGAAAACACCTCAGGTCTGGTATGAGGCAATTTGGCTCAAGTGTGTTCCTCAGTTAAACTGAAGTCAGGTGCTGGGTTTTCTTCCTAATAGTTATGAATGATGCATTTGGTGTTAAATTTACTTTAGCTGTAATTAATCCTTAAAATTTAATTTTAGAATGCCTAGTATTGGCTGATGGTAAAATACATTTTTAAAGCATTTTCCTAAAACTTAAAAAAAATTAAGAGATAATTCTTGAGCACTTTTACGTTTAAAGATAAATTGAGTACAAATAGAGAAAATTCTGTCACAACCTTATAATCAGCAGATACACATGCAATGCACACACAGACATGAACACAGACACTAACATGCACACACACATGAACACACAGACACTAACACACACATTTTCCTTCTTTAAGTCATCTTGTGCTATTTTAGTACATTTGTTACAGATAATAAGCCAGAAGCAATAAGTTACTAATTAAAGCCTATAGTCTACAATACAGTTCACACTTTGTTTTGTATATTCTATCATCTTTAGTGATTATAGTTCCATATAGAATAATTTCATTGCTCTAAAAATTCTCTGTATGATTTGTATCGAATCCTTCTTTTTGTAGAATGTTTTTGTAGTCTCTAAGGCTTTTCTTTTTTCCATAATGATATGTAGTGGGAATTACATAATATGTGTCTGTTCTGACTGGCTTTTTAAATTCAACAATGTAAATTTAAATTTTCTTCATTTTTCAAAGTTAAACAGCTAATTTCTTTTAGTGCTAATGTATTCTATTGTATAGGTTTACCATTGTTTGTTTATCTAGGACACTGTTAAAGACTGGCTTAGTTGCTTCCAGTTTGGTCATTTTGAACAGAAATACTATAAATATTCACATAAATATTCATACTATTAGTATTCACATGAGCAAAATTTTTCAAATCATTTGGATCAACACCTCAGAAATCCATTGCTGGATCATCTCATGAAAATATATTTTGTCTTTTAAGTAATTGCCAGGTGAGGTGAAATAGCTCAGCAGATAATAGCATTTGCCATTCAAACTAGCATTGCACCCATGTAAAAGTAGGAGACAATCAACTCCATGACTTTCTTCTAACTTCTACATGTGCTCTGTGGTACATGTGGTTTGATTTGGTTCTTAGACAGGGTCCCCTGTATTCCAAATCCCCCAAGTCACTTCTTTGTTGTGTTTGGGGGGTGGGAATTAATCTTTCATGCTGTATTCCATTTAACAAATTTTAAAAATAATTCATTCAACTGAAACTATATGTAGAGTTATAAAAGTTGTATAACATTAGAATAGATATAAGAACTAAGTCTTAACTGAAGATGGTGGCTCATGCTTATAATTCCAGCACTAGGAAGGATGGGACAGAAGGACTGTGAGATAGAGGTCAAACCGGTCTACATACTGTCTCACAAAAGGAAGGAAAATAACCAGTGAGATGATGCAATGGATCAAAACAAAACTCTTACTAGAGAGCCTGCGTTCCATCCCAGGGACCCAAGCTGTGGAGGGTGGAGGGAGAGAACCAGCTCTCAAAGGTTGTCCTCTGGCATCCATTTGTGCTCTATGTTTTGCAACACCCTAAAATAAATAATAAAATTTAAATACGTATTTTATTACATTTTATTTATGTATTTGTGTGTGTGTGTGTGTTCACACAATACATACGTGCAGGTGAGAAGATAAGTTCTTGTAGCTGGTTCTCCCCTTCTACCATGTGGGACCTGGGGATCTAAGTCTGTTGGTCAGATCTAAGTCTGTTTGTCAAGCTTGGTGGCAAGCATTTTTACTCAGTAAACCATCTTGCCACCCCAAATTAAAATATTTAAAAGAATAAAATGGAAGGGGAAGACTATGAAAGAAAAGTAAAATAAAATTCGATCTAATCTGAGTAAATACAGCAGGTATTAAGAAAGAAAAGACACTACATAATTCTCATTAGAGCAAAGATCAACAAGGAAGGACCTAGAAAAATATGTGGAAGCATTAGATTTCATACAAAATCCACATAAAGCAGTGATACAGGATTCCCAAAGAACTGTGAGCAAATGATAGAACTTTGTGTGAAGGTGAATAAATGCATTACCATAGTTCAGCCTGTTATCTAAGGTTGGCATTTGCTCAGAGTTACATAGACGTCAAAGATATTTAATTGGAGCAAGAATTTCAGGATGAAAGATGTGCTGAGTCTGTATAGAAGAAAATGGATGAAATCGATAGCAAAGTACTTGCTTAAATGCCTTAGGCAGATTTAATCCTCAGGAAAAAGAGAGATGGAGATGAGAGAGAAAAAGAGAGAGAAAGGAAGGATGGTAAAGGTGGGAAGGAAGGAAGGAGGAAGGAAGGGAGAGAGGAAGGGAAGGAGGAAGGGAGGAAGGAAAAGAGAGAGGGAAGAAGGGAGGGAGGAAGGAAAGGAGGGAGGGAGGGAGGGACAGAGGGAGGAAGGGAGAGAAGAAAACAGCATTGATAAGTACATTTTCAAACATGTTAGCACCATCATCAATTGGTGAAAAATATCTGTTCATCTTTAGTTATTTATGCTGATGTGATCATAATTCTGAAGTGACACCTGGGGTCTTAGTTTGCCTAGGAAGATATGTTTGACTTCTTCAGGGTGTTGTTCTCTTATCCAGTCTGATCTTGTGCATCCTGCATTGCCTCTGATGCTGGACAGTTGTTTCATGCTATCAAGGACAATATACGAATTACAGACAATCCAAGTTTCTGGCTCTATATCTTCAGATTCCACAGATGATTTCATAGATATAGTATTTTTAAGTTTTATGTTCAATGGACATAGCTCTGACTAAGTCCTAATAATGTTTGAATGAAGAAAATATATCAAATGTATTTCTCTCATTTAACATTACTAGGAATACATGTTACAAAACGTGATGAGAAAAGAAAAGGAATGAGATTTGATATATAGTAGAAGAAAGATTTTATATCTTCAATATCATATTATAGTTGTCTACCAAAATGAAGAGAGTGAGGAAAGAAGGAAGGGAAACGAAGTGGGAGGAAGAGAGAAACACTTATACAGGGTTAGAGAGAGAGGCATTATAAAGGAAGCATATTGTAAGATTTTTAAGGCTTTTGTACATGGTAGCGATGACCAGCCATGCTGTGGTGGACTCCATCACTAATTAGTCTTGAGTTCACACCAAGAGACACACTGGTGTTTGTTTTATAAAGGTTGTTTAAGTAAGGTTGACATAAACTGGAGTTATTAAGGCAAAGGTGACTTATTTAAGAATTACTTCCATTAGATTGATTATGGGCATGTCTGTGGGGCATTTTCTTCGCTGCTAATTGATGTACAAGGGCCAGCCCACTGCGGGTGGTACATACATAGGCATGGGCCTGGTGTGCATACAAAGCTAGCTGAATAAGCCAGAAGCAGGAAACCAGTAAGCAACTTTCCTCCGTGGTTTCTGCTTCAAGCTCCTGCCTTGACTTCCTACCTTGGCTTCCCTCAATGATAGACTATAACCTAGAAGATGAAATAAACCTTTTTCTCCCATGATTGCTTTGGTCATAATGTTTATCACAACAGTAGAAACAAAACTAGGACAGACAATGAGTATCAGAAGTGTAGGGTTGTTGCTGCAATAGACTGGGCCATGTTGCTTTCGGGAAGGATCATGGAGGATTTAGGAGCTTTGGGCTGGAAATGCCAGTGAGTGTTCACAGCTTAGTGGGCTAATCTATGTGAGCTTGGAAGATAAAGATGTTGAAAGAAATGTCAACCATGGTGGTCCAGTTTATAAAGATCCAGAGGAAAATAAAGACTCTATAGGTGCCGTTCATATTATATTTGAGTTAAGAAGTCTGTGAAAGCAAAAATTTCTGCACTTTGCTGGAACAGTGAATGCTGGCTAAGTGGGGCCTGAAGATTCAGCTGTGACTTTTTTTTTAAATTTATTTTAATTTTATGTGCATTCAGTGCCCACAGAGGACAGAAAAGGGTGTTGAATCCCATGGAATTGGAATTACATAGACAGTTGTTAGCCCCATGTGGGTGCTGGGATTTGAGCCCTGGTCTTCTGCAAGAGCAGCCAGTGCTCTTAACCACTGAGTCATTTCTCCAGCCCTTAGCTGTGATTTATGAGACCAAGGTCACTGAAGCAAAATCTGAGAAGTATTTCCTCAGCATCACCACACAGAGGCTGTAGCAGTGGAGGGGCCAAGGCTGTATTTCAAGGTGGAATCCAAACTCTGTATGATGTATGAGTCTCTCAAGTGATACTGGTTCCCTCCCCAAGTTGCTAAAAGTCATAGTGTTTTTCACAGTAACGTAAAGCAAACTAGAACACACACCAAGAGAGAAATCATACACTCTTTAATAATCACAAAATATACTAGGATTTATATGACAATTAAAATATTTGTGAGACTTATATACAGTATTTTAAGTGTTAATTCTGCTAACACTAGAATTTTCCCTCAAAATTTATAGGGCGTTTATGGTTATATTGGAAAAGGAGCCCAAGCAGTCCCACACGGACATCTTTTGAAGACTAGACAGAAGTCACTTTTAAAAAAATAATATTTAATTTAAATTTCTTAACTTTAAGATAATGTTAATAGGCAAGTTATTTGCATGTGAACTAAATTACACCCAGAGACCCTGATACAAGTTAGCCCATCTAGAAAACCTCAACAATTTAATGATTTCACTAGCTATACATATGGATATAGTAAATATATATTTTAGTTAGCCAAGGGCAAATGATTTTAGTGGCCTCTTCAATTGGGTTTGTCTTATTCCAGAGAATTATGAAGTTAACTAGATACATTACTTTAGAGAAATAAAAAAAAATCCAAGGCTTCTTGCAGCTAGTGAGAAGTCCTATTCCATGTGTCAGAAACTGAAGTGCAATATGGCAGCTCTTGGGAACCTTCCATCCAGGAAGGGAGCATGGCTCTCTGCCACAGCAATACATTCTGAAGTAAGACTGCTTAGGTGTGAATATGATTTCTCTTCTTCTATCTTTGTGATCTTATTTAAGTTACTTAGCATCTTTAGAAGTTACTGAATACCTCTGCATATCCATTTTCACATTTAAATTGAGAATGTTTATAAGATCTCTTCCATAGCTACTGCAAATGTGAGATGGCAAACGTGTGGTCTTCCGTACAATAACAGGTGGATCACACACTTAAAAAATTCAGTTATTCTATTGCAAAGGCAAGCTTCCTCACTTTTCATAAATTTGATTTTGAGATATTAATATCTCACAACTCTCTTAAAATCGGCACTAATTATCTATAGACAGACATCAGATGAATAATGAGGTCAAGTGATTCTGAAAATATATATTTTGTTCTTCTAGAAACAGTTTTTTTTTGTTGTTGTTCTATTGTTTTATTTTTGAGACAGGGTCACCCTATAGCCCAAGCTGACCTGGAACTCACTGTGTAGACCACTCTGGCCTCTATTTCACAGAGACCCTCTGGCCTCTGCTTCCGGAGGATGAGTGTGCTGGGATTAAAGACTTGCTAAAAATCTTTATGACAGAAAGTTTACGGCCAACTCCAACTGCACGGCAGCAAATGGTGTTTCTCCCGGTTTTTTAACCCAGACCATTTGAGTTAGAATAATAGACCGCAAGCAAAGCAGCCATCAAACTCCAGTGATTCTTTTTTCTCTGTTCCCCATAGCCTGGGGTCACAGACACATGTGTGGGGTCATGCAACTTTTTACCTAGGGGCCTGGGACACAGGTCTGTTCTCACGCTTGTACATCATGCACTTTAACTTACTGAACCATCTCCCCAGCCGCGTGTCTGTTCTCTTTTCGGCTACAGCTTCTCGTATCCACCTCAAGCTACAGCAGGATCTCCTCTGTCTAGCCTCTGTCTGAATTCTGCCATTGGCTTCATTACTAAGACGTCCGGCTCTGGGTCCACCACCTGCCTCGCTGAACCCTGAGCTCCGATCATGTCTTCCCGGAACCTGTCCCTGAGGTATACACTCGGCTCTAGCACCTTGACCTTCTGGGACACAACTGTTTCTGCTCTTGAAGATCAAACTGACATAAGCACAAGGTATAGACCTTTACCCTGGCGGAAAGAGCCTGCAGGGAACAGCATACAAGACTAGACACGCTCCAACGTTTCATCAAGGGTTCTTTCCTTCAAAATATACCACAATCTTCAGTCATTATTTACTCCGTCTCTGCCCTCCCTGGCTACCAGGATGATATTTTTTCAATAAATATTTCTCAGTCTTGACATTTGGGGAGTGTAATTCTTTGCTGGTGGGGCGAGGAGGTGATGAATTTTAGGGTGCTTGCTAGAATTCTGAATCTCTACCCATCAGTTACCAATAGCTCCAACTCTGCCCAACCCTGTAGTGATAAACTATGTTCTAATTTTACCAAATGGTCCCTGAGAGGGTTCATATCACCAATAACACTGCTCCAAAGAAAAACATTTCTTTTTAAACATACATTTTTAAAGGTATTAGTGTCCTGAAAAACAAAAGGCAGTAGAAACTGGCAAATATGATTCCTATTTCACATCCAAGTCAAACCTCTCAATTCCAGGAGATGTTTCCAAATCTGCTTCCTTAAATGAGATAATGGCAGGTGGAGAATTAATGCAACAATTTCAGAAATAAATTGCCAGTTGATATTCTGGAAATTTTAATCTATATCTTGTGTCTGTTCCCTGAAACCCAGCCTTCTATAACAATGGAAAGATAGAGGGTCCTTATAATAATTTTAGAAGGAAAGAGAACATCAAAATGGCCCTCCTCTGGCATCTGTCTCTCCAGGGAACACAGCATGCTCCTCGAGACGTTCTGTGTAGCAGGGCAGGCCCACTACCACCAGGTTACAATGCCTCCTCCCTGCACTCTTCCGCCTCGGTGGCCTTTCTAGCTTATACTCAGAGTCTCTATGGGCTCCTCTGTCATTTTCCCTGATCCTATTCCACTCGCTGTATAAACAGCAGAGGCACCTGCTTCTTAGCACCCCTCACTTCCTCTCTGACATGGTAATGTATGTGGCTGGTGTATACATGAGATCATGAGGTCATACATACTGTTTCTCTTTACTGACCCTCAGGGTTGTTTTGCCATCTCTTTCCTGACTTCAGAGGTTTTTCTTTCAAGTTAAATCACTTTCTAATTGCTACTATCTCTCTTTTATTATTTGTAAGATTATTTTAAATTTAATTTTAATCCTTTCTTTTAATTTTTTGCAGCTTACCCTTTTTAATGGCATACATTTATTGTTCATAGTACTGGACTTTATAAGGACAGTGTTATACCAGCGTGTCGTGACTTTGACCCCTATACTCTGCATTTCTCTCCCCTTCTTCCTTGTTCTCAGCATTTCCCTGGACACTGTCATTTCCACTTTCATGTCATATAAACACACATGCTTTTATGGATATATGTAAAAGGTAGGATCAACAAGTGAGAGAAAACATTTATCTTCATAGGTCTGATTTAATTTGCTTACTGCCATAATCTCCAGTTGCATCAAGTTTTCTGCAAACAACATAAATTCATTCTTCTGTATGGCTGAATAAAGTTCATGATATGTATATATATATCTGATTTTCATTTGTTGATGGACACTTAACTTGATATTGTTAGCCATTGTTAAGAGTGTTTCTGTGATGTGTTGACTTAGAGTCTTTCAGGTTTACTTACTTATTTTTGCCCGTATGAGAATCATCTGAGGTTTATTTAATGTCAGAATTCTAGTGTCTTATAGATCATGGTTCTCCTTTGTAATTCTTATTTGTAATAATATTTGTTTTATTGTTTAATTATTTATTTTATTATTGTTTTATTAATTTCTTTCTTAATTACATTCTTAAGAATCCATAGGACAATTTTCTTAGGAAAAATACCTTCTTAATTTCTTACCATTCATTCCATCTATCAGAGAATTTGGGTCTTTCCCAAGTGTTTTGACAGTGTCTGGAAATAATAGGTGCTGGATATTTCTTGCTGAATGATGACCGTATGGATAACAATAAGGTTATTTTTCGTGAATGCTAGTAAATGTCTAAGAAGCAAAGATATGTAAAATCAATAGTGATGCCAATTATTTCAGAATTTATTTTGCCTAGGAGAAGCAACAAAAATATTATAGTCGACTTTAGGCATATTAACAACCATTTTATATTTCATTTAAAAGTCAATAACAACAGTAAAAAATTCAAATGTGCCTTTATCTCTTACTGAGATTCATGCTTAATTGCACAGTGATGGATCCATCAAATTCATAATCTGCTATTATGAATGTATAATTTGACACATTCTTCTCCAGGGTTGCATTTCATTAGGTTAAAGAGCAGAAAGATCAGTTCTTTTCATGAAATGCTTTTTCTGTGACTATAAAAATTGGGCAATTAAATTTTTCTTAACAGTTTTTATAACCAAAGTTATTTTCTTTGGGTTACTTAATTTCTCTCTTGTTTGTATATATTAAATAAAAACTGAACTAATAGCACAATCTTCTGCATAAGTATACTAGTTTTATTAAGCATGCCAAGTTTTTGTGTTTCACCTCTGAAAATATGGTGCTTAAAATACAGAAGCAAATTAAGAACATTCATAAATGAATGGACCAGTATATACTGTATACCAAAAAGTCAGAATTACAAAATTTTCAGAGTCCTTTATTCTACATATCCTTTCATACATAGCTATGCAGTTCTCTTTTCCTCAAGGCTTACCCTTTCTATATCCCAGTCTCCTTACTCCTTGGGATGCACCTCACCAGTTACATTTGACCAAGGAATGTCATGGTTAGCATTCCATCCGGTTTATTCGGTGCCCTTGACATTCAGTCTGTAAATGGAGGGTGGAGTGGCCAACAAGACTACTTGAGTAGCAGTTATATAAGTTTGCCTCCACTTAGTGAAAAGCCTGCCAGATGCTTAAGTGGGTATAGTGCTCATCTACTACTCTTGACTCTGGGTTCAGATTAAGCAATGCATACGGAACTCCTCATTCTGTTGCATCATTCTGCCAGATGGCTTCTCATAAATTCCTTGGTCGATGTCTTATGCTCTTCTTTCACTCTCTGAAAATTGAAAATTTGTCTCATTAGCTGCATTTTCTTAGAGAGTTAAACACCTGTTCGATTTCCTTCTGTGTTTTCCACTTTCAGTAGGGAACAATTTTGAATTAAGTATGTGAAGTTTTTGTCCTGTTTAGTTTATAAAAAGTATTCCTGTAGGTATAGCTTTCTCTAGGCCTCAAATATATTTCCAGATAAATTATGAACACATTTAACTTTGCATTAATGGTGGCTTTTAATGAGAATTAATTTCATAAAATATGTATATGCTAGTCAAAGAAATAGGAAGGTAAAAATTTTAAAGCATGATGATTTTAGGGAAAATTTTTAAGAAGTAAAGACAGTTAATCAAGATGCCTGAGAAAAATGTAACTGGGATAATTTTCCCATGCCATTTGTAATTAGAAATACTTTCAATGTGCAAGTATATAAAATGTAATTATGGTATTTTAATGTGTCATTTTTAATACTATGAAAATTAATGATTTAAATGAAAATCGATTATCTAACCTACCTTTCCAAATAGTTTAAACAAAGTTTTGTTTTGCCTCCTCCAAATCCTGCCTAATATTAAACTGTTTCATTAAAGCTGTTAAATATTCAAATCTGTCTTTTAAAATTAGAAAATATGAAGACAGAAAAGAAAATGAGCTTCAGTGTATTTTCTATTATAGTATAAGTTTATCTGGAACATAAATTATTTCTTTCAAATGAGAATAGCTTCCAGAAGAAAAATATTAAAGGAGTAATATTTTATCAAATAATGTTTTATTAATATAACAGCCCATCAAATAAAGAATAAAATATGAAAGAAAATAACTATGTGATCATAACATCATGAACATGCCAATAGCTGCAGGTTACCTTGTTACTACATGGTTGAATTAAATTACATCTTTATTACAAAACTGTATGTACTCCAACTAAGCATGGTGGCATATGCCCATAGTTGCTGCACTCGGAAGAGGAGTGGGGCTAAACAGGAAGACATTGTCTCACTACAAGCAAGCAAAACTCCAACAATATAGTGAAACACATCTTGTTCAACTCTTTACAAATGTCTTCTGCAATTATTATCACATACAAGAATTTTTATGTCAGGTTTATTTTGTTAAAATATTTATCACTTCTCTAGTTTCAGTATTTTAAACAATTTTCCTTTTTAAGAAATTTATCTGACGTATTATTCTTTAAGATATTATCATTGACTTGTTTCTGTCATCAGAAGTCATTGAAAAAAGATGCTTCTTGTAAGTAGTGAGGATGGATTGGAATAATTTACCTCTGTTTATATGCAAAAGATTAAAATCCACATCAGGGGGAACAGATGCCTCAATGGTTAACAGTACTGCCTTCTAAGAGAGGCTGGACTTCTGTTCCCAACACCCATATCATACAGGTAGTTAGCTTATTACTAACTACCTGTAACTACAAATCCTGTGGATCTAATTACCTCTTTTAGTCTCTGGGGGCACCCACACACACATCGTACACACACACACACACACACACACACACACACACACAAACAGATAAATGAATAAATAAAAAAAAGATAAAAATGATGATTTTTAAAAGATTAAAATCTACATCAATTGAAGGGAAATTTTAAAGGAAAATTTTCAAGAAGATGGCTTTCAGAGAAAGAATAATTTATTATTATTGTTGTTAATTATTTTATTTGAAGATTTATCTTTTCTTTTTTGATAATTTGCTTTATCTTTGTCTATTTTTGGAGTGAATTACTTCCCTATATTTTCAGGCTTTCTCAGAACTTGTTATGCAGTTCAGACTATTCTAAAACTTACTCTGTAGACCAAACTGCCTTTGAATTCACACTCCTCTTTCCTTAGCCTTCCAATGTCCATGCCACCAGCCTTGCCTGAACTGACTGGCAATTTCTACAGTAGTCTTACATATGTGGTGGGTATGTCATACACATATCTTTTCCTGACACAGCCATTCCATTCATTTGTGGAGATTATTTAAATCAGAGCTTTGATTGTTTTTGTTCTTTTAAGAACAATAAGAAAATAGTAATTAACACTCAAAATAATATGAGAGAAAAACATTTCTTTCATAAAAACTTTAATCAAGTTTTAAAATATTCAATAAGATATGTACAGACAGTACATTGCATAATCAATTTTTCTCTCTCCTTGAGCTTTATATTTCAGTCTTTCACACATAAATAAAAGACTATTCTCAGTATAGGAAAGGATTTATTTTCAAGACAGTTTTGCTTGAAAGCAAATTATATCCATACACTTTAAATTGTCTCAAAATATCTAAAATCTATGCCTGTTTTTACATGATGAAGGTAACTGATCATGAACTTTGGAACACAATAGAGAAAGGAACAATCATCTTTTATGTACTTTTTCTAACAGACCCACTACTTAACTCCCTGCAGCAAAATTTCATAAAGTACTGCTAGCAGGTAAGGATTCAGTGAACTTCAGGAATATACTTTAAATTTGAACAGGCATATGGTACATGGGCTATGTATATTTCTATGAATTTGACTCCAAAGTACTCCTATAGATTTCTACATGAAAAAGTGGGTGACCTAGTTGTGACCAAAAGAAACTTAGGGAACCAAAGTGTTATTTAAGCTTAACACTGAAATCCATCATTGAGAAAAGTCAGGGCAAGACTTCAAGCAGAAACCAAGGAGGAGCTCTCCTTGCAGGCTCCCCAGAATATCCATGCTTAGCTAGGGTTCTTATGTAGCCCAGGATCACTTGCTCAGGGAATGATCATGCTCAGAGTGGGGTTAGAAATCAATTAACAATCAAGACAGTCCCCTACAGACATGCTCACAATCCAGTCTGATCTGGAAAATCCCTCAATTGTGATTTCTTTTTCAGGTGACTCTTAGACTATGTCAACTTGACAGATAACATTAACCAGAACAATAAGGATTTAAAAGTTTGCATGAGACACAAAGCTAAGTACTTTCAGGAAAGACAATATGGTGAAAATAAGAAGTAAATGTTGATGAAAGAAGTCTTTCTTTACTTTTCAGTAAGTAAACAGCTTAAAAGCTATGCTTTTATAATATATATATTTATCATATAATATGTAATTAAAATATTGTCTTTTATATCACTGGTTTAGGAAATATCATCATGGTTCCTGACTAAAACAAAGGGAAGCTACAAGATTAGGCATGAGATTTGGAGAAAGCAGTTTATAAACTTGAATCTGTTGAATAAAGTAGCACTGAGTGGTTGAAATTCTGTATTTATAATCATAAAATAGAACTTTTAAATGACATTGAAAAGAAGAGATGAAGAAATGTCTAACTTCTTAAGATAGGCCATTTGTATTATAAAAGTTGCCTATAGAAGGTTATTCTATTTTAGGCTTTATTATGTTAATTTACAATACCTTAATTCAACATAATGTCTTAATTCAAGAATTTCTCAATCAGTGAAGGAAGCTCCTTTTTGATAATTAGCATAGAATACACCTATTGTCATCGTGGTAGCCTGCACTTCATATTTCCACATCTAACAATAGAAGGGTAATTTGCTGCACAAGTGACTAAAAATGCTAGAAAAGCTGTATTCCTTTGAAATCAACCAAGGAAAAGCACACCTTGAAATCAACAGAGAGGACTGAGACTTCCTGAACTGAGGGGTCTCGATAAGGTGCATGCCTCAGGGTGAGCTTGGAGTCCTATTGTTAATTTTACTTTAGGTGTTTGCTTATTTCTTACTCTGCTATCTCCAGAAAGAATCAAACAGACAAAAAGTCCAGAAGGCAAATATTACTTTCAGAAAATTTATGAATTATGATAGCAAAACTCAAAGTTCAGAAATTAACAGACAAAATCTGGATCTCATGCCTGTTTTCAGGAACAACTCTAGATTCAGTAAAACCAGAGCTCAACCAGCTCTCACATGGAACAGATAAACTTCAAACTAGGTATATTTTATGTTAAGTTTATGTTCAGATAATCTCATTGTCTGTGAAGAAAAGACAGTTCTCTTCGTTATGACATCAGACAGAACTCCAAATGTGTCTTTTTAAGTTCTATATAATTAAGGTGAGGAATAAAATAGAAACATATAAAAGTTATAAACTAGGACTAAATGCTAAGAACCTGAGAAACATGAAGAATGTTTGTAATCTATATGTAATTTCTAAATTATTGCAATCAGACAGAGATTTTGAGAATCTTGATCATTGAAAATACTCATGGGCGATTTCTTCAGGTCGTACAATCGAGTCGGTAGGAGAGGGTGAATTGTAAATTTCACAATGTACACGTAGTGTAAGTGACAGAACTGGTGAACTAGGTGATGAGAAATACACAGTTCTTGACTAACAGGTGAAGGATAAAGAGGGAAACATTTTAGGAAAGAATGTAGCCACTAACAAGCAACACTGTGGAGTAGGAAAATATTACTTTTATAACTCATTAAAGAAATATACTTATGCAATATTTTTCTCCCTTTTTCCCCTCCAACTCTTCCCACACCTCGCCAACTCCCCTTTCTGTTTTGTGACCTCTCCTTTATTATTGCATCATGTCTGGAACACACTAACAGCAGGCATCCTGGTTCTCCGCCTCTTACAACCATTCTTCCATAATGTGTCCTGAGCCTTAAGTGCAAAGTTTGCATTTTAGATGTACCAACTGGGCCTGGGCAATGCACGGTCACTGATTCTACTAGTTTTTTGGTGAAGTTTTGTAGGCTTCTGTCTACAAGAGCTCATCATTTGTGAATAGTGACATTTTACCTCCTCTGCTCCAGTTTACATGCCCTTTATTTCGTTTTTGTGCCTTATGACTCTAACATTTCTAGCAGTAATTGATAAACAAAGAGAAAGTGGTGGCTGGAGGGATGGTTCAGCAGTTAACAGCACTTGCAGAAGATCTGGGATCAATTCCCAGCGCCCACATGGCAGCTAACAACTATCTATAACTTCAGTTACAGAGGATCTGATGTCCTTTTCCAACCTCCAAGGGCACTGCGGGACATTACCTACCTACATGCAGGTGTCATGTTCATACTCATAAAATGAAAATAAATAAAATATTTTTAGTGGACAAACTGGGCAGCTTTACCTTTCCCCAGATCTTAAGCTTTTTCATCATCCAGATGATTGTGGGTTTGAGAACAATGACTTTTAATATGTTGAGATCCAATCATTCTATGTAAAATCTATCCTGAAGTTCTGCTAAGAGAAGATGTTGAGTTTTATCAAGTATTTTTCTGCATCTGTTGAGATGATCACATCATTTTTCTCTTTCTTTTTGTTGATGTGGTATATATACATATCATGTTACTAGACGGGCATATATTGTGGCATTCATTTATTCCTGGGAAGATTCCTATTGATCAGGGGAACAGTCTTTCTGATGTTCTGTTGGGATAGATTTGCTTGCATTTTGTTGAGGACTTTTACATCTAAGACACTGATTTTATAGCTCTGTGTGTGTGTGTGTGTGTGTGTGTGTGTGTGTGTGTGTGTATGTGGTTTTGACATTAGACTGTCAAAAATTGTGTAGTTGCTCTGCAGTTCTTGCATTTAGAGTGGAGGGGAATTCCTTTTCTCTCTTTGTTTTTAGTTTTGGAAGTTTCTGTTGCTGTTCCCTCAATGTCAGAGACTTTCTAATGCAGGTCCTATCTACTAATAAAATAAGCTTATCAAAAGGACTTCTCACTTCTATTTTAATTTGGAGCTTTCTGGCAATTCCTTCTTTCATTTTCATAATCTTTGCCTTTCTGCTTGCATTGTTCATCTCTTTACCTATTGTCTGTTTTCCTATTCGCACTCTCACTGCATTATCCATAGTTCTTTTAAATTCCCAATCTGGGTGTCCCCGCTGGTCTGTGTGATTATCGGATTTTGCCTACTAATTAACCTTATATCTTTTGTTGGATATCTTGTATATTTGGTTAGAAGTCGGACATGATGGACTATCTTAAAATAACATGCTCAATAGCCTTTAGTAGTGTGGTAGGGTAGAGGGCGAGGAGAAAAATTTGATTACACCCTGAGTGCATCTCAGTCTTTTAGGACGTTTCTGTTCCTGGGCTTGAGAATTCACAAGAGCATGACTGGTTGCATAGTTTCCTTTCTTTCTTTTTTCTCTGCACATGGTATGGGATGACCAGAGGAAAATGTTCCTGCTGTGTCACTTGCTCTTCTTTGTGTTTTTCCAACTCTATGTTCAATTTTTGAAGCAGTGACCTTTCCTGTGACCTCTTCTCGCTGATAGATCTGAAAAACGTTGTTGATATTTCAACTTGCTCAGCATTTTACTTATTGGGATAGAGCATTAGGTTGCAAGCTCCTCATATGTGAGCCCAGAAACAGGTAGTTGCTTTCTTTTTAATAAAATGAAACTCTGGCAACCTTAGGTTAGAAGAAGCAGAAAAAAAAAATCCCTTTCATTTTGTATTCCATTGTTTTGTTTAAAAAAAAAAAAACAGTGAATTGCTTAAGACTCACAAGAGCAACCCACATTTTTTTTAACACTTTAGATGAGATGGGATAACAGAGTAGAAATGTTGCCCCTTTCTTCCCTCACTGTAGCTGGGCTCTGGCCACTTTTAGTAGAACTTGACAAGCAATTCATGAAGCTTAATGAAATGGAATGGTGGATTGGAGAGAGTTATGTAATGGCATGGCTTTCCGTTTCTCAAGTGAATGAAATATGGAAGTTCTTACGGGGACCATGACCATTTTGAGTCAGAAATAGGTCTTCCATGTTTTAGATAAATATAAGAAAGACTTTCCAAGGATTCCCAACAGTTCAGGCGATAGAGGTAACACAAAGTCCTAAGGTGTATTTTTAGGCAATGATAGCCATTTTTCTCAATTGATAGCTCTTAGTTATAACAAAGTGATGGGATTTATTTTCAGATAAGTACTCACATTGTATATAAATTGCATATAAGACATTCTGATTCATCTGTATTCAATGACATTTTAAGCGATCTGACTCCTCTTAAAAGCTTTCCTACTTTATGAGACTTCCTTTCATCCAGTAACACAAACTTGATCCACTATTTAGCATAGTGATCAAAGCACTTTTTATCACTGGGAAAATTAGTTACTGTATTAAAATTCATTTCTGATATTGAACTATAGTAGAAAAAAAGGACAGGAATCTATATGATGATAAATTACGAAAGTGACTAACCTATGTAACAACATGAGCAAAGTTTATAAATGACATATTTACTTAAACAAGTTTTGGCAAAGTAGAATAATAAACCTTGTATTCATTCTGTCATACCTATATTGGCAAACCTTGTTTCTTTTACTTTTATTTGTTATGTTTCAGTATATACAATAAATCCATGTGATTTATTTTCCTGTGTAAGTCTTTCCAAAAGTGCTTTCCCAAAGCCAGCTGATGGAGAGAAGTATGTCACAACCTGCTCTCTCCAGTTCTCTAAATAGAAAGTGAAGAGTGTGTGTTCTCTGTTTCTCCTTCCCTAAGGCAGTAATTTATCTCTTCAAGGGCAAGGGCACACTTACTGAAGTGTGGATTTAAATTAAATATTAATATTGACTAGCTCCAAAAAAGGAAGTGTGTCCCAGTTTAAAAGGAATGAGAAATATTTCAAATATTTAATGCAGCTTTAACATCTTGAAAGAAATTTTTAAATGGAAAAACTTGGGATTTTATGTCAATATTTGTATCATTGTTTGACATTATAGTATAATAAGTTAAATTTCAATTTAGAAATAGGTATCAAAATATTATTTTTATCATACTTTAAAGATTGTGTACTATATGTTATATTAAATAAATATTTCTATCCTCTATCATCTAATATGATTTAATATATTTTAATATTATATCTATATTTCTAAGTAACAGACATAATTTATTGCACAGAAATGATGTGACAATACTGATTTTAAAAATGTTTGTAATTAAATCAGTATAGTTTGTGGGAACTGTAAATTAACAATGGGATAACCAGAATTCCAAAAAGACAAGTGTCAAATTGAAATAAGCTTCTGCATTGTATAACTAGCATATTGAAAATTACATTACAAAATAACAATATGATAAGAAATAGAAACTTTTTTATTAGTGTACAAAAAAGTTTGAAATGTTGTAGTATTCTTTTTACTGAAGTTTTGTCTGAATATAAATGTACCACATGCAAACTGTGCCTACGTAAGCCAGAGGGAATAGGATCCCCTGGAACTGGAATTACAGAGACTTGTTAACTGCCATGTGAGTGCTGGAAAGCCAGTCCACGTCCTCTGCAAGGGTTGCAAGTGTTCCTAAGCACTGAGTCATCTCTCCAGCCTCCTGAATGGACAGTTTGGTTTTCACGTCCTAAAAGAACCCGGCATAAAATATAGACTCTGAAACATTTCCTAACCAGTGTTATGAAAAATATTACAAAAATGGTGACCTAAAATAATGAAAAGTTTACACAACTAGGTATTTGCCTACAACAAAAATATGTGATTGAAATGTTTTTAAAATGTGTAGCTTAATCAAATTGGGGTAAGTAGCATATCCATTAGCTCAAAAATTTATAATTACAAAATCCATATATGTGTCAAGCATCACACTGCAATCCATACATTTGTATATCTACAGCATGTCGATTAAAATGAAATAAAAAGAATTATTTCAAAACTGTGTGATTTACTCTAACTTGTTTCTGTGACTCAGATTGCAGAGAAATTACTTCATATTAGGTACTCCTAGAAGAAGAGCTCTAAAGAATAACAGTGTAAGTAATGTATACATAAGTAATACTATGATATGACATGTAGGAAAACAGACATTGAATTACATCTCATTCTAATTTTGTAGCAAGAAAAGTTCATTTGGACTGCATTCAATGTTATATTCTGTAACTTTATACTTAGTTTTGAGTGAGGGGCTCTTCTGATGGCTGTGAACACAAATAACATTGAATGTAACGAGAGTTATAAATAAACAGCTTGATTTGAAAGATGATCCTGTTCTGTGAAAATGTTGGCCACTCAGCCCCAACAGACATTCTATTATTATGTGACAAAAATGTTGACGTGTGTGGTGAAACTGCACGGTAAGCTGACTTAATGTACTCTGTATGAATACCAATATTTAGCTTAACCCATCATTTGCAGGCATCACGTAACACCTACCTACAATAAAAATAAAATCTATATAGTCTTTTTCTTGCTTCAAAAATAAACTGCATAAGGATGAAACTCAATCATATTTATTATGCTAATACAAAGACAAATACAATTCTGATTTTTCTTAATTGTTGCTAGAATAATGAAGATGCTGTAAACATAACAGGTTTTTATTAGCCAAAGCTTTCTTTGTATGTCTCTATAAGTAAGGAGAATACTGTATTATTTTTAGTTGTTTTAATATTTTGTTATCTTAATTTTATGCGTATGAGTGTATTGTTTGCATGTAGGTAGGTGCACGGGTGCCGAGCAATGCCCACAGATGTCAGAAGAGGGTATCAGATCCCCTGGAACTGAAATTACAGACATCCATGTGAGTGCTGGGAACTGAACCCTGGCCTCTGTAAGAGCAGTTGGTGCTCTTAATTTCTGAGCCATCTCTCCA
Organism: Eospalax fontanierii; assembly: GCA_035773235.1. Lineage (NCBI taxonomy): Eukaryota > Metazoa > Chordata > Mammalia > Rodentia > Spalacidae > Eospalax > Eospalax fontanierii. The sequence continues at coordinate 33,294,927 of CM069536.1, read as the reverse complement.
GGCCCCTCGTTTGTGTTTTTTAAAAGTGTCACAGATGAAGTTTGTGATTTGTGTTTTCTCAAATTTAGTAGTGTCTTGTTCCCTTGAGCACTGGAATTGCAGCCAAAGTTGTACCAAATCTTCACGTAAAGGCTTGGAGAACAAATATAACACAGATATGTACTTATACATGACTATGAAGCTAAATCTCAGCTGCTCTTGTAGAAATTTCATTCTGATCTATATAAGACTATGTATGTGGAAATCAGAGTAAAATGAAATTACATTAGCAGTTTCTTTGATAATCAGTAAGTGTAAGATTAGCTTATTTTAGAATTTTTTTGAATGCATTATTCTCATCTGGTTAATATTGACAGCATAGGATTTGGAAAACACATTTTATTGACAAATAGATTTAAAGTACACATATAAATATAATGTCTTCTCAGTCTTTGCTGTCTACTGATTTTCCTCAACTTGTCCAATAAATCCTTAAAAGTTTAGATTTAGCTTTAGATTTTTAGATCTTTCTTCTTCAGCCTCTATAATCCAAAAACTCTCAAGACTTCTTCGGCTCTTTCTGCTTTACCTTATAAGGTGTACATTTGTTCCTGCCCAATTCTACTTTCTAATCTAATTTACCTTTTTTCTTCATCTACACCATCACAGTTCAATTTAAACCAAATTTAAACTGACAATAAATTCTAATCACTTTTCTTATTGTGGTAAAACCATACACTATAAAATTTACCCGTGTTATTCAGCTCTAAGTGCACACCTTAGTAGTAGTAAGCCTATTCACAGTATAGTCACATTATTTTCTGCACTCTTTTTGTCTTCTAAATATATAACTGTGTACTCATAATAACAATTCCCCATTTCTCCCTCTGCAGCTTATGCCAACCACCACGTTTCCTATTTCTACAAATATACCTATTTTGACAAATATACTTCAGCTACATAGACTCATGAAGCATTTAGATCTCCCTGTCAGTTGGGGTAATGTCCTCGAGGTCTGGACAGGTCATAGCACATGACAGAATATTCTTGCTTTTTAATGCTTAATTTTCCACTTTGTATGTATACTATATTTTGTTTATACAGCTAACCATTGATAGATGTCTGCATTTGTTACACTTCGTGGAGACTGGGAATAATGTCACATGTACCATCAGCATGCTAATGCCGGCCTCCTTTATTTTGGATATAACATAGAGTTAGAATTCTGTGTCTCTGGCAGTTCTGTTTTCAGCTTTGTGAGAAGTTTACTCAATGAACTTCCTGGCACTTAGTGTTTTCCAGTTGTCAGCATTGCATGGGCTTTCAGTTTCTTCACATCATTTCAAGCAGTCTCTTTCATAACCCCCCCAAATCTTAAAACCATGAAAAAACCCTACAATGTATTTCACAACTTGATAGCTGTTGATACCTTTCCAAACATCTCAGGAGAAAACTCTAACGGCTTCAGATTGTACCTCACACCTGGCATCTACCAACCAATCATGTGCATGTTTTCTTTACTGCCCACTTTGCATCATGCGAGCTTTGTTACTCCTCCTGTCAAGATCAGGCTTCTCCCAGGCTCTGTCCTTTTACTCTGAATTGCTTTCTTGTTAAGCTTTGAAAAGTGTACTTATGAGACTTCTGAGATGGCTCAGTGGTTAAGAGCGCTGGTTGCTCTTGCAGAGGATCCAGGTTCTATTCCCAGCACACCCTCCAGCTAACAATCGTCCATAACTCCAGTTCCAAGGGATTCAATTCTCTCTTCTGACCTTTGTGTGCATTGCATGACATAGGTGCACATACATACAAACAGGCAACACATTCATACAGCAAAAATAATAAGTACTTTTTTTTTTAAAAAGAAAAGTAATAAATTAAAAAGAGTGGTGGCTGGAGAGATGGCTCAGTGGTTGAGAGCACTAACTGCTCTTACAGAGAACCCAGGTTCAATTCCCAGCACCCACATGGTGACTAACAACCTTCAGTAACTACAGTTCCAGGGGATCCATCACCTTTTTCTGACCCCTACAGGCACTACAAGACATGGGTGCACTTATACACATGCAGGAAACACATTTATACACATAAAACAATAATAATGAATAAAATAAAATAAACTTCTGTCATCTTAGATTCATATTAAGTTACTTTTATTTGAGGTTGTTTCTTTGACTAGTAAAGCTGCTCTCCAATCTCTTCTGAGAAATTATCAAAACTTGATAATTATAATAATTTTCCTATGAATTATTTCATAGAATTCAGATTCAGAATCCGAAACAAATCAAGAACTTTTCATTCCTACGACAACTGTGTCTCCAAGTTTAGCATAGTTCTTTCCTTATTTTACTATTCAGTGCATATTTTAAGATGAATAAATGATAAATGAAGGAATAACTAATTTATTTTTAAACTTTGTTTATTATTATTATTTTATTGATATCATTATTATGTCCATGTGTATGTCTGTGTCTGTGTGTGTGTGTCCGTGCGAGTGCAAGTGCCATGGCCTAAGTGTGGAGGACAGAAGACAACCTCCAGAAATCAGTTCTTTCTTCCTTTGAATGCCAGGATTGGCTCTCAGACTCTTGGGATTGTGGAGGAGGCTTTTACCCACTAAGTTACCTTGCCTGTTCTTAACTACCTGGTTTCTTTAGGTAATCCCAGCTAAAGCCAGTGGTGTCAGCTTATAAGTACAGAGCCTGTTCCTAGAGGAAGGGTGTTACATTTAGTTGATAGACGTAAAACGTCACATGAAAAATCTAGGCTGAAGGCTTCAATTAGTGAGATATAGTGGTGGGGGTGGATCTCAATGAGATAGGAGTTGAGTTGGAAAAAAGTGAAAATCAAAACTGACTTAGAAACAAGACTAAATAAACAAGCTTATAATAAATGAAATAACAGTTAAAAAGCAGCAGGAAGTTCCTAGGAACTTCCTATGAATGGAGTTGAGAAAGGCACCCATTTCTACTGACCATGAGACATAGGATAGGGAACCTTGTCAGGGGCAGCATGATTCTGTAGGGAACAAATGCTTTAGTCTTGTAGCCCCATAAACAGACATAACTGCACAATTTATTTTTCTTTCAAATTCTGAATTTGAGTTACTACAGTTCTCCATTGCCACTATTACTGTGTCACTCCTGCAGGTGTTCATGAGTTAAAGTTTAGTTCCTTTTCTGAGATACCAAGAAGATACAAACTTAAGTCAAACAGGGGTGCTTGGCTGTGGAGTCTTTGGGAGGTGATTAGCATTAGATAAGGTCCACGGGGGCAGGAGAGGGGAGCCTAACCCATGATTCTGTGCTGCTGATGGCTTATAAGAAGAGTCAGAGAGACCAGAAGAGAGACACAAGTACTTTTATCTCTGACCTAGGGATCTTCTCCACCATCTTGGTGTGAAGATCTCCTAGTCAAGAGTTCATCACCAGGTGAGGCCCCTTGACTGATATTACATATCTAGAACATGAATCAGATCTTTAAAATAATGAGTCTGTGGCATATGTGATTGGTAAACAGAAAACAGTCTAATACTATCATGGCCTCTTAACATTTTCCTTGTAAGGACTATGTTATTTACTACTTTATTATAGCTATTTTTCTTATTTTAGGAATGTGTTTAGAGGAAAGCATACAGGCTTAGGAGAGTAATCAGTGATAGAGCTCTTGCTTCACATGAACAAAGCCCTGGTTCAATTCCTAGTTGGTTCAGCAAATGAAGCAATTTAGAATACTATACTGCACCAAGAGAATCCCTCTGGTTTTAATCAGTTGTTCCGCTCATGCACATATAAGTGTATGCAATTTTGTCTTCCAGAAATCGTCTCTCTCAATGACCAAAGAAAATAGTATATATTTTCTCTCTTTAAACACTGGAATATAAGTAAAGTATATTAAATCACTGCTATAGTTTTAATAATGTGCTAAGTATTTTTGTCACTAATATGAGGATTATGATTTGATCTCATGTGGTAGTTTAGCTTTCTAATTGAAACTATTAGTTTCATTTTCCATTACTATACTTTATTACATAGGAGATATTTTTTCATAAATAAGGAGAAAGAAAAATTCAATACTCTTTTTAGGTAATATTTAATACATGATTGTACATGAAGAGATTTTTGTCCTGACTATTTCATAAAGATGTCTTTTACCCTTCGAAATGCCAGCATCTGACAGCTGTGAACTCCTCTTTGTTGAACAAGCTCTGACTCTGTGAAAATACCAAAAGTATACAAGAGGCTGACCTTTAAACAAGTCTCAGCTTCTATTGCATTTTTTAAGTCTCTGTGCCTGAACTCCTCTCCAAAGGACTTTTTTCTATTATATATTATCATAAAAGTAATAGTTATTTTATAAATCATCACATAATGTTACATTCTGTGTATATCAGAGGAAGTTGTAAAACCCGAGTGTACTGACAGCTCAACATCTCTTAATCATCAGGTAGAGACTAGAAGGCTTTTTTTCTTTCCTACAGTTTTAATCCACAGTAGTTGTGCACAGGAACAAATTGACCAAACTCTATGCCTTTCATTTCTTTTATGTTCTCCACAATGCCTACTAACTGTGTATTCTTTCTGACAAATCTATATCCTTTATCTGCCTCCCAGGTTCCTTGTCAGTCAGATGGGGAGTTCTGAGCACTAACCTTTGAGGTTCCATTCATTGGTGTCACACTGTTTCATGGATTCTCAGTGTAGGTGATATTATTCTCACGGGTGTGCAAGTTGTTTCCTTAGGAGCTAAAATCAAAGATTTTATGCTAGTCACTTTTTACAAGAACTTACAGAGAGTCTGCTCTTGAAGAGTTAATACTTTAAACCAGAGAAACAGGTTATGTATTCAAATGACGGTATTCCCAGGACAGTTTCTACAAGACAGAGATTAACTATGTCTGGTTGCAATCAGAGTACCCTAAAGATGTTTCTCCCAACCATTCATTCTCTTTCTCTCTCTCTCTCTCCCTCCCTCCCTCCCTCCCCTGCTGGAGTTGGAACTCAGGGTGTTGACATCAGAGATCAACACTCCCACTACCACTACATCCCTAGGCCAAAAAGCTTTAAAGGAAGGCAGCCCTGCCAAGACTTCAGCCCACAGTTCATTTCAGAGTTCTGAATTCCTGAACTAAGGCAATAAATTTGTTTTGTTTAAAACCAGTAAGTTTGTAGACATTTGTTAGCAAATGAAGAGAAAAGATATCAGGCATTATTCTTATGTCTTTTACAACCATTGTTTTTGTAGAAAGTAGAGCAGCCTAGCTGTTCAGAAAGCTTTCAGAAACAGTGGCTTTGGCTTTGCACCTGCCTCCTTCACATTCCCAGCAAACTGCCCCATGTGTGGGTCCGTGTTCTCACCCTCCTGACAAACAAAATAATAAGCTATCATTTAAGATTAGGATAAATTCACAAAACATTATAATCAAACACATGGTACAGAATGAATTCTACATATAGTTTCATACTATTTTAGTTATTTCAATTTATTTCAAGTTCACTATTTATGTATATTTTTTGGTATTATTTTGAATGAAAGTATTAGAGAATTCAGTTTTCTTTTTGTAAAACACTTTACATAGCCAGTATAATTCTTTGACCTCAGCATTATGCCTCAAAATGTGTTTGTTTCTATTTTTATTATTCACTTGTGTCGGGGAGGGGAGGGGAATGTGTGTGCATGCAAAAGTTCCCTTGGAGGTCAGAAGAGTTCATTGGATCCTGTGGAGTTGGAGTTGCAAGTGGATGTGAGCCACCTGATATGGGTGATGGGAACAAACTGAAGAATAAAAAGCACTCTTGACTGCTGAGTCATTGCTCCAGTTTCCAAAACTCAAAATAACATTTATTTAAAATATATATATATACATATATATATATATATTTCTCTTGTTTTAAAAAAATTTAATTAATCATTGTGTGTTTCGCACAGAACATCTCAGTCAATCTTAATCATCTTTACATCCCTTTCTCCACCTGCACCCCACCCTCATAGCCCCACAATTGGAATTCATATAGTCTTTCATCTGCGTTAAGGTCACTTGTGTCAAGTTAATGCACTTATGTTACATCAGTGCGGGTTCATCCACTCCTCAAGGTCTGGTCAGCCCACCCAGAGTCCCTCACTTTAGGAAGACTAGCTCATCCTCACCCAACAGTACATCGGGTGCGAACATTTCTTAAGCACAGGCTGGGGTCTGCTACGCATTTCCCCAGTGCCATGCTGGGTTTCTGTCTGTCTGAGTTTGTGTGGATCTTGGGCATGCAAGATCACTGGTGTAAGTTCATATGAGCAGAGTCCCAGGCATGTAGGATTCTATTTTTAAGTATATCTTATTGAGTTTTTGTGCGTTTCATACAATAACGCTTAATCATATTTCAACCCACTCCACATTCCACCCCACTATAGCCTCCTCCACCAGATTTCATGTATTTTGTCATATATGTTAGGACTTAGCTGGTCAAGCTTTTGTACCCAGATAGATATCCGTTGTGCAAGTTCATCCACTGGAGTCTAGTCAGCCTAGTTAGAGTCATTTCCTTAAAGATCAGCTCTCCTTCATTCATCAATAATCAACTGCCAATAGTTCTTCAGCTAAGGTGGGAACCTGCTGCCATTTCTCCAGTTCTGTGCTGGGGTTTTATCTGGTTCAGTCAGCATGGGTCTTGTGCATGCTGTCATAATTGCTGCATGTTCATTTGAGAAAGCCTCTGTTTGCTTATGTTCAAGCATCAACCCCAGTTCTTTATTTCTGCTCCCTCTTCTGCAATGGTCCCTGAGCCATGGGTGGGTGAGGTTTAATATGAGTCCTATCCAGGAATACACACGCTGCAGTCTCATTCTCCACACCTTGACCACTAATGGCCTGCTGTGTGCATTGCACTACATTGCATGAGTAAGCTTCACTAGTAAGAGTTGAGGCATACATTAATTCACTTATTTTGTGGTACTGAGACTTTAGCCCTTGCCTTCAGCATCCTAGGCAAATGCTTTTCCAATGGGTTATATCTCCAGACCTATTTCGTGTGTTTTAACACTTGATTATTTTTTATGGATTTATTAAGTGACTTGTTGTAATAATCTCATTATCATAAGTGAAGTACAAACTACCTTTTCTATGACAGGTGATAGAGATCTGATTCACTAATATTAAAATCTTTAATATGAGCTTTGTACTTAAAAATAAATAGGAAATATCAAGTAAATTTAAACTATTCATGGGTAATTAAAAGGGAAATTAGCTCACCTTTTTCCCTTTCAAATACATAATGAATCCATATATTTATACATATATGCATGCACTGGTCACCAGAATTATCAATTATTATCAGTTATTTTGGTTTCACATTTTTGTTAAGTAAGCTATTGAAATAATGAACCTGCTTTTTTTTTCCAGCACATTTATTTATGTACAGAAGACAATTGATATGTAAAATAAAGTAACAATTCATCTTTCTCCTGTCTCCACCTTACAGGAAAGTGTTGATGTTAGCAAGTTTTAAACCATGAAACAGCCACACCCTTTAGTACATTTATGCTACTACAGATTCACTTATGTCAGACAAACTCTAGGAAAGACAAACATATTGTACACTGCTCTAAGATACACAAAGCCATTGAGATAAAAAAATTATCTAATGACAGTTTTTACCTTAAAAAATGAAATTACCTTTATAAGGAGTAAAAAGGAAACTGAAACACTGGAAAATTCCAGTCCATCTACTGTTTTGAAGCCTATTTATATTGTGCCTGATGGAAGGATGTTTTGCATTTATAACCACATCAGTGCGTTACATCAATGGGCTCATGAAGCAGGAAAGTCTGAAAGTCATCATGTTCACACAGACTCAGCTAAAATTCCACAATATATTGAATAATCCATTAACATGCATAATGTTCTTCATTTGTGAGGAGATTAGGGATCTCAGATGTGTACACTATGCCTTTTAATGTTATGCTTAGTTTCGCTCCATCTATTGTTATAATGAAAGATCCTAGATGCTTGCTCTCTTTGCTTTGTTTCCTTTATGTACTAACATTTCTTGGGTTTGTAGAATACTTGAAAGCTTATTTTTCTCTATTAGTCTTCTAATTTAGAAGAGAAAATCATCATCATTCTTTATTTCTTAGTTTATAGTTTCTCATCAGTGCCTGCAGTTTTGTGTTGGTTCTCTACATACAGCATTTAATATTATAAAAAATCCTTGTCATGTTAAAGACTAAATATCAGATTGTTTCTCATTATATATCAATGCTTAAAAATTAATATGATACCTCAATCTTTCCTGTATTGAAGGATTAAAAATATGATTATAAAATGAGAAGTGGAAATGATCTTTTTGACATACTGATATAAGAAAACTAAAGCCAAGAGTCCCAACTACGGAAACAATATAACATGTTTTAACAATTGAGTGTCACAGATTGATTTCCTTGGACTTGAATTTATTTGACAGAATTTATGTAAAGCAGAATTAATTTTAAAGATTGAAAACCTTTTCAATTCATGTTCAATATAAATTATTTGGAATGATGAAAGAATCACAGGTGAATAACAGTGCAAGTTCCTAAAGGAGGTGATTATTCTTTTTTCTTTCTTTTGGTTCTTCTTGAGACAGGGTCATCCCAAAGCCCCAATTGGCCTGGAACGTGCAGAGATCCACTTGCCTCTGTCTACTGTGTGCTGGGATTAAAAGCATGCACCACCACAGCCCGCTGATGATTTATTTTTAATGTGAGTGTACATGATTCAGCGTTTTAAAGCTAAGTTAATGATGAGGTTTGAAACTTAGATTTAGAACATATGGAATAATGGAAAAATGGTGAGTGATCTTTGTTGATATTTCCCTTTGAGTTGTTGATTATGCATTTGTGAAAGCATAGTCTTAGAATCTGTATGTGCAACACAGGCTCAGGCCACGGTATACAGTATAACACACTGCAGTGCAGCCATTTATTGCTAAAGGGAATTTTCACAATTGGTCTGGAAGTCATCATGTTCTTTTATGTTCAGGATAATCATAAATACGTAATTTTACTTTTAATATTCCTTTCAGATATTGTTGGGATTTCAAATGCTAACATGTTCTTGAATTACTAGTATGGTTTAAATAGGCAATTAGTAGGTATTGCAAAAATCCTTTCCCTAGGGACACATAAACAAGCCTCTGTTCTTTACTTATAGATCACCAAAGGCAAACCAAACTTTGATTCTATCAAAATCGAATTAGGGGAACCAGTGATTTTATTGGAGTGACTTACAGATCATGAGTGAGAGGTTGCTTACAGGGATGTGGGTGACCCCAAAGCAGCCACACCTCCTCAAAGTCTCACTCCAGCACAGATGACAGCATCCTCATAGCTGCAGAGAGTGCCTCTTTCAGTTAATTTTCCACACTCTGTGCATTCCAGCACCTCCTGGGACCACAAGGCCATGTGCAACTAGGGTAGAACTACATGCAAATGGCAGAAGGTACACATGTGAGTGGCTGGAATTAGGTGAAAGTTCAGTGATGCTTCCCATCCCTTCCTTCCATGAAGACGCATCAACAGTCATCAAGTTCAATCTCCAGGTTCTCTTGTACATAGTCACAGCTATTCTGAAGATAAAGGTGATTATGCTCAGAGGATTGTACCATACTATATAGCAGTAGAAACAGCTAAATGTGATTATTTTGGACACCAAGGATATAAACAATCAAATAAAGGAATATTTTATAGTGTTTTAATAATAACTATTATTATTTTAGAACTACAAGCTCCTGGCCTTTCTCTAAATAGGTGATATATTAATTTTAATTGTAAAACTGTTCATGAAGCAAAGCCAAGTAGAGACTTAGAGTCGTAAATTGACTATCGCCCAAATGTGAACTTGAATTATTATCTGTAAATTGAACAACTACTTGCTCATTCACTGAGAAGTTTCTTATTTGCAGTTCATTATGGAGATAATATGATGCTAAGCCTCAACACGGCCAATATATTACAGCCAAAGAAACTTTGTCATGGTGAGTCAAGAGAGATGTGAGATATCCCTTCCTCATTTTTTTTCTTTTCCTCACAAATTCATTGGCAATTATGGACTTCCACAGTTTGAAATATGGTGTTCTCTAAAATGGTTCAAGTACCTCAATCCAAGTTAGTGGAAGAGAGAAGAAAATTAAAGTAAATATAAATTATTTAAAATAGCTAGTCAACTGTATCTGAGAACCACAGACTTCAGTAGCCGAAAGGATTCACGAGAGACTTCTGGCATCAAGGGGACAGCATCCAAAACAGGTCTGCCACTCCTTCCCAGTTTCATTTCAATTGAACAGGTTAGTCTTTGCCCTCATATTGTGTGTGTGTGTGTGTGTGTGTGTGTGTGTGTGTGTGTGTGTGTGTGACTTGTTTTCTAGATTGATGAGCAAAATTTGTTGTGTTTTATTGTTTGTTTTCTTTGCTGGGTACACAACTACAGTCAAGCTGTTTAACTTTAGTAAAGTATAAACTGGTAACTCATCCCTAAGCAATCTAGAAAATTTGGCAAAAAGAAGTATAGTTTACTAAAAATCAGTACATCTCATCCTCACCATGTTCCAAGTCCAGAACTTAACTTCCAAGCATCCCTTGGGATCATCTCAGAACTGACCACTGAGGTTGTAAGATAACTTTATTTTATACAGAACTGGAAATATATCTGTTTTATTGAAAAGAAAACAGAGAATTCGCATTGATATTCATTTTTCTCAAATTTGCTTTCAGCAGCCACAATTGAAATTCATAAATTGACAGCCAGTCCAGAATCTTTGAATGGAATACACCTTCTTAATAAAGCCTTAGGATGTATTGTTATGCATCTGTCTAGAATTAAATGAACTGTGTTCTCAGCTTCTTTTGACCTGTTTGGTGAATGTTTGCAGAAAAATCACAGGCTCTTTTGCTTGTCCATCCACTCTGAAAGCTGAGATCTGGAGCTCTCTCAGATGTTTGTTATCACTTTCACTTATATGTTATATTGTGAATATGTATTATGATATTTCGTATATTGACCCCCCACACTAATAATTGTAAATTAATCTATGGAAAATTATAAATACTCAGTATAAACTTTACTTTTGATCAGCTCATCCAAATCGTTTCTGTAACAATAAAAATTAATCTTACAAACTGAAAAAAGGGAGTTGTTAAAGATAAAATGTGAATTATCATAAAAGTACAAGGATGTTCCTATGGAAGTCAAAGCCAGTTTACAATACCACCCAACTTTGTCTAACCTTACAGTCTAGGAAGTAGAATACATATCCGTATACTTAGTAAAATACACTGTATCTTGGAAGAGGGAGTCATAGCTATCAGTGTTCTTTGCCCTATTGGAGAACTGTGAAACAAGCCACAGGCAAAACATGGTCTCAAGGAATAAAATATTTTTTGAAAATAAAGAGTAATTTCTATAGCAATTATATAAGTCACACAGAACAAATCTCTTTGTGGCTCCTGTGCCTGGGTTCTCACATCGTTTCTGTGGACTTTTTCCAAATATCACCATGTACTTCCAGCATAAAGCCATTTGCTCTCACCTTTGAAAACTGGAAGCCTTATTTATTCTTGATCTCTGCTTCAGAGAAAAAGAAATGCACTTAGGATGGCAGGGTTTTTGGGTCACTGAGAGTCCTTAGCGTTTCTTGAGCAGAAACTAAGAAGAAAAATATATTTTCACTTGAAGATTAGGGAAAATGTGACTGGTAAAATGAAAGCCACCTTTCCCTTCTCACTTTTGCTTCGGAGCGCAATCAAGTTGCCCCCTGACATCTGAGGAGTTGTCTATCTTTATATAATGGCATTGCTCTGGTGGAGCCATTTACATTTTCTTAGGGTCACAGCCTTGACCAACATGCTTCTCATTTTGATATTTTCACAGAGATTTGAACTATTGGGTGTGAAGAACCATTTTTAATTGAAGGCACCTTGTTAAAGGACAGATTCTTTCTGGTAATTCATTTAGCATATGACATCTTCGTTAAAGCCCCCTATACAAGATGCATTAAAGATAAGAATTAAAGAATCTAAAATCTGCTTCTTTTCTCTGGTCTATGATTCCTATTCTGGAATCTGAAGTCCAGTTTATCATCTCACACTGAAGCTGTTTTGAGTGCTTGCCATTTCGATCTCCTGCCAGTCTCTGTTAATAATTCTTATCACTGATGGGTGTCAGGAACTTTTCAATATGTTCTGCTTTTCCTGAGTTTTAAGCACATTTGGGAGAAAGAATACCAAATTTTAAATTAAGTCACAGTAGATTAGCTATGAGGAATAACGAAGTCCAAAGTCAACCCTGGAAGATGACCTTCTACATTTTCTACTGAATTGTCTTTGCCTCCTCTGATAATTCACAATTTCCATTGCCATTGGTAGTAAATCTGAAAAGGCATTCCTGTTTAACTTACCACTGATGATTTCATCTGAGTTGAGATATCAAGAAGCTACAGAGCATCAGAGTAGAAGGTAAAGAAACAAAGAATTTTAAACATCTATAAAGGATCTAGCCTGGCGCCGTGGTATACTCCTTTAATTCTAGCATTTAGGAGGTAAAGATAGGCAGGTCTCTGCTAGATCAAGGCCAGCCTGGTCGACAAAGTGAATTCAATCCATTTGTATCTACAAGACAAGACAAGGAAACCTTATCTCAAACAAACAAACAAACAAACAAAATCTCTAAAGGATTTTAGACCTATCCCTCTCAATGTTCTTACACAAAGGCATCCTTAGTGACTTAAGGCATGATATTTGATGTTACATCTTGTTTTTTATACATTCAACTAATATTTATGTAGAACTTACTAAATAACAGACACTATTCTATGTACTGAATATATAGTGTTCTTATGTGATTATATTCTAGAGGTATGAAAAACTACCCTATGTCACTTATCTATCCATCTATCTATTATTTATATATTCTACATGTGAAAATGGTCATTATTATAATGAAAAGTCTACCACAGAAGGAGGATAAATTTGGGGTAGGGAAGTTATTAGGTATTGGGCAAGAAAGGCTTCATCAAGAAGATTACACTTGGCAAAATATCTGAAATCAAGAATGAACCTCTAATTTGGGTTCTTGGAGAAAAACAGTATTCAGCAGAGGAAACTATAAGGATAACTTTGGCACAAAATTTAAGTATTCCAGACACTGTGGCTCAGCTAATGTTAGCAATAACAACTGATAAAATCTAGGCAAAAGTTTTATAGAGATTTTTGCAGCTTCTTTATCTTTAATCTTTAAAGCAATTTGAATTGAAAAAAAATGTTTCAATGCTAAAATTATCAAGATAATTCAAATTGTATTAAGCAAAGGAAATATGCTAAGTATTTATCTTATCATTAGATATAATAAATCTTAATTTTTTTGTTATTTTTTCAAAATTCCACTAAGAAAATAAGGGATTAGAGTGACAGGGCTAGAGAGATGGCTCAGCGGTTAAGAGCACTGACTGCTCTTGCAGAGGACCTGGGTTTGATTCCCAGCACCTACATGGTGGTTAACAACCATATGTAACTCGAGTTCCAGGGGAGTCCTATGCTCTCTTTTGATCTCCACAGGCATTGTATGACATGGGTACACCTACCTACATGCAAGCTGTACATTCATACACATAAAATAAAAATAATAAATAAAAATTTAGAAAAGAATGAGACCGATAAGGAAGAATTTGTATACCTGTATTACTTAGGGTTTATTTTTAGATGAAATATAAAATAAGGGCTAGATTGTGTTCTGGTGCTAGGACTGAGAGGCAGTGATAGGACTATAGTTCTCAGAGTGCAAAAATAAGCTTTCATTATTCAACAGTAATACTCCACAAAGGAAAGTGTTTCACCTGTTTTTATCCAGCTCCCACAGTAAGCAGAATAAAGCCAACCAAGGAGAGAATAGTAGAAAAAGATTTGTTTGTTCTCTATTCAGTTTAACATGGGTTTAATAAGGAAAAGATTGTACAAAAGCTACAATGTTCTCTCATGTTAGACCAAAGTTCAAACAGAAAGGAGATCCATGTCCTAAAGACACAGGAAGCAAATATCACAAGAGGCTGTTATCATCTGGCATGGTGAGGTCTCAGGAAGAGAGCACATTCTACTTAGTTTTTTCACGTTTTTATCACTGTCAAAGGAAGTATTCAGAGACAAAGCAAGGGATTGGGAGAGATTTTATTAGGAAGTGAAAGTACACTCTCAATGACTGAGCAGGAACACTGTGAGAATGACTTGTACTCCTGAGAACTTGGGCCAGTGCTTTTCATATGCAAACTTTATTCTGGTAAGACACAGGAGTATTCAAAACTGAGGCAAGGCAGAGGTGTGGCATTGAAGAATGGGTGTATATGGAATCCCAAAACAGAGTTACTCCCTTTCTTTCCCTGTCCAGGGAGCATTTGGATATGTCATGGAGTCAAATGAATGATGGGAACAGCCAATAGAGAAATGCAATTATCATAAATCAATTTAATAGTGCTTTGGGTCATCCATTGGTTCTAGCTGGTTGTGGGGTTCTGGTTAGGTCTTGCTTTTCACTCTTTGAGCAGTCATGTTATATCTCACTATAATGCTGTTCTGGGGTTGCATCTGCCCTTATCCTACATTCAAATGCCCCTTTCTCTGGGCTATGTGGTCTGCCTAAAGGCCATAGAACAACTGAAGAAGCATCCTGAGATCTCTCATGCACACTAGTACATGGAAAGAGAATGTTGATCAGGGACACCTGAGCTCTCAGTGAAAAGCCCTTATAGAAATAAACAATAGTATAACTGACCACCGTGAAGTGGACCCAAAATGTACTGCTTTGATCCACATGCAGTAGGTGAACAGAAGAGAAACGTGGCGATGTTTTCATTACCATAAGTTTTAAGTCAACTATCAAAAAACACATTCAGCCACCACAGCAGTTATAGAAGCAGCCAACAGCTCAGCTACTGTGTCCGTGAGTTCCTTGATGTGGTATTTCATGATTTGTATGTACTAGGAATTAAGTTACATGAATATTCCAAAGTTGATGATGGTGTGGGTAAGGTGAAGTGCAGGATAAATTATTGCAGAAGTAATTATTCAACCCACCTACATACAGTGACTTGTCCCAAAATGTTTAGTCCTTGCCATCACAACAGTTTTAGTTATGGAGACTGGAAACCTCTCCCTGGTCTGCAACTGTGTTTAATATTTAAAGCATAAATGAAACTTCAGGACATTTTCAAATCTCAAGACAGTAAAGGGCAAAATAAAGACTCGATAAAAAAAATAATACAAGGAGACAGGTGAAGAGAGTAGCCATTCCATAACTTGTCCTGTTTCTGAAAGGACAATCTAAGACAGTTACCTGACCTTCAGGTTGGCAATAGATGACACTCGGAAAAGACTTGACAGTGTTCTGCTAGAATCAGCTCCTCTGGAGCGGATTTTATGTTGATGATACTTTTTAACTAGTAAAATACACTTAAATTCTGTAGAAAATAAAATGGCTACAATTATTAAAAAGAATAGCAAAAAATGTAAAATATGTGAGGATTTAAAATTCTATCCATCTCACTTCTAAACTTTATAGGATAAGAAGGTTAGATAATCAGCCACATATGTGGATGTCTCATCCTTATAATCCCATCACTTTGGAGGCTGAGGCAGGAGGATTACCACTAAGTCAAAGCCAGTCTGAGCTACATAGTGTGTTCCAGGTCAGTGTGAGACTTTGTCTCAAAACAGAATGAGAATTTGTCTCAAAACAAAAGCAGAAAATGAAGAAGGAGAAGAAGAAAATGTAAATGAAAGAGAAATGCTTTATCTAGCTTCATTGGACAACAGCTTAAAATTAAAACATAATGCCCTTTCTCAAGGTAATTTTAACTGTGTTTTTTTCTTATAATATGCACGTTAAAATCTTTTAACCCTATAAAAAAGTCTAAAGTATCCGTAATGCAAGGTGGGATGTTAATCTTCTAAAATAATCAAAATGCATGATGACATGACTTTTTAAAATTTGGACTTGCCTTTGCTGCTACAATTAAATTCTAGTAAGATCTTTGAAATTGTAAAAGGCACATATTGGGGAACCTGTTGAAGCTGATTTGGATAGAATAGCACTGAAATAGGGCCTGAGTCTGCCTTTCAATAGACTCCCCTGTACTGCATATGTTCTTGATTTGAGGATTATACTTTGAATAGCAAGGATTCCTAAATAGCATAACAAAGGCCTCACTTTTACCTTTCCAATTCCAGTCTTGGCCAGCTGACAGCTTTCATGTTAGCAAGTGAAGTCGGTGCTGAAAATGAGACCAGAAACCAGGGTAAGGAATTGTCCTGGTTTTAAATAACATTCCACCATGTTTCCCAGCATTACTTTTCTTTCAGCCAAATTGTTCGAGCTATAGAGACACAAATAGACTCTTCTTTATATACCATAAGCTTGTCTCAAACACTGTGCAATATTTTTTTAATTAACCTGTAGCAAGAAACAGGCCTCTGAAAGTTAAGAACCACAAAACAATAAAATAAGTAAATCCTTTTGTTGAAAAGCTCCAATTCCCATGTTAACATCTCATTCACAGCCTAATTGTAACCCAATTAGGAAAATTAAGATAAGTAGAAACAGCTGGAACAGAAGGCACTTGGAGAGAAGTATACCCTGTGCACTCATTATTTGATGGAGATCATTACCCAACTCCACACACAGCACATGATATTTAATATGATTGCACTGATTTATATTTGAAAAGAGTAAGAGTGCTTTATGTAAAGAAATGGAATGACCTACCAACTCTGATTCTTTAAAGCCTATTGTCTGATGATTCAAAAACAGACACATGATAAGCCTAAGAAATGATATTAGTTCTCTTTTAGTTCCTCTCCCAAATATCTTTTTTTTTCTTTCCCTTTTTGGTTATAGGATCATAATCATCTAATGAGTGCTTCAAATACGGGTGTCTCTGGTGAGAACATTATAATGTTCTGCATTCAGTTTTACACTGGCTAGTGATAAAAAGACTATGCTTGAATTTTACATTGGTAGTGAAATAAATTTAGTCCTGCCATTGAAGAAAATCTCACATTGAAAAACATTCCACATTGTTATAGTATATTGTTTAGGAATACAAACCACAAAGTTAAAGGTAATGATTTAACCTTTCAACACTGGCATTCTTCACATTCAAATGATTTATAGTAGTGTTGCATATCCCATGGGGCTGAGGAAAGGATTAAATAAGATGATTCATGCAAAACACTTGATTGGGCCTAACCCATGCAACTATTCAGTAAATGTTAGCAATCTTGAGGTATTGGGACATTGCACTCTGATTATGATCTGTATAATCGCTCTTTACTGCTAGGTACATTAATGCAATCTTCATTTATAGGTTGGCCATTATATGCATACAGGCCATCTCATCCCGGCAGGTTAATCTATGATTATTTTAAGGGGTCCATGAAAACAAAGACAACAGTGCAATGCATAATGAATAAGAATATAAGCTAAAGACTAATGAAAACAGCTTCACATAGATATACCTCTACTTTAGGGAAAAGAGAAGATATGACATTTTCTTGACTGATGTTTAATTGTTATCTGTAGTTTCTATATTTTGAGAGAATTACAGTAGGTAAAAATAATGATGTGATATAATACATGTTAAGTATACAAACTCCCACTCTATACACACACACACACACACACACACTCTATACACACACACACACACACACACGCACATGGAAAGTAGAATTTGAATTTGTCTACACAATGCCTACATGTTTCTTTTTTTTAAAACCAGGCTCAAAAAGGAGTCTATCAATTTCCATGAAGGAAGTATCACTCCATAGAATTAGCTAGTGGTTCACTGGGCTCACTGATCAATTCTGTCAATTTGTTTAATCTGATAACCCTGGAGCAGAAGCCTGCCAGGGCCAGATACTCAATTCTACTGTGGCTTAGATTGGAATGATACTTACTTTGTGGCATAACCATTTGAGAGCTGGAGAGAATTCACAGACTCTAGCAGAATCAGCTACTAGTTAGATTTTGTAATACCAGGAAACAAGAAAAAGATCAAAAAGATGTGCTCACTGGTACATATGTAATGTGCTATAGCCACAGGATAAATGGAATAAAATTCTGTTTCTGATATGGGCAATCTCAGATCCAGAAGAATAAAAATAATATATTCATGCATATGATGAGATTTGCATTAACTTAGCCAAAGGTAAAATTTCACTCCTTGTGTTTATCCTTCTAGACAATCTGGTACTTAATTTTTTTTTTGGAATTTCTATTTCTGATATCCACAGGGAATATGCATATATAAAAATGTTCAGCTACTCAAAAATGACACTGAAGCAAATTTGAATATCTTTCATGACTAATGAATATAAAAAAAATAAAAGTTTCTAACTAGCTTAGCCTGACAAGTTTAGATTTATATTCTGCAAGACTGATTATTTATAGTACATTTATTATGTACTAACTCTAAAGCAGCCAATTAGTCAATAAAATTTGACTGTTATTTCTATGATTAGTAAATAATTTTGCAAAATTTCTTAGAATTAAATTTTTCTGTGAAGCTGCTTTAATAATAATCTTAAGGAAAATTATGAAACAAGAGTAGTATAAATACCAATAATGGGTCTTAAGAAAGGAAAGGATTTGGAAATATCTATAGAGAATTTTCAAGTAACCAGCAACATTTTTAAGGGTCAGATTTCTCAGATATGTTGGCTTTTTAAGCCAATATATGGAGTTTTTGTCAGAGAATGCTTTCAGAGTAACTATAAAAATTTTGTTAGAGGAAATGTGCACCCACATACCCAAATTTATTAAAAAATTACTTATGGGGATTGGAGATAGGAGTCAGTGGTTAAGACCTCTTATTGCTCTTCAGAGGACCAAAGTTTAGGTCCTAAGCCCCAAGTCACGCAGCTCACAACTGCCTGTAACTCCAGCTCCAGGGGACTGGACACCCTCTTCTGGCCTCTGAGGGCATTCATAAACATGTTGCATACACTCACATGTGCACACAAATAAAAAGAAAATCCTTTTTAAAAGGTAACTACACAATTTTCTTTTTTCAAGTAGAATATTCAAAGGCACTTCGGCATTTCCATTATTCATTGCGTGCTACTAGGCCGTTAGTTTCACCAGAGCTCTCACTGCCTACACATATTATTCAGCCTAATCTTTCAGTTCACTGTTGAAATCGCATATGTGATGGCTATAGAAGACACCAATGCAAAACTCGGCATGTTTTCTCAGTGGTAGAAAACTGGGTCGAGTAGTCGTCCCATATGGTAATGGACACAGGTTGCAGAAAGGACTGGTGAGGGGAAACAGGGAGAAGCGAGAACACTCCACAAGAAGTGTCTCCCTAAGGCAAGTAGACTTCCATTCTTTGCAGTGTATGAAAAATGTTTTCTGCATGCCATATTTCCTCAAGTATATCATAAGCTCTGTTCATTGCCTTCAATACGTAGCTTAAAAGTTATTATCTGAGCACATTCCAGTGGTGATTTCATGAAATAAGTCTTAAATTCTGCGTGCTTTCCCTCCTTGTCAAATTTGAGTTTGCTGTACCCTTGATTGATATCTCTGATCAGAATATTGTTTATCTTCTATTTTTCTAATTAACTTCGAATTATTCTTGTAATCTCAATTTTTATCTCACTTCATATAGGAAAAGGAAAATCACATTACACTGCAGGAACAATCCCCAAATCTCACCAGCTAAAATAGCAAAATTATACTCTTTTTCCTGTGACATATGTTTGAGTTACGTTGCTGGGAGCATTGCCTAACTTTAGTTCCTTGGATTTTCCAGCGTTTTGACCCATCTTGTCGTTTCCATATTACCATGGTAGTGAAGAATATCCAACTCTGCTTTGAATTTTCATACTTCCAATCAAAAACAGCAGAGCATCTCTGGGTGTCTACAATTCACCCAGTAAACAAAGTCACCTGGACATACCTAACTAGCAAGGACATATTGACTGTAGTCCTGCAGTGTCAGATAACCAGCCCTTCATACTGGTCATCACTATTATCCTGAATGTAAAGCTGTCGTATTTATCACTATAATCACTCTGTAGTTTTAAAATTCTATATACACTGTCAGCCTATTCCAAACCTGATAGTGTCTACACTGTTTATTCTGCAGATGTGTAACACATTATTTCTGTTCTTAAAGGAAGCAGGAAATTAATCCTTCGATCATTGTTTATTAAATAATCCATTTCTAACACATAACTCTGTCATGCGTGAAAACTCAGAACTTTGAAACGTTTTATTTCTTCTCTTCTAATTTTAAAGGAAAAGTATCAGTAAAACAGTAAACTTTAATAGTTAACCAAGAATACAGTAACACTGAACACACAGGGTAGAAGTCAGCACAGCATGGGGAAGAATTTGTTTAACTAGGCCACCATTCTAATGCAGGAAAATACGTGGTCAGACCAGGTGGAAAATTTGTCATTACCTTGAAGCAAGATCTGAATGTTCAGGCTAAAAGCCTAAATGAAATCTTGAAAAGAATTTCCATCTTATTTTGGATGGTGGCAAAGCAAACCACTTAGAGTTTCCCCAAAAGTGGGAAACACTCTCTTCTAAGATCAAATATAGAAGATTCAAGGTGTTAATGACGACAGATTTGATCATGTATTCAGAGAACCGAAACACTTGATCTTCAGGAGGAATTCCAAAGACAGCTGACAAGTCTTCTTTAGCAGATATTTCCTCAGGAAAGAAATCACTTGGACTCTTGGACATAAATGAGGAGATCTTAAGAAGCCAAATCACCTTTATATTTGTTTAACAATATTAAATGCTGGATTTTAATAAAGTTCAGAATTGTTTTCTAAACTAAGATTTTTATTTTTTGCTATGTAGTGAAGAAGAGCTGATTTTCTTTAAGGGAGTGACTCTAGATAGGCTGACTAGACTCCGGTGGAGGAACTTGCTCTGAGGAACATCAGGGGACACTAACTTGACTTGATAGGCCTTAATATAAAGGACTGAGTATTTGAAATCCAGTTGGGGGTTAGGGTCTATGGGAGAGTGTCGATGGAGATGGGAGGATAAAAATGATTAACATGTTGTGTATAAAGTATAAAAATTTCAATAAAACAGATATTTTGTTTTATAGTGGTTTGGGGTTTACAGAAAATGGAGCAAATATAGAGAGCTGTCATGTTCTTCCTTCTTCTCAAATAGATTTCCCCTTTTATTCATCTCATGCATTGGAAATAGTTGCTAAAAGTGATAGACTACTACTGATAAATTATTGTTGATTAAAGACTATAGTTTAAATTAGTTTTTATTCTGTGTAAATGTAAGTTGCCGTCCATCATGACAGTATTTTCTGTTCACTGGCCTACAAGTTCTTTGCACTCCAACTACTCATCCATCCATTCATACCCCACAAGTGCCTGGAAGTCATTGCTCTTTGTACTGTACATTTTCTAGAATGTCTTATAATCATTTGAAAATAACATGCTGTATAACATAATATCTGTGTATTCTTTTCAGATAGTTATTTTTGACATCGTTACATGTACTTAAGGCTGCTCCTTGTTATTTTGTGGCTTTATAGGTCATTGTATTAAAATTTATTTTTATTGTATATATTTAAGGTAATCAGCATTATCTTTTGCTATATATGACCTAAAATATTGCAGATTACTATGGTCAAATACATTCCCATATTTGTAACCTTTCATAGTTACCATTGTAAGAACACCTAAGGTCTACTCCTAGAAAAATTTCAGGCTGCAAATGCTGT
This sequence comes from Eospalax fontanierii, assembly GCA_035773235.1. Classification (NCBI taxonomy): domain Eukaryota; kingdom Metazoa; phylum Chordata; class Mammalia; order Rodentia; family Spalacidae; genus Eospalax; species Eospalax fontanierii. Next base: position 33,273,166 of record CM069536.1, on the reverse strand, counting down.
TTAATTTTTGGTGGTTCTCAAACTGTACCTTAGATTCTGGACTTGCCTATCTTACCTCAATGTAGTCCCTGAGCTGCTTTTCACTCTTCTCCCTCTCGTGTCTCTGCAAGCACAATGGTATGCTGTTTCTGTTTAGTTGACTTTTCAGAATTTACTTGGAAGTGAAATCATGATGTACTTTTATTTATTCATTTATTTTGTCTAACTTACTACATTTAGCATGTTTTTGTGGGGAAATTGGTGAGAAATCCTACCTCATCCTATCGAACTTTTGGAAACTGATGGCTGCTGGGAAGGGGAGAGACACTGTCTTTTAGGGATGGGACTCTCAGGCCCAGTGGATGAACCCACACTAAAGGACATTTAGGGACACAAAGCAGATTCTATGAGCTGTATTATATATATGAGATTACATTAAATTATGTGGGGTCAGTAAGGGAGGGGATCTAAATACCATCAAATTATGTTGCATGAAAAAAACAAAAATTCAATAAAAATGGAAGAGAATAGAGTTAAAATATACTATTGATTTTGACATGTTGCAGCTCCCTTAGACTGTTCAATATACTGTGTTTTAGTAAAGAACGTTTCATGAAAATGATGATGTTGAGGAGGGTGTCAGTGAGTGAGGATAAAAAAGTCCACATAAGTTGATAAATATGTAGACAAATAGTTCTACTTTTCCAACATGTGTGGAGAACTTCGTGAGACTAGACATCAGATCAATGTATCTATGTTTATATGTGTGTATATATGTAAAATTATATGGAATATTGTGTTTCATGATAGTTATTTTGTATGTAGCTACAACTCCATATTGCCTGTGACCCCTCCATCGTCCCTGGAGCCCCTTTTGCTCCTTCTGCTAGTAACTCTCTGTTTTAATGTGATTTTTTTTCCTTATGAAAGAAAGCATGTGATAATTGTCTTTCTATATATGTCTTATTTTGCTCAACATGATAATTTTAGGACAAAAATGTTGCAGAGAGGAAATGTTTCCTAACAGATTTCTCTTTAGGCATTTGCAGAAACTTACTTTTTAGTATCTTCTGAAAATTTCATACCATTTTCCTATTTTATTTACATAAAATGCCTTTGTATATCTTCTTTTACAGACTTTTATGCTAATGCCACTTTTCCTCATTGTCTTTTATTTACACGGAGCAAATAAGGACTATTTTTTATACTGTATTTAAATTACAAAATTGACTTTCAAATTTTCATTTCTTTTGGTCTTTATCATAAGGCTTAGGTAACTGGACTTATTTTTAAAATAATATCTGTATGATTCTGAAAACCATCCCTTTAACATTAAATAAATAGAAGAGCCAATGATGAAAGCTATATTTAAAACATTGGAGCTCTAGTTTGTAAAAGTTCATTTTTCTCAAAATATTTTCCAAAGGAAAAACTAAGAGCCTACTATCTTTGATTTTGTAGATATGCAAATCTAATCAATGGAACATGATGGTTATATTATATTTTTTTACACAGCATCTTAGTAACTAGACGGTTTAATATTCAGATGTTTACTTGTAATATAAATAAATTTACACAGTTTAATATTATTCAGCTGTTAAGAAAAATGAGATCATGACATTTGCAGGTAAATGGATGGAGGTGGAAATAATCATTCTGAGGGAGGTAATCATGCCACAGAAAGACAAACAGCATATGATCCTTCTTATATATGAATGATGGTTTTGAATCTTTAGATATGTGTGTTTAAATGGGAATACCCCTAGATATTAGGAAACTAGTAAGGGACACAGAGGAGAGACTTCATGGAAGAAGAAACCGAATGTAGTGATGAATGGTAAAAGGGAAATAATGTGGTTATTACATGACAGGAAGGACTGAGTGGTGGGGATCGGAGGGCATGGAAGAGAAGGAACTGTAGGGAGGGTAACTAAAATTAAATGTTTTTGAAAAAGTCATGTGGAATCTTCTTAAAATATATACATATACACTCATAAATAGAGTTTTAAAGGAGTTATTCTATGACAGGGCTGAGGCCATGCCTCTCCTAGACCCAAAGGCTGACAAATAAAAAGCCCAGGTCCAGGAGCAGGTTACTTTGTGTAGAGTTATTGGTCAGTGAAGTGCCATTGACCCCAAGACATCACAAGCTGTTGCCGTTGCTCTTGGATCTCCTCCAAAATTTGTTGATAAAATCCAATTGCTGAAGACATCAAATACCTGAATTATAGAATGAAGAAAAATCAAGTTGTTACCTGACTGTAAACTTTATCCCTACTAACTAGCTTTTACAGTGCTGGAAAGTGCTATGCATGCTGCCAGAGAAATTACAAGTCTTATCCAGCTGTGAATACTGTGAACTCCAGTAACCACAGGCCTAGCAAGATATGCCCACTGGTCGTATAAATGGTATGGTATTTTAGGATCTACTTTATACGACAGAACCCATGCTCGTCATTGTTATCAGGGTCAAAAACTTATGGCTAGATAGGTCAGAATCTATTACTATTATACTCTAGATGGACATAGTATTAAATGAACTTCTAATCATTTATCACTATACTTGTAGATTACTGCATCTTTCAAACTTCATCAGAGAAGCTTCTTTTGGCAATAGATAGCAATTAACACACGGACTCACAAATAGTCAATGTACAAACGATAAAGGACTGTGGAATGCTCAGCCCCAAATCAGACACATATCACATCCCTTCTCCTAAGGTTCGGTGATCACTGTAGAAAGGAGGCAGAAAGATTGAAAGAGCCAGAGTCTGTTGAGAACTACATTGAAATCAGGTTTTCTGGACAAAATAGGGCAGTTGAACACATGAACTCAAAATGGGTGTGTCAGTATGCACAAAATCAAGTCAGACAAAATCTCACCATGGAGAGTAGTTGGTCATAAAGTCCTATACCTAGCTGAGTAAGTATTGGCAATTGCCAGCTTCTGAAAAAGGGATAGTCAATTTTCTTTGAGGTTGTGACTCATGGAAGGTCGATGATGCTCCAGTGGACAGATCGATATTCAAGGTATGTGGACAGTGCAATTTGGACTTCTTCTGTTATTTAAGGGAAATAAAAAAAAGCATGAATTTAGGGGCTCAGTAACCATTGCGGAAAAAGGGGCAGAAAGACTGTAAGAGCCAGAGGTAGTGTATGATGACAAGGAAACAGAGTTTTCCAGACAACTGGTCAGTCACTCATATGAACTCACAGTGATGGTAACAGCATGCACAAGTTCCACTAATGCTTAAGCCAAACAAAATTCCAGCATAGATATGGAGAAGTACATAAGAAACCCTACTCTCCTACCTGAGGAACTATTGGTAACTGATAGCAACTGGGAATGGGAAAGTCAGTCTCATTTCTGTGTAGTTGACCAGGTTCTAGTGAGCATTTGGGGACACAAGTTTGACCCTTTAGGCATATGTATGAAAATATATGGCAGGGATTGTAAGGGTGATTTCAGTGAGGGGATTTAAATATGATAAATTATATGTACAAATTCTCAAATTTTTAATACTAATTATAAAACATACTCAATAAATCTTAAGAAAGTAAAAGATATTCTCAAGGGATTAATACAAATATTTTTTAAAACAACTTTTGGTTTTTAATTATTCAGATATTAAGTAGTTATGAATATCTGTAACAATGATAACTATATAATATATTATGTTTAAAAGAACAAATACAGGCATGTATTTAGGATCCATCAGGATGCACAAGAAAGCAAACCACCAGTTCCTGTAGAGTAGGGTTAGCACCATTCAAAAGAAACAATCCTCCTGTTTGGGACTAACTTTAGCATTATGTGAGACAGGGCTTCCCCAGAAGTAAATATTGAAACAGAGATTTACAGATTGAATAGGTCAGGCAATGAGTTCACAAAATGGTCAGGAAAAGAAACCAAACAGATGAGTTGTGTGTGCATGTATACAGCTAACCACCCCCTGTGTGTGTGCACGCATGTGTTTATGTTTGGATAGGAAGAGGTAGGAGTGACTGAAGGAAAGTGACAAAGACAACTATAAAAAACCTGATGAAGTATATGGGGACACATAACTTTTAAGGCAGAGATGGCTCTATGACTTATGACACAGTGCAAAGGAAACTGTGTAGCTCCATGTTCAAAACTATTCAGAATTTTGAGACTGTGGAGCAGTGAATGATACCAAGTATGATGACTCTAAGAGCGGGACTTTTGGTAGTAAATGTGTGGTTCCTCTAAGACATTAGTCTCATTTATGAACAATGACAAACTCTGAAAGTTTAAGTGAGAAGATGTGAAAGAGTCATTCTAGCTTTAGAGATTTTTTTTTTCTGGCTTTATAATTGAGAATAGCTCAGAAAGAAAGCCTTGGATCAGAAAGACTTGCCTGAGAACTCTAAAGTTATCCTGATGTCAGGGATCTGCAGCCTAGAATATTTTATAGTCATATGGATAAAGTATAAATTACAGGATGTCTTTAGAAAAACACAAAATAATTATGACAGACTGGATGGCATCAGGAGAATGAATGAATTTCAAATTTTCTATTTAAACATGGAGAAAATGGGCCTGGATTAAGGGAAAGTGTCTTTCTTCATCTAATTGAAACTTGTGGTAATCCGTTGTCTATATTCTGAGAAATCAATACTAAAATAGAAACTAGGAATATTTGGATGTCCTATAAGAATTTGAAAGATATTTTTAGATAACATCTTGAGAGATTTGTACCATGAAAAGGAAATAAAACTAAGAACAGAACCAGAGGGAAACTAAGATGGAAATAATTGGCAGAGGGCAAGTGTCCTCAGCATAGCTATGAAAACAAGAGGCATAAGTGGGTGACAAAAAAGTAATGTGTGAAGCCCACAGAGCGCTTTTCAGGAAAGAAATGTCGGCCTGAGGTCAGGTTAGCTAAAAACAGTTCACCCTGTGGGAAAATGCCTATTACTATAACTGGCTATTCAACCAAAACAGATTTAATATATCGAATGTGGCTCCAGTTACTCTTTATAAAACATTAAGAGATATAAATAGAAGCTGAATTTTAATTAGATTTCTGAAATTGGAAATAATCTTTTGCTTGGAAACATAACTTTCACTTTTGAGGCCACTGCATTCTTTCACTGTATTCATCTTCACTTTGGAAATATTATCAATGTTTTATTTATACAGGAATGATTTTTATAAAAACTTCATAATAGACTTTTAACCACAGTCTTTTCTTATTTTTTAATTATTTTATTTATTTTTTGATTTCATGTATATGAGCATATTGCCTGCAAATAAGTAGGTGCACACATGTCCTACAATGCTTGTGAAGGTCAGAAGAGGGCATCAGATCCCCTGGAACTGGAGTTACAGAAGGTTGTTAGCCCGCATGTGGGTGCTGGAAATCAAACCCAGGTCCTCTGCAAGAGCAGCCAGTGCTCTTTATCACTGAGCCATTTTTCCAGATCCCCAAAGTGTGTCTCTCTCTCTCTCTCTCTCTCTCTCTCTCTCTCTCTCTCTCTCTCTCTCTCTCGTCTTTTTTAAACCACAGAATATTTTCTTTCTGGTGATTCTGGTACATGATAGACCCACTGACTTATTTTTTCAAACTAACAAGTGTTTACTATGCACTTAGCCTTTGTAAGCTTAATGCCATGGGTAAGAAAGCTCAAAGTTCCAGTCTGAATAATCAAGATCCTTGTTCTAATGGATTATGATAGAAATCAAAGATTAATAATACATCACAAAATAAAATGAGTTAACAAAATGATATGGTGGAGTAAACAATGGTAAACAAGAGGCATTCTCATGGTTATATTTTTGTGGTCATTTCTTCAGAATTGTTATGGAGTCCCAAAACCATGGATCTGTCTCCAAGCTAGGAATGTTATTCCCACTGTTCAGTAAAGATGTGACCTTAGTGACATTCTGCCGACTTCCTAAGGCAATGTAATTATAACTGTAAAATCAAAAGTAAAATATTCTCACCTTCACATACTAGTCCACTATCTCCTCTCCATTACAGGTAGGAGAATTACGTGACATCATGTGAAACATTTCATTGGTTAAGCAAAGAACTAGCATGAGTGATATGAAGGTTGAAGACTAAGTGGGGTATAAGAAATAATCCACAGGACACCGGAGGGATATTTGCCTTCCTTTCTCTCTCCTTGTAGGACCTACTTCTAATTATTGTTTCCCAACTACTATTCTTTGTACACAATAGTTTCCTAAGCGACAGTGATGATTTGAGCAGTTGACAGGAGAAGAATTTGCTGTTGCTTTTAGCTTGGGCAATATTAAATGTCAAAGATATTCATTTACCAAGTTAGGAAAATTAAATTTTCTGCAATCAAATTAAATTTCCAGATCCAATAATAACTTTTACGCCTCCAATTTGCAGTACCATTTTCATTGTATATAAATAACTTATTTAACAATTTGGATAAAGAGCCATCAGTGCTTTAGCTCTTTAGCTTCTTTTTTCATTTCAACTTTAAATTCATAGTGTGATGGGATTAGAAATCCAAGGTACACAGAGTCAGCCAGTTGTCAAAGGAGTCAACTTGCACCAGAAACAAGGCTGCTAACAGAAGAGAATCACATATATTTTTTTAATATTTTAGCTCCTATTTTAAATGCCAAGGTTGCTATGGTTTCTATTGTGTATCATAAATGTACGGACAATGCTTTTTTCTGCTTTGGTAAATTCTCATCAGCTTCCTTGATTAATGTTTACCGAGCTCCCACAAAGAGCTTGCCACTACACGTGGCATTGAACTTAATCTTCTCTCCAAGCTGATGAATCAGCACTGTTAGATGAAAGGGTGACCCAAAACGTGAATACTCCACAAAGAGAAAAAGTGCTTTCCGCCAAGATAATTCATTCTCCTTTTCAATATTTGTGTCCTTAAGGGGAAGGCAATCAGGCATGGTCTTTGCCTCACTTTATAAAACGCTACCTTAGCACTATTCTATAACTTGTATGTCCTTTTTCTTTCATTTTTGCTGCCCCTACTTAGGAGTTGCAAGCTAATGAATTTCTTGCAAATAAGGGGAGTGATTTTACCTTTCTCTTGTTCCAATAGCGGGTGGGGGGCTGACCCATGAATCGCATTTGTGCTTCTTTTATAAGTAATTTCCATGTTTTTCCATTCTGTGAACATTTTCTTTCTCAAAATCACTTAATTTCTTTGTTTCTCTGTTAAACTTCTTCTGATAAAACAAAACATTTTGGAATTAAGTTTTCTTCCTAATCCTCTCCATTTATTCAAGTAGTAAAGTGAAATTTAGATCACACACAGCAAACCCAGGCACACTGTTAGAGAGGGTCTGCATCGTGCCACAATTTCATAAGCAAATGGCAGTTCCTTTAAAACTAAAAATGGAACTAACATACAATCTAATAAGCCCACCCAAACACAATGAAGCCAGTAGTTCCTGGCACTTCTGCATGCCTATATTCCTTGCAGCATTGTTCACAATAGCCAGAGAAATAACTAATCAAAGAATCTATCAATGAACTGATGAATCATTAAAATGTAGTATATATTCACAATTGAATACTGTCCAGCAGTTTAAAAGACAGGCATATACAGAAAGGCAAGAACCATATAACCTCACTCATATGTTTTCTAAACATGTTCATGTCACAGAAGTTGAGAGTAGAGCCATAGGCTGGGGACTGCAGATGACTTGGTGGAGTGAGCTTGATCAGTGAAAGCTTAGGAGCCAGACATTCTGTTGTACTATTGTCCACCAAGATGGTTTTGAATAACCATGTTCTGCTCTGTCGTTTGCTCCCCAAGAGTACACTCTAGGTCCTGCAAGGCAATATTGGGAGACCATGAGAACTTGAAGAGGTGGCCCTACTTTGGCTCTTCAGGCCTTTGTGCTGTGCCTTTGGAGGGAATAACGCCAGCTCTTTCTTTATTACTTTCTTTGACTTCCTGTCCATAAAGACAGTGGTTTTGCCCCCATGGAACACTCAAGCCACGATGTGCTGCTATAGGCCCCAAACAATGAGGCCAACCTTCTCTAAAGAGATGAGACTAAATGACCCTTTTCTTTTTACAATTTGATTGTTTCATATGTTTGTTAAGGACAGAATGTTGACTAACATGATGTGTATTCCAAAATACATTAAAAAAATGACTATAAAAGAGTTCCTCACAAAGAACAGGTAAATATATTTGGGTAGACATGTTTAATTTGATTTAATATTTTAAATATAAATATATATATATAACAACCCATTAGTACATGTAATGTATATAAATTAATTACTTTAAAAACATTAGATTACAAAATATCAGTTTGTCTTATTTTTAATGGTTTATACAGTTTATAACCATACTTATTGGAAAATTCTAAATTCATATTATTCATGTTGTGAAAAACAAACTTTTGATCTATTCTATAGTCTTTTCTTGATATTGTAACAGGAAAATATTCTATTGCAATTATAAGTCAACTATAACCCAAAGTTTTTAGAACTATTACACCTATTGCCTAACGTCACTCAGTGGACCTGCCTTACAAGGTGAATCGTCATTTGAAGAAAATGTTAACTGTTTTCCTGTATTCTTCATACAAGACAGTGAAGAAATAAAACTGCTAATTATACGATAAATTATATGCAAATTTAAAAATCAACAATGTCCATGTGCCATCTTTCTAATGGCGACCCTGTTAGCAAATGGCTTCACTGTCAATCAAAATTAATCTTTTAGAGAAAGTTTATTCTTTTAGCAAATTTAAAAATTAAGCAATGATGACTCACTAAATACATATAACAGAATTTTGTATAGTCACTGTGTTTTCCTTTTTCAAAATTAGGTTAAAAACTGCTTCCATAAGGATCTTATAACGTTATTAGGAAAAAGTGTTCCTATAATATGAATCTTTGTTAGTGAACATGGTATCTCTAGGGAATCTTGACCCTTGAGTGTCTAAAGCAATTTAGGGATATTATAACCAAGGCAAGAGAGGACAGAACTACTTAAGACCTATAAAAATTGCCTTACTTCTCACAAAAAAATTTCTTGTTGGAAGCAAAATTTGGGTCAGTCCAGAGCTTGCCTTGTTGGGAAGGATCAGAAAAAAAGAGTTAAATAAAATCGACTAATATGGTCTGAGCTGAAAGAGGTTTTCCTCTCAGATTTTTCCTTGGACCCTAAATTCCCAGTGTTCCACTGTCAAGAGTCTTAATGACATGGGTGTGCTCCCTTTTGATTAAGAAGCTCAGGATTTAGCCTCTCTTCAAAGAGGAGAAGCTGGGTGTGGTGTCACGTCTTAAGTTTAGTTCTAAGAGCTTGTTTTCTCCTCCCTTTTTCTGATGAGGATCATTCATCCCTTTCCTCGTTGATTTGGGCCCTGGCTCTACCCCCCAATTCACTTATCTTCTTCTCTCCTCTGTCCCCATTGCTTTCAACCTTGGACAGAGTTCAATCTTGAACCGTCTTGGGTTGTGTTTTCTTTTGCCTCATTCAGGTTGGGATGTTTTAATTGGAAGTCTTTTTGCCTCTGTTCTCAGATATGAACTGTCTCATTGACCAGCTGCTCCACACAGTTTTCAGAACCCCTCAATTGTCTTCAGATTAGTGGACATAAAATTTAGAAGAATTCATCTAAGAAGAATTGCCTCAAAAGTAAATTTTGTTCCAAGTCCATTTATTGCTTCATTCTGAGTATTTTTATTCTTTACTCTGATATTCAAATAGATTTTAACACATGCTCAGTGATCTATATGGTTCAATGAGAATATGTTTGAATTAGAAACCTTACACAATTAAATTTGGAGCAATTCTGTGCTTACAGTTCTTCTGGAAAACTGCACTGATAGGATTATTTTGTTGACCTTGGCCATTTTTATATTGAAAGACAACCTGGATGCTGGAAAGATGGCTCCACAGTTAAGAGCACTGGCTGCTCTTGCAGAGGACCCGGGCTCAGTTCCCAGGACCTGCATGGTGGCTAACAACCATCCATAACTCCAGTTCCAAGGGATCAGATGCCCTCTTCTGACCTCCATGGACATTGCACAACACAGGTTCACACAAGTATATGCAGGCAATACACTCATACACATAAAATAAAAATAACAAATAGTATATTATACAAATAACCATGTCCCTTGTTCCGCTATGGTCCTGCCTAGAAAAAAATGTCAGAATTTACTGCCCAGAAGTTACCACTCAGTCAAACAATTAGCAGCACAGCAGAAAGCCATCTTAAACACTTGAAGTCTGTCAATGCCCACTCTGCCATTGCGTCTGTCTTATAGGCTTACAGTGCTATAAAACCATTAGTTTCCATAAAAAAGCGATTTTCTTTCATTTATCTTATAATGACCTTTCTCCTAGTGTTTAATCAAAGCTTATGACACAGATCTGGATAGGCAATTATGGAACAACACATGTTTGGAAGTCTTGTCATTATCTCATGAGTTAAGAAAGGTCAGACTCCCTCAGCACAATGGATGGAAATCTCGAAAGAAAATCCAGGTGTTTCACAGATAGGCACTAGGGACTCACACAGAGGAGCAGTGTCCTTTGAGACTGTACAGCACACACTTTATAGAGCAATTAGCAATGCCCCCCCACTTCCTCTCAAAGAAACAGTTTTATTATTTTAAAGAGAGGAGATAAAACCACCCATGAGTATATATATTAAAAAGAACAAACACATAGACACTAGCAACTTTTAGAAACAAGACTGTCTTAAGAAAGTAAAATAATTAAGCAGATAGGATGCTGAGTTGTTTACACAATGTGGTGACTCTACTCATCCCTCTCCCTCTAATCTCCACAAAGGAAAGGAGAGAGCAGCAGGTATTCACGGTGATTAATTACACACATGTCTCCCCAGAGTCATATCGTGGTGATAGATGTCTGCATAGTGCTGAAGTCCTCTAATTAGGGCTGACTGAATATGGTAGATTAAAATTCTAAACATTAGGCTTTGGGGAAAAACTGCAGCCCCCACTCAATTTTCATTAGCTTCGAGTCACTTCGTATATTCAGAATCATCTGAGAAATATTTATAGTTTTTCTGTGAATTTTAGCTATATATCAGGGATGCTGAAAATTGACAGTGATTTCTAATCCTTCAGCAGAATGGATTTTTTTTTTCTAGCAGTACCTTCTGTACAAAGGCCCTACCTTCATAACATTAATTAAGATACTAGAGAGAGGACAAATAAGATGCCTTCTAAATTATTATGTTTATTTGGTCTGTTCCTCAGTTGTAAAGCTTTAACCTAGTTTTCTCTAAAGATTCATACCTTGCTTAGGTTTTTGCTTAATTTATTCTTTGAAAGCAAAATTTCTGTTTCTTAAATATGTTAGCATTATTTCATGGAGAAAAATAACCCAAGTAAGTTTCTCTTTTATTTGCTTTTAATATTCAATGTTTTCTTAAAGGGAAAGTTTTGTTTTAATGCACAGTATGTATAAATCAAGGAAAATAATGCAACTAGAGCACTTGGTAAAAAACTAGGAAAACAATTTTTGCAAGCTACCCAGAGCTATAGTAACTTTAAAATGCAATGCATTAAAACAGTTCAGTAATCCTACAATTGAAAATGTAGTTATTTGGCCTTAATACTGACTTGTATTTCAACAAAGCCATAGCAGGTGACCCTGTCCCTAATGGTCAGGTTTTATGCTCCTGAATTTTCTCAGTCAGAATTGTAGCAGGACAAGACTGCTTACATCAACGCGCCAGGGCCGAAGAGATAGGCTTGGGCAGACAGGAAGAACCAGGTGAGGGTTTTCAATCTAGAGTTGGACCCCCAACTCTGAGAGTTCCCTCTGGCAGAACTTTTTCTGACACTGCTCTACCACAGAAATGCAGGAGAGCCTTAAGCAAAGATTCCTATTACAGAACTAATTCTGGATTTGAAGACTATCAGTTGCTTGTCTGCTGAAAATTTAATGAAAATCTTCTTGGACAAAATGACAGTCTGAAGGCAGGAAAATGAAAATCAAGCCTTGAGGATGTAACAAAATAAAATAAGTAGCTTCAACATTTGGTTCTAGCTGTCCATGTGGCATTTGGGGCTTTGCCATTGTTAGCAGTTTTGTACTGGTTTTTAGTTTTATGCTTTCCCACAACTGTGCTGAATAGTGAGACTCCTCTCTCATGTCTTGAGCATTGTCCTTGATGTCATGATTGAGTCAGACCTGGTATTTTCTTATTCTGATGACTTTAAGATAATAAAGTATGAAGTACTGATCATGTACTTAAGAGTCTCGGTCCACCACATACAGACATTTATGCCAGCTCTCATCTCTAGTTGGTACAGAGAAGAGAACTGAGTCCCATATGACATTTCTTAAAATACGAGTGTGAAGCAGTCCCAGGATATGAAAGAAAGGACTTCGGGTCCATTCATAAGGGAGCTACATCAAATTGAATCTTCTTGCTTCTCATTTATATTTTCATGAGTTCTTTATACCTTTTCCTTCCTCCTTGTGATTCTTAGCATGGCCACAAATCCCCACAAGTCACTTGGATGAAACATTTCTGTTTCTTGCTCTAACTTATCATTATTCTTGAGGTGTTTCACTTTCTTTTCATCACTAAATTGAAACCTATTTCAGAAGCATTTTTATTTCATCTTAAAGTATATTTAATGGATATTGGAATCAAGTGGAATTCAGATTATTTTGAAATAGAAAAAGCTAAAGATATGGCTTAACAATATTTGCTTTTTCATTTTTTCACATGTAAAATTGTGAAGTATGACATTTGGCTGGGTTTCTACAGAGTCTTCTCTGTGAAATCTCTGGAAATACAAGTGGCTGTACGTTATTATTCTCCTGTCAGTGGTTTTAATCCTGCACTATGGTCTAAAATGGTTACTTTTCATACATCAAACTCAGATTTCAGGAGAAAGGACTGAAGAAGAAAGGATGCAAAGGAAATTGTAGTGGTCAGTTTTTCTCAGCCATATCCAAATTACAGACATCTGGAAAGAAGGAATCTCAATTGAGAAACTGATTCCATAAGATTGGCCTGTGGTTATGTCCATAAGGCATTTCTTAATTGGTAATTGATGAAGGAGGGCCCAGTCTACAATGTGTGGTATCATATATGGTCAGTTGGGCCTAGGTTGTATAAAAGAGATAACTGAGCAAGCCAGGGAAAGCAAGACACACACACACACACACACACACACACACACACACACACACACTCCTCCATGGTCTCTGCTTCAAGTCCTGCTTCCAGGTTGCTGCCTTGAGGTTGCTTGGTTTCCCTCAGTGATGGATGGTGACCTGGAAGTTCTGAGCTAAAATAAATCTTCCCCAAGTTGGTTTTGGTCAGTGTTTTATCTTAGTTCTAGAAAGCTAACTAGAACAGATAGGCATCGGCTTGGGAGAAAAACTCTGGCTAGCTGGCAACCCTATGCATAAGTACAGTAGGTTGAGACTTACAAGAAAGTTCTTTGACAATGATGAGAAAAGTCAAACCTGGAAATGATAACCAATCTCCAACATTTTCCATTAGAAATTAATTTTTCAATCTAAAATCTCTGAAGCAGCAGATAAATGCTGTCTTCTGATTTTAATTTTTAAAAACTTTTTTTTCATGTGTATGAGAGTTTTGTCTACATGTGTATTGGAGACCAAAAGAAGGCATCAGATACCCTGGAATTGGATTTATGGATGGTTGTTACTCACCACGTGGGTGCTGGGAACTGTACTCAGATCCTCTTAGGAGTAGTCAGTGCATTTCACCACTGAACCGTTTCTCCAACCCCTTTCTGATTTTAACAAGCCCTATATATAAAGCAAAGAAATTAACCAGCCTAAACATTAGAAATCTTTATTTTATTTTTTTCTCTTGAATTTTTGAAATTTTCATAGAATAAAGCATTTAGATTCCCTTCCTTATCAGCACCTCCCTCTACTCTTCTCTGCCCAATTATGTATATATATATATATATATATACATATATATATGTATATATATATATACATATATATATATGTATATATATATATACATATATATATGTATATATATATACATATATATATGTATATATATATATATATATATACATATAGAGTCTGTTTTGTGTCTCCAAATGTCTTAAGTGGGGTCCATCCACTGACCCACCAAGAGTTCCATACCTGTAAGATAACATAGATCCTAGAGGAAACTTACTTTTGCCACATCCTTAGACCAATTTCTTACTTTATTCTAAATGTGCATCCTCATATTTACAGACAATTGTGCCTTTCCTCTCATCAAAGAAGCTTCTTTTTGCAACAGATAGAGATTATTACAAATTCCAGAACTGGTCAAATGCAAAGAATAAATATCTGTAAGATGTTTAACCCTAAGTGACACATCTTCAGTGCAACCACTATACAGAGGATGAATGCATCTCTCAATTATCACCAGAGAAGTTTCCTTATACAGCAGATGGTGATAAGCACAGAAACCCATGATTGGCCAATGTACAGAAAACAAGAGATTGCAAAGTGCTTATCCCTGAATAGGACATATATTTTAAACTTTAGACATCTTAACAGCAACAACAAAATGATTACCATGGCAGAATTTTCCAAAGACATGGTGAGGATTAATCAAAATAGGACTAAGCCAAAGATCCAAAGGAATAAAGTACTCTGTGGATATAGTTTAATAACTAAATTTAATTTAATTTAAGATTCAATAACCTAATCCAGGCCAGTATGGTGGCAGAGGTCTTTAATCCCAGCGCTAAGGAAGGAAAGACAGGTAGATCTCTGCGAGATCAAGGCCAGACTGGGATGGAATATAGAGCAATTCCAGACCAACTGGTACCACACACTCAGATTCTGTTTCCAAAAAAATAGAATGAGAGGAAAAATAAAATAAAATAAAATAAATAAACTACCTCAGCACGGTGCAATGGGAAATTCACGATCTACAAACATGATCTGCAAATGTGAGCATATTTGTAGGACTGTATACTTTCCATATAAGAAAGACATAAAAATCACAGAATAAAATTCGTTTAAAACCGTATTTTTAACCTCATATAGTCAAACTGTCAAGTTTCAACAAAAATCAAAATAAAGTTATATAGATAAATGGATAGGTGGACAATTTTAATTATTTTGTGTCACATTAAATTTTACGCTCCACTCTTCATTTATACACATAACCCATTTAACCATTTCAGATCTTATTAGCTAAATTTATACTTTCAATAACCAGATATGGCAACTGACTACTACTATGTTGTATCAAATAATCAATACTATAAGATTTTAATTGAAGAAACACAAATGCTGATGGTCATAACTAATTCTTTAAATACATTTACAAGCCTATGTCTAAACTGCTCCAAATAAAAGCTTCACTTGTGCCCTCTGGAGACAGACGGCCCTTTCAAGGGTTAGGGCAATAAAAGAAGCTCTGAGTAAACATGTGCCCATGCTTCTTATAAAGGACGTGGACAGCAAATTTTAATTCAAGTGGGGAAATCTATGCATGTTTGTGCATGCTTCGTGCCCTGAGTTCCCAGCTGAGATAGCTTCAATTTAGTTAATTTAATGATTAGAAGCAAATTTCTCATCTCAAACCTTACACTTTATGATGATTATTAGTATATACATAAAATATGTCATGGGGTAAGTGGCATAGAACATAATTCAGTAGAACCAAATCTGTTCATGATTTTTGCACATACTAACAAAATTGGTGACTTTGAAACATTCTCCCATTTCATTGCAAATGAAAGGGGATGAATATAAAGAATGACGATAATTAAAATGGGGAAAAGTTGCTAATGAGTCCCCATCAAGCTAATTAAACAAAATTCATCACCTTTATGTGTTCACTTATTGATCAACTTGCTTTCATGATAAAATTTTCTTTATTCACAAAATTTATGCTGAAATTAGAATGAGATTATTCACAGCAAAAATGGACCTTCCTGCTCGAAGTCCCTGATTTGATGTGGTCTCTCATCTGAAGAAACTCAGGTTAATGGCCTACTGATTGATTCTTTTCCCTCTAGATAACTAGTCCATGGCAACAGTATAAAAACTAAGCTCCAAAACTTAATTTAACATTTTATGTAAACACAAAGGAGTCCAATTGTCACTAAAATTATGAAAGACAGATTTTTCATTCCAAGTTGCAATCATGCACTAAAACACATGCCAGGCTTCCAGTTCCACACTTTCTCAGACGAAGGCCTCCACAACACTTGCACTGGTAATTTTGTTTCCTGAGAACATTCACAAAAGCCACCTCTGATATTAATGATATTGAAAGCAACTTAATAATGTTTTACCATTTTACACTTGCTTAAAACAATAAAAATATATTCTCTCACTTTTCTGGAGGCCAGCAGTCTAAGCAGAGAGGTCTGAAGGGCCTTACTTCTGCAGGATGTAGAGACCAATTTCAGCCTCTAGATTCATATGACTCTTTTTCTGTGTCTCTGTGTATCCTGCCTCTCTTCAAGGTCATTATCATTCAATTTAGGAGCCATCTTACTCAATTATAATCCCATTTCAGTCTTTACCTTAACTGTAGGTCTCTCTCAGAGACCTGTTTTCTAAATACGGTCACACTCACAAGTATCAGGGGTTATGGCATACTTATGTTGGGAAAGGATGTCATTTAACCAACTCCAGTTCCCTGGAAGTTGCATTTGTACAACCTAATTTTACAATATAAAATTATGTGACATTCATCCTGGTTAATATGATTGTGCCTGCTATTTGAGTAAGGTTATTATATTCCACTGTTATCTATCATGATCAATTTTGGTTTGGGAATATGTCATTAATCCATCTGGAAAGTATTTAGTAGCTACTATTCTTGTTGCTGTGACAAATATCTACTAAAAGCATATTAAGAAAGGAAGGATATGCTTTGGCTCCCAGTTGAGGGCACATACAGTCCATGGTACAGGGGTGATCATGGGGAAAAGTACAGCTCACGGTTATGTTTACATTAAATACCCAGAAAGCCAAGAGATATGAATTCTGATTCTATTTCCTTTGGCCTTTTTCTGTTTTTAATCAGTTTTGGATCCCACCACACAGGAAGTTACAGTTCAAATTCAGGGCGGGTGTTACCTCCTCAGTTCAGGCTCTCTGGAAATGTCCTCGAAGACACTGATCCTAAGTCCAAGTCAAGTTGACAACTGAGATAAACTATCACAGGTTAAACATTCCTGCTTTGTTGCTTTGACTGCAAGTTGTATTAGGAACAACCTAAGGTGTTCTACTTGATCTTTGTAGCTCCCTTTAGACAACTAATCTTATCATATTTCCCAGAAACTTGTGCTCTGGCTGCATATGGAATGAGGAATATGGGAGGAAATTTTCTTAAAGGCTCCAGTAAAGTGCCCTGCAATTCATTTGGACTCTAAGTTAGGAATCCACTGATCTGAGCGTGCAATCCAAAACGATCAATGTTTGCCCTCTTGCCCCACAAAAATTCAACTTCAAGTCATTGCATTTTCCATGATCATCACATCCCTCAAATACAAGAGCTATCACAGACTAGTATTCTCACTCTGTCTGTGTCTCCTCCATGTGTGGGAGAGATCATGAAGGGCTATCCTAGCATGCCAGGGCTTACCATCACTCCAAGTATTCTTTGGTCATTTGACTGACCAGTGTTATATATTATTTGTGTTTTCGTCCCATAACCATTTATTTTTAAAGTATTCCTCAGATGAGCTTTAAGAGCAAAGAGTTTATTTCAAAGGTCAAGGTAAAGGAAACTTTTGTAATAAAATAGAGAAAAGTGATAGAAGGAGCAAATGACATCCAGAGAAGGTTTCATTATTAAGGAATGATCTGACCTTAAGACACCTGAACACCCTGGATCAGGGTAAAACACATTTCCACATTTTGAACAAGACTTGGAGTCTGCCCACTAGCCAAAAAGTGTTTTTCCTTGGACTTGAAAATTATGAGAGGGATGTGTGCCTGCCCCTACCTTTAGGAGATGTTTCAGGGGGTCAGAGGTGGGAGGGTCGCCTTCAGGGAAGAAAGGAACTCTTGACAGGAAGGAAAGTGCAGATCCTGAAACGCATACCTCAACTATAGAGAAGATGATATCCTAGATCCAGGGATCTGGGCTCCATAATTGAATATTTGATGAACTCTCACTCTCGACTTTTTCCCTTCATTGCCATCATTCAATCTTTTCCATTAATGCTTCCATTTTCTTTAAGGATGCCACAGCCTTTATCAGGCCATAGTTATTTTCTCTTTTAATTATGATTTTCTCTATCAACATGCAAACTAGATCAGGGACTATTTTTGTTAATTTATTTGCATCCATCTCACTGAGTAATAGAGTACTTGACATAGTGTAGGTTCTTAAAAATGCTAATTAAGTAAATGCATATTTCAGAAAATAATCCTTTCTCTTATAATCACCTGAAATGAGTATGTCTCTATAAATAGACAATGATTTCTGCTTACCAGTTATCATCTTTGTACTAACATTGATTTAGAGATGAGATTTCCCATTGTACTCTCAAAGCTTAAGAGAACATATAATATTTAGAAGATAGGGTTTTATAAAGAGGGTTTTATAATTGTATTTAATATCTGACTTATTCTGGAAATAGTGATCAAATGATCCAGTTTTTACAATATTTCAAGATACTAACAGACTTATAGAAGTGACTTCAACAAACTAAACATAATATAGACAAGTTTGGATTATAACACCAACATTAATGTGATCTAGAAAAAAGAAAAGCATCTTTATCCCAGTGTTTCATGTATGTGTTTATGTGTGGTGTGTAAGTATGTGTAAATGTTTTTGTATGTGTACACATAAGGGTGAATGCATGCCATGGTACTAGTGTGGTGGTCAAAGGACAACATTAGGTGTTGGTCCTCCTGGTCCACCTTTCTGAGGCAGACTCTTGCTGTTCACTGCTGTAGGTAGCAGGCCAGCTGTCCCGTAAGCTTCTAGGGGTTCTTTAGTCTCTGTATTCCCTCTCACCACAGGCATGCTGGGATGACAGATCTTTTCTTCCACTACTGTATCTGGCTTTGATTGGGTTCTCAAGTCCTCACATGCATGGCAAGCAATTTGTCCACCAAACTGTCTCTTCAGCCCCATACCATGTTTATTATCTTCATATCATCATGTTCTGACATATTTATGAGCATTTAAAAGCATTACTGTTTATATGAACCCAGAGTACTAAATGTGTACGTGTATCTCAGGGATTTATATCTGGGCCCAGTCTACTTCCTTTACTTTCAAAGCTCATTACAGTGTTCTCTCTTGGGTGCTTTTACAAAGAAAACAGAAATCATCCAATTTAAAACTGATTCATGCAAGTTGTGGGTTTTTTTTTTTTGGATGCAAGAATTGGACTATAGATACAATAAGAAAATTGAAACGAAAAATATATTTTAAAATAGATTGCCAGCACTGAGCACAAAGTGCAGCATAAAAATGTTTAATAATAACTTGTTGTACAAATTGTTTTAGACAATTTGCTTACATTTGTATTATTTCACAAAGGCAGAAAAATATGTATGAAATTGTGTACTTCCTGTCATTATAGAACAAAGCAGAAAAAATCTGCTGGGATGTGTTTTTAAACCTGAATAATAGAAATGCCCATTCTATTTTAAATGCCTTGGTGACCATATTGAAAGAAAAGATAAACTATAAAAATGGACTACTATATTGTATGATGTTTACTGGTACACTAAGTATCATAGAACACTTTTTTTTAGTGCAATTGTGAGGGTAATTTATTTACCTGACTAGTTGATTGTCAGAGATTATAGCAAATACTAAAGAGTTGGGCACAAATCAAAGCATTATGGTGTCTTCCTTGATAAATCCACAATTTCTAAATAAGTAATGTCATGGTAATCTATTTGATTGACTAGTGATAGAAACTTCACTGTTCCATAGAACCATGTTGGCTCTGTTCAAAATATCATGTAATTATTTCTTGTTAAGAGCTGACCTCAAATAATTACATCACGAGCAAAGGTAACTATATGAGGTGAGGGATATATTAATCATCTTGATTGTGATAATACTTCACTGTGTAAGCTGATATTCTAAAAAGTCATACTGTGCGTCTTCAACATATACAACTTTGTCAATCATATCTAAATAATACCAAAAAATCATTAAGTGACTTGAATTGAAATGATGAATCATGCACTGATGACAGAATGGATGTGTGATAGATTCATGAAAACAGCCTAATTAAACATCAGAGCACAGGTTTTGTTCGAAATAAAATTAACAGCATGGTATTATCACTGAAACACTAGACTTCCGCAATCCTCAGTCAAAGCCACAATTTCGAGAAGTTCAAATTTGCTGAATCAGTAACATCATTGCTCTCAGGGGCCAAGTGATGGCCCAGAGGTTAAGAGCACTGGCTAGTCTTACAGAGGATCTCCTTTGGTTCCCAGAGGTCACATGGCAGCTAATAACCAACCATCATTCCAGTTCCAGGGGTCTTACACCTTTCTGACCTCTACGGACATTGCATGACATAGGTACACTTACATACATGCAGGCAATACCCCCATACACATAAAATAATAATAAATAAAATATTTTTTAAAAGAAAACTATCCTCAGTAAGAATACTAGTCAAAGGACCCCAGGAGTGATCCCAACTCCCCTGTCTCTTCATCTAGCCTCAGGTGTCCTTGGAGCTTTGACTTTAGGACAAGCAGGGGAACTAAAATTGAGTATGTGATAATCTTTCATTTGCTTCCTCAAATAGGCACATAGAGATATGAACATTTTCTAGGCCTGCCTAACAAATTACCACAAACTTGGTAGCTTAAAAGAAATGTATCCTCTGAAATTCAACTGCTGACAGAATTGTCTCCTTATTAATGTAAAAGTACTTCTCTCCTTATTCTCTGGGGGATAATTCCTTCCTGCCTCCACTGGCTTCTGGTGGCTACTGGTAAAATCTAAATTGGCATCATAGCTTGTAATGACTCCAGCCTCTGGCTCTGTGTCACAGGCTTCTGTCATGAGTCTGTATCTTATTCTGTTTGTCTCAAGTTCCCTTTGCCTTTGTTTTATAAAGTCATTGTCATTGCATTTGGTGACAGCAAGGACAACACAGAGTGATCTTTCCATCTCAAGCTGTTATTCATAGACACGAGTAATATAGAACTTGGACATATCTTCCGGGTAACAGCATTTAGTTCACCACAAAAGGACTGTTTAAAGATTTTTAAAAAAGACAAAGTTACTGCTTCAAGAAATATTAATGTGTCTATTACACGTTAAGATTACTTTTCTTACATGATCTGGAAGAGCCATAATCATCAAAGCAGGGTTATACAAATATTTTGAAAACTAATTTTGAGAAAAAATCCTTTAAACACTTTGAAAGTAAATATTTGTGTACTTATGACACAAGGGTGTTTGACAGAGGTAGAAAAAAGATGAATAATTAATTCTAATTGAAGCATGTTGATTTCTACTAAGTATGAAGAAATATTTTCAAACATGGGCTAAGAAAGTCATTTTTCTTAATTTTTTTTACCGAGTATTTATACATTTCATACAACAGTTCTTAAGTAAATTTAGGCTCCTTCCCCCATCCATGCCCACAGACCCAATCCACCCCACCCCCAGCCATCTATATTAAAGTCATATCCAGTCAAGCATTTGTACCCAGATATGCTTCAGTGAAAATTTATCCACTGGAGTCTAGTCAGCCTATTTAGTGATTGTGAGTCTACTCTCTCTCACCCAGTAGTAATCAGTCTCCAACAGTTTCCAGGCTAGGGCAAGCCTGCTTTTGCAAGTTTCCAGTGGCCTGAAAGCCTCTGTTTCCCTGTGTTCATGGACCACCCCTGGCTCTTACAATCTTTCTGTCCCCTCTTCCACAATGGTGCCTGAGCCATGGATGGCTGAGGCTTAAAATAGGAGTCCTGTTCCAGGACACACTCCACCAACACTTATTCTCTTAAACCTGGCCAGCTGTGGCCTTCTGTGTGCATCGCACAGGAAGCTTTGTTCATGAGAGTTGAAGGATGCATGGATATTCTTTCTACACCTTGTTCCTCTGTGTTCCATGAGCCTTAGGTACAGAGGTTCCACTATTGATGTGTTACCTAGGACTGGGTATCTCTCACTTGTATATTCTCTGTGTGTGAACAGTTGTGGAACTCTGTAGTAGCATTTGAGGATAAGATCTAACCTGGCAGATAACAATATAATGATGGTTAATTTCAATTGTCAGCTTGATAAAATCTAGATTCATCTAAGAGACAAACCTGTGGAAATATCTGTGAGGGATTTTCTATGCTGGGTCAATTGAAGTGGGAAGACTGACCATAAACATGAATTGTACCATTCAAAGGGCTGGGATCCCAGGCAGTATTAAAAAATAAAAAACATAAAGTAAAACTGAGTACAGACATTCATCTCCCTACATCTTGACTACAGGTGCTATGTGCCCAGCCACTTCAAGCTCCTGTCACTGTGACACCACCTTCTTGAAGGAAAGTGTCCTGGACCTGTGAACCCAAATAACTGTTAAGTTGCCTTTGCTATTTTATCAGACACAGGAAAAATAACTAGCACAAATATCAAAACTTATAGAATCAATTCTGAGACAATAGAAAATTGATTACAATGACCAGAACTAATTCAAAAATGAGAGAATTTAATATTTTCAAAGCAATAAAAAAGATCACATTCATGAAACAAGAAAAAGTGAAAAGAAATAGATAACAAGAACATTTAGGAAATAAGAAAGAAGATCATGGAACTCTATTGAAAAAACAAGAGCAGTAAACTAGAGAAACCTCTCAGAAAAACTGAACCAATTGGAAAAAAAGACTTTTTTGAGGATATCTAAAAATGATCAAAATATTTGCATGAAATTCACAAAAATTCAATACAAAGGAGAAAAACTGCAAAAAAATGTAAGTGCAGAATAGACTTAAAAATCAATCTAGAAGGTCATATATATGAATTTAAGTTGCTTCCAACTGAAAAATGAGTGAGAAATAGAGAGAATGAAAGTTAGATCTTCCTACTATTAAATAAAATAATTTAATAAGCATCTTTTTCATAGAATAAATCTATGAGTTTTAAATTAAAAATTTTTAAAGTACCTTGTACAATAAAGGAAACACAAACATGTATGCACACACATAAGGCACACACACACCACACACACATAGTTTCTCTCCTCTCTCTCTCTCTCTCTCTCTCTCTCTCTCTCTCAGACACACACACACATACACACACACACACACACACACACACTTGTAGGGCTCTGTCCCCCCTGCATGCCCTTTTCTCTTAGGGCTTGGCTCTCAGCCAAGAGCCAGCCAGATCTTGTCAGCTGTGACTTCTGAGAAAAACATCCTCAGCTGCAATTTCTGAGAAAAACACCCTGGCCCTTAAGGCTAACCACACTCCTCTGTACCAATGGTTTGAGACACATCCTGTGCACAGCCCCTTCGTGAGAACCTGAACTTCTGATTTATGAAAAAACTCAGTAATTTTCCATACCTTCCCCGCTGGGTGTATATATATGGGCTCCCTGGCTTAATAAAAAAAAAGCTGCTTTTCCATTGTCGACAATGGTGTGTGTGTGTCTTTGTCTCTGTGTCTCATTCCTCAGCCCCTCTCTGGATAGACTCAGATGCAGTTGTAGCGCAGCTGTTACGCACACTCACACACAGGCCAATCATTTCGAAATCCAGAAACAAAGAATTTTTTAAAAAAGATTTTTAGAGATAAAATCACTAAACAAAAGTGAGATTAGAGCCCTCAGTATCAGAAAGAAAGGAGGACTGTGATGCAGGAATATCTTCAGACTTAAAAACTATTTTGAAGTTAGTTATTGCTTATCTACCATACTACAAGTAAAGGATCAATTATGTTTTTGAATATGAAAGGTTTAAAAAAAAAGCTATGTCTGGTAGACTACATCCCAGGAAGCATCTAGAAAGTGTGCATAGATGTTTTTATGTGGAGAAAAGACAACACCAGAAGGATGTAGATTTAATATAACAGGTGCATAACCAAATGATACTGAGCCAAGGCACCAGGTAAGTCCAATTCTAAGGCAGTCATGGGGCGAGGGGCAACATGTTGAGAAGTCCATCCATGGGAAATGAAGAGATTTCCTATCCATTGTGCTACCTTTATTAAAAATCAAAGTATAGAACTCCAAGTCAAAAGTGTACAGAGAAGAATGGTCATACCTCATGAAGGAGTCATTAGTCACAAAAGACCATAATAAAGCAGCTTGTTACAGTATTTCTGACTTTCTGTTGATTCAGGCTGCATTTTTTTTCAATAAGCCTCTTCTCCATGGTTTATAGGCAAAATGTTATGGCATTAAGTGTCTTTCTATTTGGAAAAACTTTTTTCTAATATATTATAAAAAAGAACACTTTTAGATCCTCACAGAGAGAGTAAGATGGTAGCTGGAGTAAAGGCTGGAGACCACTGACTTACAGGTACAAATATCTGAACAACTACTCAAATGCAGTTGAAACACTTGGAATAATGTAGGGAATAGACATTATTAAGGAGCAGTCTGGAACAAGTGATTGCATTATAATGAATATAATTATAATTTATAATTTAAAATTTATAATTTTAATTAAATTTAAAAATACTTCCACATCTTAAATTTGGTGAACTTATCAGGAATTAGACAATATTGTATATGTTGAAGTGAGGAAAACGATGGAAAGGTGTCGAGTCATTAATTCAAACCCATGCCATGCCTTGACATCACTGTCATTCACTGAATGCACTTTGTTTGGTAGGTATGACAATGTGTCCTATTACTGTGTTTATATCCACTTGCTAAATTCTGTAAGTAGTTGGACATGATGCTGTGAGCCTGTAACTCCATCAGAGGGGATATAAAAAGGGATATTGAGCCAGAGTGGGTCACATGGTAGGGCCCTGTCTCACAAAATTTAAAAATATACAATACATTCTCTAAGCTATAATAGCCATATCTAAGAACCCTATTATTAACTGAAAAAAATTACCATTAGACATAATATCATCAATAAATACCCAATAATATTCTTTGGCACTGTGGAAATAATATAGTATTTTGATTACCCTTTAGTAAAGTCTTTTGGTAATTTGGACATCTACAAAACTATAGATTCTATGGTATAATCATAGTTAAGTCATTATTGCAGCAGATATTTTTGTATGCATAATTTGTTAAATGTACTCAAGTCTGCTTCTCTAATGAATGTTCTGTAAATATTTATATGGGCATAAAATTTATCTGACATAATATATGTAGTGGTGAGAGTGAAAAGTTATGCCTTTCATTTTGGTTATCACAAATAAAGGAGTGTAATAACACACTATGAAGCTCGCACAGAAAAGCTACTCACATGACTCGTTTTAGTTCTTAACAAAATAAAAATAAACATAAACGACAGTCTTCTTTCTGGTTCTGATTTATATTCAATCCATTAAAAGAGGTAAATAAAAAGTCTTCTGTCTACTGGTATATATAAGTAATACTACTGAGATCTATAAATTCATGTTTAGTATTAGTAAATTCAAATAAAGCACCAAAATATATCCTTAAAACTGATTATCACATTATTCTTCACTAAGTCACTGAGGTATATCTGATTCTGAATTTTTCTTGCATTCTAATGTTATAAAGTGAACTTAGAAAATGTAACTGAGATTAAGACATGAAGATTTATAATTCCAAATGGATTCTGATAAGTGCAATTACTGTAATCTGGAAAGTAAATTAAAAGGTTATTCATTGGATCACATGGCTTCTTTCTTTTGTTTTAATGACAGAGTTCCCTATTATTTTGCCATTTGTTTTTTGAAAAATTGAAGGAATTAATGGCTCTAGCAGAGATGTTTTAGGACAGTGGGCTTGAACGTATTCTAACCACATGCATGGACTCCTGAAGGTCTTTCAGTTTCTAAGGCTGTAGCAGCTCATACCATACTGTGTCTGCTTTCCAGGCTGCCTTCATTGTTCCTATTGTTAAAGGTAATTTCATACAAGGTTGATTTTATTTTCTTAAAGGACAGCTGAGATTACTTTTTCTATCCACACATAAAGATTATTTTTTCTACCTATAAGTAAAGGATTTGCTGATTAAGTTAGTACTTTTCATTTTTTGAGGCACTGGACCTACAAGACTGTAAAACATCGACCACATACCTAATCTTGGGAGACATGAAGGTAGCCAGTTACCAGTTACATCATAAGTATATGTCTGGAGAAACATGTTGCTTTAGATTTAATTATACTCTCTTAAATTATTAAATTGAATCCCTAGTATCCTATGTGACTGACCTGGATTTAGGTCATTCATAATAATGATTAAAGTATTAAAGAAGTTTATAGCAAAGCACTCTGATCTAACTGAACAGTGTGATGAAACTCAATAGTATTAGCTGGGAATGCAATGTGAAAATCAGGTAAGTCTTGCAGTGAAACATGCAGATGTATTTTTTAGATGCCCTATAAGAAAAGATGCCCAAAAAGATGCCCTTTCTGCTGTGTGAGAACACAGGAAAAAGAAGGCTACATGTAAGCCCAAAAGAGAGGTCTTCCCAAAGCCTAACTAAGCAACAAGATTAAGATTTCTACTTCCAGAAATGTATGGAAATAAATTTTTGCTATTTAAGCACATGATCTATAGCATTGTTATGACTGCTCAACTGGCAAGTATAAACATAATGGGAAAAATTAACCATGTGTGTGGAGATTTAATAAGATAAATCTTTACAGAGAAGCTAATTATGGTGAGATATAATACCTGATCTCAAAGATAGCTGCAAAAATAATCCTTGAAATATGTATATAGGCTACTTGGCATGTCCAGAATAGACTGTACCAATGGACGAATTTAAACATTTAGAGGTAGGATTGGTAACCTGGTGTATCTTTATGAGCTTGGAAGAGCCTATGACCCAAAGAGTATAGGTGGCTCCAGGAGAAGTGTAAAAGACAGTGGAAAGATTGTCTTAAAGCTCAGAGAATCACCATGTGCCTACATCTTTGTATTAGCCTGACTCATTTGAAACTTGACTTCTGTCATTGCATTTTTCCTTGTCATATGGCATAAAATTTATGATAATTTGTTATATCAGCAAAAGTAATAAATACAGTGGCCTTTGAGTTTGTTTTTGAAGGCACAATGAACATTCACAGAGCAAACAGTGAATAGAGCATAGGAAAGCAGCTTTCATTATATCCACATGCAAAAGATTTGCAGGCTCAGGTAATTTGCAAGAGATTTAATTTGGAATATAAAGTAAGGTAAAAGCAGAACATGACAAGGCCCAAAAGTATTAGCCAGACTTGTGCTGTGAACACCACAGAAGCCTTGCAGTGAGACCTGCAGATGTATTTTTCAGAAAACTAACAGAAAGGCAGTATGAGAAGCACAGTTGGGGATTAGAAATGATATACTCCATTTAGAGAGTTTCATCATATCCATCTTTTAGTCTTCTATGTTTGGATAAGCAAACCCTATAAATTACTAACTCCTTTTCTGCACATGTGATGGTTGATCTTGTCAACTCAATGGCATTTAGAATCATCATGGAAATAAACTGGGCTTCTCTGGAAAGTAGTGCCTGGATTTGGTTAATTGCAATGGAAAGACCTACTCTAAATGTTGGTGGAACATTCTAAGTTTGGGCTTTAAAGTTTAAAGAATAGAGAGAGCTAGACTGAGCACAGGATTCATCTTTCTTTGCTTCCTGACTGTGGTTAGAAGTTGAGTAGCTCCCTCAGGTCCCTGCCACCATGACTTTTTGACTGTGATAGACTGAATCCCTTGGAACTGCAAGCCAAAGAAAAATCTCTTGATTGCTTTTTGTTGTGGATTTAACCACAATGAGAAAAGTAGCTAATACATAAAACTAGTGTTGAGAAGTGGGGCCAATGTGGTGATAAAATTGATCATGTGGTTAGTAGACCTTTGAAGCTGGTCTGTGGGGAGAAAATGTAGAAGAACTGAGCTTTGGGTTAAAGAAACCCTAGAATGTTGCAAGCAGAGTTTAATGGGTCATCTATGGGGAGACTAGAAGGCCAGAATATTGAGAAGAATGTAGTTAACAAAAACCCAGCTTATAATGATTGGGAGATAAGAAGAAAGACTTTATCAGAAATTGGACTAGAGGCCATTCTTGTTACTTCTGATAAGGAACTTGACTGTATTAGCAGAATTTAGAAACATTGTCCACTTGGTACTGATTTTTCAGACATGAAAGATAAAGGATTAAGATGATCATAGAGTCTTGCATCACAGTTCAATTGAGCTGTTGAGGCTAGGCAGTATGTGACAAGTCTGAATATTTGCTACTACTTGAGATGCCACTGTGGGAAGTGGTGGTGAATTCCAAATTGAAATGGAGGTGTCAATATGTTGAGATAACAAATCCATGGGACATCTGCTGAGGCACGGTGGGAGTGGAACAAGCCCAATAGAGAGGTTCTGTTTGCAAAAGGTAGCACAGATGGAGGGGCAGGGCATCCAAGCCTTTAGAATACCAGATGATTTCAATATGAGCTCCAATGGCAGACTAGAGCTGCAGAACTGGTTTTTGCCTTGTTACGTTTTGATCTTGTTTCCGTCTGATTGCTTCTTACCACGTCTCCATGATTCACTTCTGGATGGAGATATTTGTGCTATACCATGGCATATCTGAAGTGTGCAAATTTCCTTTTTGTAAGAGTTCACAGTTAAAAGATTTCCTTGAGTGTCAGATGAGCCTTGGACGTGGAACTTTAAAGCACTGTTTGTACTGTTAGACATTCTTGACACTTTTGAATTAAGTTTGAATGCATTTTGCATTAGGAGATGGCCATGAATCTTCGGGTATAAGAAGTGGAATGCTATAGCTTAAAAGTGACATTTTTGAGTGTCAAGTTGACAAGAGGAGGAATTATGGTGGTTAATTTGATTGTTAAAATAAGATTTACAATCACCCTAGAACCAAACCTCTGAGATTAGGTTAATTAAGGTGGGAACCCTCCATAAATATGGGTGACACATTTCATGGGCTAGGGCCCTGCACTGGGTAAATCTAGAAAATCAGCTCAGCAACAGGATGCATCTCTTTCTGCTTCCTGACTACAGATACAATGTGGTAAGTTGCCTCAAGTTCCCATAGCCACAGCTTCCTATGATGGAACGGTGACCAAAATGTAGCCTTCCTCTATTAACTGCTTCTTGTCAGGTATTTGGTCACAGCCATGAGAAAAGCATCTAATGCTGTACACTTCTTTATCCACAAACAAAAGTGTCAGTGACTCCATGTTGTATGACATAGGTAAAAGAATAGCAGCATATTTGTTTTTTTTTTTCCCCTGATAAGTCATTTCACATATCCAAAATACAAATTCTCACTCTTTCCAGTACAAATTAATTGGAACGGAGGAGTTAGTGATTCTGTTTTCAATCATTACTATATTCTCCAGAATTATATTGTCTACATAAAAGTCATGGGGCTATTATTCTCTGTGTCTCTATTGTTCACAATAACCATTATTTTTTATTGTGAAAAGCTATTTTTATTGCTATTTTATTGCTATTTTTTTCCTGGTCTGTGACTCCTCTAAGGTGATAAGTCATCACTTTATCTGTATATAAAATAGATGTTCAATAACTGTAGAACAATGGTAAATAATGGTTATTAATAGCAAGTGTTATCCGGTCTATATTCATTACTTTCCTAGAGATCATTTGAACTGTACAAGGAGAAAAAATTTGAATTATGCAAATATTTATATACATAAATATTTCAAAATTGAGAATTCAAAGTAATGACATATTTTCAGACAAGAACTACTGCAGTCGTGAGGATATTTAGCACACAAACCAATACCTTGCCATTAAAGACATTTAAGCAAAGTCAGTTCTTTACACAACATGCAGAGGCAACACTATGTCACTACCCAAAAACTAGCTTCCAGCAGTTGGCTTGAAAGAAAAACAGAGTTGTCAGAATGAAAAGGGTAATTGTTTGAAATTCTTTATTATCATAATTATTGGAGTTTTCATGACTTTGACTAATTACTCATATGTTAATTATTTCAGTACTTAACTATTTTATGTATTTATATATTTGACAAAGTAACTCGATTTGCTCCATAATTAATGTAAAGATTTTTACTGTTTCCAGAATCTACTCTATCAGCAGTAACATCAGATTTATGAGTGCTAATCTCATTAATATTAATGGAATTTTTGCACATAAATCTCTACATGTAACACTGATGAAAGAGAGCTTGGTGAAAACTCTGAAATTCTCATGTGCCAAGGACATTAGCAAAAAATGGATGGTATCAAGGGATAGAAATCTGATTAAAGCATGATCATCTAAATTATGCCCACTACTGCTAAGAAATAATTCTCATCATATCACAGAGAAAAATAGCCCTTTGTAGAGACTAGAAAGGGATTTCAGTGTGTCTTCCATTTGGGTAAAATAGTAATGCCTACAAACAGTAAGACCACAAGGCACATATTTTAGGAGAAAATATTTCTGGCAGCTATTTGACTACAGTTGAAATAATAGAGTTTTTCATTTTGTTTCAGTTTCTATATTTCAGTTCACACAAAACTCTCATGTAAGTGCTTACTCTCCTAAGTAGTTCAATCCAGTTTCTCAGTGTAGGCCTTTTACTCTGGTTTGAAAGCTCAAGGTATTAGAATAGGCAGCAGCTGTAGGAACAAGTCTGGGATTCCTTAGCCCCAAGTCTTAGAGCTTCTCATCAACAGGCCAGATTAGTCTTTAACTGAGCATGGTGAGGTGAAGTGTTATGGGGATAAAAGCACCTAATTAAAAGTGAGAATTGTCAGGGTAAACATCAAAATAGGCATCAACTGAAAATATCAATAGCAGCATAATCAATGGCAGGTCATGAGGAGAAGGGTTATCTACTTCATTCTTCCTTTATGTCAAATTTACGATTGAGGCAACACATTTCATTTCATCTCCAGTAAATATTATATCAAATGCAATGTGGAATGAAAAAGTATTTTGATGAAAACCAATTCAATGAATAAAACTGGTAAGATGAAATAATGAGAACTCACCTACTTACACAATGTTCATAAAATATTACTTGTATAGTTAACACATTTACCAACACATTTATTTAATCTCTATTATGTATGATTCTTTAGTAACTACTAGATATATAATTAGCATTTAATTTAGGTATTGCTTAATTATTAAGTAATTAATACTAATTAATTAATAATATCAATATTAATTTAAAACATGTGTTTAGTACCAAAGTGATTACAGGAGTATATAACAAAGAGACTTACTGGGTCTAGGAAAAGTTTCAGTGGATAAATTGCTTGCTTTGTAAGCATGAAGACTAGATATTAGATCCCCAGAACCCAGGTAAAAGTTGCTACTGGCAGTCTGCCTGTGATCTGACTACTCGGGAGGCAGAGACAAAGAAAAAGAATCCCTGGACAGGGTTAGCAGCTCAAATTCTTGAGCTTTGAGTTCATCAAGAGACCCTGCCTCAATAAATAAGGATGAGAGGAACAAGCTCAGTATCAACTCTGAGCCTGCACACATGTGAACATACACACACACACACACACACACACACACACCACATATATACACATACACACACAAAAGGAGAGAGAGAGACTTGTGGTGGATATAGTGAAGAAGACTAAAGGGAAGAATGAGGAAGAACCTTTTAGAAATATCATCTGAGGGAGGAATGTGTGATGGATGAGGTTGCATGAAGACACTTACAGAACTCATGAGTTGGGTGGTGTAGCCAGAGAGAACAGTGATGATGATTTCCTGAGTCAGGAAATACACACACACGTACATCTGCACACACACATAAACACACATCAGACAACACAATGTGGAACAAAAGGAGTGCAGTAAAATTAAATGAATATTAAGAAAAGCAAGACTTTTTTAAGCAAAGTGAATAGAGTGAACACTGATTGAAGACTTACTGTGTGCAGCATTGAGCTATGGTTTTGTAAAAATATTTTAATGTTTGAGAATTTCATATAATATATTTTGATACTATTCAGATCCCTCCCTCTCTCCACCCCACCTTATTACAACCCCTGCTGAGCTCATATCCTTCATTATTATTTGTCTTTTTTCTTTCTTTCTTTTTGGGCTGGAATGCACTATATAGACCACGCTGGCCTTGAACTCACAGATATTCACCTGGCTCTGCCTCCCAAGGGCTGGAACTAAAGCCATGTGCCATCATACCCAGATGTTTGTCTTATTTTTAAGGCCTATTTTGTCCAATATGTGTTACCAATATGCTCATGGGTGCATGTCTGTCCTTTGTAAACTGGTCAGATCACCAGGTGACACATTAATAAGGAAAACTGGCTGGGCTTCTCCCACCAGATATCAATTGCCAATTGATCCTCAGCTAGGACTGAGGCTGCTTTCCCATCTCTCCTATCCATGATGGATTTTTGTTGGGCTTGGGTTTGCACTAGTCTTGTGTACACTCTCAGAAGTGCTCTGGGTTCATATGTGAACTACCCTGTGGTAGGCCAGACAACAGTGTCCTTTTATTCATCGATCACCTCTGGCTCTTACAATCTTTCTGCCTCCTCTTCTACACTTTTCCATGAGGCCTGGGAGCAGAGAGTATGATACAGGTTTTACATTTAGGGCTGAATACCTTGACTGGCTGTGATTTTCTGTGCTAATCACTATCTGCTGCAAATAGAACTTTCTCTGGTGATAGCTGAGAGATGCATTACTCTATGGGTATAAAAACAAGTCATTAGAAGTTCACTTAATATTATGTCTATTTAACAGAGTAATAGTAGTATTTTCTCCCCTATGGCCTGGGATCTGTCTAGCCACAGGTTGATGGCCCTGATGATGGTGTCAGGTATGAACTTCATCTTGTGAAGTGGGACTTAAATCCAACCGGAACGCGTCTGATTACTCCCATTACAGGTGTGCCACGACTGCACAATAGGGCATAATTTGCCAAGCCAGCAGTTATTGGCAACTTGCAGGTTCAGAGCTGGGTAAGCTGATGATAATATTTTTTTTCCAGTAATATGCACACCACCTTTTACTAATGAAAACTAGCCATTAGAGATGCAGCTTCAAGGACAGTATGAGCTTGATTTCTTCCTGTTTGTTCTGTGACTCATGTATGGTCTTACTATCAAGTGTCTTCAGGTCACTAAGCACAATGGCAATAATCTGCATTGTCTGAAAGTCTGTGGCATCACAACAACTCCAGGAAAGGAGTCCACTCCTGGCATTATGCTTTTCATTTGCTAATCTGTGGTGTCTATTAGGGACACTGAATCTTTATTTTAAGTTAATACTTTTAAACTCTTTATTTTATATGTATATATTAAAAGAAGCTTCTACATTAGGTTTCTATACAACTTTCTGAAAGATCTTTGGTGTTAATTGTACCTCCTCTTAGTCTCTTTTCTATCCTACCCTCCCATTCCCTACTAAACTCTTACACCCCATTCCTCATTTATATTACCACAGGTTATCTCCCTCCCATGAACCACTCCTCATAGTCCGTTATTAATTTCCTGGCTACTGAGGATTTTCTAATTTAAACACACCTACCTAAAGATTAAAAGATAATATCTAATTATGAGAGAAAACATGTGACATTTGTTTTTCTGGGTCTCGGTTACCTCATTCAGGATGATAGTTTCCAGTTCCATCCATTTGCCTGCAAATTTCATAATTTTTTTCTTAACAGCTGAATAATATTCCATTGCTGAATGCACTATACTTCATTATTTATTCATTAGTTGATGGACATCTAGGTTATTTCCATTTCTTGATTACTGTGAATAGAGTAGACATGAACAGAACACGGATTAACAGATCTCTCTGTAGTAGGATATAAAGGACTTTGGGTATATGCCCAAAAGTACTATGGCAGGATCACATGGGAGATCTATTTTTAGCTTTTTAAGGAACCTTCAGACTGTTCCATAATTGCTGACCCAGTTTGCGGACCACAAGCAGTGACTAAATATTCACTGAATAAATATCCTTTGCCATCATTTTTCATCCTTAGGTTTTTAGAACATAGCCATTCCAATAAGATGAACTCTCAAAGCTGATTTAATTTGCACTTTACTGGAGGCTAAACTTTTAAACATTTGAAAATTATTTCTCATCCATTAGTGTTCATCAGGCAACATCTTATATTCTATCTGACCACAAAAGAATAAGGCTGGATATCAACAACAATAAAAATGACAAAAATGCACTAATTCACGGAAACTAAATAACACACTATGAATGAAAATTGGATCAAAGGATAAATCAAGAAGGAAATTAATAATTTCTTAGAACTGAATGAAATGAAAACATAATATCCCCAAAGTTATGGGACAAATAAAGGCAGTCCTAAGAGGAAAAGTTATAGCATAAGTGCCTACACCAGAACATTAGAAACATGCATAAATAAATTAATAATGCCCCATAAGGTTTTGGAAAACCAAGAATGAACAACATCTAAAAAAATGTAGTTGAGGAGAGATAAGTAAAATTAAGGATGAGGTTAATGAAATAAAAAAATGAAGAAAACAAGGAAGAATCGGTGAAACAGGCAGAATTGTTTCTTTGAAAACCTCACAAGATTGACAAACCTTTAGCTAAATTAACCAAAAGAAAGAAAGAGAGGACCCAAATTTAAAAACTCAGAAAGGAAAGCAGAAACAGTACAACACAGAAAACTGTAGGATATATTTTTTTTAAACTATACTCCACTCATCTGGAAAATTTAAAAGAAACAGAGTCATATACAATCTGCCAAAGTTAAATCAAGATGACATAAACAATCTAAGCAACCCATAACAATGAACAAAATAGTTGCAGTAATTAATAGTAATCATAATAGTTGCCCCAAGTAGAAAGAGCCCAGGACCACATGGATTCAGCACAGAATTCTATCAGAACGTTAATAAAGAACTAATACCAATAACCAATACTCTTCAAAATATTCCATACAAAAGACATTGACTTTTATGGTAATATTTGGGAAACTATGCTAAGTCACTGAATCATTTCAAGTTGCATAGTGAAATGGCAGTTTCTGAGATTTTTGAAACACCACTGCTTTCAATGTGGACAGGGGTTCAAGTAGAGAATTCATAATAGCCCAGCAAAGATTTTATATTGAAAGCAATGTGGAGCCCATGTTTCAAATAATCACTTATAAAATGTGACACTTCTTGATGATCACATTCTTGTCGGTATAACAATTAAAATATTCATTAATTAAATGCAATATTTCAGTTTTGAAACATTTCATACCAGATGTTTTACATTTAATAGAATTTCATTAGCATAGTTATGAAATAACTGAATGTTCTTACATCACTAATAATTGATACAGATGTAGCAAAATGTTGAATTATATTTATTAAAATAAAATGTAGACTTGTTATTAATATTGTGTATTATCTTAGCTCCTTTTCATGTTGTTGTAGCAAAATACCAGGCAAAAGCAATTTAAGTAAGGAAAGATTTATTTTGGTTTACAGTTTGAGTTATGATAAATGGCGATGGGGATTCATGGAGGCAGGAGCAGGGTTTGGCGGGTTATATTGCAGTCAGGAAACAGGGAATGATGAATGCTGGTGCTCAGTTTATTCTTCTCTTTTTTATTCAGACCAGGAATTTTACGTAAGGAATGTTGTCTCCTACATTTAGGGAGCCATCTGACCACTTCAGCTCTCAGTTTAAAAACCACCTCACAAAAATGCCTAGCGGTTTGTCTCCTAGTGATTCTAGATCCCTTTGGGTTGAAAATCTGTGTTAGTCATTCGAAGTTGTCTCGTTAGCAGCTTGACACCCAGATGCTTCACTTTTAAGCCATAAGTTTCCACCTTTTATCACCATAGGCCCATGGCCACCTCCTAATGCAAAATACATTCGGTCCAACTTTAACACTCCCCATAGTCTTTAACAGTTCCAATATCATTCAAAAGTGTAAGCACAGATTCTCTTCTGAGACTCGGACAATCTCTTGATTCCAAGCTTTTATGACACGAAAAAACAAGTCACATGCCTCCAACATACAAATAAATATTCCCACTCAAGAGAAAGGAATATAGACATCACAAGGAAACATCAAACCAAAGCAGGACTGAAATGCAGCAAGGCAAATACCAAAGCCCGCAGTTCTAGGGCTGGCATCATTTGGTTCCAAAGGGCTTGGGTAGCACCACCCCTCTGGCTGCCCTGCCTGCCGCACACGTAGCCTCACACTTGGGCTGACTCTACTCCATGCCGGCATCTTTTTTTCAGTAGATGTCTCATGGTTCTTTTATGGCCAACATACTGGGGTCTCTTCTTTACCTTTGGGTTGAACTTTAGAGCTTCACAATGTGAACTCTCAGGACTTCTTTGCAGGGTCCCCAACCCTGCCACATACTGTCAGACTTCAGGCACATTCTGGAACCTTGGATAAGCTTCCATGGCTCCACACACTGGTGCATGGATGGTTCTGCCACATTAAAATGTAACTTTGCCTTATTGGACAACAGTTGTGACAGCCTCTGTGTTTCCAGGCTGATCCTGGTGAAATACTTTCCAAGGCAGTTGTTTGTAAGCTATTGGTCCAGTGCAGAGCAGGTTGCCCTTTACTGATGTTAGTCTCACTAAAGCTTGCAGTTACTATCTTCGGTTACTGTTCAGTGACTGGCACTACCCTGTCTTTGTTAACTCCTTTAAACTCACACTGTTCTCACCAATCTGCACATTTTGCATCTCTCTCATCTCTCTCTTTCTCTCTCCCTGTCTCTCTGTCTCTGTTTCTCTCAATGTAGATCTAAATAAAAGCAGAAAGTAACAATGAAATTATCGCTTTGTCTTTGAATTCTACCTCAATGAAGTTCTCAAGACGGCAGAATACATCTAGTCTTTTTGAGACTCAGTGTCCTAAAGTCTAGTTCCTATAGAATAGAGTCCTTGTTTTCCCCTTTAACTTCTCAAGTCAGGACTCTACTGTCATTTCTCTTGGCAATAATTTCACTTATTGGTACCAGTTACCTTTCTCATTGTTGAGACAAAATGCTTGACAAAAACAACTTAAGGAAGGAAAGACTTATTTTTTGAACTTCAGTTTGGGGTGTAGTTGATCCTGGGGGGAAGTCATGATGACAGGAGCCTGAGGTGGGTGGTCACATTGCATCCTGAATTGGGAAGTGGGTGATGAATCCTGACATTAACTCATTTTCCTTTTTGTTTTTTTTTTTGTTGTTGTTGTTGTTGTTGTTCAGTCCACTATCAAAGTTCATAAATGGCGTTGTCCACATTTAGAGTAGGTCTTCCAACTGAATTATCCCAATCTAGAAACTCCCACACAGATAAACAAAGGGATTTGTCTCTGGCACAATTAGAATCCAGGTGATTCTAGATCTTATAGAGTTGTCAATCAGCAATAACCTTCACAAATATATGAGTAAAAATATAGCTATGCATTATGTTATGATATTTGCATCCACTTATCTCCATTGTCACTTAGATATAGTTTCTCAATAACAGCAATGAAGTACAGGAAATTCAGAATTCTACCTTTCCTACAAACAGAGAAATAATGGTTCCAATAATAACAGAAATATTTTCTTCAAAGACTTCTATGGAAATTTCTGTTTGCTTGCCACACATTAGTCTTCCTTAGTATTTGAAAATTTTATGAAACACAAAAACCTCAAATAAGTAAGCAAGGCTGGGGACTGTGGCAAAACCACAATGCTTAGAAAACACACATGGTCAGACCAGAGTTCCATTCTTGATGGGACACTGAAACAAAACTGACATTTAATCTCTCTGCTTTGTAAGTTCCCCTTACAAGCTTTTGTTTGCTATGTACTGAAGTTTGTACAATTATTCAAGACTTGCACTTCTCTGACACATTCATCAATAAAAATGTACAAGATCCTAAAATCATTTAAAATTAGCATTCAGTGACACTTACAAGTAAGACATTAATTGGTAGACGAATATTTTGCATGCAAGGGGCATATTGTATGCCACCTTTAATTTACTGCCATGGAGAGCTGCAGGCTGACATTTTTGTAAAGGTAAAGCCATCATTTATTCTCTGTTGACCAGGAACATGGCATGTATTTTAATTCCCAGCCTATTATAGGTTTGACTCTAACATTATTAGAGTAGTTTTTGACATTAACTCTATTGGCTAAATTGCAGGTGTTTGCTCATGAATTATGCATACATACTTGTATTAGTTACTTTTTTGTTGCTATAATAAAATATGATGATCAAAACTGACTTCAAGAAGAAAGGGTTTGTTTTGACTTGCAGTTCCAGAGGGATAGCCTGTAGTGGTAGAGAAGGTTTGACATCAGTTAGAGGAAGCACAGACGCACGAGCTGGAAGCTCCTGGGAAATCATGTCTACCTGCAGCCAGGAATCAGAGAGATACAAAACAAGAAGTGGAGGAAGGCTATAAACATTCAAAGGGCACCCACACCCATGGGATCATACCTATGCCAGAAAGGCTCTACCTCTTAAAGAAAGATTCCATAATCATTACAAGGAGTAGCACCAACTGGGGACAAAATGCTCAAATACATGAGCCTATGGGGAACCTATGTCATTCAAAGCACATTTCATTTCTGGCCCCTTTTTGGAGTCATGGTCATAAGGATCTGTTTATGTTTAGACAATATGTCACTGATAAGCATTTCCTGCATGAACCAAGATGGCAAATTCTAGACATTCAGAACGTTATGATTCAGCATAGAATGACTGAAACAGAATATATGAGGACAATAAAAGTAAACAGTGATGTAATCTATCATATAACCAGTTTTGGCAAAGCCACTTTTATGTGATTTCCTATAGAAAGTCCCTGTGACCAAGAGAATATGCCTTCCCAGAAGCCTATATGCCCTCACCCAGAGAAAATAAAGCTTGTTTCATTTGCCACTGGCTTCATGAGTCTTCCTCAATCTCCAAGCTCCTTGTGATCCCTCCATTCTTGGTTCCTGTGAACCACATCACTATCCCTTCATAGGGTCATGACCATTTCATTATGTAAAATGTATTTAGTCAAACTTGAAAAGTCCCCATAGTCTGTAATTGTCTCAACAGTCTTCAGATGCCCAAAGTCCAGTGTCTCTTCTGTCTAAAGGCAATCTCTTAACTGTGAACCCTTGTAAAACACATACACACACACACACACAAACACACACAGAGAAGAGAGAGAGAGAGAGAGAGAGAGAGAGAGAGAGAGAGAGAGAGAGAATGGCACAGAGTATTCATTCTCATTCCAAAAGAGAAAAATAGGAGGATACTAAAGAAATATTGGACCAAAGCAAGGTGAAATATAGCAGGGCAAACACCAAATCCTGGAACTGTTGCTCTGTCTCCTCTCTGGGACTCCAGCACTTAGATGGTTGCACTCCAGCTTTGCTGCTCTCTCTTAGAATGTTTCCACTCCCTTTATGAAGCTCACATCTCTCTTTTAGGATATTTCCACTCCCTTTATGAAGCTCTCTCTATGCCAGATGTCTCAGGGTTCTTGCATCACCATCATCTTATAGCAGCCCAGGCTTCACCATTTCAGCTTCATGTGATGGCCTTTCAGAGACTTCTCTTAGGGTCTCCAACCCTACCACATATTGCTTAGTCTCAGTGGCCTTTTGAAATCTTAGAGAAAGAATTCATGACCTCCTCAGTCTTTGGTCCAATCTTTTTATCTCCTAGTCTAGTCCCAAGTAGACAACACTGCCAAGATCTGCTGCCAGCTTGGGATAATGCCTGGCTCTGTTGAAACACAGTTGCATCAGCTTTTGCATGCTGAGGCTGGTGAAACCTTCCCTAAATATTTGGTTTCTAGGAGAAGAAAAACCGTTGTCTATTGTTTGACACAAATTGAAGTTTTAGCTATTATGGAGGTTGGGACCACCAGAGAAGGATCACCAGACTTATTCGGAGTTTGAATCAGCTGAATTTATTAAGCTAGTATTTTCTTGCTACACAGCAGCTTTATAGTTTCCTGAAGTTCCATATGTCAGTTGTTGGTGTTAATTCCTAAATTCTCAAGGTCCTGTTCAGAAAGTAATGTCTTGTTCTATAAGTTCCAATGTATTTCCTACTTTCTACTATATCAGATTTGGGATATCAGTTCTTATGTTGAGGTCCTTGATCCATTTGTGGAAGGTGAGAGATAGGGATAGTTTTATTCTTCTACATGTAGCTGTCCAATTTGACCAGCATCCTTTATTGAAAAACCCTTCTCAAAAATCAAGTGGCTGTAAGGGAGTGTACTTAAATTTGAGTCATCAATTCTATTCATTTTACCCCAGTCAATGGTAGGTGCAAGTGCAAACTGGTGCAATCACTATGGAAACCAGTGTGTATATTCTTCAAAAAGCTGTGAATAGATCTACCACATGATCCAACTGTACCACTCTTGGGCATATATCTAAAGGGCTCTATATCCTACTACAGAGATACATGCACATCTTTGTTCATTGTTTCTTTATTCTTAATAGCCAGGAAATGGAAGCAACCTTGGTGCCCATCAACTAATGAATGGACAATAAAAACATGGTGCATCCACACAATGGAATAAAAACAAAATTATGAAATTGAGAGATAAATGGATATAGTTAAAAATAACCAGCCTGTGTGAAGTAGCCCAGATCCAGGAAGTCAAATTTTGCAAGTCATATGTAGATAATGACTTTGATTTTTTCTTTTTAGATAGGTGTGTTTCAACTTGAAAATCAAGGGACCATTGGGGTGTTATCATAGACATGGAGAAAGGATGTAGTTATGTGAAGGATGAATAGGGAATAATGGAATAAGAATGGTTTAAATGGACTGGGGAAAGAGAGGGCAGAAGAAGGACTAGGGAAAACTACTGTTATAAAAGCTCCTGAAAATATATACATACACAATATAACGTAGTTGCCTTGAAACAGGGTAGCGTGCCCCTAACAGATACTATAGGAAACAAATAAAAAGCCCAATATGAGAAATAGATGCCTCTTTTGCAAACGCTGGCTGTGGGGGTGGGGATGTAGACCATCAAACAAGCCTCAATACTGCCATTGGTCTCTGTTACTGTCTAAAAAATTATGGTAAGACCCTATTAAGTGAAGACACTACACCAGTGAGTCATAAAACAACCATGGAGGAATCAAGGTGGTATTTTCAGCAAAGTTTTGTATCTTATGACTTGCTTTCATAATAATGGGTGTTGCTATACATGCTACCAGAAGAGAAAATAATTATCTTCCTTACCCAGCTGTGAATCCTGCAAGCTTCAGTCAACACTGTTCTGGTAAGATGTGCTCACTGGTACAACAGTGTCAGGAATGTTATGGGAGTAACAAACTACCTTCTGATTTGATTTAAGGCCTCTTCACAAGATGGAACCCCTACCTGGCACTATTACAGGAACCAATAACCTGTGACTATATAGTTCACAGGATATAAGGGAGAATCTACTACTACTGTTATGTTAAATAAGCGTAGTATTAGGCTCACTCCTAGTGAATTACTGTTATACCCATAGACTAGGGCATTTCTCACTTCTAACCGCTGAAGCTTCTTCTTGCAAGATGGTCATTAACACAGAATGTGTTTAACATGCTGAGAGTAAGAGACTGGGAGTACTAAGCTCTAAATGGGACACCAGTGTCACACCCTCACCTCCCAAGGTTCAGGGATCTTTGAGGAAAAGGCAGAAAGATTTTAAGATTCAGAGCTGGTGGACAAATACAGCGAAGTGCTGTTTCCTGGAAATAGCAAGGCAGTTGCACGTATGAACCCATAGCACTTGTAAGAGCAGTCAAAAACCTGTGTAAGTCCAAACCAGAAAAAATCCAGTATGGATCAGGAAGGTGGGCAAAATTCTCAGCCTTAGCTGAAGAGCAATTGGCAATTGATACCTGCATAAGTTTCTTTTAAGTGTGTCATAATGGTAGTTTGACCAGGCTTTAAGGGACAGACCCATACCAAAGATCATTTGAAAACACAAATTAGACTTGATAAACCTTAAAAGAATAATGGAGAACATGAAGTGGCAAGTGGTGGAGGTCAGGTATTAGGGAGGGGATGAACTGTATGAAACTCTCAATCAAGACAATTTTTAAAAGATAGCATTTAATAGAATATATTTTAATGTATACTTAAATGAATACATAGTTTATTCTTGCAGAGTTTTCCTTTATTCTGTGCTTAGTACATTCATATAATGACTAATATAACATACATATTCATTAACTAATTTAATGTAAACTCATGCTAAAGTCTAGATTATCTTCTCTATCAGTGATAATGTCTACTTGTCTAAAATTCTCCTTCACCCAACAGTATGGAAAATGAGAACAGAAGCACCCAAAATCTGGCAGAACCGTAACCAATAAGATGACAGAAATATGAGAGGGAGAAGTCATGCAAGGAAACTTCGATTACCTTTTTGTCAGAACATGGCATTAGATTAAAGGAATTCAGTAAGCCGAGGCTATTTTAGGAAGGCATTTTTGTAGTGCTTCAGATATTTAATTTAATTCAAAGAGCTTTTGAAATGAGTTTTGCTTTGATGTGTGCACATTGTTATAGGGATCATAACCAGACAATGGTTGTGCATTCAAAGCAAGCGGGTTTCTCACCTGTACTAATGACTGTCATATACAAGAGTGGACTAAACAGTCAAGTAGAGGCTGCTGCTGATGAATCCAGAATTAACACATACTTTCATATGTGAAAAGCCAGGTGATATAAAGATAATGTCTGCATTATTCTCCTTTAATATTTTATTCATAATATTTACTTTATCTAATTAAGGAGTTTGTTTCTTGTTGATTTTTTCATGCATAAGATAATTTCTATAGAAACATACTCACTTCTGTAGGTCCAACAACCTAGGTAGACCTAGCAGCCTCTGCTACGCATAAAGTT
The DNA here is from genome assembly GCA_035773235.1 of Eospalax fontanierii. NCBI lineage: Eukaryota > Metazoa > Chordata > Mammalia > Rodentia > Spalacidae > Eospalax > Eospalax fontanierii. The sequence continues at coordinate 33,230,259 of CM069536.1, read as the reverse complement.
AGACAACATTGTAGGAATGAAATGGTTTTAATCCTTCATGTGCTTCTGTATTTTAAAATTTTTTTGTATTTATTGGGTCTAACAGAAACAGAAAAATCTAAGAACAGACAGTTATGAAATTCCTCTAGTTATACTTGTTTTGATATCCTTTATGTTAGAATCTATTCTGGGAAGCTGATGGGCTCAGAGAACCACACAATCTCCTACTGTGTCTGTGGAAATATCAGGTTGGGAAATAATTTTATTTTGCTTTTCAATATTTATGCATGATTTGAAGATGTTAAAAGAGAGTGAAAGAACCTCTAAATATTTTGTTTTATATGTTCTCTTGGAAAAAAATTTCAGAATTCCATATTTAAATAGGTATGTTACTTCTTTTAAGTTCAGATTTAATTATTATCACTATTTTCAGTCTAAAGCTGTGAGAGACAGAGAAAGAAAGGAAAGATAGAGAACCCTTTAAACATCGATGACCCTGATACCAGACTGACATATTTATTAGAAACTAAACTACTGCTGAAGACTTGTGAAATAGTAAATGTTCAAAGGCTGCGCTCTCTCTCTCTCTCTCTCTCTCTCTCTTCCTCAGGCCTGATGTTTATAATGGAATTTTTGTGATTTTTCATACAATATAGTTTGATGGTATTTACATCTACTTTCTTCTCTGTAACTCCCCCTACTGGCATCTTGCCAAATTTAAATTTAATGAACTCATATATAATCTGAATTGTGTCCCCAAATGTTCTTCAGCGTAGGTCCATCCACAAGGCCCACCAAGAGTTCCATCTCTGTAAGACACCACCTTTCCCTTACCAGCAGCCATCAATTACTAAAATTTCCTTAGGTTGTGTTGGGATTTCTTACCCACTTCCCCGTGTCTATGCTGAGATTTCATCTGATTTGCGTTTGCATAGGACATGTGCATGCTATTACCATTTCTTTGAGTTCATATGAGAATAGTTGTCTGGAAGACTGTTTCTTAAAAATCTTTCCACCTCCTTTTCCACAATGATCCCTAAGCCTGGGAGGCAGAGTTTTGAAATAGGTGTCCTATTAGGAATGAACACTCAGTCCTCTTGTTCTCTGCACATTGGTCACTTGTGGGTTTCTGTATTAGTCGCCCTCTGCTACATAAGGAAACGAGGTTTCAGCCAGGCCTGGTGGCACATGCCTTTAATCAAAGTACTAGGAAGGCAGAGAAAGGTGAATCAGTGTGAGACTGAGGTCAGCATGGTTCACATAGAATTCCAGGCTATGGGAAGACCCCATCTCAAAAAGCAAAGAATTGATGTTTCTAGAATCTAGCATAATACTAATTTTTAAACTAGTAAACAAAGTATATATGAAGAATACACCAGAGCTGTTTGGAGGAATTAGGTATTGTATATGAAAGGTGTAGCTCAGTGTGCTATAAACAGAGAGAAATCGAGTTTTGTTCAGTTTCCGATGTTATGAAAGATGAAATGAAGAATATAATCATGAGTTCAATAGTCTCTACCTGTGCACTAAGATGGAATTTAAAGAAATTATAAGCATACAACAGTCCTATAGACATTTGAAACTTAACAGGTTAGAAGACTTGGGTGAATAGATTTTGTGAACTGTTTATATTACCCACCATGAGCAACAATCACTTTGAAATGTCAGTACAAATAGAAGCATCAGAACATCAAAATTGTATGTGGGTTGAGACCAGATGTGAAGTAAGGCATTGGAAACATATGAGTCATGTACGATGGAGCATGTGGCAGAAGAAAGTACAAACAGAGGCCACACAGGAGGTGGCGCGCAGGCCGTTAGCAAGGCTGAGTGAGAAAGGGCATACACAAACTGGAGTCTTTGATCATGTGGTCATTTATTTGCTTTGTTTTGTTTTCTTTTCTTTCTGAAACAGGTTTTCTTGTGGCCCCAGCTGGCTTAGAACTCACAATGTAGACCAGACAGGCCTTGATTTCACAGAGATCTGCCTGCCTCTGCATGCACAGTTTGGAGATTAAAGACATGTACCTCCATGCATAGCATAAACTATTGTCTTCAGACCAGAGCACATTTTGTGTGGAATATGTAAAAGAAACAAACTATGAAATTAATTCACAATTGGGTACCATTTGAGAAGAATGAAGAATCAAACTCCAAAACTCTAAACGTTTCCTAGAAGTGGTCCATGCAATAGCAGGGAACTGTAACAGTGGAAGTTACATCTTTAATTTATCTTAAAGTTATCTTAAAATTAGAGTTTTCACTCTCTGATACTTTAAGCAGAGAGCAAGCACACAAATTCTATATGGCACATGAAACTGCATTATTTTTCTTGTTCTTTTTTGTTTTGTTATTTTGGAAGGAGTGTACCTGATAGCTGAATACTGCTGTTTCTAAGAGGTTATTCTCAGTAGGGTATCTGATCATCACAAAATGTTATGTATAAATGCCCAGTTTGAAACTATGTAGAATGCATGAGTGTCCTCTGTTATTTTGCTTGAGAACATTTTTATTTTGTAAAGTGGTAGTGAAGAAGAGCATACACTAAAAATCAAACTTTTGATCATCAGCAGAGATACTATAATCTAATTATCAGGAAACTAACTCATTCGTACTAGCTATATTTGAGCAGGATCTTAAAAGTACATGATCTTTTACAAATCTGGAGGATTTGCCTTGGTTGTGTGACCTACCAGTCCTTTGAACTGGAAAGCAAAGGATTTTGGAGACTTACAATCAGACCTCTATGAACCTGATACTAGTAAACAAAGTCTGACTGAAACCGCCCTGTTTGGTGATGAGTCAATTATTTCTGCCCACTACAAATAACAGTAACAGTGAGAAATTAAAAGTCAACTTGAATAGAATTAAAGTTCTTATAAGGACACAATATTTCTGCTCTTGTCAAGGATAAGAAAGAAAGGATTTCATTTTAAACAAAATAAATCTCTAAACTACTAACTACAAACTTAATATAAGAGGTAATCTTTGTCAGTCTCTGGGCATCTTCTGGAGCTTTGTTACAATACAGCCATTAGTAAGCCAATCTTATTTGCATCCACCCACCTCACTTAATTGGCAATGATCCTAAGTGGTTTTTTCCATGCTTCCTTGTAAAATCCTATCTGTGCATCAAAGCAGAGAGTATAGCAAAAAATAAAACAACAACAACAAAATCTGCATGTACACAAAACATAAGTTTTAGCAAGAAGCCATTGCCAACCAATTCCATGTTTTCCCTCTACTTTTCTAATCTCTATGATATTTGAAGCAAACCCCACACTTCATATTTTACTTACGTTTTGTTATTTTAAAATGTTGGGGCTATTTACTTTAAATATGAGATTTTTGATAGAGTTTAATTTTTTTCTCTGGCAGGCAATATTTCACTTATCTTACTCAAGTCTCAGGCTTATTTACTGTAGATGAACACATGACATATACACAACTTTTGTTGGCACTTGTGAATGGTATTAATATGAATGTATTTCATGATGAACATACATACTCATTTTTGTCAAGCACATATGTATATGCAGTTAACAACAACAACAAAAAAAGAATGAAAGTGGGAGTCACTGTGATCAGTGGTTTAACTACTGTTGAGTCACTCTGCTCCAGGAGATGGTCACAGACCTATGCTCAGTGACTGTCCTGGTTAAACTTAGTGAGTCACAAAGCAAGAACAAAACAAAACCAAACCAAACAGAAAGACCCCAAAATACATGATAGTGGGAGCAGGACTTCTTGAGAGGAAGAGTGACCTATTGGGGAAAGGAAGGGATGAGATAAGGGAGGAGATGATGAATAATACCTGAATGGTGTATATACATGGATGAAATAGTTGAATAAGATTAATAAAAATAATATATGTAATATGAGTGAAATTTCTATGAAAATTCTTTTGTTGACTCTTGATAAATTTAATTTGGCACGACAAATCTCTGAATCTTAATAATTGCATAGTAAACTTTATAAAAGTTGACCGCACCAATTTCTTTTTCACCTTCCCTCACCCACTGGCAAACAGCATTAAACCGCTTCCTTGGCTGTGACTACTATAGATACACTGAATAAATGACTGTACGGTAAACACGGGGTTCTCGCTGAGGTTTTTTTTTCTATTGGTTCATTCCGTGGCAAGTCCCACCCTCTGACCAATAAGGGAGTAGGAAGGTGGGGAGAAGGGGGAGACAACATGGCTGCGAGTCCTGGGGAGGGGCACAGATTGAAGCCATGTGGGAAGAAAAATGCCCACATGGAAGGCCAAGACCCAGGAGGCAGCATTCCAAGTCCCCACAGTCCTAAGAATCGTGTGAGTGAAAGTGAAATTCTGGCGGGGAATGAACTAAGAGCCTGGACCTTGTGGGCGGGCCACAGGTAACCAGTAACTTTGTAAACTGCCCTAAATAAATCAGTCTCTCTAAATGGAAGATCAGTTTCCATTTTATCCAGCCAGATTAATCAGACCCGGCCCACTAAGGTGTGGAAAATGAATTTCATGAGGCAATGATATTGTTTTATTTACTAAAACGTTGCAAAATCAACTTTAAAGAGACTTTTATACATTTCGTTTCATTGTAAATTGATTGTTTTTTAACTGAATGTGCTCCACACGCTCATGCTGCTTGATATGGCTGTCCTATTTCTTTAGATCTGTAAGTTTATTAGTCATTATTCCTTCGTTCTCTACTTGTTGAAAAATAAGTGATTTGTCCTCAGTAGTTACTTGCTGTCTAGATTCAGCAGGCTATATCCCTTCATGCATGCTCAGCTTTGTGAGTTACAAAAGTTTGCTGAAATGTAAGTATTCCAGCAAAATGGCATGCCATTGTTGATAGGTGTAGTGGCCTAGGAAAATGGGATTAAAGATTTTCATTTTTTGGTTTGTCCAGTGTGCTGGTGCTTGACCTTTGCCCATTTCCTCCTATCAGCACACCCAGAAAGGAGTCACCTTGCAAGTTCCAAAAGCTGGCCGGATCGTACCCCACATGATGTTTTAATCTGGGAGGGGCATATGCAAACAGATAACCCTCTGGTCTGTTTTTGTTAGGTATGTGCACTCAGGAAACTTGGTGAAATGCTTAATTCTTATTGGATGTTGCAAATTGTAACATCCTCTGCCTAGACTCTATAAAAGCTTCTTTCTATGTATGATTAGGGTTCCCGCTAAGAGGACCTGACCCCCAGCTGGTTGGAAATTAAATACCTTGCTATTCCATCCAAGTGTTGTAGGCTTTTTATCTCAACCAATTACAATGGGCTACTCCACCCATAATCACAGCATGTTTACTTACCTCACATTTTCATTAGCATATGTTGCAATCCATTGCCTGCATTCATTAACTTATGGGACATTATGAATTTTTAAGCAAAGTTCCTTTAAACAGAGAAAGATTATTTATGATTGGACTTTAAATGGCCTTTTTTCAGTCAACAAAACAGAATGCTTGAGGTTTTTTTCTTTCTTTTAAATAGTTCATCTTAAAAATAACATTCTATTACAAGCATCCCACAGTGATGAGCAATTATTTTTGAATTATTGAAAACTGGTAGATTTAAAATGCTGTAATTATCTTTCTTAATTATATTGAAGCTGTGCATCTTTGTGAACTAACCTGATCCCTGAGAAGTTATTAAATGAAGTAACTGTCCTAAATATTTTTTTCAGTCAGCTTTCTGTTATTATAGTAAATACTTGACATAATCATATAAAGACAAGAGATTATTTTTCAGAATTTGAATTTTAATTACTGTTCTGTAGCAATTTCCTTTGAGACAAAATCCTTACTTCTAAGAAGGAAGCTGGGTAAACCTCAAGATTCTTTGAGAGGAGTGAAACTTCCATTCAGCAGGGAAGCTCATTAAACTCAGGAAATAAACAACCTAGTAGTTTCAGGAAGTTCCTAAAATTGACTAGGCTCCTCCCTACCTAATATTGCTGAGGAACTCTCAGACAAATGAAGCTGCCTGGAAGAGTTTCAAACCAACTCCCACACCAGGAAAGAGCACCCTGCAACCTTTGAGCTGCCTGCAGGTTGTGCAGTATGTTCAGGGTTTCCTGCTTTTGTTAACTTGTCACCCATGCTGGGGTCCATTTTTGCTCATTCAGCTTTGAGTCATCTCTGCTTCTGTAAGTAACCCCTCAACAATACTCCTGTAACTAACCCTAATAAAAATCACTGGCTCATCAAGTTGGACTTTGGTATCCTTACTTTGATCTGTCTTTGGTTCCCTATGTATGTATTCCCCCAAAATACTGGCAAACAACAGTCCCTAAGCTATGCACACTGTCTCTTCTGTTTACTTAGTAGAATTAAATTTAATTGTATTAATACAAAAACCAACAAACTATTCGTTCCGTAGACTGAATCATTTTGATATTAAATTTATAAAGGAAAAGTTAAAATGGGAAAGAAAATTTGAAAACTGAATTTATGGTGAGAACTACTTTGCTCTATATCAAAATTGAAGCAGCATGATATAGCATCAAACGTAGACATGCACACATATGGAATAGAATAGAAAGACCAGAAATAATCACAGTGCACACATTAATTTAATATATGATAAAAATCACATTTTATTCCTTAAATAAAATGGACTTTTTAATTAATGATGCTATAAGAACCCTTATAAGAGAGGTGATATAGTTTGATTCATATATGCATAAACTGAATGAAGTGCCGGGAGCTAAATGACCTCTGTCTTGCCTTCCTGCAAATGTAACATCCTGAGACTTGTCACCAGTTGTTTCACCTTGGAGTCTCTTAAGTGCCTTTTAGAGTTTCTTAATGTCTTTACAAAGTTCCCCCACCTGTATCCGCCCTACACACAGGAACATCCTGTGGAATGTAAGCAACCCTAGGCCACTACGCCCCACCTAGCCCCTTGCAGCAGCAGTATATAAGAGCTCTGTAAAAAAATAAAAGTTTGTTGACTTGATCAGAAAACACTGTCTTGTCGGCCCTCCATGTGCCTCTTGTCCCTTTCATTCCAGGTTTCTGAGGACTCGTGCTCCTGTTGCTGCTCTGCAGGCTGGGGCAGTGAAGTAAGGATCTAAAGAGAAAAAAAACATGGAAGTCTTAGAATTATGAGTGAATTACTCTTTAATCATGGTATAGGGATAGTTTCCATGTCTTAGAACTCAGAAGCTGTGAAAGTTATTAATTTAATTATAAGAAAAGATTTGTAACATAATTGACCATAAACTAAAGACAATGTAGCAATGTTCACAGTTTAACCCTGCAGATAACAGGGTAGCAGCCTAACTATATAAACAACTCTTAAAAACTGAAAGCTCAAGACTAGTTTTCAACTGAATATGGTTATTGTGAAGTCTGAAGAGGGTGAAATGTTATGACATGGAATACAATCACTAGGGACCAGATGTAGAACTGCATGACTGATCCTTGTGGCATTCACACAGAAAGATGGTAGAAAGAGCAGAAAATGCAGTTGTGAAAGAGCACTCAATTAATAAACCAAATATGAACATCTTTGGCTTTTTTCTTGGCTAAGTATTGAGAACTGGCTCTGATGTAAGTCCTAAAGAAGGCATGGCAGCCCATCTGTAATCACTGCACTCCAGCACTTAGGAGTCTGAGGAAGGAATACTACAAGGTTGAGATCCACCTTAGCCAACTAGCAACATGCCTTTTCTCAAAAATTAAAAAACAGGAAAACCAAAATGAGTCTTATAAAGTTAGAAAGGGATGGGAAGCTGCCACTGTACCCTGAAGCAACCTACTGATGAATTACTTCATTGTTCAAGCCACATAGGTCATTGCTATTTTGTATTATTTAAACAAATAGTCATTATTACTCCTGGATTGAATTAATGATTTCAAAATTTAATTAAGCTAAATGGATTTGTAAAATATCTAAATTATGGTTCCTACAATCAAACGTACCAACTCTCCCTCATTTTCTGCTACACACATTATTCTCTATGAGTAATTAAATGATTTCTAGAACCATTTAGCAAATTACCATTTTTCCACTGCTGCACAGAATCATGAAAATGCAGCCTTTCAAAAACAAAGTCTATTTTTAGGAGAAAACAAGTTCTAAAATAACAATGTCTTGCTAAATAACACTTTGTAATTATGAACGAGTGGTTTTTCAAAACTATTCAAATCAGATACTGAGTGAAGACCATAAACTCTCTGCCCAGTGCTTGATCTATGCCACCTCCTACTCTGTGGCTCATGTTAAAATCCAATGATAATAAATAGAGCCTGCTGAGTTTGACATACTATTTAGGGTAGCTGAGGGGAGCAGAGAAGCTTTTGCTGTTTTTAATCATTAACTTGAAATGATTGATCAGCAGTGTTACTGGAGTGCTAGTCATTTAAATATAAAAGCACTTTGAAGTTTCTAATTTTGGAAAGAAATAATTGAGTAAACAGCCAAGTTAATCATTGTGGATACTTTAGTATCAAGACAGGCAATTCGTAATTTTGAAAAACAATGGTATGAAGTAGAAAGAAATCTCATCAACTTAATGTGATTTGTTTCCTGAAACGTTATTTAAGTGGAAACTAAACTTGAGTCACTTTGACAAAGATTGACTGTAGCAAATAAAGGAGAGTAAGCTTATTTATTCCAAGTCTGAAGATGCTTCTCATCTGTCCTTGCCTTTTCAGAAAACAAGCACTTCAGAGCTGTCTTCATATTCATCATCTAATAATGTTGATAATAACCAAACTTACATATGCTGAGAGCCTGAGACTTTTGGCATATTCTGTTTATATATTACATTTGGATTGGGAAGTAAGATCAATGGAAGGTGTATGTTATATAAAAAATTAGAGAAAATATGATGAAATCAGAGATGAATACTTATTTCATCTTTAAAAGACTAGGGAGTTGTGAATGAAACCTGTGCTCCTTACCATAATTTTCAAGAGTGAGGATTCATGGAGTGGGTTTCCATTTTAATAACAGAGATTACTATATAGTGTGTGTTTAACTTAGATACTATTTTCAATATTTCACAAGTTCCTCTCTTTCTGAATATATTACATTCATTTATTTTCTGTCTTGCTTTCCTCTGCTGCCAATAAATGTCTCCTCTATGAAAAAGGAATCTGTTGAATATGTTAATGTTAATTTACTCAAATATTCCTAAGGGAATAATGAGTTTACACCTTAAAAGAATGAATACAACTCTTCAAATTCAGATAAAAACAACACCAAAATGTACAATAGCAAACTCAAAACCAGATTTTAACTTGGATAGTTATGTTCATTTAATGAAGTTAGTCATAGATTGTTTACTGTTATAGAATACTGGGGGAGGAAATTAGGAGAATAAGTTACAACAAGCTTAAAATGTCACAGGACAAAATATCCCAATGAATCTCTGAACATGGATAATGAAACAAACATCTGCAGATATCTCATAAAAGTAGCTTTGTTAGTAGGCAGTTTAGCAATGGTAGAGCACTACTGAAGATATCAACTTTGCTATATGAGTTTGTATTTAACTGATAAAAATTGTTCTTCAACATGGCAAAGAATGTTCAGCCTCTGAGATTCCAAATTGGTAGTTGTGTGCCCACAATGTCCAGCTATTAAAGACTCTTTTAAAGGCAACTTTGCAATAAATAAAAGTCAAATAATAATTAAATGAAACAGGGCATTATGGCACATACCCTAAATCCCCATGCTTGGAAGGCAGAGGTAAGAAATCTAAGATTGATGCTAGCCTGTGAGTTTCAGGCCAACTGTGCCCGCAGGGAGATCGTGTCTCAAAAAATGGGGAGAAATAATCACCATCTTTAAATGATCAGGCCACTTTACATTCTCATCCCTCCAAAATCTCATTTTTAAGGCTCAGGACACAGAACTCCGGCTTAAACAATGTTCATGAATATAAGATACGGTTCTACCTTGGGCCTTGGCCCCTGCTGTGAGGCTTCCAAAGACGTACTGGGAACAGGCCCAGTCCTGCAGGTCTACTGCTCACATCTTCTCTACTAGCTAGTCAGAACCAGCCCGTCCTGCTCACATTGGCCATCCTTGGACCTTGGCCACTTCCTGCTGAGACTTCAGGAGAGCACTTAATTACATGGATGAGTTACCCAGATTTCAGGTCACCAGTCCCCTGCTTTGGGACCAGCAGCTGGATGGCTCCAGGGTTCACACCTTTTCTGATAAGCTAGTTAGAACTGACCATGCCGATCCCCATCACTGTGACTTAGGCCTAGCTTCCTTCACCATCTTGGAGAGCTCCTGACTAGCCTGACTGAATCTACCAGGTATTTCTAATTAAAAAAAAAAAATTGAGAGAACTTGAAGCACAGCTCAAGTAAGTGTTCATACCCGCTCAGAAAGCAAGCAAGCTACATCAGAAAACTAAGCAGAATCAAACTTCAACACAACAAAAGCAACCCTGAGTTTCGTTATCAGTCACACAACCAACAAATGAAATCCGTATGCTCAGAACACAACAAAATAAAAACACAACTAAAATGAAAATAATATGTCCCTACCAAAACTGAATAGTTCTATAGATGTGTTCCTCAGTAAGAACCACCTAGAGGAAGCCCATGACCAGATTCAAAGAAGAGAAGAACAGTAGGAGACAAGTGCCCCTAAAGGAGAGATGGAAAAAAGTGGATATTTAAATAAGAAGGAGGAAGGAAGGTTAAAAGGAACTACGGGGGTGAAGAAGAAGCACTACAGAGAGGTGGGACATGGGAGGCAGGTATCATTATCAAGGGGAAAATGGGTGTATTTTAACTGTGGAGGGAGGAAGCATGGTTAGATAAGGACAGAAAGAGAAGAGATAAATAATGCCTACTTAGTATAAAAAACAAGAGGGAATCATATTAGACCAAAAGCCTACTGACAAAGTGCTCATATACTATCTCTACCTAGGTCCATGTGTATAGCTCAAGGCTACATAACAAGAAACAGTGCCAGACAGAAGAAACCTTCCTTTGAGTTGTTGGTCGGGGTGGTCCAAGAGACTCCCAAAATTGCACAGACTGTTGCCACAGCCCTTGACTACCTCCCCAGACTTGAAAATAAGACCCTACTGCTGAAGATGGCATACTTTGGAAACAGGATTCAGAGCAATGGAGCTAGAACTGACCTAGAAGCCACCTCTCCTGAAGGCTAGCTCTCACAGCTTTGGGGAACACTACACAAGCTGATGAAGGAGAACATCAATCAGTGGTCCAACCCCAGCTTCAATGCCTAATAAGCACATCAAGAAAATGATTTGGGGGGTAGTCAACAGCTACCTAATTAGACTTAAAGCCCACCCACTTGGATGAAACTCATTGTGTACTGTAAACCAGGCCAAATACAGATTGATGGAGAGGTCATAGATCTTAGAGAAAACCCCAAGGCTGTCACATTCCCAAACAAATGTAATTTCTTACCATGTGGAAAATATAGATCCTTATGTTCAGACAAGTACCCCGCCCCCATCATCATCCAAAAAGAAGCTTCTTTTTCAACAGATGGAGATTATTACAGAGTTCCATAACTGGTCATACAGAGATTGTCTGTGAAGCCAAGCAATAAGTGGCACATTTCTTGTGCAGTCTCTACACACAAAGCTCATGCAACACAGAACAAGGGGTGAAGATAACACTACAGCAACTATCAATCCTCATCAATGAAGCTCCCTCATGCAGCAGAGGACCAGGAACACAAAATGTTACAAATGACCAAAAGATAAAGACTAAGAGTCTCCAGAATTTGGGTCTTCGGACAGGAGTCTGATATTAAACGCCACACACCCAGGGCTCACGGACCATTGTGGAAGAGGGGGCAGAAAGATTCTAAGAGCCAGGAGGAGGTATATGAACATATGGAAATAGAGCCCTACAGGCTCCTAAGACCTTGCTCATATGAACCTACAGCAATGGTGTCAGCATGTTCAAGACCCATGCAAACTCAAGCAGACAATAATACCACATGGAATGTGCAAATGCACATCAGTCCCCAAATTTAGTCAAGAAATTATTAACAACTGATTACAGATGGGTGAAAAAGAATGTTTATATTCTCAAAGGGAGGGACTCTACATAGGCTGACTACACTGCAGGGGATGAACTTGCACTGAGGGACGAATGGGGACACTAACTTGACATGATAGACCTTAACACAAATGGCAGAATGTATGAATTCCAGTGGGGTGGGGGCTAAGGGAGGGTGCTAGTGGGGAAAGGGCTATAAGATTGATGAAGATGTTCTGTATGAAATACACTAAAATTAAATGAAAATTTTCCAGAAGAAGGAGGAGGAGGAGGTAGAGGAGGAGGAGGGAGTGTTGGGGCAGGGAGCAGCAAAGTAGCCAGGTGTAGTAGTACATGCCTTTAATCCCAACAAAGGCAGGTAGATCTCTATGAGATTGAGGTAAGCCTAGACTATATAGGGTATTCCAAACCAAAAATAACAACAACAACAAAGAATAAGGACAATAAAGTGGGATTTATTTAAAACTATTTGAGTATTTTGTTTGAGCTGGATCTGAGTACACAAACATTAAATTTCATAGGTGGGGCCTGGAGGGATGGCTTAGTAGTTAGCATTGGCTGCTCTTGCAGAGTACTGAGATTTCACTCCCAACAACCATTTGTAACTCATAACTCCATTTACAGGGGATCAGATGCCCTCCTTTGACCTCCTTGAGCACTGCATGACACAGGCTCACTTACATACATAAGTCAATATACTCATACACATAAAATAAAAATTTAAATAAATATTACATTTCATAAGTATTATAAACAACAAGATGTGTCATAAGACCTGGACATTATCAAGGTTGTAAGATGCTGTTATACTTGGGCTCTGTGTGTGTGTGAAAGTGTATCAGTGAGGTATTTTTGTATATAAATATTTTAAGGTGAAAAAACTTTTGCTCAAAGACATTCAGAGACATTTAAAAATTTGCACGTGTTAATGAATTTTAAATGTAATTTCTTTTTATAATGTATTTGAGATAATAAATAATTTCTGCAATACAAAGTGATTCCCTGAGACTTCAGTTGTTCACTAACAAATATGAGAGTTATAGATAGAAAGCATATTTTTGGTAAAAGAGGTTAAAAACTGTTTTTAGGCCAGGTATATGATGATACATGCCTTTAATCTTAACACTCAGAAGACAGAGGCAGGAGAATCTCTGTGAGTTTGGAGTTAGCCTATTTTACATAGCAAGTTCTAGGTCAGCCAGGGTATAGGTATAGTGATACCTTGTACTAAAAACAGAATAAAACACAAAAATGTTTTTAGATAAAAAAAATTTCCATGGAAAAATTATACGGAATGGTTATAATATAGTATAATATGATTACAACTTAATTATAATTCCTAAGGTCAAATTCAAATCAACAAAGTGAGAGACAAAAGGGGAAACATCACAAGAGATAACAAAAAACTCAGAACATTATAAGAGAATACTTTAAAAACCTACACTGTATTAAATTTGAAAATCTAAAATAAATGGATGAATTTCTAATCCATGCAGACTTCCAATGTTAATCCAAGAAGAGATCAACATCTTAAACAGATCTATAACAAATAAATAAATTGAAACAGTAATATAAAGCCTCCAAAGAAAAGCCTAGACCCAGATGGATTCATAACAGAATTCTACCAGAAATCAAAGAAGATCTACAATCAATACTACTTAAATTATTCAAAAAGATAGAAACACACTGATACAATGTCAGTATTATTCTAACATTTACCAGGAAAAGACATGACAGAAAAAGAAAACCATGGTCGCATATCCATAATAAGCACAGATGCAAAAACTACTTGCAAATCACATACAGATACACATCAGAAAGATCATCTAGCCTGATTGAGAGAATTTATTTCAGAAATGCAGGAATAATATATATATACATACATATATATATATATCCCTCTCTCTCTCTATATATATATATACATACATATATGCAATAAATCATATCACATAATTGGACTTAAAGACAAAAATAACATGATCATCTCTATAGATGCACAAAAGAGTTTTTGACAGAATCTGACATTCATTCAGGATAAAAGTTCAAGAGGAAATTTGGACTGGGGGTAATCCACCTCAAAATAATTAAGACTATATCAAACATGCTTGTACCCAACTTCATTACAAATGGAGAAAAACTCAAAGTGATTCCATTAAAATCAGGAACTAGAAAAGCCTATCTGATATCCCAACTAATTTTCAGTATGGGGCTTGAAACTCTAGTTAGAGCAATAAGAAAAGAGAAGGAAATTAAAGAGGTACTAAGTAGAAAAAAAGAGGTTAAATTTATTTGTAGATGATGTGATATAAGATGATGTGTATATAAGAGAGCCAAAAATATCCACCAGGAAACATCTAGAAATGATTAACACTTTCAGCAAATGGCAGGTTATCAAATCAATTTACAAAAATATGTGGGCTTTCTATAAACCAAAAGAAAGCAGTCAAAGAAAGAGTTCAGGAAAACATTTCTATTCACAATAACCTAAAATAAATAAATAAATAAATTTTCAGGGTAAACTTAACCAGATATTAAAGACTGTTTTAATGAACATTTTAACTCTTTGAAGAAAGTGATTGAGGAAGGCACAGAAAATGAAAAAAAGTCAAATGCTCATAGAATGGTCGAAGTAATATAGTGAAAAAGACCATCCCACCAAGAACAAGGTATAGATTCAGTGCAATCTCAATCACAGTCTCGCTGACATTCTTCACAGAAGTAGAAAAATCCATTGTAAAGTTTATATGAAAACACAAAAGACCCTAGGTAGCTAAGTAATCCTGAGCAAAAAGCAATGCCAGGGGATTAATATACTAGACTTCAAACTACATCACAGAGCTATACTAGTAATACAGCATAGCATTGGCCCCCAAATAGACTTGTAAATCAATGGAAAAGTATTAGTTCAAAGTTCAACTGAAAAACACATTAAAAATATATGCAGGAGTTCATATGTATTGATGAAGGCTATGTCAGCAACAAAAAAGCAGTACAAGCCGGGAGAAACCTCCTTCAAGTTGGTCAGGGCAGTCCAAGAGACTCCCAAAATATCAGACTGTTGGCACCCTCCTTGATTGCCTCCCAGAATTTGAAGTTAAGACACTAATATTGCTGAAGATAGGCCATAATTCAGATAGAGAACTTGGAGCAATAGAGCTGGAACCAACCTGGAGCCTCCTTCTTGAAGACTAGCTCTCATGGAGTATCAGAAGACACTGCAAGCTGACAAGAGAGAAAACAAATTATCCTAACAAGCTATAAAGCCTAATAAAGATAACTGAACCTTCAAACTAATGTTATTGGTGCGGTTGTGGCACTTTTATCTTGGGATGGAGAGGGGGATTAATCAACAGCTTTCTAATTGTAATTAATGCCCATTCACTTGGAGGGAAATTATATGTGGTATGATAAACATACCAAATAGACATGACTGTAAAGGTCATCGATTCTAGAGAAAAACCTTCTTTACCCACATTCCTAGAACAATGTAATTTCCTATATT
This sequence comes from Eospalax fontanierii, assembly GCA_035773235.1. NCBI lineage: Eukaryota > Metazoa > Chordata > Mammalia > Rodentia > Spalacidae > Eospalax > Eospalax fontanierii. Next base: position 33,214,776 of record CM069536.1, on the reverse strand, counting down.
CTAAATATGCACCCTCATATTTTCAGACAAGTTTACCTCTCACCACTCATCAAATAAGATTCTTGCAGCAAATGTAGACTAATACTGAATTCCATAACTGCTCTAACACAGAGAATAACTTTTTGTGAGATGCTTTGCCCTGAGTGGAACATTTTCAGTGTACCCTCTACTCATAAGATGAATGAATCAACTCTCACCAGAACGTTTTTCTTATGCAACAGATGATGATTAACACAGAAATCCACAGCTCACCAACATGAGGAGAACAAAATTTAGCAGAGTGCTTCTCCCTCAACAGGACACCTATTTCAAACTTCTGCCTTCCAAGGCTCAAGGATGAGTGCAGAGGAAGGGGCTCAAGGATTCTAAGAGTCAGAGATGGTGGAGGACAATAAGGAGCAGCTTTTCAGACAACTAATCAGAGACGCATATGAACTCATAGCAATGGTGACAGCATGCACAAGTCTAACGCAAGCTCAAACCAGACAAAATCCCTTCATAGATATGGGGAAATCCCAACCCACCCTAAGGAACTTTAGGCGACTGATGACTGCTAGAAGGGGGAAAGACAGTCTCTTAGAGGAATGGAGCCCTTGATAGTTTAACCAGGCTTCTGTGGATGGCCTCACACATTAAATTGGGCAGAGGGCAGTCAGGGGAGATACAAATAGGATCTAAATGCTATCAAGTTATATTGTATAAAGATCACAAAAATTGTACAAAAATTTAATGATATGGTTCTAAACACATCATAAATGAATTATTGACAAAGAACAGGTTGATAGTTCAGTGGTTAAGAGTACTGACTACTCTTGTAGAGGACCTCACTTTGGTTCCAGGCATCTATGGGATGACTAGCAAGCTTCTATAGTTCCAGTTCCAAGGGATTTGACACCTGACCCCTCCAGGCATTGCATGCATTGGTGCACTTACATACATACAGGTAAAACACACATAAAATGAAAATAAATCAATCAAAAAAACTTTTAAAAGAACAGTTGTTGACATTTTGAAACACTGGGAGGCAGAACTAATATAGGTAATCTTTATGTCATGATTAACTTGAAAATCATTTCCTTGTGGAAACAATAGTGGTTAGGTTGGCACAAATGCTATTTTTCTTAAACACCTTCAGAATATTTCTTTCTGAAATTCCACTAGATATTTAATAAAAGCACATTATCTCTGAAGAATGGCTAACTTCCCATTTTAATAGTTACATATAAAAATGGGTTGTGGCTTCTTCTAGCCTTAGGCACAAGTCTACTCCTGCTCTCAGAACCCCATATCCTGAGACTAATCTCTTAATCCAGACCTACCCATGGTGCCCAGAATCCCATACTTAGACCACCTAAAATTTTCAGGCTACTTTGTTCAAAAGAGCCTTCACAGGATGCCTCCTTCCACAACCTACCCTGGATTTCTGTGAGCAGCCTCCTTCCCTGGTAAGTCTGATCCATCTATTGTCTTTCCACTCCACTCCCTTCCACCTGAGCAACTTCAGTCTCTCCCCACTCCACTTCCTGTACTTCTTCTAGCCTTGGGCACCCACCCACTCCTACCCTCAGAATCCCAGATTCCAAGACTAATGTTTTCCTATAGACCCATCCACTGCGACCAGAATCCCATACTCAGACCAGCTCAGTTTTTCAGTCTAGCTTATTAGAACTGTCACAGGCTGTCCTCTCCCCCAATTTGCCTTTGAGTTACTGTAACCTCCCATCTACCTTGGCTGTCCCCACCCCCAACCTGCCTTGGGTTACTATGAGCAGCCTTCTTTACTGGGGCACAGAACATTGCAGACTGCCTGAGAAAGCCTGAATTCAGTCTCTGCCTAGCAATTTTCCCAAAATTTTCTGTGCCTGCAGACTAGAAGGACACAGACCTTAAGAGAGACCCTGAGAGCATCTGATCTTGCCTAACATGTGATCTGAGGAAACTCTTGAGCAGCTGAACTAGGGCCATCTGGTCCTCTGTTATAAAATCAAAAGAGAGAACCTGAAGCCTTGACCAACTAGCTCTTCAAACACAATAAGAAAACAACCAAGTCACATCAAGGATGCAAACAGAATCAGGCCTCAACTGAACAAAGGAAGACTCACAAACAACAGAAGAAATGCATGTGCCAATATCACAATAAAAACATTATAATATGAAAAATCCAAATAATATGTCCCCACCAAACACTACAAGTCCTGTAGAAGCGTTCTACAGTGAGAATCTATAGAGATAAGCCAAGACACAGAGTTTAAAAGAAGAATCATAAACATGATCAAACAATTCAAAGAATTTAAAGAACACACAAAGAAATAAACCAAAGAATTAAAAGAAGATAGGGATAAAGTGTTCTGCCCAGACCCCAAGACCCACCAAAGAATCTGGAGTATATGCAAGAACAAAGAGCCTTTATTCCAGCTTAAGCCAGTACTCTCAGACTTCACCAACGTAGTGGATCTGAGAGCCCTGAAAGGAGGGGGTAAGAGCTTATTATAGTTTAGGGACAAAGGGAGGTGGAGATTTACCATGTTACCTCTGGATTGGTTTAAGAAAGCCTGTGTGCGCCAAGCAGATTTTAAAATAATTGGGTGTGAATAAGATACTATGGGTTATATACCAAAATTGGTTAAAAATAGATATAAGGCTCCTCATTGGAGGGTTCCATCTCTGGGGCAAGAGAATGGAATGCATTACTCAAGTTTATTGAAATGTGCTTTCCATTGCCCAAGTCCAGCCCTGACCTCTGTTTTTCTAAGCTTATCACAAAGTGCCGGTTACTCTCTGGCTATACTGGCTTAGGTTTGTTTCTTCATTTTTCTAGGCTTGTGGCCAGGGGCTTATTGGAAGGACAAAATTAAGCCATCTCTTAGCTTCATGTGAAGCTAAGCCAAACATTTTACAGAAGCAAAAAGAGCAGTTAATCTAAGGACATTGGGAACAGAGAAGGGATTTCTAAGGGTTCCACATAAAGTTCTGACTGAATTCACAAAGGAGATAGAAATATTTAAGAAAACTCAGGCTGAAATGAAGAAGGAAGTGAAAAACTCAGTAAGCCAATTTGAAATGACAGGAGAAAGCTTCACCAATAGAATGAATGAAATGGAAAACAGAATACAAAGACTGGATGATAAACTTGAAGAACTGGAACACTCAAGCAAATATTATGAAAAAAATTTAAAACACAGGAATGGAATATGCAGGAAATGTGGGATATCATGAAAAGAAAATACTCATAGACATAGAGAAAGGATAAGAATCTCAGGATAATAGTATTGACCAGCTCTTCAACCAGATTGCAGAAGAAAATTTCACAAAATTAAAAAAAAAATTCCCATGTAAATAAAATGAACACAAAAAACACCAAGACAAGAAAAGAAACTCCCCCAGAGCATATCGTAGTAAAAACACATATACAGAACATAGAAAGAATACTGGAACCTGCAAAAGAAAAAACAAACATGTATAAAGTAAAACCCATAAGAATTATAGCTGAGTTTTCACTTCAAACTATGAAAGTCAGAAGAGCCTGGATCAAAGTATTCCAAATTCTAAATGACCATAGATGCCAACCTAGAATACTTGACCCAGAAAAAATGTCTATTATAGTTGAAGGGGAAAGAAAAAATTCTCTCATGACATGAATTCGTATCCAGAAAACCAGTCCTTAAGAGAATACTTGAAACAATAGAAAGAGCTGAAGGAAGGAGTGACTATACCGAAGGAGCAACAGAAAGAAACTAAATGAAGGTATAACAAGGGAACCAGAAAGTTAGACCAAAGATGCAAACAGAATTTAAAATGCTGGAAACCAATATACATCTTTCAGTAATAACTTTAAATATCAATGGATTGAATTCCCCAATCAAAAGAAACAGGCTAGTTGAATGGATTAAGAAACAAAATCTATCCTCTTGTTAACTGCAAGAAACCCTTCTCACCTTCAAGGATAGGCACTACCTTAAGGTAAAAGAATGAAAAAATATATATATTCTAAGCAAATTACACTAAGAAACAAGCAGGAGTGGCCATTCTAATATCTGACAAAAATAGACTTCCAACTAATATTTATCAGAAGGGATAAAGAAGGTAACTTAATTCTGATCAAATGAACAATCAACTAAGAAGAAATTACAGTCATGAACATATGTGCACCAAACTCTGGTGTTCCCAACTTCATAAAAACACGACTACTATACTTTAAGACACAGATTAATCTCAGATCACTAATAATAGTAGCCTTCAATACCCCACTGGTTCCATTAGACAGATCAACTGGACAGAAAATAAACAGAGAGACATCTGAATTAAACAATGCCATATATCAAATGGACCTAACAGACATCAACTGAATATTCCACCCAGCACCAAAGAATGCACTTTCTATTCAGCACGTCATAGAACTTCCCGACCAAAAAATTCTCATGCCCAGATGGATTCACAGCAGAATTCTACAGACATTCAAAGAAGATCTACATCCAATACTACTTAAATTATTTTAAAAGATAGAAACAGAGGAAGAATTCTCAAATTCTCTCTGTGTAGCCAGCATTACTCTAATTCCCATGCCTAAGAAATGTCAAAATGTCCACCAGAAAACTTCTAGAAATGATTAACACTTTCAGAACAGTGATGGGTTACAAAATTAATCTAGAAAAAATCAGTAACCTTTCTACAATTGGAGAAACAGTACAAGGAAACCCTACCATTCACAATAGCCTCAAAAAATCATGGAATAAACCTGACCAAAGACATTAAAGGTGTCTACAATGAAAGTTTTAGATCCTTAAAGAAAGAGATTGATGAGGACACCAGAAGATGGAAGGATCTCTTATACCCATGGAGTGGAAGAAGTAATATTTTGAAAATGACCATCCTACCAAAAGCATCATATATAAATTCAATGCAATCCCAATCAAAATCTCCATGACATTCTTTACAGCATTAGAAAAAAAAGTTTTAAAATTCACATGGAATCACAAATAACCACAGGTAGCCAAAACAACCCTCAGCACAAAGAGCAATGCAGGGTGGGGTGGGGTGGGGTATTATATCAGATTTTAAACTATATTACAGAGATGTAGTCATAAAAACAGCATGGTTCTGTCACAAAAATAGACCTGTAGACCAATTATAAGATGGCCTAAGGATCTGAACATTGAGTTCTCAAAACAAGAAATAAAAATCGATGAAAAACATCTTAAAAAGTGCTAAACATCGTTAATAATTAGATAATTGCAAATTAAATTCACTTTAACACTTCATCTTACCCTAGTTAGACTTTTTAAGACCAAGAGAACAAATGATACCAAATGCTGGACAGGATGTGGGGAAAGAGGAATGCTCATTCACTGCTGGTGGGATTGTAAACTCCACCACCCCTATGGAAGGAGTTCTTAGAAAAGTAAAACTAAAAATGAACCTACCATTTGACCCCATTATACCATTCCTTGGCATATACCCAAAGGACTCAAGTAGCAAAGGAGAGATTCTTGTACATCAATATTTGTTGCTGCTCTTTTCACAATAGCTAAGAGATGGAAGCAACCTAATGTCCCTCAACTGACAAGTGGATAATGAAAATGTGGTACATTTACACAGTGGAGTTCTACTCAGCAGTAAAGAAACATGAAATAATGGCATTTGTAGGTAAATGGATGGAACTAGAAACTGTTAGGTGAAGTAACACAGAATCAGGAAAACAGATGATATATGTTCTGCCTCATTTGTGGATCCTAGACCAAACTCTGGTGTGTATGTGTCCTAATGTAACTGAAGGAACCAGAAAAATGAAGAGGAATCAGGGAGGAAAGGGAAAGAAGGAACCTAAGATAGAAGAAGAACAGAGGACAGGTGTTACTAAGGGAGAAATAGATAAGAGGGGGATATAAATGGAAGTGGAGAGGGAGGGTTATACAGGGAAATATGGGGTAAAGGTAAAAAAGAACCTCAAGAGAGGTGTAGCATTGGGACACTGGAAATATCAAGGGGGAAAACAGAAAATCAGACGCTTTAAATAGGAAGACATGGAGTGAAGGTTAGATAGGAGGGAGAGAGAAAGAGAGAGAGAAGAGAGAGAGGGAAGGGAGTGTAAATAATACCTAGTTAGTGTAAAACACCAGAGAAAATACGAGTATAACAACCTAATGAAAATTCCACGTAGAGTTTCTCTACATGAGCCCATGTGCATAGCTGAAGGCTGTAAAACAAGAAACAGTGGCAGACAGGAGAAACCTTCCTTTGAGTTGTTGGCCAGCATGTTCTAAGCAACTCTCTCAAAATTACATGAGCTATTACCACAGCCCTTGTTTGCCTCTGAGAACTTGAAAGTTAAGTCCCTATTGCTGAATAAAGGACATACTTCTGAGTCCTGATTTGGAGCAATGGAGCTGGAACTGACCTGGAAGCCACTTTCCCTGAAGGGTAGCACTCATAGCAAGTAGCCAAGGGAGAACATAAATAGATGGCCCAACAACAGCTTCATGACCAAATAACCACACTGATGACTGGCACAGCATTCAACACTGGTGCAGTAGTAGCTCTTTTATCTTGGGGACAATCAATGGCTATCTAATTGGTCTTAGAGCCCACTTAATGAAAGGAAACTCACGCGTTTTACTGTAATCAGAGTCAAACACATGACTGAAGAAGTAACAGATCTTATAGAGATCCCCAGGGCTGTCATATCCCTAAGCTAATGTAACTTCTTACAAAATGCAAAATATGCATTTTTATATTTCTATTCAAGTATCCTGGTCACCACTCATCAAAGAAGCTTCTTTTGTACCATATTTAGACTAATATAGAGTATCACAGCTGGTCACATGCAGACTACCAGTGGCATGACTACAATGCAGCCTCTATACCTAATGCTCATGCCATATAGAACAAGAGATAAAGAAGACACTATGAATCTCTCAGCTCTCATTAAGGAAGCTCCCACATGTAGCTAAGGGCCAGTAACACTAAAGATCACAAATGGCTACATCATGGAGATTAGGAATCTGCAGAATATAGGTCCTTGAACAGCACTCTTACATTAAGCCTTGCTCACTCAGGCCTCAGGGGACCATTGTGGAAGAGGGGGAAGAAAGATTGTAAGAGCCAGTTAGGAGTGACATGACCATGTGGAAATAGAATCCAACAAGCTTCTGGGTCCTGCTCATATGAACCTACAGCAAACATGTCAGCATGCTCAAGATCCACGCAAACTCCAGCAGACAAAAACCCAGCATGGCACTGGGGAAGTGGGTAGCAGACCCCAGTCTTTGCTTAAGAAATATTGGCAAATGACTACTGTTGAGTGAAGATGGGCTTGTCTTCCTAAGTGAGGGACTGACTCCGGGTGTGTTGATTAGACCTCAGTAGATGAAACTGCACTGAGGTCACTTGGGGACACAATAGACCTTAATAGAGATGAAAAATATATATGTATTGCAGTTAGGAGCCTATGGGAGTGGGGTTGCCAATAAGGAAGGGAATATAAAGATGATCAAGACTGAGGTGTTCTGTATGAAACACACAATGATTCAATCAAAAGTATTTAAATTTATATATATATATATATATATATATATGACAGAATGCATGAAATCCAGTGGGAGGGGAATGGTAGGGTGTGGATGGGGAGGGGTTATGAAGATGCTTAAGATCTTTTATATGAAATGAACAAAAAGTCAACAAAAATATACATTTAAAAAGCATTGTAGAGGATTTATTTTTCATGCATATACATAAACATATATACATATATATATATATATAAACATCAAATTTTGCCTTATTATTTGTATAATTTGAGGAAGTTTTGCCTTTGGGGCTTGATGCTAAAGTCTCTGAAGTTCTTATGAGAGGCCTTGCATGTATGTCTCAAACTACCTGCATTTCAAAGTGTTCTCAATTGTTCTTTGTTCTATAAGTTTACACTTTAAGAGGTTAGCACTGAATGAGACATATACAAAAAAGAAAGAAAGAAAAAGAAAGTTTCTACCACTGTAAATTTTAAACTTTTGTTTTTCATTATATATCATATGTGATTATGATGAAATCTTTCCAGAGACTGGTAGGAAGGTATCATGTCGCACGGGAGATAAGGCAGAGTTCATTGTCCATAGAATTTTACACTTGGCCTTTGTCCTCGATGTTCCAGTCAGGGCTTTCATTAATATTAATTTTCCTGACACCTTTCATGATGTAGACACATTAATACTAGGAACTGGCCTGTGATCACTGACATAAACTGCTGAACTGCTGTCAAAGAGCAGTGACTTCGATCATTTACTGAGGATTTAATGTAGTGAAGAAAATTAACCTCGTCAGAATATAGCTTGTGTATGAAGTAAGGAATATATTTATTACTTCCTAGTAAAAATGAATTTGTCCATTCATCAGGTGATGGACATCTAGGCTGATACCATTTTCTAAAGTGAATAGAACAGCAATGAACATAGACAAACAAATATCTCTGTAGTAAGATATAGAGTCCTTTTGGTTCTTGCTCAGGAGTGGAATTGCTGGGTCAGATGACAGTTCCATTCTTAGCTTTCTGAGAAATTGCTTCACTGATTTCCACAGTGGCTGCACCAATTTCTGCTCCCAACAGCAGTGAATAAGGATTACTCTTCCTGCACAATTTCAGTGTTTATTGTTTATTATCCATATTGCTTGAGCATTTGCTTGTTTCAAACGTCCTTACATATGTCTGTTATATAGGCACTCCCTACCTTCTTTTCTAGCAACTAAGAGTTTCTGATCTTACATTGAATCTTTTGATCATTTGGACCTGATTTTTGCACAGGGTAAGAGATAAAAATATAGTTTCATTCTTCTACATGTGGACATCCATTTTCCAAAACTATTGGATAAAGAAGTTATCCTTCCTACAATGTTCACTTTAGGTGCCTTTTTCAAATATAAAGTGCCTGTGGTTGCATGGATTTGAATCTGGGTCATCTATTCTGTTCCATTGATCTGAGTTCTCAGTGCCAATACCATTTTGTTGTCTGGAGATGGGATGGGGGAATGTTCCCACTGTTATTCTTTTTGCTCACTATTGCTTTGGCTTCCAGAATATTCTGTGATATCATATGAATCTTCAATACTTTTTTTTTATTCTATGAAAATGGCATGGGGATTTTTTTCTATACTACACTGAACATGTAAATTGCTATTGGTAGAATAACCATTTTCATTCATGAGTATGGGAGGTCTGTCATCTAGTGCCTTGCCTTCTTTGTTAAGTTTTAAGGTGTTCTTTTTGGAGGGCCTTCACTTCTTTGGTTATGTTTATTCACAGGTATTTCTGAGGATATGGTAAATGAGATTGATGTGTGGCCTTAGACATTTCCTTAGATGCTTACTGCAATATTCCATCTTCTGATAAATAGTCACTATTTAAAATAATGTATATAATTCTCAGTAAGACATCTCACTTTGAATATGACCTGTAATAATTAGTTTTCTTTCAAAAAACATGAAGAAATATCATTGTTTCCTTAGATTACAAAATAGACAGTTCTCAATAACAATGGATATGCAATGCAGCAGTTTATAAAATACCTTTCAAGTCTATTTTGTGACTTTTCTTAGTTGCTCAGTAACTTTTAATCACATATGTATATTCTGGTTTTTTCATAATAAATTTTGTGAGGTCCAAACTGCATCCAATAAGTGATCTCAATCTTTTGTGAGTAGAGTGGTAACCCAAGGTACGAATTCAATGGTTATTAGAATTCCCAGTCCACACTTTTATGTCATTAATTTAATCTTACCTAGTTGGAGATCCCTGTGACAGATAATGTGACAGTAGAGGGGGTGAAGAAATACAGATCTAGAATTGATTTGATTGGCATAAAGGGCATTGGACTGGAATAATAAAAACATTTTCCGTCTTTTTCTAGTTTTCTCCATAAACAAAATTATTTTTATAATTTCAGCTTCTATCTACTGCAAACTTGGAGCCAGATCTTTTTCTCAAATGAAGCTTGCCAATATGCTTCATCACTGCTTCAACTCTGGTAGTCCTTTATGTTGATGAGGACTTTTCCCATTATGATTACATTAACAGAAAGGAATCCAAACCATTCTTCAGAAACCAAGAGTGGATAGCAAGTGTAGTAACTTAACCGTTGTTACCTCTGTTGGTGAGATAATTATGTTCTTGATTCATCCTAATCATAGTTGGGCATATGCAGAAGCATGTTAGTAGTCTTTAGGTGTTTCTCATGTACAAGAATAACTTCTGGAAAGTAGAAATTCCATTGTCAAAACTTGACAATTGTGATAATCTCAACCTCAAGTTCCGTGTCCCCGGAACTAATGATGGAACTCAGAACTTCATGCATGATAGGTAACCACACCATGGCTAAGTTAAACTAATCCCCATTCCTTGATTTTCTACTGAAACAGGACATATTCATCCCAAATTACTAGATCAGCACATTTTCCAGTTTCATTATAAAAAATTATGCAATGTATATGTTGTAAAAAATCATTTCCTGGTACCTGATAAATATTTACTTTTATTCTATATTAAAATAAATTAAAAGGACGTAACAATCGGGGAGTCTAGCTTCCGTGTGTGTAGCAATCCTGGTTTCGTCTAGAGGAGAGCAAATTAAAACTGGGTTATTTTGAGAAGGGCAAGAAGATTTTTGTTCAAAACAGTAAATCTTTTAATCAAATCAGACTTTAACTTTATTCGTACAATTATTAACTTTATAATAAACACTGAAAAACAGTGTTTTCTCTCTTTAGAGAGAGGTGGCCTTTTTGAGACAAGGTCTCTTTGTAGTCCCAGCTGGCCTAGAACTCGTTATGTAGTCCAGGCTGGCCTTAATCTCATAGAGATCTGCCTGCCTCTACCTCCTGAATGCTCTAAATAAAGGCACGAGTCATCACTCTCTACCATAATCCCTTCTTTATTCTATAACCTCATCACCTGCTTTTCAGGGAAACAATAAATTTAGTTGAATAACTCAGTCAACTGACTTGACTAAAATCAGTCCAATGACATTCACCTGTTTAACTCTGGAACTCAGACATTTAGTATGCAAACCATCTAGACCCATATTTCTCACAGTGTTTCTGCTGAAGATATTATATTGGTGAAATTTCACTCCTGTGATTTCTAAGAAAGGGAATAAATAGATATAGATATTAGAGTAAGAGTAATTACAGGAGAAATAACAGTTCAAATGTGTTTACTCAACTCCTTTTTTGATGGTTTTTCCTTAGCATTTTTAGAATTGCTGAATTAAGATTATAGAAAATGGATCAATTACTACTCAGCTTAAGATCACAAGAATAAGTATGAAATTGCTATCTCTTCATAACAAAAGTAATTAAGATTTGATTAATGATTTTTCTATGTCTGGTTGAGCATATAGTGGAAGAATATCAATAACCTTTCTCAGCTTTACGTTTTCTCCATGGGAAGACCTGTACATGCACAGGTAACCTACACTCTATGATTTAGTCCACGGAGAAAATTGGGTAAGAGCAACTTTAAGGCAAGCATAAAGGGGACTGTGATCCCCTCTTCCTCCAGGCTGCTGCTCCTCTGCCAGCAGGAACTACAGTTACAGGCAGGAAAAGACAGAACTCTCAGGGCATGGTAGTAGATGTTATAAAGAGTGACATAATTGGCCAACTGTACCCTTCATAGTAGACAAAGGAGCATTTCTGGTGTACTTTTTTTCTAAGGATTTTCTGCCCCGAGGCATGGCTTCAGTTGTATTACTGTATGTGTCAAATCTAAAATTATATGTGTAGGCAGCTGTCCTGGGAGCAGACACTGGAGCCACTCAGCATGGAAAAGACATGATTGAGGTTTGTGCAACCTGCATCTCATTTGGACTCCTCTGTCTTTTCAAAAGCAACATGATATTACTCCTTGACAGGTCAGCAGAGCTACAAGTAAGAAGAAAATGGAAGAGAAACAACTTTCTTCCTTTTTTCTAAGATCTTTTATATTTTCATGAACTTATGATAAAATCTGAATTAAAATGTATGAATATGGATTTTGAGATTTTTATGGAATATAAGATAATTAAGGGTAAAGAATCACAATGTAAGTATAAACTGATGACTGGAGAGATGGCTCAGTGGTTAAGAACACATATGGTTCTTGCCAAGACCCAAGTCTAATTCCCAGACCTATGTCTGGTGGCCCACAATGTCTTGTAACTGCATCTCTAGGGGATCTGATACCTTTGTTTCCACTGGTATCTACACTGATGTGCATATATACATACATAATTTAAAATAATCATATTTTTTAAAAAAATAATCATTTGGAAATACTCAACTATATATACATACATATCCATGCAGAGAAATTAGTTGTAATTTACATGTGTAAATTAAAGTTATTTTCTGGAGAACAAATCTGGTATAACTTAACCTCTGGACTGTCTAATCTGTGAGCTGCCAAAATTGTAAATTACAGTGATTAAAATATGTCAGGACATGATCAACTACTCCATACTAGTTTAAGCAAATGGGTAACATTCGAAGTCTAGTATACATATCCAGAGAAATACAGCTTAAATTTAATAATGTTAGTCCTTGTTATGGTTTCCTATTTCAATTAAGACAAAATGAATCCAAAAATCTGTAATGATCTTGTTCTCTTTTCAGCCCCCATAGACGCCTCACTTTTCCAGAATACTCATTTGTGTTCTCTGTTGCTTCTCTGCTTTGGTCATGTTGACTCTGTTCTTCTAAAAGGCCAGGACTGTTATCTCCTCTATCTGAATGTTCAAGTTTGACATGACTGCCTCCTGTCAATCACATCTTAACTTAAATGATACTTTCTCCAGGAAGGCTAATACATGTCTCCCACTGATAGTTTCTTTTCTTTTTTACTGGTGTTTTTGTCTTATTGTCTGCACTTGTAATTCCATATGTGAACACTGGGCAGAAAAGTTTTGACTTGTCTTTTTCACTCCAGCACTGTGGCAGAGTGAGTCCTCAAATAATTATGAAGAAGAGAGAGAACTGATCAAGTGTGCATTTAGTATTTGCTAAAACAATTAGAGTTCTTATTTTTGAATGAAGTCATACAAATAAAACTGATAAATGGCACAGAATAATGTGATGGTTTTCTAAATCTGTGATAAACTTTGACTTTATAGAAATCTTTCCGAATAACCAGATATTTTAATTTCTCAAGTTTGAGACAGGCTATCCTCCACCATCTTAATCCAATGTAAAATTGTGCTATAATTTACACACCCTGTAGAATTGTTTGAAAACTTTTTTCTATTAAAAGAAAGTAATATTTATTGCTTTCAAGATGTGTAATAAAACACAGATTGAATTAATCCTTTTCCTCCTTAAAGCAGAGAACAGTAGGACTCCATTATGCACTTGGATATTCCACAGATAAATGTAATCAGCACTGCCAGATGCAGTTTTAACATTTGTTTGATTTATTTCCATGTCAAACTGTGTTTATCCATGTGTGTTCTAAGCCCAATGAAACGGTAGGAATGATAAACTAATGGAAATGTCTTTAAACCCTAGTTCTCTTTCACTCGGTCTAATTGCAATATATTCTATTCCTTTCTCTAGACCTCCAGTCTGCCTGCAATGCACGCCTCATTCTTTGCATATAATCCAATCTCTGTGGTGACTTCAGTGATGCAGAGCTGATCATATCTGTCTCCTTAGTAATATAAATCAATTGTCCCTGTCATTCTAAGGACAAATTCCCTATTGTGCTGCAAAATCTCTTCAAGACTTTAACCTCTTCCTCATGCATTCTAATTCAAACCTTCTCCAAACCCCTTTTCTCCCATGTCTGAACATCTGCACATATTACTTATTCTGCCTGAATTATTCTACCAATTCTCATCTCTCTCAGGGTTGTGAAACTTATTTCTAGTCACCATTCAAGTCTCAGCTCTGTTATCTTTCTCTGAGTAACTTTCTCAAAGCCTTGTAAAGACTCCTAACAGCCTCAGCATCCTGCTGTCAAAGCACACACTGCAGAATTTTATAATTGCTATTTTATTTTCATCATCCAGTATTGGGTCAAATCCTTGAGCAAAGATGACCTTGCCTCATATTTCACTTTTCTAACACACAACCTGAAGGGTGATAGATATTATTTTTTTAAATAAATTGGTAAATTGGTAAATATGGCAAAAATAAGAAAAGTTATTTTGGAGTTAAATGTACTTGACTAAGTTTCATGAAGATCACTTATGATTCTATCTCATTTACTGTGTTTGGGGATGAAGCACAGTTCTGGCACTTGGGTAGAGTTTAATAGGCACAAGCTATGGACAAACTAGCTTGAAGCAATGCAGATATGAATGTGTAGTACCACATTCTCAGTGTAGAAATACTGAGTGTGAGAGTCCTTCAGGATAGTAAAGGCGCTAAATGTATAAGTTGTGAATTTGGGGCTAAGGGCTTTGTGTCTCTGAAAATTATTGGTATGGTCTAAAAATTGTAGGATTTATTGAAAATTAAACAGGTTTTGCATATGATCTGTGACATATATGATGAATTCATGTAAAAAGTATCATTAATGCTATTTCTACTGCTGTTTTTTTTTTGTCTTCCTCCTCCTACCTGTATTGGTAAATCAGAATATAAAACGCAGAAATAAAGATACAGAAGGAACAATATGATTAATGATACGAATATACCTCTTTATTCTTACAGATATCAAAGTGTGTCCCCTGAACAGAAAGAACACTTTCGCCAAACCAAAAGCAGATGACAAAAACAAGAAGAAAGCTATACCTTTTCATTTTTCAGTGTAAACAAATTGTATTTGGGTTTAGTATATTTGCAGTCTATCTTTACCAATGGAATAGTTTTAATTTCTGCCAAACAAGTTAGTCAGTAACATGAGAAAATATTTAGAATGTAGATTCATATGCCCACATGAATATTACTTCCTAAGTCACTTACATATCAGCAATGGATTGCAAGAATTTGGAAGGAATATGTTCATTGCCTCTGGCCTCAAATCCAGGCCATTAATTTTCTAATTAAACATGCTTCTCTTGCTGCATTTTGTGTTGCTACATTTTCTTTCAGCACTAAACCAGCTCAAATTGTTTTATGCTTTCAGAATTTCCATTCATTGATATGCATCATACAGCGTGTTCTTTTCTTTCCAACACAATCAGATATGAAATCTTTCATTTGCATTCCATACAGAGTTTGAGTTGCAATCTGGATTTCCTGTCATCATTCCATGATGATATACTCACAAGGCTCTATCTCCAGAAAGCCAGAGATATTTATGAGCTTGACTGTCAAAAATGGCCAATGTGACTTTGCCAATGTTGTAGCATGTATTCGTAGTATTTACAAATGAGTCATCTCGCCTGGGCATTGGAACCTCACAGAAACCGATTGCTTATTGTACTCACACATTGGAGATAATGAACAGCCCTCACAGAAAGGTTAGCAGGGCTTTTGTTGCAATCAGGGAGGCTGTACCACAGTGTCTTAAGACACCCGAACCTGCATTGCTGGCATAGGTTTTGTACAACCTTATACAAAGTTACTAGCTAATCAGTTATCCACCTTAGAGTGCAAATTCTTGGTAAGATGAAACACAAAAAAATGTACATAGGATTTCTTTCCCCAGATTCTTAATATAAATTATATGACGCTGTAGTATGGGAAAGAGCACTGAATGATAGACCTATAAATTGGAGAGGAAAAGTAAGGTAAATTGAATAACTTATTTATCCATCGTATGAACATACATGTTATGCCTACATGAATATAGGAGCGCCTGTGTCGTGCAGTACTCAGAGGGGACATAAAAGGGCACTGGATTCACTGGAAAAGTTGTTAGACCTCATGTGGGTGCTGAGATTTGAACCCAGGTTTTCTGCCATCTTGCCAGGCCCAATTGAAAATATTTTTTATCCGACATGATGAAGTTCTACAAGCCCAAAGCCTTGATGGAAAGGGAACAGAGAACAACTTTCAGAAAACCCAACTCTCATATCTCTGTATTTCCACATGTGGAAACTGAATCTTATGTGGAATGCACAAGCAGAAAGCCAGAACTTTAAATCTATCAGTTTTACTTCCATTATTCCCAACGTCTTTTTCTCACAATATCTTGGATCTCTTCTAGACCCTTTAAAAATGGACTCTGGTGTTCAATATACGTAAGTCAATAAATGTATTAAGACATATAATGGACTTAAAGACAAAAATCACATGATCATCTCAACAAATGCAGAAAAGGCCTTTGACAAAATCCAACAGGCATTCATGATAAAGGACCTAGAAGAAGTTGGTCTGGAGGGAACATAACTCAACATAATTAAAGCTATATACATCAAACCCGCAGTCAACACCATTCTAAATGGAGAAAAACTGGAAGCATCCCCATTAAAATCAGAAAAAAGACAGAGCTGTCTACTATCTCCACTCCTTTTCAGTATAGTGACTGAAACTCTAGCTAGAGCAATAAGAGAAAGACCACTGTGGAAGAGGGGTCAGAAAGATTCTAAGAGCCCGAAATGTTCCATGAACATATGGAAACAGAGGCTTTCAGGCCACTGGAAGCTTGCACATGTGAACTTGTAACAATGTGGCATCGAGAACAGGACCCACGCCAACTCAATCAGACAAGGGCTTGGGGTGGAGCTAGGGAAAATGGGAGCAGGCCAGCGCCAGTTTTGGAACTCTTGGAGACTGATTAGCACTGGGTGAGGGAAAGTAGACCTTACTTACTACAGTCTGTAGATAGACTGACTAGCCTGCAGTGAATGAATTTGCACCAAAGTACATCTAGGTACAAATTCTTGACTGGATAGGACTTAACATGAATGATGGAAAACATGAGGTCTGGTTAGGTGGTAGGCTCTGGGGGCATCTTAGCATGGATGAGGCAGGAGGTCTAAACTTGATTAAGAGCTATTGTATGACTTATACAAAAGCTCAATCAAAAGTTTTAAATTTAAAGAAATAATAAGGACTCTGTTTAGAAGACTGTTTCACTTTTTTAGTTTCTTTTTAAAAGTAAATTTATTTTACCTGATACATAGTGCATAAAATTTTTAGATGTGTGTGGGGGGAGGCTTCATGGAGCATTCTGTGATTTTTTTGATGCATGTATACATTATAACATTTTGAAATTAAGCAAATTTATCTTCTCAAATATTTTTCACTTATCTACAATAAAACATTTTCAGTGTTTTATCATATACAGTGCATTATCTACAGTTGCTCTCCTATTCAATAGCACACAGGAAGTTCTTGATTCGATCTGACTGCAACTTGCTCAAACTGGCTCCATCTTTCTCATCCCTTCTGGTAATTACTTTACACTCTCAACGTTTTTGTGATCAGATTTTAAAATTTCATATCTGACTGAAATTGTATGGTAAACTGTCCTTTCTGTACCTGGCTTATTTTACTTAATCAAATAATCTCCAGTTCTTTCAACGATATTGAAGATAACAGGATTTTTTTCTGCTGAATAAACTAAACAATATTCTATGATAGCTATGTGCCACATTTTCTATATTCATTCATCATTCTGTGACTACTGTTAATAATGTTGCAATAAATAAAGAAACACACACACATAAATATATATGTGTACATATATATATATATATATATTCAGTAGTGAGATTGTTGAATCACATCAAGATTATTCTTTTATTAGACTATTTTCAATGACTTCTTGAAGAATAAATTTTCTTGGGTCTTTCATTTGTACTGACTTTAGACAACTCTGAGAGTAGTAGTGGAAAATATAAGCTCTGATGCTGAGTAAGATATGAGAAGAAAACTTCTATATACGTAAAAAGAAAACACATTTCAGTATATAAAAATATCACGATTAATATATCCTGCTTTATGATGAAATAAACCCATTGCCTGACACAGCAGAAAATGAAATAGAAAAGCATAAGAGACTGACAAACATAATTAGAAAAGATTGGAAAAGCTTAAAAGCAACATTTAACAGAGGAAAAGACAGTATATCAAGCAAGTTTTGTATTTACGAATCAAGTATTTTAGTCCTTTAAGAAGGATAACCAAACAAGTGAAGGGATTACAGACACAGTAAGACAAAGCTTTTTTAAAATAAAAAGGGTGGCTTTAAACACTAATGCCAAAGGTACTTTCGTACACATAGAATAATACCTATGTACATATTTAACTTTCAAAAACAGAGTCCATCGCTTCACATATACAAAGAAAACTCAATACATACTTGTTGAGAGTTCCATTGTATTAATACAATAGTATTGTTGTCTTCACTGAAACTGATTAATTTTGTGAATTTGTTAAATTTTGTTCCTGAAGGACCTTAAGAAGGAAAAAAAATCAGTATCATTTATAAATTTACAACAATTAAAAGCAAGGCCAGCACATTTTTTTCTCTACTAGTCTGAATTTAATAGTGTTTTGCAACAATGTAAACTGATATGCATTTGAGAAAATGAAGTTTTTAAAGCAAATCTTTTATATTGGTATCTATCTTTGGATAATCCATTTCATTTTGTATTTGTGCAATTTACCAATTATTTTATAAATAAAACTATATATAATAATGATGAGGTTTGCTTTCTAGTTTTGAAAGCCACATTGATAGGACTTATGTTTTAATTATTGTGGTTCTGTGTAAAATAATGGAAGCTAAATTGTTTAAGGAGCAACACAAGGGTGGTTTTCTTTCTATCCTGTCTGTATCACATTTATTTAACTATATCACTATTATTTTAGCAAGTTATATAATATCTGGAAACTTTAATATCTGACAGGAAAGAACATGATACTGAGAATCATGATTCATGGTAGTTACAGCTATCATACCTGTGGGTAGCCTAGTCATACCTCTTATTGTCTCCTGCATTATTGCTTTGTAACCCATTAGTTAAAGAATCGACATAAAACCACTTATTGGTCATGTTCTCTTGTCTATTTTTTCAAAGCTGAGGGAGAAGTTTGGCAAATGTGGGTTTTTTGCAAATAAATTCGAATGCTTTATGATGGTTTAATCAGGACTGAATCTATTTCTTTTGAGAATTTCATATGTAAGTATTGTCTTTGCATTGTTTCCATCTCTTCCAGTTTCCCACCAATTCCTTACAGATCCCTCTAACTCAGTTTCGTGTCCTCTTCTTTGATTATTATTCTTACATATACATACATACATTTACATATACACACATGTATGCACACTCAGTATGCACTGAGTCCATTTAGTGGTGCTTATTTCTATCTGTGCTTAGAGCTGTCCATTTGAGATTAGATAACCTCTCAGGGAGCTTGTCCCTAGAGAAAATAGATCTTTCTTCTTCAGCAATCCATTGATTGCTGGTAGCTCATCACCTTGGGATGGAACCCTGTGATATTGCCATTAATGTTGGCATGTCAACTGGTTTTGTTGTTATGCAGATATTGTTATAGAATACAGTACGTGTAAATTTCAGTAATACAACTTTCCTGTCATGTCAGGCAGCAGGTGTCTTGTCCCTCTGGCTCTTGCATTCTTTTCAGCCCTTTCTTCTGCTGTGATACCAGAGCCTTGGCTGTAAAAGTTCCATCATAGATGTGTCACTAGTGTTTGACACCTCACAGTCCCAAGTTCTCTGAATTTGACCAGTTTGTGTAACTTTGTAATGTATTCTATTTGTTGTCAAAACAAGCTTCTTTGATAAGTGGTAGGAAGTATGATTGTTTGTAATTATGAGCATAAATATTTAGAGTATAATACAGATTTAAGACCTCTCTAAGCCATGTGGAGCTATGTTTATAGTACCACATGTTATTTTCTTCAGATTGAGCTGGCCTTAATTCCAATTAGACAGCTGTAGATAAGCCCCAAGATAACAGTACCACTACTCCACCAGATAATTTGTTGGGTTTCCATTATTGTGGTTTGTAGACTTTGATTCCTTTCCATTTTCTTGGCTCTTGCAGTTACAGCAGGATGAAAGCTTGAAGCTGAGATCCACAAATGAGACAAAACATGGGTAGCTTGTTTTCTTCTGTATTTGGCTTATCTCATTTAGTAGTTTCTGGTTCCTTCCATTTACCTGAATATTTCATGAGTTTGTTTTTCCTTATCACTGAGTAGAACTTCATAGTACAAATGTACCACATTTTATTTATCCATTAATCAGTTGAGGGATATTTCAGTTGTTTGCATTTCCTAGCTGCTGTCAAAGGACCATCAACAAACATGGCTGAGCAAGTATCTCTGTAGTAGGATATTGAGTTCTTTAGGTATATACCCACCTGGACCATATGGCAGATCTATTTTTAGTTTTTAAGAGTTGTCCACAATAACTGTATCAGTGTGTAATACCATCCGCAGTGAATGAGGTTGCCCCTTGCCCCATATCCTCTCCAGCATTTGTTTTCATGATCTTAGTCATTCTGACTGACGTTTCAATTTACTTTTTCCTAAATGGTAAAGATGTTGAACACTTTAAATATATTTCTTAGTCAGTTTATTTCTTCTTTTGAGAACTTTCTGTTTAGATCTGTAGCACGTTTTTAATTGAGTCATATGCTTTCTTGATTCATTTTTTTGAGTTCTTAATATATTATAAAAATTAATCATCTATCATCCTCTCTGTGGTCTATCTCTTTCTTGATTGGTTATTGACTTTGCTGTACAGAAGCGTTTTAGTCTAATGAGCTTCCATTTGTCAACTGTTGACCTTAATACCTAAGCAAATAAAGCCTGATTTAGATAGTTCTTACCTGTACCTACATCTTTTCAGTGCTCCAGGCATCACATTGAGGTCTTAGATCCATTTGCAGTTAATTTTTGTACAGTGAGATGTGGGTCTGATTTCAGACTGAGTCTATTCTTGAATATGATTAAAATTGGCTTTATTTAGAAAAATATGCAAGAAAAGCCTCTTAGGGAAACCTACATTAGTTTAATATTGAAATCATATAGAGGAGACAAGACATTATCAAGTAATCTGAGAAAGAGACTGTGTAGAAATAGAGACTATATTCTAGGTATGGTCTTGAGTTCATTAGCAAAGGCAGGAGATAATACCTGGAGAAAACCTAGCATTTTCTTAATTACTTCATTCCATTTTTAATATTTTGTGTATTCTTCAGCACACTATAGATTTAATGATTAAAATGCTGTAGACATGAAAGTCATGAACTGAAGTCATTTTATCAGAATAATACTATGAACAATTGCATTAATTTGCCCTTTTCACATGTCTTGGTTAGAACCTATCATATGGAAGTCATTCTTCTCAAATAAATAATAGTTAGCTAATATCATTATATCTTGATGTCTGAATTCTATATCCAAGACACAGTATCACACCCGGGGAGAGAGACAGAAATTTTGTACGGGAGGGCCAGTCGTTTGATCAGAAGTCCCCTGGACCCTGGCACACACACTCAAGATGGAGACCCACAGCACCATACCCTCGTCTCATTCCTAACATTCCCTGCTTTTTCTGCTAGATCCTTTCTCTTAAGTCATTGGCTGTCAATCACATTTGGAGGCATGTCCCTTGAGGCCAAGAGAGAAACTCTGCAGATTTGCCCCACAGAGACGAACACTGATGTTTCAAAATAACTCAATAATTTATGGAAGAATGCTATTTCCTTAGATTTATTTCTTTTTCCTTTGGGAAATTTATTTGGGTCTTTTGAAAGGGAAACTCTTTGATTAGGGAGTCTGGGTTCTAGTGTTTAAGTGACTACAAGAGATATGAACAATTATAATTTAGAAGCAAGATTATGTATTTTACATGTATTTTAAGAAAAGTAATTCATTTATCATTGACATATGTAAATTAGAAGTCCCAAGAGTAATTATTAACATGACAGAAGAATCAGAAGACAAATTCATGAAACTGTAATTAACTATATGTCAACTGAACTGTACCTTAAGATGTCCAGATACTGAATATTGATGAAATGTTATTATGACTGTCTCTCTGAGGATTTTTTTCTGGCAGCAAATAACATTTGAATTGGTAGACTGTGTAAAAGAAATTTCCCTCGTCATTGTGAACAGGTCTCATGACATCCTTTGATCATCTGAACAGAACAAATGGATGAGCATGGGACATTGGCCTTCTGTATCCAGACTTGTAATAGAATGTATACCATTAATTCTCCTAGTTCTCAAGTCCTTGGATGGCAGACTTTGGAATTTCTCAGACTCATCTCTACAGAAGATAATTCTTTATACTACAATACCCAGATCATATTGACTGGGTTTCTATGAAGATCTCTGAATAACACACATCATTTTGCAAAGGTATACTCCTTCTGGACCTCAAGGCAGAAAACTAGAAAGAATTCTATTTGTTTCCATGTGCACAAAACCTATCACTACCTGGGCATTCATGCTGATGAATCTTGAAGAATTTGAGAGCCTGATTTCTTTGCTAAAGTTATATATAATATAAACAGTGGACGTTCTGACAGCAGAAGTTGAAGAGAGTATCACAGATATGCGAGGTCAAAGCAGAGGCCTGAGTATGAGAACTTAAGCTGACTTGTTAATGAAATACAGTTTCACTTATTTCTATTAGAAGTTACTCAAGATAATACCTGGGCTTCTATACACTTTGAATTTATTTATAATTTCTGCATAAATATACTTGTGACTTCAGTATACCATGTTTATAAGCAGCAGGTCTGTTTATTACTCAAGAGTTGGTATAACTGATGGTTACTCATTTTACCCCAGATCCTTGTTTCCTTCCTGACATTTCTTTATCAACAATGATGTCATCAGAACCACTCCCAGCAATTTTGCTCATGATGCAATTTCCATGTTAGGTTCAAATCTAAAATTTAATGAGTAACCAAATAAAAGCCGTGACTATCCTTGGAAGAAATAACTATTCTTTTACTTATTTCAAGAGAGAAGCAAATATTTGAGGACATTACTCTATCAAAATGTTTTTCTCTCACATTATAAATGTAGCAAGTTAATTCATAATGCTTCCTCATTAGGAATAAAGCAATTAAAAATAACTATAACTGCATAACTGTACCTCTGTTTTTAGATGCCTAATTACAGAACCTCTTTAGGGGTGATGTAAATGTCAGCTCATTAGAACTGTTTTTATTATTTGGAGCAGCAGACTACAACCAATATAAAAAGTGGCATCTTAAAGTAGCCATTTGTCATGATAGGACATGGGACTAAATTATTATTTCCACGTATTTAAGTATATGTTGATAACTAATTCTGGGTGAAGTTTATGGCTTAAGGGAAGAATGTGAAGGATAAGAAAGGAATATAAATCGAAGTTATGCCAAAAATATTTAATAAGGTCATTTCACATTCATAATTTAACAAAAATTAACATATGCCTTTATTCAACAAAGATCATGAGTTCTCTTTTCCACTATCTAAATAATTTAGATTTGAAGCTTTCTGGTGTTGGGTAATATTTTAATTAGGCAGATGTTTTATTTTTCAATGATTCTCTCAATATCTTCATGGTTGGTTCTTAGTGGGGAGGAAATTAATTGAGACAATTTTTCATCTGATATACATATGAGCAAGTTTGTGGGTACCAGGAAAGCTTGATAGGCAGGAACTACTCACTCCTACTTCATCCCAGCAGAGAAGCTGACTTCTCTTGACTGCTTGGTACCTGTTTTAGTCACATTTCTCCTCCTGTAAAAAAATACCCTGACAAAAGCAACTGAAGGGAGGTAACATTTATCTTGTCTCCCTGTTCCAGAATGTTGTGCTGCCCATCAGGTTAGGAAAAGCATCAAGGACAGAGCTCAAGGCAGCCGATCACACTGCATCTGAAATGAGAAAGCAGAGAGATGAATGCTTGTCTTCAACTCAATTTCTCCTTTTAATACACTACAGGATTCCATCCCAGGAGATGGTGCTATTCAGTTAGAGGTTCTTCCCACATCAATTAACCGAATCAGACAATTCTCCAAAGATACACACAGAGACCCATATTCCAGGGGATTCTAGATCTCAATTGACAATATTAGCCATCGCACTATCAAACAGTTGTTAAAAATTTCCTGAGTCATAGCTAAACATGTTCCATTCCAGTTAAGCTGATATTATCCTCCATCTCTGCGCTCTTGTTTTTGCTTAGCTACTGTTATTGTCTATGTAAATATAACTTCAATACTAGATCCTACCAATCAAAGCTACAAATATCAGAGTAGTCTCAAGATCAAAGATTATGACTGCTAAAAAAGACAATTTGACAAAATAACTTTAAAACTTCCATATAAGTCACTAGATGTCAGGATAATCTAACTTCTCATTCTTGCCTTGTCTAAAGAGCTAACATACCTTCAACATCTCTTTCCCCTACCCTGGACCTTGGTTTTCTCCAATATATGCTTGACATGCATAGTTTCTAATATTCCTTCCAGTTTTGACATTTAAAGACTTGATTTTAAGAGATCAGCCTTTCTGAACTGTCTAAAGAATTGCACTCCCTTTTTGTAGTCATGGAAGCAAATAGGCCCCAAGGTCCACAATCACCTAATCAAAAGGAGTTCTCAGTGTTCTACATGAACAGAAAGAGGAGCTTGTTTCTTTAGAGAACATAAATAGCCAGCCTGCTGGCTAATAGGATGAGCAATTAATATCAGGATATATCTCCTAGTGGTTATCAATTTCTTGAAGGATATTAAGTGAGAATTTTTCTGTTGTCCTAGAATTGAACCAGTGACTCAAATGAGTTTAAATTATTAAATACCCAAAAGTATAAGACCAAATGCCATGAAAGGGTGAGATCAGTTTTCTTTAGGGTTAATTAAGAATCTCAATAAATCAGTTATTCTGTCTTCTGTCATCCTTTCAAGGTAACATAAGAAGATATCATAAACCACTAGGGATCCATGAGATGCCTAAAACCAAATATTCTCTATAAATCACTGCTGAATTTGAGTATTTACTTTCCTAACTGGTATCTAGATAAAGCACACAGCATTCTAATCATTCTTGAGAATATTTGGGGAGTATGGTATTGTGGATTTTTATTATATTTTGTTCTTCAAGTCTGTGAGGAAAAAAGTAACATATGTATTTGACCTAAGTAGTAGCATCAATCTCTAATGTAGAGATATAGAATTACATGAACAAGGAAAGATTGCTGAAGTACTCTCTGCAATAGTACTAGACAGTAACTGTCTTTAGCATGATTGTGGATAGTTAAAGGGATCATTCACTTGCTATACCATAGTAAAAATGAACAGAAATTCACATCCCTTCATGACTCCACATGTAACAATGGTGGGTAGAAGGGCTCTGAGCAGCAACTGAGCAGAATGGGAACATGCCTATTCTGGTGTCATGGGCTACAGGTGTACCCGAGTGAAGACCACCTCTTAAGAAAAGGGATAAAATTCAGATATGGAAATGTTCTCACAATTTTCCATGTATTATTCATGCCACATAAGAGACCACACACAGAACAAAAGGAAGGAAATGTCCTGTAACTAATACAGATCCCTCTGTCCCTCTCTCCTACAGAGAATCATAATCAGGTGTACAGCCTTTGCCGACAAAGGGGAAAGAACAGGCTTTGAGCTGAGTTGAGAATAAAGGTTAGACATGAAAATAAACACATATTAATTATTGGAAAGAAGCTGTTCTGATAAAACACAGTGGAAGAAATTCTTGAAGAAAGCCAAGATATTTGAAATCCCTTTAATAAAAAAAGGGCTTCAACAGACTATACATGGTGAGAGTTACTTTGGAAAATGAAGTGGGTACTACTCAAGGGTTAAGATTCTTCAATATTTCAAGATAAAAAAAAAACTAGCATCGCTACTGCCATATTTAGGTGCTCAGTTGAAAGGGATCTCATTGCTTTTAAATGCAGAATAAATTTTTAATTTTTAAAATTTTCTCAGTTGAATCAATATTCCCTTTTTAATCTGAAAGACTGGGAAGAAATGTGAGTGGAAAAGACAAGATATTTACTGAAGCATGGTAAAGTTCAGTTTTAAAATTCCTAAGCCCAAAGATAATCATTTCTCGTCTCTCTTGAAGATCTCACTTACATTTGAATCTTCTTTGCAACTAGGTGAATGTCTTTAATTTATACCCAGTCTTGGAATATCAGAACTTCAAAGTATATAAATTTTATTAATGAAAATTCATGTAAGTAAACAAGTTGTATTAACAAATCCATAATCATCATCAGAGGAAATAAGTGACCAAGGTAAATTATTTTAACACCAAAACTTTTGCATGTATCATGATACCTTGGCTCCACAAACTGAATTCTTTTCATCTTTAATGCTAAACATTTACATTATAGCTCTGTCTCTCTCAGTCAACTTAACAAAGTCTCATTTCCTTCTTTACTGTTTTTAATTATTATAGACTATAACACACAAAATGCTCAACAAAGTGAGCATTTTATCTAGATATTAATGTAAATATTAGTACTACCATTTTCAATAAGTTTCTTTCACACTATACATCTGTGGCTTATGCATTCAATCAACTTTTGAGCAATATTAGAAATAGATAAATGTAAGACTATCTCATTGTAACTGGAGAATTGCCCCAGCCAGACTCAACAGTGAGCAAGGACCCTAGGACACCTCAAATGAGAAGGAACAAACAGACACACAGAACCTGGGCGGCAGGGGAGGCTTTCTCGTCGAGCCGCAAAGTTTATTGTTATTACTGGGTTTAAATACACAAGCTTGGGGAGGTGGAGGTAAAAATGCACTTACAGGAATGTGGTAGTTTGGCAGAGCCAGAACCGTTGCTTAGGAAACACTATCTCTGACCTTCAGTGCCCACCATGAATAACTATGTGTTTGCCAAGAATGAATAACTATGTGTTTGTTAGGAGAGATGGGACTAAGAAGAGAAACAAGGGCTTTATGCTGAACAGGAATGATAAAAGTGTCTCCTCTCTCAGGCCTTCCTAGCTCGTCTTGGGTGAGATTAGGAGGTGGATGTAGGACATTCCATTGCAGCTCAGTTTCTGCTACCAAGGTTGAGCATGCTTATCATATATGCAGGTGGCTACAGGGAGGACTTTTCCCAGGGCTGTTTTTCTCTAAGATGGAATCAAGCTATAACCTGGCTATTCTTTAACCTGTGGCCTCCAACAGAGAATTGAACTGTATTTTACACAAACTTTTTATTCACTATGTTTTCAGAAGAACTTTGCAAAAGTGCCCTGTGGAATGAAAGTATACTATTGTTTATATTGTAAATATCATCAGAAAATAAGGAAAACTGTTTTTCTGTATGTTCTACATTATGGTCATGGTCTTTGTAGCTCTGGATTACTAGTAATACATGTAGCATCCTGGCTACACTCATTCACCGAGTCCGGATCGGCAGAGGGCTGCAGACTGAATGACACACATAAGACAGAGACGCAGACACACACACTAGGTAGGAGGAAAGGGGAATGACTGACTGACTTTATTGAGAGGCAGCAAGCCTTATATACCCTGAGGTGGGTCTTTGTAGGAGGGTTAAAAGTTCAGGTTCTCAGGAGACATCCAGCCACATGACACACATCTGATGTAAACTGAGGAAGTCTGCAATCAAATCAATAAAGGTCAAGTTGTTTACTTCAGAACTGCAACTGACAAGATCCGGCTAGCTCTTGGCCAAGAGCCTAGCACTAAGAGAAAAGGGAATGCAGGGGGGCCAGACCCTACAAATACAGTTTTCAGTTCTACTCATGTCAAGTAAATTTATAAATGAATCGATTGTTTGAGAATCGATTTAACAGCGTATTATCCCTGTTGTTAAGGTAGACGCAAGGGGTTATAAATTGTACCAAATAATCTGTGTTTTAAACATAAAAAGAATCAATTCTATGTCCACCATAAATCAGAGCAGGAAAGATTGAAAGAAGCAAACAGGCTAGACAAAAATCTAAATATGAAAAAGAAATGCATTGTCAATAGCATCAGAAACATGAACTGTAGACTAATTCAATGGTTCCATCTTCACAGCAGCAATATTGGGGAAAATAAAGTATGATATGTATAGGACGAGACCAAAGAGATCACATTGTGCAATTGCCATACTGCTCAATGGCTATGTAAATGAAAGAAAAGAACGATTTGATGGAAAGACCAGGATCACAGAGAGCTATTAATAAGGACATTCACCATAAAGAGCAGACTCTAATAGCTTTATACTGTTGGCACGACAGTCTCACAGTAATGCTATATGTGATATCCAACATTAACTCTTTCAAAACCTTTTATGTCCTAAAGGCAAAAGGTTTTATATGTTTTTTTTTTTTTTTTCTTTTCTGCCTGTTTGGGAGGCTTGTGCTGCTTTTACTCCACAATAACAGGGGAAATAAAAGTTACCTACATCAATGGTTTAGTGGTCACTGGATCCAAAGAGCCAAATTCAGACTTGAAAGGGAAAAGGGGCTTCAAATGACACATATTGGTCATAGCACAGTTCCTGATCATCTCACGTGACTTAATATGAAATGTATATATTGAAAGAAGAGGGATTTGCCTAAGTTTCTTGATTGGGTTAGCATATATTCGGATTGCTTCACAATTAAAATGTATGCATAACTAAATTTTTTATGAATTTACACAACTCATACACTGTAAGACTTGGCCTCAGTCCAATCAAATACTTATGATTTTTGAGAAAGAAGTGTTAGGGGAATAGAACTATGGTCAATTGTTTACACGTGGTTATAATTTCTTTTGTGCTATAAGTACAGAGTTGAATACATTTAAGAGACTGGACTGCTAAATCTACTCACATAGCACTTTGTCAAATCAAGCACAAATAATCTTGAATGTTCATATCTAATTTGGTACCTTTCTCATATATTACCTCATTTCTAATTACTTTTATCATGGTGCCCAGTCTTCATTTACTTACCTTTTCCTCTAAGAACTTTACTTACCTACAGCTCTAAGGACTTTCTGCCACCTTGTCACTTCATAGGTCACTTCATAAAGCAATTTAACACTTGCAACATTGTTAAGAAAGTCAGCTTCTTATATAAGCACATTAAAAGCACTAAAGCCTAACACTTCCTCCTTACCTCTTGGAAACACTTTTTAAAATCTACATTAGCAGGAAATGTTGTGGTTGCACTGTGATCTTCTTATAGGGTGGATAATCTAATGGTATTTCTTGTGAGATCCTTCTAAATATGCAGTATCTTAAAGTTCTTAGTATTTTATTAAATTGACGATAAATTTGATTCCTTATTGAATTTTCATTAAAGTGTTTTTTAAATAACACTATAGAATCTATATTTTAATGATTGAATTGTATCCTTCAGGTTAGCAACCTAAGTTCATTGAAATTTTTCATGAAATAGGAAAAAAAAACATTCTATGAATTTTTTCATAAGACTAAACAGAATGGGTGGATGGGAAACACTGAATCAGTTTGGTTTTATAAGAAGTAGGCAAAACATTTAATATATTTCAGAGTTTTATATTTCTAGTCCTCATTTCTGTCTAAAAAAAAATATCAATACAAGAATGGCTCAACGTATGTAAATCAAAAGTATAATGTCCTGTTGGAGGCCATAGTAAGAAAATACAGCCTGATTCCATCTTAGAGAAAAACAGCCCTGGGAAAAATCCTCCCTGTAGCCACCAGCATGTATGATAACCACATTCAGCCTTGGTGGCAGGGACTAGTTGCACTGAAAAGTCTTACACCCACCTCCTAATCTCACCCGAGATGAACTAGGAAGGCCTGAGAGAGGAGACACCTTTGTCACAGCACAAAGCCCTTGTTTCTCTTCTTAGTCCCATCTCTCCTAACAAACACATAGCTATTCATTCTCTCCTGGAAAACATATAGTTATTCACGATGGGCTCTGAAGGTCAGAGATAATGTTTCCTTAAGCAACGGTGCTGGCTCTGTTAATTACCACATTCCTGTGTAAGTGCGTGGATTTTTACCCCCACCTCCCCAAGCTTGTGTATTTAAACCCAGAAACAATAAACCTTGCGGCTTGATGAGATATCCTCTCAAGTCGTCATTTCGTGTGTTCGTCTGTCTTGTGTGTGTTTTGTGTGTTTGTTCCTTTAATTCCAGGTGTCTTTTAGGGTCCTTGTTCACCATTGATCCCCGCGGGCCGGGGCAATGTCCATATAAATAGATCCAAGGACAAAAATCATAAGATCATTTCATTAGATGCAAAAAGACCTCTGCAAAATCCAATACCTTTAAGCACAGAGAATATATCTCAACACAATAAAGGCTGCAATGCCCAAGTCACAGAGTCCTCTCAAAAAACCACAGGGAGGCCAAATCCGTTGCAATCACACAAGGATCTTTATTTGCAAGCTGGAGCTCGGTCCATGGCCCAACACCGGGACGCAGCAGTTGGAAGGATGGTAGCCATGAGTGAGGGGGGAAACATGCTCTTAAGGGAAAAAAATGCAAGTGGGTAATTCTATGCCTTGGCGTTTCTTGATTGGGCAAGTTTGGGCAAGGTTACGTGGTAAGGGTGCATTTTAGATTGATTGGGTAACAAAGACAGAGCTAGGTTACAGACAGGATACCTCAGGGTTGTTCAAGTGGGGCAGAGGACTTTTTGGGGTTTTTTGTTAGAGCAATAGGACAAGTGAAGATATATGGGATAGAAATTGGAAAGGAAGAAGTAAAAATTTTATTTAGCAGACGATATGATTCTATACAAAAAAGAACCTAAAAACTCAAATACAATTTTTAGAACCCATAAACACGTTCGGCAAAGTAGCAAGATACAAAATCCACACAATAATCAGTAGCCTTCTCATATACCAAGAAAAACATACTGCAAAGGAAACCAGGAAAATAATCCTACTCAAAATAGGCTCGAAATAACATATCTTGGAATAAATCTAACAGAGGAAATCAAGGACATGTCTGATAAAATTTAAGACAGGGAATAAAGAAATTGATGAAGATATCAGAAGATGGTCTCCTATTCATGGATCCATAGAATCAATATTGTGAAAATGGCCATCCTTCCAAAGGCAGTGTACATATTCAGTGCAATCCACATTAAAACTCCAACAATTCTTCAAAGATATTGAAAAATAATCTCAAGTGTTATTTGGAAATGCACACACAAAACAGAATAGGAGAGACAATCCTGAACAATTAAATCACTGAGGAATTACCATCCCGATTTCAAATCATACTACAGAGGTATAGTAACGAAAACCATAGACACGTTGATTGATGAAATAAAATCATGGATTCAGATTTAAGTTCACATACAATCACTTTATTTCTGACAAAGCGGTAAAAAATACATATTTGAGACTAGATAACATTCTTAACAAATGGCTCTGGTCAAATTTAATAGCTACATGTAGAAAAGAACGGAACAAGAACTCTATCTTTAAAACATACAATCACAACACCAAAACCGTCAGTGACCTCAACACAGAATGTGCTACCCTGAATCTGAAAGTGAAAGTAGGAAATGTATTGGAGCTAAAAGATAAAGGAAAGGACTTTCTGAACAGGATTCTCACAGTGTAGACATTTAAGACCAAATTTTGTGTGTGAAACTATTCCCGAGGAGACAGGGACAACTGTCTTCTCACCCCATATAGGGAACCACAGACCAAGTTCAACTTGGTGAACTAACAAGTTATATTGAGTTACTTACACAAGTATGGGTAAGGACTTATTTACAGGAGCAGGAATGACTCACAGACAGCACATTACCAAAAGCCCATCCTAGCATGGATGACAGATCGTGATAGCAAGAAACCTGGAGTTCACGGCAAAACCTGCAAGCTGCTCAACAGATTGGAGAGTGTCCTTTTTAGGTAGCTCAGTCAGTCTGAGCTTCTTCCAGGCTATTCAGCTGGTTTCAGTTTCTTCCAGGGAGTCCTACTGGTCTCTGCTTCTCCTAGGCAACTTGGTTATTCTGAGCCTCTTTTGGGGAGTTCTACTGATATCTGCTTCTTCCAGGAGACTTGGCTGGTCTTGAGAGCTTCTCTCAGCAGTTCTTAGGGCTTGGGGAGGGTGGGGGCTAGTGAATCTACTTAATTTCAGGGACTTCCTGAAGCTACCGAGATGTTAGTTTCTGAGCTTAATGGGCTTCTCTGCCGAATGGACTGTTTCACCACCCTTCAAAACATCCTGTTGTTTACTTTTTTTAGAACATCCAGAAGTTTAACTTTGTGAATTTAGAATATTCTGTTCGTTATTTCCTTTTAGACATTCTGCTCTTTACCCTTCTAAATTTAGAGTATCCTGTTTTTTACCTCATTTCAGACATCTTGATATCTCCTTTCCCTCCACAATGGAAGGTTTTACTATGGTAGAAATTGCTACATCATTCCAGCAATTGACAAATGGGACATCCTGGAAATTAAAAGCTTCTGTATAGAAAGGGCATCATGACAGAGTGAAGGAGCAGTCTCCAAAATGAAGAAAAAAAATTTTTACCAGCTATACAGCTGTTAGAGGATTTGGATCTAGAATACACAAATATTTTATTAAACATCAGGGACTAGAGAGATGGCCCAGCTGTTAAGACCTGGAGTATGGGACTCAGTTTCCTGGATCCATTTGTTGATTAGCAACCATCTGTATCTCCAGTTCCAGGGCATACCACATTCTCTTCTGACTTTTTCTAGGGATTGCATACAAATAAAATAAACAGAAATTATTTTTTTTAAAATAAACATTGTAGGGACAAAGCAGAGGCCATTTCCACTCAGACCTCTTAAGTTTAAATCCCCCCACTCCCCAATTCCAGGTGCTTACATTTCAGTTCGTATTCTGGCGCCAAGCCAAGACCCCATGCCCAGTGAGGTCTGAATTGTCCAATACAAATAATCCCCATGGGACAACCGGTTTTAGACTGGCAATTCCAAGGTTGGACCAGCGCTCACAGTCGTTCAGCTACTGAATTTATAAAAACTGGCTGCAACCTTGGGCTGGGCAGCAGTTCCAGATCTGGCCTTTGGGACTGCAGCCCAGCTCGCCACTAGATTCGCTTTGTTTGCCAAATTATATAAATATATTTTCCTTTTCGCATCATAGTGGAGTCATGGGGTTTATTCTCGATTTTCCAACCCTAACAACATCCAAAACCCAAATAATTAAATGAAAAATTAGGGCAAAGAGCTAAACAGATGCTTCTCAAATCCCAAATCAAAAAGGCTGAGAAATACATTTTAAAATGTGCAGGACTGTTAGCCATCATGGATGTTATGGGTCGAAATAAAATATCCAACTCCGTGCGGATGAAGCAGCAAGGTCTTTTACTTTGGTTGACTGCTCCCACCTGACTTGGGGGCAAGAGCACCTACTGGGTGGAAAGATACCTTTATAGGGTTTTACAGCAACCAGTTACAATTTAGAACATTTAACTGTTTTTAAAGAATCAGGCATTTCACAATAGTTAAAATTTTCCTCATCACATTCCTGTTACACATTGCGCAGAAGCAGATTAAACAGTTAGTTCTTAACAGCTTTTCCTTCTAGATTAGGGTTTCTCAGGATTAGTTGTCAGACCAGTACATTTTTTTTAATAGGAAGATTTATACAACCCTAACCGAAGACCAGTTCCTTAGAGAAAAATCAGCAAGTAACATCAGTTAGGATGTCTAAAGTAATCACACTCATATTTTGAAATTTGCTTTTCCAGACAGTACTCCACAGTTATGACTTCTAAGTTTCTTATTAAATAGCATAAGCAGTTGGATAGTCTACATTTTAATTATCCCTGATCAACAAATGTTTTATACAAACTGGAATAAATAGACCATTTTAAAACTTCAGCTGTATTTTAGAAGTACAGTGTAGATATTTGCATCCATTTTATCACTTATTTCTTGTTGGTAGGGTATTCATATATTTTTGTAATTTATGGTACCAAAAGTAGGATTATGATCAAGTGCTGAATAGATTGCAATATAGGATTTAAGAATAAAATGTCCTAGCAAAGAATCTAGATCTGAAATTCGTATTTCTCACCTGACATTTTAAAACAAATTCAGTGTTGACCACTTGGAAAAAAAAAATTGTGCAACCTTTATTATTTGGTGTACTCTTTTGGATATCAACAATTTGGAGACTTCTTCTTGGCTCTTCTACAATGTTTTATCTTAGTAGAAAAGTACAGAATTGTGCTTTTTACAAAATCATCCTCCCTAAATATAGGGTATCTTATACCACTTACCACTCACAGGCATAGCAGTTGGTAAGTTTCTAAGGATTTGAAGAGTATATAATGCATTTTGTGTCTATCAGTATATCACATGGTTTAGGGGCTTGACAATTTTGAGTAGAACTAAAGTAAACTTAATTTTCCTTAACAGGACCAATCAAAGGTGCAAGGTAAAATTGTTTTCTACAAAAGAACCCAGAGAACCAAATCCTAAAGTTATAATTGCAGGATAAGGCCGAGACTTCAAAAAAGACAGTATTTATTTTCTTGAAGAATTTCTTCCTGGCATGCTATTGAACCTAACCAGAACTGAAACCCATGCATTAGAACTTGAGTGAGCTTGTGAAAGAGCCCATCACAAAGTGTGTGTGGTCAAATCTACCAAGTCAGCATTCTGGGCAGACTATCAAGTTTCATTTTATGATGAAAACCTTACTTCAAAACTGAACACAAATACGGATAGAGGGTCTAGCAATTACATGAATAAATGTCTCAAGCCCTAGAAGGTATGCTGCAGTGGTCTTTCCTTTGGCATATTGCCTCATGGGAAAAAACTCAGGTCTGATACATTGATGCAGTGTTTGTTACTACACCAACATCATAATCACCTAAACAAACAGACTGATACTTAAATTAAGTTTTCAAGAATGGGGCCAAACACTTGTTCCCCTAGCTTTCTATTAGAACTGTCTGTCTTTCAGAACTGTTCCGATGGATCTTTCTTGTCCCCTAAACTTATGCAGTTGGAGCTGTCTGTGTCCATGCCTTGTTCTGAAGAACTGTCTTCAGCTTCACTGGGGTAGAATGAGGTCAATTTCTGCTCCATGGTTAATCTTTAACAGACAGTCGCTATGATCTCATTCATCCAAGGTCACACATTCTTACCCCGGCTCCATAGTGTCCAATGGATGAGTGAGCACTTGCAGCATTGTGGTACCTTAATTCTCAAGCATACCCACATTCATTCATTATCTTTTCGGGAGGAGTACCAAATGACATTGCCAAGGAGACACCCTAGCCTTCAGGATCAGTACCGGTTTTGCCAGGGTTAATTAAAAGTCCAGGTTATGTCCCTTAATAAAAGTCATTCCTACAGTTCTCCATTCTTTGTTTTGTAAATGAAGAAAAATGTCCATCAGGGTGGTTACAGGTTATGGACAAGTCACAAGCAATATGCTGGTGTGCTGGAGAATCAGCATAGGTCAGCATCATGTTGTTTTAGAGACCATAGGTGGCATGAGCAAATCATCTTTGGAGAAGGCACTTGGAACATGACAGCTGTTCATGCATGGTGGTCGAATTTCAGGAAAAAGTCTCTCCATACTAACCTGACAAATATAGTGCTCACCATTCATCAAAGAAGCTTATTTTTGCCACAGATGAAGACTATTACAGAGTTCCACAACTGGTTAAAAGTAGAGTAAGTGTCTGTTAGATGCCTAGCCCTAAAAACAAATCTACAATGCAATGCCTACACATAAGTCTCACAGAACATAGTGGAAAAGAGAGCAGAGAGAAAACTAAAACTCTTCTTAGCTCTCACCAGTGAAGTTTCCTCATGCAACAGATGGTGATTAAAGCAGAAAGGTACAATTGGCCAAAATGTAGAGACTGCAGAATGCATGTCCAAGGATAGGACTTCTATATTAATCTGTTTTTTCATCCCTAAAATCTCATTCATCTAAGGTCACATGTCCTTTTCCAGTCTCTCTAGTGTTGATGGATGGGTTAGCTGTTTGTAGCACTTTTATATGTTAATTCTCAAGCATACTCACATTTATTCATTATCTTTTTGGATGGGGTACCAAACTGAGGTTGCCAAGGAGATGCCTCAGTCATCAGACCCAAGGGCATGTTTTTGCTGTGGTTAATTAAAAGTCATTTGTCCGTATTATGTCCATTAATAAAAGTCCTTGCGAAAACATTAAGGAAAGATTTGGCCTAATATAAGAACATTGGTGGACTACTGAAATGGGGTGAAAGAGAGCATCCCCTAGTGGGTTCTTAGTCTCATTCATAAAAGAATTTAAGAATGGACCCAAATGCAAGATTTAGGACAATTTTATTGGCATCTAAAGAAAAATCCTCAAGGCAGGTAAGCTGGGGAATCTCAGCCTCTGCCTGGAGGAGGAGAATGGAGGGAGAAAAGAAGCCAAAAGTTGTGCAGGTTTAGAGCCTACATGGAGGTCAGACACATGGCGGACTGGCAGCCACATGACTGGGAGAAGAAAGCTTTAGAGAAAAAGCAGAGCAATTAAAGATGCTGGGGCAGTCCAAAGCCTTAGACAAAGCAGGTTTAGAAAAGGGACATGAAGAAGAGAAGGAAAGATTACGCTTTTCTGAAGAACTCAGAAAAGCAGGCAGACTTACGGAGAGCCACATGTCTATGGCTGGGTCCAGAAGAACTACACTGGGAGGCGGGATTCCAGGCAGGAAAAGTTCACTGCCTCATTAGCACACTCCGTATTCCGCCCATCTATTTAGTATAACTTATGTTGAGCCCACCTTCCTAAAGGTGGTTCTATGATCAGGTGATTGACCAGTGAAACTGAAAATGTGGGTCTTTCAACAGATAACTAGAGAATTTATAGTCTATCCCAGCTAGATAGCTATTTGTTCTCTAACACTACCAGATAACAGAAAATGGCTGTCTAGCCAAGATCTAGAAAAAAAAAAAAAAAAGAAATACCATACAAAAGTTCTGAAATAAAGGCAGATGAACTAGCAGAAAAAGTATAATGCAGAAGGACAAACTTACTGCCAAGTTTATGTACTTGTTAACACAAAGCATAACTCTCACCTCAATGTGGATAAGAGATAGTATACTCTTGAGCCAAATAAGAGTGACCATGACCCAGGAATACAGATTTAGTTTTCCTCAGATACCATGTTCCAACTGGGTAGCAGTTTCATGTCCTTTTTATAGTAACAGAACAAAGAAAAGTAATAAATCTTTTCCAGTTTCACTAGTCAAGCATTTGATCATAGGACTACCTCTAGGGAGGCAAGTTCACCTTAAGTTATGCTAAATAGGTGGGTGGAATACCTAGTATGTTAATGACGTAGTGAAGTAGTACACCGTTCCTGAAGATACACTGAGGATATGACCAGGACTTCCTGACCAGCACCTTCGGACTAGGACCTCCTACCAGGACCTCAAGGGACCTGGACACCTGCAATGAGACCTGAACTACTGATCAGCTTGTCTTCCTCTCCATCCCCTTCTATCCACTAAATCCTTATTAACTTCAGGGAATGAGACTGTGGTATTCCATTCTCAGAGAACCCCTTCTGCTGTGCAGGTGTTCTGCTTTCTCTATCCTAAATTACCTGTAATAAAATATTCCTTTCTAAAACTCACTCTGTGGTTCATGAATTTCATTTTTCTAATTTATGAGCCAAGAATCCGAAAGCATCTGGTTTGAGTGGCTTTGGTGGCTCTTGAGTTTTCAGGTCCTTAGCCTGTCAACCTAAACCAACAGAGCTGAGAAAGGCTCTGTTGCTCTCAAAGAGACCTGGAGATTTCTGTACTACTTTGAATGTTTTCATATTTTAATACTCATAAGAACACAAGATTCTTACAATTATGACAAGATAAGGCTCCTGCTATATAGTAGAGACAGAGTGTCTGGATGTGGAGAATTCACTGAGTCTTTTGGTGCTTCTGTAGCTATAATAACAGCAAATGGGAAAATATAGCAATCATAGCTCAAAGCAATCAAAACTCAGTCTCCTCGAGTGATGCTGTGACTGATTGTTCAGGCAGCAACTGAGACTACCAGAAGTGTAAGCAAAAAGGGAGATTTGGCATGGGTCCTGGAAGCTGGAACTTTATCAAAAGGTTGCCAACATTTGTTTCTTGTATTGACTCCAACTTGGCCTACATTAAAGATATAATCATAGGATAGAGTTTGTGTGGATCTTAAACATATTTATTTTTGTCTTTTAACTTGATATTTCCCATAATTTAAATAAAAATATTTAAATGGAGGATTGTGTAGGAAAGAAAATGTTTAGAATCGTAGTTTCTTTGTTAAATTAAGTAACTTAATTTTATTTACGTTTGTCTTACAGATACATTAAAAACAAAGGTGATAGAAACCTGTGATATTTCAATTTATGTACACATGCTTTTATCAGGTTAGGCATAACTGTCACCCAGACAATCATTACTTTTTCATGGTGAGAACTTTTAGAACATTCTTTCCGAGGTCTTTTGAAATGCACGCTCTTTATTGTTACCTACTTTCCATGTGGCTTCCTTTTACTTGGTGATAATGCTTTTATTCTCCCCATTTGCATTCTCTCCACTCTTTTGTGTCTCTAATTTTCTGGTTATTTTATAAGTTCCTTCTTTATTTTTTAGTATATTTTACTTCAAATGGAATTTAGAGACATTCTAGGGGCTGGGGGGTGGCTCAGTCAGTAAAATGTTTGCCAGGCAAGCCTGAGTGTTATGGCCTGAGTTCCTCCATTTTGTATGTAGCTGCCCCCTGAATAAGCTGTCCTTGACTGTGGCAGGCAATTTTAAGAAATGTTTAACCACAGGGTTGTTCCAGAAAGAAGTAAGCACGGAAAAATACTCCCACAGAATCTGGAAGGTCTCAGTTAATATTTTAGAGATTTTGTAACCACTTGTTTTATGTTTATTTTGCTTAATGCTTATCTGTTTTGCTTAATGCTTGACTGGCATTCATAACTACTCGTTTGCCTGCTGCAGGGAACAAATATATCCTGCCTATTGCAGTAACAAACATGTCATGTTTGTGTGATCTTGTGTAACCACCTGGCCCATCAGGATACTTTATAAGCTCTGTCCTTCTCTGAGTCAGTACTAGGCTCTCTAGATTTCAATCCAGAAAGTGAAGTCACTGGCCCGTTAATAAATTTGACTGACTTGGAACATCTGGAGTCCGAGTGGTCCTTCCCTGGGGTCTTGGCACTGTAACATGAGGACCTGGGTTAGATCTATAGCACTCAGGTAAAGACCTAGACAAAGCAATACATGCCTGCTATCCAAGCGTTAGGAAGACAGACTAGGAGATCTCTATGGACTGTTGGCCACCCAGCCTAACCAACTGGGGAACTCCAGATGTAAATTAGATACCCATATTGGGAATACATTCTTCTCTACTGTCTCAGGGATCATTGTGGTAGGGGCATGATAAGATTGTAAGAGACAGAAGTGGTAGATGAATACAAGAAAACTGTTGTCTGTACACCAGACAGCATCTATCTATCTATCTATCTATCTATCTATCTATCTATCTATCTATCTGTCTATATAGATAGATAGATAGATATATGAACCCACAGGCCTTATGACAGCATATACAAAATGTGTATAAACCCAAGAAAGACAGGGGTCCAACTTGAATGGGGGAGGTGTGCAAGAAGCTCCAGCTCTAGTTGAGGAACTACTGGAACTAATGTATGCTGGGAAAGCAAGAGTAAGTTCCTTACTGGTATGATACCTAGTAAATTTATCATACTCAAGGGAATGGACCCAAACCCAAGAGCACCTGGGAGGCATGAATTAGGCTCAAAGGGACTTTAAAAATGAAGCTTAAATAATAAATAAACAAACAAGTAAATAAAAGGACAAACAATAACGGAGGACATGAAATGGGGGAGAGAGTAGTGAGAAATTGCTGGAGAGAGAGGATGGGGTCGGAATGTGATACAAATACATTGTATGAAGTTCTGCACTCAGTAAATTTTGTCTAAATAAAGTAGGGAGTAATGTCTCCTTTTGGCCTCTGCATGCACATGCATGAATACACATACTCAGAATTTAGACAAGTTCCGAAGTATTCCTCTCTCCACAATGACTATATTCAGCATTAATTTATAACTGATATTATATACATAGGAAGCAAGGAGCCTCTGTGAGTTTTATTTGGATTTATTTATTTATTTATTTTAGTATACTGTCTGTGAACAACAAGTTTTTTTCTACTTCTCATTCCCTATTTCTGTCTTCTCTTTATCCATACGTGTTTATTATAAATTATTGCAAACTCCCTTTTAAGTGGAGAAATCAATTGCCAGAGACTTCTAGTTGTGCAAAAATAACGTTTTAATTATAGTAAGTTGCTCTTTATATTTGAGTTATTAAAGTTCCTGAAAGATTATAAATGTATGTTTCCTAATAGACACATGATTTATGAAATTTTCTCCCATTTGATGATTTGTTTTTATTTGTATTAATTTATCTTTTGAGGCAGAGTCTCAAAGTCAAAACTGGCCTGAAATTCATTCTGTGGACAACTAACACATGATCCTCCTGCCTCAGCCTCCCCAGTTTTGGGATTACAGGTCTAACACACTGTAGAAGGCTTACATTTTATCTAGGTAATCATGTTATTTGATGAAAACTAGTTTGTTCTTTTATTATTCTTTCATTTATTTTATTTTTTATTTAACTTTCAGTTTTTTCTTATTTTCTTTTATTATTGTTTGTATTTTGCTTATTTATTGAGATAAGATCTTGGTCTTGAACTCTCTGTAGCAAACAAAGAATGACCTTCAACTACTAATCTTGT
Source organism: Eospalax fontanierii (assembly GCA_035773235.1). Lineage (NCBI taxonomy): Eukaryota > Metazoa > Chordata > Mammalia > Rodentia > Spalacidae > Eospalax > Eospalax fontanierii. The sequence goes on along the minus strand of CM069536.1, from coordinate 33,174,128 downwards.
CTGGACCTCCCAGCTGCACAAACTAGACATGTACCACATCCAGCCTGATTTTGTTTTTGACAAATTTTATAGACTTGTGTAGTCTGAGGTCACAAAAATATTATTTCCATAACTTACTATGATCATGTTAGCTAGGACATTTATTACATTTATGTGAAGAACATCTTTTTGGGGTAATTTCTGTGCATGTTATGATGGACAGCTTCAACATCATAGTTTTGTAAGTATTTATAGTGTTCTCTTTTTAGAATATTTTATTTATTATTTTTATTTTTGTGTGTATGAGTATATTGCCTGCATGTATGTAAGTGCACCTGCATCATACAGTGCACTGAAGGGATCAGAAGAGAGTGCCATATTCCCTTGGAACTGGAGTTACAGACAGTTGTTAGCCTCCATGTGGGTGCTGGGAATTGAACCTGGGTCCTTTGCAAGAACAGCCAGTGCTCTTAAGCACTGAGCCATCTCTCCAGCCCCATAGTGTTTTCTTAATATCATTTGTTGAAAAACTATCATTTTCTGATCAGGTAGCCAGCACTCTTGTCAAAATTCAATTAACTTTAATAATTTACAACTGGATTCTCAATTCTATTCCCTTGATCTCTGGGTATTTAAATAATAAAAATTATTATTCTACTTATTGTAGTTTTGTAGTAAGTTTTGAACTGGAGGAGTATAAGTTCTCTCATTCTGTTGGTTTTCAAGATTAGTGTGGCACTTATGAGTGCCTTGTAGTTCCTTGTAAATTTTCACATCAGCTAGCTCATTATTGCAAATGCATCTGCTGAGACCTGTTGAATCTCTAAAATATCTTAACAGAATCAGCATTTCTGACTCATTAACATAACATGTCACTCTAGCTATTTAGGATTTCTTAATTATTTTGTAATGTTTTATAGTTTATAGAGAATAAGATTTACACCCCATTTTTAAATTTATTCTTGTGTATTTTATTGGTTTTGTGCTGAAATTAATGAAAATACTTTCCTAATTTCATTTGAGGATCGTTTTTAGTGTAAAAGAACATAATCAATTTATACAACTGAGATATTTACAGTTCCTGGAATGTTTGAGTTAACTTCTTTCCAGGTACGTCCCTGGGAGGGGTTGAGCAAGAATGCACACATAAACTCTATTTGAACAGCAAAAACGCAAGCTTTTACAGTTTGTTCTATAAAATTGGTAAACATGACATCTAAACAAATAATGTGATGAACAAAATATTTTGAAGCAAGGTAGGAAGACCATTAAATACACATGCATCTTACAGGTGATGTCTTCGATGTGATACTACTATTGCTTTACCCACAATACTCTTGATTTAGGAGGAGGAATACTTGTGATTTCCTTCCTTCACTGTCTGTATTGATCATCCTAAGAGACCTTAAAATGTCCTTTCTTCTCATTTGTTTCCAAGACCCACTAAAATTAATGTACAGATCAAACATCTATTTTGTGCATAAGTGGAAAATTTATTTCAACCACATACAATTATGTTTTTAAACAGATGATAAAAATTTCTATAATTTCAGCATTTTCTAGGAAAGATGCTCACCATACAAAGTTCTATTTGAGTTCTGCCTCCTTGTCTGTGCCATTGGATTATGAGATTAAGTCTGAGGATGCGCCTTGAAGCTTTCAGTTGCTACAGGTTTTGAAACTCCACTTACAAGATTGAAAATCTATTGATGTGCAATATGTTTGTTCATTGCCCAAAATAGCAAGATACTTAGAAAGGAAAATAGATACATCAGGAAAAGAAAGCATTATTTCTAAATTAAATTTTGTTCTCATTTATATAGAAGAATTAAATTGTTAAAACAATTTTATTGTAGTCTGATATAACTTCAAAAATGGCAGCAAATCCTACCAGTAGAATAAATGACATTTTGCCAAGTGATTTTTCTTGAGATTAAGAAAATCTTATTGAAAAACCTAGATACCCATTAATCTCTGATTAAAAACACATTCAGTGAATTCTTTTTTTTCTCTATTTAAAGTGATTTCCTTTGAGAAATACATATCATCTATTGTTCTGGACAGGAATTCAATTTATTTTGTTTTCTGCAAATACTTTCCTGGGTGCAATATGACAGTAAACCACAAAATGAAAGAGGTTTTGATGTGAAAATCATTGCGAATCTATTTGCTAATTTTACACTTTCCATTAGTCCTGGTCAAGACTGTTAAGTGACTTCTCTTCTTAATGAGGATGTCCATTCTAGCCTCCAACCCTTGTAAAAGTATGCATTGCTATTATGAAACAATGAATTCATACTGCAGGAGTCCACAAATTATGTCAAGCAGTCACCCATTTTACATCAGGACCCATACAGGGTACAGTTATGTCCACATCACATGATTCAGTATTCAAAGTCTGTAAATAGCATGCTGAGATAAAACAAAATCTGGAAAATTTCACTTTTGTGAGCAAAAAAAAAAAAAAAGAAGAAAAAAAAAACTTGGTGACTCATTCATCTTTTCCTCTGTTGTATATTTCAAGGAGTATTGTAAAAATCCATATTTACATCCTAATATAATTCTAATAAACTGTTTCTGCAAATGAGTGTGTTGTATTTTTTTCTGAGGCACACTTTGATATCTTTTCTACAAATTTATGGAATGCAATTGTTTTCTGTCTTTGGAACACAGTTATTTGTCATTATAGTTTCTGGGTCATTTGATTTCACATCTGTTCACGTTTTCTGGATTTAGATTAATTTAACAGAAATACGTTGTGGAATCCACTGGAATCATAGGTTTAACAACAGTCATTAGTGAATTTCCTACAAGTCCTCCTCATAGTGACTCATACCTGCACTATGCTTTGTTATTAATATTATGTTATTTTAATATTAAAGAATAGTAAATAATGGCCACAGAATGGTTTTTAAAATGTCTTCCTATGCCTCCTATACTTTCCTATTTAGTTTAAGTTAATAATTATATTTCATAATGTCTATTGTAATTTTGTTACTTGAATTAGTGAGTCAATAGCTATAAAGTGGCTGAGAATATTTTAAATATATCATTTTAAGTCATGATAATAATTGTATACATTATAAGATTTTTACCTAGGTTTGTGGCAGGAAGAAAGCAAATTGATAAAGGTAAATTATAAATATATATTATATTCAACCAAATTCTATGAGAGAAGCAGCCTAGATATTATTTCTGGAACCAAAAGAAATGACCAGTAAAGAAGTCAGTCATAGGTGTGTTTTCAATGAATGATGAGGGAACAGCATTACAATGTCATGTGCATTTTATTTCTGGGTACTCTAGATTCAGCTCACGGTCACCCTACATTCTCATTTCCACATACTTGAAGAGATTAGAAATAAAGTAAATTTCTGTATTGCTTTGCATCTATTAATTATCTTCTGACAAATGTCCTCTCCTCTGATCTGGATGAGTTCCTGGACTGAGTCAGGTAAGTGATCCTGGGGCTTCAGAAAGCCAGTTTGCCTAGACAAACATGTCAGTGCTGGTTTTCCCTGGAACAGAGGCAGTTTAATCAAGGCAGGTGCAACTTCCTTTGCTAGGCATATCATCCCAAAAGTCTCAGGGTAACAGTCTATGTTATTTTAGACTCATTCTTACAGGAAAAAACCTGTTTGGAGCTTTCTCTTTCAGGATTCTTGATAACTGCTAATTTTGTAAACTCTATACTGCCTGTTTCAGCTCCATTCCTACCTAAAATAAATGGAATCTGTTGTGCTTCAGACACTAAATTCAAAATAACACATTAGTTTATACTAGGATGGTTTGGGATGGCCTGATACATAAACTGATTTTAAAATAAAAGAATGACATTATAAGTACTTAAAGGCAAATTCTAAGGAACTATTTTAAATGATTATCATTAAAAGGTTTATATTAACTGAAAAATTTATTAAAGAAGCAAAAACTAAAAACATGGGATGAGTTCTGATATGGTAGGCACTAAACTACAGTATAAGTAGACTTTGCAACCTTCCTGAATACACACAGATTATTGACACTTGAAGGTAAGACTTTATTGCTGAAGACAGGCCATATTTCTGTCACAGAACTTGGAAGAGTCAAACTGGAAATGACTGGATGCCTCCTCTCAGAACACGAGATCTCATAATATCAGAGGATATACAAGCTTCCAAGGGAGGAAACCAATCAATGGTCCTACTCAGCTCTAAAGCCTAATAAACAACAATGACTGGACTAGAAAACTGTCCCTATTGGTGCAGTAATGACATTTTTGTCTTGGGAACAATCAACAGGTGTCTAATTGGAAGTAAGGGCCTTTTGGTTAGAGGGAACACATGTGTAATACTGTGCACATAGCCAAATACACATGACTGGAGAGGTCATAGACTATAGAGAAAAATCTACTATTGCCACATCCTTAGACTAATGGAATTTCTTACTTCATTCTAAATATACATTCTCATATTTTCAGGCAAGTGTACCTTTTACCTCTCATCAAAGAAACCTTTTTACAGCATGTGGAGACAATTACAGAGTTCTAGAACTGGTCTGACACACAGAATAAGGGTCTGTAAGATGCTTAATCCTAAGTGACTCATCTACAATGCAACTTCCATGCATAAAATGAATGCATCTCTAAACTCTCATCATAGAAGTTTCCTCATGCTGGAGATGGTTATTAACACAGAAACCCACAAATGGCCAATGTGCAGAGAATCAGAGGGCACAGAGTGCTTATTCCTGATTAGTATATTACCTCTTTCCAACTTCTGCCTCCAAAAGCTCATTGATCATTGTACCAGAGGAGGCAGAAAGATTGTGAGAGCCAGAAAGGGTAGATGACCAAAAGGAAACAAATTCTTCCAGATAGTTCATCAATTACACATATGAACTTACAGCAATGGTGACAGCATGCACAAGTCCTATGGAAATGTGAACCAGACAAAATCCCATCGTAGATATGGGGAAGTAGGTATCTAACCCAATCTAAGGAACTTTTAGCAATTAATGTCTCCTGGGAGAGTGAAAGACTGTTGTACAGGAATGGGACTCTTGAACCCAGTACATGAACCTGCATTGAAGGACATCTGAGGACACATATCAGACTCTATAGGCTGTGAGAGATTTATATATAATTTATATGTAATTGGGAAGGTTGGATGGGGCAGTGGGAAAAGGTGGGGATCTAAATAACAACCCCAAACTATATTGTATGAAAATTGAAAAATTCAGTAAAATTTTTAAAAAATTAATCTGTATTAGGAAAGTCTTTGACCTTAATTCCTGCAGTAAGGCATCTGCATGAATCCTGTCTAGTCGCAACAGACAGAAACATTTCCTTTCAGTGTCTGTTAAAGGCTAATTCTGCCTTACAGTAAGAATTAATCGCTATTTTACCTTATACACTTGACTGCATCAGCGCACAAACTACATCCTCTTTTCTTTTTTTCACATATATTCCTATATTTTTATGTAAATCAGAGTAGGATCCCTAATGCTCATGTGGGGAACTGGCTAGAATGACTCCGTTTTAAGTTGGACTCCATTTTAAGGCGAGAGGCTAACTTCTCTATTTTATCAACTTTTGCTGTAAGTAGTCAGTTGCAGCCACAAGGCTAAAACAGAACCTTGTGGCCCTGGAGATAGCAGACAGCACATTCCACTGCTCTGAGGACAGCCTCCACCAATGGGAACCCCCTTGGTCATTCCCCAATCAATTTAAAATGTGCTTGTTGCTTTTTTGCGGGCTGCCCTGGCCAATCATAATGCGCCACTGTAATGCCCCTCCTCTCTTGATCTCTAGTCAATAAAAGGTCCACACCCTTTAGGATCAAGGCTCTCAGCATGGTTCCACTGCATTGGTGAGGTCTGAGAGTTTGAGATTAAGCTTGAATAAAGGCTCTTGGTTTTTCTGGATTCCTTCGTGGTCTTTGGGGAGTTCGTTCTCTGGGTACTACAGCTCAAAGAAACAATTTCAGTATCTAAATAGGGAAGAGAATTTCAAGATATTTTTACTAATTAATATAATCAGTAATCTGAAAAAAATATATAAATGATAGACCGGAATGAAAACTATAAAGCCGTGAATTAGACCAGTATGTTACTTGAGATGAATGTATTTGTTGATCACCTGCTAGTTTCATCCATTATTGGACATGCAGTTTCAACATCTTCATATATACTGAGATTGGGAGCTCACAATATAATCCTAGCACTAAAGGGCAGAGTCTGGAAAGCTGAGTTCAAGGCCAGCCTGGGCGACATATCGATACTGTATTTCACACACACACACACACACACACACACACACACACACACACATACACACACAGCAAACATCCAACAAAGCAGAAAACTCCAATCATTATAATTATATCTCTTAGATCTGTTTCACACATGATAATGTCAGGTATTTATGTATTTAGGAGATTTGTTGCTAAATGATACCTACATATAACATATTTTTCTAATATAGTAACACGTCTATTCTTTTTACTGTCTCCTTTTGGGTCTAATAGCATTTTCTTTTCAAAAATCTACTTTTTCTAATCATATCGTAGGAAGCCCAGCATTTTTATGATTGTAATTATTAAAATATAGCATTTTCAACCTTTCACTTTTATTGAGGTGCTTCCTTGAGTCCATACTTCATGTCTTATGGACAGTGTATGGTTGGATCTTTATTTTTGATCTTATGTAGAAATATCTGTATTTTGGGCTTTTAAAAAAATTAATGCATGCTTAGTTTTCTTTTTGGAAAAGAATCATTTTTATTTATATGTACATGCATGTGTCTGCTTGTTTGTGTACGCACCATGTGCATACACTGCCTGCAGAGGTTAAATAAGGTGTCAGGTCCTGGAAACCATAGTCATAAGCTATTATGAACACTATAATGTGGGTGCTGGGACTAAACCTGGGTCCCCTGCAAGAGCAGTTCCCGCTCTTAACAGCAGAGATCTCTCCAGCCCCATATTTTATTTTCTAATCAATATAGTTGGATTAGTGATACTGCTTTATTTATTTTTGTCCTATATATGTGCTGTGTCTTGTTTTGTTCCTCTGTTCCTCCTTTAACTTATTTTTAAATGATTATTTTTTGGGGAAATCTCTTAATTTCTTTTATGATGCTTCCCTTACACACTGTTTTAATATTTTCTTAGTGGTTGCTTTCCTATCAACTGAATTCCAGAGAGGTATAAAAACATGTTATTCTCCTCTTTTCCTTGTCATGCATACTGCATTTGTAAATGTATTCATTACTTATCTCACTGCTGTGAAACAAACCAGACAAAAGCAACTTAAGAAAGGAAGCATTTATTTGGCTTACAGTTTCAGGAGTTAGTTTATCATAGGGAAGGTGTGGCCAGCAAGATCCAGGAGTAACTGATCACATTGCATCCTGTCAAAAGGCAGAGAGAGATGAACTCAGGAGCTCCACTTGCTTTCTCCTTTTAATTCAGCTCAGCTCCCCACAACCACACAATGGACTGGTACCACCCATATTTAGGGTGTGTCTTCCTACCTCTTTAACTTAATCTAGTTAATATCTCATAGACATACCCAGAGATTTTATTCTAAATCCCTTAAAATTGACAATCACGAGTAACTAGTCATCAATAAAATGACACATTGTTATATTATCTTATAATATCATGTGCTTTTGTAAGCTGAGAGAAGAAAGGAGAGCATGTATTTAGACTGTGGGTTTTCTTAACTGCCTTCACTCTTCATTGTCATTTCTACTTCATTGATTCCCAGAGATTCTCATCATCATGTGGCATTTACTTACTCTTTACACCTCGTATCTCATTTCTGTGTGCTATCACTGACACCAAATATGTTACATTTCTATAAACTCAACAATACCACTCAATATGTGATGATTTGAGACAACTGATGTTGGAATCAGACATTCTCTTACTGGAGAGTTTGAAGCAGGAATATCAGTTTAATAGAGTCAATCTACTGTGTGTGATGATTTATTCTTTTGCTACTTTCAAGAATTTCTCATCTCTTAAGCTTTCAACGTGCTTTTAACTCTAATGTGTCTTAGTGAAAACCTCTTACATAGATCTTATAAGAAAATCACCGGGCTTCCTCCATATACAGATTAATATGTTTCATCAAAATTTGGAAGTTTTCAGCAACTATTTATTTATTTGGTTGGTTTTATGAGACAGGGTTTCAGTGCCACATCAGCTACTTTTCTCAATACTATAACCAAATACCTGAAAGAAGAAACCTAAGGGATGAAGTCCTTATTGTGACTCAAGGCTTAAAAAGCAACACAGTCCACCATGACTGGGCAAGTTGGTGTGTAAGACTTGTGATTCTCGTCAAGACGCAAAGAGAGATGAATGCTGGTCCTCAGATTGCTTTCTCTTTTTGTTCAACCAAAGAGCCCAGCCCATGGGATCATGCTGCCCATGGTTATGGGAACTTCAGTTAAAACTTTTGGAAACATTTTCATAAACAAAACCTCACATGGTGATTTTAACTCTATTCAAGTGGACAGTGACGATTCACCTTTACTGCTTTGTAGCCCTGGTGGCGGGCTACTCACTAGAGAGCACAGGGTAACATGAACTCGCAACCAACTTGTCCAGCTGTCCCAGCTTCCTGAGGGTTGGAAATAGAGGCACAAGCCACCAAACGTGGCAGGTTCCTTTGCCCGTGTCCCTCTTCCTCCTGTCCTCTTGCATTCTCACTATTTGTATGTTGGTGTGCAGAATGATGATCCATATTTCTTTATGGTTCTGTCCATTTTTTTTTCTGTGTTCTCTAAATTGCATAGGCCACTGATTCACCTTAAGTGCTCAGATGCCTTCTTCGTCTGTTCATAACTAACGCTATCCTTCACTAAATTCACAAGAAATTCTCACTTTAATCAGTGTATTCTTTCACTACAGAATTAACATTTTGTTTACTTTTAAAATCTAACTTTTTATTGAATTTCTATATTTTATGTCCCTGTCATTACATTTTCAATTACCTATTTGAGAATGATTTCCTATTGTACTTTAAACATATTTGTAAAATGTATTTTAAGACCTTTAAATACAACTGCCTAATCAAGAGCAGTTTGTTGTCTGTACCTTTATTTTTACTGAATTTTCGTACTTTCCATACAATATACTTTGATGGTATTTACATCCTCTCTCCCATCAGCACCTCCCCTGTACCTCCCCAAGTCAATGTACTATACCATATGTACAATATGGCCTGTGGAGTCTGATTTCTGTCTCCATATGTCTCCTAGCATGGGTCCATACACTGGAGTCTAGTCAACTTACCAAGAGTTACAGCCCTGCACGAGACTTTCTCCCCCACCCTCTGCGCCCATGGGCTGTTAATAGCATAGATTTCCCCATGCCTTTGCTGGGATTTTGCCTGGTTTGACCTGACATGGGACTTGTGCATGGTGGCACCACTGTTGTGAATATCCAACTGATCAACTATTTGGAAAAGTCTGTTTCCTTGTGGTCATCTACCCTTGTTGGCTCTTGCAATCTTTCTGCTGACTTTTCTACAATGACCCCTGAGACTTGGCAGCAGACGTTGGACATAGGTGTTCAGGGATAGACATTCTGCACCCTCTTGTTCTCTGCATATTGGCCAATTGTGGGTTTCTGTGCTACTTGCCATCTGCTGCATAAAGAAACATTTCTGATTAGAGCTGTGAGATCCATTCATCGTATGGGTAGAGATTGCATTGAAAATGGCACTCATGGCTAAACATCTCACACACAGTGATTCTCTGCATTTGGCTAGTTATAGAACTCTGTGTTGGTCTCCATCTGTTGGAAAATGGAAGTACTTTGATGAAGAGAAGTACACTTATCTCTAGTATAAGAATGTGTACTCAGAATGCAGTAAGATACTATCTTTGCAAAAGGAAGTTTTTCTTCTGGGATCCGTGACCTCTCCAGCCATGTTTATTTGGCTATGTTTACTGTACCACACATAAGTTTCCTTCCATTTAGTGGGCCTTAATTCCATTTAGACGACTGTTGATTATCCCTGAGATAAAAATGCCACTGTTGCACCAATAGCAATAGTATGCTGGGCCTGTCATTGTTGTTTATTAGGCCTTATTTACAGCTGGGAAGGGCCATTGATTGGTTTTCTCTCTTGGCAGCTTACATAGTATTCTCTGATACCATGAGATGAGTGATAGTCTTCAGGGAACAGGTTTTCAGGTCAGTTTCAGTTTGATTGCTCCATGTCCCCTTCTTTACCAGATTCCTTCCACTTGTCTTCTTGCTCTAATTAGAGTTTAAATCACTATATTGAAAAGGAGTGGGGATAGTGGACAGCCTTGTCTAGTCCTTATTTTAATGAACATGCTTCCAGTTTTTCTCCATTTAAAATTATGTTGGCTTTGGGTATGGTGGATATAGTCTTAATTATGTTGAGGTTTGTTTCCTCCAGCTCAGTTCCCACTAGGGTTTTTATCATGAATGCATGTTGGATTTTGTCAAAGGCATTTTCTGTATTTAGAGATGAGTTTCATGTAGACAACAAGAAAATGGATTTTGTTTCTTCATCCATTCAACTACTCCGTGTCATTTGCTCAGGCAAAGATGATTTTGGTCTAGTTTATTTGGTATACACAATTTGCTCTGTGGGTGGGTCTGGGAGATGAAAGGTGTCTTTATACTTAATATCTTCAATATGTAGCTGCAGTGATTTTAAAAAGTGCTAGAAGTCTCCTTGTCTGAAGAAATAAAACAATACAGTCCTTTAACTGGAGATCAAAGGGAAATAGAGTCATATTTTCTTGGTGCCAGTCCAGCTTTCATTGTACCCACCAGAGAATAGGAAAAGGGTGTAGATTGTAGCCCAAGTACCATGGATTCTTACTTTGCTAATTGAAAGATTCATTCTTACTTTCTCTAATTAGTTCCTCTTCATTTGTTTTAAGATCTAAAACAATATCCAGAAACTATTTATCATTTTTTTGTGAAAAACATATTATAGCTGTTTCTCATGAATAGTATCTCACACTTCTGTGTTGAAAATGGTCTGACGCTTTGTGAAACATTTTAACAATATTTTGAAAGAATTCCTCCCGTATAAAAAGCAATTATTTTGTAGTGTTTTCTCCCTGAGAAGAAGCACAGTCATTGGTAATCCTCTTCGATAATTGAAGCTACATATATACAATTTTGTTGGTGATTATCTCTACACTTTTCAAGTTTACTTTAGAATAAAATGATATAAAATAATATGGTACTGAGTTTTTATTACTGGTTGGCTCCTACTATTCTGTCTCAGGCTAGTACTACTGGAAGAAATGTAAAACCTACAGAATAGTGTCTTCTGAGCTCTTTGGAGGAACAGTTCTAAGGTAAGTAATAGTCTCCCTTTATTTTACATAACATAGTAATCATTTCATTATTGATCTTGGAGTCACTCTGGGCAAATAAAATATTGGGAGCAAGAAGCTCTTCTTAAAAATATATATTATTTTTTATTAGGTAAATGTGTTTCTGGTGTGTGGGTATCTGCACCTGAATGAAAGTGCACTTGAAGCCAGAGGAGGAAGCAGAATTCCCTGGAGCTAGAGAGGCAGGAAGTTGTTAGTGACCTGGCGTGGGTGTTGGGAACCAAACATGGGTCCTCTGAAAGAGAAGTCTGCACTTTTAACTATTGATCTATCTTCCAGCACAGGAAGCAAGAAGCTTTTTGTCCAACAATATTGCCATATGTGTGTTTTTCAGAGTTCTTGTTCTCTTAATACTTCTTTAGAAGTAGCTACAGTAACTACCTCAGGGAGAGTTTCCAAACAGAATAAGAACACCAGCATATAAAATTACTCTGGGGGTCATTTTGAGACCGTCTTAGAAGTTGCTCAGTTTGTTAGAATATATCTTACTTAAACCAAGAAGTAGCATTTTGTATATTCAATCCTGGTTGACACAACTAGAGACATTAAAAAGACTGATCATTTTGTGTTATACTACCAGTAGATAATTAAAATAACAAAATAAAACAATTTACTAGACTTAATAAAGTGGGAACAAGGCAACGTAAAAGTTCTTTTAGATGTCATGATGATAAACTGTTAACAGTCTCAAAAAATATTGACTAGTAAATAAACATCAATATTAGGCTATTTTAACAGGAGTATTTACATTCAATTAATCTCATGATATGCATTGGTCATCATGAGAGTTACCATGCTTAAAGTGGCAAACAAAATATTTAGGATATTGGCTTTGTCTACATGAATGGAGAGGCCAACATCAAATAAATATGTTCAATTATATTAATATACATATTTGAACTTTTAAAAGTCATATGTATATTGAGGTTAGAGAGATGGCTCAGTAGTTAAGAGCGCTGGCTGTCCTTTTGGAAGACCTGGGTTAGAATCCCAGCACCCACATGGTGGCTAACAACTGTCTATAACTCGATTTCCAGGGGATCAGACACCATCTTCTGTCCTCCATGGGCACTGCATGACATAGGTGCACTTACATACATGCAGGCATAACACTCACACACACATAAAATAAAAGTGAATACATAAAAAAATTTAAGTCACATGTATAATAGAATATTCAACTGTTTCAATTGTTCACATCTTCTAAGAGATATGTATGTACAGTGTACTTAAAATATATGATCATCATGATATTTAGAAATGTCAAATGTAAAAGCTATTCTGATTACATCACTATTTTATTATAGTTATTAAGTGGATATTTAACGATTTAGTGAAAATTATAAGATGTTTCTTATACTTATAAATATATTGTCTAGTGATAGGCCATCTGTCTAAGCATGTGCTAGGCCATGGGTTTGATCGCCAATGCTGCAATTTTATGTGTACACATATATGTATATAATTAAAACTAAACATAACTGGAAAAACACATAATAAGAATGAGATGATTCCATTTCCAAACATTTTATGTATGCAATTTTTCAATTGCACAATAAAGTACCATCTAGCATTCCTTAATAGAAGAGATTTGACATGAGCCAACCCAGAAAGGGAAGACAGGAACTGCAGTGATGCAAGGAATGCTTAGGCAAGCTTATGCTAAAATGGAGAGATGGGAAGAGTTGGAACTTCATGGAACTCAAAGCAAGCTATAATGAAAGTGTATGGATTCCAGGATAACTCTGGAGTGAGTTGAGGTTAAGTACAAAACATAGTATGAATTTTAAAATTTCACTGATATATTATGGAGAACTATATATAGTTTTCTACATGGAAGTATAATTTTGTCTTTTGTGTTGAAAAGCTTCCTTCAGATAGAAGCTGCTCGTCTTGTTGATGGACTGTAAGTAAATTGTTATTGATATTTTAATTGATTCCAGAAATGTACTAACGGAAAGAAATATTCTTTTAGTTTTAAGTTTATTTTTAAGTTAAAATTAAAAATATTCTGCAATCACTAAAGTTGCTAAAGAACAACAATAAAATGTAATGACAGAAAAATAGCTGACAGTGATACACAAAGTCATATTTTGCTATTTTGCTGGTAAAATAGTACATATATATGTATGTATACATGTAGCATCATGTAAGTACAACTCCTAAGTTATGTGTTACAGCATGATTATTATATGAGTATCATTTTCCATATCATTTTCATTTAAACAAGCCATAAAAGCTGAATTTAGAAATTTAAGCTCCTGTTAGTCTTTAATCATTCATTTTTCACTGGTGAGGTATAAAAATTTATAGCCACGTTCAGAGCATTTTCTAAGAGAAAGTCTGATCTTTATGTCAATACCATGCCATTGGAGTTCAGTAATTATGCCTAATTCTTCTCACAGCAAATATGCATTCAAATATACAAATATTTGTGAGCACAATATTCAATAAGGTTCAATCCCTAGAATTAATAAAATAGTTTACACTGTGCTGTAATTGTACCAAATCGCAAAATAAGAACAATGTGATCAGAATTGATTCCTTAATCAAATGCCATGAGGTCTGCAGCAGTTCCAAAGCAACTGCTGTCCACAGCGGAACCAGGCAA